>CM061172.1:3866319-6366319 GCA_030763345.1 Mythimna separata | reverse complement strand
ATTAGAAGTATTCTAGTATAAGTGAACAAAGTGATCGATGGTACTATAACTTGCATACATTTAGCAAATAATATATGCAACCATTTGAACCAAATAACTTTTTTAATTCCACGGTTACGATAATAAAAAGCAATCTAACCTCGAGGAAAAAGGCTTTATTACAAAATTAAATTCCGCACTTCCGTTCAGTGCATTCTACAAAGTCGTTGGCAAAAGAAACCATAATTTTGCCTGATAAGTCGACGAATTTAAAAATAATGAAAGAGCTCGTACATTACAAGCGAAATTACAGACGTTTAAATCTACATTACAGTGGGTATCATGAAAGTCGAGCTACCTAAACACTAGAGAGCTGGCAACACTCCAAGCTACCGTGTACTACAAGCTATTACGATCGAATTCCACTTTTTATTAACTTATAATATACACAGTGTGTCAGACATCAACGCACAAACAAATACCATGGATCCAGTAATGGTTCTGGACCCTCTTGTTGTGGATTTTCCTAATTTAAATAAAAAACAGAACTTGTTTAATTTTAAAGTGTATAAAATTGTTATTCTAACATTTTTTGTGAATAAAGTGAATTAACTACTTTTTGTTCAATAAAATATCATCAGGGTTGTCAGAGAAAAAAAAGCAAAATTAATTACTTATTCATTAAAAATCTCATCGAGGTTGATTAGAACAACGATGTTATCCATTTTAAATAAATGTGTAAAGGTTTAAAAAATTTACTACAGTGGGGTCCAGAATCATATACTGGATACATGGTATTCGTTTGTTCGTCGATGTCTAAAAAACTGTGTATATTTTATACAAAAAATGTTAAAGCCTTGATTGACGGGATGGTGAAAAATTTAATTATTACCAACAAAGTTTCTGACGATAACATAAAATGTTTTTGAAAAAAATGTAAAACGAATTTTTCGAGTGGCATTTTGCACTTTTGCTCGTATGATAAAAAATCACGTGAGTTCGGTGCGAGAGAATTCTTTTGTCTACGAAATCTGTTCAAAAAGGGAACGTAATGCAATTATCTCTCTTTGGGAGATGAATGATAAATGCAGTGCATTCATTTAGATTGCTTTTTATATAAACGTTCCACTGTTGGTTTGTTCCACCTCACATAAACTTAGGTTGATATTTAAGAGATGAATTCATTAGCTACCACAATTTATACATTTTTTAAATCAACTCGAGACTTCTATTTTTAACCGCGGATCTTTCGGAGAAATTTTTCAAGGTCAAAACGCTGTTTCTTCTTTGAGAGTTCTTAAAAATAAATTGCCAGTCCTTGGGAATTTGCGTCATCGTGATACAATATTGAAATACTGTAGGTTATAAAATCTAAGTATATTGTTTTTACATTTTTTTAGTTAAGTTGTTTTTAAATGTAAATTAAAATTAATTACCCGTGTAAATAAATAAATAAATAAGTATATTGTCCGAGCGAAGAGAATCAATTCAAATAAAATAGCAAAATACATTTTCCGGGAAACAATAGCCACGTAAATTGACACTTTTCAATTTTCACAACGTCACAGCAATAAAGCAAAGATAAAAGATAAAGCTGTATTCAGCGCACACTGTCCATCAAAGCCTATTTGTTTACATGTGAATTCAAAACTTGGTTCGTGAATTTTCTGGCCCGCGTTGGGTGCCAATAGGAGCAGCCGAGCATTTTTATTTGTATTTCGGTTAAAAAAATATTTGTTCTGAACGTCCGAATTTTTTATTACAATAACAACGTGTTACATGTCACAGTTTCGTTTTTTATGTAGTTATAGTTTCGCTGGTAACTACACTGAACGAACAGATGTTTGAGAAAATTTTACATGGTGCTTGATTTTGTTTTTTGATTTTTAATCTGGTTTCAAGGTTTATTAAGTTATTAGCTGCTGCTAGTGGCTTCACCCGTGTGAGGAGCTCGTGGCTAGATAATAACAGCCGCACAGTTCGATCTTCAAGGTTAAGCAACGCTTGCCTAGGTTGGTCTGTGGATGGGTGACCGTCTTAACATAACGAGTTTCCTCCGTGCCTCGGAAAACACGTTAAGCCGTTGGTCCCGGCTGTCATTTGTAGATCTTTAGCAGTCGTTACGGATAGTCAGAAGCCAGTAAATCTGACTCCAGTCTTGCCATGAAGTACCGTGTTACCCCAGTTAATGGGTTGTGGAGGTCTGGTAGGCAGCCGCTCCTCGTAAAATACTGGTATTCAGCTAAATCCGGCTTGACTGGAAGCCGACCCCAATATAGTTGGGAAAAGGCTAGGCAGATGATGAGTGGCTTCACCCGTGTGATAGCAGAAAATTATCCCAAGGGAACGTACACCCGATATAAAAAAAAAATCCTATGTGTTATTTTAGGACATAGTCTAATTGTGTACCAAGTTTCTTCGATATTTGAGCGAACGTGAAAAAGTAACAATCGTACGTACACACAAACAATCGGATGCCATAAAAGTTTAGTATTTTGATATGAGATATCAAAATACTAAAATGAATGATCGAACATGTCACTGGTTTGGAATAATTCGACTATGGTGGTACTCTGCAGCCCTGTCCATCAAGAATAACCACGACATCAAAATGACTAGTAAAAAATAAATAATCACATTTACACCTTTATAATATTTTATCACGAAACCTGCACTAGGTGAGATGATTTCTTCCACTACCTCCGATTACAGACAAGATTTCGGTTCTCAACTCTTTGGGGAAATCGAGCTTATGCCTTATGATCATATAAATATGTAGGTTTATTCCTCGTGAAAGGAAAAAGTTTTCTTTTCACATCTTTCACACAACGCCATCTAGTCCCTAACTAAGTAGAGCTTGTGCTATAAGTACTACGAGTAACTAAACTGACTAATTGATAAACATACTTTTACATTAAAAAAAATACTAATTAGCAGTCAGTCAAGGTCAATAATTAATCACTAGACCAACCAATTACACTAAATAATTCATTTTTTAGTGTGTGGGGAAATTGTCAAATAATTTCTCCCGCTTCGGTTGGAGCGAGACAGTGTGCCTGACTTTTAATACCTAATTAAAATTTTCTCTAATTGCCCTTTGCGTTGCAGGACCACAGTAAAGATAGAACTACATTAAGCCCACGTGGGCTACGTACTATGATTTGGGCGCATCGGTTTCCATAAATTTTATTCTGCAACTAAACTTGTAGAGCAAAATTAAACCCACACCGCAAGGACGCTACGCAACGTGATTCTACGTATAATTCGGCGTCGCCCACATGTGCGGCAATCTAATGTAGTTCCCGCTTTACTCTTTCGAACAATCCCGCAGCCCAGGTATACATCGACTAAGTCTTCTGCTGCGGTTACAAATTCACGCAGCAAATATTCACCCATAACTAACATAAAAGCTGCTAAGTTAGCAAACTATGTAGTTAATACGCAACTAAGTAAATATGTAAAATATATAGAGAAATCTACTGTTGGTCTACTCATACTACCACCCTGAAACAATTGTATGGCCTATTCAAACAAAATAGAACGGATAAGCAAACTAAAATCATTGAAAAACAATTATTTTTTGGGTTTCTCAAATAAAAATTAACCAGTATTTTGTTATTCCTTTATCTTCGTATAGTTTGTGCATTCAGCCAGTTTTAATTTTAGACAGTAAAATTAATGTAACTGAAAACAGTCACTTTGTCTTTCATTGGAATGAGGATGTTACACATTGTATTTTTTGCAGCATTTGGCAGTAAATGTGTCAAGTCAGCCTTCTCAGCAATTTTTGCTAAGGTAGTCAATACTACAACATCATTTACTAGCTTCTGACATTTAATATTATGCCCAATTGCCCATGTATGCCTATGTGAAATAAAAATATTCTGAATTTTCAGGTATATTTTACCAAGATCGTGCCTATTTGAATGATTCCAAATAGTATACAAACGTAAACTCTTGACATATTCATACCAAATGACTCCAATTTTACGTGACACTATCCACTAAGAATAATTTAAAAAGCCAATAATTATTCCAAAAAAGCCGAAACCATGGTTCACTTGACCTTGGCCTCGTACCTATGAAGGCCATTTTAAATTTGGATTGTACCAATAATCATTTGTTTGTGTTTAATCTCTTTTCAAAAACTATAATGACGTTTAGATTCCGCCATATTGAATCTTCTGCCACAAGTCATGCACTAAAGCATAGCTTCAGTTCCCCAAGCACACCAATGTATATTCAAACATGACCTCAACATCAAACCCCTTCTATTTGGTTAACCGTAATTAGAAATAAATACTGTCTATTCCACAAAGCGATACCTTGCAGACCGTTTCTATCTAATTATAGAAACGTCTGAACGCTCATTAGACTAGCCAAACAGTCCGAATATCCCTTACAAGCGGTTACATTCACTAAGTAATTCCATTATGGCCGCTAGTGTACTGAATTCGTACGTATATAGGTGGTATAAACGGTTTAGTGCAGCCACAAGTCAATCCACTGTCGAGTTTACATTGCAGCCCCTGGGATGTTGCTAACGTCTGCAACAGAGTTTGTTTGTAGTCCAACGTGATACGTAGCACGTTGCTGTAACACAGCGCTTTTTGGTAGCGTTTTGAAAGGAATTGTTGATAGTGTTGACGATGCTTTTGTACTTAAAATAGCTGTGTGACATTGTTTTACACAATTTAGAAATATAATTTTACTTCAGATTTTTTGAAAGAGTCAACGCGGCCCTGGAACGCAAATAGCAACAAAAGAAACCAAGGTGCTTTTCTTTTTTTTTAAGTTAAATATCTTGCTCCACCCAGAGCTTTAGAAGTTATTTGATGATTGCTCGTCAAAAAAAAAGACAGGTCAGACTGAAAGTCGAACCCAACTAGCTAACAATATTTATTTATTACTAGCTGCTGCCCGCGACGTCGTCTGCGTGAAGGCTCTACAGCACCAAAAATAATTAAGATGTCGCTATAGCATTATAAGTAAACAACTTTTAAAATAGCATTAAAATACATGTTTTTTTTTGCAAGCGAAGCAAGTTTAGAGAATTATATGGGAATCCTGCTGAGTTCAGTCATAAGTTGTGACTGAAGGAAATAGAGATGTGTGGAATATCAGTCTTGCCATGAAGTACCGTGTTATCCCAGTTAATGGGTTGTGGAGGTCTGCTAGGCAGCCGCTCCTCGTAAAATACTGGTATTCAGCTAAATCCGGCTTGACTGGAAAGCGACCCCAATATAGTTGAGAAAAGGCTAGGCAGATGATGATGGTGATGTATGTGTGGAATGTATTCCATTCCAGGACACAAAAGTGTAAAAATACGTACAAAGATATCGTACCTTACAACACTTCCCTCGTTGCCAGGTGCCAAAATGTAAAGAGAATCAGGACTGGTGACGCGGGAGCAAGCACCGTACAGTTGCCTTTGTGAGAAGTAACTCGTCCTGAGAACTGTACGCGCTTGAACTGGGACGGGAAGTTGTAAGGTAGGGGGGAAATGCGTGATATGAATGCTGCCTCGCCGATGCCACAACCATAAGAATTTCTGCTCTAATGGTGTGTCTGTGGAGTGAGACGACTTTAAGGCGAGTCTCGTTACACCTGCTCTGGAGGAGATAGGTTCCGAAGAAGCACAATTGGGACACTGACCTTCAGCTGGATGATATGCACTGAAAGTCCACTTGCTGACAGGGTGTTCAGAAATTCCACGGGGTAATGCGTTATCTAGCTCGACAACAGTGTTTATCCAGGTGTAGACCACATCATTCCCCTCAATTTCCCAGAGAATGCATTCGTTAATTGCTTCAGCCTGATCATTTATGGGCATCTAAATGGCCTACTCACACACCCAAGAATTCTACTGGTGCAGTATACGACTGACATCCCCGTACACACAGCGAATGAGTTCTTCTAAGCTGGATACTATTTTTTTGTATCACCCAAAGGTTGACTGGCAGAAAATGCCTAAGGCATTAAGTCCGCTTCTGTACTTCTACCAAGAGAGTGTACCACTCTACCGAGAGACTCTAGCAGCACCACCTGTCCACCTCTCGCTTCTTGTGTGCGTTTGCCATAACTTAGAAGGACATCGTAAAATTCCTGAACACGTGCATTGTCTCCAAGCTGAGCATTAAAAATTAGCATTTCTAATTGAACTTAACTTCAGGTGGAATACGCGAGAGATCAAGTCGTGCCTGTCGTACGAAGCCTATCCTGCAAGGAGTTGAGCTGTTATTTCAGGCTACTTTGGGTTGGTAGTGATGATAGTGAAGAGGTCCGGGCGACCAAACTTTCGCACGTAACAAAATGCATCTTGGGTCCTCTCGTGCATGTACCACGGACCTTTTGTGAAGGTGGAGGGGAGAATGACCATGAATGAGCATTTGTATTATTCTGCATAGAGATAGACGTAGTTCTCAGCTTTGAGCTTTCTTTGGTTGGACCTTATAAATACCAAACGCTCTGTCTCAATTTTGGCGTACATGTCCTAAGAAACTGAGTAAAGAGCGTACGATAATGGCGGAGATAAGAACCATTGTTTACCCTCAGCTGGATCAAGAAGCTGTAGAAATGCATGGTGGATGGTTTTTTTTTATGATTTGGGGTGCCTGTCTGGGGGTCTACATTATAGTGGGCAAAATGGTAGCCAACCTCTCCGCGACAGAACTGAAATGAAAGGATATTGAAGAGAATCGTACGCACGGTGAGTCTCGCTGATCCTTCGAAGCCGGTCATCATGCGTGCGTAAAACGATGTCTCTTTTATCACACTCCTGATTGACTAACACAACAGCTACCTCATTCGTCGTTGGAGCATTATACCACCCTGGATGGGCTGTGATTGGCCTTCTATCTGCTCTGATGACAAACTTAAAGTGGTTGCGCTCGTTCTCAGGCACCGACGCGAGGGCTGCTTTGAAGTTGCTAATTTGCGGATTAACGTTATGCAACATACTTTGCAATCCTTTGAACAGACCAGACCAAATTGAGGATGTGTCTATTTCAACACTTGTTTGTTGTTCACCAAACGAAGTCATCTGGAAGGCGCTGTTATAAGCTCGAATGTATTTAAAAAAATGGCTGGACTTCGAATGCTTGCCATTTAGTCCCCTTTTCCATTTGCGGACTTGGCAGTGGGTACAAACTTCTTCTAAGGCAACCATATCTCCATGGGCGGCGTAGTTAATCACGATATTGTAGATAAATCCACTTCCTTCTTTATTTAGCCGTTTGCTCTTTTGATATCGTAAACCGTGGATTTATCATCAGATGTCGAAAGTTGATTTATGTCACGACACAGGCGATCTTATTCTATTTGTGCCACACGCACACACAGAATCCAAGAGAACACTCTTGGATTCTGTCACGTTCTTGCGATAAATGAGCTTCAATGTCACTTCATCATCAATGAACATCACTTTTTTGTAATACTTAACACCGCATTTTTTTTAATTGTCTTCCTCAACTCTGCTCAAGAGTTTTGAGGGTTTTGTTGGAAGTTGTATTTGTCAAACGAACTATACCATACAACTGTTATGATGAAAATGCAAAATGCCATCTATGAATTTTAAGAATAACTAACTACTAACCTCGCCAACATGATAAAATTTTAATTATAAATTTCCAAAAAGTGTTAATATGTAACTTGATTTGATTTTTATGAAATGTCATAGATGGCGCTGCTTTAAAATTTCCTTTATACTACAAACATTCATTAAATTATGTTTTTTCCGCCCAAGTTACTTAAATGGCGTAGTTTTTATATTGTAAAGCTAAATAATAGCATGACTTACTCAAAAACAACAGTTATAAATACGTCGTTAGATTACACGCTGCCACATAATGCGTAAGAAAAATAAAGATTCACAGCTCCTCCCCCGTAGGTGATAGCGTGATAATATGTAGCCTATTTATTTTCCCGACCTCTCAGTAATATTCATGCAAAATTTGAAGTAAATCCATGCAGTACTTTTTGAGTTTAGCCCGGACATACAGATAAACAGACAAACAGACAAACAGACAAACAGACATGAATTCTAAAAACTATATTTTTGGCTTCGGTATCGATTGTAGATCACGCCCCAAGTATTCTTTTAAAAAATATTCAATGTACAGTTTTGACTTTCCTACGATTTTATTATATGTATAGATATGCCTTATTGTAAGTACCTCATTAATACATACAAAAAAGGAACTAACCTAAACTATATAACCTTCACCAAAAGCTATTTAGAAAAAAGCTGAGTAAATTGATGTCAGAGTGTTATTTTTTTTAAACTAGTTCTTGATTGCGATCACGCCTGATAATAAGCAGTGATAGTATCGTTGATGATGAGGCGCACTAGTTTATTAAAAGCCTATTCACTATAGCCACCTAAATTAAAATCGGACGAGAAGAGCGTTAGTTTAAACGTTTGTTAGTGACCTCTATAAGTGCCAAAATAAGCTTCCATGAACGTCAGATGTGTAAAATCTTTTAATTAACAGACCACATGTCAACTTTTTATGATTGATATTAAAGTTACCAGAGAACCTACCACTAGAATTCAACGCGAAAAATTTGACGACATAAACTGATCAATTTTCTCACTCGCACGACTGACATTTTAACGCATCATCGCAAGGCCCTAGATGTGGTTACTAACTAATCAAAAAAGTTAACAGGAAACCAAGGTCTTCTTGAGGTACTGCAAGTGGATTTGTCTGTTAGAATTTTAATAGGCTTTCAGAATTTACGTTTCGGTCAACAATTATAGTGTGCATAGGTATAACACACTCATTTGCCTATTAAAACGGGAGGCTAAAAGCGATTTTAAACTTTACGCACTTTATTTTCTGGTACAAAATAAAGTGTCAAGGCTCTGTAATAATTTCACTAATACACCGCTGAAAAAAGTTTGGGCGTTTCACTGGAGTGACGTAATGACGACATTGTACTCAAGTCGGACACGACATACAACCATTCACCTTGGATATATAACATTAACATTCTATAATAAATGATAATTTGTGATTACTTTTTCACATTACGGGTTTTTATGTATTTTTTGAGTCATTATGCACTTCGGTTGAGGTTGGTTCGAAACTAGATCTTTGGTAAACCTGTGTAAAGTCGCCTCTAGTACCAACTAGTGCCTTGAAAATCTATAAAAATGACAAAATGCAAACAGAGTGCGGGATTGTTTAAAAGAATGAACGTGGCCCTGGAAAACAAAGAGAAACTGTGGGAACTAACCCGGGATTCACACTAGCTCCATCGAAAACGGGAAAAGTTACTTGACAACTTTCAACACAAAAAAATGCAGATAGAGTGCTACCTAGCCTCAAACCTACACTAGGGTCCAGTTTTCCGACTTGAAAAAGCATGGACAAATTGTCGTTTGGTGTGTATTGTAACTTTTTAAATAAATATCAACAGACCATAACATCACTTGACATTGACCTTGCGTCTAATTTATGCCGCGTCTACAAAAAATATTTCCAGAAACCGGCGTTACACGGTAAACATGTGTTGACAATATTCCAACACTTTATATTAACAAACGGAATTCTTACACGACTAACACCGTCAGTTCATAAACATGCCAATCCTGTATGTAAAGTAGCTCCATCAAGTATAGTGTCTAATTAAAAATATCTGCCCCAGAACAAGTGAAGAATGTACAAGAGAATAATCTGTGAAGGCAGGCAGGGAGGGCGATCCTGAAAGTAATTTGTTGGCTCCCCTGATGAAATTACATTCCACTTGATAAAAATTTAAAGAATTAAACACAATATCAGTTGCGTAAGTTAAAATGTGTTTTAACAAAACTCGACAGATTGTCTGAAAAGATAATAATAATAATAATAATAATAATAATAAATTTATTGAACCATTGTTACAGTTGCCTTAAATTTAAATAATCGTAACTTAGTCTAGGTCTGTAACTATTTGCGAGCTTCCATTGTATATTCCATTACGGTGGTCCCCAAACTCGGCGGTGCCTGTATCTTGGGGACCGGTTGGGATACGCATGTGAAATTACCTTTTGCTACCGCAGGTTGTGACAAAAGGAAAAAAAATATAACTATAAAAAATAAAATAACAAATTAATAAAGAATGGAGATCAAAGTTTCTTAATTAAAACTAGGTACTGTTGTATCATTAACAGTCACTTCAAAAACAATCAATAACAAAAATTTTAATAAAAATTGTGCTGGACCTGGCACAGAATTTGGAGAATAGAAAAAAATATATATCTATATCTTAGAATAATTAATGAGTGAAGATGAGGTGTGGGTGTGTGAATGTGTGAGTGTGATGTGTGGGTGTTAGTGTTTGTGATGGGATTCCGAGTGAAATGATGTGAGAAGATTTTCCGAATCATCGTATGTAAGTCCTAAAAGCCACTTTTTTACTAATCTTTTACACACAGCAACGGAGAGTATTTTTGTGTCACAAGGTAGACTGTTAGTTACCTTGTTATACACGAGGGTGTGTAGGTAAGCGGGGCACCGCCTAGCTAGGAGGGAGGTTGTTCGTTGCAGCGGTATTTGAAAGACGCGTTTAGAAGTTAATGTGCGATAGTCCGGTCGGAGTTTTATGGTTTTATGGGTACGGATAAAAGCATTTAGAATGTACAATTGACGAACACGTAAAACTGGAAATTCGCTGTACAAGGAGTCAGTAGGGAAGAAGAATGATTTTTTTAAAAGAACCTTACCCACTCGAGCGGTTTACCTTTTATTCCTACTGAATCTAATTTTTTGAGGAGGAGATCTATTGAAATGGTGTCGAAAGCTTTAGCTAGGTCTAAAAAGACTGCCATGCAGCGGTTACCGTTTTCTATTATTGTTGATATGGAGTTTGTAAGTAGTGCAGCCGCGTCTTCAGTGGATTTTCCTTTTCTAAAACCAAATTGTCTCTCTGATATGAGATTGTGCTTTTCAAGAAAATTCACTAGACGGGTGTTTACAACCTTTTCCAGAAGTTTGGATAGAATGCTAAGAAGGGCTATTGGTCTATAATTTTCAGGTTGGTCTTTTGGGCCACTTTTGTGTATCGGGCTTACTGCTGCTACCTTCCATTGATCAGGGAATTCACCTGTTTCCAGACTGAGGTTAATGAGGTGGGTTAGAGGTGTTATAATATGTGGTTGTATTTTCTTTATGAGTTTTTCGCCGATTTTATCAGGACCAGGGGAACTATCATTTTTTAACTGATTGATGAAGTTCGTAATTTCGGTTTCATCAGTAGGGTGTAGAAAGAAAGAGAATGGTGACGTATTTGGTGATGAGTACTTGCTGGTGATGGATGCCTGTGTTTCTGATAATCTGCTCAATATAGTATCAGCCAGGTTTTTGCCTACGGACGTGAAGTATGAGTTGCACTTGTTGAGAGACTCAACAGGGTCTACTGAGCCTGTCAATAAGTTGGACGTATTGCACTTTTGGTTATTAGGGTCGTACATTGCTTTTAAAACTTTCCATAGTTTTTGAGAGTTTTGTTGGTTTTCCTGGATTCGACGGCTATCGTATTCAATTTTGAGGTTACGTAAGAGTTTGTTACAGAAGTTTTTATAACGGCGGTAAATTAGTTTTTTTGTCTCGTTTTTGGGGTCACCGCGTACAGATAGATGTAGCTTATCCCGGTGTTTCATACATCTTATGAGACCGGGTGTGATCCATGGTTGAAGATTACGTTTACTGCGGGAAACTTTGACTTCGTATGTGTATTTTTCTATTAGTTTTGCAAGGGTTCCAGTAAAAGAGTTAGCGACGGAAGCCACACAATGTTGGTTGAGGGTATCAGTCCAGTCAATATTAGCTAATTCTGAGGCTAAGTCATCCTCGTTTAGTTTGAGCACCCGGTGTTTTTTATTGCGAGTAGTATAAGTATTTTTGAGAGGAAAATTTGCAATTACTATGTCATGATCTGTAATGGAGCTTTTACACACTATACCTTTGGGTTTGGTACTGCACTTAACAAATATGTGATCAAGACAAGTTTTTTGCCTAGTCGGTTTGGTTATGACGGGAAGTAAGCCATATGAAGCAAGAAGACATACATAATCATGATGTTTATTACTTGTCGTGCTACATATATCTATGTTGATGTCACCGGTGATAATAAGAGTTGAAAATTTGTTTGCTGTTTTAAGGAAAGTGTCTAGTGAAGCGGTAAAATTTGAAAGGTTCGTAAAAGATGGTGATCGATACAGCCCGAGTATAGCTACTTTATTGTTAAGAATTAGAAAAAGGCTGTCTGTATCCAGTATATTCGGTTCAATTGCAGTTACATCGTAATTTGTTTTGGTGTAGATTACTATCCCACCATTTTTATTATTTTGGGTATTCGTTCGAGTCACATTATAGCCAGGTAGTTTACCCAGTATAGAACCTTCGCTTAGCCAGCATTCAGTTAGTACGATGGCGTCGAAGTCAATCTCGAGTCGATTAAATGCTATTAAAAAGTCATCGAAATTACGTTGATAACTTCTGATGTTAAAAGATAGAATTTTAAAGCTAGGCTCGGAATCATTTGTGTGTAACCTGCATTCTTCCAAGATTTCGAGGTCGTGACAATCTATTGCAGTGATTTCCTCTATATTTTGGATAATGTCAAATGATGTCATTGGCATAGTTGCTGAAAAAAGCTGAGGAAGTAATGTGTACAGGAGGTTTAGTCACGACGACGAGATGGTGTGGTGCGGATAACTGCAGGTAAACATATTTGGACAAGATGTGTGGTGAGGTGGTGTTAGCTTGGTGTGTTTTCATAGTATAAGTGCGTTTGCGTAGTGATTGGTGTAGTTGTGTTAAAACATAGCGTAAACTTGTAAACAATAAAATAAACATTACAATAAAAAAGAAAGTGATATAAAAGCTATTACAACTAGGAATAATAACAAAAGGGTACTGTTTCGTAGTCAGGTGACTTTTAGTCACGTTGTTCAGCTGAGGGGGAGGACCGGTGAAGCACCGTAGACAAAGGGCCCAGACGGGACTCCAGGTCTTCGATATTGCGTACATGAATAGGGGGGCTACCCTCCTGTTTACGTATAAGAATAACACCATTTTTGTGCCAACAGAAACGATAACCTTGCTGTTTTGAGGCCTGCTTAGTAACACGAAATAACTGCCGGTTTTCTTGCGTTAGTCGCTCGTTGAAATAAACACTTCTTGAAGGCCCATCTATTTCCATGTCAGACGATGTCATGGTTTTTCTAGTTTTGGCAGCCTTTAAGAACTCGTCACGCTTGTAGCGGCGAACAAATCTGACAATGAGGGGACGAGTGGGAGTTTCAGCTGTTGCTTTTCCGATTTCCTGGCGACGTGGTCCTACTCTTGTAACAGAGTCAATGTCCTGATCCTCCACAGTTACTCCAAATTTGTGTGCCATTACTTGGATGATGTGAAGTGGGTTCTCATTTTTGAATTCGTTCACTCCAGAGATTTCCAGCTCGTTCCGAATGGATGATTGCGCTTGCGAGTTTAATTGCTCACGAAGATTGGCAATTGTGCTGTTCAAGGAGATGATCTCCTCCTCACGCTTTTCTAGAGTTTTAATCCTTGCATCATACTCATCCAGGCGGCCGTAGCAATGGGTGAGGTGGTCGCTCAACTGTTTTATATGAGATTTTTTAGTTCCTACTATAGCAATTTCTCCTGTATCGTGGATGCGTTCACAAATATGTAAACTCACATATACTAGACACACAGACCCGGAAACACACAGCCATACAAATATATTGTCCCGTGAGGGAATCAAACCCTTGACACACAACATAGCAGCCAATCGCTCAACCACTGCGCCAACTATGCCTTTCAATTTTGCCATACACAGAAAACCAAAGGTTTTTTTTTTAATTTTATATACAGAACTTGCAAAGATAACAAAATTATGAATTTCAAATATAAGTAGTTAGAATAAAAAAGTGAGACAGACTTTCAAAAACTACCAGGCTTGATCTACAATCCATCAAACACAGCAAAGTGACAGGCATCTATTTAGTTAACCATATTAGAAAAATAGAGTCAACACCCTAATTGTCGTCTCTGGGACCATAGGTATGCTTCCGAAAGGAAAACCCTGGACCCTGAAACGAAGGTAAAGAAGGAATGGGGTGAGGTTTAGTCAGTAAAAGTCTGACATGGCTTCCCGCTCTGCCCAAGAGTGGGAGAAATTATTCTGATGTACCCCGCCTAAAGAAAAAACACCCTAATTGTCGATCAAGAAAATAACTTCCCAAATAAGTCCATAAAATCTGAACGAATAATTCACCCTCTTAATAGCAGCTAAGGATGTACAAAGTAGCTTATTAATTAATAATGACGCCGACGAAGCAGCGAATATTCATCACGTCGAATTTTACATCCTATTAAATTCAAATTGTCTGCTAAACGATTTTGACGCAAAATAGCGCTATTTTATGCCCACTAAAAGTCGGTAAACATGAAATTAAGTTATAAAAGTATAGGTACAAGTCCGTCCCTGGGGAGTTCCCTACTATGTGAACTCGACTCACCTTTAAGTCATTATGCAATGGCCTTGACTATGACTAATGTAAAAAAGAGGAAGAGTATTTTGTTTGTTTAAACGCGCAAATAACGGGAACTGTCGGCTGAATTGGAATAAATGTTTGTGCATGTTCATGACAAATATAACAACGTCACGCTACGAGGTGATTTAAACTGCTTCAAAGTTACACATTTTTTCCCTTTAAGTATTTTTTTAAACAATGATACGAATAGTTAAAGTTAAGGCTAGGCCTGTATTGTGGATGCGTTTACAAACATGTAACTTACTTAAGACACCCATACCCGGAACTATCTATATCTATCTGTAGGCCATACAGGTATTTATTTGTTTAAGTATTTGTTCGGTGCGGTAATCCAACCCGTGCCTCAACAAAAATCAATCGTTCAACTGCTTCGATAACCGTGCCGTCAATACATGTGTGCTGCATTTAGGTTAAACGAACGAAGTTGGTTATTTAAATGAAAATCAATATTCTTTCTAAAATCTTAATACGTCGTATAAGTTCAGTGCAATTACTTATCATTAAGGTGAATTTTACGGGCCCAAACATAACCTTATTCTCACTAGATGGCGCTGAACTCAACATTTTTTGTTTATTTTGTTTTGTTGGCAACATTAATAAGTCAAGAAAATGTTATTTGTGAAAATCAGATTTACCACTTCACATTATATTAATGACTCAAAATCCACCTAATTCTGACTGTTTATAAAGTGTCATATTGAAGAACCATAGGGCTTAACTATAGTGATACCAGTCAAAAAACCATGCTATATAAAAAAAGACGCTGGAAATTTCATCTTTTTACTCTAATGTAATAAGGAAGAAAAAAATAAAGGTAGGAAAGGATAGTTAAATTAGAATTTTGGAAAACAAAAAATAGTTTTTTAAACATACATTTTCCAGGCCCACAAAGTGAATTAAGAGGGAAACAGAGAGGATTATTCTAATTAGATAAGATTAGATATTTTACTTCATTAAGATAGAAAGTCTTTAATTTTTCTTCCGGTAGCTACAATACCAAACTAAACAACAAATAAGATTAAAACTCACTTTTTTCGAACTCCTAGCGAGTTACCAACAGTAGGGGTGTAAGTAATTAGTGGTGAATATTTGAAGGTTCCGCGGCTAGCAGGGCAAGCGGTCTGTGTGCCTCCCCTAGATGGATGGGTGGGTAACTATCCTCGTAGCCGCAGCGCGTTTTGATGTATTAACATTTGCTAAATTTGACAATGATTCTTTGATTGATGTTGTAAGGAAGTTGCGATCTTTTGCTGTTCAGAATTAAATAAGTCTTCGAAGTTTCTAATTTTCATAAACTAATAACCTATCAGTTTATCAACACACTTGTAGGTGACTTCCAGTTACGAGATGCAGCTAAATATCAGAGTTTTCATGGAATTACTGCCTATCTGACTTTCACTGCCCAGTAACTGGGTAACACAATACCCCTAAGATCGGTTATCAGCCCCATGACCTTCTTTCTGACTACTGGTAACGACAGAACACATCCACAGTACAGGACAGGAGACATCCTTCTCAGTATAAATGAAGTAGATTTTATGTAATTTTAATCTAAAATCAACAGACACAATTCCTGACTAGGAATTTTGAGTTTTGAAAAATTCTACGATGCAGTTTTTCACTGAATTGGGCTTGAGACTTTGAATTTTTTTAACTTTATATAGTTTCTGATTAAACCATTTACACCCACTTGAAAAATGCACCCAGGATTTCATACAGCTTTGTGTTCTTTTTCTGCCTAATTAATATTAGAACCATGAGATCAATCGACTTCTATTTCTCTTTAAATCAAAACCAGTCCAGTAATACTAAAGAGCACTTCCAGTTGGACCCAAAGGCGACGGATAATTTTAATTGGGAAATTCTTATTTTTCTTCTTCAAAAGTTGTAAAGCAAAAGTAGTTTGTTCGAACTACTTTTTAATGCTGCCAAAGTTTTTAAAAGGTTCGGAAACTAGTAGGAGTAAACTAAACCTTGTAGGCTGGTATACTCGTATATAATTACTTAAAATAAAATCTCTATTCAATTTCACCCCGACACAGCCACAATTAATCTTATCGATTTTCTTATTAGGTGGATTTTTGAAGACACATCAACACGACAACATTTTTAACTTATAACATGGTCAGTTATGACATAAACCCTTGTGGTAGAGTTAAGACAATAACTAAGATTATTACGCCCGAGTTGAGTATAAGTGGTATGAAATATAACAAACTAGCTTCTGCCAGCGGCTTCGCCAAACCGACTTCACTTCAGCTAAAGTACCTACGAGGGCGGTTCAATAAGTACTTAGCCTACGAAAGAAAAATAAAAAAATTGGAAAAGTAGCGATGTATTTCTCAACATAGTCTCCTTATAGCTCGATTCACTTAACCCATTGGTGCTCCAACTTCTTCAACCCGTCTAAAAAAAAATATTTTCTAGAGGTCTGAAAAAAGAGCCTCCGTGGCGACTATAATCTCCTAATTCGGTTCAAATTTTTGCCCAGCGAGTGGCTTTATCAAGTTTAGAAACAAAAAGATGTCGCACGGGGCCATACCTAAAGAATAAGAAGGGTGGAGCAACAGTTCATAGCCTAATTCGACCATTTTGGCCGTGGCGACGGCGGAGTGTGAGCCGGTGTGTCGCCATTGTGGAACAACGCTTTTTTCATCGCCAAATGGGGCCGTTTTTTCTGCAATCCGGCGTCGAATCGATCCAATTTTTCGGCATAGGAGAGCCCTGTGATCGTATTGCCCTTCGTCAAGTAGTCGATGTCTATCACTCCTTGCCAAAGCCAGAAAACGGTGGCCATCACGCTTCCGGCCGGTTTCTCCATACAAACTTTGGGTTCCTGTTTCAGTGTCTTCCCTAGGGGCTACTTGGGGAATACTTTCTTAATCTTTGTATAAATGATAAAAGGAATCCCTATGCAAGATTTCATCGTTCTAAGTCCAAGGTTTTGGTCTAGGCGTTGGTGAGTTAGTAACTCAGGAAATTGCTTTTATATTATACACAGAAGTTAAGCTATTCTATTTGGCTAAGGGATATTTCGACAGAGTTGCCGTGGTCCTAGAACGCAAAGGGCAATGAAGGAACACAGGTGAGTTTTAGTCAGTAAAAGTCTGACACTTCGTCTGTCCACTCTCAGTATGAGAATTGATTACCCACTTCAAAAAGTACTGCTATAAGTACGAACCTACTAAAAACCTTTTCTTTAATTTATTTATGAGGCAATTTACTGCTCTGGTGCTCAATTGGTAGCGGTGGCTAGCGGCAATAAACTACCACAAATAATTATAACATGGCCTCTACTTAAAGCTATTCCTGCCCTAGGGTCCTACCATGCTGGTACTTATTAGGATGTTTTCAATTGAAGGGAGTGGAGTTTTCCCCTTAAAGATAGAAGGATCTTTTATTTCTTTGACCACATTGCCAGAAAGAGGTAACCTGGAAAAGTTGCTACTTACAGGGAAAGTAGAAGGGAAGAAAATCCAGAGGTAGCTTAGGAGTCCAAAATGTTGGTCAGACCGAATCCATGCTACACTGGAGATCAAAGAATGCGACGCCATTCACATCCTCGAAGATACAATAACGTGGCGAAATATAGTCTACAACAAAGTAATTCAAGGTCACGACCATGCTAATGACAATATCATCCACATGTATTAAACGATGTTTTTTTAGCACACTTACTCGAAAATAATAAGTTCAACTTGATAAACATAAAATTGAGAGAAATGACTTGCGGATTTTTTCAAGCGTCTTGGCGGGGGCTGCCATGCAATCAGCCTGATACAATAGACATGTGGCGCGGACTTTTCACCGCACTTTCCCGCACACGTGAAAAATAAACAAGCATAAACGCAATAGGTAACCGCGTGTTTTCGAACAACTTAAAAAACCTTAACCATTCCACTGCGTCCAATTAACTTTATTCTGCTCACAAAGCAGAAGCATGATTCAATTAGAAGCAGGAAGCAAGCGAGACTATGCAATCTAATTTAGCAAAGAGGATTATTGCTATAAGATCCGATACACGTGCTCGAATCGTTTGTGCTCCACACCGCTAACTATTTTTTCCTTTATAAAACCAACTGGAATTAAACTTGGAAACTACTAAAACGTTCTGTCTTTCGCCTAGTCGCACTATGTGTCCCTAGAGCATTATACTGAGTGTTCGGCCGTCTTGCACGGACGTGGCGCATATTATTTGCTGTTTTTTTTTGTTGTTAACATGTTTTGTAAATTTGCCACTGTTCATGCAAATAAAGAGTTTTTCTTTTTTCTTTCCTTTGCTACTGGGTTATTACGAAGACCGCGGCCTCGAAAGGCCGGAAGAAACTCGGGTGGGTTCAGGTGAGTCAAAGTCTGACACGCCCTCTCTATCCAACCAGAACTGATACTTACTAACTTATTTGATGATTTTACAAATCAAAAAAGACTACAACTTAGTAGTTAAAAAAAAAGATTTGGTAATCGTGACTTTCGAAATTCGTTCAGTTATTCGAATGTGAAGAAGTAACAAATGTACAAACTCAGACACACACTCGCAATGTTTTAACCCTATTAGACTTCCTTACTTGTAATCGCATTATCATCTTAGTGCGATTATAAGTCCAAATTCCAATTAAAAATCACCTGTATAAAAACAAACCTAATGCTGCTCGAATGTGCCTAAGCCGGGGAAAATAGACGTAACAATTTGTTATGTAGAAAAAAGTTGTGCCATTACAAGACAAAATGATATTCTGTTCAACAGAATGATATTCCGACGCACATCGGTTCCGTGCAAATCGAGTCCGAGCAGGATAACTCGATTGTATTTTAAATGCATCGGTGTACCCGATGTGGGTGGGTGGTTGTAGTCACGACACTAGGAAGGTCTTGTTTCAGAATTCCTACTAAAATGGGAACTGAATTGGACCGACGTACACGTGGGCCACACCAGGGGCCTAACCTTTAAGTCATAAAATTATCGTAATTCCAGAGAGAGATGGATCTATACAAGCCATATAAGTCTATCACTTTCTCACACCCGATTTGTAACAAATATAAGATGTTATGGCCCACCATGATTTGGTGGGCATGGCATGGTTTGGTGGGATTGTATAAATCAGAGCCCCCAGCAACCTAATGTAGGTCTACAAGTCTAGTTGCCATATAAAATAGATGGAGACCGATGCGCCGAGACCGGCGTACATAGCCCACGTGTGCGTAATGTAGTTCTACCTTTAAGTCTATGACCAGTGCGCTTTGACAGTAATGGACCTCATCAAAAGACTTGAGGTCAAACAAAGGGCAATGGAAAGAGCTATGCTCAGAGTTTCCTTGCATGATCTGTTCCGATCCGATTCCTTCAGAAATGAAAATATCCGCAAGAGAACCCTGATAGTTTGAAGAATCACCAAAATTACGTGGCAGAGAGCAGGGTACATTGCTCGTAGAACAGATAGATGGCATGGTCGATGGGGACGAAAAGTTCTGGAGTGAAGACCACGCACTGAAAGACACAGTGTTGGAAGGTCGCCCACAAGGTCCGATACGCGATAATCAGATAGATAGACGCTTGGGGAGGCCTATGTCCAGCAGTGGACGTCTATTGACTAAAGAAAAAAAAAGATTTATAAAAATTAAAAACAAAACAAAAAAGGGAGCAAAAATACATTACAAGCCATGTATACAGTTAGGTTACAGCCGTGGGTTACAGTAACAATAGTTCCAATCAACCGCAAAATCATTCCCTGCACCTTTCCAGAAACAATCACACACTAAATGGAATATGTTTATTCAGATGCTGATTCATTTATTTTGTTGATTTCACAGGTATTGTTCTAGCAGTTTTCAAACTGTTTCTATGAAAACGCGCTTTCAATGTTTTATCATTTAAGTAACCATCACATAACTCCTCTCGCTCTGGGTGGGGCGGGAGGGAGTGACAGACTTTTACTTACTAAAATATACTTGTGTTCATTCAGTTACTTTTTGCGTTTCAGGGTCACGACACCTATAAGAAACCCTTGCGACAGTCCTGCAGACCCTTGGCAGTCGATAGTGCATCATTATCACGCCTTTCTGAAGAAAATTCGACAATGTAAGGAATTACACATAAGCGCCCTGACAGCCGCTAATATTGGGAAATAGATAGCTGTAAACCTATCTTCATGATAAAAGTCTCTTCAGAATAAAAGACAGTAAAGGCGATACTTTGTATGAGAAAAATGACGGAGATTAATACGTTATGGATGTCCAATTTTGGAAGGCAAAGAGAGACAATTTCTTACTTTATAGTCAATATAGCAACTTAAGAGCCTCTTTAACCAGTTTCACTTTAGAGAGTTTAGTGTTTACAATAAAATGCAAACAATAATTCGAGCTCAAAAATTAAAAAGATTGTCAGAAAAAAATATGACAGCTGTGCATCGAATGTTTTATGATAATAATTTAAGAGACCATAAAATAACTTAAACGACTTCTTTATTGGCTCTTTTTTGAAACTAAACAAATCCGGTTAAATATTAGATACACATCTATATCGAACTGCGCTAAAAATAATCAGACAATAGGATACATCACCAAAAACTCTCACCGAATGAGCCTTCGGACCACACCAGCGACGACGAGGACGACGCTCCAGAGGTGACCGAGGTAGAGATGAGGGCGGTGGTACGAAGACTCAGTTTCAAGAACACCGCCCCAGGACCCGACGGCGTGCACGGCAGGGTATGGGTCCTGGCCATGGAGGCTCTCGAGTCTCGATTGCGAGGGCTCTTTAGCGCATGCATGGAGAGAGGACAGTTTCCCCGTCGCTGGAAGACCGGGAAACTGGTCCTCATTGCGAAGCCGGGGCGCCCCGCGGACTCTCCGTCCGCGCACCGGCCCATTGTGCTGCTCGACGAGGTGGGCAAACTCTTTGAAAGAGTAATTGCAGACCGCCTCGTCGGGCATCTTGCGCTAGTGGGGCCGGACCTTTCGGACGGCCAGTTCGGCTTTCGCAGGGGGCGTTCCACGGTGGACGCCATCATGCGCGTGAGGGCTCTCACGACGGGAGATGCGGTGTCTCGGGGCAGGGTCGTCTTGGCGGTGTCTTTGGACATCGCCAATGCCTTCAACTCCCTGCCCTGGAGTTGCATCGGGGCGGCACTTCGGTACCACGAGGTGCCCGCCTACCTCCGTCGTGTGATCGAGGCCTACCTGTCGGATAGGTTCATCATCTATCCCGGTCACCAGGGAGAGTGGAGACGGCGAGAGATGTCGTGCGGTGTTCCGCAGGGATCGGTACTAGGACCGCCCCTGTGGAACATCGGATACGACTACGTGCTGCGCGGCGACCTCCCCGACGGGGTCAGCGTGGTCTGCTACGCAGACGACACGCTGGTCCTGGCGCGGGGAGAGTCGTACCAGGCGGCGGCCGAAACAGCGACACGCGGGGTTGCGACAGTCGTGGAGAGGATCCAGCAACTGGGACTCAAGGTGGCATTGCACAAGTCCGAGGCCATGTGCTTTCCTGGCCCTCGGTACGCGCCACCTCCGGGTTCCCAAATAACGGTAGGGGGGGTCCACATCGGCGTCGGGTCGGCGATGAAGTACCTGGGACTCGTCCTCGACAGCCGGTGGACTTTCGAGGAGCATTTCCGACGTTTGGCCCCCAAACTGGACAGGTCTGGGGCCGCTCTGAAGCGGCTCCTGCCCAACCTAGGGGGTCCAGACGCCCCCTGCCGGAGGCTCTACGCGGGGATCGTTCGGTCCATGGCCCTTTACGGGGCGCCGGTTTGGGCGCCGTCGCTAGGTAAGCGACCGGCGGCTAAGCTGAACGCTTGCCAGAGGGTCATGGCCATCCGGATGGTGCGGGGATACCGCACGATCTCCCGCGAAGCGGCGAGCCTCCTCGCTGGCCTGCCACCGTGGGATCTGGAGGCAACAGTCCTTGCACGCATGCACGATTTGCGCGCGGAGATGCAACGCCGGGGCGAAACTCCGCTGCCGCGACAAGTCGCGGCATGGCGGACAGAGTTCCGGCGGGATCTTAGGGTGGCATGGCGACTGCGACTGTCGCAACCCAGTGCTGGGCACGCCGTCATTGAGGCGGTTAGGCCCCTCTTTGAGGAGTGGTTGGAAAGAGGTCACGGCGTCCTCTCTTTCCGTGTGATGCAGGTCCTCACCGGACACGGTAAGTTCGGGAGGTTCCAGCATCGAATCAAGCAGGAGAGGACGCCCGGGTGTCGCCACTGTGTGGACCGCCCGGAGGACACGGTGGAGCACACGGTAGAAGTGTGCCCCGCTTGGGCGGAGCACCGCCGTGTCCTCGTGGAGACTATCGGGAGCGGCGACCTCTCGCGCCGGGCCCTGGTTCAGGCCATGGTCCGGAGCGAGGAGGGTTGGCATGCGGTCGCCTCCTTCTGCGAAGCAGTGATGCTCGTGAAGGAGGCTGCTGACCGCGAGCGCGTGAGGGAACGGTCCTCACGCCGCCGCCGCCGAGATCCCGATCCCGATTTCCGACCACCGTAGGCGCGGGTTCGCGGACGGCGAGCACTGGGTAGCCCGCCGTCCGGCAGTCTGGAAATAATCTGGACCGAGCCCAGTCGTCAACGGCGCGTTCTGTTCCACGCGCGCCTCAAGGAGATGTCAGCAAACTGTAGGGGCCCGGTAGGGCCGAAGCCTCTGGGGGGAACATGTGGTATTCCTAACGGTTGATACCGAGTCCCCCCCAGAACGAAGGCAACGAAGGAACGGGGTAGGGGTTTAGTCAGTAAGAGTCTGACACGCCCTCCCGCTCCGCCCAAGAGCGGGGGAAGTCATTCTGATGATTCCCCTACCAGAAAAAAAAAAACCGAATGAGCCTTCTGCATCTTTACCTCTACAGTAGCATGTAGACGGCGGGAGGGGGTGTAGACGCCGCGGCAGGGGAAGGGGGTGACGTTAAAAAATCAACGCCCATTCACAGTGAGCCGTAGTAAAATGCAATATGATTACTTTCATAAAAGTACATTTTATTCAATTGAATGAAATCTGTTTCTACTTGGATATTTTTCCGGGAAATATTTTCAGTTGCGTTTAAAGGAATGTTGACGCTCTTGCTCTTATTTTTTGAGTTAATGCTGTTTGTTGATACAATTATTATTACAGGAATTTGAATTGCATTTAGCCAACTACGTCTAACCATGTAACCTGAATTAATTAATGATGTGTGATGCGAAGAAATTTCTGGGTTATGTTCTAAAAAAAATGTACGTTTGTTTTTTTTTTCAAATGACAAACAGCGAAGGAAAATAGTAAGCAAGTGTAAGTAAACTACGAAGGTTTGAAATACTTATAAAAAAGAAAAGAATATATATAGGTATAGAAATATCCTTAAATAAAATACTTATATGATGATAGAATACTTAAATGTATAAAAATAATTGCTAATAATTGATAATTGCTAGCGCCATCGGTGGCCAAGTTTGGTACTTATTTTACAAGTAGTGTCAGCAACAAAAGCAAGTGACATGGCATCATAACGCCTGTAATTCTTGAAGTATTAGGCAAGCTTCAAGCTTCTAAACTGTTAAAGGGATGGAACAACATAGAGTGTAGGTAGAGCTCCATCCCTTTTTGTCACTCGCACGCCTGTCATTGTAAGACGTCATGGTAACGCTCCAGCACTTGACTTGCATATAATATTACCTACCTAGTGATGCAGTGAGAGCAGTGGTGGCGCAGTGGTAACTACCCCGACTTACAAGTTGTAGATCGCGGGTTCGAACCCAACCAGGCGCATTACTTTGTGTAATTTATTTAATTACCACTGCCCTCAAAACGGTGAAGGAAAACATCGCAAGGAAACCGTCATGTCCTAGAACCAAAAATTTGAAGACATGTGGCATCCACCAATCCGCAATGGGCCCGCGCGGTGGATTATGGCCCATTCCCTCTCCCAGAGAGGAGACCTGAGTCCCAGCAGTGGGAACATTATAAGGCTGATAATGCTAAAAAAAAAACGTAGTGATGCGCTGAAATTCTTCAGAAACCATTAGATACTTTTTATGCTAACCGTACCTACATGTATTAAGATCGTTTATTATTGAGTATATTACCGAGAACTAAGCGCGATGAGTGACAGCTGACAGGATAAGTTTGCATACTCGTTCATTACCTGGTTTTACTACTAGGTAAAGACCTGAATTTTCTATAAACTTGCACGGAAAACTCGGTAACTGTATCGGTAAAAGGGGATATTAAAAATGAGTCAATTATTCGTTCCCGTTTTATTTATGTATGTATTTATGCATGTGTGATGTTTGTTACTTTTACACGCTCAAATGGCTAAACGGATTGGGATGAAAGTAGATTTTTTTTAACTAATCAATAAATGTATGAAAATTTCTAATGATTAAACATAAAATTAAATTATTTTTATTTATTGCATTCTTTATTTTTAAAAGCAACAAATAAGAGTTTTTTTTGTTTTGAATTTACTATTCTTCTCATTTACGTTCTCGTTCTCATTACTATTGTTTCTAGCCGTTAGGAACAGCTAAAATTTTCGAAAAACTATTAAAAATAACCATATAAACCTGTTGCGAAAAGTATGGCTTACGAATTATGTTTATTTTTGAGCGAAATTACATGGATCCAATTAGCAAGACGCTTCGCTCAAATTCATTTAGAACGTTGAGCGCGAAAACCTGTAACATGCTTGTTTCAGGCAACAGAGTTTAATTTGAAAATTAACAAAGAAAATAATATTAACTTTGGCTACAAGCTTATTCTTTAGCCAAAGAACCGCAACGTTTTTGGTGGGAAATCATAAAATATGTACCTCTTCGCACTCTGGGTGGAGCGATAGAGTAAAACTCTCCTTTGTGCCTTCAGTTGCCCTTTGCATTCCAGAGTGGCGGTAAATCTTTCAAACAATCTCACAAACCCAAAAATCCTAAGACTTATTCGGTTTTTCTTTAAGTTTTCTATATTAGCCTAGTTAAGCCTAGAGCCTGATTAAGTATCCATTTATTGTTTTAGGTGAGAATTCATTAATAAACTTCTGCCACTGTAAGGTGGACCGAGAAAACATGTTAGGCTTTTTTTTAGACTAAACCCCACCTATTTCCTTGAGATTCAAGCACTAGTTTATATCAATAAAAAAAACATATCCAGACTTTTATCGACCCTTTCAGAGAAAAAACGCTCTATAGTAGATTCAAAATTAAACCCGCATTTTAATTAACGAAACGTCAATACCACGCTTCCTATGACAATGCACTCAAAACCGTCGCCGTGAACAACACCGGTTTTGTTCCCATACCGGCGCCGGACGGCCACCGGACAGCAGCCGGCTCTAGCCGGACAACAGGTGGTAATTACCGAATAAATATTTAATACGTAAGGGTTATGTGAACTGACCTGACTTAGCTGAATTATTTATAATGTAGGTTGCTGTTGCCAAGAAATAATGAGCGGCTTTGATTGTCAGTTGGTTTCTTTGGTTGGTTATTAAAATTTGTTTTTTAAAACAAGCTTTAATTTAATTCTATAAAAAGAAAAAAAATAGCGACTTCGTCTGCGTTCATCAGACTACTATTTGATCACAATTTTAAGACAGTTTTATTTTTGCATACAACTGAGTCAGGGTTTTTTCTAAAGTAAATATAACCTAATTTACTTCTTATAATATCAGTTATCTGCCAGTGAAAGTACCATGAAAATTAATTTACCCAGTTTGGAGATAAGCCGGAACAAACAGACTGATAAACAAACTCAAATTAAACTTTAAATTAAAAAGCCATTATAGCTTTTTAATTTAAAGTATTGTATATACTTATGGTTTTAGTAAAAAAAAAATGTTATTTGAAAAAATAATTTGAATAAATAGACATTTCAATTTTATTTAGGTATATACATGAATAACTAAGCAAGACCTTAGTAACCAAGACATATTTTTAGTAACATAAAAAGAAATTAAAACTTCTAATTGCAGTTAAAAAACTGAATGCAGCAAAAGATAGTTTTCAAGATAATTTTCAGCGATAAGAGAAACGAATCAAACTTTGCTTCGTGCGAACAATAGTGACTGCTAGCGCCATCTAGTTCGTTGTGCCTGAACTACCGACAGGCTCTGAACACACTGAACGACAAGTATTCATTGTTTTGATTGGCACTTGATTACCCATTGAAACTGTACAACAGGTGACGTGTAACAAAAAGAGCTATGTTTCCAATAGCATAGTACATTATTGGAATTACACCACCTTTTTTTATTGGGGGAAATGTTTTCTCACGCTCTTGATGGAGCGGAAGGGTGTGTCAGACTGAAAAATATCACACCTGTGTTCTTCAGTTCCCGGGACCCTCGAACGAAGACAAAGAAGAAACAGGAATGAGTTTTAGTCAGTAAAATTCGGACACGAAGTAGGAGAAGTCATATTGATGATTTCTCACCGAAAAAAAAAACAAAACAACCTGTGCTCTTCAGTTGCCTTTTGCGTTTTAAGACTACTGATTCTCTTACCATGGAATGATAATTAATTATTTTAAAAATCAATTTATTATATTTTTTTGTTTTTATTAAATTTTAAATCATTATTTTATTTGATGTTTATAAAAATATTAATACACAGCTAGCTGACTCTGCAAACATTGTTCTGCCATACAGATTAAAAATGGGGGCGGTGGGGAGTGGTGATTAATAAAATGCATCTAGTGAAACAAGCTCAAGATAATTTCTAGATTATAAAATCATAATACAGAATAGCAGCTTGTGGGAGCAGTAGGCACCTGAAAATTTAAATTTCAATAGCCACAGCTCAATCACGCTATTCCTAGGTACAAAGTTAGACGTGGTAGTTAGTAACAATTTAAACTAGTTAGAATTTGCTTCACCGGCTCCGAAATCGCCTAGTCCGAGCTTGTGGCTTGGGTGAAAATCTAACAATTTGACTATAGGTAAATGACTCTTAAATATAATGCATTTTATTTATTTTTTAAATTGTTTATTAGAGAAGTATGCTCGGAAGTATTCCTATTTACTCTTGACTTAAAAACCCCTAAGTTATAACTATCAGGGAATATATAAATTCTGGCTGGGAATTTCACTCCTTAGCTGATACGCACAGTAATTATGTGTTCTCAAAATGCTTGGTACCTATGGGTGAGATTTATACCATGTACCGGTCAGTGATGTATAAGATACCCTATACAAAGTATCTGAAATACAAGATGTAAGATACTTTACAGAAAAGTATTTGAGATACAAATAAAAGTAGTTTTTTAAAAAGGTATTTGAAATACAAGATACACTAAAGTATTTTAAAGATTATGTATTATGTATTTTACATAATACATAATCTTTAAAATACTTTTTAAAGATAAAATACTTTTGTAAGAAAACAACATTTCATTGAACTTAAGTTTATTTATTCGAGAAAACAATTTAGACAAAATATGGATAAAACATACTGATTAAGTCTCAATTTTGGACCCCGACAATGTCGAACAAATTTTAAAATAACGCGCTGCGTTCCGTTTTGTTCGGAAACAAAAACTGCGAAGTTTATTTTAGTAAAAGTATCTTAGGGAACAAAGTATCTTCAAAATACTAAGATAACAGGAAAATATATCTAAATATAAAATACAAAATAAAAAAGTATTTGAAATACAAGATGCAAATACGTATTTTGTATCTTGTATCTGTATTCCAGATACTTTTATCTAAGATACGACACATCTCTGGTACCGGTGGCATAACGTCGTTCCGGGCCGTACGTTTTTTGCCAGCAACTTGCAACTTTTATAACACTAAAACAAGCAACTCCTAGCTAAATGATGGCGTCAAAAAATTCCTTCACATCGATGTCTAGGCATTTGGATAATTGTTCAAAAGTTTATGAGCACTTGGACCCCTCAGCTCAAGATTTCATTTTAACATATAAAACTAAAAATCTTAAACTACATTTACTTCAAGAAGAAATTATTAATCTATACCTTTTCTACGTGGGTCAGTATCGAACTCCCCCTAGCAATAGATAGTCAGACTTTTTTCTACGTTGGTTTCTTCAGTTGCCTTTTGAGCTCTTTGGGCCATGGTAACTACATCTAAATTGAGCCTTAGTCAATCGTGTCCCTAGCCTTCTCCCAACTAATTTCAGGTCGGCTTCCAGTCTAATTAAAAGCAGCTAAATACCCGTGTTTCGCATGGAGCGTTTGCCTGACAGACCTTCACAACCCCAGGGTTGTCCAGGACAACACGAAATTCCGTTGACCTAAGACCCAAAAAACCCAAATAAAAAGTAATATCACACATTTCATAAAGGTACTAGACTAACCTTATTTATTGGTTTGTTTATCGTATCATACTTTCCACCCTTTCTGACAGCCAATGAATCCTTTTCGTTTGACAGGAATGTCAACAAACAGACTGGTTACAGCCAGAGCGGAACACACTCTGCCATTAACTGGCTTCGAAAACAATCATGAATCATCAATCAGGTCGCTGGTGAACAGCAGTATACGCTCATGCCGACAAACTTACATTTACGCTCCTGAAACAGCAGTTTAAAGGGATATTCAACCTTTTGTTGACGAAATAAGGGTGGTGTATGGTTTCGTCAGCAGCATATAAAAAGTAATCGAACAACGTATTGTTTGTTAGGCAAGGTATGGCCTACCGGTCTCCTGATGATTTATTAATATGAAGCTGGTAGATTTTATGCTCGTATGTGTGGTGCGAAAATATTGGATTTTCATTTTCATGTTTTTTCACATGGTAATTCTAGGGAAAATTGATGGAAGAGAAAAGCCTTTTAAAAATGAGTGTTTGTTAATTGACGGGTGGTGTTTGGTTTTCCATTTTTTGTAGGTTTTTCAATATAATAGTTTTACACTACTGAAAGGTTTCATGTATGTTGAAAATATAATTATGGCAGATTCTGGCAGCGTTTATGTCGCATTATTATAAGGGATCACACTCCCAGAATAAAAAGGATTCATCATGCCTACAGCTTGCTAAGGAGTGGAATTCCCTGCCAGAGTCTCTGTATTCTAATCTTTAAGGTAAGAGTAAAAGATTACTTCTGGAGGCTAGCATGCTGTGGACCACATCGTCGCTTTCCATCAGGTGACATAGTGGTGAAGTGGGAGCGTATTAAAAATAAAAAAAATACATTTTCTACGTCCTACTTCAGGACTTTACCTACCCATCAGTCGTAAAGGAGCGACAATCATATACACGAAGACACAATCACATAAATACAACGAAACTTTCACCTTTATAATATCACTGTAATGCAGATACCTACATTTCATTCTCCTATTATAATGCCGATAACAGCCAAAAGCTCCATCATATAAAACACAATGACAAGACAGAATATCAAAAAAGAAAATCACCGCTACCCTCACTTTAAACAGCATTATAAATTCACAACACCAAAACGCCATTCCATTAAAAAGACATTTTGACATCCTTCCCATTCTCTTTCACACAATACCACCTACCAGAATACATTGAGCTGTATCTATTGAAAAATCTCTTGTTGTGAAAGTTCAAGTGTTATTTGGCAGGTGCAGGGTAATCAACAGTTGAGTCAATCAATCAAGGTGGGGTAACAACGATCGATGGTTGATGGCCTGGTCGTCTTTTGTTCAGAAGCCGTTATTGTTTGGGTGTTGTGACGAGACGATCAATTTCGGGGTGGGACAGTTTAAAATCAGTGTTCTTGATATACTCGTATCTAGTGTGTGGACTGGAGTGTGGGATGTTAACTTGTTGAGTTTATAGAGAGAATTGCGATTTAATGCTGTTCTGTTATACAACATAATACATAATCAGCTATACAATATTCCTAATGCTGGGACTCCAGGCTTCCTCTTTATTAGAGTGAATGTCCTATTATACACGAACTGGGCTCAGTGCAGGTGAAGTGGAGTTTTATGAATTTGAGGTCCCAGGATATACCGGTACCCTCACAGTGATCTCCATTACATATTTGAGAGTAATGGTGACGAAATAAATAACGTAAAGTTTCTGCCTAGGTTTGAAGCTAGGCAGAAAAACCGTTGGGGTCCAACAGGGCCGACGCCCGCTAGGACCTCAGAGACTATCTGAAAGAGAAATCCGTGGTCTTAGAACGTAAAGAGCAACTGAAGGACCCAAGTTTTAGTCAATAAAAGTCTGACACACTCACTCGCTAACTAAGACCATAATTTACTTCTATCACATCATTTACAAAACTCTTCCTAAAAGACAGCAAACTTCTCGACTGAACATCCACTTCCTCCATCCGCAAGGCACAGCTGTGAGGCACAAGTTTAATTGCTTCGCTACAGACGCACACAGCGGCACTCCAGCATTCTTCAGCAGATAACAATAGCAACTGTTAAACGAACAATGTCTCAAAAACGCGGAACAAAACATCGCAGAACATTGTGGGTTTTGAGAATGGTGGAAACTGTTTTAGTTTCGAAAACTAGAAAATGAACGTAAAATTATTTTATTTTACATTCATTTTTCAGTTCATTTGTTAGCTATAGTTATATTATTTACTAAATAAAAAGGAGTTGTGATAGTGTGACGGTTTGTATTATAGTACTCTTTGGTGTGACGTGTGACACGACAGAATGGAAGAAAAAAACGTATTGCGTTGACTCTAAATAATATGGGACAGGAATGGATCCGAAGGATGCGAGACGCACGAGACCGTTCGTTATCGCGACGGTTGGGGAAGGCCTATGTCCAGCAGTGGACGTCTTTCGGAGGAAACGACGACAAAAAAATCAAAAATCTTCTTGGGATCACAATCTTAATTTCATAAGTTAAGACAATAACGCTTGTTAAAACAACCAAGCAATCATGCCAATGAAACGAACCATAACAAAACCACAGTTAAACAAAACAATAATGTCTCTCAAACTTGCTCATACTCATACAGCAACAGCTTATTTACCCTCATAAATAAGAGAACAATATGAAGTCCAAGTATCATGTTCTGGCGTACGGCTTGGCACGTAGTGATGCACTCCTCGGTTAATAGCCGCCCTGGCGAGGGGCCAGTAGGCTACCACATGTGAGACTTTAAAACCACATGCTTCACTTTATTGGGGAACGTGCCATAAGTATAATAGAGAAAGTAAAAGTATTGATTGGTAAAAAGTTGGTATAAAATAATGTGAGAGAGAAATACAAGAGCTGATTTATTTAAAAAAATTCATACATTGAAATTCATAAAAAATTAACTGTTGTGTTTAATTAAATGCTCTAGGTTAAATTTAAAAATGTTATCGTTGCGCAAAATGCAAAATGCCTATAGATTTGGCCAGATTTGATCTATAGGGAAGAAGCAATTTTACAGATCGAGTAAAAAAAAAAAATTAAAAGCTATACCTTTTTTGAGGTAATTGTTATTAAAAAACTTTACCTGATCTGGGTAGAGCGAAAGAGCGTGACAAATTTTGACTGGCTAAAAAAAATAATAATTATAAATGTTGACTGTCTTCATTCAGTTACATTTTGTATAACATGGCCACGGTAACTGCCATGAACCATATGTAATATTTAAAAAATATAAGAATATAGCCTTCAACACTGCAAATACAAAAACTCATTGACAAGTGAAACACTAGAACGTTCACTAATGAGACCGCGAAAGCAAACTGCTGGCTTGAAACAAAAGAGCAAATACAATCATAGACTGGGAAAGATGGAAAGAAAGAAAGAAAAGAGCTCACCCGTTCACATGCTTTGCACGTAATAAATAATTTGTGTTATGAGGTTAATATGTTATACTTCTAACAAGCTTACTATTAATTTATTGTTTGTGTTTCTTATGATATGTTTTCACGTTAAGATCTTGTTATATTGTGAAGTGATAAAATATTATGATCTGTTTTCACAAATTAAAAACGCATTGTAATTTATGTGTTAAATAAATTGACTGAAACTATCGAAACAAAGCATCAGTATTTATTAAAAAATCTAAATTCAACTCTACTAGTGACATCTAGCGGCGCTCATTTAAAACACGCTTTATTAGCAAATTCAGATATACTCTTTTAAGCAGATAAACTTATAAAATCTTAAAATTGTAATAATTTATCTATCCTATTTATCTAAGACCATCGATATATAGTTTAAATACAAAAACAAATGTCGCAGGCACGCTTCCACCAAACGATCGACTACTAGCGCTATCTAGTGGCGGTTTCCCAGAACTAACCAACAAAAAGTTCCACAATAAACGGTTCTAAGGAAACTCATAAAATTTTTAGCTGTAATAGGTAACCGGGCATTAAACGGCTCGTAGATTGTGATACGCTTCACGATCATTGCACCGTGGCATTTGATTTGAACTTGCAAATTATAGGTAGTTTAAGTTTTATTTTCTTAAGTGGGTAGGCCCATTTTCGTGTAATCACAACTTTCACATTTAATTACATGGCACGCCACACATAAAACATAATCGTTGGTTGGATCGTTGATTTTATTTAAAAGAAGATTGAAAAGGTAAGAAAACTACTTAACACATCCAGACTGTCATAAAAAGTATTTAGTATCTTATGAGGAAACCTTTATATGGCCACCTGTGGTACATCATCACCCCGTAAACCAAAAGTGTAGGCAGGCGGGGTGCGCCAACGGTGGACACGATTAAGGATAAGCATGAATAATGCGTTCTCTATCTTGCTAGTAAGTTAATTACCTATCCTATTATAAAGTAAAAAAAATGTTTTATCATTGGACTAGTGTGACGTGACTACCAATGGTATACCTCACCAGGGCAGCAAATATTTCGTATCCTATCGGTGTTACTAATCTGAACGTATACACAAAACAACATAATATGTTAAAATACAGTTACATTATAACAGCCACATCAACGTTCTTCAACAGAACTACTACTAGCGCTATCTAGTGGCGCTTCCAAGAACTACTCGACAAAAAAGGCCCCATAAACTGTTCAAAGGAACTTTATAAAATCTTCAGCTGTAATGAGTAAGGCGCTAAATGGCTGGTAGTTTGTATTACGTTCCTCGGTTAGCGTGCCGTACCGTTGACTTGAACTTGCAAATTACCCCCTTCCGTTTACTTTTAATTAGAAGTTTAACATTCAATTGTTTGGCGTGGTAAGCGGTGTTCCACATGAAATTATAATGAACTCAGAAAAGAGGGTTAAAAAGGATTTAGTTAATTAGTTGATTATGAAAGGAGTGGGCGCTTTGTGAATGAAAGTAAGAAATGGGGCTTTCTTTTTGCAGATTTTCTTGATGGATTTTTGCTTGATAGTGCTTTGTTAGTAATAATTATGCAAATATTTTTTTACGGTATTGTTGTGGTATCTAATGCCGCGATTTTAAAATTTGTGTTTATTCAGTCTAGTAAGTGCGCTAAAAATAATGGAAATGGTATGATAAAAATAAATTTTCTGTGGAATGTACAATATTGTATACAGTTATTAAAAAATAGATTAAAATTGCGCTGTACTATTTTTTTTTAATTTCTATATAATGGCCATTTATTGTAATCGTGCTTTCAAGTATGCAAATGTCGTGCAAATATGTAAATTATCTACATAATGTTCGAAACTAATTGACATTGTTATACATAATAATACGTAGGTACATTATCAATCTAGAAATAACAAAAATAAATTATCTACGAAACCTTTTAGCGTTGAAAGCTTAATAACACAGTTACTAGGAAGCAATAGTATTCGGTATCGCATTTATTCTATCTATATAAATAAAAATAAATTGATAAGTAATAGTTGTTAAAAAAACCTACTAAGAAAAATAAATATCATTTATTTATCGTTAAGCGTAAAATTCGAAAACGATTGTGGATAAACTTTTTCGTAAACAATTTGTCAAAGTCTCAAAATGATTGTTATAAAGAAAAACTGAAAACTTGCAAAACAACGAAAATAGAACCCTAAGAATCACATTATTTTTATTACATTCAAACTGCTGTTATTTGCCATTTTTTTTTGTACTATATCATCGCCCGTCGAGTCAGCTAGTTAATAATATTCGTTCATTTAATTAAATTTATGATGAAATTTGAGACATTAATTTCCATCCTTTAAACCACGTTTTTACAATTCAAGTCAAACCCAACCTCTCTGAATCGCATCATGAAACATTAAACACAAATTTACAAAAGGGATCCCAGAGTTTCCATCAATTAATTTAATCAGAACAAAATAAACATATCAGGAATGGCCGTAAACGGGTTCAATTCACTTTTGATACGCCAAACGGCGCCCGGACGGCCCGGACGGCCGGATCGGCGTGTAATAAACCCGGCGCGGCCGTTTGTTACTGCCACGCACTCGGGCCGTGCGGTTACCACCCCTGCATTCCGTAAGGTAGCGGATACACGAGGAAAGCGGAGCGGATAGTATGAATGGACTTATATTACTTTTTAAGCATTTCTTTAAAACTAGTAGCTTTATTGCCAATTTGTGAAACTGTCTATGTAGGAAGGAGTAAAGTGGAGCGAATAGCTGAGCAGGTTCAAAAATAATTATTTTTGATTTCCCAAGCCCTACAAAAGTTAAATCAATCTATCATTTATTTTGTTAAACATAGGTAACATAAAACACACATATTACACACACATACATACTCGTACATACATTCATAAGGCGTGTATTTTATAGGACGCAAATTACTACTAGCAATACGGATGCCAATTAAATTATCACTTTTGTTTATTAGTTACACGATTGTGTCCGTTATAAATATTGTTATTAACTTATACAGGTATCTAACGCAGTTGCTACCCCTGTGTTCTTATGGGAATGGATACAGAAACAATCAGAATTCAGAAGTTGAGTGGATTGATTATTTGTTATTTATTCAATTAAAATGATTGCGCGGTCATTAGTACATGAAACAAGAGTCATTATCATCTACCTAGCCTTTTCCGAGATCGGCTTCCAGTCAAGCCGAATTTAGCTGAATACTAGTATTTTACAAGGAGCCTACCAGACCTCCACAACCCATTGACTGGGGTAACACGGTACTTCATGGCAAGACTGGAGTCAGATTTACTGGCTTCTGACCATCCGTAACGACTGCCAAAGATCTGCAAATGACAGCTGGGACCTACGGCTTAACGTGCTTTCAGAAGCACGAAGGAAACTCGGTATGAAACAAGTGCATGGTTTTAAAATGTAGTAGGCAGTTGAGCGAAGCAGTCTTTCCCGATCAATTACTACCTGGCTCGAATACTACCTGGCTGCGCGGTTTTTACACCTGTATTTAGAAAGCAGTGATTTTCGCATATTAGTCTAAATCAGAAAAACGAATGAAACACGAGTAAATACACAAACGCCTTTTTTTTACGTACCTCGTCAAATAACTTCTTCCGAGAGTGGAAAAACCACTCTGTGTGGCACTCGATATGAAGTATCAAACTTTTACCGACTAAAACCCACCTACGCTTCTTGAGGTTGACTTTTGTATTCCAGGGACATAACTGTTTCGCATAATCCCACGTTGCACGTCGCATAATGCCCTGGGAGCATAAACGCCCTAACGAAGCAACTGGACTTAGTAGCAGACCTGATTGATAATTTTATTTATTCAATTAAACGGACCGTATGGTTAGCAACCCTGCAATTCTAAAGCTGTATATATAGAAACGAGCGAAGCGGCTAGCAGAGCGGAATTCTCAAAATATTTTATTAACTTATTTCGCTTTGAAGCCACTTTGTGAGTTCTTTTTTGGAAATGGCAAATTGTCCATTAAATTCTTCCTGTTTAGGTGGAGCGAAAGGCAGAATCAGTATAAAAAACACTCACTTGTGTTCCATCAATTGCCATTTGCGTTTCATGGCCCTTTATAGGGCCCTGTGTACAGGAATAAAATGTAGCTGGTATGTTCCAGGTTCTACGAATACCATTCATATTTACGTTTCTAATATTATCTACCGAGTATATATTTCAATGTGAAATAAAGCCACCAGTATTACTAGTATCAGTATTACGTAGTTTATTACTATTTGTAAGATTGTCTCCTGTGCAACCGAGAACTCAATTATTCAATTACACAGGCCCACGCTTGCCACCCCTGCATTTATAAGACCGTGTGTACAATAATAAGCGAAGCGGTTAGCTGAGCGGGGTACCTAAAGGTAGCATTCGGTTCTTAGTGACTTCGACCCGCGACCACGACTGGGTTGCGCGACCCACTGTTTAGTATGAATTTGTATGGAACCCGCGGTCCATTGGCGGCGCGACGTGGTCGCCTACTTTGTTTGGTATTCCGTACAAATCGCCAAAAAATAAGCTAACCATGATCAAGCTAAAGCTTTTACGTCATCTAGTAATGTAAGGGTATTTTTTTCGATCAACAATGTACATTTATCTTACTATTTCTCAAGAAAAGTTTAAGTTGCGATTGAAAATCTAGACAAATTAAAATATTTTCTACTATCAAATTCGAACTGAGGAGTAAAATGAAATACCAACACCGGTCGAATAAAAAAAAAATTAAACTAATTAAATTATTGTGCAGCCACAGCTCCATAGATACTTAAAAGACATGCCTCTATTCTCAACCCAAAACGTACACAATGTTAATACAGTTCTGTTGTAACACGGATTTGCTATTCGGCGAATTGTCCGCAAACACATTAGGTATTGATATTCAATTACATGGACCACACTTCCCTGCATCCGTAAGACTATGAGCATAAGAGCAAAGCGTAGCGGGCGGTGAGCGAGTATTTTGGAAGGCAAAATTGTTACCTACCCTAAGTTTTAGGCTAGATAAAATAATTTACAACTAATTAAAAAGAAATCTATATTAAAAACCTGCTTCAAAAATGATATGCGTCAAAAGTCGTTGGGACAAAAATGACATCGGGGCGCAAACGTTCCGATGTCATTTTTGAGGATTGGTCTCTAGTAGTCTATCACATACCCGCGAAACGAGACACAATAGTAAAACAATAACAGCGCGGTCTCATAGGACCGGTTGGGGATTCAAACATTAATCAGTAAAAGTCTGATATGTCCTCTCACTCCATCCAAAGCGGGAAAAGTCATTTCATAATGTCGCACCTCAAAAAAATGTACGCCGGAACGTTGTAGACACAACTACGGAGTCGACGACTTTGTAACACTATTTCACTTCGGAACTCCCTGTGACGTCAATACTCATCGATACATAAGTAATTTAGAATTTAATGACAACATTATTAACCATTTGACCGTGAACTAAAAAAAGCATATTTCGATAACGGTGACTGACATCCCTTAATTTGTAAGGTGGTGAATATAGGAACAGAGCGGAGCGGGTTGATACAACCCTTTTTAACCGACTTCAAAAAGGAGCTCATTTATTCAATGATTCGATTTAAGCTGTGTACTCGTCCCGGGACCTCAGAATTAGGGCAAAGAAGGAATAGGAGTGAGTTTTAGTCGGTAAAATTCTGACACGCCCTCCCACTCCGCCCAGAGTGGGAGAAGTCATTTTCAAGATTCCCCAAGTAAAAAAAAAGCTGTGTACTCGTAATTTGCAATTAAGTACAGGAAACCTTTTGTATCGATAGATTCCATAGTATTGTGACTTGTTAATTGATACTTACTCGTATTTCCATTACAAAATTACATTGAAAAACTAGAGTTAAATATCGTGGAGTCTTTGTTTCCTAATAGCTACAACTTTCTTATAGTCAACAGTATATAAATTACGTCTAGGTAAGCATGCTCCATCGTCAACCATATCAACATCAGGTGAAACAGTGGTCAAAAGCATAAAAGGATAAACCTAGAGCTACAATAATTAAGAAAAGCAAAAAAGAGTAAAAAAAAAGGTTAAATTGACAGATATAGAATAAATCCTCTATCAAAGTCTCTTCTTAAATCCAAACTAAAATAATACATTACTCTGTTTTTTATACCCTGAGACTAAATTGACACAAGTAATGTCAAACTTACTATAGAAAATATGCCAGTTATTTTGTGTTGTAATGTCATTTTATTGTCAGGGTATAAAAAACAGACGGTACATCACACAGTCCACACACACATCTAAAACCCAGTTCCAATAACACGCTTCAAAAGACATCGGAGCTAGACATAAGCAAACACAGAGAGCAACACGCGTGCGTTCGGGCGAACACACGACTGCAGCATTACTGACTTCGTTACACCATTCATACGCTTCGGGGAGCCTGTGTGTGATCTCAATGCTCCCTAACGCAAAACTAACTTGAATGTGTTGTGTTGAAACGAAGATACCTGGCGTTTGTTACCTGTTATAGTTTGCAAAATAAAAGAATTGTCGACATAACGAAGCAAAATTTTAAAATATTGAAACAAATGATTTAAAAATATTTGATTGTCTCTATACAATATACTAACTGCTAAAGCCGCTGGCCGGCTTTGCCGACGTAAAAGTAGGTTTCTTAATACAAACTTTGTACTTTCGTTTCATCGCCTTAGAGGGTAAATTTAGAAAAAAATCTCGTAGTGTTTGCCTACGTTTCACGTCCTAATATTCTCGGTTGTGCGTTCATATGTCAGTCAGATTTTCCTTTTATATAAAAAGATTACCCTTGGCATTTTTCATTTAATCTTCTAAAATAGATTTTTTATCTGTTACAATCTAAAATTGATTTACTTTTCAACTAGTAATATCTAGTCTACTTGAACAACTACAGTTGTAGGTATGTACTTTTTTCAAATTAAACTGGTTAAATTATGAAATAGTCATTATACAGTTAGTACTTAACTAGTAAGTTAACAACACTAATAAGTATGATCTCAAATCAAAACCAAAGTGATTATGTTTGTATCTACTACATTACTCGACGATGTGCCATCTATGTTGCTACGCTGTGACATGGGAAAATGCTACGAGATTGCTACGGCGTAGCACACCGCTCGCTACTCGAAACATATCTGCTCTCTGCATCGAGTTATACTTACTTACTTTACATCACTATATACAACACTTGCACATCAGAAAACGTCGTGAGGTGTGATGACATCCACCAACCTTCACTATGCCCACGTGGAACTACGTTTCACTCTCTCTCCTTCTGGGATTGCATTCCATTTTCTCTTCAAGAAAGGACAGAATCCCAGCAATGGAAACATTACACATTATTGTATAAACTGTACCGTTACTTTTTGGTGTACAATAAAGTTTATTCTTTTCTATTCTATTCTACAGTCACTTATACGCTATTCATTCATTATTCTAATTCTTAGCTACGCTAACATTTACCCGCGTCTCTCATACTTTCCGCTCCGCTCGTTAATATAACCGCTGCTTACATAAAGGTCTACGTCCAATGCGTCCACAGTGGCTGCCATTATTCATTACTATGCAATACAATACACTTTCACTTCTAGTATAATGAGTATTTAACAATACTTCTCATATTGTACCGATTCGTACGTAGATATCAGGTAAGACATTTCCCGGTAAGACAGGCAGGTTCAGGAAAATCATGACACAGTGCCTGTACGAGTATACGAAGTAATAGGCAGTGATATATATTAAACACATTATTAGGTACTCCAGATTTTTCTAGTTCCCATATAAAATTACCCAATTTCTATCTTTTCTTCAACTAGTGTTAAGAATCCGAAAACAAAAATTCCAAAAAGAGTTAGACCAACTGCAAGACCAACACAGCATTATTTACAATAAAAACAATTTAGTACAAAGGAAGTTCTTCTTTGTGGTGATAAATCATCCAATGACTTCTCCCGCTCTAGAATGAAGCGAGAGTGCGTGTCTGGCTTTTACGGACCAAAACGCACCTATGTCCTTGAGTTACTCTTTACCTTCTGGAACACAGTTTTCGTTTCAGAAATTTTCCTTAACCCTAGCGAGCATCGACCCTGCTGGGTCTTTACAGTTGTGCTGACATCTCTTTTAGGCGCGCGTGGAACATTGGCAGGCTGCCAAATACTTGTCAGAGAAAATTTAATCTGACTTTATCGACACACCAATGCAACATAAATGATTTCCGTAAACAACTACATACGAATTAAATGAAAAGTCGAACTCAAAATAATTGAAAGTTTACACACATGATAATCTAAGTGATTATAAAATCCGCTTTCCGCTACTCTCACCACTATGTCCCTTACCTTAAATAAAGGTCTACGTCCACTCGTCTAGTGTAACATGCAACAAAGTAAGCACGAGATACTTTCCCTTTCAACGGCTATTAACGGCCGTGTTGCCATTCACGGCTATAAATAATGTCTTAGAGATCGCGTGTGTGGACTTATTGCTATTTTTAGTTGTGATGTTTTTATTCTCTTGTATGTAGCAAAAATAACTGTGTTTTGATGAGGGTAGGTATGTTGGTAAGCATTATGCTTTACAGTGAGTGTTTTATAGAATCACAGTAATATTATAAAGATCAAAATGTTTGTGTATGTTTGTTAGGTCGTCACACTGGAACATATGGATGAATTGGACTGGCCTGTTGGTGTAGTGGTTAGTGGCCCTGACTGCTATGTCGGAAGCCGCAGGTTTAATTTCTACCCAATACAAACATTTTTGAAAAGAGCGATCATTCGTTCCGTGTCTGGGTAATTTATCTAAAAAGGTTTGTATTTAGAAATATATTTAGGGCCTGTTTCACAATGTCAGAGTAGCCACTACTTCATAATTAAATTCAAAAATGGAACAGAATTTGTATGAAATTATCTGCCAAGTAAGATATTGGGAACTTAATCATAGGTGGTGAAACAGGCCCTTAAAGTATTTTTATCAGTTATCTTCTTAATTTGTGATTAGGTAGCGTCATAGCGTTGTGTAATAGTTATAATAATATTAGTTAAATATAATTTGTAAAACGAGTGGTGTAGCGTTATGTCCTGGAATAGCATTTTAGCGCTTTTTATTCCGTGAGTATGTTCCATTGGTATAATATCTATTATACTTTCACGCGGGTGAAGCCGCTGGCTGAAGCTAGTTTGTAATAAAACGTTGCAACAATAATTAAGTTATTACAAATAACACAGAGTAAGAACAGTATATGTACATGTATCTACATACATACATTTTCCTCTATCAGTAAAGACTGAAAACTTACTTTAGGGTTTTCCATAACTTACCGTTTTTTTCATACCTTAAATGTAACTAACTTTTTGACTCAAAATTCATAATTTGACCTCGTTTCAACTTAGTGGTTCTGATTTAAAAGTACAACGTTTGATGAATCTGACCGACCCAACAGCTTATGTACTTAACTTAATAATTAAAGGACACGTTAAGTCCGAACCTTTTTATTTGCAACCGTCGCCTGATGGCTATTTAATTACTTTATGGGGTTTGAAAGCTTTCAGTAATAAGTTGTTTCTGTTTTGAAATAATCATCGTAAAATAACTTTATCACAAAAATTAATAAGGAGTGCGGAATACCCTCTTTTTTCATTATGGAAAGGCTCTCGTTTGGCCACAATGTCACCTGATGGTAAGCGATGATGTGGCTGAAGATGGAGCACGCTTACTTAGACGTAGCCTATTCACTCTTGACTTAAAGACTAATTTGTACCTATCAGAAAACACAGACTCCGCCAGGGAATTCCACTCTTTAGCTGAACGCACAATAAATATGTTCCCAAAACGCTTGGTATGTATGGATGGGCTGCCTTCCATATATTGGTGATGCAGAACCGCGCTGGACTCTAAGTAGCCTCAAAGTGATATCAGCAAAACTGAAGGGACCCAGTAGAGCTCTTCAGTTTGCTAGTGCTGCGGGAATATTCAAAAGAGTTACCGTCGCGCAGGGCCACGGTAACTCTTTACTAACTTTACTTAACTAAGGGGCAACTGAATGAAAACCGGTGAGTTTTAGTCAGTAAAAGTCTAACACGCCATCTCGATACTAAGTAGCAAATTCGCTAATAGTTAGCAGTTGGACCTCGGTTAGTATATTGGTTTTTAATATTTTACCATTTCGTTCCAAAATATTGGCACGAGATTGTACATTTAATAAATTTCAATTTGATACCTCAGTGAATGGTGTTAAAAGCCGAAAACAAATATGCCACCAGATTTGCCCGTTTTCGTAAATATTTAATGAAAGGTTGGGAGCTGTCGGACGCAACGTGGGTTTGTGTACAGTCTCATATGGGTTTCTGTGTAAACAAACCGTTTTGCTAACCAGAGACAGTTCGTGGAAGCAACTTTTAGCAAAAAGTTTGTACTATGATTTTTTATAGGTCAAAATTACCAAATTTAGTTTTTTAACAAAAAAATAAACATATTTATCTTAAAAAATAAGACCTGTGTTATGTACCTACCTATGATTCACACATCCACATCCACCTAGCCTTTTCCCAACTAAATTGGGGTCGGCTTCCAGTCAAGCCAGATTTAGTTGAATATCAGTATTTTTACGAGGAGCAGCAGCCTACCAGACCTCCACAACCTACCTATGATCCACAATAAAGATAAATCGATTTGAATTGAAATAAGACCAATTTTATTTCAGCCAAACGCATTTTATACTATTAAAACAATTTGTTTTAACAGGCCGTTTTCTTTGATGAGCGTCGATGTCGTATGGAACTTTAAATAGGCCGTCAGCCTGTAGCAGCATATTAGTCATTTTGACCGGCCTTTTAGTCTAGTGGTTAGTGACCTAACTGCTATGCTGAATGTCGTTTGTTCGAGAATCACCCAAGACCGAAAAAATACAAACAAATAGCAGTTAAATAAATAAATAATAAATACAGAATAAAACCTGGGACCCTGGATCAAAGGCAAAGAAGGATGTGGAGGGGTTTAGTCTGTAAAAGTCTGACATGCCCTCCCGCTCTGCCCAAGAGCGGAAGGGTATGAAGTCATTCTGATGAATACCTGGCTTAAAAAAATGCCTGATTTCGAAAGTGTTTTTAGTTTTGTTTCTTCGTTATTTAGCACCAATTTCAAAAATTAAAGTTGTATTCCACTTTTTTGGATTAAAAATGTCTATAAAATAACAATATTATATTTTAAAACTTTAACCAGCAATTATACATTTTAAATAAGTAAGAGTAAATAACAGAGAAAAAAAACCAATTAATGTAAAGAGGTTCGGGATGACATCGGGCGTGACGTCATCCATTAAAATCGAAATGAAAATGAGTCACCGGCGATGGCAGAGCTCACTCATCACTCGTTAGTGACAGGCCACAGAGTAGCGCGGAGCAGTAGATCAAACTACCCACACGCATATGTGGATAGGCTGAAATTGATAAAAAGGAATAGGTGAAATAGGTAACAATGAGCCTCATCAGAAGGCTTAAAGTCAGCCAAAGAGCAATGGAAAGGGCTATGCTCGGAGTTTCCTTGCGCGATCACATCAGAAATGAAGATATCCTCAAACTTAAGTGGCAGTGGGCAGGGCACATTGCTCGAAGAACAGATGGTCGATGGGGACTGAAGGTTCTAGAGTGGCGGCCACGTACCGAAAGCGTTGGAAGGCCTCCCACAAGGTGGACCGACGACCTGGCGAGGGTCGCGGGAATCCGATGGATGCGAGACGCACAGGACCGGTCGCTGTGGCGACGCTTGGGAGAGGCCTATGTCCAGTAGTGAACGTCTTTCGGCTGAGATGATGATGATGATGATGATATTTGAATAGGCTGAAATAGGTAAAAAGATATTGCTCTGCGCCAAAACATTGATGGCAGGGCCAACAGCTAAGAGCATAGGAAAATGATGTATTGTATTCTCTATCATTAGTAAACTCCTTTAGGATCTTAGTTTTGTAGCGGACTAGCTCTTCTTCTACTTGGCGTTAGTCCTGGCTTTTGCCAGGGTCCGCCTTCCAGCTTAACTTGCTCCATTTTGCCCGATCTTCTACATCCTTGACAGTAAGGCCATTGGCTCTCATGTCGGACTTGACGACGTCCAGCCAGCGCTTGCGAGGACGACCACGAGACCTAGCGCCAAGGACAGCCATATTTATGCATCTCCGGCCAACGTACTCCATAGGGCGGCGCATGACGTGGCCATACCATCGCAGACGACACTCTTGCAGTTTTTCCCCCACGTCACGGACACCAAGACTACCTCGGATGAATGAGTTGCGTATGCGATCGGATCGCGTTACGCCGCTCATCCACCTAAGCATCTTCATCTCCGTGACGCGAAGCTCTGTAGCTGTAGAGTAAAAATATTTCTAAAAAATGTGGTGAGGTTATAATCGAATCGTCATCAACCGTTTTTCACTTCCCACTAGGCTACCCGAATTGATACGTTGTCTTTAAAACACTGAAGGACCTTTTTTAAGTTATCATTCCAGGTGCCTGCATTTGTTTGCACGGATGTACACAAAGCTCCTTGTTTACCACTACATTTGTCATTGAAAACCCATATCAAAATTCGTTGTTTGGTAGAAGGAAGACTCATACTATTCCGAGAAAACGCACTGTTCATAAAAAGAGACGCCTAAAATAATGCCAGAGAATTCCGTGAAAATCCTTCACTGGCTCTATTTATCAAAACGTAAGCCGTTCACAAACGAAAGCCTACTTCATCAAGATAAACGAGCAACATTGACCTACTGCATCACATTACTCTGCGCCGGAATGACTCGCTCTCCGAAATCCGTGAAAGCCGAGCAATTAAAGCGTACTGTGAAACTGAATCTTTCACACCTTTTCATTCGCTGAAGAGCTTAATTTTCCTTTCGTTTCGCCAATTTTCTTCCAAAGATCATCAGTAGGGATTTAATTCCTAAGGGCTTATGCACATGACGACTTTTGTCTGTTCTGCAGGGTTAGGCCGCGTTCCCACTTTGTCGTGTCGACAGATAATCGTGTAGTTTTAAGCGTCGTGGTTTATACATATATTGAAATGGACATGTTCATATAATTATAGGACGACAGATTGTCATGACAGTGGGAATGGCAGCACGAGAGTCATAAAACGATAAAAAAATGTCACAACTAAACTGTGACTGGCCACAACAAACAGTTTCCATAATGGGAACAGTTGATGACGCTAGTCGTCCGACGATAAATTAACCGTTACGACATAGTTGTAACGCGGCTTTAGCCAAATTTTTCCATTGCCATATATTTTGTATATATTTTGGCGATAATGCTAATAGAAAAACTGCTATTAGAATTGTATCTGAATTGTCAATCATGGGCTTCATAATTGTTGATTTTGAAAAGTTAACAATACTATACTTGTGGCCCTGTTTAACGCCCTAGGATGACTGGACTTATCTTCCTTTTTCCGTAGTTGGTTAAGCCACAGCTGTAATAACGTTAGCGCGTCTTTTTTACGTTATACGCGTCAACAGCACGTAAGTAAGTCGTCGTGTGCATGGACCTTAATTCTAAGGATTCTTTTCATTAAACATTTTATCACGTGGGTGGGTATTATTGAAAAGGTCACGTTTGATCACTTGAGGGTATTTGAATGTTGTGCTTTGTAAGTAGGTGTATGATTTACATTTTATTTGCTTAGTGTTTGATGTAAAGAGAAGAGCAGCGATGCTTAGGTCGCCCACGGATCCTGCTCCAAGCTATATGATGTAAATGTCTAGTGGAAAATTGTAATAAGATATATTTTTTTATTTATGTTCACTAAAGTGCAGAGGCGAAATTGATACCTAAGCCCTTAAATGTTGTCTCCATTCATAAGGCCTAATTGTTGAATTTAAAAATCATAATTCTAGTCGCAATATTAACTCAGAGACTTCAAATTAAAAAAACACAAAATTTTGGTAAATTAGATGTGTATTTCAGCAACTTATCCAAATCCAAGTACTGTAGTTGAGAATAAAGATTGAAATTCAATAGAGCATGTCAACAAACAAATAATCCACCATTTATACAGCATGGACCCAATGATGGACCTAAGTAAAAAGATTATAAAATCTAATTTTGATTGCCTATAATCAGAATCGGATGTAGCTGCTGTTTAATACCTTTCGTTCTCAAATGAAGCTATTTTCCATTAAACATAAACTGGTTCCTTTGACTACCCCAAAGCCTAGTTGGAGCTAACACGCTAAACCAACAAGAGTACAGATATCAGTGAATAGTTTTACTAAGCCGAATGGCGAAGTGCGGTAATTCAAAGTTTCTAAATTCACTAGCCATTGGACTGTTGATAAATGTTGCTAACTTCTGAAGGATTGCTCTAAGAGCACCGAAATGCACTTTACCTAGGTAGTTTTAGGAGCTTCCGGGGAAAATTTTACCAATTACGTATAGAGCTTTCGTCATTTTATTAAAATGTTACCAATATCATCATTTACCTAGCCTTTTCCCAACTATATTGGGGTTGGCTTCCAGTCAATCCGGATTTAGCTGAATACCAGTATTTTACGAGGAGCGGTTGCCTACCAGACCTCCACAACTCATTATCTGGGGTAATACGGTAATTCATGGCAAGACTGGTGTCAGATTTACTGGCTTTTGACTATCCGTAACGACTGCCAAAGATCTACAAATGGCCGAGACCTACGGCTCAACTTAAAATGTTACCAATAACTATTTTTTTTTTGTTAATACTATCTCTCTGATCTAATTATTTTATGATCGGCTGAAAGTCCTAGAGTTGTCCAGATCTAAGTTCCTTTTTTATATTGTAAGTCTCAAAATTGAATTTGCGCCAACACTTACAAATGATATGGGCCTAACCAACAAAAATCAGATGTTAAACACTGGAGTGTATTTTTCACTTCAGATTTTATTTAAATTTGGTGTGAAAAATGATATGAAGGAAAAAGGGGTCAGTGATAACATGTCAGATGACAGGACAGAATGGATGAAAAAAACGTGTTGCGGTAACTCCAAGTAAAATGGAATCAGGAAGGGAAGTTGGTGATTTCAGATTTTATATACACAGTGACTCATTTTACAAAATACCTACGACACTCGTTATACTCGTATCATCTGGAGAAGTTGCATTGTTAAGGCTCTTCTAAGCCCCAGGGAGGTTTCCGACCAAACTGAGGGTGCTTTTAAAGGTTTTAAGTAGATTCCTTACTAGAGCTCCAAAGATCAAGATTGCAAGCTTTCTGGCAATTCCGAAATAAAGAAAATTATTATCATTACTCTAAAATTTGATATAATATAAACTGGGAGTAGACTTTCCTTTATTCATAACTTTTATTTAAAGTCTTCTCAAAAATTGTTCGGTCTTAATCATAATTCATTCTATTTATCTACCGATTTACAAAACTCTTATTTTTATTTTTGTCAAATCCAGTTTCGATACCAGCAGTTAATCCCACTAATATTATAAAGTCGAAAATGTTAGAGGGATAGACCATATCCTGGGGATAGACCATATCCTGGAATATGTCAAAAGTCAAAAAATACTATTGATTCCGAAAGAACATACTTTTAGGCTAATTTTCGACTTTCACCCAGGTGTAGACACCAGCAGAAGCTAGTAAAAAAATAGTTACTGGTTTACAAAGCAAACTAACTCAAGTTCAATTTAAACAACAGCATTATTCGCATAATAAGTGTAAAACGTTACGTAGATGAGATATTGGAGCGAATCGTGCAGAAACATCGCACCCTTGGTTTGGGCGTAATTGACGCGTAAGCGCTCATTAGTGGCGGGAGACCGGTTGATTTAGCTTGTCAGTTAACATCATTATGGCTCTCGGGAAAAAAAGAAGAAATAAAAGTGATTTATTTTGGATTTACATAGGAAATTATCGTAGAACAACCTATGAAATACGGTTTAATGTTTATTCATAAGCAAAAACATACTATTTTATAACTTATTGCTTCTGACAGTAATTCCGTCTTTTTTTAAGGTGGGGAATAGTCAGAATGATTTCTCCCACTCTTGGGCGGAGTGGGAGGACGTATCATATTTTTACTGACTAAACCCCACCCCGTTCGTTCCTTGCCTTCGTTCTGGGGTCACAAGCTTCTTTTTCAGAATCCAATCCGTGGCCCCAGAGACTCTTGCTGTGTGGAAGTATAATTTTAATTGAATTTTTTCAACAGAATTCATTTTCGTAATTTTAACAAATAATAATTGATATAAAATATTTTTTCATGTTTATAATAATTACAATATTATTATTCAAAAAAAATATGTTACGAATTTATGCGTAGTCGGTATCGCTACGAGTACATACAAACTTTTCTTTGTCTTGCCCTTATAACATTAGTTACTATAGGAATACTTAATCCAGTAACTGCTCTTTTCCCCAAAACAACTTAAAGCAGACACCAAAAACGTGCAACGACAAACACTCGTAACTCCCTTCTTCCACATATCTACCCCTACACGTTACTCCTTACCACCACTGCACCGCCACCGCCGGGCGTGGAGTTAATACTGTCTAGAGTTATAACTCCAAGTTGGGAAGAGACGGGGTGTGTGCTTTTAGAATAGAAATAGACAGTGAATTGGTGGATGGGAATAATACTAATTTTAAACTGAATTAAAATGTCAGAGGCCCTATGAGTTCTTAACGCGATCATTTTCACGACCTACACTGAATTTATAAAGGAATGGAGCTATATGAGGTGAATAGTGAGCGTTGTGAGCTCGTGAGCCCTACCATGAAAGTCAAAAGTTTCTTGAACTTTGGCTCTTTTTCACGCGCACGCCTGTCATTTTAACACGTCATGGTAAAGGCCTTGAAAGATATTGGAAATATACATATAAACTCTTTACGTACCTACCCATTTTTAGTTCACACATATACGTATCTATTGGTAATAGAGTTGAGTTTGTCTAGTCTAGAGGAAGTACTAAGTTTACTTGAAAATACTTAGATTGACAGCAACAGCAGCAAACTCGTTACAACTTCACAACGTCACTACTTCCACATTTTAGTCTTCACGAGTGCACTTCACTAATAAAACAAAGTCTCACACCGCATGCTCCTCCCACAAGTCTGCCTGTATGAACACGATAAACACAAAAACTAATAGCAACTTTCAAAAATTGACAGAGGAATTGATAAGAAATATTTAAATTATAATATGTGCATGTTTGTGTATATTACAATAGAGAAAAGCCGACAATTTCAAAGATTTGAAACACCCGTGCGAAGAAAGGGCGGGTCACACCTTCCTCGCACTTTTATTTATCGCTCTGATCATCGGTGGTTTCTGGTGAAAACTGCCTGAAAATCTGTCTGATTTCGTTAGGAAGTCATCTACACAAAGCGCTAGGCGATATCGGTTCAAGACAGCTTTATGTCTTTATTTCCATTATTATAAGAACGTCAATAAAAAGACGCTCAATGACTGGTTTTCCACATTTATCTGGCGCTTACTTTAATATTTCCCCCAAACAAACTCAAAAAAGAAACAACAGCTAGCATAACCAACAACTTACAACATCAAACACGTAACTACATTCACAATTTCACACACTCGTATCTACATTTTAGTCCTCGCAGACTTAATACTATCTAGTACTATAAACCCAGGTCATTAGGATAGCGGATGTGTTGGGGAGCCGTCCGGCGCGTAATCGTTGCTCGAATTAATGGGCTGCAGATAAATACGGCTCTGTTATGAACTAAGGAAGATTGGGCTCATGTTGCTTGTTTGCGAGCAACTGCAGTTGTTTGACTTCAGTTGCGGGTTGTTCGTTAAAGGTTGTTTATTGAGCTGCTAATTGAAAGTTGGAGAGTATAGTGTTTAGTTGGATTTTAATTAGATATAGACCCGCCATGCATCAACCGGCAGCTTGGTATTTACACATAAATCGTGAAAGTTGATCGTTTGTAAAATTGTGAAAGTTAATGTTTTGCACGCTTATTTACACACACACACACACACATGTTTTACAGGAATTAATTGTTTATGTAACGCATCGTCGCGTTAAAACATTGGTTGGTGCACGACTGTATGGGATGTGGTCAGTTACCCTAATTTTACATTGCCATTTCTGACCTCAGGCAGCGCATTTAGACTTTATATGATGATTTTGTTGGGCATACATGAAATAAAACTTTAGTGTAGGCTGTACTCGTATAGTAATTCTGTGTGTTCATCATTTTTTGGTTCGGGCACGCTCAGCGCAATTGTTTTTATTTCTGTACTCTTTTTTATTATGTGTTGTTACCATATTATTTAGATGATTTTAAGCGAATTTACTAAAATTACAGTTTTAAAAGAAAGAGACGGATGAAAAATAAGAACATTTATTTTGCTAGACGATAATGCAGTTACAAGGACAATAAGTAAATAAAGTTACATATTATTACAAAAGAAAGGTACGAGAATGTAACTTTTATTATTTACTACAAAAAATCAAAGCAGCAGAAATTTTATATTCAGAAATATGGCGTACTTATAAAACCGCTATGCATAAAAAACTCATAAATCTTAGTTAAAGTTAAAGCGATAGCCGTTAAATTAAACCGACAATATATTTAACATAACGATATCAAAAAACCGGGTCTTGCATAATTACATACACGTAGTACAGTAAGAAAGCACTTATAAATATACGGTGGAATAAGTGGGTAGACGAAAGCTTGTTGTTATTTATTTTCACTTTTTCTTATCAGTTTTCAAGATTAAAAAAACCTTAAGTAAGTAGGCAGCATACGGTACACTAAGGGCCTATTTCACCACCTATGATTAAGTTTCGAGTATCTTACTTGACAGATAATTTCATACAAATTCTGTCAAATTTTTGAATTTATTCAGTGAGTAGTGCTTACTCGGACATTGTGAAACAGGCCCTAAGGCTACGAGTTCTAAAAAGGTATCGCGGCCCTGGAATGCAAAAAGAAACTGAGGGAGCACAGGTGGGTTTAAGTCAGAAAAGTATGAAACTCCTTCACGCTCTACTTAGAGCGAGAAATAATTTGCTGTTTTCCCCATATCAAAAAGGTATCATACCTTAAGTCGAGAGCGATGCGAGCAAGCTTGTTGACTCCAATATTTAAATTGTTTTGTATTAAGTATGTAAATAGTATTTATAACTTACATCAAATTAAAAAGCTGCAAAAATTGTGTATATATATATATCAATACCAGTTAATACGTTACAATTTTGGATAATGCTTTGTGCATTAAATAACTATAATATTTTAGAGTTACCCAGGGATCTAATTTTAAAATGAATAATTCATAACCAAATCCCGTACTTATTCGTTCCTACTTCCATTCGTAAATAAACCATAAACACAACATTCATATAACCCATTCCAAATTTAATTTAATCATACCGTTCAAACATCACATTCGCAGTAAAACGTTTATAAATTAAAAAAGTCGTCCAAAAAAAATTGGGTAAGGCCACTTTCGTTCGGCCTCAATGGGCCACGAGCCTGAAGTACAGGCCATAACATTATCATAAGCATAAACAACAATTTAGCATACTTACGAGCTCCTTGAAACGAAGCCACGCTACGTTTTCGACTTTTGCAGCTTATCGCTTTAGCCCCGGCCCAATATGGCGGCCGATGGGTACTCGTGGAGCGTAGAGATGGGACGTGTTCTCGTGAAAGAACTGCGCGAACTCGAAGTGTGTGGCACTTGGATTTTTTTGTGATTGTACTCGACTTAACTTTTGTCTATAAAATGCAATACTTTCCTCGTGGCTTTGGTCCCTTGGTATATTATATAACAACCGTGCATTATTACGGTATAATAAGCAGAGTACAAGCCCTTGTTCAGTATAAGATTAATCTTATAGGACTTTTGGAAACAACTGACAGAACATGAATTGCCTTGATGCATTAAGTCCGCACATGTACACCACTGTACATGAAGTTTAAATAAATAAATAATAATAATAAACATGATTCTGTCGGTTTTAGTGGGTAAAAATCAGACACTCCCCCTATTGCTCTACCAACACCGGGAAAAGTTATTTGATGCTGATGATGATTTTACAGCTCAAAAACAAAAAAAATAAAATAAACACCCCTGCAAATAATCAATCAATAGAAAACAAAGTACCTCTGTGTAATATTAGTTTAAATAGAAGCAAGCAGCATGTTGAGGAGCTCGTGGCTAAATAATAACAGCCGCACAGGTCGATCTCTAAGGTTAAGCAACGCTTGCCTAGGTTGGTCTGTGGATGGGTGACCATCTTAACAAACGAGTTTCCTCCGTGCCTCGAAAAGCACGTTAAGCCGTTGGTCCCGGCTGTCATTTGTAGATCTTTGGCAGTCGTTACGGACAGTCAGAAGCCAGTAAATCTGACTCCAGTCTTGCCATGAAGTACCGTGTTACCCTAGTTAATGGGTTGTGAAGGTCTGGTAGGCAGCCGCTCCTCGTAAAATACTGGTATTCAGCTAAATCCGGCTTGACTGGAAGCCGACCCCAATATAGTTGGGAAAAGGCTAGGCAGATGAGAAGCAAGCAGCATGTGTAAAGTATTTATGTACATGTTAGAAGTACTAACACAAAACAAATTTGAACACAACAATTCATCCTAGCGAAGACTAGAAGGAACCGTTGACACTAATTTACACATTCAGCGACTTCCCAATTGTAGACACAACCTACTTCTTTGAAATTCATTAGTAGCTCCGTAAGAAGCTCCACTCTATCTCCAAATTTAAATATTTTTTTCTTTTTGTAGCTTCTTTATTTCTGTGCCAGCAACACAAATGCTGTCAAATGCACTCTCAGGCTTTTTGCATTGACTCGCAAAAATATTTTTGCCGTATATGTTCTTTCGAACAGCGGTACAAATTAAATACTAGTTCCTCTGTAATAATAGCCAAACCAGTCAAATGGTGGTTTTATGCTAACACTATCAGAATATTTGGAGTTCTATACACACGGCTACCTACCTACCCAAATTATAACATATCTACCTATGAAAACCTACGAACTCACTTCCAATTCAAAGCAACACAGTCATTCTAATTATGTCTTAATATAAACACATGCTCTGCTACGATTAAGTTACAACAAGACTATCTGAGCCTCAAGTCTGCTATTAGAATGGTATCAGAATTGTTGATTTTGACAAGTTTAGTACTACCAAACTATCAAAATCAACAATTATGAAGCGATACTTGAGACCCTAGAAGCAAAAATAATTGACGACCCAAAATCGTCCTCTTAAAAACTTCGCATTCGTGTTCTCGCCCTACTTGGTACATCCCTAGTTCCGTATACAATATATGAAGTACGACTAGTTTCAACACACGGACCGTAAGACTTGCTGCACCTAATCATGTTGGATAGTGGACGACGATCACTTTGAAGATACCTACTCGTGAAAAGAAGATATAAGTACTTATTTAAACTTCATGTGCAGTAGTGGTATATAGGCGGACTTAATGAAACAAGGCATTTGTTCCATGTTTATGACGAAGACCGAATTAAGGTTACCTATAAAATAAGGGTACCTATAAAATCGAATTAAGTTTCAATATTTAGATTTTTATTGCACCCTATGTTTATTGCTACCTATCTACTATATATATATTTTTTGTGCCTGACAATCTGAAATGCAAGTCTAACCAAGATTCCGAGAATCTTTAGTTCTGTTCGCAGAAGAGAACTGCATTTTGAAGTCGCAAAAGTATCTCGGACATAAAAATTTGCATAACGTTACAGGCTTGTCGCTGGACTTTTATACCTAACTGTGAAATACTTTCCGAGTTCTTCTCGAGGGTGGTGTATGTAGTAGGTACGTACACGTAGCAGATACAATACCTATATATTTTTTAATAGCTTATATACGTGTACCTATATACTAACTGGGTTCCGAACAGCAGAAACCGGCGACGCGGTAGGCCCAGAAGGAGATGGCGTGACGACTTAGACTAACCCTAGCGAAATCTTTAGAGCGATCTCTGGTCATATTGCCCCGCGAACATGCTCAGATCATCACACCACAACCACCGTCAACCTCGACGGCGGCGGCGGCCATTGAGTAACAATCCTTGCCAATCTGTCCGGGTGCGTAAAATAATACATGCATCTACCTAGCCTTTCCCAACTATATTGGGGTCGGCATCCAGCAAGCCGGATTTAGCTGAATACCAGCATTTTACGAGGAGCGGCTGCCTACCAGACCTCCACAACCCATTAACTGAGGTAAAAGGGTACTTCATGGCAAGACTGGTGCGTAAAATAATAATGCGTTAAAAATATTTATAAGCTTATTTACAGCTTACATTCTCGATATTCCAAGTGGACCTTTAATTTTGCACCAGAGCTTCCCATGTTATGGGATCCACATTATTAACAATACAGGATAAGGCTTTGTTCACTCCACCGTACTATTCATATCAAATTAGATAGTTATCTCTAATTCAATTCATTATCTATTAATAATGGTGTTTGCTTACTATACAGAGCTTAATCGCATTTAGATAATCCCGTATAACGTACCTAAGGCAGGTGCATTTTCACCTAATTAATTATTACGTAGAGACAGGTGACTCCGGGGGATTAGTTCAACATTAATTTAGCTCAGAACTAGTCTATAATCCTGTTTTACATAGGAACTTTAACATAGAAGATGGAAGGAATTACATACGCTGCACGGAAATGATAATTAATGAAGTAGGGAAAATTCAATTAGTTTTACAGTTTTTTGTAACATGACTCGGAGAATCTTGTTATGTAGGTTATCAGTACTAAGTTATGTTAATATGTTAGCAACTCTTATTAGTAAATACTTTATAATTGATATAAATTGAACAGCATATTTTCATAATTGCGGCCTACACGTGGTCCAATTATGTTTTTAAATAATTATCGTTCGCTCGAAATCGAAAAAGCAAAGCGCTTTGTCGCCGCGTTTAAATGACTAAATAATTGCTGACCAAGTTGTAAATAAAGCAGAAAAGTTCTACAAAATGATAATTACATGAGTAACTTTCAAAATGTATTTTTACATTTTAATTTAGTGTGTACTATATTAGGTTAAGGGAATCTTTGACAGTCGTTATAGATAGTGAGACGCCAGAAATAGAACGACCATTTCTATTTCTCAGTCTATCCAAGAAGTATCATCTAACGCCCGTTTTCAATAAGTTATCTATCTACAGTTACAGCTACTAAAGATAAACAAATGTATGCTTTTACCCTTACTTGCTTCCCTATAACCTACAGACGGATAGCATTTCCTACCAAAGTTGTGGATGGATAGATAGAATCTTATCTATCTATGAACTGTGGTAGGTTATTGAAAACGGGCGTTACCCAGTAACTGGATTGTGGAGACCTGACAAGCAGTCGCTCTATGTAAAACGCAGGTATTTTGCCGCTTCTGGTTAAACCGGAAGCTGACACCTAGTCTTTGTTCTAAGCTACTTAGTTGGTAAAGGCTAGGCTGATAACAAATAAGAAGAATAATCAAATGAGAAATAACCACAAAATCTTATATATACCATTAAAGACATAAAGGTACATACAACCTGCAAAGAAATACGTATGTACCAGCATTTATTTTCGGCTAAAAGCTGAAATACTTTAGTTACCTACTTAGCGCTATGCTAGTAAACATTGTACCTAGAAGCAGCTCACGTAAATATCTTCTATAAAAACAAAGAATTCAAGTAATGCAGGTGCACCGAAACTATCAAAAGTGAAAAGTAACACAAAAACGTGGAGTATTAAAACGTTGCATAAACACTAGCCTTTAGAGAGCAGGTTTTAGCGGGGAGAATGTAGAAGTTTTTACCTGAAAAATGTACTTTGTACAGAGTACACCTTTGAAATTTTTGGGGTTGGGTACGAAAGAATTCGCGACCGCACGAGCGAGTGAATCACAGAGCACGGTGACGCCTAAATGCCCCACTGGGCAGCGCTAGGGAAAATTGTAATCGCTAATTCTTTATTGTAGAAAGGACGGCCTCTCTATTTGCTTCTTCATGGGCTACGGTTTTTTTTTTAGGAGGGAAATCATGACTCTCACTTTTTGGCGGAGCAGGAGGGCGTGTCAGACTTTTACTGACCAAAACCTATAGCTATATATACACATTCTTTGCCTTGCATTCTAGGACTCCAGGTTTTCCTTTTAGTAGCGTACAAATTGCCCCCAGTATGCTTCGACCCTTCCAGGCCCCAATGGTTCCATAACCTATGGTGTGAATGCACCATTAGTCCTCCAGAATGCGGAACGCTAATACCTTTTTATCCGAGATTGGGGATGTAATTCCTCTTATAAACGTTACGCTGGGAGGAAAACGGAGGCACTCAAGTGAGCCAACGTTTAATTACGACAATCCCACTTGAACATGTTACATGTTTAAACAGGAATTCCTTATACTTAAGCCTTTAAGTATGTACGAGTTTTGAAGCGATTATTCTTATTCTTGCAGTAAAATTGTGTCATGAACAACTTTAAATGGTTGTTGGTATTTTATGTCTTGTCATGTCTTGTGTGTGTGGCCTAATAAACGTTGTATAGAAAGGGCGGTTTTTGATAATCGGGGTTGTTTTAATAAGGTAAATATTCCGAACTAGTTAGTCTTTTCCTTAAAAATTCATGCGTTTTTTGAAGGTTTCACCCGTAACAAAAACGTCTCATCTTCCTTTTGACCTTGTCCCAATTTATCTGGATTCGGTACAACATGACTAAAAAACTTTCAGAAACTGATTCTAATTCCTTCTTCTTCCATACTCCGTCATCTTAGTTACCCTTCTTTCAACCCATATGATAATACGGTGTTTTGTGCTAGATCTAGCACTAAATACATCGTAAAGTCTCATAAACTCGGTAAATTATTGAAATTAAAGTGCATAGATATACTTAAATGGATTTTACTTTGTCTCTCTGTTTAATAACTGGCGTTGTCAAACCCCGTGTGCTCCTTTATTCACGAGAAAAAACATCTAAAAATTTCACATGATGTGGAAGGAAGTGTCAGATTACACCCACAATAGTCCTTCAGTTGCCTTTTTACGAGAGCTACATTAACTCTTTCAAACAGTCCACAGCCCCGACAGACATCGGAATCCAGCTCTGACAGACATCGGAGTGGCCTCGTCAATTTTGATGACATCGCTTTGAGGCGCGCGTCCACCTGGTCCTTCCATATCACATACACATACCATAACTACTGATTACCTTGCAAATTTTCTTTCACCAGTAACAATGATATATTATTATTCTAGGTACATATTGATTAATTATTAGGCAACAAACCAATAGGCACTAATCTGAACATCTGTTGGTAGAACCATTAAATCCCTCGTCTAAAGTCGTTAGTGCATAGAGCGGTTTATCTAAAAGCCAGTTTCCTAGATCCTAACATACCTACGTCGACACGCCTTTCTCGCTAATATTATTGGCTAACAGCAGAATCACATTCAATCGGACAGCCTGGACTCGTGTGAGGGAACTCCACAGTATAGGATTAGTTGGGTTAGTGTTAGAATGCATTTACGTGGAAAGCTAACGGTTGGCCCTGACAAATTCTGAGTCAAGCTTATTTTTCATACTATTCCAAAACCTGAATGATTCGATCCTCCCAAATTAAGGCTATTGGATCTGGTTCTTACCAGGTACGAAGGCAAAGAAGGACTAAAGGTCTTAGTCAGTAAAAGTCCGACACCACCCTCCCGCTCCAGTGTGAGCAACGTAAGACCTGACTGAACCTCTCTGACCAAACGATAGGTAACTTATTTATTTAAACTTCATGTACAGAGGTGGTACATAGAGGGACTTAATGCATTAAGGCATTCTCTACCAGTCAACCTTAGGGTTAAAAAGACAACACTGGTAATCTCAATGACGATTAGCCAAATTCGCAGAAAATATTATAGTGCGCAAACACAGGTGCCCTCTCCGTTCCTTAACTCCAATGGTCCGAAGGAACGGCAGCGTAACTATTAGGGAGAGGTTAGGTGCCAGGACCTACAGCTTTACACTCTTTCCGAGACACGGTGTCATACCACAAATTTCCTTACTCCAGACTGTTACTGATTTTCTAATGAATACCTAATAACACAAATCAAACCCAGGACCCCACGCTCAGCTGCCGCCGCGCACCAGCCCAACGGGCAGTCAGCAATATATTTACAACATGGACGACTATAAATTGGAAACAGGGAACACAAAACTCATCGCATTTCCCTCATATAAAACATATGACATATGTTATCGACCACAATGCGGTCTGGCAACCAACTGCTACAGCACTTGCGTATGCACGAACAAGCAGGGTCGGCTTCCTGGCATATTGCAGTTTTCAGGGAACCGTTCGGAATATTTACAATACCACAGAAAATAATTTTAGTACGGAAAACTTATATTTTAGATGCGATTGTTTATTTATTTATACCGCATATTTATTAACGAAATTAAAGTTGTGGTATATATGCAATTTAGAGAGCTTTTAACTTAGCTTTTGTTTTGGTGAAATAATCTAACGTCTTTTCGTACTCTAGAATGGAGTGGGAAGATGAGTTGATATTTCTGACAACAATCCACTCATATGTTCCTTCTTACCCTTACGTTCCAGTATACCGAGTTTTCATTTCAGAAGCTAATCCTGGTATCCTAACGGCTAGAGCGTGAGAAAGCCCTTATGCGAGCAGCCGCCTCCTTTGCTAGCATTACTGCTTCGCAGAACGAGACAACTGCCTGCAACTCCTCCTCGCTCTGAACCATGACTTGTACCAGAACCCGGTGCTAGATGTCGTTCCACGAATACACGGTTGTGCTCCACCCAAGCGGGTCACACCTCCACCGTATGCTCCACTATGTCCCCCGGGACTTTAAACTTAACGGTGGACCCAACTTCCCTCGTACGTTTTTAAACAAATTAAAAACTTCCGCTTCTCTTAAACTGAATACTGCACTTTACACTTACACAAAGATGGCTTGTTTTCTTTTTATTGTGCCTCAACGCAGTCATTCTCTGATATCTTGAAGTCGCGCACTAAACGGATCGGAACTCAAAACCAGTCTCCTTTGACTCGAACAAACTCAATAGCCGCTCTAAGTTTTCTTTTAACTTAACAAAAGCAGTTAAACTACAAAAAATACAAAACATTAAACTTATTCCCTAAAGGGATAAGCAGGGAAGCATAAACATCTACAATTATCAAGTTGTTATGCAATGAGGTCGAACAATTTTTCAGCAGTCAACCAATTCAAACAAAACATTATTTTTGTCAACACCGGGCTTCTTTAAAGTCATCAGTAAGTAAATGACAATAAATTGTAATTATTTGACGTGCGTGTCCTTGACACAAGGACACACACACTACGGTTTGTATCATTTATTCATCATGGCGACACACAGAGCTTGGAATCGAGCATTGAAGTCGCAATATCAATTCCGCCGCAATCAATATCAAAAACTTAGGAAGCGAAATTCTTCTTGTTTTTGGTTCGATAAACTCACAAAAATAATAAATTTTTTCAGATAACTATTTAACTATCTGTACACTGTAAAAGACATGAAGATAGAAATGCTGCAGGAACGTTTGAAAGAGTTATCTACTGTTACCATAGAACACAAAAGGCAAATAAAAGATCATAGTGGACTATACGCAGTAATAATCAGAATCAGAAACACCCTCTAGTTCTACCACTGAGCAGGAAAACTCATTTAATGACACCCTACCTCAAAAAAGGAGGTTACAAGCGCATTCTCTTGCATCCACCTACCGATTGCTATAGTGATAGGTAAAATAAAATTTATTATTTTTATTTATTTAATAAGGAGCTCGTGGCTAGATAATAACAGCCGCACGGGTCGATCTTCAAGGTTAAGCAATGCTTGCCTAGGTTGGTCTGTGGATGGGTGACCATCTTAACATAACGAGTTTCCTCTGTGTCTCGGATAGCACGTTAAGCCGTAGGTCCCGGTTGTCATTTGTAGATCTTTGGCAGTCGTTACGGATGGTCAGAAGCCAGTAAATCTGACTCCAGTCTTGCCATGAAGTACCGTGTTATCCCAGTTAATGGGTTGTGGAGGTCTGGTAGGCAGCCGCTCCTCGTAAAATATTGGTATTCAGCTAAATCCGGCTTGACTGGAAGCCGACCCCAATGTAGTTGGGAAAAGGCTAGGCAGATGAGATGATGATTTATTTAATAATTTATGGACACAAAAGTACTGAGATGGACTTGATGCCATTAAAAATTTTCATTTTAAACAAAGATAAAAAGTTATGGCACAACCATCTCTAGCAGGTACAGTGGACGCCTCAGTGTTTCTCTGGTCTATGTGGCGACCTAACACAGCCGAATATTGTTTGCACACAACTAAATGTCTCGTAAAGAACGCCACACACATTTTTATAGGCCGTGTGTTATGGCGCGGGTGTTACTAAATAATTTTGTGTTTAATGTTCTTTTTTGTGTCGTCATCAAATATGTGTCTGCGAGACCGTTACGATCGGTTTTGTTATTTTTATTTTATTTAAACATAATTCACAGAAACTTTCTGTTCTAGTTACTGTCTCGACGTAAAGGTGTCTTTCTTTTTTTTCACTCTTAGGACAATTTTCTACCACCACGCGGACGAAGCTGCTGGGCACAGCTAATACACTATAACACCGTTTACGTATCAATATGTGTATTGAATAGCGCACTTCGCTCTAATACTACCGAAAACATAACATGTCTATAAGCCATAACCAAAAAAACCTCTTTCAACCATAAATGCTGTAACAAGCTGGCAAGAAGTGACGAAATGACCTGAAATGACGAACTCGCCTACCTCAAGGGCTGGTTCAAGGTGTTTCAAAAAAAGAATACGAGTACTTAGGAGAAGTTGGGGGTAGCCCTTGCCTAGCAGTGGGAAAGCATAGGCTAAATAAAAAAAGTTACAAATACTGTTAGTAAAAATTCTCTCATTTGTAAAACGACATTTTTATTTGTACCCGATTTCAAATAAAGCTTCTATCCCAGGCACTGCACACAGAAAGCAATAAAAATACATACAAACAAGCGTTGCAAATAGATTCGCAGTTTATACAAATATAGATCGAAAGTTTTAAGTTGCTTTCCCAAAATAGCGTTTAATCTTTTTTATTGAATGCCTTGTGAAGCTATGTCGTGTGTGTTTAGCTGTCTGCAGCTTAGGGGAGCTTGTGTTCAGAGGATTACGCTCCACAATGGGTTTCAAGCGATTTAAAGATTATTTATCCATAAGGGATACAAATTTTCGTTTGGGGAATGGGGAGAAGAATTTGATACTTTAATAAACTTACGGTACATTGGAGTTTAAGTAGATAATAAGTAAAAGTCTTCATATAAAAAAAAATGCTATGCGTAAGGCATCAAAAAATTGGTTTCGAGCACCACGATACTCATTTAAGCATTGTTTATTATACATAAGCATTCACTGTGGAGTACTAAAGTCTTAGGTAAAGGAAAAGTTAATTGTTAATAGTTAACCAAAAATTAAGTTCTGCTACATCTAACTAGCACGTCACATAGTATAAAGGCGAAAGTACGTCCGCATGTTTGTTACATCTTCACGCTCAAACAGCTGAACTGATGCACACAGGTTTTATGTCTTAATGTGGGAAATCATCTAATGGCTTCTCCCTTCTCTTGGGTGGACAGGCATATTTTCCCTTGGGAAGATTGTCATCAAAGTTGGTTGCAGAAGCTAATAGCATTATAAACATAAATGTCTTCAGTTGTCAAACAATCATGCTTTATCGTCGGAACGGGTTGACACAGATGCGAGTACTGGTACCCTGATAGTACTTACATACAATTTCCGCGTCATAATTTCCTTCTGTCATTCGGCTGAAGACTCTGACAAATGCTAGTTTCCTGTACTGTAACTCTATTTTTTTCCTAAGGTGGGAAATCATCTAATGACTTCTTCCGCTCTAGGGTGGAACGAAAGGGCGTGTCAGACGTTTACTTACTAAAACTACACCTGTGTCCTTCAGTTTTCCACTGGTTCCAGTTTTCTTCAGGTTTGAGTTCTAGTAACAAATAATAAATAGAAGTACTTTTCTATCCCGGGGTTCCTTTGAGATGACTGTCTTATTTAACACATGCGCTGGCAGAAGTTAGCAATATGATAAACATAAATGCCTTCAGACGTAGTTAAACAATCACGCTTTATCGTTGGAACTGTTTTACAAATAAGTATTAATAACAGATACTTGTACCCAGATTGTACTTACACAAAATTTCCGTGTCATAATTTCCTGCTGTCATTCGGCTGAAGACTAGTTTCCTGTCAACGCTAACTACTTTCAAGTAATGAAACCTTCACCAAGTTAGCATATGCCATGAGCCGAGATGGTGGTTTCCACAGTGGTTTCCAATTAATTACTCAGATACCCGCGAAACGAGACACAATAGTAAAACAATAACAGCGCGGTCTCATAGGACCGGTTGGGGATTCAAACGTTAATACACATGAGGCTAGTATCATGTCTACTGTACTTTTTTTTAAGGTGCGAAATCATTTAATGACTCCTCCCTCTCTTTAGTGGAGCGGGCATGTCAAACTTTTACCGATCCACGCCTGCGTCTTTCAGTTGTCCTTTGAGTTTGAGTAACAAATAATACATAGTGGTATTTTTAAATCTCGGGGTTCCTTGGGGAGATAAAAGTATATATACTTTAACGCAAGCGAAACCGCTGTCAGAAGCTACTACAAACATAAATGTCTTTAGCCTTAGCTTAACAATCACGTTTTATCACATAGGCTGAGTAAAGACACAGATTCATACCCCGATAATACCTCCGCGTCATAATTTCCTCCTATCATCCAGCTGAAGACTAGTTTCCTGTCAACGCTAACTACTTTCAAGTAATGAAACCTTCAGCAAGTTAGCATATGCCATGAGCCGAGATGGTGGTTTCCAATTAACTATTCGATATTAATTGTTGCGGAATTAGGTCGCCGTGTTGTAATTTCCCTTGAGTACTGTTATACTGTAGTACGACACTGAAGGTACTGGTACAGCCCTTATAAAAGAACTTACGTAATGAAAATGTGTTGTGTAACTGCAACTAGTATTGGTAGGGATGGATTAATAAATAAGGACTTTTTTAAAACTAGTATTATGACGGTAAGGGGCTTATCAAAGCCTGTAAAGTATAAGAAACTATAAGTTTTTTTATATAAGCGCGGTACGAGGTCAAAGTAACCCCGTAGTATGCATGTGCATTCCGCTTTAATAGGTATATATCCATCTCGTTTCTAAACTAAACCACATTGATGTTATGGCCGGTGCGCACGGTCGAGAAGACTATGTTTGTTTTAACTGCACCAAGGAAGTACCTACATGCCCCATCGCCACTACCATTCCATCAGTGAGTCCATCGTGCATATGCTGTAAGGAGGCTGTTGGAAAGAAGCAGATTCAGTCGTGACTTGTGCTCCATTGGTGTAATTGCCGCAAGGCGTTGCATTGTGAGGATAAACCAATAAATAAATAGGGAAGACGAGGAACGTACCGCATTGAATGTGTTAACGATGGAAGAGCAAGAGTATTCTTTGGTGGGCTGCAGGATTGTTTAAGAGTCCCCGCAGCTCCAGAACACAAAGAAGAACTGTGGGAGCATGGGTGGGTTTCAGTTAGTAAAAACCTAATTCTCCCTCTCACTGCTCCTAGAGTGGATAAAGTTATTTGATTATTTCATAAACAACAAAAAAAACAACACTTAAGTGCTAGAAATGCGTGAAAAAACCATCACTATACAAAAAATTTAAGTTTGAGAAGAAAATATTTTTAGATGGTCCCTGTGTCTTTCATTTACAATTTTGCGTTCACAGGGCCACAGTAACTCTGTCAAACCTATAACAACCCTGTGCCCCAATAGTTCAATATTTTAACGACCTATCATCCCAAAGCAAACATCTCCGTTCTAATTCGCGTAGAGGCACGCCCAGTATTATGAGCGAGCTGAGGTATCATTATCTTAATGCTTCAGAGCGGGAATATTCCGTAACCTAATAGGCTGAACAGTGAAACTGAATAAATGATGCGCAAGACTGAGAACACACTGATAAGCGACGCGACAGCGGAAGCGATTCACTCGAAACTATGCGTAACTTCTGCAAGCGACGTACACTAACTACATTTCTCTATGCAAGACACAAACTAGTACGACAATATAGTGTTAGTAATTTAGAGGAAGTAAATACGAATGTTGTGGCGACGCAAATATTGGACCAAATTAACGATACTAAATAAACTCGGCAAGTCTGTTTGCGTTTATGAGGAGCATCGCGACAAATATGTAGCACAAACACCAGTTTTATTTGTACACAGAAGTTAGATATGCTGTAATATTGATACAAGTATTTTAATCATAGCTAGAGTTCTGAACTGGATAAAAATGCATATTTTTGCATATTGATTATCTCTTAGCAAGAACCGTTTAATATGCTGTTTTTAGAGTAGTGTGATCTGATGTAAGGGCCGATAAGAGTCAAGACAATATGAATTTCAATAGACTGAAAAAAATAGATAGGTACGGAAAACAATTTTGGTAAGTAACAGACGAACGGTGTTAACTGACTGCCGAACTTTAGCAATTAAAAATAACCTGGAAATACTATAACTATTTCACTTTATGAATACGTTGTCATAAATATTCACAATCTCTCAATCCGTCAGTGAATCATAAGAGCCAGCAATGGTATCACCGCTCAGCGATGATCGGCCTCGTCATGTTTTACATCGCCTGTTAACATTATATCATAAAGTATACCGCTAGTTTTCATACTCCCTGATATTTCGCGAAAAAATGTCACAAGCACAAACCGAGCCTAATTTGATAATAGACTCAGAAACACACCTGATATAGTTAACTGGAACACGAAGAAAACTTGTGACTTTCGACTACTTCGGCCTTAGTTTACGACTTTGCGTCAATACTTTATACTTTATTGGAAAGATTTCCATACGCAATCTGATTAGGAGTTGAAAAAATATTCGCACGCGAAGTTACGTAAAAGATTCGTTCAAGTATACCTCTAGCGTAGGCATCACGCCAGTCAAGTATGGTACAAGTATACCTGCCCTTATTCCCATGGCCTGTTTGCTCGACCTCGGAGCCAGGCGGTAAATAAGAGGAATTTGTCAGTGCCATCAACATGTTATTTGATTATGTAATCTCAGTTCGGGAGCACGGGAGATGCTCTCGGACGGAAACTATAGCCGGAGAATCGTCTACAACTATTTCTTTGTAAGTTGTTCGAAAAATTTTCGTGAAAGATTTTTTCCGTAGACTTTTTGTCTGTATTTTATAGCTTCAGTTTTATTTTATGATTTCTTAGCACATGTACCTATCTTATGAAGAGCACGATGAACTGGCAAAATCGAATATTACAAACTTCATTGACTTTAGTGGCTGTAGAATGTTAAATAAAAAATTTAAAGTTGTAATACATCTTCCTTTGACTAGTGTTCAGTGAAAAGTGGTTTCGTGTTTTATGCATTTTATTTAGAGCAAAATGCTTGAACAAAAGACAAAAGGCTGTCCAATACGTGCTCGAGCTGAGATGTGGGCTCTTGACATTGACCTCATTTACCAGCTTAAGGCCACTTTATCCGTCTCAATTTTGTCATAAATTACTGCCATATTGATCCGGAGATAAAAGAATGGAAAGAGGAAATCCTGAAACCGTTTTAAATGAAAGAGAGTGTATTTTGGCCATTGTTTGTTAGTACAATTCTAACATGCCTTCAGTGGAGAATTAAATTACACTTATATTATTATTTTCAGTTTGAATATAGCTATTACATTTATTAGTTAGGGTGTTTAATATGTTTATGCATGAAGAAAGTGATGAATGACGAATGGAAAAAAAAATACGTATGTATGTTTGTTACTCCGTTAAATCCAGATAGCTGAAAATATTTAGATACGCACATAACTAGACCATATCCTAGAATAGTACATAGAATACTTTTTATTCAGAGAAGTCTATTAGAATAATTTTCTGCATTCACGCGGAAGAACCTACTGACAGAAGCTTATAGTTTCATATAGCATATGAAACAGACTTAAAACCAACACACAAGAAACAATTTCATTTCTCACATCATCTTACCAGAGCTTAAGCATATGACATTTCATACGAGCATTTAATATTCCACAATTGTTTCCTGCTTCAAGATTTTACAAGAAAATTAATAATACACTGCTCTTACTAGGAAAGCATCTTGAGTATTCTACTTCGTACCACTTCGCCCGCCTCGGTTCGCGACGCGACGACGGTTCAAATGCTACTGCATTGGACTATATAATAATGTCAACGCTAGTGTTACCATGTTCCTTGATAGATTATACTGTGTGCATAGTGATGAATTGATGTGTCTCGGTACTGTGAGGCTGCTGTAGCAGAAACACTGGTGTTTATGAAGATTAAGTTGGCGCACGACATTTTGATACTTTATGTTTTCTACGTTTAGTTACATTGGGAGTCTAAAACAGACTTAAAAATAACAGTTTTTTTTAGGTAGAAAATTATCAAATAACTTCTTCCACTCTTTTATAATTATCTTTTGACTTTTGTATACTCACTAAAACCCACCTGAGTCTTGCTCTTTGCATTCTAAGACCATGATCACTCTTTCAAACGTTTTCAAAGCCCTAACAGGCGTCTCTTTATATTCGGCTCAGAAACTCTATAAAGTTTAAAGTGCATTGACTGTATTTGATTTCACTTTGTCTCTCTAAAAACTAACTGGCGTTGAAACCCCGTATTGATTCAAGTGCCTGTTTAACAAACATAAAAATTGACTCTTCACATTTTAAGTCTCATAACTGGTGTAGGTACCTTGTCGGTATCAGGAACAAATTTTAATAGACTGGTATTATATATTGCTACAGAATTAAGAAACCTATCGGCTTTCCTTCAAAACTTCATTACTGGCCACTATCAAAAAAGAAAGAAACAGAAAAATATTTATTACTAAGTCTATAGTAGGTACCTAGTTTGAGATCTTCACTACATGGTATAAAACCAAGTACCTTTCTTTGTCCCTATATCCCTATGTATAATTAAATCTTTAAAACTTCGCAACGGATTGTGATGCGGTTTTTTTAATAGATAGAGTGATTCAAGAGGAAGGTTTATATGTATAATACATGCATCATATATAAGAGAAACACTAATTATTTTGCACCCGTGCGAAGCTGGGGCGGGTCGCTAGTTTATTCACAAAATTCATAGTTTCACATAGACCGAGGGGCGTAGGAATCTGATGGATGCGAGACGCACAGGACCGATCGTTGTGTCGACGCTTGGGGGAGGCCTATGTCCAGCATTGGACGTCTTTCGGCTGAGATGATGATGATGATGATAGTTTCACATATACCTTTGCTAGCATATAAATACAAAAAAAATATTATACGCTTATCAATTAATTATAATAAATTAATTAACATGTATCTAAGAGTACAAAGTTGCCTCAGCTGATGTAAATGTTCACTCAACCTAATGAAGCTTTAATTTGTAATAACCTCATCAATGAACAGCAATATTTATGATACACCTACTCATTTAAGTATGTAAACTAAGTAATTTACATGTCTTGTAACGTAGAAGCCACGACTTAATTAGGGGCGAGGTGAGAGCAAAGAAAGAGAAGGGAAATTTAATCCCTCTTTTCGAGGTGGGAATATATCAAATAATACTTCCCGCTTTGAGTGGAGCAAGAGGATCAGACTTTTACTGACTAAAACCCCCTTTAATTCTTCAATTTAAACTGGCAGCCCTGGTAAGGACACCTAATAATGATAATTTGACTTGGCATCAAATTTGAAGGAGGAAACTCGAAATGTAATAAATAGGCACCCACCTACGGACTGACCTCAGCAAGCGTTACTTAACCTTGATCAATAGCGCCGGTAATTATGTGATATGTGTGTGTATTGTATGGCTGTGTTTTTGTTACGTAATTCTAAAAAAGCGAGTAAAATGTAATTTACGTAATCTAAAAAAGGAACACGTCCTAGAGAGTGTCGCGATCTCATGCCGTGTGGTCACTCCAGCTGCAAGCAAGGACGTACAGTGACCTACATAGCGTACGGATGCGAGTTAGACTTTCGTCCCCGCTCCGAGTCGTACCTGATATTTCGCGGACACAATTTTGGCAATGCTCTCTCTCGCCGACGAACCGCCATTTGTTGAACGGCTCGCCTTTGTCAAGCTGTATGTCGGGAACAAGCTTGGGAATATATTTATTGGTTTACTTCATCTAGTTCATATGTCGACGGCACTGATTTCGAGAATAATTCGGTGTCTGTATAGTTCTCGCCACATTGTTTGAGATATTCATCTACATTATTGCTCATTGTGACATTTTTTCTCAGTTTTTCACCACCGTCTCAACTGAAAGACGTCCCGCTGGACATAGGCCTCCCCCAAGCTTCGCCACAGTGACCGGTCCTGTGCGTCTCGCATCCATCCAATTCCTGCAACCCTCGCCAGTTCATCGGTCCACCTTGTAGGGGGCTTTCCAACGCTGCGTCTTCCGGTACGTGGCCGCCACTCCAGAACCTTCCGTCCCTATCGACTATCTGTTCAACGAGCAATGTGCCCTACAACCTGCCATTTGTTTGACGATCCTTCGGGCTATGTCGGTAACCTTAGTTCTCTTGCAGTTTACACTCTACTCAAAATACTATTTTTAATTTAAAACACAGTTGAACTGTAATTTAGGATCCGTACGACCATATATTTTTAATAAAGACTTTTTAAACGTAGTTAAACATTACACCATTTCCGGGAAAACGTCGACCTATTTTCCCGGAAGTGCCAGTTTACTATTAATTAAAATAACTTGATTACAACTCGTTAAATATGGTCGTGTGTAATTTCCAGCTAACTGTTAGACTATTAAACGGTGAAAGAAGGTACTTATTTATTTATTTGACTTCATGTACAAAGGTAGGTTTGACGATGGCTTGCAAGATTGTTCAAAGGAGTTAGCGCGGTTCTTGAATGCAAGGGGTAACTGTCAAGTGTGTATATGTGTGTGTTTAAGTCATCATAAGCCCGATACTCCATTTCACTTCACCAAGAGTGAGAGAAGTCATCGAAACATATCCTACACTAAAAAAAAGATGAGTCCAATGATTTTTGTTATTGATGAACTTTTTTTTTATTATTGATAGGCTCGCGCTTGACCACATCTCACCTGATGGTAAGCGATCATGTGGTTGACGATGGAGCACGCTTGCCTAGAAGCAACCTATTCACTTTATTTTACCACATTCTGTAACCATGTCAAAATTCCCCTTATTTTCTGAGTAGTGAACAATTTCAGCAGGCTAGTAAATATATTAGTTTCTGTCGGAAGCTAGCCTTAAACCAATAGCACTTAGGTTTTGTGTCGAGTCATACAAGTTATTAAGTTAAGAAGCCATACTATCTAATACGTTGGCGAGGACCGCTTGTAATATACTCCGATACGTAGCTATGAGGGAATTGGTCGCAACTTTGAAAATCATATTTTTAGGAAATATCTTGTAATAGCCAATTCAAAAGGAATAAGCCTTTGTATGTTGTTGTTGTGTTTACAATTTACAAGTCTAATGAAAGTAGTTTTATTAAGTACTGGCTTCCGCCCGCGACTTTGTCAGCGTGTTCAAGAATCGGGATAAAAGGTAGCCTATGTTCTTTTCCATGTCAAAGGCCATATTAAGCATTCCAAATTTCATCTAAATCCGTTCAGCCGTTTTTGCGTGATTAGGTAACAAACATCCACATTTTCACATTTATAAATTATAATATTAGTCAAAGTCAAATTCAAAGCCATTTATTTGCATATTAGGAAGGATAGATATGTTTTGGATGGGTAGCTTAATTACTATTGTTATGGTAAACCAGGCATACCTGCCCCAGCCGGTAATGTGCGCCTCTTGCAAAATTAAAATACGCATTTAAAAGCTGAGCTGATTTGAGCCGATCTGGTTAGTTTACCATACGTATTGGTGAGTATGGCCTGGTACGGTAGAATCAACTAGTCAGGAAATATCGGGGAAATAAAATAGTCAAAACCACCAACTCATCGCTCGCTTTTATACATGATTTGTTTAATCACTGTGTATTATTTCAAGTTTTTGTATACAATTAAAAAGTAACAAAAAACTTTTATCACACAACGCCAGCTAGGCAGCTGATAGGCAGCTGGGTCGTTCTTTACCCAATAGAGTTGTATTGCCATTCCATGTGACAATGCTACCAGTCTTTTAGGCACGTATCCAGTGCGCCCAGGAGACAATGATCAAGTGAAACAATATTTATTTATTCAATAAACGTAGTCAATATTTAAGTTATTTGTGTACACATATTTTTTTAAAGTAGAAAATATATCTACGTGATGTTAATTTAGTTACGTTAAAACCAAAACATATCATTAAAACGACGGATGATAAACTATGCTTCAATATACCAGCTAGAGGTCAATAAGGGATCAGCTCAAATACCCAATATGAAGGAATTATGAGGGTCCTCTATCAACAGAATATCCTTTACTAAAATCTGTCATAATCAATTGATCCGAGACAGATTTCAAAGGACAACAGACTCCTTACCTCACGCCTGAAGGCTTTTACCTTCGGATGATATATTCACACCCCAAGTGATTGTTTTAAAACAATTGAATAGCGCCCCTAACAATCGGGTAGTCAAATCTGTTCATGCTAGAGACTGAATGAAGGTCCAGTTTCGGTTTCGGCCAAAGAATCCGATTTCGGCGTCCAAAACTGGGCTAGCTTCGGATTTTTGAACTGACGGTTGTGATACCTAAAAACTGACCGACTCGCTCGCCTATGTATATTGTATTTTTTATGTAATTCATAAAAGTTATATGATATGATTAAGTAAGCATAATAATGAGTTTCTCATTTTCTCTCTCATTTACATAAGGTTTGCTGTAAGAAAACACAAGTGTAGTTTAACCTCGCCTATATTACATCAGCTGTTCTATTTTTATTGTGTGTATTGTAGAATAAAGAATATGAATATGAGTATCTACCTATATCTATAAAAGTACAGTTACGAACAACAGTATCAAAATATTATTTATATTTCTTATCAAATTTCTGTTTCCACATCAGTTTAGATTTCGGTAACCGCCGAAACTGGAACAGGAACCAAAAGTTCGGTTATAGTTTCGGCTGCAAATCGAGTTCAGGTTGGACACTTCGGTTATAGTTTCGGTTTCGGGCTACAAATCGAGTTTGGGTCAGACACTAGTTCATACTATATTATTAACATGGTCGGGCAGGCATTGTCTTGCGTGCCCCCGACAGGTGGAGTCTGATATATGGCGCAGATGTCAGAAAGCCACGCGACTGAGGCACGGTAGATTGTGACCTAGCTCGGTTTTGTGAACCTGCATTTCGTTGGTGGCTGATTAAATCTTGCATATAGAATTAGTTTTCAATTTTGGTTGGCGCAGTTGGTCGGTAAATGTAGTTTGGTTAGCAGTGTAGTTTAGAATGTTGCTGTGGGAAATGTTTTCTTTAAAAGGTTATTTAATAAGGTGTAAGTTCTACCAATATTACTCCTAATCCTTTCTTGTACTGATTTTTTTTCATACGGAGAATCATCAATTTAGTTATACTGCCCTAGGTCGAGCGAGCGGCGTCTACGACTTTTGCTGACTAAAACCCACCAGTGTTCCTGCAGTTGCTCTTTGCCTTCCAGAGCTGGTGTCTTTTTTGAACATTCCCGCAACCTTTATACACAGCAGAAATCATCATATCTGAATTTCCTGAAGAGTTGAGAAAATCAGATATTTTAGACCCACGTTTAACAGTTATGTATAAACCCTAAATAAATTATCACTTGGAGTCTCTCAGCTCATTGTCCTCAATCGGCCAAAAATATAGCCTCTAGGCTGCCACCAAGAGTTCCTTATTAAAAATCCAATAACACTTTGCCTGTACAGGGAACTGAACTTAAGGTTTCATGCTCAGGGCTGCAAAATTGTTTGAAATAGTTACCGCACCCCTAGAACGCTAAGTGCAACTAAAATAACCCAGGTGGATTTTAGTTAGTCTGAATCCGTCACCCAGAGCAGGAAGAAATACTAGATGATTTCCCAATAAAAAAAAAGGGTTCATTTATAAAGGTCGCATACTTCTAAGGCTCTTATTGACTTGTAAAGTAGGCAAGGTACTATAATACTATACTTTTAAGGGTTATGCTTTATGTAGCATAAGTGTTTTTATTTTCATACGATAAAAATAATTTAAAAAAAAGCTAAGATTATTTAATTTTTATAAAGAAGTAATGTAAAGTGTGTGTTTTATATAAAGTATTTTATACAATATGCTAACTAATATTATAAATGTGAAAATGTGTATGTTTGTTACTTAATCACGTGAAACGGCTAACGGATTTGGATGAAATTTGGCATGCATATGGTCTTTGACATGGAAAAGAACATAGGCTACCTTGTATCCCGGTTCTTTTTTTTTTCTGAATTCCTCGCAGATGAAGTTGCGGGTAGAAGCTAGTACACAATAATTTAAAGCACAAACGCATTTTCATTACGTCTCCACCTCCACAACACTTAGCATTTTTAACACTAGACTATCAACCATCTTCAATCACCCTTATCCTTACTTCTCCTAAAAAGAGTACAACCGTTCTTATACGACCAGATAGCATGATAGATTCTCCTACAAACTAAAGCAAAAACATAATTTGAAGCAACAACAATATTTCATTGTCATAGTAGAAAGGTAACGTTATTAAGGTGCAATCAACAAGAAAAACATTGATTACAGACGAGTCCTTATTACGACAACAATCCCCTACGACAGGTAAAACTTAATACGTAGGTAAAGGTGAGACCACAACAGTGCGTTGCGACGTCGTGTCGTAAGAATCTACGACGTCGCACAAGGCATCGCGGGAATTTCGGGTGCGCTGCAGCTACGTACAAATCTGTGATGCGATGACGTTCGACGTGTCTACACTTTGAACGGACTACACGCGTTTACCTTTAAGTACCGACGTGCGGTCTATTAGACCGCGGCAGGTACTTCACTTGTTAGTTTACCCCTTTCGCTGAGGAATATCAATCGCCGCTTTTAAGTAGCTGTAAGAACAGTATCCATGATGATGTAGATGCAGAAAGTGGTATCGTCACGTTTGGATTGGGTGAGTAATTACTGTTTGAAATTCCAAAGCGGTCTCTCAGACCGCACGTCGGTACTTACGTAAGTTTTTTTTGTTTTATTTTTCTTATAGTTTATTGTTATTTTTACAAAAATATTTAAAATTCACGTCAGGGCTTCAGGCAGTCCTGGGACAGATTTAGGGTACTCAAACAAATCCCAGAAATGCAAATAAATCGAATCCAAGTTTTTCGCGAGGGATTGTGACTTTGGCGAGTATTTGGTTCTGATAAGCCAGATACACCTAAAAATGAAACTGAAAAAGTTGACTTATCTACCCAAAAACAAAAAAAATAGACATGCTATGTTATCCGTGCAAAAAAACATGTTTTTTTTTACAGTACGATAACCAAGTGTGAATTGACTAAGCTAAAAATTTAAAGTGTAGTTGGGCAGTGGGCATTTTCTTTTTCTGAAGGTTTAGATACTTGATATATATTTTTTCTAAAAGTTATAATAGTCTTGATACAAAAAAAAATATTTTTGTTTTTCTGTGAGCTGTATTCTTTTTGTTTTGATTTTTTATATCGAATAGCCGGATTTTCCTCCAAAATTCAGGCCAAATATTGTTATCGTCTTATATTACAAAATAAAATTGATTTGAGTTTCTTTCTATACTTATTTTTTCTTACAAACCTTTATTTTTAACCATAATGCACAGAAATTTAATCAAACATTCACTTTTGTTAAAAAAACACGGAATTTTTACCGCGGTCTGTCAGACCGCACGTCGGTACTAACGTTACAAAAAGTGCACGTCGGTACTTAAAGGTTAATCAAAATGTTACAATATCGACTACCTGATGATCTGGGCCTCAAGTCTGACGAGTTAACACTGCCAAAATTGTAAAAATCAACAATTATGAAGCCATGGTCGACAATTCAGATACAATTCTAATAGCAGACTTGAGGCCCTGGCCTTTAGTTCAGTACCATCCTGTCTTTTGGAACAAAACTGTACCAGACATCAAAGATAAATATTTAAATAAAAACGTGTAACGCCGTATACTATGACATTTTTGCGTTTGACAAAACGACGTCGTATCTAACAACGGTGCGATGTCATTTTGCCGATGCGATGCCGACGCCTTGTAGCCTCGCCCTATACAGAGGCATTCGGTTCAATTACCCACGTATGTTTGGCAAACAACCAGATACTAATACACCGTGTTCTAACAAATAATTGTTTTGTTTATGTAGTCACCGTGTTATGATATTAGTCTACTCCAACTAATGAAACGAGAGGGCGATTCGATGAGATTGGCTTACTATCGCGAGTTCGTGAGTTTTCGTGGAAGTTCCGACGATAACAAAGGTATATTTATTAGGGTTGTAAAGGGAATTCGCCTCTTTAATTGTCGAACTTCCGCAAGAAATACCTGCGCCACCATAGTCGTTTTTGCAAGTTTTTTTTAGAACAGCAACGGAGGTGTAATAAAAAAACTAGATTAAAAATTAAAGATGATCCCTTATTTATCTATTGCTACATTAACATTAACGGGGTAACTCAGAGGATGTCATCAGAGCCTTCTTGCACAAAAAAGTAAGAGCTAGCTAAGATTAATAGGAAGATTGTAAATCATTTTAAAATCGTTAAAAATTCTTCCAATTCTTTGTCTATACATTTAAGATTTGTTTATTTGTAATGAGATAGTCTCGCCTGTACCTTTTGTATAAACTCGTTTACCAAAAGAGTTCAGAACAGATATCCAAGCCATATCCACAGCATAACCTACTGTTTTTTAAGCCGATTTATTTTACTAACCACTAAAAATCATCAAAAAAGTAGTAAAACCGCTAAATTCTATTTATTTCTATTCGAAATATAGTTTTACACACACAATTTTACACATTTATAAAAATCAAAGACTAATCCTTTTTCAGGGTGAACTGAAAACACCACAAGACACAGAAGAATCGAAAAGAAAAATGGAAGGATTTTTGCCAGTTATAAGCTAGTCAGTTATATTAAGTTGCTAGCCTTAATATAACTGACTAGCTTATAACTGGATAAAAAAATCTTTGCCCGTTTAAAAATCCCATAACTACATCAATTTATTTCTCTCAAAAAATCTAAATAAAAAATAATTTATCCTTTTTTTTCAACCTCCGCCTCCGCATAAATGTCGTCCAAAAGCTACATCCCTATCGCGATGATAGATGGTTGCCCACAGTTGTTGTGTGGACCGTTCCGCTCAACTGATTTGTGATCGGACGCGCCCGTTAGATAACTGATGAGCACGCGGTTCTGTTCGCTACCTACTTCCGCGCTCATAACATGTTTTTGGGTTTTGTTGTTTCATGTTTTTACATGATGTAGCAGAAAATGTTGTCTAAATGATAATGTACTTGATATTATTTGAGTTATAGACAAAAATAAAACGTTATCGAAGCCTCTAATTCACCAGACCTCACTTAATTGTCTACAAAGTATTGCCTTTTTGAAGAGAGAGATGGCGAAGTCTTACAAAAACCGTAAACAACCTCATCTGATGATGCACTTTGTTACAACTCCGTACTCAACTAACCACTCGTTTAAATTGTATAATTGAATTTTAAAAAAGTCTTTCAGACACGTCAATCTTTTCACCAATTTAAACTAGATTCTAGAAACTATTTTGAAGAACGCATCACACACTCGTTAGCATTCCTGTAACTCATCTCAGGACTACTAAGAAGCTCAGTGACTTGACGAACAATACAAAAGAAAGGACATTTGAGTGGACCGTATATTACATTTAAGTCGCCAAATAAATACAATAAACATCCTACAATCAAAAACGACCCAACCCACAGTCCTTTTAAGGCCATATCGCACCATATACGTGTAAAATAAATCCACTAAGATACGGAGCCGTTACACTGCGTGGGTTGTGCACCGATCTTAAGCCCCGTACAGAAATCCGTCCGATATAGATACACAGTCGTAAGCCGTGTCCCCGATTCAAGGATCGCATGTGTATTCTCGATATATCTGAATGTGAGCATTTTATTTAAATATTTTATTCAATCAGATGCACACGTGTGTGAGTTTGTATCTGTGTCATTTGTATCCGTTTGGGTTTATGTGGTTTTGATATTTGTGTTAAGTAATGATATTATTTTTCAATGGATTTTTTTTTGTTTTTATATTTGTCCCTATTCTGCACAGTTTTATTGTTAGCACTAATATTCTTCGATGGTGGGGGAACCTGGTTTGTAATTCAGGTATTTTATGCCTAATTCAGACACCAGCTCCTCTGCTCTACCAATTTAACAAACAGTGTATTATGTAAAAGCTAAAATAAGTTTATCATTTACTATTAATTAGTCTTCAACAATAAATTCTAAAAATGTTAGCGTATAAATCATGTGGCTCCATAGGCATTCACTAATGCGATTTGAATTTGCTCTACGTATAGTAGACCACCCATCATTTACACGTAGCTGAAACACTCATAAAAATTAAAAATGTTTCATATAATATCCCGAGCGTTAAACTATCCAAAATTGAAATATACCACGTCAATCAGATAAACAGCTTCGTGTGAAAACCAAACATACATACAAACAAACTTTTCTCGTTATACTATTAGTACAATTTCCGTCAGCGCAGTATAGTTTAGAACTATTTTACACAATGTAAGGGGGCTGTTTCTGTTACGATTCTTAAGGCAACATTAGCAGGGTTGGCGCCCCATGCTCTCATAGGATTTAACATGTTTAATTACTCAGATACCCGCGAAACGAGACACAATAGTAAAACAATAACAGCGCGGTCTCATAGGACCGGTTGGGGATTCAAACGTTAAAGCCTTAATTATGGTGTTGGGAAGTGGATTAAATTAGGGGTTTAATATGGTGTAAAATTTTGGCTTGTAATGGGTTGTTTAGTTTGAGAATTTGACTTTGGTTGAGCTTAGATGAGAGACTAAACGGATTTAATTTTGATTTCTTTGATTAAGTTATGACAGATATTTAGAATAGGAATTAAGCAACACTATTTCAGAACATATAGCAAGGAGGCCACTTTACAATTTGCGAATAATAAATTTTCCACTGAATTTCACTCCATAAAATCCAAACTATAATAGCCATTACCACAGATATTGCCAACATTATAAAGAAACTGCGGCCCGTTTGAAACGAGCACAAGAAAATGCTTGCAGCATCCCTTAAAGAGGGGAATTAAAGTGTTCCCTTTGACACGGAGTGAGATTGGAAACGGTTGCATTCGTTTGTCGCTGGGCTCGTAAATAGAGGTTTGTATAAACAACTACAAAGAGTGTGTCGTGCCCGTAACGCATACATACATATGTACATACAGAGCGACTACATTTGATTAGGACTAATACATGGCTTGACTGGCTTTTACTGACTTCGTGAGTCGAGTGAGTGTAACGTAAGTATATTTTACATCTATGTCCTTTTAGGAGGGAGAGAGAGGCCAAAAAAACATGGGATAGATTTTGTGTGGTGATATGAAAGAAAAGGGAGTTAGCGATAGTGTGACGAGTGACAGGACAGAATGGAAGAGAAAGACATGTTGCGCCGAACCCAACTAATATAGGATAAGTGCAGGAAGAAGAAGAGTCCTTTTAGAGGAATCATCGTCCATTACATTCGACTTACAGCCGAAACCAATAACCTATCGATCTCCAGTTTTGGCATACTGGAGATTGTAAAACAAATGATACAATACAAATATTATCATGTTTTCTGTTGTTTCATTTGTTTTTCTATCTCCGATATGTGATAGATAGGTTATTGGATTCGGCCGTTAGTCACCATGATAATGATTCGATGATTGAAGATTGATGATGATATAACATTTTATTTATTTACACACGATGGAATTTGAAAAGTATTTAGACAAGCAAGAGAACGATATCAATAACTCTTATAGATTTTTTATACATTCTTAAAAACATAAAACCTACCTCACTAATATTTTCCAAGATACGATCACCAACCTTTTGTTCAAAATACCGTAGCAATTTCGTAACGTTTCGAAGCCTTGAGTCTACGATGACATTAAGTATCAGACATGATTTAATTACCTATAGTTTTTGTGAGGTATTTTCAAGCTGTTTGAGTTTTTATTATAAATACACTGAGTCACGAAAATTTTCCAAGCTATGACCGTCTCGAAGCGCTTCGTTACCTTGAGTTCTTTGCTTTTTCGCTCGCAGTGCTCAAGTAAACCAACTCACCGGTGATGGTGGTCGCGAAGGAGACTATAATATAATAACTGTTTGGCCGAATCGGTGATGATCTCGATACGTCCAGCGGCATAGTATCACAGGCACCATTAGATACATCCTCAAACATTGCACCTTTAGCTTTACTATCAACAGCTTTGGTTACGGTCACACGATTATTTATGATTTTTTTTGCAACACATAATGAGAGGTAAATGCAACGGTGGTGTGTCCAAATTGTGGATAAATCACGCCTTTCTTTAATTCACAACCGCAACTTTGTAGTCAGCAAGATTGGACCCCGAGTGGGAAAAGTGATTTAATGATATCCCACTTAAAAAGTGGCCAAGTGCGAATCACACCAAGTGTTCCTTACAAACTTAGTTCGTAAAAAATTCAATTCTCGAATCGAGTCTCGAAGATTTTTCCGAGTCGCGATGATGTATTTTTTTTGTGACGTAACTACTGTTTTCAGACTTCTCCTAAATTGCTGTAGCGGACATATTGCTGGCTGTGGTCGATAGTACAATATTTGTTTCCTTGTGTCATTGTGTGATCTGTTTTGTTACAACTATATGGGTGCTATTGGTTGCCTGAAATAAATGCTTTTAATATGACTTTTTTATTTTTAAATGCTAAATGCTGCTGAACCCCATGACACAAATAAAATAAAAAAAGAGTAAAGAGTATATAAATAATAAATATAAATTAATAAAAAATCTTAAAATACCACACACCCTGACACCCAGCGCAACATCTCCTTCATATGTTTTTTTCAAACTTTCCCTGTATAACTGACAACCACGTACGTTATATATAAAAGTAAAAAACAGCGTATTCGTTGTTTGACGGCGTGACGTCAGCCATGGCGTGAACTGATCGCGCGACTTTCTTCAAACGTCGAACATAATTAACATTTACCGAAATTGCATGCTTCAAAGACTGCAGATAATCAAGGTAAGCTTTTCATTATTATAAACTAAATATACAAGATATATGGTCTATTATAATTAATTTAATTATAAGTGAGACATATACAAAGAAGATAAAAACCCCACAATAATAAAGAAAAAAAAGGTTATTAACATATTTTATTCCTCGTCAAATTCGTTAAAATGCATATACTGATTTATGAAATGAATATAGGTGGCTATTGCTTCGTACTTCTTCTTCTTCGTACTTCGACTAAACGAATGGTTTTTTTCAGTCACGCAAAAATGCAAAATTTTCTTTTACATCGCCAATGTAACATCAATAAAAGTCGTGTTCTGACTTATTTTTTATCAATCCTAACAGTAATTGCAACATTGCATTAGGTCATACCATGGTTCGATGTAATAGGATGATTTGCTTCAAGCAATTTAATTTATTTTACTTTTCCAGCTGATATTTACCATTAGTCTGCTTCTTTACATGATAAAATTACCTTTCATCACTTTCTTTGAAATTGGCGAGATTAAAATACTTCATGAAAGCACCTTAATTATTTTTAAAGTACTATTTATGTCGTGACTTTTAAAATATACACCAATATCCACTTTCGAGCTATGATCATTTGTTCACAGCGTCGTCGTAGCGATTCGTAGCAATTTCGTAGTAGCCTCGTAGCACTTCGTAGCACCTCTACGATGACAAGCTACGCCTGCTACGAGCTATTTGCTTCGCTGCTACGGCTGACAGTTGCACTAAATCTGTGCGGTTACAGCGAAGATTGTATTTCAAATGCATCTCTCAGGTGTTCTCAGTATTTTAAATTGCTTTTGCCTAACACTGAAACGATTTTGTTCGAATGAATTTGTTTGAAGAAAACATAAAACGCTTTTCAAATGCACATTTCAATGTGTTTTCTGTTGTATTGTAAAATAAAAAAGGCTACTTAGAATCAATTTTATGAAAAAGTTTAAGGGGGCTATTAATCTATGGGTTAATTGTTTTTCATTATTAAAATTAAAAAGACCTCATTTGATTTATATCTGAACAAGCTGCTGCCAGCGGTTTCATATGCATCATGGTAGAAATTACATGAAATAAAAACTATCCAATGTGCTATTATGAATGGGTTTTGGATGAAAGGAATTTGGATAAAATAAGGCACAAGGGTAGACTACCCTTGTGCCTTATTTTATCCAAATTCCTTCAGCAGTTTCAGTGTGAAGAAGTAACAAACATAGACTCACAAACTTTCATCTTCATAAAATTAGTTTTTTTTTTAATTGTAACATTATGTCATATTACCTTTGTCTATACTAATACACTACATGCATAATCTCCATATAAATAATTAACCACGAGATAAAAATAAAGATCAATAAATGTATATGTAATTACAGTCATTAAAATTTTCTTGATTATTATAATAAATTATTAAAATAAACAATAATTGTATCGCTATAATTGCTGCTTATAAAGGAAAGCAAAAGTCATGTGCTGTATTTTATTATTATAGTAAACATAAAATAGAAATAAATATTAAAGAAAACCTAACCACCCAACGCTCAATACAATTCCCCTAACTAAACACTAGAAGATTCCATTGAACCCACAATCACCTGATACCGTAACTCTCGTTAAGACAGATGTTATCAGTTTCGAGTCGGACGCTATAAAACCAGAACCCGCCACATTTGCTGGGATCCCTTAATCACGTCTTAGGGCAGGCGTCCTGAGAGTGCCTCCACTAAGGAAGGGTCCGGGCCATGACAATGGTATATTACTGGCTTATCCTTAACGCTAAGAAACTGATGGCAATATGGTAAGGGTTAACTTGAAAACTACGTGTAGTATAGAAGATGTATATTTTGGGAATGTAATAAATCCAGCTTCTACTGGCGGCTTTGTTCGCGTAAAAGTAGAAAATTATTCGCTAAAGTCATTTCTATGCTGTTCCGGAACATAGACGGATCCAAGACGTCGTCGGTTTTGGTAGTCGTAGGACGACTACCAGCCACTACAGGCGAGGGTTGCATACGGCGAGCCATAAGTAGTTCGCTGTCCGGTAAGGATCAAGACCGAGTCGACAGCGCGTTGTGTTTGTGTGTACTTCTTCCTACTCCACGCAGAGGGGGTGAAGTTATATAACAACATCCCAAATTTCATACAAATCCATTCTGCCATTCATGCGTGTAGGACAAAGCGCATAAAAACTTTTTACTTTTTTTTAATTGTTATAAACTAGTGCTTTAACTTTTGCCTTTATTAATTAAGACCTATGAAATTGCCGTTTTTTAAACTGAATACATTGAATATAATATCTTTGGATTAACTTAAAATTGTAAGTTCAAATAAACTTTATATTAAAGGTACGTTGTTCTATTTTTGTAGTAATTATTTATTGGCTTTTTTGGGTAACGTACTTTTAATATAAAGGTAAAAGGTAAAGACCTATTATTACTGTGAGGTCTACACCATTCACCGGCAAACAAGAAAAGACCAGAAAGTCTTTATATCTGACGACCAATTTTTCATTAGTCAAGTTATTTTTAACTGCCTAATTAAAATGGCCATTGTATGTCTTTGTATAGAAAATATGTCAAAGAGCCAAGTTATTTTTTCAGTTAAAAATTATCTAAGTAATTATTAAAAGTCAGACCTAAATAGCGGTAGCATTAAACCCGTGAATGTCGCGTTTCAAGTGAGCCCATGTAAGTTAATGTGAAACAAATAATGTCATATAAAACCATGTCCTCGCACGACATGGAAAAACTTAACATGGAAACGACTTTAACATAGTAGAAAAGAGAAACAATAAAAATGATTGTCAACAGAATAACCAACCCTAACTAAAAACTAAATTTAAAATGCCTAAAAACCAACTCACAAAAGAAATATGTTGTTTTATCATCACATTAATATTGTAATTGTGAAAGTTTGCGAGCGCGGGTGTGTATGTTTGTTACTTCTTCACGCTCAAACGCCTGAACTGATTAAGATGAAGCTTGGTACACGGATAGACCATGTTTTGCAATAGCTCATATATTTACTTATTATCCAGGAAGTATGGTCCTTTGGGATGAGTTTCTACTATGACGCGAGTGAAGCCATTGGCAGCAGTTAGCTTAAGACCATTCCGTTACATTCTGTTATAAACACGTTCCAATAACTCAGTAGATATATTATTGGTTATACTAGCTGCCACCCCGCGCTCTGCTCTGAAAAATTACTTCCCAGCTTACATTCAATTTAAAAAAAATGCAACGTTCTGATTTTTTTGTCTTTTTAAAATGTTTGAGCCCGTTGACCCTAAGAGGCAACGAAAGAATGGGGTGAAGTTTAGTCAGTAAAAGTCTGACACGCCTGCTCCGTCCAAGAGGGGGTGAAGTCATTCTGATGATTACCAAAAAAAATTGCTAGACCGATTTTTGTGTGTACTTGATAGGTCTAAGAATAGGTAGCAGGCTTTTATTTACTCTCCCACCCCTCCTCCCATTTTTTTCTTTGATAATTCACATGGCAGAACAACCTTTGCCTAGTCAGCTAGTTTTTATACACAAGAAGATGAAGATTACAGAATATTACAACACTAACCTGTTTGTTCCACATGGCGCATAGTTTACTCGTGGTTAACGCTGTGAGATAAGATAATCGCACTAGTGCGGTTATTACAAGTGTACCTATGTGGATATTTTCAAGAGGATGGTACTGCACATACTCTCGACATAAATCCTCTTGACGCCTTTCATGAAACTCTGCTTGGTGAAAGCCTTATTATGTAAAGAACGTAGTTTTAGTGGGTCCGAGATTTTAATTTAAATAACCGAGTATTGTTTAAAAAAAACTGCTTCTAAGCTTAGGTCACCTAAGGAATGTAAAGTATACATGAAAATTACTTTTAATTAGTAAAATATTATATTTATAACGTTTTTCAGTATAATGTAGTAATTTAGTAGATCTAATCGATAAATTGTGTAAGATATGGAAAAACTTTTGACGCAAAATTGTTAGTTGTAATTAGTTAGAGTTTTTATTATTATTTTATTCTAATGTATATTTAGCTAATTTATTTTGTAGTTGAATAAAAATAAATACACGTCAATATATAATAAACACTACGTTCTTCGACTGTTAATATTTTGGCATTATAATTAACAACATCGGATAAGATAATCGCTCTAGTGTTGCTATTACAAGAGTAAGTAAGTGGTACATGGGGGCAACTGCACATCCTCATTACATCAATCCCCTTGACGCCTTATATTTTATCTGGTGAAAACCTTCTTCCGTGTTAAGTTTTGGATGGCACTATAACCCGATTCAAAAATAGCATGAACATATTATGGCCAATGATAAAACATTATACATAATATAGCAAACATAATCAGCCTATAATGTTCCCACTGTTGGGACGTGGGCGTTTTCTGTAAGAGAAGGAATAAGCCGTGCCCACGCGGGCCCAGTTCGGCTTGATGAATTGGGGGTACAATATTTTTGTAATATTAATCTAAAATACGAAGCCAACTGAAATACACCAAATAGCCTTACAATTAATATTAAGAGCCCGACTGTTGTAAGAAATTAAGTTCAAAGTAACATGCTCTACAGAAAATGTAGTGGCTTTGTGTATAGAGTGCGCAGCGATTCAACCCGAGAACCTGCAATTTATAAAGAAACCATCCTCACTTTTATGTTGCTCGTTTTTCCGCAAAAGGCTAATACCATTACATACGTCTGAAGTAAAATAAACAGTCATGGCCTCAAAACACATTAAAAATAATTGAAACGTCAGCGCGCTTTCACATACATTTACTATTTCATATAATCATTCTATAAACTTTCAAATAAGGGTGTCTACAAATCATCAATCAATCATATCAAGCCGTCAAAGCTCGACTTCATGTTAAGTACCTTCGCGTAACAGCATCGTAAAGGTAAATATCACTTATCAGAGAGTATCGAGTCACAGCGCGATGCTCTTCAATTAGGCGAGGATCGCAACTTGTAACATTGTATAATATCCGAGTGCTTGTAGCGACGTGATTGACAGCTTGTTGGCAGCCCCGTCGACTGTAACATAAGCTGGCAATATGCTTATGAACAAAATTGAACGCTGCGTATTATTACTTCATTATGACTTGTTGCTAAGTAAATATTGCCGATACTGTTATGTTACACGTTTTAACCTCGCAGAATAAACTGCTCGCTGTTATGATTATGTTTATGTTAATGTACCAAGGAGTGTGCGATGCAATCAACGTTTTACCAATCTGTTAGGTCCTCAAAGTTTACAATATATCTCGGCTCATAAGAAAGCGATAGCAGAGGAAAGATAACGACGGATAGAAAGGTCGATAGAAACCGATTGGAATGTTTTATGTAATGATTGGGGTGCGTGTCTCGTACACACCTCGCAGATAGATATCCGCGGCTTTCAATAACAAACGATCACACTGTCCTTCGGTTACGTAAACTGATACAGAATTTTAATAAATATTCCGTCAAAAACCAACGAAACTTTGGACGATCGATAAGAAAAACGCTTCTATATAGAAAATTTCCGGCGCTAATGTAATGAGAAGGTGGCCCGAGGAGCGGGTCGCAGTAAACATCACACGGCGCAGTCGCATAAATTGTCTCCGGGTATTAATGCTATCGGAAAAACCATTATTTACTAACGGATTGGGGTACTGTGCGTGTACGTGTTGAGTGTCGGCGCGGGCGGAGCGCGCGGTACTTACGAGTCGGGCGGTGTCGCGCGCTGTGGCGCGGCTCGCGGGCTCCGGGGGCCGTCACCTCGGGCACTCCATTGATGAGCTGAGGCGGCAAGCAGCGCGGGCGGGCTCGCATGGGGCGCGCGCGCGGGCCGGCGAGCGCGGGGCGACTGGAGCCGGCGCGCCGCACGTGGCCGCTCAGGTATCAATCAATCGATGCGCGGCGTCGGCGCGGGCGCGTCGCGGGCGCGGCACATTCATGTCGCGCGAACAGCTGACGGCCGAGCCCCGTAAACATGAATCGGGACCCCCCCCCCCTGCCCCCGCCCGCACCCTGCGCCGCACACCCCTGCGCGCCCCCGTCCTGACCTACTCTGCGCAGGGCGCTGCCGAACGAGAACGGTTACACCACACAACGTTCCACCAAATACGGTGCAATCTTTCAGCGAGAGTGTTTCATAATGAACTTTTCGACAAACTTGGCAATAACGCAGCTGGTTGGCACAAGATTCTGCTAAGTTGTGAAGCTAAGATAGGAATAGGAAGAAAGGAAAGATATATTTGACAAAACCCTCGTATCCCATCCTAAACAATCAAGGTAGGGAACGATGTAAGTCTACTGACTGAAAGGACAACCAATATTACAGTCAGCAAAATTACGTTTTCTACCCCATGAAAATTCCTTTACAGCACAGCCACAGGACTAATAAATCCCCTCACATGTTTGCGCTGAACTCCCTATGATTAGTTCTTTAGGGGCGGGGTGAGCACGGCGCCTGCGTGCAGGATATCGTCCTGAGGCCTGGCACTGCCTCCTCATCCCGCGAGCGAAGCCAGTCCGTCCCAGACCGCTGCGGGGACCGCACGTCTCGCCATGACGGAGTACGTACACGATGGGATGCACGGAATGGGACGGGATGGTCGGAAGTTTGAATAATTAGATGCCTTATCAAGGCGAAAGTTTGCATGTTGGGATGGATGAAGGGATTTGCTAGAATGTACCTAACCTGGATTAGCATATTATAGGGCTTCATTAGCATATAGGTTCTACTTACCATTTTGGGAAACGAATAACTTTTTTGAATATTTGCAACATTTATAATCATGATGCTTTCTATTACAATACATTTGGTATTAACCTATAGTAATTAGACATTTTGATCAACAATTGATACTGATTTTCTGGAATCAAAAACTGAGAGCTTGTCCCGAAAAAAAACCCCAGTTAATTTTCAGAGAAAATATGAAAATTGATTCACTTTTTTGTCACACACACACAAACACACATGACATAATCTCACATATTAGTAGTAGGAATCAAGATCATAATGTATGACTGTTGAAATACAAATCGCAAATAAACCAACTCCACCGCCTTCTCAGCCAAATTTCAATAGAAAGTGAAAACATTCATCATGTGAGATAAACTAGAGTTTTATTTAATGCGTAATTGAATGGTAGCAGCTAACGGCGGCGCCCTGGACGCTAGCCAGGAGCAACAGTTCTTTACGGCGCTTCGATGCAATTGTTACAATATACTCTTTCTTTCTACGGATAGACTTTGGCAGGGTACTTAGGTAAGGCTAGGTCTTTTAGATCGCGATAAGCGAGGCACAGTTGCCAAGAGCAGGGTGGCACAGTGGTAACTGGGCCTGCGTGAGTTTTGCAATTTTCGGTAGTTTCAGGTCTTGAAATGGCAACCTCGCCGGCTCAATCGACCATCTGTTCTGCGAGCAATATGCCCAGCTCACTGTCACTTTAAATTAGATTATTCAGGCTCTGTATGAGGAGGCCTTTGCCTAAAATGATACAGGCTGATAGTTAACGGTAACGTGAACCGTTACCGTTTACTATCAGCCGTAAAATATATTTTATTACAACTACAGAATGGAACATTGTATGGAATGATGGCCACCAACCGGCAATGGAAAAGATAATTATGGAATTACCAGATATGCACATTGCACAGGCCTGGAATGTTAAAATCATAAAACCTCGGATTTCTTGGGATGAAAACAGACAAATATGTTTGGCTAATAAATAGAATGTTGTAAAAAGTTTACCTATTAAAAATTGCGATTTTCATAAAAAAAAGAATGATAATCACAATAATTCAACTAGCATCTCAGAAACCGCTGCTTTGAATTGAAAAATTGTAGCATTTCAAAGAAATTTATTCATGATTTTTTTTCTATTTCATTACATCTCACGAAGGCCTCACAAGCCATCCGCCCCGCTTGCAACACAACCAAGGCTCAACTCTTTAAATCGTCGTCTTATTTGAGCACGGTCTATTTGGTTAGCGACACTCGCGCCCAAGCCAGTGCAGGACGAAAGCGATACGCGCCATGACAGCGCGATTTATGGACAAGAACAAGTTTCAGTGAATCACTTTCAGTTTCAGAGAAAATTTTGGCGATTTAGGTAATTGTTTAATGTGTGGGCAGATCGTGGGCTGGAAAAGAGCGAGTCATTGTTTTAAAGTTTGATAGATGTTTGTTTTGGGTTTTCAATTTGATGCAAGTTGAAGATGTAATGTTGGTGTGTGCGTTCTGGGGTCACTGGTTGTTATATTAGTTTTTAAAAAGGAACTAGATTACTATAATTATTGTATACCTATAATGTGCGTACATGAATTAATGTTACTTAGGTATTAATTTATTTGTAGCAGTAATTTCTCTTTTGCAGACAACAATATTTTAGGAGGTATATTTCCCTACGGCGTAGCAGCTGCTACGCAGGTTTGCTACGGCGTAGCGTAGCATACACCTTGTGTCACAGACACGCGATACGCTACCTACATTTTAAATTTAGTTGTACAATTTGTAAAGTGAGACTAGCGCTCAAACCATATTGCAGAGTGTACAAAAGCTTACCACATATTTTAGAGGAGATGCCTATCGACAGAATGTCTCTCCCAAAATATATTTATTGCACTTTCAAACTCCTGTTCAGCATTCTCGGTGAACACGGGTCTCGATAGATTTTGTCGCCAATTTCGCTCCGTGCGCGAAAAGCGTTCATGTATGGTATTCGATTTAAATCAACGACATATTGGAAATTGCTCTATAGTAGATTCTGCGTAATAATATAAAGATAGGGTAAAAGATATTTCTTAAAAAGTAGTCTAAAAAAACATTTGACATAGCATCATTCGTTCCATTAATATATGTAGTTTGAGTTTCTAGTTAAGGCTAAATAATAAATCATTACCTATTTATTTTTAGATATTAATAACGACATATTTCCTATAGGTATACCAGATTATGGAACCAGGTACAGGACAAGGGCAGGACGTGAGACGCCACCGAGGCGATCTCTTTTACAACAGCATGGTAGTGCTCCGCCCAAACGAGGCCAATATCAACTTCACCGTGTCTTCAGGGCGATTTGCACAAAGGTATCCTGAGCTCATAGAGGCCGTAATCGCCAGTTTTTAATCTATAATTATATCGAGTGTTAAATTGCACAAATATTATTTCTTTACCATTATACAAAATAGCATTTGATCGAACAACCAATTTTACCGAAATTTAACAATGAGATACTATTTTTAACCATAGGTTGACTTAGCGACAGCGAGTCAAAAACCTGGCCTTTAGCCATGAGCATATAATTCATGTGCTCATTAACAAGCTCGCATTCCTGCGTACAAGGCAGCATGTCGGCGTGTTTGTCGTGAACGCGAATGCCTTTACCTGCATAACTGTTAAAGAACCAACTTATTACAGCGGTCATTAGAGAAATTAAAATGTGGACAAGTGGAATTTCTCCTGTTACGTGGGCGCGTTTGCAAACAGAAACGGCAAATTGTGATAGGTAGGTACTGTAATTGGATGAATTGGTCGATAACCCAAAATGACTCGCATACAACTGGAATATTGTTATTGATAGGCTCGCTTTTGATCACAAGAGTTGTCAAAAAATAATAGACCCGATTTGATATTTGAAGGAATTGTATGATACTATGAAGTAAGCTCAAAAAGAATACTTGCAATCTTTTTCATAATTTAATTAGCGTTAAGTAATATGATGGAATATATTGCGAGTATTCTTTTTGCGCTTACTTTATACTTTGCCTGCAATTTCTTCAAATGTCAAATCGAGCCTATTACTGTTGGACACCTATAGCTCACCTAAGCGATGATGTAATCGAGTCAGATTTTTGCTGAAAGGAGTCATGCCTCAATTCACAAAAGATTTTCAACAGGGTCTTTGCGCTCTCCGTAAGCGCTTTAAACTATCATCCGATTGGGTACTTACTGATACCCATACGACTTAGGTTGTAAGACACAAATATACTCGTATCTCCAAAATATTGACAACCAAACTTCAACCGGATGATAAATGTTTTAGGTCAAATTAAACCTAGTTACGTATTCAAAATCGTTTGGTCAATAAAAATTATAACCTTAGATACATCGAGTAACCGTCCCACTTTTCAAGTTGAGGATCCAAGTTGGTGATCGTCGTTGGTTCGATCTATTTTATATAATTTTACTAAGTTCTAATTTATCCGAATTTATAAAGGTAACTCTACAATAATAAGAAAAAGTACCTCAAACAGGTAGGTAATAACTATTCCACTGTGACCGCATAACTTGTAAATTGCATAGAAGTTGCAGCCGAGACTTGGATGGAACTCGTTAGGCTAATTCCATTTAACCATGGGTCGTTACCGATCAACGAATGCGCGAGGTAAGTAGATAGTACCCTAGTTACCTGGCTAGTTTTTAGTTCAGTTCAGGTTGAATACCCTGTAATAAACCGGTTACTGAACACGTTAACTTGTTTTTAGATTCTTGTCTAAGGGCCACATTCTTCACAAAAAGCTTGTCAGGTAGGTACCTAGTTCTCTTCTAGTTTCTAGATAGAATTATATATTTACAATAGTAAACAGCTTAGTATCGATTTCAGTACTTTCGAGGCATGAATTCTTAGGTACCTAGCTATTTTAAACCCTTGGTATATTCAGTACCTAACTATTTTAAGCATACAAAGCTCTGCGAGACCAATTAAACAACGGGTTTAGGGCTCTGATGCGACTTTCACGTTTCTGTAGAGCATCAGCAATGTTTGCTGAAGCACACACAGATGGTTTCACAGCTATCTGGCGCAAAAAGACTGGATCATTCATCAGTCGGCGGAGAAGTCACAAGCATCCTGAGTGCCATAGCTAATAGGCTCGATTCTCCTATCATGTGTAAATGCGTACGGACAAAGTTCCTGCTTTTTATTCCTTGTTTATATTATATTCTTCTATGGATTCTAATTACCTGAATAAATCACTTACTGTGTCCGGCACGCCACGGACACGACTACATGACCGATTGAAGGATGAAATCGAAGCTTGACACCGAGAGCATGTTTATGCATTTTTAACGTGGCAGTCAAATAATTAAAAAATAATTATTTTTGTCCTGTCGGCACGAGATAACGTTTCATAGTAACGTAATCTCGTACACACAAAGGTTTATTGTACTCGTAAATGTTATTTGTCTGAAAGCGAGGTAGTTTGACTAAGTTTGTAAAATTGATTTTGGGAATACCCACAAATTAAATAAATTTGAATACCGACTATTGTGTAATTTCCGTACATTACTTCATAATAACAGACTCCCCAAAATTTACGTCCGATTGTCGAAGAGTTAAATTTAAATATAAATTTCTTTACAAGCAATACACATCTTTAACCAGAAAACACAAACAAAAATATAGTTCTAGAGCTACCTACCTGCCCCGGAACCTGTCCTCTTCTAGCTGTGGTGCCAGCCGGTGCTGGAGGCGGCACTCCAACTCGCTGTGACCGCCGAGCCTTTTTCGCCATAACACTGAACATTTTGCTTGCTTGTAACCGTCCTATTCCATAAAAATCTCACCGGACACTTGTGCAGTTGGACTGGAAGTGAGCTGTCATTCTAGCGTTCATAAAATAAAGCTTAGAATTGACAACTCCCTTTTTTCCAGGAGGGGTTTTACAGAATAGCCCTACACACTTGGATTTTCACTACACACACAATTGTAGATTATGGCGATCACTTAACTGTTCCTTCCTCTCTTATGCCTAGTTCGCACTCAGCTAGTAATTTAGTTTAGTAACGAGTAATTTAGTAGCTATTTAGTTTCTTTATTAAACTAGTCGACTAAATTTTTGGTGTTCAGACGCGTTTAGCTACTAAATTACTCGCTACTAAACTAAATTACTAGCTTAGTGTGAACTAGGCATTAGAGAGGAGGCCTAAGTCCCAACAGTGGGAAGATCACAAGGCGGTTAATGCTATGCTAATACCACTGAACTATTAGAGACACTCACATTCACAAACTTATAACTTGAACTTTCACAGTGTTTTTGGGCGTAATAACCGATTCGATTTACCGTGAGCACTGAAAATAGCTGGTCAACTCAGCAAGCTGTCACGATCGACCGTACACGACTGTGTTCTCCACGTAATGAATTAGTAATGACCACCGATGCAAAGCTCGACCGTCAAAAAAATGAAACGCTGGCCAAGTGCGTGTCGGACTCTTTAGCTAAGGGTCTGTAGGAATTTCAAGTGGAGAATGTATTACGGTTAAACGATACAGTCCTGTGACAGACAGACGGATGGATTGACAGACGAAGGACAACACAACAACAAACAACAATGAAGGTATTTAGATTTAGTTAGATTATCAGAAATTTAAATGAATAGGCCTCATGTCCGCATAATTATATCCGTCTTTTGCTGTGCCCGACAGGGTTCATAATTATTTCTTTTGGCAAATGTTTACCACCTAAGCCTACATTGTGGAATGCAAAGAATTGAGTATTGAGTCTTAGTCAAATGGTTTGGTTTGCGGGATCGTATGAGAGTTATCGCGGTCATAGTACGCAGAGGGCAACTAAAGGAACACAGACGGGTTGTAGCCAGGAAAAAACTGACACGCCCTCTCGTTCCACCTCGAGAGACTGAAGTTATATGATGATTTATCACCTCAAAAAAACTGATTTATTTATAGGGTACCTTTCAAGTACCTACATACCTACCTAATCTGAGTACAGATCGTACCAACCGAATACTTAGGAACCCTAGACGAAATCACGGTTGTGTAATTGTCCGCCTCATTGGTATTGGTTGTAAGAACTAGGCACTGAGCATGCGGTCCAGGATTTCATTATCGGGTCGTGCAAACATTGATGTACATTTTTTTAGCTTTTATCTAGATTCACGCCCGGTGTATGGCAATAGGCTCGTCAACCATTGTTTGGAACTTAAGATAATATAATAGGGGTGTAGTGTAGGTATACCTTAAATTTACCGCTAGATGCCACGCGGCGGCAGCGCGGCTGCAGCACTGCCACCGCGCTTCACCGCTAATTTGAAGGCGCCTTAGTCAGTAAAAGTCTGCGATTCCTTTTTACTCCACCCAGAGCATGAGAAAATATTTGATGATTTCTCATCCTTAAGAAAGTATTCTATGTACCAACCTATGATCTGTTTTTTATACCCTGAGACTAAATTGACACAGATAATGTCAAAATTACTATAGGAATGATGCGAGTTCGTTTGTGTTGTAATGTCATTTTAGTTTCAGGGTATAAAAAACAGACGGTAATAGGTATATTTCACTAAAGAAAACCCATATCTATTGCAAACGTACACTAACGAACTTAAAAGCCTAACACTTTCTATGCCTCTTTATTTTCCATCTTCACAGCCCTTTCAACCGCCTGAACGTAACTCCGGTGTAAACATTCCGTGCGGTATCGCCATGCATTAGCGACGCAACAGGTGTTCATGTCATGACGTGCTCCTTTAATAAACAATTGGACACAGTAACAGGTTGCCAGCGTACTTAATGTCTGCCTCGCTAGTTAGGGTGCAGTCTTTTGCATTCATTTGCGTTAAATGAATAAGTGTTTTGCATAATTGCGTGTGTGGTGTGGATGGGAGCATTTAGAATAAGGGTGTGACAAAGTAGGAAAGTGTTTTGCGATACTGACATCTTGTTTTCAAAAAATATATTTTTTACTATCTTAGATTTTGGCATAAGGATTTTTCTGTAGTGACCATATTTTTTCCGGTACAGGTGGGCCATCACCATGCTATGTGAAAACTCAGTGCCCAATTTGACAGTCCACAACGCGCTTATTTGACTTAAAATTCTGATCCCAACTTAAACAACGCTTTGCGAATAGTCCCTTTAATCTTAATAAAAGTATATTTTAGTTTTAACAAAGGCACCAATACACACACTGGCTTTTTAATGTGCGGCTTTGAGTTAGTAGCAAATGAATGGTACCTACACTTTCTTTTTGTTAGCTGTTATCGTGGCCCACGGCTGGGCAAAGAACTCTCCGTTTTCTTTCCAAACCTCTTTTTTTAGGGCGTTCTCCGATCAAGTTTGCCCCGTGAACATCAGATTGTCACAGCACCTTCACCGCAGCCGTCAACGCAAACGTCTTCAGTCGAGGAGTCCAGTGACAATATCCTGATGCTTTAGCGTGCCATGACAGATCACTCCCACTTCACTCTGGCTGTTTTTCGTCAACAACTACTACTTGATTTACAGTAAGTAGAGTGGTCTTTCTAACGTAATCTATTCCCTTAACATCTAACAGACAACATGTAACATAATGCACGTACATCCTGAAAGTAGAGTGATCAAAGGTCCACGATGACGATGAGCTGTATAGGGTATATAGGTAGCTCTTATAAAAATTCGCCTTTGAATTGGCTACTGAATCGATTTCAAATAGGCATTTAATTTTTTTTTAATAGTCATTACTGTAGTTAGGATTAAAAATTCGACTTCAATGTCGAAGCCTTTGAGGCTATTAATTAGTTTCTAAAAGGAAAACGCGGGACCCTGGATCGAAGGCAAAGAAGGAACAGGGTCAGATTTAGTCAGTTTAAGTCTGGCACGCCCTCCCGCTCTGTCCAGGAGCGGGAGAAGTCATTCTGATGATTCCCCACCTAAAAAAACCTAGGTCATTTCAATTGACGAATTGCATTACTTAGTTATTTGTGGCGCTCGAGGCGGCAGCGATGAACCGCAATTTCTGTGAGGTTGTCATGTCCTCATTAGCATCGAAGTCGACGTAATCCGGTTTTGTGCGGTCTTTGCTGATCTCTTGACGTTTCCCAGCAACGCTGAGAATTAAAGTTTTCAGGTTCCAGGCCAAAATCTCGTAGCGACTAGAGTAAGGAGTTTGCAAGGAACGATACACGGTGTCGTCGCGCAAGAAAACATAATAGTTTTACCATAAGGTTTCCTTATTGTTATTGTAATCTTGGTGTACAACAAAGTATATAATAAATAAATAAATAAATATTGGCCTGGTGTCTGCCAGGTTTTTCGAAAACAAATTCTTTTTGCAGCAAGTAGCGCGACGCAACAGGATGGATTTCGGTCATGATCGATCGTAGACGGCCTGCGAAATCGTCGGTGACGTCTACTTGGGAGCTTGCTGCCAGAAATAATAGAACATTTTGCCAACCTATTTACTAAACTTATATACTATGTTTAAAGCTGTTACTCATAATTCATTGGAAGACCTTGTCACTTGTCTGATGCTGGTCTTCCAATGCCTGGCAAAATTATTATCTATTTGGCACAGCAGTGAGGCACACACGTATTTTCATATATATTATTCTTATTGTATCTTATTATCGAATTGTGTGCACTGTACCATATGGATTCATGGCGTAGCTACCAATGAGCTGAGCGAGACAATGCCCCGCCCCCCCCCCCCTGCTCGGGGTGCCCCAAAATCTGATTAGCAAACCTCTTATTGATCAAGCGAAAAATTCAACTACTTTCTAAATCAAAATAAAATAGATCTAGCAACTCAAGTTTAATCATAACAACTCATTTTAATTGGTTAAAGGTTGACATTCCCTCCCACTCCAGCTACAGCAGTTAAAGTTATTAAGTTATTTGAAGATTTCCTACATATGAAAAGGGACCCAGATGTTTTTTGCCCCAGGGCCGTCGGTCACCTAGCTGCGCCACTGCATGGACTGTCGTCAAATAAAGGATTTCTTCTTTCTTTTATTTCTTCCTTTCAATCCAACTGAACTATAACAAGCCTTAAAAGAAGGGAAATTTAAAATAAAAATCACGAGTACAAAATAACATTTACTTAAACGTAACTTAGTACAAGTGTCAGGTTGCGTACAAGTGAATATGTTCGGCTAGCGATTCGATGTCAAGGTATGAACATGTTAAGCGCATTATGGCTCATTTTTGCGTGCACACTTTTTTTATTTTTCGGACATCTATTTACCAAATTGAACAAAAATGACGTTCGAAAAGGTGATATGTGCCGTGTATGTAGTAAATGAATTTATCCCTAAAAAGCTTAATATTTTCACTCCTTGACAGTAACTTATTCCTTCTCATCAACTATTGCTTTTAGACATACCAAACTAATAACTGGTCCACACTGAGAAAAGCAAAGATATGATATATATAATGACTGTGCTGTAAGCAGTTCCACCTAGGTACTTGAAAAAACATTAGTGTCTTTAAAGCGTGTTTTATAGCTATCAAAAGTTCTGCAACATTGTTCGCAACACGATCCTATGTTGCTGGAACATGTTACACATTCAAAATATACAGAACGATGCCATGTTTTGTTGTTTGCAATACAAGATGAACATGTTGTAGCAACAATGTTGCGGAACTTTTGTGTAAGGCGGCATTTTTCTTCAGTGTGGACCAGTTTTAAAGACGGTGACGCTACGTACGTCTCAACATTGACACAGGTTGGCCACTAAACAATCACCACGCGTGTGACCTAGGACAATCGCGATATACAGCGTGCTTAAATATAATACTTCCAAAAAAAACATGTACACGCTACCATCTTCAATCATCACTATTATAAATTTTGTATAGATTATTACCATTATATGCTGTGTCTAAGAATTATTCGTAATCAACAATAATATTGGTTATCATTATTTACCAATTTAGAAAACACTTCTTACAATTACCGAAATTACGTACACAATATCGTATTCCATTAATTTAGACAAGTTCGACGTTTAATTAAAAATACCTTAATTTATAATAACATTTAACAAAACGTGCAAACTGTTCCTTTTTCATATACCAAACAGTTTCCAAGTCTTGTTAAACTTGCATTGACAGCGGAAAACCGCTTAAATTACCAATAAAATGAAAACAACCAAAGTTTTCAATAACATTAATCTAACTACATTTTATCACATTTAAAAACAATATTATTACATGAATTAACTAATGTCTATGGTATTGACATTCGAATACCATCTTCATAAGCGGTTACGATGCGAACTCTATGGTCACATCTGAAATAGTAAAACAGGTTTTAGTGTTAAAAAAAAATAACTAATCACATTTAGAAGTTCACACAATGAATAAAAATGTTGATACAATGTAATGATGATAGATGGGACCAAGTAAAGCCTACGAAGGTTTATCCGAGGGCCACACTTCGGAGGTATGTGGAACAGTGAGTTAAGTCCCACATACCTCCGTTGAAAAGGGAGGATCCTCCGACCGGACGGGTGTTATGTCCGGTGGGCTACCGCCCGATAGATGATTTCAGGCTGTTATATTCAAATCGCGCGGAGAACTTTGCTTACGCGATGATTCTGTGACGTCACAACACTGGGTCTACTATCCCACTGCTACTATTAAATTTAAAATTTTCAGTGACTTTCATGGTACACTAGCTTCAGCCAGCGGCTTCGCCCGCATGATAGTAGAAAACTATGCCAAACAAACATACGCCTTGCAAAAAGACGTATAAGGTAATTATGAGCTACTCTAGGACATGGTCTACCCAAGTACCATCGAAATCTGTCCAGCCATTCAGACATGAAGAAGTACCAAACATACATACATTATAAAACACCTCACAAGGGACATCTATTCTTCTCTTCCCTCATCATGAGCCTCACCTTCTATTTACATACGAGTTTTTCGGCCAAAGTTGGATATGCAAGTCACATGAGGGCGCATAACAGAGCAGCAAATCATAGCTCACAACCACCTTGAGAAGTCAATGAATGCGGTCGATGTGGCCGAAATCGGCTAGATGGCATCATCATATACATAACTTGACATACTCTTGAGATTTTACTGGCGCTAATATATTTATTTTATCAAAGTCGTCATACTATGTGTGAACATCGAAATGTGATTACCTACTTCTTATTGTTTTGTAACTATTATCATTCTCACTCCTTATAAAAGCATTTTCTTGCATTTCATAAAATCGACGTGTTTTACAAGAAGCAAAAATTCAAGGAAAAGTTTTTTTTTTCAAATTATTATCAATACCGAAAATATTATAACATTTATCATCTCATCTCAAAACCACTAACATACTTTTTTTCCGAGATCTTGGACAAAGGCAAAATTAAATACAGGGTGATTGGAAGATCGATGCAAAGCTTTAAAGCGAAGATAGTACAGACCATTTAGAACCATTTAAGACTTGATTATGTTCGGCGAAGTTTTATCATTTTTTTTTAAAACTACTTTTAAGATTTTTTTCAAAAATTCCCGAAATTTTATGTAAACTGCATATTTTTAGGCAAATTAAATGATAAATGAATTAACTTTTATTTTATTTAATTAAAATAATGTCTAAGCAACCCGAAAAAACATGTTTTAGGCTTTTCTGTCATAAGACAATTTTTTTACGGACATTTAAAGTTCAGCAGAAATTTAGAAAAAAATAACAGTACGTTTTTTAAACCTTATTAAAAAAATAACAAAGGGTGCTTTTTTTGTTCAAACCTTTTTGAATACATGTGTGATAAGCGTTCTTTCTTTTGAGGTATCATTTACGCGGTTATCTTCCAAATTATTGAAGTTAGGACCTAGAAACCGATTGGAGGGAGATTTTTTTAAATTTCGGCCGACTACTTAAAACAACGTTTGAATCAAAATTATTTATTTTTCATACATAAAGCTTTAAGGCGAAGATAGTACAGACAATTTAGAACCATGTAAGACATGATTGTCTTAGACGAAGTCTTACCAATTTTTTTTAACCTACTTTTGTATTATTTTTCAAATATTCCCAAAATTTTAAGTAAACTGCTTATTTATGGCCAAATTAAATGATAAATGAGTTAATTTTTATTTTATTTATTACGGTAATGTGTAAGCAACCCAGCAAAGTATGTCTTAGGTTTTTCTAACATTGAACATTTTTTTACATACTTTTAAAGTTTAGAAGAATTTTTTTTTTTATCAATATGACAGAAAAACCTAAGACATACTTTGCTAGGCTGCTCACATATTACTGTAATAAATTAAATAAAAATGAACTCATTTATCATTTAATTTGGCAATAAATAAGCAGTTTACTTAAAATTTTGGAAATATTTGAAAAATAATACAAAAGTAGGTTAAAAAAAATTGGTAAGACTTCGTCTTAGGCAATCATGTCTTACATGGTTCTAAATTGTCTGTACTATCTTCGCCTTAAAGCTTTATGTATGAAAAATAAATAATTTTAATTCAAACGTTGTTTTAAGTCATCGGCCGAAATTTAAAAAAATCTCCCTCTAATCGGTTTTTAGGTCCTAACTTCAATAATTTGGAAGATAACCGCGTAAATGATACCTCAAAAGAAAGAACGCTTATCACACATGTATTCAAAAAGGTTTGAACAAAAAAAGCACCCTTTGTTATTTTTTTAATAAGGTTTAAAAAACGTACTGTTATTTTTTTCTAAATTTCTGCTGAACTTTAAATGTCCGTAAAAAAATTGTCTTATGACAGAAAAGCCTAAAACATATTTTTTCGGGTTGCTTACACATTACTTTAATTAAATAAAATAAAAGTTAATTCACTTATTATTTAATTTGGCTAAAAATATGCAGTTTACATAAAATTTTGGGAATTTTTGAAAAAAATCTTAAAAGTAGTTTTAAAAAAAAATGATAAAACTTCGCCGAACATAATCATGTCTTAAATGGTTCTAAATGGTCTGTACTATCTTCGCTTTAAAGCTTTGCATCGATCTTCCAATCACCCTGTATATCTTCGAATCAGTACAAAAAGAATTATTTTTGATCATAACTATCCCTGGTGGAAATATGCCAAATATTTCATACATACGCTATTTTATTACACAACATTAGAAAATAAATCTAGTTAATAATTAAGTGACACAATGGATAAAACTTGAATAAATACAAATATTACGGAACTTAATAATTCCCGTTTAACACTCCGTGGTATATATGTATTATTAATTAATGTATAAAACATGATATCTAAGGCTACCCCCACATTAGGCGTGTGGATTCCTCGGGCGTGTGACGGTGTGAGTAGCGTTTTGCTGTCCTGCGGTATGTGTACAGCGCGTTTGCGGCGCCCGCGTTGCTCACACGCCCAAGGAACGTGCACGCCTAATGTGTGGGAGGCCTAAAGTATTGAAAACCTATTTTTTATTGCTGTTGACATTAGATCTAAAAGAACGGAACTTTTTTCTTATAGACTGCTCTTTGATAACTATAGAGCAGATTTTTCATAAATCAGTGTAGTAACCAGTGGTCTAAAGCAAACATTATTATTTGTATTAAAAAAAAACTGAAGTAATACCAGACAACACAGGGCAATAAAACATGGTAGTTACTAGTTACCACCAAAGTTTGGTATTTCCATTATTTACTTTAAATATTTATATACATATAGATTATATTTTTAAATATTTTTAAAACCATATATTAAAAAAACATTTAAAAATATAGTCCGCCGGTCTCAGAAACAGGCTACCCCTCGTACGCATACGCTATTATTTATTTGGGAAGGAAATCTTTCCGCTCTAGAATGGTGCGAGAGAGCGTCAGATTTGGACTCTGATCTGGGATTTCTTTTCAGAAATTACCCGCCAGGATAGAAGTACATATCTCAAAAACCGATGATTTGTTTAGGAAATACAATATTACTTTGGTTAAAAATACACATTCAATTACACTTTAAATTACATACGCTACAATACATGTTATTTGTTACAATTGAGAGAATTTCACTTTTACGATAGGTTCTCCTGTATGAAAATACCAACTTTAGGCTATATTGGTATATTTGTCGCGTATTTCGAGTTAGTCATGAAGCTCTAGTTGTTCATATTTATAAGTACTTTCCCCCGAAACATTAAAAACGATTTAAAGGTCAACCTATAAAAAGTAACTCATTTTCTGTACCTAAAGTCGCTAGTAAAACTATGTAATTATTATTTTCTATAACAAAGAGGCAAGAGAAAAAAATCTGTTCAGTGTTGTGCATAGTGCCTGTAATTGTGAGAGAATAAATACTAATAAAGTTAGAAACAGACTTCTGACGCTCGACGGGATACTAAATACGCCGAGTGTTACCAGTATGTTGCAAGCTTAACTACGAAATTTGAATTTCGAAGGCTACCCGATCTAACGAAACCTCTGGTATACCTACCGCATGTCGTCAAAAGGTTCGAATGTAGCTATTTCCGGGTATTTTTATAAGTGGCCCCTTTATTCATCAACCCAAAACTGTTTACACGTTCCAATTATTGACAAAAACGTCTGAGATAGGTACAATCGACAAAAAATACGCATGAAAATATTGCAATGCAGGCACAGCTAGTGACATAACACGAATCGAGCGATCGAGCCGCGAGCCTTGCTATGCAATTGTCGTCCTTAAGGTGAGCTGATGTAACTTTAGCCGATGGTACATGGTTTTTTATGAGTAAGAGCAATAGCGCATTAGCGGCCAGTCCGCCGCGACCTGGCCGCTAGTGCGCTATTGCTTTAGGTGTTAAACAACCTTCACACGCAATACGTGAAGTGCCCGGCCGGGAAATCGATTTAATAGCGCGGTTAACAGAATACATTAAGCAAATCGGTAAATCCTTGTGAAATATTTCAGCACTTTAACGGTCTGCTCTGAACTTCAAAGTAAAACAGTAGATGTAACATAATGCAGTAGCATTATTTATACCGTAACACCGATAACACGTCACAGTCACGAAAATCCATGATAATGTGCTCAATTTTAGTCCAAAATAAGACGTAAAACGAGCAGATGAATTAAACCGGACACAATCATAAGCAGTAATACCCCGACTTAGCCTAAGTCCTTACAACTACGATAAAAGGATATAACTTTTCAAAAGAAACCAACTCTTTTTTTTTTGGCAAAAACACCGGCGTATAAAATACCACCCGATATTACCGCCGCCAACTAATTGCGACAAAAAAAGGGTATTTGAAGATTGAACCATAAAATGATTTAATAGCGAAAGGCAGCGTCGCGTCGTGCCGTTGTGCCGTTGAAGTTTCGTCAACAGTTTCAGAGTTTTGTATGTAATCTTCACGCAGGTGTACACAAAGCGTATAATGACGAATACGTGTCTATGAAGCTACGCATCCGTATACAATTTTTATGTATAAAAGTTATTTCATCGGTTTCGTACATTTTACGTGATGCGTGCACAACTAAAGTTATCCTTTAACACCATACAAAAGCGGATTTTCTTCAAATTTATTATAGATAAGTATAGATGATTCAATCTTCAACTACCTTATTTCTGAGTTTATTTTCTTTCCGATTAAGCGTGCGTAAGCTAAAATAATTTAGAACCTTGTAACTGCCCCTATACCCAAAAACTAATGAACAAACATTTATAAGGAAAGAAATCTGCCCTTATTTTTTAAAGATATAGACGTAGTGATACAGGTAAATACACACATTAGTCACATTACCGCCAAGCCAAGCTCTAAACTAAAGTTGCGTTATGGCGAGATAATATTCGATTGTCCAAACATCTCGATGGTTCTCGATTGTTTCGACTTCGACTCGGTCTGTTATTGCGACTAGTGCATGTCGCGTTCATCCACGAATTGTTCTTCGATAGTTCAGAATTCCGAGTGAGAATGATTGACTCAAAACAATCGAAAAATTGCGTTATGGCGAGGTAATATTCGATTGTTCAAACATCTCGATGGTTCTCGATTGTTTCGACTTCGACTCGGTCTGTTATTGCGACTGGCGCATATCGCGTTCATTCACGAATTTGTTCCTCGATGGTTCAGAATTCCGAATAAGAGTGATTGACTCAAAACAATCCAAAAACATCTCGATTATGCAGAACAGCGAGTCGATAGTTAAACCCCATAGTTTATTTTAACGATTCAGATGCTTTCGATTGTTAAAACATTTCGGAATCGGCCATCACTACTTTAAATGTCAGCCATATCACGACCGAGCGCTTCAGCCAATCACACACTATCTATGACCGATGAATTGTCAATGACGTAACTAAAGTGTATACTTTTAATCAGGGTATTACCGCACTTGACATTCAACAGGACATCTACTAACGAACTAAAGTAGCGCACAGGGTGAGGGGGTAGGCTTCAATCAGTAGTCGAGCGCCCACTCGTTGTCTTGCAGGAAAGCGTCCACCACCTCCTTCATGGTAAAGTTCGGGATCAGCTGGTCGGCTGTCAGCTTGACGCGAGTCACTGGATCGAAGTGACCGACGCGCTGGAAGAGAAATGAAGAAATGTGTGTTATGAATAATTATTTATTTATTTATTATACGCTTTATTGTACACCAATTATTATTACAACAAAAGGAAACTTAAAACTAAAACACATACAATGGGCGGCCTTATCACATTCCGCGATCTCTTCCAGTCAACCCGGAATGGACAGAGATTGTCTGGACAAGAAATGGGGCTGTCGTTGGTGTGACAATACCAGTATTATTATCATTATTATCATAAAGTCAAGGAAAAACATAAGTTTTTAAAGAAGTGGCTATTTGCAAAACAAAAATACAAAGCCTATAACAAAAGTGCAATTTTTATCTGTCTGTCCAACACTGCGTTTAATCTCTAATAGTGCTGTACTGGACCACTTTTATTTTAGAAAAGGAATTAAAATTCCGCGCAAAAAATTGTCTAATGAAAAATCATCAGATATTTTACGTTTTGTGAGTAGAAGTGATAAAATAGATTACATAAAGCAGACGCATTGTGTGATTTGCCTGGGTTTGAACCCTTGATGTACGACTCGGCCGTTACCACAGCCACCAATACTTAATTAAATAAATAAAATCAATAAATACCTCCAAGTGTTCCTCTATATCTTTCTTCTCATAAGTGATCCCACTAGGAGTGATCACTGGCTCGTTCAATATCTCGAAGCTTATCTTGCCGCACAAGTAATCCGGTACATCACGTTTCTGAAGAAGAAAACTTGAATGTTATCTGTGTTCATTAAGTAGAAGTCACTATTTATTTATTATTATGTTCTTTATTGTTAGTACAGCATTAGCTACATAATAAAGAACTAAGACTAAAAAACATAGGTACAAACAATGGACGGCTTTATCGCCATCATCATCATCTCAGCCGAAAGATGCCCACAGCTGGACTTAAGCCTCCCCCAAGCATCGCCACAACGACCGGTCCCGTGCGAATCGCATCCATCGGATTCCAGCGACCCTCTTTAGATCGGTCGGCGGTCGGCGGTCGCGTCCCATAAGGTGGACCGATAGGTAAAAGTAAACATAAATATAGGTGTTTTTAAGAAAACTACTTACTCGTCTCCTTTCGTCCATTTTAGAAAATAATATATTTAGTTCACTCCTGTAGTTATTCTGAAAATTTAAAGAATACAATGTTAGGTTTAAACCTGATTTTACGATATAGTGTGTTCAACAAAAACATGACCGTTGACCGTAAACTTGGTGTCATAAGCAAGAAACCACACATTTTATTTTTTACTATTTTCAGCCAGCGGCTTCGCCCGCGACAAAGTAGCTTTCTCTTTACAAACTTTGGACCCTCTTTTCATCCTTTCAGGAGGTGAATTTTGGGAATCGTCACTTAATGCTCGCCTACGTCTTAAAAGGAATCTTTGTACAAAAAATAATTTGGTCAATTGTGTACTCAGGGATATATCTTTTCTCTTCTGGCGTAGTATCAATTGGGCAGAACGCAAAGAACGTTCTAAATTATCTTGAAAAAGACGAAAGATCGCTTGGTTTTGGGAAGGATCCTCTTTTGGCAGATATCTGTGTATACTACTCGTAACTCTAAATATTGCTTCATCGATTTCTTTACATAATTTTCGGACTTGCATGTTTTTGTTTTCTTTATAAAAAAATCCCCACGCTAGGAAAAACTCTTGTGACGTGGGTGCGTTAACAAACATGTAAACTCACATACCCGGAACACAGAGACCACATAAATATTTTTAGAATACGGGAATAGAACCCGTGTCACGCAGTGCAGCGGCGAATCACTCAACCACTAAACCAACCGTGCCGCCAACGTCAAAGTCGTTAATGTTTCAAATACGAGTATTACTCACCCATTGTCACATAGAACAATTCACAATAATTAATAATGCTAAACACCAATAGAAGTTATTGTTGCGTATCAGAGTTCGGCTCAAAGATTGCTACAAAAGAGAGATGGTGTTTTGATGTATAATTTATCTTTATTGTTATATGTTATTATTATTTATTTATTCGATTATCTGAATAATATGAATCACATTCTTATTGAACATATCGTGACAGCTCTTATAAATTAGTAACCGAACCTTCCCTTAGCACATCATCTGCCTAGCCTTTTCCAAACTATATTGGGGTCGGCTTCCAGTCAAGCCGGATTTAGCTGAATACCAGTATTTTATGAGGAGCGGCTGCCTACCAGACCTCCACAACCCATTAACTGGGGTAACACGGTACTTCATGGCAAGACTGGAGTCAGATTTTACTGGCTTCTGACTATCCGCAACGACTGCCAAAGATCTCCAAATGACAGCCGGAACCAACGGCTTAACGTGCTTTCCGAGGCACGGAGGAAACTCGTTATGTTAAGATGATCACCCATCCACAGACCAACCTAGGCAAGTGTTGCTTAACCTTGAAGATCGGCCTGTGCGGCTGTTATTATCTAGCCACGAGCTCCTCCTTGTGAATAGTAACCTAACCTTCGCTTACCACATTTAAGCGTATTACCCTAGGTTTCCCTAGGTTGACTGGTAGAGAATACCTACGGCATTAAGTCCACTTACCTATGTAGTTTGTGCATGAAGAATAAATAAATAAATAATATTATTATTACGTCATTGCGTGTTTTTTACCAATTTCCCAAAATTACGTTTTTGTAAAAAAAAAATTGTTTTGGGTACTTAGTCCTTAGGAACCTTAAAAAAGAAGATATAGACCAAAATTTTCGACCGACCAATTTTGTACATCCGTGAGTATCTACAGAAACGACGCATCAGCTTTTCATGGTCATTTAAGTTGTAAAAACGTATGTAAAATCGGTGTTCAAGAAGATAAATGTCGTAGATTTTTGCATAAACATTGGTGTCAAAATGCTTTGTTCTCTTTATAGTGTTAGAGAGATTAATTCAATAATACAGAGCTGTACTTACACATTCATCCTCAATTTTAGAAGCCTTAATATTAACATCGTCCTTATTACTTATATCTAGTTTCATTGCTTCTATTCTACGCTGCATATCTTCATTTATTAACCTGTAAAAAGAGACAAATATTACTCGTCATCATCATCATCATCATTTCAGCCGAAACACGTCCACTGTTGGACATAGGCATCCACCAAGTTTCGCCTCAACGTAACGATTCTGTGCGACTCGCATCGATTTCATTATCGCAGTAGCCCGATTTACGTAATCAAAATCGTTTAGACGACTTTAAATTCGTTCGATCGAAATATCTTTGACGCATATTCAGTTATGTCTATCATTATCCTGGTAGAATAATAATAATGTAACCGACAGTAAGCCGTTGATAAATCGTTTATTTTCAAGCAAATTGAATTGTCGTTCTATTTATCGCATCCCGATCAAGGAACACGTGAATAACGATTTCGATTACGACTTCGATTGAACGACTATAAAACTTCAACGATATTTGACTTGTTTGATTTTGCATTAATTAGGCTACAGGTCATCCGTACTGAATAAACAAAAAGTCTTGGCTGTCTCTGGAAAGGAAATTACTATAGACGTATCACAATAAAATAAATCAATAGATGCAGTTTACTGCTGAAATTTCATTTAACCGATGTCAACCGCTGACGCGCTTTTAAGAGTTCGTCATACAATTATGCCCCATTGTTGATGTCACCTTGTGACTCTTTGTAAGTAAACAATCTTGGGCCGACGACCATCTGACGCAGTGGACCGTGGTGTGCAAGGAACTGTATCATTCAATATTTCAATGTAAACTTGACATTAGGAATACATTTAACGAAGTGTAGTTAATTCTGAGCGTTTCTATACTATAATAATATACCTTCTTCTCGAATCGAAGGTAAACTCTTTAGATTGTTTGGGCCCAGTAGGTAGCTACGTTAATTGCAGCATCGGTGGCACTCATTAAATCCTCCAAAGTGCAGGTGTTTGAGAACTTGGGGCACTCCAACCTACATGAATTATACACCTAAACCTTCCTCATGAATCACTCGGGTTATTATACAAAGCGACAGATAAACGTGGAATAAAGTACATTGACCTTTTTCTAATAGGTATCTCTGCGTAGATATCCGAAAAATAAACTATTGACAATTGTTCAATACTAGGGAGTGTAAAGGATCGAGATAGACGCTAGTTTAAGGCAGCTTTATGTCCGTTATTGAAATTAAGAATGTCAATAAATATGGGGGGGCAAGGACCGCTATTCCACGTTTTGTCTGGCGCATACCACAATGAAAAACTGTATAAAAAGCCGTTCATAGTTTTTAAGTTTATGCAGACAGACGTCTTCCAGTGGTATAATTACCTGTTCAAATAAGACTGCAGTTCAATCTCCTGTGATATTCTTTTCTCCTCTTGTAAGTTCCATCGTTTTTTCCTGGCGATACGGATTTGTGCTGCTATGTCGTCTCCGAAGTTCAGCTTCTGTTCACGCGCCAAATCGTTTGCTGGAGAAAGAACATCATTCTATTAACCAAAAAGAGCCTAGCACGAGTTCTTAACGCGATCCATTTGACGACCTAAACTGAACTGTTAAAGGGATAGATCTATGTTGGGTGTATAGCTCCTTCTCTTTCTCGCTCGCATGCCTGATATATCCTGTGTGATTGTAAGGCCCCAGGTCGAGATTTCTTTATAAGAATAATAAGTTCTGCTATTGCAATAGACATCTTAAATGTGTTTGTGATTCACGTATCTACAATTTAAAGCCGGCGCATTATACAATCCTCGGAAATGACTCTGATATAAACTTTATTTTTGAACAACCAATTTTTGAATTGGGACTTTGCCAATAATCAAGTTACGTGTGCTGCTTACCGGAATATAGAAAGACAACAAAATTAAAGCATCTTATGATTCATTATAAGAGCTACATATTGAATGCATATTTAAAGGTTTTAAAGGTTTTTTTATGCAAATAAAATATCTTTATCTTTAAAGAACATAAGTGATATTAATTCATGAATGCCCGACCGGTCTCATAGGACCGCGCTGTTATTGTCTTACTATTGTGTCTCGTTTCGCGGGTATTGATAGGTTAAATCATTAACATCACCTGCCCTTGTCTCATATTACGGAGGATCGGCGCAATTCGTTTTTTCCATCACGCTGATTTCTTTTATATCACTCACTCCTCATACAATCCATCCATCTTTTCTTTGACCTTTTTATGAAAAGAGTATCCATGGAGTTTCTCGCCGGTTCTTCTCCATAGGAAACAACCAATTGGAACCATGCATTAGCTTCTGACGTTTTATGAGTGCCCATTGCAGGCTTAAGTAAAATAAAAACATTTTTGATTTGATTTGACCTTCCTCTCCAGATCCATTCATAAATATGTATATTTTAAAATGTAAGATATGGTGGTTATGTTGTTGTTACCATAACAAAGCATAACGGCATAAACTAAAATAATATATTTGTCATAAAATATAGGCATAATTTTTCGTGTAGTCTTACAATATCTCACCTTGGATAATAATTAAAATAATATGATAATTGGATGAACATTTGAACGGAATCCTTGTGACTAAATATAGAACAAAATTGATTTTGTCATTATGACTATTGATGTTCAAATACTTATTTGGTTTCTAGCAATTCTGGTATTGTAAGGTTAATGACATACCTCATTAATGGAAAATTACTCCAACAATTATGAACAGGCAAACTAAAAATTTATTATACACGGACAGATTACTAGTTATTTATAATTATGTACAAAAAAGGAGTTATTTCCAATATTTTGTATTAATGAAACTTCCCATGTTATTCCCTTTATTTTCCTTAGTAATACCTTTAGATAAGAAATGCTGGCCCACTTATAGTAACTTATAATAATGATGATTAATAGCAATTACTAGTTAATTGATAACAGGTCTTTAAATTGTACTGGTTGGTATGTGTAATAAAATTACAAATATTCAATACCTACTCAACATTGCATTTTAATTCAAATTAATTAAAGCAGATTTTGTTCTGGCTCATGCCTGTTGTGTCCCACTGCACACAGGCCTCCCTTCCATTTTTCCACTTCTTCCTGTCTTGAAACACTCCAAAGCAGATTTTATCAGTAACTAATTTTTTAAATAAAATTTACTTTTAACATTTAAGTTATTGCATGGAAAAGCTGTTAAAACATTTAAAAATTAATCTCATGACAATATTCTCACGATAAGACATCCTAGCATGAGAAAAGCTGTGGTGTATAACTTCCCTAGACATGACACTGAGTCATGAAATTTGATAGTGTTCGTAACCACTCTATCAAAAGTGCATAACTAAGAAGAAAAGACATCCTAGCTACAAGTTCCGTAAAACCACCAAAGACAAAACCAGACTACGTACCTCGGTGCAGATGCTTTATAGCCTCATCGTAACAGTCCAGTTCCACCAAGGCCTGACCCAGGAAGAAGTGTCCCTTGACCTGGTTGTTGTCTATGTCTAGAGCCCGTCGGCAGTCCTGGCACGTCGCCTCCCACCGCTTCATCTTCAGGTGGCATAGTGCACGGTTTGTAAAGTACGTTGCTACTGATGGGTTTTTTATCTGTAATTGAATTGATCAAGGATTAATACAAATATTTGCATAATAATTCATGAATCCCTGAGTGGTAGCCAGCGACCGTGTTATTATTATCTTACTATTGTATCTCGTTTTGCGGGTATCTGATAGGTTAAAATAATAAATGACATAATTACTCAGATACCCGCGAAACGAGACACAATAGTAAAACAATAACAGCGCGGTCTCATAGGACCGGTTGGGGATTCAAACGTTAATAGATATATATACAAACTAAAGACGTTAATAGATATATATACAAACTAAAGATAAGTATGTATAAACATATAAAAAAAGGGATTGATCAAGGCCTTCAAGTTTCTTTGAAGGTAATGTATACTGCATTGGCAATGAACTTATGAATGAATTATGTAAATAAAAGGAAATATTGAAATAATGTATGCAGACTTCAATACAAAACATGAAAAAGAGGTCTGAAACCACTTTTTCATGTTTTGTATTGAAATCTAGTAGTAGAAACAAAAATGGTAATCAAAAGATCAAATTGTGTGAGAACACATGTTTCACTTGAAATTTGAAGTACAGATTGCATAGAAAACAATTGTGAAAGTAGGCCACACAAACAGTGTAACTTTTAAGATGTTTGAGTAACATTTCATATGTACTCAGATGCACACACTCTCATTCAAGTGGAAAGCAATTTTTGTTTTTAGAAAGATATAATTGCTATAAAGTGATTTGCTCACACTGGCTAACAAATTAAATAGAATGCAGATTTTGAATCTTATTTCTTATATCTATAGCCAGAACCACCTTGATAGACATACATTATATAAACATTGTTTCTTTTCAGCCTTTTTGGAAATAACTGCAATTGTAAAGGAAAATATATTTTGTTAACCTATCACATACCCACAAAACGAGACAATAGTAAAACAATAACAGTGCGGTCTCATAGGACCGGTCGGGGATTCATGAACTAATAGTAGTGCTTAAATTTTCTAAGGAGAATAATTAAATGAATAATAAAAGTGAACAAAAACCAGGTTTGGTACATGATGTAAATAATTACAATATTACACTAAAGCTGAGAAACTGCCTCATTATCATAACATTCATAACTTTTTTGAGATACTTACCGCTTATTACATAAACACTTAAAGTACATGTAAATATGTAGTCATACACTGATATAAATTATTTGATTTTATGAGGTCTTAGTAGATTAGAACGCAAAAGTAGAAGGACATCTCATATTATCTTTATTAAACTTAAAATATAAAAAAATAGGGCTGTAGGATATGATTTTCAAAGTGCAAGGTTCATAATTTTAAAATTTACTAGATTGTTCTTTAAGGTCTATGAATTATTGTAAAGCAAACATAGGAAAGTCGACAGCAAGCTCAAAATCTCAAAAAACTAAGGTGGAATGATTTGGTTTCCCTTACTTTGTGTGAAAAATTAGAAAGAAATTATAAGTCAAGGGAAGAGTTTAATAAAAAATACTCGTTACTCACAATAGCCTTTGTGTAGCAGGCCATAGCATCCTCAAAACGTCTCAGACTAAACAATCTGTTGCCCTGCTCCTTCAACTCTTTATCCGTAAGGTTTGCCGTGGTATAAGTGTGTTTACTCATTGTTCTTGCTGTATTCTCACGTCTTCTAACACAATTTTGTCACATTTATCATTCTTCAACTCAGGCGATATTGTAGAAAGTTTACGCAACTGTTTATAAGCAGACACGATAGAAATTATTCGGATTATTTTTTTTCTAGAAAAATATGTTTGTCAGCTTTTGACATTTGCATATATTTGTTTTTTTTTTTACCTTTCTTCGTTTCTTCGCCCGATTCAGGCAGGCTAAGATCTTAGACTATAACGCCTTATCTTGAGTAGTGTTTTTATTTTATTTTATTAGAATACGGGTGCAAGGTGCAACACATGTTATTTTAATGTTTTTGCTTGCAGTATATATCAGCAAATGTATCGATTCCTCGGGAAATTTCGCTGAGGTTGTCAACTCTACAATAAAATTCTCGGCTTCATTTAACCGATATCGCGTCTATTTCAATGATTCCACATATTTTCCAGTTGCGCAAACACTTGAGATTCAGAACTACACCAACTTTACATCACAATATTTGCGAATAATTAAAACATCCACTAACACAACTAACTTCTTTTGGTGTACAATAAAGTTTATTCTATTCTATTCTATTCTATCCACTGAACTGAACTTCAATCGTAGAAATCCCGCCACAAAATATTATACTTTTTGTTTTTGTCTAACAGACAAAAACAAAAAGTGTACCTAATATTATAACTGTTCGGTTCTGTTTCGGTTAGCGGTTATTCTCGTCAACCAGTGTTGCTACTTTCATTTATAAATTAATTTAGAGGCTGGCAATATTTTTCATAAAGTCACGTAGGATGTTAGTATTGGTGTAAGCAGAAATAGAGCTTTCCAGCCTTGGTGAAGAGAAGTTTTTTTCCATTTCTGAACGAATAAATTAGAATAGTAGATATACTAAGTTGGTATCTATTACTATATACTTAGAAAGAAAATCTTCTTACTCAGGTATATTTATTTCTTTCAAGTGTAGGTACCAATGTTTCAAGGAATCATGAAGAAGAAAAGAAAAGAACAGCCATGAGCAATTTAGTTTATTGCAATCAAGATTCGACTGTCATTTCCCGTAGACAAATAGGTATAAAATTATATTGTTTATGGTGTGCGTTTTTCCACCACTGCAGTTTTCATGTCAGGGCCCAAATAAGATGGTATTTTTAAAACTTGGTAAAGGCCTGTAAGGTCTCGAGTAAACATGTTGTAGCGCTTTATTTTATCTTTTGGTTTCTGCACCATATTGTAATCTGCGAAAACTTTTTTTGGCTTGATAGTCGTGCTGAAAAGAACAGAAGGTATCAGAAAACGTATACCTAGGTACTTACATAATTTACAGTACGGCGGTTATAACTAACCAATAACAGTTTTTAAAAGCAATAACAACTGCAAATTGCATTTATTTTTTTGAAACCTATATTTTTGTACGAGTTTTCAAGCGCCAAAATTCGCAGAGCCTAACTTCAGACGCGCCAACTTATAACGGCCGTACTGTACATAATTTATACGATTTGTTTTCGTTACATCACAAACAAAGCTCTAGATTACCTAACTCTGGACTTTGCTAAAAAGTTTACCAATATCTCCAGAATGATACCGTTTGACAAGTGACGCATCTAATGTTCAAAAAACAGTATCTATATGTATAAGCAAAACGTTGAGGGCACTTTAACTAAACAGTCTGATAGACTTGTCCATCTGAAAATGTATCTTTTCATTCAACATTACAGCGCAGAAATTACCAAACCAGGGTCTAAGTTTTGTGATAAGTTTAGTAGTTAGTAGCAGATATTTATCATGTAGCCTATCCTTGACAGGCCGTAAATCTTTCTTCTAACTACCTACTAAGAAGAAAACTCCACCACCAGCCAGTAGTGTGCCAGTACCTACTGGCACACTACCTACTGGTGAATGAATTTTGAGCTAGGTAACATTAAACCTTCAAAGAACAAGTTACCATTACTACCCATTACTGGGTACGTTTCAGTCCAATCAGACCAATTGCTACCATCAGAGTCCCTCAGGGATCAATTCTTGACCCATCGCTTTTTTTTACAATCTATTAAATAATTTAAGGATAAACTTTCATAATAGCTAGTCTTTTATACACTGACGATCTCAAAGTTGACGATCGTATCTAATAATCGATGACTGTTATCTTCTGCACGATGATTTGAATACTTAATATATAGGTAGGTACTTATCCAATAGATAAAATTATTGCTAAGTAGGCGTTAGGTTGTAAGCATACGGCAACTATACGAGTATAACTAAATACTAGATAAATTGTACATTTGGCACAATATTATAAAAATATATGATTTCCCTAATTAAAATCAAATAAACCAAAATGGTGGAGTGATGAAAGCACTTACGTCATTATTGGATCTTTATACAATGGAGGATCAAGAGGGATTTGCATACTGACTTTCATCAGAGGGCAAGGGAAGTGCACATTGCCCAACGACAAAATGCCGCCGGTGTCGCCAACTCCAGTGGTTATCTGGAATATTACGAAAAATAAAAGTGGCGAGTTAGTAATGTGCATGTTGTACCTAAAACAAGTCATCATCGTTTTCTTCCTCTTCCAATAAAAGATATAAAAAATGCGATCACTATTCTCGAACACGTCAGACATCTTGTTTCGCGGAACACTCGGAACCAACTGGATGCCATCTGCTGTTCCCGTCTGCAGTCGGGTTTGAAATCATGACTGCGGCGACATGACGCAACGACGTGTACTGTATGAACTCCCTTCGTTGCATTTAGGTGCTACCCACACCGGTAGGGATAAAAATACCACGATTGCGCCGACAGACACGTGACGTTTGCGTGCAAAGTCCTGTCCTTGTGGAGTGTTGCGAGGCGCTGTGGTATCTCACTTTCCGCCTGACGCACGCGCTCCTCAAAAGGTTGTTAACAATATTGACAGCGCCTACTGGGGCCGATGCCTGCCAGGGTTAAGAGATGGCACGAAAAAGTTATCATGAAGACCCGGAACGTCAAGCGGAACGTTAAGGAACAGAAAGGCATTTTGGTCAATAAAGTCTGATACTCCCTCTCACTCAACCCAGACCCTATTTAAGAGAGCAAGCAAGTGGTTCCTGGTTCCAGGCACAACTTGGGTGAATTGTTTTCGAAATCCAACCTGCCTTTCAAATAGTGTTTTAATTTTAGTGGGGCAAACCTACAATATCCTACTTACCTGTCGACTCCTGTTGTGTTTCTTGGCATGTTTGAGTACACAGTCACACCACTTCCAGATATTCTCATCAGCTGCACCACGTCTCTCCAGCCTCTCTGATAGATCCTTCATGTTGCGGATAGGTTTCTGAATCTAAATCATAAAAGTTATATTAGGGAGGCGCAATGAAGTAACTTTTTTTCAGTTCTTAGTTATCTTCACTCCCAACACCCATGGCATGTCCATCACGAACCGGGACAAAAAGCAACTTAGCAAATAAATAAGTGACTGTATAGTAAAGTATCTTTAAGATATGGATACTTTCAAAACTAAAATTGCACAAATATTCAGCGACTGTTTAAATTTTCTTTCGTAAATTACAATCGTCTGCAGGTAGCGGATGCAGGCAAAACATGCAGTGGCTAGATGAAGCCGGTAGCAGCTGCCTAACTGGTTTACTATGTAGCAATATGGATTTTTGTGAAAATATTCCAAACACGGCTGCGGCTGCACCTACTGCTGCCATATATGCTGCCTGCATCCGCAACCTGAAACCAAGGTTCGAAAAGCACCTAAAAGAAAATAAAAACAAAAAACTTACCATCGGCGGTTTGGTCAGTTTTTCAGAAATGAATTGCCTGTGCGAGTAGGCGGCTAGAGACTTCTCTGAAGCCCTGAGGCTGCAAGGCTCCGGCGGACGGGTCAGGGCAGCGGAACGCACCGAAGTGCTTACGAAGGCGGACGACCGAGGCTCACCATCGTGCTGTGTCTCCAACTGCTCCAGACTTGCGTCGTAACGCATCAGCAGCTCCTGTAAGAGATCATGCAATTTACTTCGTTGGTCTAACGTATAGTTTCTCAACCTCATGATCAATAAAAAACGAATTATCTCTTTCTCTGTAATTGTGCTGCTCGTTGTAATGGTTGTCTAACGATTATAACCAGGCGTGTAGCTACCGCCGTATCGGCCATATCAACTACACGGGCCCAGGCTTCAGGGGTAGGAAGCATAAAATTACGGTCCAAAAACTAAAATCCTTACAATTGAGAGGCTCTCAAGCTATAAGTAATTTTGTATGTATACTTTATCGAAAGCCAGCCAGGCTATCTGTTATTTCATCCCGGGCTGTGAGATTGTTCGAAAGAGAGTAACTGCAGCCCTGGAACACGAAAGAACACGTTAGCGCAGCCCTGGAACACGAAAGAACACGTTAGCGCAGCCCTGCAACACAAGGGGCTGCTGCAGGACCACAGCTCGGTCTTATTCTGGTAAAAGTCTACCACTCCCTCTCGAACCACCCAGGTGCGGGAGGCGGGAAAGAAATGGGGTGCACAAGTGCACCCCTTAAATTTCTCACCCGGTATAGAAAATAGGTAAATGAATGCGTTACATGTAATCTTTCATAATCGGCGTTGATCTTCGTCCTGGCAGCTACTTCGGCCCGGAACTCGTCCACAAGGTACGCCCAGTACCTGTTCACCTTGGCGTAGTCTCCCAGGTTTTGCCGAGGCAGATAGGAGATGATCCTCTTCCCGATGGCCGACGGTAGCAGTTGCACCTGGAGAAACAAGGCAAGGATGGTAACTGTAGAGAGGCGATGATTACCTACTATATTTGACTGTCTGACTAGTCTAAATGTTACAAGCGACATATGCGAAGATCCCATGGGCAGGTGTGTTTTTTTTTCAGGCTACTACTGAGGTTAGTTTGTAAAAGCTGGAAGTCAGGATTTAGGTGCAGTTGATGGCAATAGGCATCCTAGTGCGTAGTCCCACGATGAATACGTCTATGACGTCCGTATACCCTGTATATTAGGATTTTTTCACTAAGAATGATAGAATAGCGATTTTATAGTTTAACGTTTGAATCCCCAACCGGTCCTATGAGACCGCGCTGTTATTGTTTTACTATTGTGTCTCGTTTCGCGGGTATCTGAGTAATTAAATTAAGTACAGTTTTTTTTAATTAGGAAAAAGCTGACGAAATATTCTACCACAGGAGGGTAATCATGTACTGGATCCATGGTATACGTTTGTGCATCAATGTCTGACACACCCAGTATTATTAGCTAGATTTAAGTTTTTTAGTTTTAAGTACGATAATTTATTAAGAATTTATGATGGTAGATTAATTACTCAGATACCCGCGAAACGAGACACAATAGTAAAACAATAACAGCGCGGTCTCATAGGACCGGTTGGGGATTCAAACGTTAAAGTTTTGTTGTGCACACTGTGTAATCGTCATTTATATAATTTCTTCTTATGTAAGTTAGGTTTGCTGTAAGAAAACCCAATTGTGGGTTAAATTCGCCTGTGTACATCACCTTTTCTATTTTGTTTATTAATATTAATGTTTATCTATACTAATATTATAAAGAGGTAAAATTTGTAAGTTTGTAAGTAGGGGGTAATCTCTGGAACTATTGGTCCGATTTGAAAAATTCTTTCAGTGTTAGATAGCCCATTTATCGAGGAATACTATATGCTATATACCATCATGCTACGACCCACGGGAGCGGAGCAGTAGCGAAAAATACGGGTGAAACCGCAGGGGACTGCTAGTGTACAATAAAAATAAAGAAGATTTTAGTAAGCAAAACTAACAAAGTCCACAGTTTCAGTAATTTCAGGTCTTGGTCGGTTGACTTTCCAGATCTTCCTCTTGGTGCCATCGCTTAAAGTCAACTCTATTTCCTCGAGTTTCAAATTGTCGCGCACCGATTTTATTGTTCCATTCCACATGGTCAAGTTTGCGTCTAACTGTAAAATAAAGAAAATATTTTTTTTATGAAAAATCTTTGTAAAATTATATATATTAATAATACACCGTCCTCTCAGCAAACCCTGTCATTACGCAACCATATTTTTGGAATTCTGGTATCGGAATTTCTAGCGTCTGACCACCAGCGAGGGTACCATTCAACTTTTGGGTTAAAAAGAAAACACTGGTAGGTGGTAGTGTGGAGTGGTAGTGTGTGGGACAAACAGAAAGAGTAAGTACCTTCAGTAGCACCAGTTACTGAAAAGTTGAAAGAAAATCGTTTGCCTTGGTTTAGCCATGTGAAGAGGGAGGGATAAAAGAGTTTTGAGTTTACATGTAGACAGATGAGAGGAAGAAAGAGGCCAAAGAAAAGATGGATAGATTGTGTATGGACTGATATGAAAGAGAAGGAAGTGATGGTATGACGGGTGACAGGACAGAATGAAAGAAAAAATCTTGTTGCAATGACCCCAAGTAATATGGAATAAGGGCAGGAAGAAGAAGAAGTACGCTAACCGCTTTTTGTGCTTCTGAAGTTACGGAAGGTTTGGCATCAATTCCGCCGGCATCACGATTTAGAGTTTCGTCCACTTTGGATTTCTAAAACAAGATAATTATAACCTTAGTGAGTAATTAGCAACATATTAACTGATATTAAAGACCACTATTATTTCGCTTCACGTAACTAGGTACTACGAAGCAGTTGATATCTACGTTACATATTTATCTATTGTACACCTCTACAAACCTGTCATATTAAAAAGAATACAGTTTAACGCCCGTTTTCAATAACCTACCGCAGTTCATAGTTTGATAGCTATCCCCGATAAACAGTAAGATTCTATCTATCCATCCACAACTTCGGTAGGAAATGCTATCCGTCGGTAGGTTATAGGAAATTAAGTAAGGGTAAAAGGATAGATTTGTTTATATTGAGTAGCTGCAACTGTAGAAAGATAGCTTATTGAAAACGGGCGTTAGTCAGCTTCGGAGATGGATAATAACGCAATGAACATCCTGTTGTGTTTCGGTAATTCCGTCGTTTACTAGAATATTTTACAAAACTTGTTTCAAGAAATATCCACATGTTTTTTTTCACAAACTTTAAAAGGTTTAGTTTAAAAAAAAACGTATCCATAGAAACATAGCACCCAGTTAATTATATTGCAATTATATTTCATCGTTGCGATTTTATTTCTATTTAAGGTTAGTTTATGTAATAAATCAATCAAACACTATGATGACACATCAACAAGTTTTCCCGTGAATCGACGGTAACGTGTGGGAATACCCACATTAAATTCCAGATTTAAAATATTATTCCCTAAATGTTTCCTTAAAGCATTAAATATAAAAGGCTAAAAAGTTGGTTAATTAATTACAAATTGCCATTGTTGTTTCGATACCATTGCAACCACAAGTGCATTAACATTAGTACAGCTCAAACTCTTCACATATACAATAATGGGTTGATTAAAATTGAATAAACAAAAACCTGGCCACTTTCATCATGTCTGAAACCGACAACGGATTTTCTTCTATAGCAAGTGATAGTGTTGAGAATTTTTTCAAAAGTCTCAAGAGGGAGGCACGTTTAATGGAAGCATTCAACACCAGCCAGACGACTGTAAACTCCATCATGGTTGTGTTTTCAACCACTACGTTGATATACGGAATAACATCATGGCGCTATATTAAGAAATTTCGCAATTACAAAAATTTTATTTTGCTTAACGCAGTGTTAGCAAATCTCATAGGCTGTATAGCGTTATTTAACTCATATTATTTGACGCCTGAGTTAACACATATCAAATCCAATGTATTGTACGCCTGTAGTTTATTTTATTTTAAAATATATTCAATAACAGTGAGGAGCCACTCAGTGATAGCTATATGCTATATGTTTTACGTAGACATAGTTAAAGTTTTTAATAGCCATGTCCGGAAGAGATTTTTGATAAGTGGCCTCTTTATTTGGGGAGCGTCTTTCATACTAACATTAATAATTATCATTGGAACTTATATTAGTTTAGTGACTTTAGAATCGGTTAGATCTTTTATCAATTTGACATTATTATTTGTAAGTTCACCTGTGATATTAAACTGTGTACTTTATATTATAATTGTATGGTCGCTTTATGCTTCGAATACGAGCGTACATACTGCTATCAGCAAATGGGTCCGCTTGTACATAGCCAATGTGATATTTTTACTGAGTGACCTCTTATTGTTCACTATATATATTACAACTTATACTTATTACATAATGATAACAAATAGAAAGATATTATATCATATGCAATTGTTCACACATCACTTTAACCCAGTATTAATGAATATTTATCTGGTTACTGTAAAGGATAATAGAGAAATAATCTATGAATTTTATGTGAACAAATTATATCAAAGACGTGTGAATCGCGATATTGAAATGCAAGAAAACGCTTTTCAACGACTAGCGGAGAGCCAACCAGTGGTTTTACATATATAGAATTAGTCATTAAGTTAGAACTATCAATATGAATAATTATATTCTTGTCAATAGACATTCATAAATAAAAAAAAAATATTTTTAGTGCTTATTATTTGTAATTGTAACACTTAAAAAAAAATGAATTAATTACTTTTTAAAGCTATGAGATCTAGATGTTCAACATACCAAAATGCGTCCTTAACAAATATATTCTGCACGACCTGAGGCTCAACACTGTAAAACAAGAAATCGTTCCGCGTAGCCTAAATTACTAACAGAAGTTAACAACTCATGTTAATGCTTTGGCTGCTCGTCTAACGGGCTCTAGAAGTGTAATTTACTCAAGACTGAGAAGGAACAGCGTTCCAAATCTTACAACTCGATTCTCCAAAGTGAGAGCGCACAAAAGCGGTCGTCGTGGTGACTGGCGACGCTCGGCGGAGGCCTATGTCTAGCAGAGGACTTCTTTCGGCTGAGATGATTATGATGATACAATATATGCATGTAGATAAAGGTTATCTAATAACTTACTTGTGGCCCAAGGTGTTCGCTGACCACGATGGATGATTCGTGGATGTTCTTCATCATCAGGTCCCGGTTACGTTCGAACAGTCGCTGTGCAAGTCGCATCACCTCCCACATGGCAGGTCCACCGGCTACCGTCGTCAGCTCAGATAGTACCAGAGCTTGAGGCTCCTGAAAGGGTTATAAGGTTATAACAGCAATACTTTGTAGGAACGAAGAAATGTCCCACGCCTAACTATCTCATAAATAATTATGAAATGAAATACGAAAGAATAATTAATTTTGATCAACGGTATTGATCAAAATTATTATTTTTCTAAAGTCTGTTTTTTAATCTCTGAGACTAAAATTACATTACGTGGGGGAGTATAAACGTTTTGGCACGGATTGAAGTAGCCAATACAAAATTCCAATCTAAAATACCTATTGGTGCCGAATCGGGATTAGTTTGGGGGCCGACACGGGAATACACCTACGTGGGTAGTCTCACTGCACTTGTCACAACACAAAAGAACTGGCATTTATTACTATTGTAAGTTTGGCATTTGCCAGTGTCAATGTAGTCTCAGGGTATAAAAAACATACTTTAGGAACAAACGCCCAGCCACCTCATAAATAGTTATGAAATGGAATAAGAAATAAACAAAGGGTATTAAACTAAAATACTTAATTACTCTCTACAAATACTATGGTATGTAATGTTTGCCAGCAAGCAATGGAGCGCAGTATATTAGTCGTGTTCGAAACACTATTATGCGCTCCAAAACCAGAATAGTTGATGTGGCTCAAAAGGCTGCCCAACTGAAATGGGACTAGGCAGGACGTGTCTGCCGCATGCCCGACCAACTATGGGCGAAAGAACCACTAAGTTAGCGCCCTGAAACAGTGTGACGGGGTCGCGGCAGATCACGAAGCAGATATGGCACGACGAATTAGAAAAATTTCGCCAAAACTGGCAAGTTGAAGCGCGGGCCGCGAAACATTGAAGGAGTGGAGGGAGGCTTTTTCTCAGGAGTGGAACAGAACAGGCTAACAGAAAAAGTGTATGTACATAAGTATATTGGCGAGTACCTACCGATTCAAGTGAATTAAACCAAATACGGTCGTTTTTCATAACTTGCGCAAGAGTTTGCGATGGCATGGCAGTTCTGTTGTGATCCATCGGCGCCTGGTCGTAGCTGGTATATATGTGGGTTCTGTAATGGAAATGATCATGTTAGAAACTAAGTATAATTGCTAAATAGTGGTAATAAAGGTGGAGGGATTGTGTGACGACTGATATGAAAGAAAAGAGAGCTAGTGATAGTACAACGGGTGACAGGACAGAATAGAAGAAAAAAACGTGTTGCGCCGACTCAAGTAATATGGGATAAGGGCAGGAAGAAGAAGAAATGGTAATAAAGGTACTGTCTCGGTGGTTGTGCAAGCCATAAGGTTCTGCTGAGCTTGAAGTCCTGGGATTTTTTCCCATGTCGAGCAGTGTTATTGGGTTCCCCATCTCGAATCTCTCTGAAGAACGTCCAAACCGTGATACTTATACAAATGCACTTCCGTGATTATAACGTTAATGCCCAAACTTTATCTGTGATGTACTTTTCTCAAGCAGGAACGCACTCCCGGAATAAGAAAGTCATATTTTGAGTCACTCTGTATTAGGTAGGTATAATGCACTGCATTAAAGAAATCCAAAAAATTATACTTGAGTTATTTTCCAGGATAAATGCTGAATAGAGTACGATTAAAAAAAAACACGAAGATGCCTCGAAAACCGACAAATTGGCAACGTGTTTGGCTTGGAATATCTATGCTGAAGATCGGGCAAAGTGGAGAAAGTTTAGTAGGAAGGCGGACCCTGGCAATGGCCGGGATTAACGCCAGGTAGAAGAAGAAGATAATGTTTAGCTTGGTTTAAAATCCGCAAGTTCCCACCAAGGTGACCCACCTCTTGGATACTTGATTACTTCCGTGTGGCCCATACTACGAAGGCAAAAAGGAACAGGAGGAGTTTTGGTCTGTAGAACTGTGACACGCCCTCCCGCTCCGCCGATAAAGGACTTTCCACCACAAAAAAAAAAACCACCAAATCATAATTAAATTATAAAAAGTAGGTAGTAGTTCGTAACTAACTCGCTAACAGACATTACAGCATCCTTGGGCCGACAGTTCCACAAAGACTTGAGGAGCAGGGACAAAGCCCAGGCGCTCTGGACGTCGTGGATCAGAGCCTGCAGGTATTTCTTCTTGTTCACGTAAGAGATGCGCGCGAACCAGTACTTGGTAGTCAATAGGTGCTTGCTGAAAGTTAACGCCTCTTTCGAACTGTCGTAATCCCCTGTTGAAAGAAAATAGGGGTGAAAATGTAAATTGCAAATTAATAATTTGCAATTTTTTGTAAACAAAAATGACCTTAACTTTATTTTTGAACCGATTAATTTATATCACGCATAAACAATCTATACTTTTTCACGTGGTTTGGAAAACCGAATCCATATGTTTAAATCAATTAATAGTCTAAACGAGACGAGTGATTGCCCAGAGGTAACGACACCGACTTACGAGATGTACCTACTCGCAAGTTGCGGGATCAAACCCAGTCAGGCGCATTAGGTACCTACAATTAAATTTAATTCATCGCCATTGCTCTCAAAACGGTGTTAGGAAAACAACGCGGAAAGACCGGTACGTCCTTGTACCAAAAACTCACGTTGTGGATTACGGCTCATTCCTCTCTTAAAGAGAAGTCCTGACTCCGAGCAGTAGGAAAATCATAAGACTGATGAATGAATGATTATGTATGTAGCCATATGCCATATGCCTATTATATAATAGTCTTATGACTTATAGGTACCTGTTATGTTATCTTAGTCTACTAGACACCTGTTATCAAAAACTATAGCTTAACGTGTTTTTCTTTTACTATGATATTCAAGAAAACATCGATAAAATAATGATAAACATACCGCAAGTCATATCAGCTAAAATCAAGTCGTTGATAAGATGCATCTGTTTAGTTAGTTCCGCAAACGAAGTCATTGTAGTAACTATTTTGGATTACAAAATTTGCCTTAGTAAAAATATAGGACACACCTATTTATAAGAAAAAAACCTTGCAAGTATACAACTTGCAAAGTGTTGATATAATAATAAACAGGGAAAGTGCATGTCTTAAACTGTCATGGCGTGACACTGCCACAACCGATTTTTTAAAATATATGTTGGTGGCATGGCATCTTTCATTGCCAGCACCTATAAAGTTGTAGTTGCTTATTGATTCATTATAAAGAAAAATCTTAGCTATAAGCAACGTATGCTAAAAATAGCTGGTACCTATAAATTGATTGTAAGCAATTTACTTGCCGGCTGCAACAACAGGGTCAAGATTACGACGAGCACTACGCAGTTCGTATGCCTATGTATGATGTTCCAGTTACGAATGCCCGGCGCACTCTGTCAGTCAGAAGCTGCCATGACGCGCGTGGACACGCGGATCCCATCACAAACCGTATCAGTCAAATCAAGTGCGAAAAGTGCTACGTTCTGTAGATTCATCTCTGTCGTTACATTTGCAGCGTTCGTCGCTGTTGCTTACTTCCTTATTAAAAGACCTAATGACTCATTAGGCGATCCCTCTGACCAGTATACTGTTAAAAACATCCCTAGAGTCTACACCCGGTTGGAAGGTGAGGTAGACCCCGAAGAAAGGGATGTGTTCCAAGGGTTCCGTACGTCGTTCCTGCCACCTGAAGAGATAGTGCTTGCTCGTTCGAATGCGAATTCGAAACGAGAATATTACGAGGGTAATGTGACCAGTGATATTTTAATATGGGGCTCTTCGGACAAGCAGCATGCGACACCGACCAGGGTGAAGCGGATGAGCCATTTCAGGTTCACTTCAGAAGACTATGAGTAAGTATTTTTAATTAAACAAAAATCTTTCTTTATACCCAGCCTATGCTTGTGAGTAAAAAGTTCACCTTTGTGCGATGCTACAGAGCTATACTGCTCCAACCAAAATTTATTATTGAATCCGTAGTTACCTGGTGAATTTAGGACAATGTATCTCTAACTTTTAGCAAAGAAAGACCTAATCGGATGCATAAAGACGAGGGTAGTGAGGATAGTGACGAAGATAATGAGAGTGAGAGTGAAGCTGAAGAGGAATACGAGAGTTCAGACTCTAGTGATCAATACGACGACGAAGATAGAGATATTGAAAGGTACGTAAGTGCTATAGGGCTATATAATTTATATTTGTTTATAAAAATACTAGGGGAATGTAACAAAGACTTCATTACACTCAACCAAAAGGTTTTCATGTTTTTATGTAGCAATTAAAGAGCTTGCAAAGCCTACTTCACTTCAACCTTTATTTTATTACTTATACTGCTACCAATGCTTATTTTTGTGAATCTGTTTATACTTATATATTTATAAAGAAACAGCAAAAATAGAAAAGGTAGCATTATATTTGACATTCTTCAAAAGATTAATGATTGGTGGCCCGTTACGAAATGAGATCTTGTAACAAAATATTTGCCTTAGATATCAATAGAAGTCTACATTAAAATATTGAATGAACAATTCTCAGACAAAGATTACTGACAGGCGTCTGCCACACAAATTGTTTATGTTTCTGGTTGATTGAATAGCATAGTTCGTCCGGAGATGCACGTGGACAGGGGCCCATTAGATGACGTGGTGGAGCAGGTGCGTGGCCAGCCTGAACTGGAAGAGGCCGAGATGATATCCTCCGCACACATATACAAACCGTCCACGTCATACGCAGGTACTTAATATATTAGAAAAAGTTGGTTTGTAAAGAAAATATGTTTTACTTATCTCTTTCCAGTCCTTGCCACAATTTATTTTGAGTCGTCTCAGTAAGTTTTCTTCGTCCGTACAGCTCTGTTCACTGTCTCCATAGTGTCTTTGTCTATATATTATTACTTTTCAAACAATACGTCCATATTTTATTGCCTTATTCTAAACGTCTTCAAATATCTACTTTTATACTTAAACTTCCTATACAGTTTTCTTCATTACTCCACGTCTCATCTACGTATGAATTAACGAGATAGGAACAATTAAAGACTGTCCTAGATTGGACGAGATTTTTATGTCAAGTTAGGCGTCTTCTTTGTTAGTTCGGACAGTTAAACGAGCACTTGGCGTAATTCTAGTTCCTCGTCTCTCACAGGTAATTCTAGAACCATTAACTAATTTTCCTGTCCATTGTACGATAGAGAGCTAAATCAATTCGATAATAGTTTGTACGTTCTGTTACGAATTATCCAATTGACTCTTGTCAAAAACGAGCCAAGGTTAGTGGTACGACAACGTGCCACAGTACTTTGATTGTATAGGACCTAACTTGAACATCGCGAGTTCACAGATATTAAACCTAATAGTTTCCATTCAGGCATTCACGCATTCTGGAAGGGTCAAGGTGACAGAGATCAGATTAGAACTACACAAGCAAATATAATGAAACAATACATGGATGCTGAAGCTGACCCGTGTCACGATTTCTATCAGTATGCTTGTGGGAACTGGGCTGCGCTCAATCCCATCCCGGCTGATAAAGCAGGGTTTGTTATTCGAATTTTCACATTTTGTTACGTATTTATTCAAACAAAAAGAAAATACTGTATTAAATTCGTTCATTATTTCCAGCTATGACACCTTTGAAATGCTACGAGAAAATTTAGACACAGTCTTAAAAGAATTATTAGAATTTAAAACTAAGGATATGATTCCCTGCAAGTATCCAGGACCTAATTTAGACTTAGAAGATAATTTCTTACTGTCTTTGAAGCTTCCACACGAGGAGCCGAAACCAGCACTTCAATCTGAAGCTTTGGATACAGAGAAATCATTTTCAAAAGATTTATATAATAACACCGCAACGGAAGAATACCAATATAGTACTGTCGATAAGGAAAAAACGCAAATAGTGTATCGCATTCGTAGATATTTAGACAAGAAATCAAAACTCGTATGGAAACCAATATCTAAAATAAAAAAGTACCTTTCTAGTAATCATAACTTTAAAAAAGAGAGAGTGAAAAGATTTACAACTAAATCTGACGCAGGATCTCAAAATAAAATATTTAGAAGAAAATATATAATGAATTCTGAAGAAACACGAAGAGGAAGGAGATTGATGGCATATAAAGCTAACAGACGAAGAGAAAGAGAGACCGCATTATTAGTAGGACAAAAAACAATAAAGACGACAACAAAATCAGCTGAAACGAAAGTTCCTTCAAAACATGAAGTATACAAACCAAGAAATAAAAGACGGAAAGAAAGAGAAACTTCAGTAATCGTGGGAAAGAAGACAAATCACCCACCGACATTGGCTAAAACGTTGACGAGTATGCCTTCAGGGGACGACCCGGCAAACGGTGATGCTGCTTTAAAAGCAAGATTCCTCTTCAAATCTTGCATGAATTATGGTATCCTTGAAAAGCGTGCTCATCAACCACTGGTGGATTTATTAGACCTTCTCGGTGGTTGGCCAATCTTGAAGCCTGTCTGGAATTCCAGTAAATTTGACTGGCTGGAATTAATGGCAAAACTGAGGTTATACAATAACGATATCCTTATATCAGAATGGGTTGGACCTGATATTAAGAATTCTGATGAATTTGTTATTCAGTTTGATCAAACGAGTTTGGGTAGCGTCATTTTCATTTCTTATATTTTGTATTAATTAACTTCTACGTTTCAGAACAAATGATAATTGTGTAATTGCAGGTTTACCAACTCGCGATTATTTCTTACAAGACTCAAATAAAGTGTACTTGACTGCTTACAAAAATTACTTGATAAAAATTGCAATATTGCTGGGAGGTGATCCTGAGCACGTCAAAAGAAGTGCTGAAGAACTTATTGATTTTGAAATAAAGTAAGACTTCCATATCAAATTCATAAAAAAAAATCAGTTTCATAAAACATTTTGTTCAGAATAATTCACGAACAATGAAAATTAATTTGTTTATTGTTTTAGCTTTTATTCGTTTTTTGACGCCATACTTTAATTAGTTTTCAGTTAGTTCAATTAGTTTAGAGTTTTTTATTATACTGTAAATAACTACATATTTGGTACATGATAAAAAACACTGTAAATAAATATTGTATACCTATATTTAGTTGAAAATAAATATTAATATAATAAATTCTGAATGAAAGAGTTATTCGTATAAATTAATTATTCTAATTTGAATTTTAAATATTGCTTATATTTTAAATATTGCGTATGAACACGTAGCTGTTAATAAAAAAACAATGACTATTGTATGGTAACCGTTTTGTTGAAAAACTATACGACCATTTTATCCCAGTGGTTGACTGGGAAAAATAGTCTTGTTACAATAAGTCCGCAAATTCATGTACATGATCTTTAATTATACAGGAAAAGTTTTTAACCACTGCGTACATTTTTTTTGGTGGCTCAGTGTAAGTAATAGAACACAGATCGATCTTCAAAGTTAAGCAACGCTTGCCAAGGTTGGTCTGTGGATGGGTGACCATCTTAACATAACGAGTTTCCTCCGTGCCTTGGAAAGCATAGGCTGCCTACCAGACCTCCACAACCCAATAACTGGGGTAACAAGGTACTTAATGGCAAGACTGGAGTCAGATTTAGGTACTGACTTCTGACTATTCGTAACGACTGTAAATGACAGCCGGGACCTACGGCTTAGCGTGCTTTCCGAGGCACGGAGGAAACTCGTTATGTTAAGATGGTCACCCATCCACAGACCAACACCTTGGCAAGCGTTGCTTAACCTTAAAGTCGACTTGTGTTCTATTACTTACACTGAGCCACCAAAAAAAATTTACGCAGTGGTTAAGAACTTTTCCTGTATAAACACGACAACAAAATTTATATTTTCAACTATTCCAGATTAGCAAAGATAACATCAGCGCCAGAAGACAGGAGGAATGTATCGGAACTGTACCGAAGGATGCCACTGGGAAAGCTGGAGGAGTTAGTACCAGAAGTGAAGTGGACTCGGTACCTCTGTATCGTGATGAACAGGACCGTCCATTCTAATGAAACTGTGGTCTTGTTTGCTCTCTGTTATGTTAGGGTAAGTAGTTCTTTACTATTATTATATGACCTGTAGTATATCTAGATTTAGACAATGTGATGGGTTCGAAGCTTGTTGTACCTGAAACATGAAAACACACTTGCACTCTCTTCCACATGCAAACGTATACACACACAAACACACACACGCACACACTTTGAAATTAAAACCAAAACTCAGATCTTACTAAGTATAAAAAAGTATGAACACCTGTATATAGGTATTATACACATTTCTTAATAAATTATTCTTCATTGCCCGAAAACAAGAGGATAATACTTAGCACACGTGTCGATCACGGTAAAAAGAATTCTTTTAAAGACAATACACTTCTAAACCGAAAGATGAATCATACATTTCCTTACCCTTAACTCACTCTAACGTGTTTTCATTGGCAGCACTTAGTTCAATTGATACATGACACTGACCCGAGCATTTTGGCAAATTACCTGCTCTGGAGATTTGTAAGACACAGAGTGAACAACCTCGATGACAGATTTCAATCTGCAAAACAACAGTGAGTAAATCTTTATTGTAACCTTACTATAACTTGAATGTTTTAATCCGGACAGCGTCATCAGGTGGCTATTCCCTTTACTAAGGTATTTTAATGTGAGAGGGATCCCCAATTGCTGCAACTGTCTGTACCAGTTCAGTTTTACATTATTTTCAGCAATTCTGACTGAATGTTTCAGATTCTATTTCATCCTATTCGGACGAGAGCAAGCACCTCCAAGATGGAAAAACTGTGTATCACAAGTCAACTCCAACATGGGGATGGCATTAGGTTCTATGTTCGTCAGGAAATACTTCGACGAAATGAGCAAAAACGACACATTATACATGACAAGGGAAATACAGCAGTCGTTTAGAGAATTACTCCATATGACGGACTGGATTGATGATAAGACGAAGAAGCTAGCAGCACATAAAGTAGATGCCATGATGCTGAGGATAGGGTATCCAGATTTTATTTTGAATAAAAAAGAGTTGGACGATAGATATAAAGAGGTGAAGATACATCCAGACAAATATTTCGAGAATATTTTGAATATACTCCAACATTTAACGAAGATGGAGCAATCACGGTAGGTTATATGTATGCAAATCTAATAGACCGAGTCTCTTCCATGGGTTGTAGAAAGTTCATTTCAGCTGTATCAAATGTCTAGTTGATGTAACGTGTTACTGGTTCAGTGTGGCAATTCATCTCTAAACCAGTACAGGTGAACAAGTAATCAGATATGTTTTCATGTTAGTAACACTGATACCTACCGGGGTAAGGTGTATCGTCTACACTTGCATATTCGTATATTAGCACTGCCTCAATCTGCTTTAAAATCAGTGCATGTCATGTAGTACCATTCAAGCAAAGCAGGTAATTTTAATAAACGGTTTTCCTAAATCCAATCCTAAGGATGTGCTTGATATGTTTTTTTATATGTGGCATCTTCTTTTTTCGTGTAGAAGTACCTTCTCATACTAGATTTCTTCTGACCAGCATTTGGCAACCTGCACGACTCTGTCATTGGCATAGATCCTGAAAAGTACAGGTGGTAGTGCAGGATGTGACATTGATAGTGACTTATAGGTAGATATTAGTCTCCTTTACAACACTTGCAACTAAACAGGTGTTTTCACGAGTATAAATCATTAGCTCCAGTCTTAATATTTTAGAATTGGTCAGCCGGTCAACAAGACCCTTTGGAACACTGCTCCAGCCGTGGTCAACGCTTACTACAGCCGTAACAAGAACCAGATCATGTTCCCAGCTGGAATCCTGCAGCCTCCCTTCTATCACAGGCACTTTCCCAGGTCCCTGAACTATGGTGGCATTGGAGTTGTTATAGGTGAAGTATACATATATAATATTCAGTATTTGTTAAGTTTCAATATAGCTTTAATCTGCAGAGCATTTTTCAGCTTTTTGGCATTAACTAGGTTTTTCCAACGGCTTCGCCCACGAGAACGTAGGTTTCTCCATAAAAACTTTGGACCACCGTTTCATCCTTATAGGAAAAAGAATTTTGAAAACACTTTCTTAGTGCTTGGCTACCTCCTAAAAGGAAACCATGTATAAAATTTCACGCTCCTAGTTCCAGTATTTGGTTATGCGTTGATTTGATAGTCAGTCAGATTCTCCTTTTATGTTTAAATAAATACAGGGTGTAAAAAGACCGATCACAAAGCCTTAGACCAAAAAATATTGCTGGGAAAAAACTTTTTTTTTCATCTTTAAAAAATAATTAATTAATAATAACTTCGATCAGCTGAGCGTTCGGCCGCTCGCGCTTGGTCATTGAACCGACCTTACGCTTGTGTGTGTGAGGCGCTCGTTGTGTTTAGTTTTCGTTGCATTTTTCTAACTTCAAATGCGTAATTTGGTATGAAAAAATTATAATTTTGATAATGTTTGTTCGGAAGAAAGTTTACTAATGATACTTGGAATACGATTTTGAAATAAAAACGATCAAAAATTTTTGACTTTGACCTTCAATATCTCCAGAGCCAAGTGAATTCCCAGGTATGTCCTAGAAGAAAAAAAGTATCCCAGTCTTCTTCTTCAACTTGGCGTTAGTCCCGGCTTTTGCCAGGGTCCGCCTTCCGGCTTAGCTTGCTCCATTTTGCCCGATCTTCAGCATCCTTGACAGTAAGGCCATTGGCTCTCATGTCGGACTTGACGACGTCCAGCCAGCGCATGCGAGGGCGACCACGAGACCTAGCGCCAAGGACAGCCATATTCATGCATCTCCGGCCAACGTACTCCGTAGTAAAAAAAAGTATCCCAGTGATGAGTAGAATATGGGGTTTTCGTTTTCGTTAAGGGTCTTTTTACACCCTTTATAGAAGGTCTAATGAACATCTGCTTTATTTAACTTTCATAATATTGTCAACTAATTAAAGTCACCTTGTTTACCTATAAGTTGTTGTAGATTACGTTTTTGATAATTCTGCCGAATACTGCAGCAGAACCCAGAGAGTAAATAAAAAAATAAAATAACCTGTAAATTACAAATAATATATTGTATTTCTTCTCATTCCCTTATCAGGTCACGAGATAACCCACGGCTTCGACGACAAAGGCCGTCTGTTCGACTGCGACGGCAACCTTCATCGCTGGTGGTCAGACTCAGCGATAGAGGCCTTCCATCGTCGCGCGCAGTGCCTCATCGATCAGTACGGGCGCTATGTGGTGCCTGAGGTCAATATGAAGCTGGATGGTGTTAACACTCAGGTCTGTCTTGGCTTTGCATTTTCGTTTAAGGTGCTTTTCCACCAGAGATGAGCCACGCTACGTCGCTATAGATGCATTTGATATTCACACATTATTAATGACCAGGGGACAATAGGGGGGCGGGTGTCGGTATTCCAAAATGACGGGCACCAGGGTCCAGGTGGCATCACTCCTCAGTGAATTATGAAATACAGGATAAATATAGGGAAAATTAGGAATAAGTCGAAAAAAAAAATCCGCCACTAGGGAGTCCAGAATGATGTACTGGATCCATGGTATTCATTTGTGTGTCCATGTCTCAGACACGGTACATATAACAGTTTTTTCTTCTTCTATATCCAGGGTGAGAACATAGCAGACAACGGCGGCGTGAAGCAGGCGTTCCGCGCGTACCTGCACTGGGTGCAGCGACACGGCGTCAAGGGCGAGACGCTGCCGGGCCTCAACCACACGCACACGCAGCTGTTTTTCCTCAACTTCGCACAGGTGAACAAGACCAGACATATGTCCAGGGTGAGAACATAGCAGACAACGGCGGCGTGAAGCAGGCGTTCCGCGCGTACCTGCACTGGGTGCAGCGACACGGCGTCAAGGGCGAGACGCTGCCCGGCCTCAACCACACGCACACGCAGCTGTTCTTCCTCAACTTCGCACAGGTGAAACAAGACCTAAGTATCATGATTTATATACTTATTTATAACCCAATCTTTAGGGGAACCCAAACGTTACGGTAAGACTGGCAAGAGTCTAGAATAGTTTCGAAAGCTAAGCAGCCCATACCTACGGTATTTCGGGATCCCGACGGTTGGGGCGTGAGGACCATGCCCTCTCGTGTGCAGCCGCCTCTTTCGCTAGCGTTACTGCTTCGCAGCAGTTTTCGTTAGGGATTTGCTTAATGATGAGATTCAGTAACTCTATCCGTTCGAATTCAGAACACTTCTAATTCAAATAGAATTCGAAACTAAAATATCGGATTGGGTGTGCAGTACGGCACCGCTCTCAGGGCCAAATTCTCACTGGAATGGGAGCCGATAGCGACGCGAAGAGGACGGCAGAGCTGATCCAACCGACCTTTGGCAGGAATTAGGGCCGCTGACAAGACGAGCGTGGCAGCTTGACTACTCGCGACACCGCTTGCGACCGTGCGCCCTTTTTGATCCTTTCAAACGATACTGATCTTATTAAAATGTAGATAAAGTTTAAAATGATTTCACTCAGTACATAAGTGTTCATCGCGTCTCTGCCGGCAGCACGGGTAGCAACCATTTCTGAATTCGGCCCTAACTGTAATTATCACTGTCCGAATCGGCCTACATTTAGCGTGCAGTCACTAAATTTAACATTGAACACGTCTCCAGGTGTGGTGCGGCGCCATGCGTCCGGAAGCGATGCGCAACAAGCTGAAGACGGCCGTGCACTCTCCGGGCCGGTTCCGCGTCATCGGCACGCTGTCCAACTCGCATGACTTCGCGCGCGAGTTCCAGTGTCCTCCCGGCTCGCCCATGAACCCCACGCACAAGTGCACTGTTTGGTGACACGACTTGTTTGTCCTGAAATATGTGTCAGCAAACCGAATAGTTTGATTGCAGGGATGTTTTGTGATTTTTTTTATTTACGCATTTGTGTTTATGTGCGGAACTGGCTTCTATCTAACCATGATTTAGCCCGAACAAACCAAGGTGGGCCACTAGATAGATAAACCTAGGTTACTATAACCTGATCTTATTGCGATGAACATTGATTTTACTACATCAATGGCGATGAATAAGGCCTCTCTCTTCCTTTTCTTCGCAAATATTTGTACGTTAGTGTGGCTTTTGCAGAAAGTCGAGCTCATACCACCATTTTCGCCTTGATGTGGTCTAGAGTAAAGACACCGATTCAGTGGTTCCTTTACCCATTTTTCATCTGCCTTGCTCGGCCCAAACTCATTGTAGATTAAAAAGCTTATACTTCAATGTTGATCAAATTACGAAAATTTTTCATGTTCACTCCCAAAAGGAATAAATAAGTAAATAAAAAAGGCAATGAAAAAATCACACTGTATACAAACAGGCATGTTCTTTAAACCAAGAGTGAGTTACTTCCAGGCAAGCGTGCTCTGTCGTCGACCACGTCATCGCTTACTAGTCTGCTGAGCACATGAATACATAAAAAAATATCATTGCATCATCTAGGAATTAGACTTTGAACATTAAAACCAATACTGTAATGCTAAGTCATTGTACCAATATTATTGGTTGAGAGTCCACTCATACTCGCTCAACTATGCAAAATAAATTTTATTATCACGGTAGCCGGTAAATGACATTTACTTATAAGCTGGCTAAAAATAACTCTTTAAATCATTTCTTTTTTCTCAAATTATAATAATTTGGACCAGGACATAAAGTCGGTGTTTTTAATCGGTCACGATGACAAAGTCTTTTTTAAATTCCACTTTGAATGAATAGGTAAAATAAATAAGGTGATAAAAACGACGATTCTTGAGTATGACATATAATAATATGTTATCTATAATAGTATGTTATGTCATACCTAGTAGAGACTAGATATAGTACCAAAGTCGATTGTGATATTAATATTTTTAGTCATTTGTATTTTGTTACAAAAGTTTAGTATTAATTTTAGTATATAGTTGTATATTTTCTAGGTCAGTCTTTATTTGTAAGCACTTTTATGATAATAGGTTTTAGCTATTGAATTAAAAAAAAATCAATATGTTATAGTTTTGTTTTCTTACAAGCGTTCATCCCGAGATACATTTCCATACACCTGCTGCTCTTATGTGATTATGACACACACACACTCACATCTTTCATCTCATCATCTTCTTCATTTTCTCTCATCTTTCATTTTTTTTTTCACTTTTTTCACTTTTTTCATTTTTTTCATTTTTTTCTTTTTTTTCTCACATCTTTGTTTAGATATTTTGGAAACACATCTTGTGTTTATTATCTAAGTTTCTACCGAATTCATGATCTTGACAGATGGACAACAACGTGATCCTGAACGGTTTCTCGTTTAACGACTTAGGTAGTAAGTACGGAAGCGCGTAAATACTTTCCCTGCCACTCTGGCTCAGACGTCGCAAGAAGATATCATTTGTAGCAGAGGAATTAAATCGGCAAAGTGACAAAAAGCCCTGAATAATAACAAATTAAAGAGAAAAAGGAATATTATATTTCAAGCAGTTTTAAGCTAGTACCCCAGTATGTTTTATAAGTGGTTGTAGTACCTATACTTAAGTGCTGGGGTATTATCATTTATACGTCTCACTGGCGTAAAGAATGCATGGTCCCAAAATAGAGCCCTGTGAACGCCGTGTTGCTCACAGTATTCGACGCAAATGTTTTTACTGGATCTTACCTCTGGTGCTGACGTCATTGAGATAGGTCTCGACTAGTTTGAGGATATTGTTAGGAACATCTACAAAATTTGATTTGCTTTTTTTTGCTACATCTCTGTGGTTGATGGACTCAAACGTCTTATTGAGGTCAATTTTTTTGCAACTTGCAGTAGGTAGTATGTTATATTCTTAATTAAAATTCGTTCGTTGCCATAGTCAAAAGCATATTGGATAACTGTTTAAAGTAGAATATTCCTCAATTATCGTGATTGCTTAAAATAGTCATTCTATTTTGACGATAGCATTTAGCTTTGATACCTACATATTTACATGCAGAATAACTTTGTAACCATATTACGTGTATACCAACTATTTTAAACTGAACTGTGATAACTTATAAAACAAAAGACTATTAAATAAATTGAATCTTGGGTGGTTTTACTAGACGGATAGGATATGGCTGCAAAACCCTGGTGGTCATGTCACCCGACCTTCTGCTACGATTTGCCCAAACTAGGCACAGTCAGTATCTTAGTTGTCTAATATTATCAGCTGAATGTTCTAGGCTTCAAGTACCGGTAACACGGCACAGTGTTATCGTAAATGACCAAAATGTTATCAGTAGAACAATATACAAAAGTGACTTGTCAATTAAGTGTGAGCCTAGAATAAATAATATTTTTGCAAGTCATGTAGCTGCTTCCCGGTAGGTAGAATTAATAGCAAAAATAGGAACCACACGCAACGGGGCTTCGTCAACTGAATGAAAATATGTAATAAGAACACGCAAATGACTTATTTCTTTTATTACTTAATTAAAAAGTATCCATTCAAAAAGTTTATCTTAACAAAATACCAACAAAAAAATTTGTTTCATACAAAACTATCAGCAACATTCGACCATAAGGCAGTTGAAAAAGCACCAATACTTCCACAAACACCTTCCGACTACGAATCGGCACCTAATACAATTGCTCAACAATAAACAACATTTAGTTGCCCGTCATAAAAGAAATCACGATGTATTTAACAAGGACAACATGGCAATTCATCACATAAAAATAAAGGCTGATTTACATTGATACGGTAGCTGGCGCCAGCATCACTGGATTTCGGTGCTGCAGCACAGATACTGGTTGCTGGACTGGACTGAAACACGTTTATATTGGTACAATTACCTACTCGTCCAGCACCGGAATCTAGTAATGCTAGCGCCAGTTACTATATCAATGCAAGTCAGCTTTTATGCTATTAAAAAAGAGAACGAAGTAAAATTATGACACATTATCGTAATAAATAACTTAGGTACTGGAATCATAACATATTGCTAATAAATATAATTGCGGACTTCGATGCTTTGCACGTCTTCGTTGCTCCAAAGAGTTTGGACTTCATACTCCGAGTCGCGAGACATGATGCCGTGTTGGCGTCGCTCCCACCGCGCGCGGATCAGACGGGCGATCTCGAGCCAGAGTCGCGCCTCCAACACTGCAGCAAGGCAAGTACGAGTATATTAAACAGAATCAATATTAGCAATGATAACTGTTCAGCTATAACTATGTTCTATTTTATTTAGTTACTGTGTAATGTACAGAAATAGTATCAATAGTATGCGGCGCGTTGGCTAGGTGGACCGCCACCGAGCTGACGCGCCGCATACTAGCTTTTAGACCGACTCCTTTGGAGAAAACCCTGAGAGCCTTGAGAAAGCCAGGAGCTATATTTAGGAAATGTCGGAGTTCTGTATTAAATCATTCACCAAGCTGCTATGATTAGATTTAAAATGTATAAACTAATAGACCGGGGTCAAAGCCTACAAAAATGGTAAAAAATGAAAGAAAATCACAGTAGGATGAAACCCATTAGAAAAGCAAGGGAATATGATCAAAATGAAAGGAAAAATAAATTACGGTCGATCCGAGTTCGGGAAGTGGGAGGGGGAGGTTTTTAAGGGTAAAAAATGGTTTATCTTGATTTCCGGCAAAACTACAAGTCCTATGGAAAAAAGTTAAATGGCAAAGTTGTAGGCAATAAAAAGATCTACAACTTTTGTATTTGCAGATTTTTCACATAACCTCAAAATTTAGGTGAAAAATTCAAAAAACCAAGTTTTAGGTGTTTTATTTATATCTTTTTCAAATAAAATATTTTTTTCTACGAAGTTTGGTGAAAACTTGCCTTATTATGTCCCAAATACACTGTAATTTATGTGATTAAAAATATTTATTTTTTCGCTTCATTTTAATTTAATATCAAAAAAGCACCCTAATTTTCAATCAAAAATTCTGACGTCAAAATATCAGCTTTTTTCAAAAAGTTTGGGGGTTTTTTGTTCGTTGAAATATCTACTTTCTGATGGTGTAAAGAAAAATATACATTACTATAGGAAATATTCTTAGAAAATGCAAAAAATTTAAAAAACCTCAAATTCGAAAAAAAATTCTTAATCATTATGTACAATTTTCAGGTATTTATTAAAATTTACACTTTAATTACTCAAAAAACGTAAGATTTCATGTTTTATTGATAAACGAAAAAATTACAAAGTAAAATATATACTTCTATAATTAACAAACAAATAAGTTAATAAAGTTAATATTTAATAAGACATCTACAATATTTTGAAAAAGTTGTAGAATCTTCTTTAAATAATATTTGTAGATGCCTATTTATTGCTGTTTTAAAAATAATTTATATACCTGAGTGACCTTCGGTGAATTTAAGCCCATTGTAAGTTATTTAATTGAGAAGTGGGGACGGACCTAGGAGAGTCTAGGCCTTACTACATACCTGCTATTTCATAGCAGCTGTAAAGACCGTTAGTCAGTATTTGAGATACAGAGTAGTGTACAACATCTGCATCGTTTTTTTAAAAATACACGTGCAGGCTGAGTTACTCTAAGTGATTTGTGAGAAATTTACTTTACGTACTTTACGTTTGGAATCTGCATAGCAAGGTAAATACTATCTGTATTTTAATCTATATTAATCAGCTTCAAAATAAAAATAGTAATATTTTCTTTTATAAATAGTATGTTTAACGTAACATAACCTAAAAAATTGAAATTGAATGATATTTCAGTACAAGAATAAAAAAATAGTAACTTCGTTTATTTTATACAAACAGATTTAGTTATACTCATGATAAAACTTTGAAGGCATTATTAATTTGATTTTGTCTTTTCAGATTACCAGTATGGAAGAATCTGTTTGTATAATCTGCAATGAGTCAGACGACAAGCAAGTGTATGAAATAAAAAAAACAGCTTTGAATCGTTTAGTGGCGTCTAGCAAGAAGAGAATCGACAATAGATACAAAAAATTTGAAACTTTAACATCAGCTCTTATTGATCGAACTTGTCAAAGTCATTATAATGATGAGACTGCAATAGCTACATTCTGTAGCTCAAGACGTAAGAAATCACAGGAAGGAAAACAAATAAATAAGGACGCTCTTATATTTAATTTTCAATCTCATTGCTTTCTCTGCGGTGGGTTTTTCGGTAATATTTCTAAATATAAAATTTCATCAGTTCAAAATAACGATACAAGAGAAAATATATTACAGCATATTAAAAAACAAAACACAATTAATGATTTCGATAAAAACATTTTAGCTCGTTTAAGAAATGTGCCTGATTTAGTCGCAATAGAAGCTCATTATCACACTGTTTGTTATTTTGTATGAGATTTTCTATGACATGAATGTAATTCGAGTAAAATAAATAAACTTTTTAACTAAAAAAAATTGCAGCAATCACATTTTTTTGATGAAATTGTACATAATGATTAAAAAATTTTTTTCGAATTTGAGATTTTTTCAATTTTTTGCATTTTCTAAGAATATTTCCTATAGTAATGTATATTTTTCTTTACACCATCAGAAAGTAGATATTTCAACGAACAAAAAACCCCCAAACTTTTTGAAAAAAGCTGATATTTTGACGTCAGAATTTTTGATTGAAAATTAGGGTGCTTTTTTGATATTAAATTAAAATGAAGCGAAAAAATAAATATTTTTAATCACATAAATTACAGTGTATTTGGGACATAATAAGGCAAGTTTTCACCAAACTTCGTAGAAAAAAATATTTTATTTGAAAAAGATATAAATATAAAACCAAAAACTTGGTTTTTTGAATTTTTCACCTAAATTTTGAGGTTATGTGAAAAATCTGCAAATACAAAAGTTGTAGATCTTTTTATTGCCTACAACTTTGCCATTTAACTTTTTTCCATAGGACTTGTAGTTTTGCCGGAAATCAAGATAAACCATTTTTTACCCTTAAAAACCTCCCCCTCCCACTTCCCGAACTCGGATCGACCGTAATTTATTTTTCCTTTCAATTTGATCATGTTCCCCTCCTTTTCTAATGGGTTTCATCCTACTGTAATTTTTTTTGGTTTCAAAAATTATCTACCCTGGTCTATAAGGGGTAAACTGGTACATGACACAATTCAGCTTTTACTAAGAGATCCTAAGGCATGACCACTAACGAGTGGCCCGTCAGGCTTGATAGTCATCATATATCTTGGACAAACTTACAGAACAAGAAAGAGAAGGCGGTAAGGAAGAGTGGGTTAATGTTGCCGTTGACGACAGCCATGGTGTAGAGAAGAGCCCCAGCAGTTGGGGCCTGGCGCAGGAACAGACCGCGCAGGGTCGCGCCCAGCCATGGCAGGAACAGGTACTCGCTCAAAGGAGATCGCTGGAAAGTAACAGTGTAATGTTGAATCCACATCTATAATTAAACTTAGTAGGACTGATCGAGCTAGTATTAGATAAAAGAGTACCCAATGATGACGTTTCTCGTGAGTCAAGAAAATAAAAATTCTGTTGTTACTTTTTAGGTACCTAGTATATAATATTATACTCTAGTAGATATTATGAATAAACCCTCATGTCCTAAACCGAAAAGACGTGTAAACATAAATAGATTTTCTTCTGTTCCTGTTGCTTCTAATAGTCATGGTCCAGTCCAATGTACATGGCCTGGACGGAAAGAGCCTGTTTTATGAGAAGAGGGAGCGTGTGTCACAAAGAAGGTGGAGGAAAGGGAGGACAGATCACAACCTTCTTTCCTCAGGCGCATCGAACCCAGGGTGCTCTCTGGACGCTTTGCGGTCTAGACTGCGGTTGTACAGACTTCTGGAGGAAGGGGGAGAAAGGGGAAGGGGAGTCTGCAATCTGAACAAACGGCCTCGAGAGGAACTGCAGTCACATTCGGCCGTGCACGGATGACGGCATCAATATGAACTCATGTACGGCCCATACCTGGCGGCTGATTTATTCTTATTGCGGTGTGGGTGAGACAGAGTATACAGGATGCAAAGAGAATTGACAGGATGTCTAGCGCCATCTCTTACCCACTCTTGAACAAGAATAAAACAATCTTAGTCGTCATGGTTCGGGGGCCCAGGCCAAAGCTAGTTGGAAAGCATCGTGTGGTTTTAGGAAGTCATTAATATATTCGTATTGCAGACCAATCTGGCCGCCCCTCAAGACGATGGATATCCGTGACCTATGAGTACCTATGTAAATGCAAAATGCAGTGTATTGAAGGTTACGATTTTAATTAGTTTTTAAAATGGTTTTAAAAGTCATTTTAAAATCATAAGATACAATTATTTCTTTCTATTTTTTTCTTATCAAGTCACAATTTTTAATCGAACTATTTACCTACATAATGTTCAATTAATCAGGAGTATAAAACGAGAGAAATCAGTAGTATAGCAGATTAAAGACTTGAATTAAAATGCCAATACGAATAAGGCGCAAATAGCGTGAGCACGTACTATCTGGGGCCATTGCACACGGAGAACTAGGTAACTTTTTTTGTATTTATTAGAAAAAATAATTAAAACAAAATATTTCTATTAGGTTGACCTACAGTTGCTGAGCTGAGTTACCTAATACTTAAATTTTATCATAAAACCGGCCGAGAGCGAGTCGGTCCACGCTCAATGTAGAGTTCCGTAGTTTCCCGTCCGTCACAATAAGTGTCCCCAACTTTTCAAAAACTGTTCTTCCCATCAAGTTCAAAATAATTTTCCTGGAAAGTCTTTATAAAGCTCTACTTTCCAGATTTTTATCATATTTTCTAAATTTATGGTTCAAATGTTAGAGGGGGGGGGCACATTGTTTTTTACTCTTGGAGCGATTATTTCCGAAATTATTAATACTATCAAAAAATGATTTTAGTAAACCCTTACGGCCGAACCCAATAACCTATCTATCTCCAGTTTTGGCATGCTGGAGATAGTAAAACAAATGATACAATACAAAAATTATATTTTTTTTCTGTTGTTTCATTTGTTTTTCTATCTCCGATATGTGATAGGTTATATGAATATCTATCCAACAATATATCACACGTTAGGGTTGAAATTCAAAAAAAAAAATCACTTTCCACTTTACATGTGCCCCCTACATGTAAAGTGGAAAGTGATTATTATTACCCTTATAAAACATTTTCTAACAGTTTTTATTTTACTACTTTATCGGCGTGATAGATATACATATTGGTACCAAATTTCAGCTTTCTAGTGCTAACGGTCCCAGAGATTAGGCGAGGACGGACGGACGGACAGACATGGCATAACAATAAGGGTTCCGTTTTTGCCATTTGGCTACGGAACCCTAAAAAGTACGACAGTAGATTTTTTTGATAGTTTCAAATGACTTTTTAACCATAAGGATCAGTTTTCTGTTTTGTTGAGTAGGTACTTACATACCTACAGGAAAAGTTTTTAACCACTGCGTAAATATTTTTGGTGGCTCAATGTAAGTAATAGAACACAGGTCGATCTTCAAGGTTAAGCAACGCTTGCCAAGGTTGGTCTGTGGATGGGTGACCATCTTAACATAACGAGTTTCCTCCGTGCTTCGGAAAGCACGTTAAGCCGTAGGTCCCGGCTGTAATTTAGATCTTTGGCAGTCGTTACGGATAGTCAGAAACCAGTAAATCTGACTCCAGTCTTGCCATGAAGTACCCTGTTACCCCAGTTATTGGGTTGTGGAGGTCTGGTAGGCAGCCTATACTTTCCGAGGCACGGAGGAAACCCGTTATGTTAAGATGGTCACCCATCCACAGACCAACCTTGGTAAGCGTTGCTTAACCTTGAAGATCGACTTGTGTTCTATTACTTACACTGAGCCACCAAAAAAAATTTACGCAGTGGTTAAAAACTTTTCCTGTATATTTACACCAACCTAAGGCGTGACACAATTATTGTCTGTAACAAATGTTTGTATTTTCAGAAAATTATCCAAGAATAAATATGGTGAAAGCACGCAAATATATCGTGACAAAACGATTTGAAGGAACCCCAAAAAAATCTGATTTCAAAATCGTTACGTCGAATCTGCCTAAGTTAAAAGATCAAGAAATCCTCGTGAAGGCGGAGTGGATAAGCGTGGACCCATACATGCGACCATTCACCTTTACCTACGACTTACCTTACGATCAGTTCGGTTACCAAGTCGGAATTGTTCAGGAATCAAAGAACAATAATTACCCAGTCGGCACTAGGGTCGTATCACACAACGGGTGGTGTGACTACTGTATAATGAAACCTGACTTAGTAATAAGAAGCTACCAGCATGGTATCCCGCATAAAGTTGCCTATAAATTGCCGGATGAATTAGAAGGTTTATCCGCATCTTTGGGCGTGGGCGCCGTAGGCTTCACGGGCGCTGCTGCATACTTTGGCTTCTACGAAGTTTGTAAACCTAGTTTATTTGGGAGAATAGTGGTCACAACCGCTGCTGGCGCCGTCGGCTCCATAGTTGGACAAATAGCAAAGATCAAGGGTTGGGTGGTGATAGGCTTCACGGGCTCTCAAGCCAAGGTAAACTGGTTAAAGAACGAACTCGGCTTCGATTTTGCTTTCAACTACAAAACTGAAGATGTCGCTAAAGTCTTGAAAGACGCTGCCCCATACGGCATCGATTGCTTGTTTGATAATGTCGGTGGGGAATTAAGTTATACCATCATGAAACACATAAAGATACAGGGTTGTGTTGTTATTTGCGGGTGTATTAGTGCTCAAAACCAAAGTCAAGCTAATAAGGCGTTCCGTCCTCACGTAATACAACGGATAATTCTGACGAGGCAGCTCAGAGTTGAAGGCTTCCTAGCCTTCCAATGGATTAATCGGTGGCCCGTCGCATTTGCAGAGCTGGCGAAATGGATCAAAAGCGGGAAAATAAAGACGAGAGAACACATCACCTTTGGGTTCGACAATATTGTGAAAGCATTTCTAGGCATGCTCAACGGCGAAAATATCGGGAAGGCAATGGTCTGGGTCTATAATAAATAATGCACCGACTAAACATCGAGTAATAGTGTTTAATATAGAATTATTAAGTTCCAACCTCAGACCAATAAAGAAGTTCCAACGGTAAAAATTATATATTAGACTAAGGGCCTGTTTCACAATGTCCGAGTAGGCACTACTCACTGAATAAATTCAAAAATTTGACAGAATTTGTATGAAATTATCTGTCAAGTAAGATACTCGAAACTTAATCATAGGTGGTGAAATAGGCCCTAACTGTTGCCCGCGCCTTCGTCCGCGTTAAGTTCGTAAAACTGCACAAAAGTAACTTATATCAATCCTATACTTCGATTAATTCCGAAGACTGAGAAACTACCACATGGAATCACTAGCCAGTCGTAGGAAAAAACTAGATTTAGTTGTCCTCCATAAAATATTGAGTGGGTCGATAGACTGTAGTGAACTTCTGAGCTCATTAGTAATTAAGTTCCCAACTCGGATTTCCAGACATAAATACCTATGAATTATTCCATGTTCCTGGCTCAAAAACAAACCTAGGCCATTACGCCGCTGTGCCTAGACTTTGTAGGCAATACAACATGTTGGCTAAAAATTCTAGCTTAGACATTTCCCAAACTTTGGCTAAATTCAAAAAAAGTTTAAAATAATTATTATAATGTTGTTTGAAATAATTGTATAATTTTATAATATAACAATATAAATAACTGTATAATTTTATGACATTAGTATATTCTTATTCATAATTTAATCTTTTTAATTTCTTATTTTTGTTCTCATAATTTTATGATTTGTTTATTATTGATGTATAATATGATATGTTTCACAACTGTTTTGTTAAGCAGTTGATTACTCTATGTGCATGCTGTGGTCTCCTGTAAGTAAAGGAGTACACTTACTTAATACTTTTTTCTGAGCATTATGTGTCATGATTTGTGTATATCTTTTGTTGGAGATCCTAATAAATAAATAAAGACATCTGATTCATTAATTTTACATAAAACTGTTCAGGTTAAAACGCCAATTAGTACTTTTTTTAGTAGGGAAATCATCTAATGACTTCCCCCGCTCTTGTGTGTAGCAGGAGGGCGTGTCAAATCATTACCTAAGACTCACTCCTATATTCCTTCCTTGCCTTATCTACGTTTCAGGGTCTCCCTTTGCAGAAACGAAACCATGGCCCCAGTAGGTTCCATATTTAGTTATTTATTCAGATGAGGAATCATCAGAATGACTTCTCCCGCTTTTGGGTGAGAGTGGAAGCAGTCACTCCCGCTCTTGGGTGGAGCGAGGGGCATACCAGATTGTTACTGACTAAACCCCACCCCCGTTCCATTGTTTGTTCAATCTTGGGACACCGAGCTTACCTTTCGGAATACCGATCCACGTCCCCAGAGGCTTCGGCCCTACCGGGCCCCTACAGTTTGCTGACATCACTTTGAGACGCTGTTGACGACTTGGCTTGCCCGGTTATTACCGGACGGCCGGACGGCAAGCTACCCAGTGCTCGCCGTCCGCAAGCCCGCGCCTACGGTGGTCGGAAATCGAGGTCGTGATCCTGGCGGCGACGGTGGCGTGAGGGTCGTTCCCTCTCGCGCTCGCGGTCGGCCGCCTCCTTCGCTAGCATTACTACTATTACTACTTCGTAGAAGGAGGCGACCGCCACCCCTCCTCGTTCCGGACCATGGCCTGTACCAGGGCCCGGCGCGAGAGACCGCCGTCGCCAATAGCCTCAACGAGGACACGGCGGTGCTCCGCCCAAGCGGGGCATACCTCTACCGTGTGCTCCACCGTGTCTTCCGAACGGTCCACACTGTTGCGACACCCGGGTGCCCTTTCCGCTGGAATCCCGAACTTACCGTGTCTGGTGAGGACTTGCGTTGTTTATTTATATTATCTGCGATTTATTTCTTTAATACAATTATTTCTCAATCTTTTATTGCACCTCCCACTAATCTTCTTTGCATCACCCAAAGGTTGACTGGTAGGAAATGCCTAAGGCATTAAGTCCGCCTTTGTACCTTTTTGTGCATAAAGTATAAATAAATAAACGTGAGGACGCCGTGACCTCTTTCCAACCACTACTCAAAGAGGAGACTTACCGCCGCAATGACGGCGTGCCCAGGTTTCTTGTTTAGGTTGGGAATCATCACAATGACTTCTCAGAGGGTGAGGTTGACTTTTACTGACTAAACCCCACCCTGTTCCTTCTTTGTATTCGTCCCAGGGTCCTGGGTTTTCCTTTCGAAAGCTCACCCATGACCCCAGAGGCCTCGACCCTGCTGGGCCCCTAAAGTTTGCTAACATCTCCCACTCCTACGGTGGGTCTAAATCGGATTCAGAATCCCAGCGGCTGGGGCGTGAAGGCATGCAGTGCAGCCGCCTCTTTCGCTACCAGCATTACTACATTGCATAAAGAGGGGACTACTTGCCAGTACTCCTTGCTCTGGATCCGCCCTGCGCGAGAGGTCACTATCACCGGTCGTCCCCACAAGGGCACGGTGGTGCTCCGCCTAAGCGTGGCCCAACAGTACTTACTGCTTCAACGTGTCCTCTGGGCGATCCACCCAATGGTAACAACCGGGTGTTTTTTTCCGCAAGACGTCAATTGCCTTCGAACATCAACGAAGCACAGAGTCGAATAGATCGCGTTTTAAATATTTGAAGTCGTCGTTTATGTATCTCTTGGTTCTGTGCATAGTTTTCTTCCCGAACCGGGTTGTCTTTTGACCGAACCAGTCTCTTGATATCGTTGCCAAGTCCTCTGGACAGTTGAACGACTCACATTTAGCCGCTGGAGACGCTGTAAGTTTGCGAACAACCTTCTTCAAGTAGGGCTATAATTTTACCGGCCCTTATCGCTTTATCACTCATATCAAAAAGTGGTCTTTTTCTTCTTCCTGCCCTTATCCCATATTATTTGGGGTCGGCGCAACATGTTTTTTTCCTCCATTCCGTTCTATCACCCGTCACGCTATCATCAATTTCCTTTTTTTTTCATATCAGTCCTCACACAATCCATCCATCTTTTCTTTTGTCTCCTTCTTCATATCAAAAAGTGGTATTTAATGTAAAAAGAAAGATTAAATTGTTTAATTTGCAGAAAATATCCAAAAAGTTTTAAAATATCGTAATCAGTTAAAAATCGTTTCAGCAATTCGCGCCATTAGTAAAGCAATTTTAGAATAATCCACAATAATCATTATTTTTCTTTGAATAATTTCAAATTTTAAATTTGGAACGTAAAGAATCATGCCAGGATGCTTCAAAAAACATGCCAATACATCGTCAAATTAACAAAACCTATTTCTTGTTCTTCTTCATTGAAGTAGAGAAAAAAATGTAAAGTCCCCTTTTTTTTGCAAAAGAGTTTACTAGGAGAATCGGGAGCCTGCCGTTTTGCCGAACAGAATTTGCCAAATTTTCATTACCCAAACCAATTTTCGAAACCGTTTATTTTACCAATGCAATATTGGAGTAATTTTAGTTCGACAATTTTCATTTGGTCTTTTTACTTCGGCAGAATATTACCTAGGAGGCTAGAATAATGTCATTAAGGCCATTTGGTCTTTAATAAAATGATTTATTACGTCAAAAAATCTTAAGACAATGAACATTTTGTCAAATTAATTGTTATGAAAAAAAAAGACGGTTACAAACGACAAATGAAAAAGGAACTGCTACCAGAACTGTAGGTTAGGTTAGGTTAGAGAAGTGACCAAACAAAGAGCCGTGCGAGCGAAGCGAGGGGTGTCGCCACGGCAGCGGCCGGCGAGTGCCAGAAGCATTTTTATATGTAAAGCCAAAAACTGAAAACTGAAGATAAAGATGTTTTATCTCACGAAAGCGGGTAACCCATACTTGTGTGTGTATGTGTACATGCACACTGTCTTTGTGTGCGTAAGCTCGGGAGCGCTCAGTCGCGGCCGGGTCGCCGGCTGAGTCAGTAGTGCTTCTTGGTTCGCGTCAAAATAATTTATCGAGTACCGTCAGCATGCAAGGTACGAAGAAACGGAGGAAAGTTGTCCGCAGTGCGGTAAGGCAACTTAATGTTCATGTTTGGTGTGTATTTATGTTGTGTGTAATATATGAATGTATTTATTTATTTCAATTACTAGTTATACTTACAGTATGCATCAAAGCGTATAGCTAGCCAACAACCTACGAACTAGAGAATTTTACATAGATATTGATCATTTCTTTACTGCTATATAAAAAAAAACGAATTTCGGTTCCTGAGCAATCAGGGCGTTCAGCAGATTATTTATGTGGCGTAACCACGGTAACCACAAAAACCATCGACGGCGCATTGATGCGCGCACCCGCGCCTGTCAGTCTGCTTCGCTCACAGATGACAGACGACACGCTCTTTTGCTGTGTTAACTATATTAATGGTGAGAATAAACTATTGAAAAAGTATCTGGTCCGTTTGATTGTGTTCCACCACCACAACACATCAACATGTTAAACGAGATTTTATAAATGTATTGTTTATTTTGGGCTCGTCAAATGATTGCAAATATTTATAATTTGTTCAAAGAAGAATATTAATTCACGGAACTTCATCGAGAACCAAATTGTGATTTATCACATTTGCGTAATATTACAAAAAGCACTGGAGCATCAACATCTTCGAATTTTATGTCACCCATGAAAAACCGAAGAAAGAGAGAAAATAAAGGTGGATTTACAGCTGACGTTGTACGGAGCATAATACAAAATTTTCATATCGTACAAATACAAAAAATAAATAGGGCAACAAGTGGCGTAAATTCGATAACAATAGGAAATGATTAGTTGAACGGCATGATTTCTCCATAACTTAAAAAAATAACCGAATATTAAATGTTTCTTGAATATAAGTTTCTATTTTATTGTATCATGTGTTATTATAAGTACATAGCAAAAATATAATAAATTTATTATTTTATTCAATAGCGATGAGCTTGCTAACGCTACCTGTAGTTACGCACACAAGATATATAATAATAAGAGATAGCGCCATCTACATTGGCACGATAACATCAGCTCTGTGATTTTTTAAGTTTATTAAATAGTAAAAGTGTTTATCTCTAAGTAAAAAAGTGATTCAAACGAACAATAACCTAAAACGCATGGACTATAATAATAATATTGTGCAAAATTAACAATAAAGTGAAAATAAGACAGTGAGTAATATGACAGTGACAAACCGAAAATCAACTGTAAATAACAAGATTTTAGTCTTGTTTTTGTGTTAAAATCGCCCCTAAATATTACTCTCCGAACTGTTGAGAACCTAATAACTATTATCTAAAAGTATTACATTCGAAAAATCAAAACAGTGAAAAAATAAACAACGGTTGTGACATTCAAAAACCAATCAAAATACGCAAATCACTGTGATCGTGCTAAGTAATTAGTAAAAGTGCCATCTACCGAAAATATGCTGAACCTCTATTCAAATTTTGACTTACTGTTCTTGTAAATATCAAAGTGACCAACAAGTGTCGCTATAAGTAGATCGACATTGATGAACACGGATCAATATTTCGCCGTATAACTTAAAAGTACGTTTGGCCAAGGGGCTGACACCGATACCTCACACATCAAGAGTGCGCGAGTTCGAATCCTAGAACTGTGCCATTCTTTTTCCAAGTTTTATCTACAAAACCAAATAAAGTTGATTCTGTCAAATATGAATTTCCTTGAAAATATTACTTTCCGCCGTAATAGGACTAAATCAGATTCAATGTTAAACGATAGTGAGGTTGCTACTATGCGTGCAAAATTGAATGAGACATTCACTAGTGTCTCTAGTGTACCGGAGATGTCCGACGATGATGACGAAGTCAAAAAACTGCGAGATCAAATCACTAAACTCACACTTGACCTCCAAAGCGCTCACCTAGAAATTGAAGAATTAACATTAGAAAATAATAATCTCAAAACAATGAACGTAAATTTGAGCAAACAAAATGAACTGTACAAGAAAGTTACTTGCAGTCCAAGTAAACTTAAATCACCTAGTACAAAAAAGACAAAAAATTTGAATAAGAATCACAAACACACGCAAACAGATACAATTACACTTGGTACCAAAAATAAAAAAACTCCAGTACAAAATCAATGCAAGAACCTTAACATGGATAACAAAGGATATATACCTACACCACACATAAAACAATGCACAAATAAAGTAGACGAAAACCAGTTGCAGCGAAAAAAAATTTGTTTATTAAGCACAGACAACAAAAACCAATTGCTTCGTATTGCGGAAAGTACTTTTGAGAAGTATGAACTTTGCCATTACGTCACACCTCACGGAACCATGGCGCTTCTGTTAAAAGATATCAAAAGAAAGTTGTTAGAGTTCACTCTACAGGATTTCTGTATTATATTTATAGGCGAAGAAGACTTTAAAATAACAAATAAATATTTTGAAAGCATTTTACTAATCAGGCAAACGTTGCAAGAAGTTTCCAACACCAATATAATTATCTGTTCTCCGACGTACAAATTCTTCACAAATAACTACCTATATAATTGGACGTAGTTAAGCAGAAAGGACTCAATCCACACTTTGGCCAAAATTGAGTTAAGTATGCCATCGTACTCCCGAGGGTCGAATCTATCATATAATGAAAACCCTAGCTTTAAAATGTACATTCAAACTAGTTTTTTCACTACTCGGACTCAACCCACATGTATGAAGAGCATACAAAATGTATTTACTGAATTAACTCAGTCCGCTTGAATTGTTTTTGAGTAATGAGATTGCTATGAATGTGTTCCTAAGGTCGATAAAACAGAATAAACTCAAACAGTTTGAATCCTTTCTAGGAATTAGTTTTGATTAGAAATATAATTTTACCAAATAACTGAAACGACTCAAACAGATTGGGTCGGTTCCGATTGGGTCGTAAAATATACCTTTTGGTTTATCAGAAATGACTCAAGCAGAATGAGTCGTTAGTAAGAAATAGATGTTAGACTGATAATCATTAAGATTATTGAATTGAAACGACTTAAAATATTTATGTATACGTTGAAGTAGTAGTAATATTTAATTAATCAAAGTTATTACGTTTGCGTTGTTAATAAAAGACATGGATGTAATAAAACTATAAGTATTACTTTCCTGAAATTTTTACAGTGGCAATATTTTGTTGATAGGTGGAACTCTAAAAAACTGGCAACTCTGCCATTTTTTCGCACACTGACTAGTAAAACGCGTGTTTTGATTTATTTAGTTTAAATTAGTTCATTCATCAAAAGAGAGCGGAAGATCTTCGTAATCAAATTTCTCAAGACTTGGCGCGTGCCAAGATCCCAAATTTGAATGTGTTACCTACAATCTCGAAAAATCTCTACCTTTGCCCCGTATACCTACTAACATAGTTTTTTTATAAACGTCAGTTATGGCTTTAAAATGCTGGGATTCATGTTGGCCCTAACGATCAAGGACGATGCTATGTCTGGGTTGAAGGAGAAGCCGGAAGAGGAGCCCAAGAAGTTGGCTCGTGCCCCACGAGCAAATTTACACCGCAGAAGAATACATGAACATCATGAAAATCTCCAAAAAGAAAAAACCCCTTCACGTTCTTCTTCTTCTACCTGGCGTTAATCCCGGCCATTGCGAGGATCCGCCTTTCTACTAAACTTTCTCCACTTTGCCCGATCTTCAACATCCTTCCCAGTAACGCCGTTGGCTCTCATGTCAGACTTGACGACGTCCAGCCAGCGCTTGCCAGGGTGACCACAAGACCTAGCCTCAAGGACAGCCATATCCATGCATCTCCAACGTACTCCCTAGGGCGGCGCATGATGTGGTCATATCATCGCAGACGACACTCATGCAGTTTTTCTCCCACGTCACGGACACCCAAGACTATCTCGGATGAATGAGTTGCTTATGCGATCAGATCGCGTTACGCCGCTCATCCACCTCAGCATCTTCATCTCCGTGACGCGAAGCTCCGGGGTGTGTCTGCGCCATACAGAAGGAGAGGCCGTATGATGCATTTATATATCTGCCCTTTGAGCTTCGGAGGCATTTTGCGGTCCCAAACAACGCCTGTTACCTCACACCTCTTCGCCCAAGCAGCGCCTATACGTGCTTGGACATCGTCGTCCACGTTGCCAGACTCGTGCAACACGGATCCAAGGTACGTGAACTTATCCGGATGATGTTTGGATCCACACTTCAATTGGCACGTTATCCGTACGTTTCCGGTTCTTCATGTGGCGAAGAGCAATGCGGGTTTCGTCGGGGGAAATAAGGGAAATAAGTCCAAGATTTGGAGGCGGTTCGGGAGGAAGGTTTTTCTTCACATTAATAAAATGAAAACAAGATTTTTTAAGTACGAAAAAAATAGAAAAAAAAAGTTAATCGCAAAACATGTACAATGAATAAAGATAAAGTGAACTGGCTAAAACTAAACAAATTTTATTGAAAAAAAAAGATCCTTACCTAATAACGATGACTTCAGAGAGTAGAGTTATATACAAAAGCTGGATTTGTCGAAAAGAAACAAAGATGTTTTAATCCAATCTTCAAAAAAAAATATGAAGTTCTTTGGCCTGAGGGAAAACAAATCCCTCAAGCTAAGCTCCAAGATCTTAGATCTATGTTTAATTTAAATACCTGAAGACTGTCATCCATTTTACAGTACCCTTAAGAGAGATTGCAATATCAACGAGGATGTTGATGGATACGGGCCATCTCTTGACTTCGACTCGACGAGGATGAGAGAAATTAATAGAGTGCGTCTAATGAGAGCGCGACCTGGAGGTTTTTTTTTCAATTTAATAGGCAACATTATTTAGCTGCAATTGTAGGAAATAAAAAAAATTGTGAAGTGTCAAGAGATGATTCTCCTATTAGTTAGTAATAACACATACAAAATTTTTGGATATAAACTCTTTTTCTCTGGTCGCGCTTTCATTAGACGGACTTATATGCGTGACCATCTATGCGCTATTTCTACTTTTTTTTGTATGTCAATCATGGCATTTTTATGTGATTTTGCTAGCTTTATGTTTATTGACAATAAATATATAACTTTTTAATCGTTTTCGTTATAATTATTTTTTTATTAGTAGATTTTCTAGTCGAAGGGTAGTTTTGAGTCCATTCTGAGAAAGTAAAAAAAAATACCTGTCTTAACAAACTTAAGTTTAATTGTAAGGACTCAACCCACATTTCAGTTAATATCTCGAAATCTATAGCAAAATATATGATTATATTTGATTGATCAATAAAATATAAACTATTATTTTAATTAGGGAGCAAAATTTAAAACAAATGTGTCTTTGTTTTAGAGAAATTACAGCTGAAACTTCAAACGCCCATAACTCAAAAGTGACTTTTTGTGGATTGGGTCCTTTCTGCTTAACTACGTCCAATTCAAGAGTGGAAACCTTTAATAATTTATTATACCTAGACATTATTACTCTTTTCACGAAGTACAAATCGGGGAGGAACTTGTATTCTTGTAAGACATGGACACCAACACAAGGAACTACCAGACGTTGCTAAACATTCTGTATCAGGCGTTTTTGAAATTTGTGCTATAGAATTAACTACCTATTCAATTATTATTATATGTGTTTATAGAGTACCAAAATATAATTACTTGACATTTTATGAAAAGCTTGACATTATATTAAAAAAAGTTTGTATGTTATCAAATAAAAAAGTTGTGTTATGTGGCGATCTTAACATTAATGTACTGTTAAGAAATAAGAATGCTCTGGATTTGGAACACTTCCTACTTAACTATAATTTAACTTTAGCTCTAAACCAGCCTACTAGGCCTCTTAGCAACACGTGCATCGATAACTTTGCACATAATCTAAAAAAGGGATGGAAAACGGAAATTATTGACCTAATGTTGTCAGATCACACATCACAAATACTTAAAATACCTGTTAATAAAACGTGTCGCCTAAAATTTTGGAAAACAGTGAAAAGAGATTACTCCAAAGAGAATCTTGAAAAATTTAAAACTTGTTTACAAAATTTATCTTTCCAAGAAGTTTACGAAAGTAATGATGTTAATATAGCCTATAAGACCTTTCTTGATATTTTTTCATTGTTTTATAATCTCTGTTTTCCAGAAAAAATAATTGTTATAAAAACAAAGAAACAACTTAAATGAATTTCTAATGGTATAAAAACTTGTAGCAAAAAACAGAGACAACTATTATGGGCTTACAGAAGACACCCAACAAAAAACGCTAAAAGTGAATTAAAAAAATATAGTACACGATATAAAAAAATTGTTAGATTAACGCAGAAGGCGCAAAATAATTACTTTATAAATAACTCGCAAAATAAATCTAAAGCTACATGGCAGATAGTAAATAAATCTAAAACTAACTTACCTAAAGAACAGATAATGACCATACAAACAGGGAACTTGACTTACACAAATCCGAAAGACATAGCAAATGCATTTAATGACTACTTTATAGATGACATTGAGAATAATATAACAAATGACATTAAAATAAACAGTAATTTAGGTAATTTGACAATGCAATCAATGTTTATGCAGCCTGTTTTAAAATCTGACATTATTCTAGTTACAAAGACGCTTAAAAATACTAGTACTGTAGGTATTGACGGTATATGTACAAAAGTAATTAAAAATGTAATTGAGCTCGTAGCACCTGTCTTAGAATATATTATCAATATGAGTATTATCGAGGGCATCTATCCTGCTGACTTGAAAAAAGTGATAATAAAACCGCTCCACAAAAAGGAAGACAAGATAAATATTAAAAATTACCGCCCAATAGCCAAAATTCCTGTCTTTTCAAAAATTTTTGAAAAGGTTATTTATAAATCGCTTTACCAATATCTTCAGAAACACAATATTTTGTGCAAAGAACAAAACGGATTTCGAAAAAATAAAACCATTAATATGGCTATCTTTGATTTTTTAAATAATATCATGTCTGCTGTTGATAGGAAGACTCCCATTTGCGCTGTTTACACGGACATGACTAAAGCTTTTGATTATGTTGACCATAAAATCCTTTTAGACAAGCTGCATTCCTATGGCATCAGAGGTAACATTTTAAAATTATTAGAATCATACCTAAATAATAGACAGCAATGTACAGAGATCACAAGAGTGTGCGCAAAAACTAAAACGGAACGAACGTATACGTCAAAATTTAGAAGTGTAAAATATGGAGTGCCTCAAGGTAGCGTGCTTGGGCCACCTTTATTTCTCATTTATATAAATGATTTGCCAAAAGTGACGCAACAACAAATGATTTTGTTTGCAGACGATAGCACTGCTATAGTTAAATGTAATGACTTGAACACTTATCAATTTGACATTAATAATACTCTTACTGACATAATTAATTGGCTTAATATGAATAATTTATTAATAAACCTTAAGAAAACCAAAATAATGCATTTCCACCAAAGAACTGAAATCCCTAAAATTCGTGTCAATTATAATGGCAACGAAATAGAAGAAGTAACAGTGAGTGTATTTCTAGGAATGTATATTGATAATAAGCTAAATTGGAAACCTCACATAGAAAATCTTTGCAAGAAAATAAATAAATCTGCCTATGCACTTTTTCAACTGGCTAGAAAAGTAAATATAGACGCGTTACTTGTTGCTTATCACGGTCTAGTAGCCTCACTTCTACGGTATGGAATTATTTTCTGGGGTAATTCTACGGATAAGGAATTAATATTCAAGGCGCAGAAAAGGTGTATTAGAGCCATGTGTGGTCTGAAAACAGATGACAGCTGTGCACCGTACTTTAAGTCTCTAAATGTACTTACGCTACCGTCGATATACATATTAGAAATTAGTGTATTCGTCAAAACAAATCCTGACCTTTTTGACAAAATGACTAATGTACGAAGTGTTCCAATTCGTAGTCAGTACAAAAACTCTTTGAGTAATTATAAATGTAAAACTGCATTGGTAAAAAAAAGTATCTTGGGTATGGCACCACGCATTTATAATAAAATTCCCGACGCCATAAAAGAATTAAATTTAACACAATTTAAAAAGAGGATGAAGCTGTTCCTAATTGATAAATGTTATTATACGATTGAAGAATTCTTAACTGACAAATTCACATAGTTTACTATAACAATTTTGATATTTTTATTATATACCTACTTATAATTATTTGGACATTTCATTCTCTTGACATTTCATTTATTTTGACATTATAAATTATTTTGACATTTTATTCTTTTGACATTCTAAATTATTTTGAATTTCTAATTATTTTGACATTTTATTCTTTTGACATTCTAATCATTTTTACATTTTAATTATTTCGACATTTTAACTATTTAACATTTTAATTATTGTGACATTTTTATTTATTTTGTAATTATAATAGTTTTGCAAATATTTTAATTATTACGACATTATTTTTTGAGACATTTTAATTATTCATTTTTAAGTTTGATATAGAATAATTTTTTCCAATTGTATAATAATTTTGCATGTTTTTTTTTTTTTTTTTATCTAGTACTCGTTTCTCGTCAGCAAGTATTGCACACCATATTTGTACGCCTTCAGGCATAACATAGCGCTCTATATATAAAATAAGATCTGTATTGGTTACCTATGTTAACAAATAAATAAATATTATTATATTATATTATTATTATTATAAAGAGCGAGTGTCTATACGCATCACAACTACAAGTATGGCTCACCCGCTTTCGTGAGATAAAACAACTGTACCAAATATTTGGCTAATTTTATTTTGGGTAAAATATATTATACCGACTGAAATATTTGGCTACATAAAAATTGGTAAAAGAACTAGTTGGTAAGCAAATTATTGCTTAATTCATGAATCCCCGACCGGTCTCATTGGACCGCGCGCTTATTGTTTTACTATTGTGTCTCGTTTCGCGGGTATTGATAGGTTAAACGTTAACTTGCCAAACATTAGGTTGGTGTAACACTTATTTGTGAAGAGATTATCTGCTAAATAATAATTTGGCAAATGAAATTATGCGAAAAATTGTTTGGGGAGTGATAATTTGGCAATTTTGTTTTTGGTAAAACAAGGGAGACCTATATTGTGCACATGTAGGGTTGCCAGATCTTCAAACCGAAAAGCCGGACAAACCAGACATTTTAGCCGGACATTTTTTTTTATATACCATAAACTAGTGATAGTGATTTGACCAGGTTTGCCACTAACCGTACGATAAGAAGAAGAAGAGTGATTTGACTAGAAAGGCCGACATTTTTTTTTTTGATGCCATTCCGGTAATTTTGCTTTTTACATTCTAATGAAATAACAAGTAATTGCTGGTCTGCAAACGCTTGCAATTTCAATAACACATCACAAATCTATAAAAATTTACAAATTTAAAAAGCCTAACAAAAGCCGGACAGGTCGAGCTCCACCAAAATTTGGCCGGACACACAACCAAAAAGCCTGACAGTGTCCGGAGTCCGGCTTTATCCGGACGCCTGGCAACGCTATGCACACGTAAGTAGGCCACGTACAATTCGTCTGTTATAAGTTGGCGAGTGTGAAGTTAGGCTCTGCTAATTTTGGCGCTTGAAATATCGTACAAAAATAAAGGTTCTAAAAAAATAATGCAATTTGCAGTTGTTTTTGCTGTTAAAAACAGTTATTGGCATTCATTTTATTAAAACTTTTATTTTTGTACGATATTTCAAGCGCCAAACTTCGCAGAGCCTAACTTCACACTCGCCAACTTATAACGGACGAACTGTACCCCGATCAGCAGGGGTATATTTACCATGTCCAGTTAGGACCTGCCTCATGCGGCAGGTGAAGATACCGTGACGCCTCTCCAGCCACTCCACAAAGAGGATATCTAGGTAGGTACTTTTCGCCATGATCATTTACTGAAATACTATGTATACTTAGATTATTAATTAGCTTAACAGATACCTACTATTTACAACTTTTGTAAGAAAGAACTGCTGTAAGGCCTCAGTATGACCAAATACGGCGAATCTTTTATCATGTAAGTATTTGCTAATTACTTCAAATATGATTTAGGTTTCAGTACCTATAATTAGACGTGCAATGCTAAATACTTCCCATAGTAAAAACAATCTTAAACCGGTTCTCAATATTTCCTTCTACCAACAGTAGACAGTGCACAGACGCTTAGGTACCTAAATAAACAACCACACAACTCCTAATAAGTATGTAGGTTCAGAGGTCTACTACATAATAAGTTAAATTGACGATAAACTATTACATCGTATGCATTCTCGACAGAATAATGTTTTATTAGCATCAAACATATAAGTAAATGGACTTTATGCCGGCAGACTTATAGTTCCTTATCAAAAAAAAAAACATCGCCCCATTCGAACTACACACTACTACACAGTACACACTATCTGATATGCTACGAGTGTGAATAGGTAAGAATGATATTGACTTTCAACGCGCCGCGTGACACACAATGACGATGGCACTATTGCCCGACTATATACTATGTCTCGCTTGTTTATAAACTCAGTCACTTGAAGCGTCTCGCGAACGATAGACTAATCATAATGGTGAAGGCACGGAAATACGTCGTTAAAAACAACTTCCAAGGATTACCTAAACGAGAAGATTATGAAATTGTGGAATACGAATTACCGGCGCTCAAGAATGGAGAGATCCTCGTTAAAGTAGAGTGGGTGAGTGTGGACCCGTACATGCGGGCGTACAACGCACGCTACCCAGTTCCGTACGACCAGTTTGGCTACCAAGTTGGCTTAGTAGAAGATTCAAAAGATCCCAGATTCCCGGTCGGAACCAGGGTTGTCTCCCACAAAGGCTGGTGTGACTACGCCGTCATTGATACAAATGATACCAAAAGTGATGCCGGAAAGGTTTACAAATTACCAAACTTGAAAGGTTTATCAAATTCTTTGGGAGTTGGTGCTGTTGGCATGCCTGGTGCTACCGCGTACTTCGGATTCCTGGAAATTTGCAAGCCTAAAGCTGGTGAAACGGTGGTTGTGAGTGGTGCTGCCGGAGCGGTTGGATCCCTCGTTGGACAGATTGCAAAAATCAAGGGCTGCAAGGTCATCGGATTCGCCGGTTCAGATGATAAAGTGAAGTGGCTCGAGGAAATCGGCTTCGACAAGGCGATCAACTACAAGACTGCGGACCTCGCAGGAGCTCTGAAGGCGGCTGCTCCCAAGGGAGTGGACTGTTACTTCGACAATGTTGGTGGAGAGCTCAGCTCGACGATCATCAACCAAATGAACGACAATGGAAGAGTTTCAGTGTGCGGCGCCATCGGTTCATACAACGATATGGGTAACTTGCCCAAGGCAACCATCCTACAACCTGCTTTAGTATTCCACCAACTGAAAATTGAAGGATTCCTAGTGTGGAGGTGGCTGGACCGCCAACCGGAAGCGTTTGCTGAAATCGTCAAGTGGATTCACAGTGGACAGTTAAAGCCTAGGGAAACCATTACTGAAGGTTTCGAAAATATCTTCGACGCTTTTGTAGGAATGTTGCAAGGTGAAAATTCTGGAAAGGCTGTTATTAAATTGTAAGTTTATATTAGATCATGCGCTTATTGTTTACTATCCAAAATTAAAATTAACTATTAATTTGTTGAAAACTATTTCATTTTATTTGCTCCTTTTATAGAACCTACTAGTATTTTCATAAATGTATTTATCTACTTAGTCTAACTATGTAGATAACATAATTGTACACCAAAACCAGTTACACAAATCTTATGTACCTATCTACCTACATCAACTTTAATCTTTGAGTAAAATGGTGGTCTTATCTGGCTGCGATATTTACCAGACAACCCGTGGATGGAAAAAAAACCTGTTGATGGAGTAGTTACTCAGATACCCGCGAAACGAGACACAATAGTAAAACAATAACAGCGCGGTCTCATAGGACCGGTTGGGGATTCAAACGTTAAAAGAACTTATAATATAACCAGCTACGGGTAGCTTGCGGTGCATCTACTGTTAAAAAAATAATAAAACAGAATTTTAGATTAATTCATGAATCCCCGACCGGTCCTATGAGACCGCGCTATTTTGTTTTACTATTGTGTCTCGTTTTGTGGGTATGTGATAGGTTAAAACAACATGAATATGAAACTATATAAGTACCTACTCCACTATATACAACTCAACACTTACCTGAACTACATCTATTTACAAGGAAGTAAAAACCTATACTTAGGTATGTTACCTACCACGTTCGAAGAGTTCCATATGAGTAGACTGCTAATTAACACGACAAGGCTATCGGACGCTTCCACACACCACTTCACTCCTATAACATGACATAAGACGTATAAAATATTACTTTAATATTTTATAGCTACTTACATACTCTAAAGACTTGGTAAACATTTATTATAGGTAGCTAACGAAATAAGGCACTCATTTCGTATGCGAATAATTTACTTATAGGTAAGTACTTAATTCATCGGCAAAATAGGCAGATATTTTAGCCAGTTACATTTCTAACATATTATGTAGGTACTAGTTTAAGACTAGCCTGGGGCTTATTTAGCATAGTTCTGATTGAACGTAAAGTGGTAAATTGACTGACATCAATCTATTTTTAGAATGATAACAAACAGACAGTACCCTGTGAGAATGTTGCAACAATGGGTCTGTGAACTCCCACAAGGTTGGATATTAAACGAATAGGTATGTTAGCATTTATTTAACACTACTACGTGCGGCAACTACATAAGTAGAGGTATTACATAACATCCAAAGTTCACAAAAACACGTTTATCCTGTTATCATATCGAATATCATGGAAAAGATCAATAAAGCAAAATTATTTATCAAACACTCACGCGTCACGTCGATATCGTCGATGTAAAGCTTATCTTCCCTGCTCATCAGCATGTAGTGCAAGTCATTGCGGAGTGGTTCCTCGTCCAGGGTCACTACTTCGAACTTGACGTTGCAGGCCACGCCTAGCATGAGGCACACACCAGCTAGGAAGGTCGCGGAAAGCGTCGCCCTTGAAGTCTTCTCATTCAGCTTCTCCGCTTGAGCGAAGGTCCTCCTTCTCAGGTATTGGAGACTAGTGTCTATATAATCAATCAGAGCACCCAGTATCGGCACCTTAGAGTTAGAGTAAGTCATGTGCCTCGGCAACACGTTCGGCGGGTCGGCACCAGTAGCCATGCCAGCTGAATTTAATTTGTACGGAACAAAAATTTCTAAAAACTTTGTTGTAGGATACTTCTTAATTGACAGCTGTGATTTATTTTTCTTTATATGACAGGGACGACTAGAGACGTGACGTTTGTAAGAAGGAATAAGTTTTTAAAATAATTTCCTTTCTACCATAAACTTCTCACTCTCGGGTTGCTAAGACGTATCCCGGAGCTTATAATCCCGTTCCTGAAGTGGTATAAGGGTAATACTCAGTCAGTGAAAGTCCCGTCAAAATCGGTCTAGCTGTTACGGGAGATGTCCTCCTTCCCCGCCTCGGAAATTAAGTTCCGTTATCATCGCAGTATGAAAAGGTAGGTGTAGCTTGAGTTACTCATAACATTAGCAATAGGTATCCCATACCGGTACAAACAGACACTTCACTTCTAAATACCCGTTTGTATCTATGTGCGCTTCACGTATCTAAGCCGCAGAATGGAAATTGCGCATACAATGCGGCGTACTTTTTTTCAGCCAGTTTGAAATCTGGTTAAACGTTAGGTAGTCGCATTACAATACAGCGACGTTTTTCAATCCAGCGCACCAACTTTTAATACGGCGGGCGTTACACGTAATATAGATAAGGAAAAATCAATAATAGACAATGGTATATCAAAATTATAATTTTATTGGAGTCTGAAATGACGATATTATAACGTCAATTATCAAGAACTTAAATACAGGCTTAACATATTATTACTTTCAAGTTGTTATCTACTAACCTACCTTAGGTACCTACTTCCCAATTCGGCGAAATCATCAAATTCATTACATTTTTTGTTGATAAACAACAGGCACAAAAAGTGTAATAAATTTTGATTTATATCGTAAAGCGTTATCTTCATTTAACAGTTGCTGAGGAGAAACTTAAATCTTATATAATATAATTAACGATTAATCAGAAAAGAAAAATAAAATTAAACGATTAAGATGTTATTTAAATTTTATCTCGGTAAAGAAACGCACGATTACAAAGCACTTTTTGAAGTAACGTTATCGTTTATCGCAATACACACCAAGGTTAAACCTCAAACCGACTTCATTAATAAAATTGCAGCAAAGTAAACTATAACTTCGGTTATTTAAGTTCGTACCTATTATCTGGGCGTAAATTAGACAAGATTTTTTAATTTTATAAAAGACCAGTCGTGCTATAGAAAGAGTCGGTCATACTCATACATAACGGTATGAGCGCCTCCGTCACTCCATGTACTTGCGCGCTATAAGTGCCTACCGCCCAGCCGAGCGGTCTCGGTCCGCTTGCGGATCAAATTCAGTGCGGTTTTCGCAAACGAAGCGCGCGCACGCCGTTCAATTTTAATAGTGCTGTTCGTTCGTACGCGTACCTATGATGCCTTGCTTGCTTTAGATGGGTGCAAATCAAGTAAAAGAAGGGATCAACACCTAACATTTTTCCATTTACCTGACAATGACGAAAGTACGACGAAATTTATAAAAGAAATATTTTATAAACGATACAATTTTAAACTGTATTTAATTATATCTAAATTGTAACTACAAGTCAGAACATTCACAGTTCTCAATAACATAAACCCAAAAAGTCATTGTAATTTAATTTTATCGAAGAGGCAGCCCTGCGATTGCTGCGGGATCGCGCGGTGCGAAGCAATCACAACTGTACGCTTGAGCATTAAGGCACATTTTAGCATGCAGTGGTTGCCGACGCGATAGAGTAGGCTATTATAGTAGTAGGTATTGTAATTTTTCTACTGAGTGAAGTATCTGTTACGTAGTAACTATTTAGTAATCTGTGGTATGAGTTAGAGAGATAGTGAATCTTTATAAGATAAACACACCAAACTCGCTAAAATTTTAAGGTGATGGTTATCTACTAGCTTCATTTTTTGTAGGAAATCATCAAATGACTCTTTCCTCTCTAGGTGGAGCGTGAGGAATGTCAGACTTGCTGACTAAAATCTACCAAATCAACTGAAGGAACACTCAGGATAACTGTAACTGTTTTAAACAATTTCGCAACCCTGGCAGGCAACAAAGCCCTATCAATTTTGCTGACAGCTCTTTGAGGAGAGCGTGGACTCGCGGCTTGGTCTTTATCAGACGGTAAACTACCCATTGCTCTTCATCCAGTTCACCGTATGTGTTACGGTGGATGCAGAAATGTACGAGTACACTATTTGTCACTAACCCAATACCAGTAGAGGAGATAGTGTGAGCAGATGCCATATTGTGTACGGTCTGTACCCTATGTTACCTGACCACTCTTAGAAATATGGGTCAAACAATAAGAAGCACTGACTGTACGTTGTTAAGACCTTCAGTAACGGTAACTTACAGTTCGTCCACTATAAGTTGGCGAGTGTGTTATTTTTTTAAAACCTTTATTTTTGTACGATATTTCAAGCGCCGAAATTCGCAGAGCCTAACTTCACACTCGCCAACTTATAGTGGACGAATTGTAACACTTCTCATTTAGGGTTGTTAGTTAGAAAAGTGGCTTTAGTTGTAAAGTGCCAGGACAAGTCCGGAAATAAAAATTTCTCAAGTTTTTTTTTTACATTTTGAAACTCAGTGTCAAGTTGTAAGTTGATTGAAATTTAATCAGCGGTCGTATCAATATTTATTCACGGAATTAAAATCATTAACACAAACCTCTCAGTTCGTTTTACACTATTGAATGACTATTGAATGCAAGTAGTTCATTCAACACCGTCTAGATTCGAATGATGAAATTCCGTAAAAAATTATGTGTGACACTGATATATAAAAGAAGTCTTAAAAGATTTAGCATTTCGCGGGCTGTCTTGGAGAATCTTCTTTTTTATTATTATTGATAGGCTGGCGTTTGGCCACTATCCCACGTGATGGTAAGCGATAATGTGGTCGTTGATGGAGCACGCTTGCCTAGAAGTTACCTACTCACTTTAGACTTAAAGACCCCTAGGTTGCAGCTATCAGGAAACACAGACTCTGCACGGAATTCCACTCTTTGGCTGTAAGTATAATAAATGTGTTCCGAAAAGGTTTTGTACGTATGTGGTGATGTTCACCAAGTACCGGTGGCGCATCGCCGTACGTCTAGAGATCCGATGATGAAACGGTTTTGGAGGAATTTCAATTGTGCACACTCTCCGAAATGTCAATGATAAAAAACGGACATGCTAGAAACTCGTCGTCGATGCTCAAGACTTTGAAACTTCGATTCGATAAGTGCATCATTTCCTCTTAATATTGATACGTGTTTGTGTATGTATGCATAACCGGGTATAACATTGGTGTGTACTACGCTATACAACGTTTCTCTTACTAGGTAGGTAATTAGGTAGGTACTAAATAATTCAGTCTGTCACAATGCCGCACAACACTCACAATGTTCATCAGACAATAATAATAAATCGCTTAATTAAGACTCGGCGCAAACGAGCCACGAACTATTACCACTGGATGGCGGTGGCGCGCTACCGCCGCTTTTGTATCACTGTCAGAACCGAGCGAGAGCCACCGACGCGATGTTCGGAAGGAAGCCACCACATTTTTAACCAGTTCCCTGCTACAAGTCTTGCAATGGACTCCGATAAGAAAAGTTTGCTCGTGCATGGTTGCATTGGCATGGGGTCGCACGCTCACTTAGAACGTCTGATCTCTAAGTGCGCGGGGAATGGAGCAGTGCGACTGTGGCGGGTGTCGGAGTTTTGTGTGGCCTGATACTACTGTAACGAGTGGACGCCACCGGCTACACGTGTGCGGCGGGTCTATACAAAAATATATGATAGTGTGTTAAGTCGCTGTCGCTGGCCACCAGTTGCTGTTGTTAGTTGCCCGTTTGCGCCGTGGCTAAGGGAAGTTCTGTTGGATAAGCTAATCTACAAATTGTATAATTTAACATGGGTATAGTACGGTCAAAATGTCTTGACCGCTCTGAACTTCGAACAATTGGCTACGCAGTAATTAATTTTACGTATTGCTTATTTTTCCGAGAATCCGCAATAGTTTGTAACGCCAACTTAAGAGTAGTCATGTTTTGACCGTACTTTTTCAACAAGTTTTATATATTTTAATAACAGTCATGTAGCAAATCTCTATAAATTATTTATTGCTAAATTAATGTGATCACTAGATTTTTGATAATTTAGTTATCAACAGCCAATCTCATTATTTGGCTTACATTTTATTTGAAGATTTAGTTTTAAATGAAAAAAAAAATGTTTTGTATTCCATCAATTATCGAATCCAAACGCCAACTAACATGAATGAAGCTATACTTTACTACAGATTCTTTGATTTTCAGTCAAATTTTAACAAAACACTATGTAAATGTGAAAAGACTACAATCATATTATTTCTCTTACACAAAAACTTCAAATAACATTTTACAGATATCTCACTGGAAGTTGATTATTAAAAAAATCTAGGGTACAAAAGTGCCCCTTTCGATCAAGCTAATAATTGTCTGACAAACTTAAAAACACATACAAAATATACATCTATGTGTTAGGCTACCTGTCCATTTGAGCAGAGCAGAGTAGCAGAAGGCAGATTAAGGAGCAGAGGTAGGAATTATTGTTTTAAATAACTCCACTCAATTCACATTTCAGGCACGAAGCTTACAGCTGTAGCTTTGTTTGAGAGTTACCGCAAACTTAGAACGTAAAAGCTCTCGCTCCATCCAGATCGGGTAATGTTATGTAATGTTTACCCAACAATAAAAAGGCAGTGAGACGAGTTTGCTACGTGCAGGAATGGAAGTATTGTCAGCTAAATGATAGACACAGCAATATCCTCATAACTGAATACTCTTTAGAAACAAACACACTGGACGTAACGTGTCTATGGATTCCTATCCCTATGGATATGTTAGACAGTTACACAACTCCGCCTCTTTTCACAGCTACCTCGCTCGCTCAAATGGATAGGAAGCTTTAGTGTCCTCATAATTTAAAAACGAACTGTTACACTTAGACAGTAGATTCACTTAAACATTTGACCATCACGCTTTGTACACAAGATTACATTATTTGGGCCTCGACGCGTTTCTATAATTAAATAATTTAGTGTTAGATTTATTTATCTTTGAGCCAGATAAGTTTATTTAGAGTCAGACTATCGACGGTTGCTGACGATTCGTCGACGGTGTCGACAACTGCAGTTACCTCTGCCGTTCGCAACATGCCGCTCGCTCGTCTGTATGAGCTCTTAGATAGCAAATAGTCCCTACCCACTGCATACAGAGTCGAAGCGAACTATTTGTTGAATCAGGACATGAGAACATAATGTAGTCTCACAAACCTATGTGACCATCTAACTAGACAGCCTTTATGAACTATTTTACCTCTTTATAATATTAGTTTAGATTCAGCTAGCAAAAAGATGAGCAATTATATTCCGATAGTTATTCGTCATAATAGTTACGTCAAGAATACACCGCGAAGAAAGGTTTTACTAATACTCTTCTCACAAGATTATTTATGTTAGTTTGTTAGATGATTTACGTGAAACGGTAGGTGGCCGAAATTATTATTCATAATACAGTCAAAATGACTGACCAAAACATTGAACATCAACTAACAGGCTCAAAGAAATTTACATTCCATTTAATTCGATTTTTGAAATAATTTACAACTGCGTCGAGGCCCTTATGGGTTAGTAAAAGTGTGTTGGTATGCGGTATTCACGTGTTCACCCTCTTAGCTGCTGAGGAGTCCGCTTCCCCTTCACTGGCCTTCCTCTTCCGTTTGATGAGATGTGAGATGTCGGAAGCTGCAGGCTTGGGCGCGGAAGAGCTGGAACTTGAAGAACTAGCGATACCACCGCTGGAAGATGACGAGCCTTCGCCGTTAGCGGAGCAAAGAGTTTCGCGTACTCGTTTTATTGTCTGTGGAAATGGTGAAAAGAAGTTTTACAGTGAATTCAGTTATTTTACCTCATTTTGCTTTTCTATTGAAATAAATGACCTATCTATTAGCTTTGTTTGTAATAGTTTGGTGTTGAAGGTAGAATGACTGTTTCCAGGCTGTAATATTAACGTTTGAATCCCCGACCGGTCCTATGAGACCGCGTTGTTATTGTTTTACTATTATGTCTCGTTTCGCGGGTATCTGAGTAATTAAGCGGGAACTACATAAGAACGAAACATGGCGAAGCCTGGGTTGTGCGAAACGGGTCTAATGTGGCTTTCCTGGTCTAGTTGCCATATAAACTGTATGAAGGCTTACACGCCCAGATCGGAGTATGTAGACCACACAGTGAGCTTAATTTAGTTCTACCTTTACTTTGCTCGCCTGAAGATTTCTTGAATTTGCTGGATGTGACTAGATGTTTTTCTTAACCACTAATATAAAAACATGAATGATTCCCAGTCGCCACCGCGGGGATTGCCACCGGTGGCAAATGGGAATAAAAATTCCCAGTCGCCACCGGTGGTAACTGGGAAGTCATTGCCCCCACTTCAGTTTCGCTGTACATTGCTTTCTCCATAATAGGAAATAAAAGGGTGGGGCAACTTATCCTAAATCTGCATCTAATCTCTAAAATAAAGACAAAGTGCACTGCCAGCAATATTTTTTTTAAAAGCAATTTACAGCGAAACTGAAGTGGGGGCAATGACTTCCCAGTCACCGCCGGTGGCGACTGGGAATTTATATTTCCATTTGCCTCCGGTGGCAATCCCCGCGGTGGCGACTGGGAATCTTTCGTGGAAGGTAACTTTTACTCGAAAATGGCAAAAGGTGGGCTAGTGATTTTAGTAAGCTGTGTGTATTTATCCAAGTTTAGATATTATTTCGCAATTTTGACCAATATAGGTATTTATATTGTTTCTTATTGCAATACGATTTTAATAATCTTAATACAAGGTGCAGTTTTGAATCTGCTGGTAGAGATATATTTTTTTAATTCTATTTTTATTTTGCGGAACTCGGTAAAAGCGAGCAGAGTAAGTGGGCGGAGCCTCGTACGGACTGCCGCACTCACACACGCAGCGACATGACGCGCGATAAATCGCAACGGATCACCCGTTGCGATGTATTGTATATTTGTTAGTTTTACTAATATTATTCTGAATAAATCGAAGTTGTATACGAATAATTGAATATACACAATTCGATGTTGCCGACTTTTGTGGAATCAAGATATTCGTTTCTTGTACTGACTATAATTATTAGTGATCGGCATAGGTAGTGCCATTTGGGGTCAATGAACTTGAATGATAATATTAACATGGATATGCCCCGGGATTCTGAAGAATGTTTTCCATGTATTTATTACATGCTGTTGAACAATCGAGTAATATTAGTTCTAATACAGGGTATAAACCATTAATAAAAAATGAGAGAACCGTTTTATGGATCTATAAATATAATAAAATAAATTAATAAAATATTTCCCGGAACTCGACGGCATATCCATGTTAAGATAACTGTCACAAAATCCCGCGAATGGCACTACCTACGCCGATCACTAATAAAATTATACATGTTAGTCATTTTATTTGAACTAACTTTAAATTCCTCAAAGCTACTTAAAACTTTGCTTCCTCCTTAATTGAGTATGATATTCTTTCTGACCATTGTAACTTTATAATACAAGACTCGACTCAAGATGTGTCAAGTCTACAGAGACAGAAACTGTAAAAACTTTTTAAAACATAAAAACCATGAATATAGACATCAATGGCCATGATCATAACAATAATTAAGCAACAAATAAACCACATGGCCATTCATGTATTGGGTTCTGTCTGAAATAACACACAGGGTACAATTTTGAACAAATTTATTTCGAAATGTTGCTTAAACACAATAGAAAAATGGCCGTGTGGTAAATGTTGGCTTAAAACTAAAATGAATAAGATCAAATTCAATCAGTACATTGAGCTTAGGACTATGAGTATATTTTATTATTAATGCTACTGAGAAAAGCTGCCAGTCTGTCTCATGAGAATACAGTCTCCTTTAAAAGTAGCATCAGCCTAAATAAGTTTGAGTATCGATTATATTCAGGCATTTTAATATACAGCCTTTAAATGCACATTTTAAAATTGTCACAATACACGATTACAATATCACATTATCAAATCAATACAGTCTTAAAATTACAATGATTAATTAACAACTTTCAGTCCAATACTTTCAGTCAAAACTGGGTAAAATTCAACTGTTCATTTCTCTTCCGAATCACATTTTCAACAATATTAAAAGCAAGGCACACATTCATTCCAAAAGTTTAAAAAAATAATACTGATTATAATTAGTAACAGTCAAATATTAAAATTAAAAATCACAATATCACATACGGTGGCATGGATTTAGTAATTTGGCACATAATAATTTAGGAACAATTTTTTTTCAACAAATATCACAATGTCATGGAATGTCAACATTCTACCTATACTTAACAGCAAAGCTTATTGTTATTTGACATGAGTATATTTTAAAGAGATTTTAATTTTATTACGTACGGTAAGCTACTCAAATTGTACTTTATGTTCCGACTTTGTTAGTCAGCGACAGTTTTGAAAAAGCCTTTTGCAACAAAACGAATGTCATCAAAACTTAAGCTTGACATTCCAACTGGCAATGAGACCTTTCCTTAATAATCATGTTGCGTAACATCTTCCTAGTAACCTCAATGCAATCGCAGGGTCTTACCTCAGCCTTATAGTCCATCATATCCTGGATCTTCTCCTGGATTTCAGGCAGGAGTTCCTTCAACTCCTTAATTTCACCTTCGACGGAATAGAATGGGTCTGCAGTGGTGAATTTCTTGACGGTGGCGTCATCGATAACGGCTGCAGGGTTCTCCAACGTCTTGATGCGTGTTTCCAGAATGTTGGCTGCATTCTTGAAGTGTGTGATTGCGTCTTCGAAGTTTGATGCCAGGGAATTTGCCAGACCTGTAAGACAAAAGATTTCAATATTGTACTGAAACTTGAAGACTACATGCAAATTCAGTAAGTACATATTTATTTTAATAATTATAAATCAAAGCTTTATAAGATCTTACCAATTTGATAATGAGTCTCAGCAATACGCCTGTCGTCACTACGGTACAATTCCTTCTGGAGATCCAGGCAGCTCTCTGTAATTGGCAGAAAATGCAATGTAAAGAAAGATTTCTAAAAATAATTTCATCTGTTTGAGGCCGTGAACCATGTGTTCACATCCTCATTTTAATATCGTAGTTAGCTAGAGACTTTTGATCTATTATACTGAGATTGGATCATTAGCATCATTTCAGCCAAAAGATGTCTACTGTTGGAGTTAGGCCTCTCCCAAGTATCGACCAGTCTTGTGCATCTCGTTTCTATCAAATTCCCGCATCCCTCACAAGGTTATCGGTCCACCCACAACAGCTTCCCACAAGGTGGACTGATGATGTCCACCTTGGACAACTGTCTTTTGGCTAGTGCTGTAAATTATGCCTGGTACACACATTGGGCCCGACAGTGCGTTCATTTGGGTAAAATAAACTTATTTTCTTCTTCTTCTTTCTTCTCTTCTTCTTCTTGTGGGAAGCCTTCCAAACTGAGTCTTCCAGTATGTGATCCATTCTAGAACCTTGAGTCCCAGTCAGGCAATGTGCAATGCTACTTAAATTTGGCGATTCTTCAGGCTATGTCGGTCGACTTAGTTTTTTTGCGGATAACTTCATTTCTGATGCGATCATACATACTCCAAGCATAGCATTTTCCATTACCCTTTAGGGGCAGATTATTATGATAGTGCCAGTACTCACGCATGTCAGTAACAGCCTTGTCGTAGGTTTCGCTCTCGAGCGCCACCTCGCCCAGCGCCAGGTGCACGTCGGCTAGAAGCGCGCGCGCCGCGTCGCCGCCGCAGTCCTGCACGCGACGGTATAGAATGCTGCGCGCCAAGTCTACAGAGACAATACATATTATGCTATTAGCTAACTAGCTGCTGCCAGCGGCTTCTTTCGCAAAAATTATCCCAAGGGAACATACACATATTCCAGGACATGGTCTACTTCTATACCAAGTTTCATTGAAATCCATTCAATAGTTTTGGAGTGAAAGAATAAGAAACATCCTTAGATATATGCAAACTTTTGTGTTGATATAAATCAGACAAGCACTTGGATAGGGTGTTGTGGGCACTATCATAAAATGGATGTCTGTAGCAATTTGAATTACTTTAAACGAAACTTTGTTACAAACATAACATTATTATAGACTGTAACATAGTTCCCACCACAGTAACTACTTTAGTTATTATCATTCCTTTATGTACCACTATATTCCGTTATGGCGAAAAGCTGCAGGTACAAAATATATTTGTTTTACATAGATATACTGTCACATCAACAATTAAGTGCCAATAACATTTGATATTTTTCGATTAAATTACTTTTTAGCGTGTATAATTGAAATGTGCATAAACATGCACATTTCAATTATATATAAATATTTAGTTGCAACTGCAACTAATTAAACTTTATTGGGCAGGTAGTTTTTGACTTCGACACATAGGGAGTTATTGCACTTTGTTGTTGAATGTATTGGTATATGAAAAGTATGTTAACTGAAGTTTTCTGATAGAATGTTTCACCATCTATGAAAATATGGAAAAGCAAGAGGATCTTTTAAGGATTAAACTGCAAATGTCATCTTTCATACTGTAAATTTATATTATTTACATGGTACAAGAGCTTACCAAGCATTTCCCAGGCAAGTTGTAAGTTATCAACATCATCTTCAGCATCAGCCTCAGCATCAACATTCATTGCAGATTCGTCATGATCACCATTAGTGGTTCCCTGTCAATAACAAAAAATATTTTAGCACAACAGTAGCTTGAGGTCTGATGCTTTCACTCAGTTAAGATGCTTATCTAAAATCTAAAATAAGGAATATACAGGTGATTCATTATCATCATTATTTGGGCCGAAAGACGTCCACTGCTGGACATAGGTCTTCCCCAAGCGTCGCCACAACGACCGGATAAAAAGGACAAAAGAATAAAATATTTTTGGATAGAAACATTATTACGTCAGAAATAAAAATAGAATAGAATAAACTATATTGTACACCAAAAAGTAATGGTACATTTAAAAGCAGGTACAGGTATAAGCCTCCATCAATAAAGATTTTAATTGTATTTATAGCAAGAAATGAAATTAAATATGAGAAACTAACTGCAAGAAATTCATTCAAATAATAATTAGAACTATATATTACCACTAATAGGGCCATTGTAATTCAAAGTCACATTTGGTCAGAAGTTCAGAACAAATGTGACTTTTAATTCACAATGGCCCTAGGAACAGTAATAATATAAATGATATAATTATGCATTTTGTCAGCTGACTGTTTTTAACTATTTTTTATAATCCATTAATAATGATGTGAACTATCAGATAAAATATAAAAAATACATTTGAACGGAATTGGAACTTCTATAATTATTCACAAAATGCATGAAGTACTTTTTTTTGCATGCAGTACTTGTGTTTTAGCACCTGTTACAAAATAATCACCATACATGTTTTACTAGTTAAAACAGTTATTGACTTTTTAATGACTATGTATTTCTGAAATAGTAACAAGTTTCTTGATGGCTGCTTTTGATTAGAAACAACTAATTTTAATGGTGTACTAGCTTGTAAAGTTCTACAAGTAATATAGACCTAGGTTTATTACAAAAAATATTTTGGATTCAAGCCATCATAAGTCATAAGATGCCCAGCCTTTGGCCTGAGTCTCTGAGGCCTCATTATGCTATACTATAAGAAGACAAAAGGTAGCTTTATCTGTCAGCAGCAGATCTAACATTGAGAAAAAAAGCTATAAATTTTTTAGTAGGTAAGGAAAATCTGAAAATGGATTAGTATTTTCTGAGATTTCTTCTTACAAATAAACAAACAATTTTAAGATTAAGACTCACAGGCTCCTCATTGTCTTCAGCAGCAGTACTGCTGCCCGGCTCATCTTCTTTAGTGGTAGACTCAGGTTCTATTTTCTCTACTTCTCCATTTTCTTTCTTCTCACTTTCTGGTTCACCCTCAGCCTCCGCTTCTGCCTCAGCCTCACCATTCTCACCGTTTTCTCCATTCTCTTCTTGTTCTAAAGAGCGAAGAATATTTTACTAAAGGAGTTATGAGTGTACATATGGATGGATAGAGGAGGAGGGCCAAAGGTGGATGGATTTTGTGAAAAGGGATATGAAGGAAAAGAGACTTTGTTATAGTGTGATAGAACAGAATGGAAGAAAAAAGTTTAAATAAAATGAGACAAGGACAGGAATATGATGAATTAAGAATTATTATAATGGATTTTCATTACAAAGAATTCATATGAAGAACAGTTACTAAATCCAGCTTTCTACATGCGGAGAGTTTACACCTAAATTATGACAATTATCTTGTCTTGTTTTCTCATATGTTGACGTCAACTTTCAGTGAATCACATGTACCATTGACACATGCCAATTTAAAGCATACTTTTTAACCTATCACATACCCACAAAACGAGACACAATAGTAAAACAATAACAGCGCGGTCTCATAGGACCGTTCGGGGATTCATGAATTAATCCTTGTATAGCCTTCACACCTTCATTATCCTCGTCTTCCTCATCAGCATTCCCTGACCCTGGCACACCATCACCAAGAACCCCACTCTCTTCTCTTGACAAGCCAAGTAGTGCCTTTCCATACCTGTGGGGTAAATGATAATAATGCATCAAAGATAAAGTACTTATAAGTTGCTGTGTGGATTAATCTTTGTTATTAAAATTGTGGATCAGATAAGAGTATCTTTGAAAATTTCTTTTTAATCATTGGAATTTTGATGTTATCGCAATCAATTCTAAGAAACTAGCAAAAAATAACAAGAAATTAGATTTATTTAGCACAAATACCAACACAGTGAAGTAACTAGTACTAAAATAGGAACTAAAAATATAACAACATGTCTTGCAGCTGCAACCAAATAGGTGCAAGTTTAGCATAATCCCAGACAACTGTGTAGCAGTTACCTAAGGCTGGTTTTTAGCTGAACCTTACTAGTCATTACACAAACTACAAACCTTCTCCAAAACATCAGCATCATTGATTAAATCATTATAGTATAACTAACCATAAGTAGGCCTCGGCACATTGATCCGCAGTGTCTCCATGTTCTTTAGCGAGGCCCTCACAGGCTTCAGCAAGAGAACTGGCAGCTGCACTGAAGTCTCTCACGGCCAGGTGTCTGCGGCCCGCAGCAAGCAGCTCCATAGGGGATGATGTTGACACTTCGGTAGCTTCAGACATCTGAAGGCAAGGACAAAACAACTTGTACCTATTTTAAATTAGTGGCAATTGTCTTCATTATTTTACCTCTTTGTTTGAATAAGTACCCATGCAACTAGTTCAAATCAACACTCCAAACAAAAGATTGGATAATTTTTTACAGAGTGGTTTTGAAAGAAGAATAATATTATGAAGTACGTCTAAACAGACTACTAATTGTCCAGAACGAGTTACTGTTTTATTATACTAACTTTGCGATAGAACACAATGCGAGTACGGCAAACGAGTATACAAGCCGTATGGTGTGAGCGCCAATTTACACGATGAATGTCAATTATAGGGCATTGCGTCCTACTTTTCGCCGCATTAGAGCAGTTTTACGACAGATACTAACGAAACACTTACGGTGAAAGAGACAATAACTTTCTTTTCGTCATTTCCACGATGTAACGGTCAGCGGTAATATAACAATACCTACATCAATAAATACAATAGGCAACTAACAAAATCCACGTGGAAGGGCCAAAAAAGTCTCCTAATACTAAAATATTTTGTAGGAACTACTTAAATACTGAAGAATTACAATCGAAATGATAAAATATTACCATGAACATTGAAGATTTAATGCAAGAACCCCGCCAAAATGTTGGATTCCGCAACCCATGAGTAAGAACAAGAAAGTTTATAACAAGGTAAATACTTACTTTGGTGGTTATTTTTGAGTAATAGTACAATTTCAATACAAAACTATTAGTAAATTCAAAGCAAAAACCAATAAAACTTGGAATTATGCACGCGTGTCGACCGATTCCGTTTACTTGCTTGCCGTTTTTAAACAGATTAAAAAATAACCAATGAACTTTACTGACGCATGACAACTGAAACGTCAACTAATACTAAATGTCAATATGTAAATGACAGCAGCAGTTCTCAAAATTATTTCTCTATGGGCGTCTTTCGCGCGTAAATTCGAGAAAGCCAAGACCCGCGAAATTTTGAAAATAATTCATAGGTTTACTCGTTTTTATATATTATTTAAATCATTAACAAGTCTGTTTTACTATAGCCTGTTGTCACAAGCTTCAACTTCTTATCACAACGGGCAAATATATGCTTTATAATAGTGCAGATATAACCACCTTATTGGAAGTTACACGTTTAAGCCGTTTGGCTTTTGAACACTAGGGTCAAAGGGTCCAAGTGTGAGTGCCGATCGAGTTTTTCGTGACATCAATAATCATCAGTTAGCTGACTCATGACCATAGGACCGGCTTTTTTTCGACGTCTTTTGTTTTCGAGTTTTGGGTGAACGAAATGGACAAATCCAAAACTTAAATTATGTTTTCCCTTCCCTTTTTTCCCACTATTCGCAGATTTTGTTTTTGTATCGTTTAGTAGTTAATAATAGTTGCTGGAAGTTGTTGTCAGCTGGCGAGGGTCGCGGGAATCCGATGGATGCGAGACGCAATAGACCGGTCGTTGTGGCGACGCTTGGGGGAAGCATAAGTCCAGCAGAGGACGTCTTTCGGCTGAGATGATGATGAATAGGTAATAAAAAAAGCTCTTTTTTACTGTAAGGGCCTATTTCACCACCTATGATTAAGTTTTCGATAACTTGCTTGGCAGATAATTTCATACAAATTCTGTTCCATTTTTTAATTTATTCAGAAAGTAGGGGCTACTCGGACCTAAGAAAAATTCGACACGTAAGTAGGAACCAGAAGGAACCAATATTAGGCGCAGACATTATTGGTATCGTTTATAAAGAGCTAATAATTATGTATAGGTATGAGATAACTATGTTAGTAATCAAAACCACCAATGTCTACACTCGTTTAAAAAAGAAATGTCCTGTCTTTATGAGGTGTATGTATCTACAATTAAAAATAATAAGATCGAACGATTTGAAGATACTTACTAGGAAATAAGTTAGTTAAGTAAGTACCTAAATCTGTTTTGTTGAAGAAACAACGTGAAACAAGATTTTTTAATAGCCTATATTGTGTCCTACAGTTGAGCAGTAGCCTCCTCTTTCTCCTTCCAAACCTCTCTGTCTAAGGCGAAATCTAGAAAATTATGTGAAGTAATAACTTAATCATCAAAATGACTTTTCCCGGTCTGGGCGGAGCAGGAGAGCGTGTTAAACTTTTACCGACTAAATCCCACTCCTGTTCTTTCTTTGTTTTCGTTCCAGGGCCCCGGAGTTCTCTTTCATATGAATGAGGCCCCGAGGGGTTCACTCACGACCGACCCAGGGCCCCAGGACTATCTTAATGATAAAAATCTATACTAATATAATAAAGAGATAAAGTTTGTTTTTTTGTTTGTAACTTTGTATGGAATAATCTCTGAAGATCCTGGTTCGATTACATAAATGTATATATTTATAGAAAGCTGCTTTCTTCCTGAGTGCTATAGGCTATATTTTATGTAAAAAAAGGTAACTAAGTAAATTCAGAAAAACTTTCACGCGGGCGAAGCCGCGGGCAAAAGCTAGTAACATAACTTATGAATATTTATGTTTGTTCTTGAAAATTGCTCTTATTTACATAAATATTTTATTAAAATCAATATTTTAGGTACATCCGTATATACTACTTAAGTATATATCCAATTAATGACGGTGCAGCTTGCATCATGTAATGACACAGGGTGGGTAGCTATCGACTTTTCCCCCGCCCCACCCAAGCGGTCACCCGCCCAATCAAACTTTAGTAATGTTTGCGTATTATCGAGACGCATATCGATAGAGTGACGTAATAATATTTGCATTTATATTATTCAAATATAAATTTCATAGTTTTAATTCCTTGCTAAAAGAAAATGGTAAGTCAAAAAAAAATTGTTAGACTGGGATAGAATGCCAAACTTTTCAAAAATAGTTTATTAAATATTTACCCACTTGTAAAACTTGCTAAAAAAATAGGAAAAATTGTAATATCCCTGATATTTCTAGTTTAACATAGATGTTAAACACTCCCACAAGGTGGACCGACGACCTGGCGAGGGTCGCGGGAATCCGATGGATGCGAGACGCGCAGGACCGGTCGCTGTGGCGACGCTTGGGGGAGGCCTATGTCCAGCAGTGGACGTCTTTCGGCTGAGATGATGATGATGATGATAGATGTTTCTAAAGAATTGGGGTAGTTGCTTTATCTATATAAATTGCGTTTGAATAGATTAATGCTTACCGGCCTAAAAACACTCCAAACCACTTCACATCCAAATGGTACAAAAATTTGCGGCATTGTTAAGTTACTTGTAGGTAGATAATTGTGGAGTTTCTCAATAGATACATATTTTTATTGTAAGTGAGTGTGAGTGAGCGATTTATACCCGAAACTAGAGTAACTAAATACAACCGAGGCACCTATACCTCGGGACATCTAGCCAGATTGTACCTTAATTTGCGTTAAGTAAATGATACCTAATCATTAAGATTCCCAATTACCTAGGTATATTTAAACAAAAGTACCAGTCCAACAATTAATGAAGCTACTTTAGTAGGTTCCTCTCAGTTACCAATAGGTATTTAAAGGAAAAAGGTGTGTTGTCTATTTCACTGAAATAAATAAAACACCATAAGAACCTTTCTTCCAAATGTCCAGCTATCATCACCGCAATCAATCTTACACGCAACTAAATACCCGCGTAAGTACGAGTACCAAACGGACACAATCACAGTTTACTATCGATAAAACAGTTTCCCCTAGCGCCAGCACTACGTACCGCTTCATTTTCCCACTTTCCCTCAGTTTGTCTGCAACGGGTGGACCGGCAGCTCGTGTCCTCGCTCGGCCTCCTTCGCGAACCTATTACAACCCTTTATTGACATACCTACCACGCGAGATCGGAATAAAAAGTTTGTCGATACCTTTTAAAAAATGTGATAAAATACTTAAGTATTTTTCATGCGAGGTGGCGTGAACCCCTATAAGTAAGTTATTTTTTTAGTTGTTTATTACTTACCTAATTTTTTTTTTGTATGTTACATTGTTATAACTAAGGATGAAAGCTTACAAATATTTACTGTGCTTTTATTGTAGTTACCTATTGCATGTCCTTGTTAGATTTCCGTTGAACTCTTTTTTTATGGCCCGTATACAATAAATTAGTGTTGTGGTACTCTACAAATAACTGCTAGATTAAGGTCGTTCAATGAACCCATACGATTTATTAGACCTATGTAGATAGTAAACTACACACACACGTACCTAAACTAATTACCTTTACCTATAGAGAACTTTTTAAATTGATACCGAAGCCATTCGTTATATTCTCTACTATTATCATTATCGCCCTACGGTATCACTATGTGATGGTTAATTGCTCAAATGACCTTTACTGAAGGTTTAGATAGGTATAAGTGCTTGCCTGCTATAAGTACCGGGGTTATATACCTACCTATATACTGGGTGTTCGTGTTACTACTTATTTAGGTAACTTTAGGTACTACTACGTACCTTTCACGAATATTGCCTTTAAACGAAATCCTTGTCATCATGAAAATTCAGTTCTAACAACGAAGTACAAAATTTACTAATCACGAAGACAAGATACAAGATCTAGATTAGATGTTTCAGGTAGTTCTTGTACCTAAAATATATAGATATTGTCTATGTCTAGTTATTGGGTAGGTTTAGTTAGTAGGGGTAAAGTTGGTAGGTACACTTTCAGTTTTCCTTCAGGGTAGGTACATCATATAAAAGAAGGACGCTTTTCGCGTCTGTTTGTGTAGATATCTGTCACCGGAAAATTGCATACCCCATTTTGATGGTAATAAACCTTAGCTTAGATAATAATTTCGCGATATATTATTTTAAAAAAAATGTTTTGTATAAGTACGATAAATCACATACAAAGTCATCAGTTTCGAACACAACTGTATTTTATTTAGAAAAATAGTTCAGAATTTGTCGCGATATTTTACCATCTTATGGCGTTTACAATTTTCCGGTGACATGTCCTCCAAATCCTAAATCACGTTACCGATTTTGAAGCGTTTATCACTAATGGAAAAGCAATAAAAGAAGGTGTGTGTGTACTTATAGTTTTCACCTGTGCAAAACCATGGCAACTCACTAGTGAATTACAAATTTTGCCAGTGTAGAGTTTAGTCTAGAGATAGTTTAATCAAGGCTAGAGTGAATAGGATCTTAATAAGCTAGTGGGCCTCATCAACGATTGTATCACCGATGACTATCACTATCATGTAGGATTGCAGTTAAGCACTAGTTTATATCAATTTAAAAAAAGTCTAATTTAGGTCCTATGTTATTTCTTTTAGCCAAGTCAGGTGATAAGCATCAACGACCCGGCAGTCTGTACCAAATCGACCGCTGTTAAAATACAGCAATTTCATAAACCCAAAAGTGTTTTGCAACAGGCTGTTTAAACGCGCCCTAATCAAACTTAGAACGATAAAAAATAAGGAGGCTGTTGGCCACGGCCCACGATCACTAAGGCAAAACAATCAAAAAGTTTATATTCATTTGTCTGAACCTGTTTACCAGAATACCAGCCTGAAACTTTTAAAGGGAATTTATTAGGGTTTTGTGTGCTTTAGCAGAAGCTTTCTCGTCGAGTGGCGGTCCTTAGGTAGGTCTTAGCGATATAGCTAATATTTGCTGCAATAGGCGGTCAGTTTCGTTAACAGTCATTTCCAATATTGCTTCTTCTTCTACCTGGCGTTAATCCCGGCTATTGCCAGGGTCCGCATTCCGACTGAACTCTCTCCAGTTTGCCCGACCTTCAACATCCTTTCCAGTAAGGCCATTGGCTCTCATGTCGGACTTGACCACGTCCAGCCAGCGCTTGCAAGGGCGACCACAGGACCTAGCCTCAAGGAAAGCCATATTCATGCATCTCCGATCAACGTAGGTACCCCATAGGGCGGCGCATAATATACCATCGTAGACGAGACTCTTGCAGTTTTTCCCTCACGTCACGTACACCAAGACTACCTCATTGCCAATATTGCTATTAGGTAATATTTGTAACCTGGATTTGGATCTTCAACTTTGTGTCAAGCTATTTTGTGGAAATTGCTTTGTTAAAGTTTTGTGCAGCTTCCTACAATAAAAATAAAAGCTGGAGTCAGTACAAAAGTCGAAGATACCTATTGAAAGCAAGTCCCATTTAGAAGTCTTTTATATCCATCCTAAAAAGATACGTAAGTCTATGTGTCTAAGGGCCTGTTTCACAATGTCTGAGTAGGCACTACTCACTGAATAAATTCAAAAATTTGACAGAATTTGTATGAAATCATCTGCCAAGTAAGATACTCGAAACTTAATCATAGGTGGTGAAAGAGGCCCTAAGTATCAAAATATAAAACAAATGGAACATTAACGTCATAATTATAGTATGAAACCAGAATTTCTACCTGTTTATGTAAACTACATAACGATACCTACAATAAACAGAGTTGCAAACCACAAATTGCGAACATTATCCACACATTTCACAAAGCTGTGTTATGTTTTAATACCTGAATGGGAACTGGTAAACGAGGACGTTAAATTTTATGAGTCTATTTATCAGGGTTTGGACACAAGATGGGGTAAAAGAGAGTAGAAACATATTTAATACCTTCTTCTTAGAACAAAGAGGAATGCTGGCTGGGCAGTACTTTTATTAACATTTCAGGTTAAAACCGAAATAATTGATAAGCATAGTTCGTCTGTGTTATGCCCTTGTCATATATTGGGATCAATACAATAAGTACGTGTTTAATTTTTCATCCATTTCCTCCCTTCAACCATCACACTATTAAACACACATACTTACTACCTATAACAAATATAATCTTGTTCTTCCAAACTTCCAGTCTAGTCAAATGCATCTGTGTGCGAAACTCACACAATCCATCTATCTTTCCTTTCCCTGCCTTCCTGTCCCCTTTCACCTTCCACATTTATATTCATAACTCTTGTATCTACACGAACCTACTTTGTCTGCATTATCTGGGCGTCATGTGCATTTCATGCAGCTAGCGCGATTTTGAACCAAATCATCAAAGTAGATATGAAAAGAAAAATAAAATTTGCTTTTCTGTTTTTAGGAATGTCGGGCATTAAGTCCTCTTAGCCCGAAATGGCCATTGGATAAAATATAATACAATACTTGCAAAGAAAGGGAAAATAAATATCCCGAAACGAATTCACTTGACCATTTCTCCCCTTTATAGGCATGTTTTGGCGTTAGGCAGAGGGACGAATATTTCGTGGGCGTGCCAAGAATACCAAAATCAGCACTTCGAAATAAGTAGGTTATGAATGTAGGAGATTAATTTAGCCTGGTTGACCGTGATTACCCGTGCCGCAAAGCTGGGCCAATTCATCAGACTTATTTTTACGTTTCAGTCCTAAATGTAGTATTACTCGTTGGTCTAGGCACACTAAATTATAAAATAAGTATTAAAATTCTCGTCGCGCCCATGCATATATGAATTATTTGGTATTTTCTGAAGTGTAAACGCGTTTGTCACACGCAAATATATGGGATTAGTGTGAATATTTCCAACGAGCTTTGTATTCAACATGCGGCTTTATTCGTGTAGACTCGGCCTCACACACGTGCTGTTGGTTCTGTGAGCTTAATGAATTTTTTTTTACTGTTTTAATTTCTTGACTTTTTATTCTTGCTCTATTCTGAATTGATTTTCTTCACTGGATATCGTTCTACTTTAAAATGAACGGGAACGGAATTTTGCAAAACCTTTCATTTAAATATAATTTCGCTTGAATATAAATAACGAAGAAAAAGTTTCAAGATTCGTGCTAATTATTTACCAAATGAAAGACCACTCACTGCTTTTGTATGCCGCTCTTAGCAAAACTTCGGCTCTCCAGTAGGTACCTTAACGTCACAAAATGGCGATTTCCGAGGGTTGGCGAGTTTACGAGCACTATTCCGACCTTTGTCCCCACACGACTCTAACATCTCACCCGGAACGATCAACAGCCGGTTTATTATGACTATTTCCTTTGTTCACAACGAAATGAGTAAATGCAGATCCATCTGGAGACCAAGGACTAGTAGATACATGTAATTGTGTAGCAGAGAAGTTACAGAGGTTATTTAGCGTGAAGACGAAAGTGGGGAAAGAAAAAACGAAATGCTGATAATTGGGGGCCAGATTATAGGTATGCCTATTGCACAAAAACAGTTTTTCGGCTTTGTCATCTTCTTGCCAATTTCTTAGTACTCGTAGTGGTAGCAAAAACCTGAAACTTCGAGTACATCTTTAATAACTACATCTATCTATATCATCTTTAAAACTACGAATTACATCAACTTTAATGTGATGGACCTTCGCTGAGGGGACTCCCCAAGACCTTACAACATTTACAACTCTGTATACGGATCCGCCGTTTACCCTCCGCAAATTAACGCGAAATTTCGATAAAATTACAACCCTTTTAGATACCTATATACACCTAGGTATTATATTTATATTTTGGTTGGTGCTTTTTATTATAGCCCAAGAACGGCTTAGGCCGTTGGTGACGTACAGGGCAGGGGTGAATTTTTTGCCTTATACGAACGCAGAGTTCAGGGTTTATTCTAATAACTGTGTTTTTGTCCTCAGGTGAGGAGTATAGTCTCCTCGGCGACCAGATGATCAGTTTCAGTGTTATCGGGAGCGAGGAAAGGCCACAAAAATTGCTCCCCACGGCAGTCCAGCGCGTGCGTACATCGCCTACCACAAGCTCGGGGCAGGCATGGACGCCCAGACCGCCACGCCGCAAACCGACTGCGAATGTGGTGTGCACCCCTCAGTCTTCTACCTGCTGGCCACCTTGCTCCTCACCAGGTTCGTTGTATTATTATTATATTTTTTTCTTTACTCTCTTGTGATGACATGAACTCCTAGTATATGAACCAGGTTGTTTTTGATGTTTATTTATTTATTTAAACTTCATGTACAGTGGTGGTACATAGGCAGACTTAATGCATCAAGGCATTCTCTACCAGTCAACCTTAGGATTAAAAAGACAACACTGAGGTTTATAAAAAACACCAAACAACTTTTTTCCAATATGGATATACCTATCTCTTGAAAGAGAGAAGTGGAGAGTGTAGAAAAACTAGAGTTAAATACGTGCTAGCCCAGGAGTTCTAGTTTCTGTAATTTATTTCACAACACTCAAAACGGTAAAGGAAAGTCCTAGAACCAAAAATTTGAAAACCAGCCACAGCCACCAACCCGCGCTGGGCTCGCGTAGTCGATTACGGCCTTTCATTACCACTCCCAGAGAGGAGGCCTGAGACCCAGCCGTGGGAACATCATAAGGATGATTATGCTTATACTATATCTTCTGGTCTTATAAGACCAGAAGATATAGTTGTATTGTCTTTTCTGTGTAGCCAGTTTTCAGTTGTACACATCCTCAGTTACAATTTTTGCAGCAAAGTATAATGAGCTTTTATCTCTTAAAGTAACCCAAAACATGCTCATGATTTCAGTGAAATTATTGAGGATGAAGGACGCCTGATGTAAGTGTATTGTGATCGATCAATCATATCTCGAGACTTTCCATCAAACTCTGAGACAATACAAATCTACATAAGCACCAAAAGCTTCATAGAGACGGTAACTGAAGTGAAATTGTGAAGAATACAAACAAAGAACGTTTCATATTATTAATACCTACTCTTCTTTAATACCCACGTCTGATAGGTTTTCAGAGTACAAATATATATTTATTTATTTATTTGGGCATATACATGGATAACCACTATTAAGGCCACCGAAGGAACCCAAGTGGGTTTATCTTAGTAAAAGTCTGACCCTCCCTCTCGCTTTACCGACTCAGGGCGGGAGAAGTTATTTGATTAATTTGGAAAAAGGGTAAAAATATACAATTTTTTTTAAGAGCCTATTCTGTCCCACTCCTGGGCAAAGGCCTCCCTCTACTCTTTCCATCTCTTTCATATATTTTATTATACATTATTATTGGAATTTTGATCCGGTTTCTAAATTGAGTATTTGTAGTGAAGAACATATAAAAACCAACCTGCAAAGGTTTTCAAGCCAAAGTAGAGTGTCACAAGTAGGTAATACGTCTTCTACCTACCGGCGGTTACCCCCATTTCTGATTTAATCATTTGAAGTTGTATTTTTCTCAAATCCTGAAAACAAGTCAAAATTCGACATTAAAGTAGGAAGGGATTGACTTTTAACTCAAAAAACTCTATTCAGAAACCTGCTTTTAGCCATTTAACAGCACCAACATTTTACTTTACCGTATTTAAGGTCCAAGCAGGTTATATCTCATTATTATAAAGCTCTCTGAGCATTTCATTAGCTCGTAGATTCTCGTCGGACCCATCTCAAGTTTACGGTCAATGTTAGGTATGCCTGAGTTATTGGGAACCCTCCTTAGTGTAAGTACTCAGTACTGCTATATATTATAATAGAAACAGACTGGTAGACACGCTATGTAGTTTAGTTTACGTTTGTAAGGAATACAGAAGTGTGGCATTATTATTATTATTATTATCGGCCTTATAATGTTCCCACTGCTGGGACTCAGGCCTTCTCTCTAGGAGAGGGAATGGGCCATAATCCACCGCGCGGGCCCAGTGCGGATTGGCGGATGTCACATGTCTTCGAATTTTCGGTTCTAGGACATGCCGGTTTCCTCACGATGTTTTCCTTCACCGTTTTGAGAGCAGTGGTGATGAAATAAGTTATACAAAGTAATACGCCTGACTGGGTTCGAACCCGCGACCTACAACTTGCAAGTCAGGGAAGTTACCACTCGGCCACCACTGCTTTGGCACAGAAGTGTGGAATATTTCAAAAAGTTTTAATTTACTTTTAAAACAGATCTAAAAAAACAGAACAAAAACTAAATCACTTAACTAATTAAAACTACATACGAGTAGGTATACATTAAAGATTGTAACCTAAAACATGGTATTCAAAAAAGTGAATTTTACTAAGTACCTATCTAAGCAAATACTTATTCATGAAAATTTGTTAAACAAATATTTTTACCTGAATTCTCCCAAGCGAATTTGTCTATCTCAACTTTTACAACGAGGTTCTATTTTGAATTGCAAATACTATTTACCTATGTTACCTATAAATCTATTTTGGGTCTATTTTACAAACAACACATATTCATTGACAAAAAGGTAGGTACTAAACCTTCGAAGCCTCGATAACATTGAATTTCTTTGAATGTAGAGGCAGTCGCATGATCCGAACCAATTTGATGTAGATCTCTTTCGGATTGGCCCATAAAAATGTGTTTATCGAATATCAACATCGTTTCAGCGACATTTATTATTGTCGCTGCCAGATCGTACAATAATACTCGGCTATAAATATTGTCAAAGTCCGAAACAAGAGCTAATTGCAAAATATTGCTCAAGAAACAATATTCGTCTTTTCACAAAGGCCTCGCTAAAATTGCCACTCGACGCCGCTGCTCAGAAAATTTAATATTTTTCATAAAACTTCAGAGGACGAAGAAAAACGAGTTTTCCGTTTGTTTAAATAAAGTTAAATCTTTGAAAGGAGCTAAAAGCTTAAATCGACTTTGATAAAATTGAAGTTGGAAACACGCGACCCTTGTTCGCTTTTCCTGAAAGCGGATTTCACGTGAAAGTAAAAAGCCTGAAATTGATTGTAACGGCAGTTTGGATTCGACGAAAGCATCACAGGTAGGTATCGGTACTTACTTAGCTATTTGGTAATCTAAATCGTACTTTTATCGCTCTTAAATCTGTGCCATAAAAATTATTGATTAAAAAAATATATGGCCTCTAAATGATATACTTTCTTTAAAATAAAATTTGTAAACTGATATAATATTATTAATTGACCCCTTCATTTCAACCGCCCACATATTATTTTGTACTGCTTTGATACAATAGGCGAGAAAGTGCTATTTTACTTATAAGTCAACCACTGTTTTACTTTATTAGGTCATCAAAAACCGTGAACCTAAATGTACCTATTTATAATAAATGAACATTGTTAATAATTAATTGAACACTTAAAACCAACCGCCTACATCTTTTGTAGCACATTGATAATTCCAAAAATTTGAGAAAGTACTATTTTACTTAAAAACCAACCACTGTTTCACTTGTAAGTATAAATCAAACAACGTGGACCTAAATGTATCTCATTTATAATAAACGAACACACTGTACCACCGAAGCGAGCTGTTTATTTTGTAAATGGGATTTCTCTCTCACTGCTCGTGAGATTTCTATTTACGAAATGGAACTTCTTGGACCCTTCCTACGTCGGTAAATACCACCTAACCAAATACCTAAAGTCGTATTACCTACGTTACACCTACCTGCAATCCGGTTTTGATTTTTCAGTGGAGTAGGACATAAAATATGCGTAGCTACTTTTTTTTAAGCGGGAAATCATCTATAATGACTTATCCGGCTCTGAACGGAGTGGGAGGGCGTGTTAGACATTTTCTGACTGAAACCTGCTCCTGTTCCTTCTTTGCCTTCGTTCCAGAGCGAGGTTCTGTTCCGCCCAACCCAAGGCTCCAGTAGACTTCCACCATCCGGTTTATGAGTAGATAAAGTAACACATATTTTATTTGCTAATTATATTTCATAAATGAAAGCTTTTTCTACATTAAGAAGACAGATAGTATATTAGTAACTTAATAAATAACTTACTATCGAATTCTTAATAATACCACCTAACCCTTATACTTAAATATCTTATAGTAAAATTCCGACTATTAACAGTTTCAGGAGCAAATCAATACGGCCTTTTTTGTTTTTAATAAGGATTTGTCCTTTGATTGTGGTAACATTAACGACTGTTCGTGAAAACTTTACAGACGGTTGACTCAATTAAAACACGAAAACAGATTTTGAACAAAATTTAGTTCCCTAATACTAGCTGGAAGTTGTTAACCCGCAGCTCTATCTGCGCCTAATTCATTCAAGTTTGTTTTAAACAAATTTCGTCGGTCCGGTTTCTATTTCGTACCCACATTCAGCTGTTAACCGAGATAAAGTTCTCGCATTGTTACCTAACATTGCATTAACATAACCTTTTCACGCCTAAGCGGCTTACGGCATACATTCAAGAGGAAAAGTCGTAGCATTCAAAGAATTTCCGAGAACTATAAAGCCAATACCTATTTACATACATTTGGTGCCTACTCTTCCGCAATAGAACAAATGGATTGACATAATCGTAAATATGTAATAAACTTGTTAAGAAAGAAGAAAAATGTTGTAAGAAAAACGTCTGTTTTGATATGAAAGAAAAAATATGGAACGAGTTAATAACGCGGTCGATGGTCAATAAGATGGAAGCATAACTTTCAGTAATTCGGAAAAACTTTTCCTATAGCAGTAGGTATTGTTTCCTCCTATCAAGGTCACAGAGCTGTAAGTTTGTGGTGTCACGCAATATTAATATCTACCATTACTACTTCTGTAGCTATGTGGATAATTAGGTATATATTTTATCTATACACACTTATGACAGCAGTATTATAAAGGCGTAAGTTTGTGAGCGTGTGTGATTATTTGTTACTTCTACGATTTCGATTGTAGACCATGATTTGGTATAGCACATAATTATGATAATTTTTATCCTGGGAGTATTTTCCACTATCAAGCGGGTGAAGCCATTGGCAGTAGCTATAGTTGTTAAGTAAAGTCGTCCTTTTTAGGGTTCCGTACCTCAAAAGGAAAAAACGGAACCCTTATAGGATCACTTTGTTGTCCGTCTGTCCGTCCGTCTGTCAAGACCCTTTTTCTCAGGAACACGTGGAGGTATGAAGCTGAAAATTATATCAATTACTCAGGCCTACTGTCCCTTGAAGCTGTGAAAAAATCAAACTTCTGAGCCAACGCAATCAAAAGATACAGCCGTTTATGCCGCAAATTTTCGACACTTGCAAGGGAATCAAAACCTACAGGGTACTTCCCGTGAACTCAGAATCTTGAAATTTGGTACGAAACAACGTCTTATAGCATAAATAAAGGAAAAATTACGAAAACCATAAATTTTTAGTTACATCACATAATATATTTTTTTTTAATAATTTTAAACTTACTACCCATTTCCTCATAAACGCGTAGAGGTATTAAATTGAAATTCATACCAAATACTCAGGTCTATAATACCTTTAAGCTGTAACAAAATCAAACTTCTATGTCAACGCAATCAAAAGAAACAGCAATTTAAGCTGCATATTTTGAAACTCGCAAGTACTCGCAAGGGAATCAAAACCTAAAGGGTACTTCCAGTCGACCTAGAATCTTGAAATTTGGCATGAAGCAACGTTTTATAGCACTCATATAGGGAAAAGTCTGAAAACTGAAAATTTGTTGTTACGTCACAAGAATAATTTTTTTGAAAAATCTTCAACGCTCGATTCGAGAATAGAACTTTATTCATAGGTAACTTAGAGGTATTGAGTTGAAATTAACACCATATAATTGGGTCCGTGGTCCCTTGAAGCTGTGCAAAAATCAATTTTCAATTCAATTGGTAAAGTGAGGGGAAAAAAAGATTCGTCCGTTTATACTGCAAAAAACGTACATTTCGAGACTGTCGAATTGTTCGATTGAACTGTTTTTATAGGTAAGTTACTACGGAACCCTCAGTGCGCGAGTCCGACTCGCACTTGCCCGGTTTTTTATTCATATAGACAAGTGTTTGTCTGCTAACCTATCTGATGCTAAGCACTGATGAAATCGTCGATGGTGACACTTTTCGTGTTCGAATCAAAACTACGCTAGAAATTTTGATGTGGTGTCACAATAATAACAGATTACACACACGTAATAAAGAAATCTCGGTATACAGTTTAGTCGTAAAACCGTTCCAGGTAGGGGTGGGGGAAGTAGGTACTGTTGAAAAGAGCTATACCACAAAATAGATAACTTTACCCATTTATGTGTCTACAATAGCAAAATGTTTAGGTGTGTACCACCACAGGGCACTACGCCACATTTGACATATTGAACGATAAAAATGGTCCTATGGGAATATTCGACCTCAGTGGAAGAATATTTACGATATTTACGTTCTTTTTTCGCTTTCTAGTATTTGATAAAACCGAACGGCTAGGATTTTGAAACCTTTAGAAGAAATGGAACAAAATAAGTCAGATGTAATCACCGATGCAGAATACTTTTTCTTCGAAATAAGAGAGTCACAAAAGGAAATAATAAGCTAAATCCTTGTGTCAGACAATCAGATATCAAGACAAGACAAGCAGGCAAGAGTAAATTTGTAGATACCAATTCTCAACATACAAGGACAATAGGATTCTGTAATAAAATAACGTTTTGTTTGCTAATATTACGGAACTGAATCCACATGAACGCAAATATAAACAGGATGGAACAAAAGACATGAAAATATCGCAAACACCAAATCGACAGTATAAACATATCGTCCGAGCGTGCCTACTAATGAAACTCGACGCAAAATCATAATATGCAAATTGGATGTTTGTTTAGATTATGGAACGCACGATAGTAAACTGAAAACTACATTACGTATACACATATTGGGTAGTATGTAGATACAGAATGGAAGTTATTTAGTGATTCATCTGCACTGCAATATTAGGCGAGCTTTCTAAATACAATTAACTAGTGGCCGAATATAATACGCACGACAGTAAACTAAAAACTACATTATTTATATTCTTATATTGCAGTATATACTAACTAATATAGGAACAAATATGGACGCATCACTAAATTACAAACATTTTGTGTCCATAATGCATCTGCATTAGGCGAGCTTTTTAAATAAAATTTGTGACCGAATATTATGTGATACATAATAACTGCATCAGAACATAATCTCAACGAGACGAGAAACTATGAAAGATATCTACATTTACTAATCCATGCACTGCTAAAATGATTCATTAAAACCTTCTCAACTAGCAACTGAGAATTGAATCTAATTAAACCGTCTCAAAGCGCGAACTAGTGGAAACTCAACTCTCCTCAACTCTATTTGGGTGCATCTGACGCTTTCAGAGATTTCACTTCGATTTTCCGTTCATATTCCTGCATCTCAGCAAATTGGATTTATTTAAATAAGCAAAAACATATCTGCATAATATTCCTGCAACATTATTTTTATGTCAGCCATAACGATTTTCACTTGCGGTTGAACATTTCATAAAATCGATATCGGTTTATGAGAATTTTAAGTCGTCATTTGCATGTTCCCACCCAGTCAGTGTACGGTAAATGGATTCATTTCCTTCAATTGCCTTGTACAAATTGCTTGGCAAAGATAAGTGGCTGGAACGTGTCATGTTTTTCCTTCGAACCTTGCCTAGAAACAACGATTATTTTATTATTCTATAAGAACTTATTGCTCAAGTAAAAGTTTCGTAATTAATATTACAAGTTACAAGCTCCTTTGTATCTTGCGTTTGCGTTTTAATTATTCAGACATTGAAAGTCCGTAATAACCTTTACAAGGTATTTTCTGTAATTTTAAATTTATAATGACTCTAACTTATACTTACAATAAGTTTGCCGAAAGTCACATTGGAGTCTTTTGTTCCCCGGTTAACTATACCGGGGAACAAAAGACTACTTAGCATTTATACCTTATAATTTTTTTTCACTGTTTATTATTTTATTTGTTCATACTATTATTACAATTTATAAGGAGCTCGTGGCTATATAATAACAGCCGCACGGGTCGATGTTCAAGGTTAAGCAACGCTTGCCAAGGTTGGTCTGTGGATGGGTGACCATCTTAACATACCAAGTTTCCTTCGTGCCTCGGAAAGCACGTTAAGCCGTATGTCCCGGCTGTCATTTGTAGATCTTTGACAGTCGTTACGGATAGTCAAGATTCTGACTCTAGTCTTGCCATGAAGTACCGTGTTACCCCAGTTAATGGGTTGAGGAGGTCTGATAGGCAGCCGCTCCTCGTAAAATACTGGTATTCAGCTAAATTTGACTTGACTGGAAGCCGACTCCAATACAGTTGGGAAAAGGCTAGGTAGATGACTATTATTCCGATTTACGTTCAGACATTATCATTACGTGAAATAGAGAAAGGAGACTCCATCCCATAGATTCCCTACAGGGTCGCTACCGCCCCCTAGTGGGCGCTGGAGCTTTTCTAGGGGGCGGCAGCGGGTCCAAAGACAAATAGGGGCGTTAAAAATAATGATTTTAATCACAACCACGAGTAGACAGAGAGAGAAAATTATTTTGTAATTTGTGATTATTAATACAATAGACAGACGTATACAATTGGTATTAATTAAATATTATGTACAGGGGGCGTTCGATTTCTTTTTTTTTAAAGGGGGCGTTAGTTCATACCTAAACGGTTACTACGCTCTACACTACAAAGGCACAAGGTCACTATGCTCTATACCTACTATTCGTATATCCTTACACATTATAAAACAGACTCCCACTGCGTCTGCCTGGCTGTATGATCACCAATTCAATCGAACCAACCACGTAGCGTTATCCTTTAGGCGGATTAGTGCAACACACAATGTAAAATTGTTATCGACAGTCCGTATCAATGACAAACAAAACGGCTCTGCATAAACAAAGCCACCGGGTAAGCCAACCATTAGCATATTGTGTTCGACACAGAGACCATTACTAGGCATTTATAATTCACTAGCTGTCCCACGCGGATTCACCTGCGTATTTGTTTACTACTCCTCCGCTCCCGTGGGTCCTGTGTCATATTAGCTAAAAAGCCATCGGCTTCGACCATGTAAAAGTAAAAATTGTCTCATACCTACTGATAAATATTTTTCCTAATTCCAGTAAGCCCATTCCATCATCGGACCACAAGACGTACGGGCGGTGATGTGCCACCGGTACAAATTGGACCTCCCATCTATACAAAACGTTTGGGGAACACATTCGTTGTGCGTACGGCTAAGGAGTGAAATTCTCTGCCGGAGTCCGTGTATTCTGATAGCTACAATCTGGGGATCTAAGTTAAAAGTGAATAGGGAATCTTCTAAACAAGCGCGCTTCATCGTCGACCACATCGTCACTTTCCATCAGGCGAGAGGCAGTAACATAACCTCCCCCTTTTTGAAATCAGTTTATAAAATTCGACGCATTCCAATAGTCGACCTTTATTAGCTTTGTCGTACAAAAATATCTTTCAGTTTGTGCAGCTGTAAAGCCTAACTACAATAAAAAATATACTCCCAGGATAAAAAGTATACTAGGTATACGCTATTCCAGGACATGCTCTACCCGTGTGTCTTTCTTCCAAAACGTTCGCACGTGAAGAAGTAACAAACACAATATACACGAGATACATATAGCCATCCTCGATAAATGGGCTTCTTTGCACATACAAACAAACAATCTCTTCACCTATATTATTTTCATTTAAGTACCGACAATAATACTTGACAGCAACACAAATTAATACCGTATTGTCCGTAATGTAATAGGCTCTTGTTACCGTAACAAATCGTTATACAATTAATTGTCCCGACTCCCCTTCACAATCTGAAGGTAGGTATATGAATAGGGAACGACACCCTTTGTGAACTTATCTTACTCTCTTGAAACGATTACGTAACTCGAGCCGACCATTATCTTTCTTTTAAATCGGTGATTTTGAAGAAAGAGAGTTAAATGAGTTTTCTTATTTCATTTTGTTTAAGTTTTGACTTGAATTTTTCTGTTTTTTTGTACACTTCGTAAGCACTATGAACCTTTTTTAATCATTAGAGCTTAGCTACATCGTACGAATATCGTACGAAATACGTTAGCTAAAACGTACTTTTCTATGCTTCTATCCTTTTCTTTCAGTTAGTACTGTCATTTACATTACATACACTTTTAAAGATAAAAGCTTCGTTGAAACTTTCGGCTACATGATCTCTTTCTCGCTCTAGTAAATTACATTTCCAAGTTACAGAAAAAGATAGAAGCATTCTTGATAGGCTCACCTTTGACCACTATGACTCACCCGATGGTATGCGATAATGTGGTTGACGTTGAAGTACGCTTTCCTAAAAGTAGTACCTAATCTTGATTTTTGTTACCTGGGGAAAACCTTCAAAATGCGCCCTGACTTTTAACACTAAATCGACCCTAGTGATCTCCAGCACATGGTAGGAGAAACCAAATGATTTATTTATGCGAAATAATGAAAGACTAGCTTATAGATTCTATAGGTAAAATATACGCCACGTCCGCGCGAAACAGCCATGACCACCCTGGAACCTCCTCTGTACAACGCCTTTCAGGGTCCGAGAAGACTGTACAGCCAAGCTCAGGGGGAGCCCTGAGCTTGGCTGTGCACAATAGCACGTGAACACTGTGTCACCGTCTTTCCTGAAGTCACTCGATGGGCGGATAGAATCCCCATTCTGTAAACCTGCGACCCTGGAGTGCCTGAATCTTAAAATTAGCCTACACATTGTTGAGTTAAAGACCCCCAGACAACCTAGATTGTATCTATCAGGAAACAAGAGATCAGACAGGAAATTCCGCTCCTTAGCTGTACGCAAAATGTTTTTCCTATAAGTATATGAAACACGCTTAGGGCCTATTTCACCACCTATGATTAAGTTGCCAATATCTTACTTGGCAGATAATTTCATACAAATTCTGTTCCATTTTTTAATTTATTCGGGAAGTAGTGCCTACTTGGACATTGTGAAACAGGCCCTTAGTGGAATTAAACTAGTTATGCAATTACTACGCACACTCCCTAAAATATAACCGATAGAATGTTCATAATTGGAAAGTGCTAATTTTTGCTGAAAATAATAGTAGATACCTAACCTTGTAAAGTTGGTGGTAAGCCGACAACCGAAAATTAAATGCTAAAGACAGACTCCGACACCTCCAAGGTTGGCCTGGAGAGGCCACACATACAGAAAAGTTTTTAACCACTGGGTAATTTAAAAAAAAAAAAAAAAAATTCCGCAGTGGTTTGGTTCCTGTATAAAAAAAAATATATGTGTGGTCTCTCCAGGCCAACCTTGGAGGTTGTCACCTGCTCAACCTGACTTGCCTATGAGGGCCTCAATTCGAAAATCAAAGTTTTCAGCCAGGGTTTATAACTAACTGACAAACTAAGCAACTACACGCTAAGGGCACCCCCTGTGAGGCACGGACCTCAGCTTAGGGCGTCACTGGGAGAGGCAAGCAAGGGACGGGCTAAATCGGACAAAAGATTTTATTGTTATTAATATTATTTTGGACAAGCAAAAGACGATAAACTGTGGGTTGTTTCATGCTAAAGAAAGTATAATCATTGTGGTTGTGGAAGAAGCTTCGGTACGTTAAAATGATTACCTACCCATCTACAGACCGACCTCCACAAGCGATGCTTAATATTGGAGAAACCGTGGAGCTGTTATTATTCTTTCCACGAGCTCCTCAACGTTGTATGTGACCCACGAATTTATATAAGTAGAGAGTATAAATAATGGTGAACAACTGCATCATTTTAGAACATACGAGTAAATACCGAAACTGTTACTCTTTTAAATACCAAGCATTCGTAAACTTGAGTACTTATTTTATAGTCCGGGCTTTCCCGAAATGTTCTCGGCGTGAAACTTTAGTGCTTTTACGTGTTATGTCTGTAGTCCGATGTATTATTAAATTTTATGTGGTAAACAGCCATTCTGAATCGAATCCATTTCCTCCCCAGTTTATAGAGATTTCACCAGTACAATATTCTGGGATTTTATTTCAAACACTAGCTTATGTCCGCGGCTTCGCTTCTGTGAAACCCCTTTTCACCTCCATAATTTAAAAACATTCTATTATAGTACATAGACGAAGAATAATATATTTTCCTTCTAATACATTTTTCATCAAGCCCGCTCAATTTTGAAAAAAAATCAGTCAGGCCTTCTCTTTATATAGTAAAGGGAGATATATTGGTGATATAAGATATTTAGTGATATTTTTAAACACAACTCCATACGGTTCCCTATGCATAATGTGTTACTAGTAGGAGGATATTTATCCCCCTCACACGTGTAACAACCCGCTAGCGCTGTCTCATGAATGTGGTTGCATGAAACTTTGTGGTTATACTGTTTTAAAAAAATATCTCCACATTACTTATATCACCAATATATCTCCCTTTACCCTAAGTTTTTTTTTTATACATGTACTAGTTATGATACAAAACCAACTTTTTGAAGGCTGTTTTTGAATATGCATTCGGACGTTATTTTTCATAGAACAACAATGCTTCTGTTTCAATGACGTGTCGATCGCCTACGTAGTGGAACAACACTGAAAACTCGCTATGAAAGCAGCGGTTTTCCTTTTATTTGTTGGAAACTATACCTTTTGTGCGGCTAACAAAAGTGGCGTCGCAAAATCGCACATAGAAACGATTGCTATTGAGGAAAGGCGACATGAAATAATATTGAATAGCCGCGATAGAGAGCTTGTTTTTTTTGATGTGGGAAATCGTCAAATAACTTTTCCTGCTCTGAGTGGAGTGAGGGGGCGTGTCACACTTAGTGCTCGTTCACGTTGACTCGCGGGCGCGGTGGCGGGCGCGGTCACGAAATATCAAACATATGGCGGAATATAGAAGTGTTCACGTACGAAACGCACGTGCGGTCTAACTAGCGGGCCAGGTAGCGAGTGGCGCGCGCGGCGAGCTCGCGGCTATATCAAACGCTTGAGGTGTGTGTTTGTGTTCACGTCGAACTAGCGGCGGAGCGCGCGATCCACCCGCGACGTCAGTAAGTTCAAACCGTATGAACTTGTCGCCACGCGCAAACGCCTGGCAGCCAATATGAACACGAAATCGCGACGTCTTCGCGACCGCACCCGCCACCGCGCCCGCGCGTTCCAACGTCAACACGTACTTATACTGGCGTAATTCTAGCGGGTAGCGGCCTTGGTGGGTCTCGTCCATTTTGCTGACATACTTTCTGAAGTGCACACCGAACACCACGTGTTGTTGATTAGTATTTGATCCTTACCAGTGGGTCGGACGACGAGCTTCACGTAGCTCGCCGTTAGCAAGCCTGCACTTACGGTGGAATGGAATAGAGTTGCCACTCGCGACACCCGGGGCGTGTCCTGTGTCGGCGGCTGGGACGTAAGAATGTCCTCTCTCTCTCACGATTTCAACCACCTTTTTCATCCGCATTACTGCCTTTAAGAAGGAAATCCCTTTTTCCCCTTACCATAGCTTGAACCAGGGCCGGATGTTACAAGTCCCTTACACCGATCGCCTAGACGACACTCTAATAGAGCTGGCGTTTGGACACGTCAAAGAAAAAAAAAGTTATTGGCGGGATTTTATCAAGTGAAGTTCAGTGGCTATTTTAATTATTCGCAAATTGATTCCTTTTAGTGGGATGTTAAATGCTAGGCTGTAGTTTTATATCTCAACTGTCTACACAACTGAATAATATGTGGTATCATTGAAACAGGTGTGAAGTCGGGTAAATGGAGGTGAAGAATTTTATAATAGTATTAAATAGTTCAGATACCTCAGCAAAACTTAACTAGAGGACTGCTAAATACGAGAAAAACCATTTAAATGCGTTTCTTACGCTTTTCAATGGCACTTAAAGTGACTAATGCTAACAGTTTTGATTACCTAAACGCTTTTGTGAAGCCATAACAAAAAAAAAACAATACAAGCTTACCTACTTTCCCGCTCGTTTATTTCAAACCCAATAAAAAGTATCTGAGCGTATCTAATATATAGGTACCCACCCATCTAGTGTCTAGACGATTCCTTTGATGTGGTGGCCGTTCTATCTCTCTCTGTTCCTTTTGTGATTTTAATCACACCAATGTTATGCCTAAAGGCGAATGTTTGTAGGGTATATGTGTGTGAACAAAAGAGGATCTTTTCTCCGTGCCTCGAAAAGCACGTACAGCCATAGGTCCCAGCTGTCATTTGTAGATCTTTGGCAGTCGTTACGGATAGTCAGAAGCCAGTAAATCTGACTCCAGTCTTGCCATGAAGTACCGTGTTACCCCAGTTAATGGGTTGTGGAGGTCTGGTAAGCAGCCGCTCCTCGTAAAATACTGGTATTCAGCTAAATCCGGCTTGACTGGAAGCCGACCCCAATATAGTTGCGAAAAAGGCTAGGCAAATGATTATATTGTAAGGTGAGCCGAAAGTACGTAGAAGCCCTGGCATGATTCTTTGGATGAAAGTTTACAGTTGCATAGCGTCAGAATAAAATACAATGTGTGTCATCCTCCTATTGTACAGGCTATAATTTATCATGGGAAGAAGTACTACTATCCCTCAAACAAAGCTGCTGGCTAAAGTTAGTTTGAAATAAAACTCTTTGTCTTCTCACTGTGTTCCTCTCACGAGTAACCAGATAAGCTGAGATAATCCTTAATCGAATGCAGAGAGTCGAAGAAAATGTTCTAAAGGTGCTATTATATGACTTTTTCAATGTTACCTACAAGGTGAGTGACATTTTCCGAGCCCTTTGCCTATAGGTCTTTGTAAATAAGGTCACGAACTGATTACTGTGGTGGGTCACGTAATCTGACGAAGATTTGGGCGAGTTTTATTATTCGCCCTTACTACAGCCACGTCGTACCTACCAGTGCCGTAACTAGGGCAGCGCCGGAGGTGCTCAGGCTGGCACAGGGTCCAGCCCTTTCAGGGCGCAGATGTTATAAAACCTGGGCCAAAGTTTGGGTCGTGCTAGAGTAGCTTAATTCATGAATCCCCGACCGGTCCTATGAGACCGCGGTGTTATTGTTTTACTATTGTGTCTCGTTTTGTGGGTATGTGATAGGTTAAAAGACAATACTTATTATTCATCGTGAACATAGATTTGAGACGCGCCTAAACAAGATGCCGATTTTGTATGAGCTCTGGGTTCCAGCATCCACAAGAGGTAGTACTGCGTCACGTATATTATTTTATACGAGCTGCCCGCCCGGGCTTCGCTCTGGTACATTTTTTTTATTTCTTCTTTATAAGTTATATCCTAGCTTTATAAGTTATATGTGCTATTCTGATATATTAAGCTATTCTATTGTAAAGTTTTATTAAAATCCATGTGGTACTTTATGCACAAAAGAGCAACAAACCTCCTAACATACTTTGATATTCAGTATGTTGAATTTAATCATTTTAATTTTTTGAGGGGAGCTCGCACCGGGCGTTTAAAAGACTAGTTACGGCACTGCATCGTATTACGTCAATACCTTTGCGTTCGAAACGACGACGTTACATTTCAGTTATATTTTCAAAAAATATTCACTATGAATATTAATAACGATAATGTAATTAATATAATTTTAATAATGTTATTCAGAACGTGTTCTCTCAGTCGGAAATAATGTAGCGACGATTCATTGAGCAATATGCAAAATAGCAATATGAATATTATTATCATATACGTCATTCCGAAGTGCAGTGAACTTCACAGAGATGTCAGCGAAACTGAAGGGGCTAGTAGGGCTCTAGGACGCAAAGGCCAACTAAAGGACACATGTGGGCTTTAGTCAGTAAAAGTCGATTATATCGATGTCATTCACTAATCTCATATGATTTGACCATAAGGTATGTGTGAGCTTTAAAAGAGACTTTGACCTCTGAGTTTGTTTCGGGGTTTCTTCTCAGGTTAGTCTGCTATGAAACTCCGCCCTCAATTTCTTAGCATAAATTGCCAAAAAAAAATTGACGTGTAAAAGAAGATAGGCGAATTTGGTATCTCATCAAATCCTAACATGCTAAAATCTAGTTATATGCAAATTATGGGTAAACCTATTTGCGAAATAAATATTATTTATCAAATCGTGGATGATTCCTCACCTCAAAAAACAAAGTACACCTATTCTTTCGTAACACATCTGACATTCAATGTCCAAAACTTTTCCTAAGGAGCCACATATAGCTCCATTGGTGTCCTTTACGTGCGAATCCTCAAAGTTAGGGACATTCGGGCCATTTGGCACGTCCGCGACCGAAATTGGCAAGAATAACGTAATGTAGAGAATAATCGTGATGTATAGAGACAGAACTCCAGACCAGACGCTTTGGCGCCTCGCCCGACAATCGATGGAGCACCCATCTCCCCACGAGTTAACTGAATAGACATTATACTTAGAATGAAATGACTTACTATAGCTCATACGATTTACATAGAACAGTTTCTGTCTTTATTCGTACTCGATTCATTTGGGTAGGCTTTTAAGAAAAGTTCTAGCTCGGCTAAAAACCAGACTATATATTTTTAAGCCCCCGACAATTAGGAGGTGTTATAAGTTTGACCGCTTTTGACGCCTATGACATAAATATATCTCTCTGTGGCTCTTAAACAGGTGAACCTATTTAACGGTTTTTTTAAAGCAGGTTTTCTAGAGAAACCTATTTAGAAGACATGGGGGTAGTGAAGGTTGGATGTAATAACTGGGGATCAATGGATTTATATTACAAAACTGTAGTATTTAATTTAAGTTTTGTAATTATCTCAAGATACATTTGTAACAGTGGTATTACTTACTTAATGATAAGTAAAGGACGGCATTGGTTTCGTTATTAAAAATAACAATGTCTCTGTAATAGACTTATTCTTGCTCAAGGCACGTTCTAGGTATTTTTATTTCTTTAGCTTAGTTGCCTGCAATGTGAAGCTTTTATAGTAAAATCACGAAATGTACATTTTCTACCTTAAAGCATTGTGCCCCAGAGTAACGTTCTACGAATCGTCGCACAGGACAGTACCGCATACGTAAATACGCTTTAGTGCATTATGAAGCCTCCATGCAGTTTCTGAGAATGGTTATGCTATAAATACATGTGATTGACTGCTGCGCTGCGTGTCGCGGATTCAATTCCCACTCGGAACAAATATAGGTCCAAAGATAGTTGTTCTGGGTCTGAGCATCATGTGTATGTGAGTTTAAATGTTTAAAAACGCACCTACGTAATAATTAAAACATCTTTACAATTGGAAAAACAACGAATAGTTTTATACCTTGTTAGTTTTCATATGAAGATTAAATTATTAATTATTAATTTAATTAATATTATTAATTATTATTAATCTTCAAAATCCTACCACAAAACAAGAGTAAACCTTCAAAACATTTAGGTTCCAATGGGACGTCTGAAAACAAAGCCTTTTTTATTGAAACGAGCCTACCAACTTCTGGATCCAATCCACAAAATATGAAATAAACAAAAAATATCCTAAAATCAATTTAAGGTGAAATGGAAAAATATATTCAAATCCAGCTGACGAAATTGCCGTGCCTCAGTGATTTCTGTTTACGTGGCATTAAATTGGCCGTCAGGACAGGCGGGTAATCCTGCTCGAAAAAGGTATCCGTACACTTTGTTTTCACGAGTTTTACGAGCCTAGTTCACCTGCATAAATCAGAAGAAACTTTGAAAACAAAAGCTCTACATTGAAACGGTAAGGAAATACATAGCCTAGCCTTGGTTTCATTCGTGTATATATTTCGAGGTAACAGGCGAACGGAACCCCTTTCACGTTTCGAATGAAGTTTATCGGATCCATGTAAGTCGAAATCTCGGCTTTCTAACTAAATTTTACATTGTATTCTTGTTGAAGGTGTACGTGGAATCTTTGAATAGGCAAATTTATTTTTAGACCCCAATCTTTTTTAACTTCGTTGGGAATCGCATTGCGATCCCCGGCCATCGTAGGTGCGGGCTTGTGGACGACAAGCAATACCATAGGCGTCTCATCAAAGAAATATCAGCAGAAGCTATTGGGGCCCAGCAGGGCCAATTCCCGCTATGGCAAGGAATTTCTGAAAAGTAATCCTGTGGTCCTAGAAAAAGGGCAACTTAAAGACATTCTTAGGTGTAGTAGATTAGTCAGTAAAATCTGACACGTCCTCTAGCTCTACCCCTGAACTGGAGAAGTTATTATATGATTTTCTACCTCAAAAGAAAAAGATCTCATCGCTGACTAAAAAGACGTTAAATAATAAAAATAGACTTAGAACGACAACTTTAAGGTCTAAACTACATCTACCACAAAACTTAAGGCTTAAATGACTATCATATTCATATCACATCGCACCCCCCTCCCCCTATATCGGAGAACATGTTAATGGAAAAGCAATCACTGTCGCTACGGGCAATCAGAAGTCGACAGTGTGACACCGATCTAATCTCAGGTTATTGCTATCCACCAGTAATATCCGTCGTGGAGGTGAAACGGCAACCCCACCTCCTTTTACGAGATCTGTCTTTTGCTTCAAAGGTTTTGCGAATTGGATCGTCTACACATAATTGCTGTGAGAAAATCTTCAAATTTTAGGTAGGTACGTTTATTTTTGATCACACTGAACTCACACTCAAATTGGATGTCTTATAAATCCAATAATTTCAGTCAAATTATGTGAATTTGTCAATAAATGTAGGTAGGTGGGAAATGATCAAATTATTTCTTCCGCCCTATGGCGAAGCGTGTCATACTTTTACTGACTAAACCATACCTGTGACTTATAGTTGCCCTTTGTTCAAGGACCACAGGTTTCCTTTTCAGAAATTCCGCGTGGTTATAGCGGGCGTCGACCTTGCAGGGCCTCTACAGTTTTTGTATAGCACACTACGCACCGTTAACGACTCGGGCTTCGTCCTTTTTGGACGGCTGCACGGCGAGCTATCTATTGCTTGCCGTCCGCATACCTGACGAGAATGAGAATCGAGGCATTTAGTATGTAGGTTGATCGATGGAATAGGTACACATTCTTTTAAAAGTACACCAGAAATGATTTTTCAGGAAATCATTTCTGGTGTACTTTGCCTAAGCCCCCAGACCGACTACAGTACCAAAAGGCCTCCTCCAAGAAGACTTTACAACTTTTATTTCAAACGACCTCTTTACAAAAAAACAGCGCAAGGAAAATACTACCCTTATTACTAAATCAAATATATTTCCGCCAACAAATTCCTTGTCTTGAATATTACTTTTGTTCTTCAGGAAATGGCCTCAATATTTCAATTCTGAACATTAGTGAATATTATATCGTTTATGTATTTCAAGGAGCTATGAATAAAAACGTAAGTGTTCATTCTTTCCCGCGGTTTCCCCGAGCCGCGATGCTTATTAAGATAGCAGTAACTTTCATTGACGTTTACATAAATAAAGTTCACGGCCCTTAAGTCGTAAAAAAATAATCTTACTTGTTATTTTTAGGGTTTCATATCCCTATTGTTATGATTCCGCTGTCCGTTTGTGTGTCACCAGGCAGTATCTCAGGAACCCTGATGGCTAAACAATTGGAAATTTCCAACAGATTGATTTATTTCTGTTGCCGCTATACGAGTAACAACATAAATACCTACTAAAAATATAATAAAATAAATATTTAAATTGGGCTCCCATACAACAAAAGTGATTTAAAGGGATGCTACAGAACCTTCGTGCACGAATCCGACTCTATTATTAAAAAAAGGCCCGACACCTGACGTCGCCTCGTCGGTTAGTTGCTATTCTGACTCCGAGATATCTATGTTATAATGTCTGCCGCTCGAGGACTTACTCGACTTTTATTATTAAGTAGACAGAATGACATTTCTACACGATCACAATAAAAATAATAAGCGTTTTAAATAATAATTTACTTGCTTAAAAGGACACTTCTATCACTAGTATGTAGTACAAACTTGTTAAAGAAAATAAACTATTTGTATTTTTTTTGTTGTCTCTTTTCCAATGAAGCTATGTTTTTATGTTTCGAAACGTGTTACAATTTTCCAAGAAAACCATTTAGAGGTTGTCAACAAGACATTTTTTCTTTTTCATATTAACGTCCAACTTCAGACCGAAATAATATTATTGTTATTTTGATACGTGTTCAAGCGACAAAAAGAAATGATATTTCTTTCTGTATGACCTATACAGGCTGACAAGTCTGTTGTATTTACTTACACAATGGTGAAAGAGAATATAATAAGCTTTTCAACATGGCTACGCTGACAACACGTTAGGTAGGACTTATATCTCGTGATTTATTTTGTTTTGTTGTTGTATCTTTATTAAAGGATCCCTGTTTTTACGGGTTTGTGTTGTGTATGTATTTTTATTTTATAATTAGAATCAGCTAGAATATTTTATTTATAAACAAAGGTCAGATTACAACAAACGGTGAGGTCTTAAAAATTGGTAGATCCTCTATGTTTTGCCCAGAGGCGTACAAATACTTATATAGATATAAAAAACATCGTCAGTTTTTAATAAACAATAGTATAGCATTTTGTAAACTTTCACATCATTAATTAATAAAGTCAATATTAATAGACATTTGGCACAAATTAAATAAATTCCGTTTCAATATTTTATTTCGCCCAAACGCAAGGCACCCGGTATCGTAATGCCCGTAATCTGACAGAATATCGAGATTTCTTCTAAACTTTCTAAATGACACAAGCATTTCATATATTCTCTACTCTAAACTACAGTGAAAAACTAAAACTCGTCAAAATCTATTGCGTAAGTAATTTAGAAAAATATTACCCAGAACGTACTCATGCACACAAACAAGAAAAACGAATGTGCTTACATGACGTAAAATTTATCTTCGTTACTAACATCACATTCATTGTTTCTCCAACATTATTAATTAAAATCACATCACAATAACTACATAGATTTGGTGAAATAGTTAATCTTCGTTACATGTGAGACAATTGATGTGCAGACACCTCACGATCCTAGATAATCGGGGTAATTTAATTCGCTCCACGTCGACATGTAATCTCACCTGTGTTTATGTACCTGTGAAAGGTGCTAGGTAACGCTGACGTTGATAGTTTGTAGTTGTAGGGGCATAAAACATAGCCTTCAGGGGTTCTTTACAATGTTTTAATTTTACTTAGAGCTTTCTACCTTACTGTGATCATTTATTTATTTATTCTACACCGCATAAACAAAAAAAAATACATGCCTAATATTTATAAAAATAAGTCTACAATGTGGTCTTGTCAATTCTTCTTAATTCTTAGAAATTTCTTACAGACAACCTTTGGATGGACTGAACGAATGGAGATAGATTTACAGCTTTCAGTGTACGAACATAAGAAATAATACTAACATAACACAACATGTATTCAGCTTTACGAATCATTATATAATAACACTTTATGGACTGTGATTGGCCAATTCATGGTACGCTCCGCGTCATTAGTAACGCACCGTTGTTATGCACCCCATTTCGAATTAAAATGATTTATGACCACGAAAATTATGATAACAAAACTCTATCACTGCTTGTAGTAAACCGCATCTACTTAAGCGTATATCCTTCGTTCTAAAAATACCAAATTCCTAAATAACCAGATTAGCAGCCCACCCATTGGTCTTCAACAGAACAGTTCCATTTCTTATGTAAACTTTCTGCTACATCTCTCAAAACTTATGACAGCGGTTTTCATTTTCCTTTGCGATACAGCGCGCACGTCATAGCGCTGAAATTCCATAATATATAAGGGTGCCAGCAAAGTTTAAAGAAAGTTTGAGCCGACGGAACTTCGATACGACATTTACGATCGAGCTGCGCTATCGAGTTTTACTGCCTCTGCATATGCTCCTATCGTACTTTCTACGATTGTACAGTCAGCAATTTTAAAGCTTACTGAGCCGTAAAAGGAGTTTCTGAAATTTTACGTGTGGATCATTAAAGTTTTTATTTCATTTCGAGTGAGTATCGACAAAATGAGTCTTCAAAACATTAACACTTTCGCAATGCCATAATAAACTACACTTCATCAACAAAACTTGTCTTTATGCACACATAATACCTACTCGTAATAAAGAGACCATACTGACAACCTAAATTCAGTTATAAATTAAATATTTATATTTTAAAAATTAAGTCTCTTTATGATTAGCGTGCGATTATATTCTTCTTCTTACTGCCTTACCTGCTTCTTCTACATTGTGATTTTGTTTTGGAGGTGGGAAATCATCAAATAACTTCTCCCACTTTGGGTGGACCGAGTGGAGACAGAAATGTAGCGGAAATGAATTTCTGCTGACAAACGTCTAAAGCCTCCCCCAAGGGTCATAACGACAGGTCCTGTACGTCTCGCATCCTTCGAATTCCCGGGACCCACACCTCAAGAGGGTTAAACTTTTATTGACTAAACCCCCATCTTTGTTACTTCTATTATCCTCTGCGTTCCAGGCAGTAAATCTTTCAAAAAATCCCGTTACCCTGGACTTTACGGTGACTATAGCGGCTCTCTTTTATCTGTTAAACACACTTAAAACAAGATGGATGTGAAAAGTTTTTTTCCGAAACTTTGTTTTATTATAGACGTCCGCTTCAGAAACAAAAATTGACGTTAATGGTCGAGGAAGTGAATCCTAAAACTCTGTATCATTTCAGATATCCGATTTGGCAAAATTATAGCGTAGGATCCAGGCTAGCCAAGCATGATAAGTCTACTGCAGCCATAGTTACGACTGCGGGGATGTTTCACTGCGCTAAAACTTGAATTATTGCATTGGCACGAGGTACATAACTTCGCGCTACATTGATAGTGCATATAAAGTGATTTTCTCTGTCGGTGAAGATGTAAAAACATGTTAGATAAAGGAACTCAACACCTACGTTGAACCAGGAGTATTGTTGTCGGTGTTGGTGGGAAATAGTGAAATAATTCTTCCCGCTTTGGATAGACTGAGGATTGTCAGACTTTTACTAACTATAAAATGCCATCTACGTTCATTCAGTTGCCCTTTGCGATCCTGTTCGCGCACACGCTAACTCTTTCGTATAATCGAAGTGTGTACCCGCAGGGTATATTTCGTACATATAAACCCGGCTTCGACTTCTAAACTGAAGGTTTTAATCTTATTGAGGTCGCCTCAGGCATATCTGAACAAGACAAAAGTAATAGACTAAGGGCCATGTGCACCGACATAAGTTTAAGATAACCATCTGATTAACGTCAATAACCGACGATAAGGAACAGGAAATATTGCTAAAACAGCCGTTTTAATATTAAAACAGTGGATTTGGTGTCGGTGCACATGGGCCTAACTTGATGTTTTAAATTAGGTTAATTAGCTAAATGATAAAATATACCTATTTTGCAAATCTTTACTATAATAATTACACTACATAATATTCTGAATAAGGTACTACGAGTAAATATATTTTTGTTTTAATACCTATGTGTTATGCTTAGACGCACCCCGAACCGAATCTCTGGAACTACCAGTCGGATAGCAAAATTCTAATTCAAAATTGTGTATGCGATAGCCTGATACATGAGGAATAGTATAGGCTATAAATCATCGCGTTATGACCTACGGAATCGGAGCAGTAACCAAACCACAGGGAACATTTAGTTAGTTTTAAATAACATTTTAACACGTCAATCTTTTTGTCAATTTAAACAAGATGGGACTGGTTTCAACAACATTTCAGTGATGAACCATACCGCAGCACTGATTAATATGTCTGTGTTTCATCGTCTGTATCTACAATTTATCTCACGACAGAAAGACAAGACGTAGCTAACTTAACTGTCATTTTAGCTAACACTTTAATCTATGAAACTGAAACTACTTGCACTCAATCCGAAGTTACTATAATATTCTCATTACATCGCTGCTAGACAATAATTGAAACGTCTGAAGTAAGCTCACTCAATTCTGTAAGACATACAACTTTAAGAAGATACTTGTTCTACTTTTTACTGAGCGTTACTAAGTTTTAATTGGTTTTCTTTTACTATTTAATGTACTTACCCGTATTGAAGTTGTTAGTCATTCTTTTTGAAGAAATGAATGATAAGTACCTATCTCTGATTTAATAAGAGGGGTTTTAGAAAATAATTATTTACTTATTCAAGTCTTTTCTTCTAAACATCAACTTTGTTCATCCCATAGCATAATATATGGGGTCACGGCAAACCACGAAAAGGACAATTTAGAGCAAGTAAGGGTGGCTTGCAAGTGTTATTTAAATCACGTCTTAGAGTAATTTAAACTCGGTTTAAACTTAAGTTGAACTTAACACATAACACGGCATCGGTTTAGAGTAAAGCTAGATTGAAAGAAATGTCAACCCAGTGATAGGTGGAACAAGTTATTAAATCTCGATTAAAAGAATGTGGAAGGTTCGTTGTCATCATAGTTTACCTTTAATTTTTCGTTGGAGTTACTGAAAGATTAGTAATACCAATTTGATCATTAATTGTATGTTATTTATTCTTCATTGATGATAGTGCGTGATATAATGCGGTGTATTTTATTTCGGTGAAAAGAATTTGTATGTTATCAAAATACCTAGTTACTAGACAAAAGCCATGAGCCATTATTATCGAAGATTTTTTAAGAGAAAATGCTGAAAGAAAGTAGTAAATTTTTAATTTACTATTGTGTTTGTTGAATAATTGAGACTATTGGAAGCAAAATAATCTTTTCGTAAATGAGTACTCAGATAAATTAGGCACTCGTGATCTTTTTATCTTTATAATAAAATAAAACGACCACAAAACAACGAAACTATGAATTTATATTTACAACACGATTTCATATTTCACGTGTCCTATATTTGCCCAAAAAGTGAATATGAAACTAAATATTCAGTTCAATAGCGTAAAACGAAATGCAACTCACCGAATGAGGGAATTGGAACGTGTTAAGTCAAGTAGATATTGATATAAATTTGCAAAATGCCTCTAATCTAGATTAAGTTAAGTCGAGCTAATGTGTAAAGTGCAAGCTGCCGAAAAATGTTTTCTTTAGTAATTTGTAAGAAGTAGTTGATCTTTCTCCAGCAGTGGGACAGTGTAACTTCGATATACTTATGAATGACAAACTGCATCTGTCTGTCTCCACTGCGTCTGTCTGCAATAAACTCAAAAACTACCGAACGGATTTTCATGCAGTCCCCAATAAATGAATTGATTTATGCGAATGGGTTAGGTGAATAATACTTCTTTTCTTCTTCTTCCTGCCCTTATCCCATATTACTTGGGGCCGGCGCAACACCTTTTCTTCTTGTATTCTGTTCTGTAATCCGTCAGACTATCACTAACTCCCTTTTCTTTCAAGTCGCTCCTCTCACAGTCCTGAATAATACTTGCATAATTTATAATAGAGAAAACCCGAGAACTTTGATAATTTGCAACACCCGTCCAAAGATGAAACACGTTACTAGTATATCATATACAAAATACATTAAAACTTGATCTGAAGTTTCAGAAACAACAATAGCAATTTAAAAGCGATGATACTATCTATAATGGCCACGAAATTACAGACAGTACTGAATAAAATATCGAGTAATATCTACAGAATATAATACAATATTGAACATTCGGTATGGTAATTGCAGTAATATATACTAATTTATTAATGAATTCTAGTAACTAATGCAATTAGTGAACAGTCGCTTAGAATTAATTTAGTCAATGAATTATAGTCCTGCTGGCGACTCAGTTCAGCTTTGCTTTGTTAGACATCTTAGAAGTTCTCGGCTTTTCTGTACTTACCTACTACAAATCATTCTGTCTGTTGCTGAAGGCCGTATGAAAATCCGTTCAGTAATAATAGAGTTTATCGCGAACAAACAGACAGTCAAACGCTGTGGGAGACTTTGATTTATAATAGAGTAGCTGCTGCCAACGGCTTCGTCCACGTGATACTTAGTAGAAAATTATCCCAAGGGAACATACGGGATAAAAACTAGCCTAAGTATGTGCTATTCCAAGACATGGTCTCACCGTGTAACAAGTTTCCGTTGATATAAATTCCTACTTTTACGCTGGCCAAACTGCTGCCAGAAACTAGTAAACAAACAATAACATAAATAAATTAAAACCGTTAATAAATTAATTAATTAAGGCCCAAAAACAGCAATGTACTCGTAGATATTTCAATTATACACAATGCAATTAAAGCTACAAATATTTAGTCAGTAATGGTGGGATCTCGTGCGAATAATTAACAAAACTAATTACTTCAAATTAAATTGATCGATGCTTGGTTAGCTATCAATTTCGGCTTTGAAGGCTGAAGGCTCTGATAGTTATATTATTCAGATCAATTAGAGATTGTTTGATGTATAGGCTATTATAATAATGGATAATTAATGGATATAATGACTCAATTTGATTCATTGTTTGATGACAGCGACACTAGAGATAAACTCACTCTAATAATTATTATAAAGGCGAGAGTTTGTTTGTGTGCGTGTATGTTTGTTACTTCTTTACACACAAACTGACGAACGGATGTAAATAGAATTTGGTACAAAGGTAAACCACGTCCTAGAGTAGCACACAGGAGAAACATAGCTTTTTATTCCGGTAGTATATTAATTCGAAATAATTTTCTACTTTTACGCTGGCGAAGTCCTTGACAGAACCTAATACCTACTTGATTAGAATTCATTCAGTCGAATTCTTGAGGGTTGGGGGTAGGGCTGCCATCACCTAAATCGTCGACGCCGGACAAAAACTTCAAAAACCCCGGACATTTGGATGAAATTCAGTTTTTTCCCCGGACACCCAGAAAAAAATAATACAATAAAAATAAAATGTATTCATTTCAACAGCTTGTTTGCTAGTTATTTAACAATTTTTGACACAATCAACTTAAACTACAGCTTAACAAATAAAATAGTCAAAATTTTATACTCTTCTATTTCTGAGGTAATTAAAAAAAATACACCAATAAACCCATTAAAAACAAATGGCTAAGCAGGGGTTTAAAAATATCATGCATAAAGAAGAGAGCTTTATATTACGCATATCAACAAGATGCTTTAAGTAAACGTTATCATAGGAAAAGATACCGTAATTACACTAGGATCCTAAAAAAATGTATATTAAAATCACAGCAAATAAATAATAACAATTTTCTAAATAATGCTAAAAATAAATGTAAGGCGACATGGTCAATCATAAAAAAAAATAATTCAATCAAATCTTATAACAACAGCTATATAAATGAATTGATAATTGGTGATAAAAAAATTACTAACCCTAGTGACATATGTAACCAATTCAATGATTATTTTATCGAACTGACGCAAAAATCTAACAAAACAAATAATTATAACGTAAACAACATTGACATTGACAATAACATAAATACTTTATTTTTGACTCCTGTAACTGAAATTGACATTATTAAAATTATTAATTCATTGAATAACACAAATTCAACCGGATATGACGAAGTAACCACTAAAATAATTAAATTATGTGCAAAAATTTTAGCTTCCCCTCTTACCTACCTAATAAACCTATCTTTTGAGCAAGGAATCTTTCCAACAAAACTTAAAGAGTCTATAATTAAACCACTCTACAAAAAGGGTAACTGTTTTGATATGAGTAATTATAGACCTATTACACTGATTCCAACCTTTGCAAAAATTTTTGAAAAAGCAATGCATGGCAAAATAGACAGCTTTGTAAATAAACATAACTTGATCGTGGAAAATCAGTTTGGGTTCAGAAAAAATTGTTCAACAACTCTTGCCTGTTATTCGTTAGTAAAAATAATTACAGAAGCTCTTAATAAAAAAATGTCTGCATTGTCAGTATACGTAGATATGAGCAAAGCATTTGATTTTGTCTCACATGAACGCTTACTCAACAAATTAGAGAAATACGGGATAAGAGGTAATGCTCATAATTGGCTTAAAAGCTATTTGTCTGATCGCCAACAGAGAACTGTTATTTCTAAAATAGACAAAAATACAAGGAAGACATATTGCTCAGAATTAAAAATGAATAATTATGGCGTTCCACAGGGCAGTATACTGGGTCCTCCGCTGTTCGTTTTGTATATTAATGACCTCATTAAATGCTTAAAATGTGAATGTATCCAATTTGCTGACGACACCACTTTGACGATAATATGTTCCAAACAAAATGACATAGAATTTAATACTAATATTGAACTAAATAATGTAATAAAATGGCTAGAAGACAATAATCTAAATGTTAATATTAATAAAACTAAAGTAGTACAATTTCAAACATGCAATTCGTCAGCTTTATCGGCAACAATTAAATATGATAATACAATTTTGCACTCAGAACCATCGGCTTTATTTTTAGGTATAATAATTGACAACAAACTGAATTGGAAGGAACATGTAGAAAGAGTATGCAGTAAGCTTGACAAGTTTGTATATGCTCTTCGCAAGTTAAGACTAGTGTCCAGTAAAAAAACAGTCCTAAGTGCTTATCATGGGTATGTTTCATCAGTGCTGCGTTACGGCCTAGTCATATGGGGTAATTCAGTGGACGTTGAAAGAGCGTTCAAAGTACAAAAGAAGTGTATCCGAGCCATGACTGGAGCAGAATATTTAGACCACTGTAGGCCGTTATTTAAAGAATTAAAAATTCTCCCACTCCCATGTCTGTATATTTATGAGATATGTTTGTTTGTAAAAAAATACCCTAATTTATTTTCATTGAATGTACAAAATTCAGAAAGATTGAACAAAAAAAATGCTGGTAAACTTTCAGTTCCTCTTCAGAGATTGCATCTTTATAGCAGAAATGCCAGCTGTATGACTATAAAAAATTATAATAAATTACCACCAGAATTCAGAATGCTACCTATTGATAAATTTTTGTTTTTATTCAGTCAGCGAATTTTTAAATCATAGTTTTTGACATTATTACCTATTTGACATTTTATTTAATCATTTTTGACATTTTGTTTAATCATTATTGACATTTATTTAATCATTTTTGACATTTTGTTTAATAATATTTGAAATTTCGTTTAATCATATTTGAAATTTTATTTAATTATTTTTTTTGACATTTTATTTAATCATTTTTGACATTTTATTTAATCATTTTCGACATTATATTTAATCATTTATGTAATTATTTAAACAGACATTTTTTATCAATATTCTGAGTGTGTATTTCATTTAATTTTTTCTTTTTGTTATTATTGTTTGACATATGGTGATAATTATTATTATTTTGAAATATGTGCCAATGCCAATTTTAAAATACCGTCTTCAATTTTTCAATTTTTCAGTAATATTTCTACACCGACAATGGTAGTGTATGTGAGACATTTTTAATATTAAGACCTTGTATGTACCATATACTTAGAAATAAATAAATTATTATTATTATTATTTCTTTATTTACTTTTTTAAAACATATTAAATATATTTTTAAATATTTCTTACAAAAATAATAAAAAAAACATTTAAAAATATAAAAAATAATAATAATTTATTATTATTATTATTATTATTACAATTATAATTTTTGGTTTTTTAAATAACAAATATATGTAGTGTACTATGTCTCAACAAATTTTAAGTCATATATGTAGTTCCGTTGGATAGGTCAAGTACCTATCCAAACCCTAAACTATTCATAAATTCTAAATTAGAAGCTAGTAACAAGTTAAAATTACAATTAGATCAAATTCGACACAAAAAAATCTTTTTACATATCTTGGTATTTTTCAGACTTTCCAATTTTCTTTAAAATGTCTTTCTTTTCTAACAAGAATAACCCCGAGCAGTTGTGGCGGGTGGTGGCGTGCGGGGGCCATTCGGGCATCGGCCGTCATCGGCTATTTTGAAGCGTTGGAGTTAGCTTGGTTGCGGTTACCAATTACGAATGAATTTTTAACTTAGATTTGTTTAGATTTATCGCTTATCTTTAAATTAATCGGGAATGCACCTGACACTAAAAGCGTCCGGGTTTTACCCGGACACTTTTTGATAACCCCGCCCGGACGCTCCCCGGACGCCCTCTAAACTAGGACAAATCCGGGAAAACCCGGACGGATGGCAGCCCTAGTTGGGGGTGATGTGTTAAACATCACCCCAAACCCTCAAGTATCGTGCTTTTTAAGTTCGTATTATAAAGGTCCTACAAGAAACTACAGACTGTAATGCGATTCTTTTCCGATATCATGTTGTAATCATTCTTCAAAACTTGTACTTTAGACTTCAGTTTATGTTTCATTACTTACTTAAGTAGGTCTTTTTATCATACGTATACTGTGGTTATCTACACTAATATAATAAAGAGGTAAAGTTTGTTTTTTTGTTTGTATGAGGTAATCTGTGGAAGTACTGGTCCGATTGCTAAAAATTTTTCTCCAATAGAAAGCTGCTGTATTCCTAAGTGACATAGGCTATATTTTATTTACGCGGGCGAAGCTGCGGGCTAAAGCTAGTATATATATTTCTATGCAAAGAAAAAATACGAAACCAATTCTGGAGTATTGCCAAATAAAACTTGATTGTATTCACAGCACAGGAACCGTCCGTGAAATACTGTGTTCGACATTTCCCGTCGGGGGCTTTTATCAACTTTTATATGTCACACTCGCTTTTTGCTATCTATTGCGTTGCAGCGTAAAGTATCGACCCGTAACACCACTAGCACTTTTTATTATGATTATTTTTTTGCTTTTAGGTACATATTTATTTATTTAAACTTGTGCGCCTATGTACAGTGGTGGTACATAGGCGGACTTAATGCATCAAGGCATTCTCTACCAGTCAACCTTAGGGTTTAAAAAGACAACACTGTGGTGTGTCCTGCACAATAAATAAATAACATATATTACAAAAAAAAACGTTTTAAGGACATTTTGACTACATGTATATACGTACATTTTGACTGGTCTACACTGTCCTCACATATTTATTAATCTGTTAAACCACGATCATTGTCTTTCTATTGTGTCCCTAAATACGGTATTCGAAAAGTTAATATTGTATTATGGAAATATCGAATATTACGGCCTATTCCCTCTCGTAGATAGGAGGCCAGAGTCCCAGCAGTGGGAACATTATAAGGCGGATGCTATGATATTATGGGAATATCGTAAAATCTACCATTTTTAAATAGAGATATAACAAAGTTTTCCCATTAGAAATGACCAATTGGAACCGTACACTAACTTCAGACGTTTTGTAAGTATCCATGTAGGCCTATGTGAAATAAAAACATTTTGATTTTGAATACACAAAACTGCTCGTATCTGCCAACTCATAACTTTGTCTGGAAAGAGCAATGGCTGAGATAAAACGTTGTATATGACATATAGGCTGTCTGTCTTGGAAAATTTATTACTTTAAGCCTTCTTTGAATAAACTTTACATGATAAAAATCTCAGTGAAGATACCTACACTTCTCATTTTATATACACACTTCGCATAGTACCTACTGTAGGGAACGAAGATAATAAAATGGCTTGTTCGCATATTATTGTAAGATTTTTTTTAACAACATGTTTTTAAATTAATACCTATTGTACATCATTTGCTTCTATCGGCCTGGTAGCCGACCTAATCTTCAACTTCAACTCTTCAAATATTGGCATTCGTGGAAGAGACACTGCAATTTTTCCAATAACACAAGCGAACTACTGATATAAACACTGCAGAATATTTAAGGAGTATTAACAGTGAAATCTAAAAAATATAAGTAATATTAATAATTTAACATTTGGTACATTTTGAATTTAATATAAATTCAAAATAGATCTATCAATCTTATATTTTAACTCGAATTGGTATTTAGCTCCTTACCTTCTAAATTAATAGGTACTACTACCGAAGAAAGATCTCTACGGTGCCTACCACATCATCAAAGTACATAAATATACCGTCATCTGAATCTCACATACCGCTAGATATTCATTACTACGGCGCCAAAACCGTCATCGAGCCTAATTATTACGTCTTGCTCGGTTTCTGTACTCCCCTCATGTCTCTGATATTAGACCTCAATATTCTAACCCACGAAACAGCTTAAATGGCGGTTTCACTACATTTGAATCTCCGAATACACGATAAAGCAGAATGAACGGTTTAACTCAACATGTTTTAAAGCTCTTTCGCCTTAGGCAATAAAATATGCACGCGCTGCCGCTACAAACTTTTTAGAGGATAACTTTACTGAAAAAGTTAACTGAATTTCCAAATCGAAACATCTTCTCAAACTTGGCAATAGCTTTGACGTTTTGTCTTGATCTATTTTTTATGTTTATTTCTTTGTATCACATAGAATTTTTAATCAAAGAACTTGCTCTGCTCCGTGCTTCATTTTTACCCCTGAGGGTAGGCCTTTCTTTGAAAGTCTCAAGCAATCCAGTATCAAGTTCAAAGGTAACACAGATTCTTAAATGAGACAAACCATTCCTCGAGTATATTCCCTGCTTTGAAAGGAAAAGGTCAAAGACACAAGAGTCTAAAGTGAATATAAAACCTGTCGCTGCAAATAATAAAAAAGTCCATTCCGCACAATGTGAGCAATTCCATTCGGCAGTTGAAAAATTACAGCATCTTTCGTATCATCTATCTTCCAGACTCCCATCTGCTCTCGTCTTAGAGCTCGCGATACTTTTTGCGAGATGCTATAATAGTGATTGAAGACGGAGCGTGTGCTGAACCCTAAGCGATTCTTAAGCGATGCAGTGAAAAGAATAATGCATCGCTGATGTTCCATCTATTTTTATATAAACGGTTCCTATAATCTTGAAAAATTGTGTGTTTAGATGGTAAAATTATGTTCTGCTAAAGGTTTGAAAGAGTTACCGTGGCCCTGGGATGGAAAGAGCAACTAAAGAAACACAGTTGGACTTTAGTCAGTAAAAGTCTGTCTTGCCTTCTCGCTCCACCCTGAGCAATAAAGAAATTCGTTGTCGACACTTGGGAAGGCCTATATCCAACAGTAGACTTCTTTCGGCTGAAACAATGATGATGTATAAGAGAGTGATTATAATTTAGTTACCACCACCAGTCGTTTACGCGTTTAGGTAGGTACATTTTGCTTAGAAATCTTTTAAGATAAACAACATGTGCGCTGGATAATAAGCCTCTTGAGAGGGCTCTTACCCGCTAAACGATGTACAGATATACATACAATTTACACCTCCCGGGCTCAATCGATCGGTCGGGCAAATGTAGGTCCTGTTACAGACTTTTTTTTCTGCTAACTTGTCAGTTATTCAGGTCAGGATTTAATACGTGCCTGATTAATGGCTATGTGGGCTTGATTTACGAGAGGATATGTTTCGGTAACACGGATATTCAGGGTGTAAAAATGTGACCCTTTTATCAAGGGAGGCCTTGTCCTATATTAGGCTGAAAATTCTTATCTCACTTCATAAATCACACTAGTATTATAAAGGCGAAAGATAATGAATGTGTATTCACGGATAGACCATGACCTGATACATTTTTTTAATTGTTATAAAATAGTGCTTGACTGCGATCCCATCTGATGGTAAGCAGTGATGCAATCGTTGATGGTGAAGCGCACTAGTTTATTGCGATCCTATTCACTCTAGCCTTGAAGACACCTAAATTATAAATAGCACATAGGATTTTAAGACATGGTCAATCCTGAAAGTATATTCCCTTGGGACAATTTTCTACCTTTACGCGGATGAAGTCACAGGCTGCAGCTAGTGACAAGATAAATGTATAAATCTGTACATTTATCTAACTTAGATGGGCAGATTATATCCTGAATTATGAAAGCATATCTTCGTATTACGTTGTCGTGGGTTAATTTTCGTTATATACGCAGTTAAAACCGTTGAAAATCTTTTGCAGCTAGGTTTTTGCCTCGGCAGCAGTTCCTTCGACTCTTCGAATCGTGCTATTGAGTATTAGTACTTAGAGCGATTACCACCACATGTAAAGAAACAAAAAAAAAACAATTCAACAACTTTATCTCTTATTTTCATTTGTAATATAAGGAACGATTGATGGCGTAAGGAAAAATTGCAGGCAAAAGATCACTTAGACTGTTCTCCAGCACGGTAGACGTACCACATAATATCTAAGACACACTGTAGCATTAATGACAACTCCCAAGCCGCCAAACACAGAGCTGCATAGGGGCGGTGCCGCGGTGACATCAAACTCGGCAAGAGCGTCGTCATAGTGGTCGTCCACTCTGTCGAGAGCACGACTAAGAATTTAAAATAAAATAGGAATTTTAATATGTTTTGTTGTTGCCCACAGCTGCTCGACGGCGATGCTATGCGCCGCCATCATGACAGAGCACTGGGAGCACGTAGTGTGGGAGCACGCCGCGCTGGCCGCGCTCGCCAACGCCTCCAACACGGCGCTGCAGTGGCTGCTCGACGAGAAGGTCGCCAAGGTAACGTACACAACATTATAGATAGACGGCGATGCTATGCGCCGCCATCATGACAGAGCACTGGGAGCACGTGGTGTGGGAGCACGCCGCGCTGGCCGCGCTCGCCAACGCCTCCAACACGGCGCTGCAGTGGCTGCTCGACGAGAAGGTTGCCAAGGTAACGTACACAACATTATAGAGATGTAACATAAATGAACTACATGATTTTTTTTTTAAAGTCGACGACGCTCGTGTTTTCTATCTAACTACTCTAGGAAGTAACCAAATTCAATCATCAGAGTTTCTTTTAAACTCTTGAAGCACCGATTGTATACACGTCTGCAAGTGCACACCCATGTGTACAAAACTGATTGGCTAAAATTTGGCCTCTATATCTTCGTTTTTCTGAAGGTCAATATTTTTTTTTACAAAAACTATGTCATTTGGGAGATTCAAGTATAAAACGCGAAGAGTTAGTCCAGATTCTTACTTACTCACGTTACATAATAAAGACCACGTAGGATAAGTGTTTGAAATAGTCTTTAAAAGAAAAAAAATCGTATCATACCTCGTTGTGGACCTCATTTTGTGTCATTACTCCGTATAACTTAGGAAATGCCCGAGAGGAGTACTGCATCAGCTTGTACAACTTTACACTATTTTCAAAGTTTTACACATCAGTTCAAATTACAAATAAATAACAAAAACTACAAAGTTTCAAGTTAAAACTACCGCGTAGTAAGGCTACGGATTGCTACGAAGCGTAGCACGTAGCGCTACGAGTTTTATACGTAGCAACTTACGTGGCGACACTTTATAGCTACGCTGGACTTTAAAGTTTTGAAATCTAATCTGAAATTCTGGACCAGCTTTCCAGGTCCTCTTTAGAAAAGGAGGAAAATATCAGATTTCGCAAGCGTTCTATCCAGCTTTAGCCTGCTACGGAAGAGGCTACTTTAAAGGAATGGTGTTGAATAAATGCAATCAGCTTTGTTTAAAATTCATTGACGGTTTCTTAAATCTCGATTTCTGAAAATTCATGTTCTAGTGATACGATTGGCTACAGAAAATTCATTCTATTAATCACCACAGCTATCCTCGGTAGGAAAATTGCGATAAGTATACTTAATATTTTTTTTATAGTTATCTACTACGTAATCATTATTCAATTTTAATTTATTGCAAAATTTTCATTCCTTATGCATTCTAAAGTAAAGAGATTTTCACTAATAGATATAACTGGCGTTATAAGGCGAGCTTTTATTTTTGAAAAAAGTTACAGTTCCGTGCTAAAAATCTTGAACAAACAGCATTGTGCTGTTTTACGAAACTGACACGGACGAAGTCGCGGGCACCAACTAGTATACAGGAAAAGTTTTTAACCACGGCGTAATTTTTTTTTTGGTGGCTCAGTGTAAGTAATAGAACACAAATCGATCTTCAAATTTAAGCAACGCTTGCCAAGGTTGGTCTGTGGATGGGTGACCATCTTAACATAACGAGTTTCCTCCGTGCCTATTTCTACTAACTTACTATTTCTACTAAACCTAACTTTTTTTTTTTCTCTTTATTTTTTTGGGGTTTTTATCTAATTAGAACCTAACTTTTTCTGATAAATAATTTATATAGCAAAATAATTATATCTAACAATGCTACAATATTCCTCACAATGATAATATAATCGTAGTAATAATGGCAGTCTAGCATGACAAAAACATTTACAACCAAAAAAAAATTGTCTTCAGTCCTTCACCCCAAGGTCAAAGAACTGGTAACGATATGACTAAAGTTTAAATTGACGTTTATTATCTATGCTTCTTGGAAGTTCGCGGTACATATTATGATTGCATTATTAATCCGGTTGGCAGTTGACAATGGCCTAAGTTTCCTACAGACGACGCCTCACATCGCTGATGTTATTTCCCATGTGGCACAGTTGTGGTAACTGGAATTGTTTGGGGTAGGTTAAGGATAGCTGGCTAAGACAGTAGGAAAGTACTCGTATAAAAGGAGAAACTGAACGACTGACATATCAACGCACTGCCGAAACTATAGGGTCTGAACCAAGCGTGAAATTTTGCACAAAGTTTTCTTTTAATTACATATAATGTCGCCGAGCACTGAGATATGAGGTGATGATGATGAAACGGGTATCAAAAGATTTGTACGGAGAAAACTACATTCACGCGGGCGAAACCACTAGCAGAAGCTAGTATTATACTGTTCTTAATGCCAATGTAATTGTACATATTTCCAAGCTGTTTATTATAAACGTTGTGATCAGAAATTATGCTTCTTGGAAGTTGGCGGTACATATTATGATTGCATTATTAATCCGGTTGGCAGTTGACAATGGCCTAAGTTTCCTACAGACGATGCCTCACATCACTGATGTTATTTCCCAATGGGCAGAGTTGCGGTAACTGGAATTGTTTGAGGTAGGTAAAGGATAGCTGTCTTAGACGGTAGGAAAGTACGCGTATAAAAGGAGAAACTGAATGACTGACATATCAACGTACAGCCGAAATTATAGGGTTTGAACCGAGCGTGAAATTTTGCACAATTTTTTTTTATGTCTGTGTTGAGGCATTTCGTCCGTCTGGTGATCTATTAGGGAAGTATCTCCCTATTGGTTAGTCTGGAGGGCGGAATGTCTCAGCACAGAGGCATTATTTTTACTTAACTATGTTTCTTTTTGTTTTGTTTGTTTATTTATGTAATTAGTGTTTCTTTTGTATATGTAATTTTAATTAATACTAACAATAGTTCTTGTAAGTTTTTTTTGTTGTGCATTAACCAGTGGATCCATTTGTCCTAAAATAAAATAATTTGAATTTGTAGCCGAGCACTGAGTTAAGTGGTGATGAAACGGGCATCAAAAGATTTGTACGGAGAAAACTACATTCACGCTGGCGAAACCACTAGCAGAAGCTGGAACTATACAGTTCTTAATTCATGAACCCCGACCGATCTCATGCGACCGCGCTTTGTCTTACTATTGTGTCTCATTTCGCGAGTATGCGATATATAACCTATTAAGGTTAATATCAATGTACGAGTAATTGTACATATTTCCAAGCTGTTTATTATAAATGTTGTGATGAGAAATTATGCTCCCTGGAATTGGCGGTATCTACATACTAGGATTGCATTATTAATCGGGTTGACACTGGCCTAAGTTTCCTACAGACGATGCCTCACATCGCTGATGTTATTTCCCATGTGGCAGAGTTGTGGTAACAGGAATTGTTTGAGGTAGGTAAAGGATAGCTAGCGAAGACGGTAGAAAGGTTTTAACCTATCAATACTCGCGAAACGAGACACAATAGTAAAACAATAACAGCGCGGTCCAATGAGACCGGTTGGGGATTCATGAATTAAGGAAATACTGACGGTGTTAAAGGTTGCATAACTAAACCAAATGGAACCAGACCAGAAATCGAGAGAAAATCAGCCGTTCAGTATATTTTACAGTTCGTAGGCGAACATAAATGATTTCAGGTTTGTTTCCATAGTAAAAGTTGTTTGTTATCACGAGTACAATCAAGTGTATAAGTATCGGTCACTAATTATCAGTCACCCTATTATACTAAACTGTTTATAAATTAAATGTTTAAGTAATTAAATTAAAAACTGGTATCCAGCTAAATCCCGCTTGACTGGAAGCCGACCCCAATATACTTGGGAAAAAGGCTAAGTAGATGATGATGATGATAAATTAAATGTTTGAATGTGAAATTGTGCTCCCTGGAATTGGCAGTATCTACATAGTAGGATTGCATTATTAAGCGGGTTGACAATGACCTAAGTTTCCTACAGACTATGCCTCACATCGCAGATGTTATTTCCCACGTGGCAGAGTCGTGCTAACAGGAATTGTTTGAGGTAGGTAAAGAATATCTGGCTAAGACTACTGTCTTAGCCAGATATCATTTACAGGTATAGGAGTATTTTTTATTTTTATTTAATTGTTATAAACTAGTGCTTGACTGCGATCCCACCTGATGGACCTCACCATCGACGATTGCATAAGTGCTTACTTATGCAATCGCCGATGGTGAGGCGCAATAGTTTATTAACGGCTAGCTTTTTCATCAAAAACTAAAACTATCAGTAAAAGCATTAACATTTACTAGACCATAGCTGTCATAATGGCAAATGTGTTTCTTCATCCAAATAACAGCTAAACTTAAAGTCAATAGAGTTGCCGCTACGCAAACGTCGTAATTACCCCAAAAACACGTGGGGAGCTTTTTTTACTCATGACAACATCGCAACATCACTGTCCAGTAGTGCCATATGTCAAATGTCATTTGATGTTTAGGGTAAAGGCGGGATATATATATTGCTAGCTAGTTTAATCCTTTAAATATTTTTGGACCTATTGTTAAAATTCTAAAAGCATTTGTGATTTTAGAATTTCAACCCCCCATGGTATTTCTGTCCATTTCCTCGAAAGCTAACTGTAATTGCTTTGTATTCCATACTCTAACTCGAACATACTCTCATCCACTAGTCCACCCCGGACCTGGTGGATTAGGGCCCATCCCTCTCCTAGAGAGCAGACTTGAGTCCCAACAGTAGGATTATTATAAGGCTGATAATGCTAATGCTACACGAACTCGCGCTCCTTCCTTTCTTTTATATTTTCGTGGCATGGTTCTGCTACAATCGCACATATTAAAAATAAAAATAAACCGGGCAAGTGTGAGTCGGACTCGCGCACTGAGAGTTCCGTTTCCGTTAGTCATTTTTTGATAACGAGGCATCTATGCCACCGGGGCATTTATTCCCGCCTTTACCCTATTTCTTTAAAAAAAAATATTATTTTTTAAATAAAATCAGTTTGAACGCATCCATAATGAACGCAGTGAATTCAATACAATTTTGTCAAAATGACAGTGACTATAGCTTTAACAGCCCCTCAATGAGCAGTAAAGGTTAAGGGCTAAAGTAACAGTCAAACCAACGGTTAAAATTGTGAAGAAACGAATTTAACCGTTATTATTACTTTATGTCATTACTTTGGCTGTTACCTTTGATGAAAAAACTGGCCGTAAGAGCCTATTCATTCTAGTCTTGAAGACACCTTATTAAAGATGCCTTACTTAAGTTGAAACTGAATAAAAGTAAAACTCGTGGGGGTTTTTCTTTCAGAAGTCAAGCCATGGCCCCAGTAGGCTTCAGCTTTGCTGACCTTTTTCAGACACTGAACGTCACTTGTACTTTAAATCCATCTAACTGGGGTCCTTCAAAGCAGTTTCTGGATGGTTTTAGACCACTATTTGGTCTACGAGCATGAAAGTTTTGTAAAAAGTTTCCTTTTATCATAAAAGGAAACTTTTAACGAAACTTTTTTCGAGTAGAAAGAGTTGATTTTTCAAAATTCACCCCATAAAAGGGTAAAACGTGGGCCCATACACGCGGGCGAAATTACTAGCAGAAGCTAGTAATAATAGTTCTTGTCAACAATGTAAATATGCCAATTTCTAAGCTATGTTTTGATGTGAAATTATGCTCCTTGAAATTGGCAGTATCTACATAGTAGGACTGCATTAATAACCTGTTGTAGTTGGTTGTAGTTGACAATGTCGGCAAGTTCCTACAGCCGATGCCTCACGCGCTGATGTTATTTCCCACGAGGCCGGGTTGCGCTAATACGAATTGTTTGTAGCTAGGGGTAGGTAGGGGTGACTGGTAACTAGCAGTAGGACATATTGATGGTCGTTGAAGTTTGACTGTGTTGACTCATGAACATGAAATTCTTCAAGGTTGTGTTTTAATCCACTAATAATCCAGAATTTTTATAAAATTAAGTCATTTTTCATCTGTCTGTTGTCTGTCTGCGTTCTTTCAATTTTGATGCGGTTTTACGTGAATTCCTAAAGGTTAATAGGAATGTATGCATTGTCTAATAAAAAATAAGTACTCAGTATTTTTTTCAATTGACAACGTCGTTGGCGCAGTGATTGAGTGATTATTTATGCTGCGATTCGATTCCCGCTTGGAAAAAATATTTGTATGCTATGGGCCATGCAAATATTAGATCCGAGCGAGCTACTAGTAGCAGGGTACCTATCTGGTTCATATGAGTTGCCATGTTTTTGAATGCACCCACTACACAGAATAATCGTTCGGAGCAAATAAGGGTTTTTCGTGCAGTCATGACATAATACTCGTACATTAAAAGAAAAAGCTTTGGTTACTATTCTGGAGTACTATAAAGTTTATTCTATAGTCTTCTAACAGTATGGTCGTCAACACATTAGGCTTAACGATGTCGTCTGACTAGTAGTTTCATACATTTTTTAACGAAACATGTAAGTGGCTGGTACGACTAGGTACTACATGATAGGTACTAATGCCAACTTGACATCGTTAGATAAATGAAACTATCAGCCCGATGATCGTGTTGTTATCGTTATTGCCTAATGTGAAAACGGTACTATCCCTGTAGTACGAATAGGTCTAAATAAAATAATAACAATAAGAAGCCTTTATTTCCCATCACCCCTTTTTTGGAATGGAAGCCGACCCCAATATAGTTGGGAAAAAGGCTAGGCAGATGATGACCCTTTTTTTGGAACGGGAATCATCAGAATGACTTCTACCGCTCTTGGGCGGAGCGGGAGGGCGTTTCAGACTCTTACTGACTAAACCCCACCCCGTTCCTTCGTTGCCTTCGATCTGGGAGACACGGTGACCACCTTTCGGATTTTCCGTGTTCCCCAGAGGCTTCGGCCCTATTAGTTTTTTCTATCTTATAATCTAAGTTAGTAAGTTCTTTGCTATATGGGTCCCTCCACGGCTGAAGGCCTCCTCCAGTTTCGTCTGTTTGTCTCTAACTCTTGCAATATTTTGCCAATCATTTCCTGCTGTTGCAGATAAATTTAGCAGCTCGCCTTCTTTCTGGTCTTCCTACTCTTCTCTTTCCTTCTGGCCCTGTCACTTCTGTAGTAGTAGTAGTAGTAGCTATCTACCTTCCGTCTTTGTAACATAATACAAGTACGAACAGATTCCATCAATGAATAGTTAGGTAGAGTTTAATAGCAAAGTACAATCAAGTCGCTACTTGTGTCGATACATGGCAAAAAAATATAACCGTACATTTTCCAACAATATTTTAAATGTGCTTCTCGAATAATCTGTCTGAAACAGATTTAGCTCTTCGACGTGAAAATTCAATTTACATCTGGATGAATGTTGGAAGTTACGAGAGCTGAAAAAACTAATGGAAGTTGCGACAACGCTGCCTACGTAGTTTGTAGTCGACAGACATTATAGGATCAAAGTGGAATTTAATTGTTTTGTGCCATCACGGCACGGTGCCTATTTTGTTAATTTTAATAACTAAAATAAATTAATTGTAATGATTGTTGTTTTTATTTACGATTTCATTAGCTTTTGCTAACGATGCGAAATCGAAGTCAAATAAAAAGTAGCCTCTGTACGTTTTTGAGGTTCCAGTATACTCCACACCAACTTTAATAGAAATAGTTTGAGTATTTTAACCGTGAAAGTCTATAAGTATAATATTAGTAGGTATAGTTTGTATCGCCAGATTAGTAAATCGATTTGCTGATTGCGCCACTGTAGACATGACCTCTTAACTGTTGATTTATATAATACAGTAAAGAATAATCTCTAACCTCCAAGTTGTAAGATACTAAAGTAGGTATAATCAAAGATGAAACGCAGAAGTTTCGCGCGGATAGCTTGCAGTCTACAGTGGGTCACAGAATTCTTTGAATTAGGTCAGGAGAGCCAGCTATCTGGGACCCGCATTCACTTTATTCCGTTCCAGCCATGCATCTTCGTCAGAGGCAGATTTTCGCGTTTGTCTTTTTCCGGTGACATTCAAAGAATTGTAATCTATGGCTCCTGAAGTTCTGTTTTTTTTATGCGTTATGTAGACCTAAACCTATTTCGAAATAATTGCTTGGGAAATCGGGCTTACATAGACAAAATATGGAAAAATTGTTTTTTTTATTATTTAGATAAATGTAGTTGTACGGATAGTCAGAAGCCAGTAAATCTGACTCCAGTCTTGGAATGAAGTACCATGTTACCCCAGTTAATGGGTTGTAGAGGTCTGGTAGGCAGCCGCTCCTCGTAAAATACTGGTATTCGGCTAAATCCGGCTTGACTGGAAGCCGACCCCAATATAGTTGGGAAAAGGCTAGTCAGATTATGATTAAGATAAATGTAGTTATCAATGTCAATGTCCTTCTTCTTCTTTTTTTAAGACTTAAACGGGCGTACCATGATCGAATAGAGAAGACTAGACTTGCACGCGGGCGAAGTCGCTCGCAGAAGCTACTCGTAGTAGGTATATAAAAATCATCTGCTGTTTGTTACTCTCGCTAAAACTTAAAAACGTTTTAACCGATTTTAATCATTTTTATTCTGTTTTGTAGTGCAAAAACAGGTGCTCTTAAATTTATTGATGGGCGGAAAGTAGCTTAGCTTGTCTTTCAAGGGGGCGTTTAACATAAATTCCCCGTTCTCATAATATCACGTTTCACAGTCAAAATCCAAACAACCTTACTTCACTTGAAAGACAAACTAAGTACTCTCGTACAAGATTTTGCCCAAAACACCGAACATAATACCTACGGCTTAGGATAATTTTAATCTGTAAAACAAACTTCAATAGAACTTTATGTTGCTCTCAACATAATAAATAGCAAAGTTCTCGTTAAGTTTTCGCGATATTGAAGGTACATTATTCTAATTTTCGCTATCTTTTATCTGCCATCCTTGAATTTATTGGCTCGAGTGAAATATTTTTTTCCTTTTTATCGTTAACAGAATGATAAATTATCCTTAATTCTGTAGACATAAAGAAAAGTTTGGATTTTTTTGCAAGGAAACTTTAACGTGGGCAATCGAAAATTAGATTTGGGATTTTTACAGTAGATGAAAATTTATTGAAGTGTTATGTACCTATAATATACTCTTTAGATATGGTTTGAAGAAAAATAAGGCCTATTTCTTTGATCATCATCAACTTTTCAGCCGAAGGGCGTCCACTGTTGGACAAAGCCCTCCCCCAAATGTCGCCACAATGATCAGTCCTGTGCGTCTCGCACCCTCACTAAGTCATCAGTCCATTTTGTGGGAGACCTTCCAAAGCTTCGTTTTAAAGTACGCGGTCGCAACTCGGTCCCATCGACCATCGGCTGTTCTGCCAGCAATATGGACTGCCCACAGCCAATTAAGGCGAATCTTCGGGCTATGTCTGTAACCTTAGTTCTCCCGCGATAATTTTTTGATAGAAAGAAATACAGAACAATCAATTTTATTGACAATAGCCACCAGGTACACACAAAATAATTAAAAAAGTGACAACGATTAAGAAACAACAAAACATTAAATCGTGTGGAAGCAGCGGAAGCAACACAACAATATGAAAACGATTCACATACAAACCCATTACACATAGGTTATTTTTTCCTACCAAGAACCCACTGCCTTAGAAACGTGGAAACTTGGTATCGCAGTAGCAACATGTAATGATGTAGGCATATTTGCAACCCCCCTATTAGTAGTAGTGTAAAACTTTCTAACAGTCACCTTGACGGATTTTTATGTCTCACGCGATGTGGGTTAAATAGGTCCATTAAGTCGCGAAATATTTTTTGTCGAATTAACTACGCCAACATGTTTATGGATGAAATAAAAATATGTTTCAGGCTACTGAATTAATCTGTATAAAAAATACGTCGCAGAAATAGGTCAACGAATTTGTTTTTTCTGCGGCTATGCCTACGACGAACTAGCTCTAAAATATACAGTTTAGTAAATTGAACATAGATTTGGTTTCCTAAAGTGGAAACCTAAAAAAAATATTTCCTTTTTCTTACCTTTAGGCAACGTTTCAAGTGGCGAAAATTACGAGTAGGCCAGAAAAAGGAGAGAAAAACAATGTTTGGTTTTGCCTAGCCTTGGGTTTTTTCTAAGCACTCTGCTGGAAAATTCAGGCCTGGACGACGAAGAGACATAGTCAGGTTGAATTTCACGTCCTCCTTTACATATTAGGTGAATTAAAACTGTTTGCCCACATCAATCTACAACTCGTAGGGTTACTGAAGGTAACTGAAGCCTTCAGTAGTACACGCATAATGGAGTCTGGTGTAGACAAATATGCAGTGAAAACATTTCTGAAATCCCTCGCTCCAACCGACGTGTTTGGGTATGTCCGAAGCGTTAGGTATCAATATTACTATATGGAGCAATAGTTGAAGGAGCGCTTCCGTGCCCATCTCAAGAATGTATTCAATTTCCTTCTGTCGGCCGGAAACAAGGTGCGTGCTATGGACGAAACTTATATACCGTCTGTTTTTTATACCCTGAGACTAAAATGACATTACAACACAAAAAAACAGACATCATTCCTATAGTAAGTTTGACATTAAAAGTGTCAATTTTTCTTTCGTCTTTAGGCTATAAAAATAGACACTCGAACGGAATTTGACACCCTCAATAGGTACGTCCGGACACTACTGACTACATATCGAATGCATCACACACATTCGTCGGTGATGACACCGTATATACAAAGGAAATGTGAAGGCGAACCTATTTCAACGCTGAGTCCCTCCATATACACGAGATTCATATCTCGCAATAGAGGGAGATAGTAGGGTATTGTTATATGTTTATATATTTTGATTTATTAATATTTAAAATGTAATATGTACTTTGAATGTATTCTCCATTTCGAAATCGCAAATAAGTAATGGATTGCTCACATACGAGTATGCTTATACGTAGATCTTTACTGCTTGGTATGATAAGCAAAACTTTAGAAGACTCTAATACACAATATATTTATCCTATCTAAGAGAACATATTTTCATACGGCGGGTTCAGACATAGCACAATGTATCACTGTCTCTTGCAAAATTCTCTTAAGAAATTCGCACCACATCACCCGTAATATGTATTTACAATGTACAAAGCGTGGTGACACTTGAAATTAATTTATTCTCCCTCGAGTCACACAACGCGTCTACACAATGACAATTACTTACAGTAATAAATTCGGCCACTTTCATTATCTTAACTTCTCATTAAGAATGGGCCAGTTGACCTCAATATCTCTTGTATTTTATGTGATCCTTCGTATCGAATAGCTTCACGACTTCCTAGTATACTTTAAAGCCGTTATTAGTGCTTGAGGCACGATTCAGCCGTATAATATCTTTAGAATGTTATGATGTGCCTTTAATGCTCTAATGACGCTATGTTAGAAGCTTGTAAAACGCTTTGTAAGATAAATGTCTCAAAGATGGCGAACGCTTAAAGTTAAGCCACTTTTAAGTTTAAATTCTGCTAAAATGGTGCAGCTTTAGCAGCTCTAGAATAGTGAAAAGGTTAGCTAAAAGGAAATTTATGGAGCTGTCGCGATCCTGTGAAGGTGTGTGCCAGTATGTTACATGAAGCGGACGCCTTTCTGGCTTCCTCAACCCAGTAACTGTTTATCACCATACCTTTTAGTAAGCGAAGATGTTTCTCAGCCATTAACTTCTAACTACCGGCATGTTGCATATTACCTACTAAAACTTCGGAGCCGAGGCACACCATAATCATGGTGGTCAGTCCCCTCTTCGAGGAGTGGCTAGAGTCACGTCAAGGCATCGGCTTGCGAACGCCGAACCATGGGTAGCGGTCTGGCCGTCTGGTAACCGTCCATCGTCGACGCGCGTCTCACAGAGATGCCAGTAGACCGCAGACCAGCAGCGCCCGCAGTTCGGTCCGCAGGACCGAAGCCTACTGGGCATATAGGAATTTTTCGAAAGGGAAACCCATGATCTTGAAATCTAAGGGGTACAGATCCTTCTTCCCTTTGCGTTCCACATGTAGATGTAGTTTTAATCAGTAAAAGTCTGATAATTCCTCATACTCCGCCCTAGAGCAGGGGAATGAATTCTCAACTTAAACAAAAAGCCTTTGAAGCCTTTTTCATATGTCCATTCAATCGTGAGTGAGGTCGATCCTATCAATACCTATACAACGTTAAAAGAACGTCCTTTTCATGATTCCATTTTCACACCCTTTTCCTGGAAAACCAATCCGATATAATGGGTGACAATTTTATTCATATCGTCGATTCCCTTTGTGTCGTGCATCGTATCAATCATGTCGATCACAACAATGTAGAGGCTACTGACATGACTTTATTAATATTGAATCGAACAAAAGGCAAAGTCGATTCATAAAAAAGTAAAAAGTTCATTGAAATCAAAACATTCAGGCAAACGGCCTTTGTGGATTCGACGGAGCCGTTCTAACTTTTTTCTGCTACAAAACTATCCGAACTGCCAAAATGAAATTTCAACTACAAAGTGCTGTGTCAATACATTTTAAAATCAAAGAACTTTTAGTTCAACGTTTGCTTTAATAAAACAGGGAGGTAAGTCACGTTTAGGGTTCGTCAGTGGTTAAAATGTCAAAGTTAAAACGTTTTAGACTAAGCTAGAGTCAGTGCCGGATTATGCCAGCGTGGGTCCTCTAACAAATTCTACCAAGGGGCCTCCATCTTTAGAAATGACAAAGAATTAAAGAATTTTTAAAGTCTATTTTCTAATCACCGGGACTAATATGACATTACGTGGGTTGTCACGCTTGTCACAACAACAAAGAACTGACATCATTATTATTTAAAGTTTGACATTTGCTTGTGTCAATTTAGTCTCATGGTTTAAAAACTGACTTTAACTTATTTTTCAAACAGGGTCTAAGCCGTTTTAGGTAGCGATGGATCCATAGGTAATTGTCTACATTGTCTTAATGAAAAATTCAGAAGTGATTAGCACAGCTCGCAATACTTATCTTGACTTGTATTTTACGCTCCGTTGTACGTACTCTATTGCGCGGGGCCCGCAGCATTTGTTTCCCTTGCTACGCCGCTAATCCGGCTCTGCCTGGAGTCACCTTGAACGTGGGTGTTTTGACGCGAGGTTGCCGCCTTGTGGGCTCACCGCTTGTGTCTAATTTCGCAGACATAGATCGATTATTAACGACTTACACCGTTTTGCCTTTAGCTTCGATAAATACTCGTTCATTTTAGTTAGGACTTAGACATGAAGGATTGCTAGGGCTACGAATGCGGGCATCGTTACTCACTTATTTTTTGGAAGAACATTTTGACTAGTAGGAAAATAATATAGTTGATTGATTAATGAGTGAAGTAGGCTTTATATTTCGTAGAGGCTTTCAGCTGATAGTTAGGACCGGGGGATTGTTCGAAAGATGAGATGTTGTGCTCCGATATCCGATATCGGGTCGGACAATATGAAAGACAGGTACATATCTCATACATTTACCTTACCCCGATATCGTATCGGCGTCCGATACCGATATCGGATCGGAAAATGTGAAAACGGTCTAACGGCCCCGTGCCAGAACCTTTCGGCTAAATCGACCATTCGTATTAAGGTCAATTTACCCTGCCCACTGTAACTTAAGTTTAGCGTTTCTTCAAGTTTTTAAGTTTGGGAAACCCACTTTAAATGTTTTTCCAAACGGCCTTTGTGTTTCGGGGCCATGGTAATTCTTTCGAACAATCCCCCGGTCCTAACTATCAGCTGAAAGCCTCTACGAAATATAAAGCCTACTTCACTCATTAATCAATCAACTATATTATTTTCCTACTAGTCAAAATGTTCTTCCAAAAAATAAGTGAGTAACGATGCCCGCATTCGTAGCCCTAGCAATCCTTCATGTCTAAGTCCTAACTAAAATGAACGAGTATTTATCGAAGCTAAAGGCAAAACGGTGTAAGTCGTTAATAATCGATCTATGTCTGCGAAATTAGACACAAGCGGTGAGCCCTCAAGGCGGCAACCTCGCGTCAAAACACCCACGTTCAAGGTGACTCCAGGCAGAGCCGGATTAGCGGCGTAGCAAGGGAAACAAATGCTGCGGGCCCCGCGCAATAGAGTACGTACAACGGAGCGTAAAATACAAGTCAAGATAAGTATTGCGAGCTGTGCTAATCACTTCTGAATTTTTCATTAAGACAATGTAGACAATTACCTATGGATCCATCGCTACCTAAAACGGCTTAGACCCTGTTTGAAAAATAAGTTAAAGTCAGTTTTTAAACCATGAGACTAAATTGACACAAGCAAATGTCAAACTTTAAATAATAATGATGTCAGTTCTTTGTTGTTGTGACAAGCGTGACAACCCACGTAATGTCATATTAGTCCCGGTGATTAGAAAATAGACTTTAAAAATTCTTTAATTCTTTGTCATTTCTAAAGATGGAGGCCCCTTGGTAGAATTTGTTAGAGGACCCACGCTGGCATAATCCGGCACTGACTCTAGCTTAGTCTAAAACGTTTTAACTTTGACATTTTAACCACTGACGAACCCTAAACGTGACTTACTTCCCTGTTTTATTAAAGCAAACGTTGAACTAAAAGTTCTTTGATTTTAAAATGTATTGACACAGCACTTTGTAGTTGAAATTTCATTTTGGCAGTTCGGATAGTTTTGTAGCAGAAAAAAGTTAGAACGGCTCCGTCGAATCCACAAAGGCCGTTTGCCTGAATGTTTTGATTTCAATGAACTTTTTACTTTTTTATGAATCGACTTTGCCTTTTGTTCGATTCAATATTAATAAAGTCATGTCAGTAGCCTCTACATTGTTGTGATCGACATGATTGATACGATGCACGACACAAAGGGAATCGACGATATGAATAAAATTGTCACCCATTATATCGGATTGGTTTTCCAGGAAAAGGGTGTGAAAATGGAATCATGAAAAGGACGTTCTTTTAACGTTGTATAGGTATTGATAGGATCGACCTCACTCACGATTGAATGGACATATGAAAAAGGCTTCAAAGGCTTTTTGTTTAAGTTGAGAATTCATTCCCCTGCTCTAGGGCGGAGTATGAGGAATTATCAGACTTTTACTGATTAAAACTACATCTACATGTGGAACGCAAAGGGAAGAAGGATCTGTACCCCTTAGATTTCAAGATCATGGGTTTCCCTTTCGAAAAATTCCTATATGCCCAGTAGGCTTCGGTCCTGCGGACCGAACTGCGGGCGCTGCTGGTCTGCGGTCTACTGGCATCTCTGTGAGACGCGCGTCGACGATGGACGGTTACCAGACGGCCAGACCGCTACCCATGGTTCGGCGTTCGCAAGCCGATGCCTTGACGTGACTCTAGCCACTCCTCGAAGAGGGGACTGACCACCATGATTATGGTGTGCCTCGGCTCCGAAGTTTTAGTAGGTAATATGCAACATGCCGGTAGTTAGAAGTTAATGGCTGAGAAACATCTTCGCTTACTAAAAGGTATGGTGATAAACAGTTACTGGGTTGAGGAAGCCAGAAAGGCGTCCGCTTCATGTAACATACTGGCACACACCTTCACAGGATCGCGACAGCTCCATAAATTTCCTTTTAGCTAACCTTTTCACTATTCTAGAGCTGCTAAAGCTGCACCATTTTAGCAGAATTTAAACTTAAAAGTGGCTTAACTTTAAGCGTTCGCCATCTTTGAGACATTTATCTTACAAAGCGTTTTACAAGCTTCTAACATAGCGTCATTAGAGCATTAAAGGCACATCATAACATTCTAAAGATATTATACGGCTGAATCGTGCCTCAAGCACTAATAACGGCTTTAAAGTATACTAGGAAGTCGTGAAGCTATTCGATACGAAGGATCACATAAAATACAAGAGATATTGAGGTCAACTGGCCCATTCTTAATGAGAAGTTAAGATAATGAAAGTGGCCGAATTTATTACTGTAAGTAATTGTCATTGTGTAGACGCGTTGTGTGACTCGAGGGAGAATAAATTAATTTCAAGTGTCACCACGCTTTGTACATTGTAAATACATATTACGGGTGATGTGGTGCGAATTTCTTAAGAGAATTTTGCAAGAGACAGTGATACATTGTGCTATGTCTGAACCCGCCGTATGAAAATATGTTCTCTTAGATAGGATAAATATATTGTGTACTAGCTGTCCCCTGCGGTTTCACCCGCATTTTTCGTTACTGCTCCGCTCCCGCAGCCTATAGCATTCCTCGATAAATGGGCTATCTAACACTGAAAGAATTTTTCAAATCGGACCAGTAGTTCCAGAGATTACCCCCTACATACAAACTTACAAACCTACAAACTTACAAACTTACAAATTTTACCTCTTTATAATATTAGTATAGATTAGAGTCTTCTAAAGTTTTGCTTTTCATGCCAAGCAGTAAAGATCTACGTATAAGCATACTCGTATGTGAGCAATCCATTACTTATTTGTAGAAACATATAAAAATACCCTACTATCTCCCTCTATTGCGCGATATGGATCTCGTGTATGTGGAGGGTCTCAGCATTGAAATACTTTTGCCTTTACATTTCCGTTGTATATACGGTTTCATCACCGATGACAGCGGGTGATGCATTCGATATGCAGTCAGTAGTGTTCAGACGTACCTATCGAGGGTGTTAAATTCCGTTTGAGTCTATTTAAGTTTCGTTCATGGCAGGTTTCAGCATGTTTCCGCCCGACAGAAGGTAATTGAATACATTCTTGAGACGGCCACAGAAGCGCTCCTTCAACGATTGCGTCATATGAGTAACATTGATACCTAACGCTACGGACATACTCAAATACTTAAGGGGTTTTGATTGGAGAGAGGGATTATAGAAAAAAAATATTGCATATTTGTGTACACTAAACTTCATCATGTTTGCACTACTGAAGGTTTCAGTAGTTACCTTCAGTTATCAGTAACCTTCAATTCATCTAATATGTACCTAAGGGACGTGAAATACAACCTGACTATGTCTCTTCAACCGATAGTCCAGGTCTGAATTTTCCAGCTTGAAGAGTACTTAGAAAAAACCCAAGGCTTGACAAAACCAAACATTGTTTTTGCTATCTGAAAAATGTAGGTACCTCCCTTTTCTGGCATACTCGTAATTCTCGCCACTTGAAATGTTGTCTAAAGGTAAGAAAAAGGAAATATTTTTTTTAGGTTTCCACTTTAGGAAACCAAATCTATGTTCAATTTACTAAACTGTATATTTTAGAGCAAGTCCGTCGTAGCCGCAGAAATAACAAATTCGGTGACCTATTTCTGCGACGTATTTTTTATACAGATTAATTCAGTAGCCTGAAACATATTTTTATTTCATCCATAAACATGTTGGCGTAGTTAATTCGACAAAAAAATATTTCGCGACTTAATGGACCTATTTAACCCACATCGCGTGAGACATAAAAATCCGTCAAGGTGACTGTTAGAAAGTTTTACACTACTACTAATAGGGGGGTTGCAAATATGCCTACATCATTACATGTTGCTACTGCGATACCAAGTTTCCACGTTTCTAAGGCAGTGGGTTCTTGGTAGAAAAAAATAACCTATGCGTAATGGGTTTGTATGTGACACATTTTCATATTGCTGTGTTGTTTCCGCTGTTTGGCATTCACAATATAATGTTATTGTTTTTTGTTTATCGTTTTTACTTTTTTAATTATTTTGTGTGTACCTGGTGGTTGTTGTCAATAATAATGATTGTTCTTTATTTCTTTCAATCAAAAAAATATCGCGGGAGAACTAAGGTTACAGACATAGCCCGAAGATTCGCCTTAATTGGCTGTGGGCAGTCCATATTGCTGGCAGAACAGCCGATGGTCGATGGGACACATTTTCACATTTTCCGATCCGATATCGGTATCGGACGCCGATACGATATCGGGGTAAGGTAAATGTATGAGATATGTACCTGTCTTTCATATTGTCCGACCCGATATCGGATATCGGAGCACAACATTTCATACATTTTACTTACCCCGATATCGTATCGGCGTCCGATACCGATATCGGATCGGATAATGTGAAAACGGTCTTAGTTGGGAGACACGTGGGGGAGGCCTATGTCTAACAGTGATCGACTATCGGCTGAAATAAAGATGATGATGAGATGGATGGGTGACCATCTTAACATAACGTGTTTTCTCCGTGCCTCGGAAAGCACGTTAAGCCGTAGGTCCCAGCTGTCATTTATAGATCTTTGGCAGTCGTTACGGATAGTCAGAAGCCAGTAAATCTGACTCCAGTCTTGCCGTGAAGTACCATATTATCCCAGTTAATGGGTTGTGGAGGTCTGGTAGGCAGACGCTCCTCGTAAAATACTGGTATTAAGCTAAATCCGGCTTGACTGGAAGCCGACCCCAATATAGTTGGGAAAAGGCTAGGTAGATGATGATGATGATGAGATGGGTATAATCAGTAAAAATCTGTCAATCCCAGTGGCTCCACCGAGAGCAGAAACAAATTTTTTCGCCCCAACAAATGGCTTTAGTAACAAAATCTTATTTCACATTATTCCTTGGATATTTTCCATTTCACATATTGTGCACACATATTTTCAAGACACACAATCGGTTAACAGATTATAGTACGCATATTGAAATAATACTTTACAAAGCAATACTTTCTACCATACACATGAAAGCTAAAAACATTTCAAAATCATCTTTAAAAAAGCTTATTGAATAAGTAGCTCTAACTTAAGGTACCTAAGTCTAACAAAAGAAACCTTTGTCTAAACAAACAAATCTTGCAAGAACCATCGTCTCTCAAACAAGGTTCTCGCAAGAGTCTCAATTTACAACTACAATAGACGACAGTAACCTGGGCGGCTCCGACCCCAACACTTCAACCTACCGTAAATAACACAGAACATTTGATCAAACATTCACAATATGCCGCGGATTTCTTGTCCGCGTCATTGTATGACGTCACTCAGGTTCAACGTTCCTTCGTGATTACCCACGTATCTGCGTAACTGGAGCAAAGGGGGTCAGAATACCCCTCTAACATAAACTAGCTTCCCATTTTATACTTTACTAAAGAATATACTTTACAATAAAACTACACAGGTACTAAAGTTAATGTAGCGAAGGCACTGTAGATTCAACATTGTAAGTGAAATTAGGTCAGGTACTCATTGTTGAAAATTAAACAAAAGCATAGTTTAGTCCGCACCTAATATGCATTTTAATCAGCGTGGTTTAAACGCTGCGGGAAAGTCCTTAGTAACTGCTATTTATCTTCAAGATAAAAAAACAAATTAAAAGATATGCTACCCTCTTCAGGGGTTAGTGAGAGATTTTATTGGATGTGAGAACAACAAAAAGAAAAAACATGTAGTAGATGTGTAACCAGTAGAGTTGAAGGACATGACGATTTCAAGTCATGTCCTATAACTCCACCTCGAATCATTACATTGTCACTTACAATATGTAGTTTGTTAATGATTAACATTAATCAAGGGATTATTTCCTTTGTCATGGCGACTGAGTCGAGTCCATTAACTGACTTTAAATATGAAACCAACCACCGTGGAATTGCTTAGGGCTACAAAATTGTTCGAAAGATTTACCACGGTCCTGAAACGCAAAGGACAACTGATGGAACACGGGTTGATTATATTCAGTAAAAGTCGAACAGGGGGTCACTAACATGAGAAAACTTCAGAAAACTTATACAACAGAAATTGTGAATATTTTCTAAGCCATTCCATTGGAATAAGCACCAACTTTTACATATGGCAACAAAATTTCTCTCCAGCTGTCCTGAATGTAAAAAATTCGGGCTCTCTTAAGTTTTACATAATATGAATTCAGAACATAACGACACCTCTTTTCGTTTTATCTTTTCTGCTGGCAGTACAAGACTCTCACCAGCATACAAATATGATAATAACACAAATTGAGTGTAGGTAGAGTTCATACAACATTCAATAGAAATTGGCCGCGTAGGTGGCAAATGTATTTATACATGAGCTTGTTTGAAGTCTGCCTTAGACGGGCGTTAATTGAAAATCTAGAGAAAGTGTGAGACTATATATGTTTTATGGTAGGCGATTTCAGACGTTAATGTTTGTTTTAATTTAACGCTTGATCTGTTGAGAGAACAGTGAGAAAACAACAATGAACCGGCCACATCAAAATAAACTTTATTAGTATAGCATAATAGCACAATCGGCCATATCATGTTCCCAATACTTGGTCTGAGGCTTGGTTAGTAACTATTTAGTAATCTGTGGCTTGGTCTGAGGTCAGGGCTCTAGAACAGAAAATATGACCCGTAATCCGCGGCGGGGGCACAGTGTGCATTGGTAGAAGTCACACATCTCCGAATTTTTGGTTCTGGAACATACGGTTTCGTCACAATGTTCTCCTTCACCGTTTTGACAGTAGTGGTGATGAAATAAATTACACAAAGTAACGCGCCTGGTTAGGTCTGAATGCGCAACCTACAACTCTTAAGTCGGGGCCGTTACCACTGCTCTAAACTTTATTACTACCGACAAAACAACCTCGATAGTTAATCCAATCGTTTAGAAGTATACACTGATTTGGTATTCGAAAGATACAATAAATACCTAACCTACAAGTACCTACTTTCACACGCTTTCTTAGAACATATTAATTATTCTCGACAGCAATTTAATTTAGGTGTAGAAAACTACTACTTCGAAAAGAAGACCATAAATTACCGAAACAACGATGAAGAAAAATGGAAATATTAATTACCTGTCTTGTGTTCTGCGAGCAACATTTCTTTCAATAAAGAAAATGAAGGAAAATGTAATTAACGTAAAAAACATTTAGTTGTACGGACGACCTAGCTACGTTGTTAAGTGGTACTTTAATAAAATTGCGTACAAAAAATATAGTTAAGTACCTACAAGATAGTTATAGAGAGAAATTGTTTGAAGAGTTACCATAGCCCTGACACTGCAAAGGGTATTTGATACATTCTCTCACCCCACCCCGGGAGCTGTATCTGAATCTGCAGAAAAGATATGAGGTGACTTCCTACCTCAAAAACTCTTCAGCCATTCGGGTGTGGAGGAATTACAAATATACATAATAATTACATACAAACTTTTGCCTTTATAATATTATTGTAGTTTTAGGTTTACATATTCCTATTTTTATAACGTCCTTTTATTAAAAACAAAGCTTCAATTATACAAACTGGAGAGACTTTTTGTTTTCAGTTTCAAGATTATGTCGTTGACAATGTCAAGCATCATTATATTTCTTCACATTCCATAACGTGATTTGTTTTTCTTTTTTTCTGCCAGCTTAAGTGAATTCGCTACTAAATATTTTTTTATGGAGGGAAAGAATTCTTTTTCCTGTACTAAATCATATCTCAGCGCAGGGGACCATTCTCGCCGGCGACGGCATTTGCAAGGATTGCTTTTTGTTATTGCCATTATATTTAATGTCTCCATGACTATAAGTCTCCATAATATTTTATCACGAGGTCACAGGAAAACAAGCCTTGTATCCGGCGGGTTTTCCCAGCAGACAGCTGAATTTCCCCACAAACTTTGTTCCTTTGTGTTACCCTTTAGAGATTAAGTAATTTACAACATTTAAAGCTTCGAAACTCATCAGCACAGATTGTACCTTGTCGACCGACCGGTGGACAAGGTAAAGAATTTTTTATTGACATTGTTCTTATATAATAATTACTATTATTATAATTTTACGTAATTGAGGTATTTAAAAATAAAACATGAATTATAAAAAAATGGTAAAACCATGATTTAAAAGAGTGCCTACTTAATCCGTGGAGTTTCTCTTCTTCTATGCAGACATTCTTCTCCATATAGATCTTTGCTTTAAAATGTGTAATTAGCATCATTTTTTCATTCATATTCTGACTGACTTCTTTTTATTTTTTTTAAATCACATAATCCAGTGCTTGACTGTAATCCCACCTGACTTCTTGACAATTCATATGGTTTGATTTGATACTATCTACAGCTTCATACCAACAAGCCCAAAACCCTTTACAGTTAACACTATAGTATATTTCATTACAAGTGCGGAAAGCCTGTCATTGCAAAGAGTTCCGACAAATGTCTACCCGAGCCGAGGCGCAGCCGAAGGCGAGGGTTGACAGTCGGAACAAGTTGCAATGACGGATCCGCACGAGTACTGAACGACTATTTTTAATACAGTTGCGAAAAAATTAAGCAATTTAATAAAATAATAAAAACACAATAAACTCAACTAAACAATCAAAAATCAAAATGGCGCCAACCGTAAAAGAATTTAAGCAGAGATTTTTTTTCTTCACCCATTCTGGGTAAGCAAAGGGAACTAAGCCCATACAGCCAAGTCTTGAGTAGAATTTTTTATTGATATGAAATGAAAATGAAATTTAATGAGATGAAATGAAATAAAACCCAACCTAACTCATTGAATCAAATCATTAAAGATATTGAAACAAATTAGTAGCTTCTTTTTAGAAATATTTGCACAAACTTTTTTTACTAAAAACTTCGTGGTTGATTTTTTCTTTTTAATAGACATTATTTTGACAGTTGGGAAAGAAAAAGCACGAGTACGGGAATGGTAAAGAAAAAGCACGAGTGTGTAATACCCCACTTCCCGAACGCTATACGTCCCTGCAATACGCCACTTTTTGAGCAACTGTATTAAAAAAAACTTTCCGAGACCAATCCACAAACTACAACCTAATTAAACGAACTAAATTGTTCCCACAAACCTGCCAACCAAGCCGGGTTAGTTCTAATTCCTAATGTAATGCAACAGAGCCGACATGGTCGCTAATCCCTTGCGGTTTACCCGGCTCGAATATCTTATGTGACTGGAACTAAGAAGTGGATGGCCAAACGTAATTGGACCGTGGATTGTGACTTGTATTGCTGAGTGAGAATTACGTTTGTGGTTGTATAGCTTTGAAATTGAGCTTAGATGAGATCTGCCTATTAATGTAACTGTTGATAGACGTGGGGATGAGGTTAACCTAACCGAACTCGTTAAAAGGATTCATAGGTTACTAGTTTTATTGTCCTTTTGGGTACAAAGTTTATAAATCTAGATAGTCCTCTCATATCTAAACGAAAGAGTAGATAAATAAAATTGTAAACAAAAATTTATATTAGGCCTCCTCCTACTTGTTATTTTGTTATGCCCGACGGGTCCCACAATGTATGTTCCAAAACTGATATATACTCGTATATAACCTTATGTACCTACCACCTAAGGTGGAATCCAATAAACATATTGAGTATATCTATTAATACTATAATATGAAAATATTGTAGAATCAATCATTAAAGAGTAACCACGGGGTTTCTTGACGGTGATTCTTCATAGGAAACGACCATTTGGAACCGTGCAATAATTCCTGTTGTTTTATAAATTCCATGCGGGCGTATGAGATTCAGTGTAAAAAATAAAGCTGTTGAAACCCGCAAACAATTCAAACAATTATCATTTTATTGTAGCTATTGGTTGTATTAAATAACTTACTGTGATTTATAAGATTCTTATAAACCTATCTAATGCAGGAATACATCCATCAATTGTGGTATTAAGTCATTCTATGTCTCAATTTGAAATACCCAGCGCTATCGTCGCCGTAAAACTTGAAATCTCTGTAGGCGTTTCAACATTTAAAGCCTGACCCCAGAGAATACGGTGTAGATTGAAACATCTGCCACAGCTCCGAACTCCGGAAACGTTACAGCCAAAACTAGGTCAATTCAACAAACGGTTTTGGTTCGAAAATATAGCAGTGTCACGTGTGCATTTTTAAGGTTTCGAGTTCAATAGTAAAGCCAAACATGCTTAGAAGATGACGGCTCTCTATACGTAGTACCTGTGCGTAGAACTTATCGAAGAAACGACGGATAGACTGTTTAGGATGATAAAGCTAAAGACAAAGTGAGACCACGTATGACACACATTATGAGAGTAACCTTCTTGAATTGGTTTGAAAACAGATGACTTAGAAACATGTTTGGCTTAAGCAACGCTGAGCCACGCGTCCCGTGGAAGTCTAAGTAAAGTCTGTTTTCAAGCAAATTCAAGTGTGGATGCCATCATTCGTTGCATACGTGGGCTTAGTATGTCCGGTGAGAAAATGACTAATAGAGAGTTCACGAAGAAGAAGATGTCAAGTTTAGAACAGTAATTAACGATTTGGCACGGAATATATACCTAATATTTGCATTGCCTATAGAGTACAAATAGTTGTTCCGGGTCAGAGTGTCTTGTGCATGTGATTTATGTGTTTGTGAACGCACCCACGATGCAGAAGCAATTCCTAGTGTGGGACAAGTTATTTTTAAAAAGAAAAAAGAAGAATAATGATTATACAGCACTCAACTGTGTAGGGTTGCGGTCTCCCATACAGCAACATTATAGAACATGAGAAACAGAGGCACAGTCCCCAAAGACGCATATAATATAAAGAAAGTATAACTACAACCTCCCCAACATAATAATTTCCCATAAGTAATGACACAATAATACCCCATAATACCAGTGAACCGCAAATAAAACCCAAAGTATACGAAGGTGTTTTTCTTTCATTTATAATTCATACTTAAATAAAAAGTTACGGGCTCCAGTCTGTGGGATTTCGTTTATTTTCGGGCTGGCATAACTTGACGGGCGTAACAGGATGACTGACGCTTAGGCCGGGACTCCACCAAAGCGGAGACGAGACGAGCGGAGAGGAGATGAAACAACCAATAGAATTGTGTAAGAAAAGATGTCCTCTCCGCTCAGCTTCAGTGGAGCTCGCTGTGTGGAGATGTGTAATATTTGTATGGCGCCATGGAAGCGGAGATGTGAGCTGTGTGCGAACGACGTGCTGTGAAGAGAGAGATGTAACAGTATTGCACACATCTTCGCTTTGGTGGAGTCCCCCGAGCTGAAAAACATCTCTTCTCGCACAGCACACAGCACACCACACACATCTCTGCTTTGGTGGAGTCCCGGCCTTATGGAAAGCTACGGTGTCCGTAAAAATGTCTGTTGTACGTCAAGTGTTTGTATATGAGGGTTTCATACAAAGAATAAACAGTAATTTCGTTCTGTCGCGTATGTTGACACAACAAATCAACCGTGCTACTCTTTTGTAAATACAATGTTGCTTGACATAGAGAAACACCCTTTTATTGATCAAAAAGATACGCCATTCGTAAATCCAATATCTATTGGTTATGATTGGACCTAGTCCGAGACTTTCACAATAATCTTTTGTCTTTGTCCTGTATTTACAGGAAATAACGCGAAGTGGATCTGTTGATGTGATAACGGGATCAGCCAGGGCTGCGAGATTGTACGAAAGAGTTACCGCGACCTTAGACAAAGGGAAACTAAAGAAACGATTCGAGGATGGGTTTTATTCAGTAATAGTCTAAAACTTAACCTCGCTCCACCTAGAGCCGGAGGGGTTATTTGAAACCAGTCAAGTAACCACATAAAATGTAGTAGCTAACTGTGTAGGTATGGAGATCTTAGTAGTTTGTAGTTCTTCCACTATATAGTTATTTTTACCTTAAACGTCGTTCAACTAAAAAAAATTTAAAGCTAATTCGTACTATAATTTTGATTACTTTTATCGTCATTTTACTGCATCAACTAAGCAAAAAAAGGGCTTCTCCTTAGTTACAAAGTTGCGTCTAACATAAGAACAAATGAATTCTTCCGTTTAGTATTTACCGGCAACACAAGGCGGGCGTCACGATCTGTCTGATGTGATTGAACACGAGAGTCCATTCTACTCATCTATCTCCATCAATTCGCACTTTGTTCACCAGCTGCTATATCGGAAGAGATTAGGATCACGAAATTTTATATCAGTCAACCGTCTGATAGTTACATTGGGACAAACTTGACATGCTTTTTTCGAAGTTAGAAATGGAAATGCTAAATTATTTATATATTGTTTTTCTTTGTAAATCATTTCGTTTTGCAAAATAGTAGCTGATGGTTAATTTCTATAAAAGTTTCTGTAGTTTCTTGATTAGCTCTGTGTAAGAATTCGTGATTAAGCCCTTGGGGACCTTTTACATCCCCCTCAACGTAGGCGTGGGCTTGTACTTTGTCTGTCCGGCCGTCCGTTAAGGATCAAGCCCGGCTCGATGCATCATAGAAATATTAGCAAGATTGACGGGACCAGTTGAACCGGTTAGGGTTGCAGATTTTTTGAAAGACTTACAATGGTCCTCGCAAAGGGCATCTGATGAAACACTGTGAGTCTTAGTCAGTAAAAGTCTGACACAGAGTGTCAATAGCATCACAGACATCATGACGATCACATCCATACACCCAGATAAACACGCGAGAAATCCTAAGGATACAGTTTGTTTTTTTCATTCGGATCTCTTAACCCCAAACAGCTACTTTCAATAGACTCTAATCACCTGAATATTATTTCTGATACAAAAAGATTTCTGTAAATGAGACGAAACTTTATCTAGCAACTCTTCCAATCATACCTAATTAGGTACCTACGTACGAGTAATCAGCCGAAAGAAACCTTTTATTACTCACAATACATTACCTTTGCCAACATCTTTATTGGATAACATAATATTATTATATTTACTTTATTGTAATACTAGCGTTTGCCAGGAGCTTCGCTCGCTTATTGAAGATACTCGTAATTATCCCAGGAGCACATACTCCCGAGCTTAAAGTAATATGTATTTTCATTGTTGAGTGCCCATGGAGTTTCTTCTAAGTTCTTTCTCCATAGATATCTATGCATTGGAATGTGCAATTTGCACAAATTTTGCGACTGATTGAACTCTTGACAATACAAAAGTGCTTATAAGTTGTTTATTAATTGAATAGTTGCTTTGAGTTTGACTTTGCTATTACAGGGCATTGTTCCCATTAGGAGTAACAAACATACAAACTTTCACATTTTTAACACTAGTGTGATCTCAAAAAGCTTACACGCGGATCCACGGCACGTGTTTCAAAGCCTGGGGTGCGCTGTGTTTAATCCACATCATTTTCAAAGTACATTTCTGAAGCGAATTCCTTTGAGAAAGGCGAATAAGCCACTTTTTAACCAACGAGAAAGAGGATTATCATATCGGTATTTTTTAATTTATAGTTTCAATTGCCGTCGTTTATGAAATGACTTGGAATTAATCCATCAAAATCCAGTTGTAATGATAGAATTAAGAGAAAACCTCGACAATTACGAACGATTTTGATATTATCATCAAGATGACAAGCATTTGCATCACAGGTTGATGAAGTAAATCTGTATGTGTGTAGATAGTGACTATAATGTCTGCCTACTGAATTCTTAAATTAAAGAAACACTATCTAAGTGCATTTAGGTAATATGTCACTGCTTAATTTATGATTGTATCTTAATTTACTACAACGTGTACCTGGAAAAATCTGGATCAAGGTCAAAATTTTCTAATTGGGGCGTATTAGGCTGTGTATTGTTCTATTTAGGTATCAATCTACATGTTGTAGATCGAGGTCATAATGGATAGATAAGTCTTCATGGCTTCTACCTCAACAATTACGTGGCCTTAACCTTCTTGTTGTGCATGCAACGTCACCCGATAACAGCTTTACCGCCATTGATTCAAGTGTAGATATACTACGTGAGCTCGACAAATGGATGTGCGATTAACTATAACGCTTGTGCGACAAAACTGTATTGCGAATTTGCAACTCAATATAGTTCGAGTGCACGCTTCTCTGACACACTCAAGCTCGGCATTACTCTAGCTAGTGTGACATGAAGAATTAATATATGTCGGCGCCACCCATTTATGTTCACCCATGCATGCATTTTAGGACACCCCGACACGGACCGGTTAGGTTAGAAAGCTAAAGCGGGAGCGAAGCGATACGGAGCTCCCACCTTAGCCTTCGCGTTATTTTTTATAACCACCCAAAAGCAAAAACCCTGCGGAGTGGGGCTCCATCGAGCTATCTTGGCAGGTAGGGTAGTAACGTGTCAAAGTACTGTGATACTACACCAACATAGTGTCCAATTACAGTACCTACCAATTCACACAAGTAATAGTCACACAATTGTTTGTCGCACTACCAAATTGTCAAACTACTATCGCTCAATCATTTGTCACACCATTGTCATATTGAACTTAGTTCGTCGCACAATCGTGCATTCGATATTAAGGTAAGTCGCACTCGCAGTACAGTTTTGTCGATGCCGAGCTTCAGTGTGTCGCACAAACGTGCATTCGAAATAAGGTGAGTCGCAGTATACTTTTGTCGCACAAGCGTTAATCGCACATCCATTTGTCGAGCTCACATAGTACCCTCCATTGTTTCCATTCTATTCAGCCTTAAGTGATTATCCATATACCTACATAAATAAATTACAAGTCACAATAGGGAACAAGCGGCGTACTCATTATTCTAAATGTTCTTGTTGAATTAATGATTGGCTAGCCTTAATAGGCATTGAGTCGCTCTTTCATTAGCCGAGTAGAAATTACTACGTCGGCGGAATAGAATTACCAATTTTATTGCATGAAACGGAATAGTTGCTTAAGTGACACAAAGCTATGCTATTTTCCATGGGGCTGAGTAGAATTGCTATACAAATAATTTTCTTTTTCGTCTGGTTCGTGCTTAGTCACTTTCTAGCCCTGCTGGGCAAGCCAAGTTACGACCGTTTTGTTTCGAAACTCTACAATCGGTAACGCCTAGGCGATAGCGATTTTAAAAACAATAATATATTGGTAATTTCAATAGCGCTTGTCAAAACTGTAACTTGGCTTCCATTTAGATCATAAAGCTTCAAGATTTAGCGATGAACATTGTAGAAACGATTGCAGCTCATTTTGAACGATGTGAAATTGGGTAAGGATTTTTTTTTCGTTTGTTCTGACCACGTGACTTAACGTTCAGAAGATACATTTTATCCCACTTTTAAAAGCGTTAACGATGGAAGATTATCAACTTGGCTAACCCTTGATCTTAAACGATGATGGTATCGTCAATGGAGGATGTTATTCACACTGTTGACTTCAATTTAACACATAAAACATGTAACATTTCGTAATAAAACACTTCTAAATTTTCACAATAATGTCGTTTTAAAACTTTGAATATAGTAATTTAAGGTTTTAATCCAGTTATAACATGGCAGAGAGTTAATTAGTTCTTGGCACGTGAAAGTGAACTTTAATTCAGTGATACACGGTCTAAAATAACATGCGCTGTTGACTCACGTTCTTAATTAGAATCCGTAGGAACCCCTTTGGCTTTGTTATAGGCTCTCGTGTATTTTTTGGCTGTGTGTAATTTTTGTTTCAACACTCTTATATAATAGTGATTTAATTAGAAGTAGGTAGGTATAGCTATACGTTTTTGTTTCTCATTATTAAACCCTCGTTAGTAATTCTAATCAAAGTTCTGGCCTTTTGTAAGTCATATTTTATTTAAATATGACTTACAAAATCGCTTTTTCTTCTGAACACAATTCATCTTTTCATTATAGATTTTCGTTTTTGGTTGGTGTACATACCTCTCCCACACTCATTAATATCATTAGGTAAAAGCAATCTTCTTCTTCTTCTTCTTCTTCCCAGTCTTGCCTCGTGTTACTTGGGGTCGGCGCAACACGACTTTCTCTTCCATTCTGCCCTGTCACCCGTCATACCATCACTAATTCCCTTTTCTTTCACATCAGTCCTCACACAGTTTAGGTAAAACCAATCGTACGGAAAAATATCCAAGACGTATTATATCGATATTCCTCCGTAGCACGTTAAACCGTATAATCCCGGTTATCATTTGTATATCTTTGACAGTCGTTAATGACACTCAGAAACCAGACAGTCAGCTTAAAGCCTTGTCTATTCAACCTTATGTGATCGCGCTCCCGCTTTAGTAAATGACGATTCTACGTGAGAGAAAAGTATAGAAGCAAAGAACAGTGCGATTTTGTGCTACTAGATGCAGCCCAACCCTTAAACAGCCTTCTGTACTCTAGCAAACTACACTGCATTCTCAGCCATAATTACCTAAATGCATTAGTCCAAACTCCAACGGATTACCTACTCCAAACTTCAGTCCGTTGATTACCAAACAGACGTCTAATGTCAAAACTACCCTCAGTTAGCCTAATTACACACAACGATACAATTTAGACACGAGACTTGATAAACAAACTAATTTAATTAACGTATACCCATTTGTTAATTGGTTTTACTTCGGCCCCAGTTATTATAATTCAATTGGGAGTTACACGCTTTTCGCTTGCCGAATTAATGTGAATGTTTAGCGGTTTAAGTTTAAATTAAATCAACTAATGCTGGAATAGTAACGAATGCTGGAATAGGAACTCGATTAGATGGATCTTTGGCTTACGGTGGGGTAATTACTTAATTTGAATGCATTAATTTAACTTACTTAATTTTCTTTTCAGGTGGGAAATCATTCAATGATTTTACCCGCTGTAGACTAAAACTGCACCAGTGTCCTCTAGTTATCCTTTACGTTCTAGAATCAAGGTTTCTTTTCCATAAATTATCCTTGGACCTGGACAGGCATCGGCCCTGCGATTTTGCTGACATCTCGTGGAACACAACGCGTTGTCGACGACTCAGGCTCGGCTTTACCGGATATAGGCGCACTGCGAGCTACTCGTTGCTCGTCGTTCAGAAGCCTGTGACTAAGGTGTCCAGGAATCACTTTCACGACTGCAGCCATGCCGCTATCGCCAGCATGTGACCACCACAATACAGTTAATGCGTTTTATTTTCGACAGTCTTTATGAAGAATATCATCAGCGACAATTTGTGTTTTTAACATATTAGGTCCCACCTATCTAGTAACATTGATTGGGACCAATAAAGAAGCTTCTATATGAAAGGTTACGAAAAATGTTTTTCACAAGGCGACTCTTGCTTCCATTAATTTTCTTGATTCAATGTCAAGTTTCCGCCCCGATCGTTCCGCCTGGGTTAGCCCTTGACGGCCAAGCGATCAATCAAATCAAAAACACGACGATTTTCTTTAAATCGATGTTTAATGACTAGGTTTTTGATAAATATTATATCAAAAACCTAGTCATTAAACATCGAGACTAATTTGCCGTCATTTCTTTGTGCTATGGAAATGGAACTTGAATGGTCAGATATTAATTAAACGCAGATATCAAAAAGGGTATGGGGGTCCAAGGGAAAGACCAGGAGTTTTTCTCTCGGACCCCCCTACCCCTCAGGCATATGCTCTAACAGGCGTTGCATAGAGGGGGCTCTAGAGTGGTCTTTTAAGAGCTAATGAGGTCCCTTCTATGTGCTAATGATCGTCACCGAGGTGGTAATTTATAAGTGAGGTAAAAATCCCACACTCCGCAGCCTAATAGGTACCTAAAAGTCGAGCGGCTTATGAAGGCTTTCGCTCTAAAACAAATAAAACTCTTCAATATAATATTCGATTCTAATTGGCCGTGATCTCTTTGTGCGATGAAAACTTCTGCTTGAAAAGTTAAATAAAGAGTAAGGGGTTAGTAACTCAATTAGTTAACTTATCAGACCGATCTTATTTTTATATTAAACTTATAACTTATATTAGAGGAGCTCGTGGCTAGATAATAACAGCGGCACAGATCGATCTTCAAGGTTAAGCAACGCTTGCCAAGGTTGGTCTGTGGATCATCTTAACACAACGAGTTTCCTCCGTGTCTCCGAACGCACGTTAAGCCGTTAGTCCCGGCTGTCATTTGTAGATCTTTGGCAGTCGTTACGGATAGTCAGAAGCCAGCAGTCGCGAAGCCTTCATATAACTCCATTCCTTACGAGTTCACTTTGAAACAGAAATCTATAGGTCCACAACCCTTCTATTGTTCAATTACTTCGATTTTTTTAAATGTATACAACATTTGTCGTCAATGCCAAAATCATAAGCCGAAAAACACCGGATTACCTTTTCAAACAACTAAAACCCATAATACGCATCTATCTCTTTCTTTCCTATAAACTAACGCCTATTACTCGAACTCTTGCCGTCTCGTTTTCGCACGTAGAAAATTGAACTCAATATAACTCGATCCGGACCGAGTTATGAGGAAGAAGACAGTAAACATTGCATAGGTGCAAGCGAGAAAGAAAAATTCATTCATTGTGCAATTATAATGATTCCAAAATAAGAATGAATTTCACTGCATAATAACTGATATTGGCGAGTAATACATCTTATTTGGTAGGGTTTTTTATACAACCGAATTATCATGGCGGTTATCTTTCATTTTCTGTTTTGTAGTTGTTTTTTTTTTTGTTTTTAACGTTACTGTACATATATTTCGTGCTATTTAGTAATGGCATTAATTCATGTTAGAGATATAATATTGTTAATAGATTCTTTGTATTGCAACCAAATCCTGTTCCCAAAATTAAGTTACGAGTGTTACGACAATTAATAAAAACGCCGGTTTGGATTTATTGCATCATTGAGCGAACTGCATTTGGTGAGTGAACTTTAATAATATATTTTACATACTATTTTTAAAATTGCGTTTACATAAATATTGGTTCACTGCGTCATCTTTTGAGGAAATTGTGAATTTGTGAAAAAAGTTGGGAACGCGGTCACTAGATGGCGTTGTTAGTTGAGCGACGGTTTCTGAATCTCACAGTTAAGATTTTCCGTCGCTTAATTAGGTCAGGTTTATAATATTTTTGGAATAAGTAGCGGATTAACTCGCACGCAAGTCTACCCCTCGCCACTGGAAGCCAGTAAATCTGACTCCAGTCTTGCCATGAAGTACCGTGTCACCCCAGTTAATGGGTTGTAGAGGTCTGGTAGGCAGCCACTCCTCGTAAAATACATCCAGCTTGACTAGAAGCCGACCCTAATATAGTTGGGAAAAGGGCTAGGTACTTAGATGATGATCAAACAGATCTTATTCGTTCCCAATTTAAAAAGTAGAGATTTTGCCCTGCGAAATATGAAGTTCCTTTTCCAACAATAAAAAATCCAACAATACTCATTATTATTAACAAAAGCTACTCTAACACCGAGTCACCAACGTCTGCCTCTGTATTACGCCTTTTATCACCGCGTATTGATATTGGCACATGGCAGGCGGGTCAAGGCTGCCAGCTAGCGAATAAAACAGTGCCGTAATCAGGTGAGCATTGCCTTGGAGACTGCACCTTAAAGTTTGCACGCGACGCGCGACGCAGCGCTGCGGCGGAGCTATTACCTAACGCCCGTTTTCAATAACCTACCACTATCAATCTCACACTAGCTATCCCCAATAAACAGTAAGATTCTATCTATCATTCCACAACTTTTGGTAAAGTCAAAGTCAAAATATTTTTATTTCACATAGGCCTACATGGGCACTTATAAAACGTCGAAAACTAATGCACGGTTCCAAATTGGTCGTTTCCTATGGAGAAGAACCGGCAAGAAACTCCATGGTTACTCTTTTCAAAAAACTATTGGGTCTACAACACTTCCATATTACAATACAGACACCTATGCGAGGACAGTGTAGACCAGTCAATATTGCACCCAAAACCACAATAAAGATAAAATTAGTCAAAAACCGGGTTCAAAAAGGTAGTAATTAAAATCTGTAGTCTACAGTGCCCACTCATTCACATTATACGAAAGAAGCTATACAAAATATAAGAACAAAAAAAAACAATTATAAAACTTATCAACAAATGAGATGCAAACACAAAAAAAAAATCACGACTTAATGAATTTAAGGTCGAGCTCGTGGCTAGATAATAACAGCCGCACAGGTCGATCTTCAAGGTTAAGCAACGCTTGCCTAGGTTGGTCTGTGGATGGGTGACCATCTTAACATAACGAATTTCCTCCGTGCCTCGGAAAGCACGTTAAGCCGTTGGTCCCGGCTGTCATTTGGAGATCTTTGGCAGTCGTTACGGATAGTCAGAAGCCAGTAAATCTGACTCCAGTCTTGCCATGAAGTACCGTGTTACCCCAGTTAATGGGTTGTGGAGGTCTGGTAGGCAGCCGCTCCTCGTAAAATACTGGTATTCAGCTAAATCCGGCTTGACTGGAAGCCGACCCCAATTTAGTTGGGAAAAGGCTAGGCAGATGATGATGATGAATGAATTTAAGGTGATAGAGATCCGAATAATATAAGGTAGGAAATGCTATCCGTCTGTAGGTTATAGGAAAGTAAGTGAGGGCAAAAGGATAGATTTGTTTATCTTTAGTAGCTGCAACTGTAGATAGATATCTTATTGAAAACGGGCGTTAGTCTATGTAGGTAACTAGGTAGTATAGGGTAATTCGATATTCGCCTCGTTTGTATAGATACAATCCGGCCACATTAACTTGACGCATCTCTGAAATGCGAGAATCCCCCCGCTTCCCCCCGCATTCCCTTAGCTCACCCGGCAAGTGTCAGGTATGGCCAGCATCTTTGTTATCGCTACGCGCGTCGATAATTTGGATAGTTCTCTGAACTTTTGTTGTTATAATGTTTGTCATCGATGCCAAGCGTCAAATTAATGTGACCGAGTTGTAAGTTTCTATGTTGGATATCCACCAACTCGCACTGAACGTGCGTGGTAGGTTACGGCTCTTAGAGGAGACCTGAATCCCAGCTGTGGGAACTTTATAAGGCTGATTATGTCATATTAAATATGGATATCAAATCGTGTGAGTGTAAAGCCTGGTTTTTTACGGCCCAGCAAACACCGGTCAGTACTGGCTATAACTTTGTTTTCACGGACCCAGTAACTGTCCTTCACTGACCACCAACCTGTGAAAACCCAGCTTTAGGATAAGTTATAATCCCACTATACTTATAATTATCACATCACACTAATAAGTATTATAAAGATGAAATGTATATTTTTTATATAATGTATGTACCTATATTATAAGTCAATACGCTCGGCTGGCTTAACGGATTTAGATGAAAGGCACACGGAAAATTCCTGGAATAGCACGTAGGGATTTTATCATGGGAGTAAGTATTTTCCCTTGGGTCAATTTTCTGCTTTACGCGGACCAAACCTCTGGTAGTGGCAAGTTGTTTTATATATAATAATATATTTAAAGATAAGTAGGTAGGTATGTAAGGATATTACCACTTCTAAGTAGGAAATTAGGAAAGTATTAAGTCTCTTGCTAAGTATTTTCCAAACAAACCGAGCCGACCGCGAATTAGTGAGTTCGGCATCGAAATATAAGCTTCTTATGACTCAAATGTCACTTAATTTTTGTTTACAGTTAGAAATAACTTCATAACAATATATTTGGAGTGTATAGGAATTTGATAGGCTTCCTGTCATGTCAAATGAATTGCAGACGACAAGTTAAGGCGATTAGGTAAAGAAGCGTAAAGAAGTAACAAATATATGAATGCAATTACAACTGTCGCCTTTATACCTAATACGTATCAGTGTGTTGTCCCCTACCACGTGTCTGTTCGCGATAAACACAAAATCTACAGAATCAATTGATTTGGGAGGAAGGTTAGGTAAACTATACATGATATATTGTGATAGTAGAGATCAGCCGAAACCTCCAAACGAAGCTATACGAAGCAGGGGCATAGTCTATCATAGATTTAGGTAATCTACAGGGATGCGGGAACATGTCTACTTAACTTACTCTGAAGCCCTGAGCGCGCTTGTAGCTTGGACACCGTTCCTGATAGTTCCGATAGGTACCGGTGTTATTTTTATATTTATACTTAAATTGTTTTTTCGTTTGTAATATTTGTAATTACCCCGTTTGTAACTATAGATAAATAAGTAAACCATTTTAAAAGGTCACAATATACATATTTTAATCTGCGATTTAAACGGTAATTTCACGCATTAGCTTGAATTATGTTATCACGGTTAAGCAAATATCAAATATTGCTTAGCAAACGTTGTTTCAAATATTGCCTTGAGTCAACTGAATAGGCCAGGAGTCGACGATCCCAAAAACTTTTTTATTTAAAAAAATTTCAATTCCTATTTTGAAGAGAGGTCTTCAGTTATTATCACAGTTTGTTCATTTTTAGGAGGTACTGCCCCCTACCAATTTCTGAGTCAGCAAGAAAACACCAGCGTCATATAGTTAAATTATTATAAACGAACAAATTGAAATTGATGATAAAATTTACGTGTAAAAATGTTTTTAATAACTTATTTACAAAATAAATATAATTTACAGAAAGTGATAGTCCTATTTTTCCACTAAAGCTCCATATGTCTCTCTCTCACATCAGATTTATGATGATTTAAAGACGTCATAGGGCTCCTGAACCGATTAGTTACAATATTTTTTTCCCTGATAGATCCTCCATACCCAACGTACCCAAATCTAAGGTTTAATGTAGACACTCAATCAATTTCCTTTTTCAGATCGAAGATACAAGTCATCGAAAAGGAGGGGGCGGGGGCGGGGGGACCTTTTTAGTTCCGATGAATGGCGGTATATGGACCATGTGCGTGTCTCTTGAAGGTAACTCATTAAATACTTTACATGATACAGTTCGAAATTTGCTGGCGCAACTTCACAGACTTAATAAGCATCGATAATTTATGATGATAAAATAAGAAAATAGTCTAAACTCAAAATTAAGTTACAACCTACCGACCTATCAGGACCGAACTCTGTTGTCAAACCCTAGGGGCCCAACAGGACCGACGCGATGCTAGGGCAAAAGTATCAAAGATTAAAGGGATACTCGTTGTCCTAGAACACAAAAGGCAACTTAAGGAACGCAAATGTGGTTTGAGTCAGTACAAGTCTGATACATGGTGTATCAGATTGTTCCACCTTAAAGAGGATAAAGTCATTAAATGATTTCCCACCTTTAAAAACCCACCGCTGATTATGGGTTAAATAAACGTATTTTCTTTCTTTATTTCCTTTACGACTACAAAGTCTCGCCAGCTGATTTATTTTATACTTGTACATTTAATACTTCGCGTATAAATCGCATGTGTAATGTAGATTTTTTTAAATTTAATGTGATGTTTTTAATTTATTTAATTATTAACAAAGTTGCTTTGCCCAAACAGGGTCTACAATGATCCATAGCTTTAAGGTGAATGCTTCAGGTAGCCCGCGAAATTCAAATTTTCTTACGTTTTTTGCAATTTGAAAGCCAGTGGTAAGTTGTATGAAGTTAAAAATACTTAAGCGGCTGTAAAACGTAACTAGTTATATAATTATAAACATAAAAATCATCAATACAAGCCTCCAAGCTCACTTAGTTGCAAGAACGTTTTTGACCTCGAAAAAATCGTTCCTACACTTAGGTGAGCTCTCTTACCACTGGCTTTCAAATTGCAAAAAACGTAAGAAAATTTGAATTTCGCGGTCCCATCTTATCAAAATTATGGAAACAAATAAATGAATATGAATGAATACTTTCAAGTAAAAGAGACAGTCCATCCAACACACGTTTTTGTTTTCAGAGGAAGAGGTCTCGATATTGTCCAGGGCTGGCTTCCCCTCCCAGCCGGTGTGCACAAATTATTTAGCAAACAGTGAAGATGAGGAGCCTCGAGCTGATTGGCAGCATCGTAAGTTTTTTTTTATAAAATCTTGTTTTTAGAGTTCCAAAGGGTAAAACAGGACCCTATTACTAAGACTCCGCTATCTGTCTGTGCGTCTCGTAGTTACTCAGATACCCGCGAAACGAGACACAATAGTAAAACAATAACAGCGCGGTCTCATAGGACCGGTTGGGGATTCAAACGTTAACAGGCTGTATCTCAAGAACCGTGCTAGCTAGAATAAAATAAATATTTAAGTGGGGCTGCCATACCTACAACAAATACGATTTTTTATCGCTTATCACTACGGATGGTACAGAACCCTTCCTGTGCGACTCCGGCTCGGACTTGGCTGTTTTTTTCATGTGATTATGTACTTTTTTCTCATAAAAACAAAACACCCCACCCAGCACTCTCTAATAATGAAAAAAAAAACCTTATTTAACATTCAAACGAGCTGTACCTAAACGCTCCATAAAACTGTCGTAATTATCCTTTCACAATAATAAAAACCAGTGTTCATTATGAAAACTAGATGTTAAAATATTCAACGGCGATAAGTCAAGGTATGCATAAACAGCGCCCTTTTCATCCCCCGCTGATTCAACCTTGGAGAACCATTCGCCCAAGTTCATTTATCAACGTGTTTTGCAATAAAAGAAAAAGTTACAAGAAAACACATTTGCAAATCGTATTTTATCTGGCTGGCTGCTTGTGGAAAGACGAAGGAATTAGAGATATTAATCTTGAGAGCTGCCGTCTGTCCGCAAAGTTTTTTAATTTTTCCGGTTTATAAAGTTTGCAAATATCTACTAATCTACTCCTACGTAGTGCCCTCTATCGACACAATTTGAAATCAAACAGATAGTTCTCGGGTACCGACGGATTTACTGTAGGAGGGTAGTATACACCATTTTTCCTGTGGTGTGCCCCGGAAAAATACTGTTTTCTCATAAAATTAATTCATGAATCCCCGACCGGTCGCATGTGACCGCACTGTTATTGTCTTACTAATGTGTCTCGTTTTGCGGGTATGTGACACATAAAAGAAAAATGTAAATCTATCTACATATAGATTGAGTTATTAAAATTTTCAGAATTTCATTTATGTTTTGTTAATTAATAAGCTGTAAAATGATTTTTCATTTATGGTCTCCAAAATTTTCCGATGTCTGTTCCTTGAATACAAAAAAAATCAGATCACTTGCCCTTATTCCTACGCTGTGTAACCCCAACTTTTGTGAAAACAGTAAAACTAGGTACGTCTAAAATAAATGAGGTTGTACGAAAGAAATTCGATAAAAGAGCCTCTATCATCAAAGCCAGAAGTGGCCGTCGTTCGTTGAATGTTTAATGAGCGTTTTCAGCACTGAAATATTTTGCTGTAAATTTCACATTTCTGTCCTATATTCAAACTAAAAATTAATGAAGCTGCGGTATTTTTAGCTAGTTGGAAGCGGAAGTTTATATTTTCTGCAGTGACGTTAATAACCCTTCACCGACATATTTAAAGCGGCCGACTGCGGCAACCTTTGACGTGGGCCCGTTAATATTTGAATATTATATGGTATTTATGTACGTCTACAAGGGTAGATGTAAGGTTCGACATATCTATTAGATGAATTTCAGTAGGTACCTAACCTATAAGTATTATAAAACTAACTGACCCGTGGCGTCAAAAGTTTTGGCGTCTAAAAATGTTATTAGTCGCGATTAAAAGTCTATATTTGATTGCAAACCCCGAGCGAACGGCGGACGGTGTTCGCTCTCTCATTGTCTTTCTATTGTGTCTCTAATTAGGTACTTTATTCGAAAGGTTATATTAATAACTATTTTTTACTCAGGAATATTCTAGCTTACTACCTATAAAAGAACTTCAAAATCATATTACAATCAAACATAAAAACTTTAGTTACCTACCTCTTTAAATATTTGTGTACTTAAATAAAATGGGCAATGTCTTTTAATAAATTAATTACCGTTGAAACTAAGGACAATAATGCTTTGTTTTCAAGATTGTTCGAGATTTTACTGGGAATAAGCCTACATTCTAGGAAACCGTAGGTAGGTACCTACTGTTTCCTAGAAGGTAGGCCTATATAGGAGCTTCTTTCTGCATAAATGGGACCCAACTCCTTTCAACTTTGGATAGTAATTGTATTCCCAGTATGCTGAAATATTCAGCTTTTTTTTCTACCCTTAGAGAATAACTGAGTTAGCAGCTTTTCCAACCCCATAAGTCCTGTGAAAAATTGAAGCTTAAGAAATTAGGTTAATTTCAACACTCTTTTTCAGTATTACAGGTATTAAAACGTGAACTTTCCTTCCAGGTATGCAGAATCTATCCATATCATGCGCCCTAGTCTGCCTCATAGTGTTGGGCAGCGCGGCGTTGGTGGGCGCGTTCGGTATCTGCAAGCATCAGATCAGCGCCGTACTTATAACTGGCGTCATGTACCTTTTAGCTGGTACGTATTCATATTTGGTGTGAAAAATTGTCTGGGCGGTCGCCTTTTCAATGAAACTGCCTGTTTTTTTATCACTTATCCCAAATGTTTTTAATCAAAAATTAAATTTTTAATTAATTTATCTCTTTACAAATAAAATCAAATAATCAAATATCACGTCGTACAAATAATTAAATCTCGACACGTTCCTTCATATCAAACAAATAAAGTCCTTGCTCTTGAAATTAATATTCATTCCTCAACGATATTCATTCATTAATTTTTTTATCTGTGGGTAATTTTCATCTCTCAATATTGCTAGAAGAAAAACACCCACAGATCGATTCACTGGTCGTACTGCGGACTGCGGATTAGAATTTAAATTGGATAGTAATCCTACTATCTGCATCTATCGCTCCGATCTCAAAGTTGATCGTCAATTTATTAGCTTCCCGGGGCTAACTCTTGCATTTACATAGTTAGTCTTGGATATTAAATATTTTGTTAAGTTATTTCTTATCAAGTAGGTAGCAGATACATCTAGTTCCTCGAAAGCTAGCTAACTATAGTCCGTCTAATGAAAGCGCGACCTGAGGAAAAGAGGTTGAATCCAAAATTTTTGTATGTGGTATTATTAACTAGTAGGAGAATCATGTCTTGACATTTCATATTTTTTTAATTTCCTACAATTGCTGCTGAATAATGTTGCCAACTAAATTTAAAAAAAAACTCCAGGTCGCGCTTTCATTAGACGCACTCTATTGAAGAAAAGAGAAAAAATTCGCTAAAGTGCTATCATTATCGCAGCTTACGCTGAATTTGGTTTCTTCGTACAGGTTATCATTTTTTATTTTCGTTATCTTTTTTTGTTTATACGATGGTACTATTGTTATAACTAAGGTTTTATATGCTCACTTTCTCTTCCAGGTCTATTCGCCATGTTCACACTAATGATAATCCACTTCAAGCGGGTTCAGCGTGTCTCCGCTCGCGGGTCCTCCCACGCCGACGGCACAGGGGACGGAGTGGTAGGGCCGAGAGGACCCGCACTCTCCCTCCTGTCGGCAAGAGAGTTCTCCACCGCCTGGTCCCTCGAGCTTGGCTGGGGAGGAGTCGCCCTCGCAACGACAACCTCCCTCCTCTGGATACTACTCTCAAAGATCATGAGATACAACCCTATATCCGCTATGCTGTTGTTAATCTAACTTGTGTCACGTAAACCATCTGAAATCTTCCCTTTTTACAAATAAACTAGTCAATTACCAATTTTAAGGTTTTGAAATGTTGGTTAGCAGGCTTAGCCGTGCAGGGAAGATCTCATTTGATGTTTATTTAAGATAATAGTAACTAATAAGGACAATTGACAGTCGAGATATCATTTGCTACCTCCTCCAGCGCTTTGTAGAAAATTGTACCTATTTCAGACCCGTTTCGCGATCTTTTTGAATTCTCTACGAACATTACTTTGTCTCCAACGTTACGCTTTGAATTTGAATAAGCTTTAGATAATCGCCGAGCTTGCTGCCGTCCATTGCTATGAATGTTATTATTATACTTCCCCTTTCTATGATTATACTTTCTATACTTGTATTTCACGACCTACCTAATATTGCTAACGACTTTAAAATTATACAATGTTACTACGAACTTATAAATAAAAATAAAAAGTTTTAAATATTTTAGGTATTCGCTCTACCTATTCTACAGAAATACGAATTAGACGCTTTCGTAGTCAGTTTTCTCTACAGTAAAATAATTCCAGATGACTTTAGTGTTCCAAGTGTGAGCTCCCGGCCTAACTTTTTAATGTTTCAATATCTCACTGTTGGTAGTTGTAGACACACAAAGATAAACAAAAATAGTTTCCGATATTAAAACGGTAATTTTAAAGCTACATATTATTTTAAAAATAATATTAGTGTTTTAAAGAGTTATGGTGCTTTGAGTATCAAATTATCTATTTTAATTGATTACCTATGTAGTAAATTATTAATAATATAAGTTTAATTTTTGAACATGTCATTATACAAAATATAAAACTGGAATCAAGCAAACTAGCCGAAAACTATCTAGCATTTACTTACGCACATTTTCTTTATAAGAGTTTGGATTATTTATGTTTAAAATATAAATAAATAATTATTATGCATTTTAGGCTAAGTCTAGACTTAAAGCCACAGTTAGTTACCGAAATCGATAAGTTGTAATATGCCCGATATATTAGTACCTATAGTGAATCGAAAGTGGGCTTGTCCCTTTATAAAGTATTTTATGGTTTGCAGTTACCGAGTATCGAATCAACTCGGCAACTACTGTAGGAGAAAATTACATACAAAACAAGCGTGTCAGTGTGTGGCACCGTTAACTGATTAAAAGTAAAAAAATGAAGCGTAATAAAATACTACTTGGCCAGATTTGACAAAAAAATATTAGACGCATATTTGAAAAAAAAATAAACGTAAAACGCCGCAAAGTTCAGGAGTGAGTATTTGTTACGTCACTTCTGCGTAAAAATCAATTCATTTTTACGTACGTGTGACGTCACTGGTAATTTGAACGCAAAAACATATGAGTCTAATATTATTCGTCATCTACCCGATTTTGACTATAGTTAATTATGAATTGGAATTGGTGCTCACTGCACACTGCGCGTGAACGAATAGAGTGCGTCTTATGAAAGCGCGACCTGGAGGATTTTTTTAATTGGCAACATTATTCAGCCGCAAATGTAGGAAATAAAAAAAATTGTGAAGTGTGAGACATGAAGAGAGAGAATGACATGATTCTCTTACTGGTTAGTAATACCACATACAAAATTTTTGGATTTAACCTCTTTTCTCTCAGGTCGCGCTTTCATTAGACGGACTATATGTAGGTACCTATGTCATTGGCAAGAGCGCCTCTACCCACTGCCGACGACGTGACATTGTAGACCGATGTGTCTACATTAAATAAATTTATCTGAAATTAAGATATGTAACCAAAATTGTACAAGAGGCACGGAAATATTTAGTAGGTATAATACTTAAGTTTATTTAAGAAAAACTCTACTTATGTATAAGCAATGCAGTTGCTGATATAAAATATTACAACTATGCTTGAAAGCACATTTTGTAAAGAAGCATCGTTCCCATTGTGATGTTCGTTCGTTTCAATGAATGTCGTTCGTTCGGTGTTTTTGTTAAATTGTTCTTTTATACTTTGAATGCATAAAGCAATATATTTATTTTGTTTATATAATGTTGTTTTATTTTTATACTCTTAATAAATATACAATGTTTCTTTGAACTTAGAAATAAACGTGTTTCCTGCTAGCTGCAACTTAGGGGTCTTTCGGAAAATCCGGGGCCCTGGAATGAATGGCAAAGAAGAAACAAAGGAGTGAGTTTTAGTCAGTAAAAGTCTGACACGCCCTCCCGCTCCGGTCAAGAGTCATTTGATAATTTCCCTCCTGGTCCCCTGGTCCCAAGTGGTCATGACTTCATGAGTGAATAGGTTACTTCACGGCAAGCGAGCTTCATATTCGGTCACATAATCGCTTACCATCAGGTGAGATAGTGGTCAAATGATAGCCTATACATAATTAAAAATAAAAGATAATAACAAAAACAATACCTACAGGAAGAAGCAATAATCTGATGTATTGTTAATAAAAAAACTTAATTTAATAAAACAATGTTTATTTTCATAATAACATCTTAACCTATATTTACAAAACGTTATATCTTCGAAAATATCTATGACTATAAAACAAGTCATTTTCATATAATTATTTGTTTTTAACAAACAAAACTTACCCTACAGATCCTTATTTATCGAAACGGTATTAAAAGCATTCACATTCCAGTCTTTCAATCACATTAACTCATTAAATATGCACTAAGCATTTGAAAATAAGTGCTTCTAATGACAAAAGTCGATAAACTACAATGGGTCAGTTCATACCGAGACGCGACGCGACGCTGCGCGCACATTTTAATACAGTGACTCAAAATAGAACTTTATTTACTACGCGAAAAGATACACATTTCATTGTGAGAATTTAGAATACATTGCTGCATGCAGCGCTGTGCCTCGTGACGCCGCGCGGCATCGTTTTTACATTCACGACGTCGTGTTGCCGACGATGTTACTATGCGCCTCGCAAAGTTGCGATGCGACTCGCGGCGACGCGCGGCGCAGCGCGAAATCACAGGCCTCTTCCAGTATAGTCGCGTCGCGTCGCATCTCGGTGTGAGCTGACCCAATAGGGTTCAATTTCTTTAAACTTTCATACATTTTTAATGAAAAATAGTCTTTACTGCATTCCTTAATCATCGTCCTTTAGTAACTGGTCTTCTATATCAAAGTCCTCGGCCTTCCGTTTCTTCGGACGTGGTCGCTTGCCTGTTACCATCTCCATTTTCGCCTTTTTGGATTGTTTTTTCTTTTCTTTAAGTTGCAGTTTCCTCTTGGCTGCCTTTTCGGGGTTGTTTACTTTCTCTTGTAGGAGTAACTGTAAAATAAAATATGATTTAGTACAGAGTAGAATCAATAAATTATTTTTAAAAGGTGAGTGTCCTTGGAGTTTCTTGTACTTTCTTCTCCATAGAGATCTACACTATGAAAAGAGCAAATCATGTTTTTTTTGTGATTAACTGTCCTTGACAATACAGTAGTGTCTGTAAATCGTTTGATTAAAATAGATGCTTTGACTTGCGAGTGTTTTCTGAGATTATGTCATGTCGGTTTACACTCAAATAGCCATTTAAACAATGTTTTCACCAATTTTTATATGGCTGTTGGCTCGAAAATAACTGGTTCATTGGCATGAAGATTTTGTACAAAATTGATTGTAACAAAAAAGACAAAATTATGCTACCTAGACTAATACACATTGTAACTAAAAGGGCACAAGCACCCGCTAAAAAGAGATAAGCCAAAAAAAAAACTACGCCAACCAACCTTCTTCCTCTCCGCCCTCTTAACATTCAGCTTCATCTGTGCCTCCGCAACCAATTTACTATACTCTATCTCCCCGATTTTCCTCCTTAACTTCTTGCCGAGCCTTCCCGCCAGTTGCTTGGCGACCGTCGCCGGGGTGGCCGCGTCGCCGGTAGACAGCTCTCGGACTATCGGCGGGAGAATCACGTCCACTATTTTCTTTACGTCTTCGTCTTCTAAGGAACTGATGACGTGCGTCCACATTGTGAATATTGATGTTCTCTGTGGAATGGAATAAGGTTTTATGGTAATTATAGATGGATAAACCGGCGTAGTCAAAGCTATGGGTTTACGATGCAAAATGCAACTCATGGTACACAAGTGGATTTTAGTCATTAAAAGTGTAACACTTCTTCTTTCTCCACTATCCCACAGAGTTAGAGGAAGTGTTAGACTTCTACTGACTAAAGAGTAATTTGATGATTTCCCATCTTACTAAAAAATGACTCAGGCCGACGGAGTGGCTCGTAATCCAACACGCAGGCCCAGTGCGGATTGATATTTTTATAAGTACATATCTTCGAGATTCTAGTTTTCCTTTACTATAGGCCGAAACCAATAACCTATCGATCTCCAGTTTTGGCTTACTGGAGATTGTAAAACAAATGATACAATACAAAAATTTTCATGTTTTCTGTTGTTTCATTTGTTTTACAATCTCCGATATGTGATAGATAGGTTATTGGTTTCGGCTGTATATTGAAAATGTTTTCTACCATACCACTTAAAATTAGCAAACATAGAAAATGCTACATCGTGAAAACAAAGCTGTTGCTACATCTATGACGCCACATAAGAACTAAAAATTCAAAATCCTACATCGCGGTATTAGAGTTTTCCGCGCTATTAGAACACATCCAGACATAATACCAGACGGGTCCGGACCCCTTTTCAGTTATATGGGACCTTACACCCAGTTCCAGACACCTCTAAAAAGTTTACACATATCAAAGAAACTGAAGAATGTCTTCACACTCACAATATCCATATTACTAGGCGCCCTAGCGACTTCCACGTTGATAGCTCTCCGTAGCTTGAACAGGATCCATCGGATGTTCATCCTGCTGCCTCCTTCGGCGTCTTCGCCTTCTGCCTGACTCTTCTTGTCCAGCTTGAAGCTTGACATCGAGTGCACCAGCTTCAATATTACGAATAATACTGCTGTCGTCTAGAAAGAAGATAATAAAATTAGCAATTAACTTAAATTAACAGTACAAGAATTAGCTTCTTTCCGGCGTTTACGCCCGCATGAAAGTAGAAGATAATCCCAAGGGAACATATTCTTGAGATAAAAAGTATCCTACGAGCTATTCCAGGACCACGAAAAAAAAAGAATCTAAAAAAAATCCATCTAAGTCCATTCAGTAGTTTTTGCGTGAAGGAGAACTTTCACGTCTATAATATTAGTAGTAGGGGAGCCCCAGAAGGGATTTCGGGATTTACTAAAGCGCGGCAGATTAATATACAGGGGGATACCTTGTACCCGGTTAAGTACCTCCACCAAATATGAGGCCCATATATAAAGCCGCCCGTGAAGGAGATAGAATCAGATTAGTAAAAAAATAATGACCATCAGAAATTCTCGAGCGTGTCAGATTAAGGCAGGGTGAGTTAATTATATCCTAAAAAGTGTATATTCCACTAATCTGACAATTTGAGAGTGACGTAAATAAAGGGGAGGGCAGCAAAGTCGTAAAAAAAAAACGTCATCTCGACATTCTCGAGCGTAACAATTTTTTTTTTATTTAGAAGGAAATGATTCAAGAATAATGAAAAATATATAATCTGACGATTTCCGCAAGCCGAAATAACAAAAGTTCGTCAATAAAGTTAAATGCGAGCACCTGCGTGATGCTTACATTTCCTTCTCCAGTGTTCTAAAGAGTTCCCTCAAAATTATTTTTCCTGGGAATTTGAACTGGTTGTTGATTCGGACCGTTACATTTTGAGAAATTTTGAAAAATCTCAAAAAAAAAAAGTTTTTTATTATGAAGGTTTTTTTGAAATAACTTTTAAACGGCTTCATCGATCAACTTCAAAAACTAATCCGCCTTTGAGCTTGAAAAACCACGTCGATCGCTACTAAGCTGGTCAAAATCGGTTGATTCGTTCGAGAGACATCGTGAACGAAAGAAACCCGAAAAAGTGTTTTTTCGGGATTACTCCGAATTTTTGGTTCGGTAAATTAAAACTAGAAAATAACTTATGAGGATGATAAAACTGCTTTGAATGCCGCAAACCGCGTGAAAATTACTTGATCCATTCAAAAGTTATTGCGGTTTGAAGATTCCAAAAATAGTGTTCTATGAAACTTTTATCAGACTTTCGAGCTGGGAGAGCTCAAATATTATCTCTTTGAACTCAGCGAGCTCAAAATATCACATAAAATATATTTTGAGCTCAAAAATGATATAAGTACAATTTTAAGTGCCCAGGAATGGAATTAGCTGGAAGTTGCAGGGGTTTTTTTGTCAGATCAGGCGAATCCCTCTAGATAATCGTCAGATTATGAGACAGTACGTTTAGAACATAAAGATGAACCATATATATCTTAATCTGACGCGCTTGAGTATTTCAAAATGGCGATTTTTTTTTGCACTTTATGAAAGTGGCCACGAATTTGCGTCCCATCGAAATGGTCAGATTAGTGAATGAGATCTTTTTTTTTGGTGCACTTAACACTCCCTTAGAAAATCTGACGCGCTCTATTAATTTTTTTTTTTCCATTTTCAACCCTTCCATACAACCACCCCCATCATGCAAACGATCAGATTAACATACGTACATTATTAAAAATACGTAGGGCATTGATGCTATCAATATCTGACGCGCTCGAGGATGTCCATGCAACAGTTTTTTTTTACATATTTAAAAGTCTATAGCCGCTTCCCCCACCGATGAAAAGGTATAATCATATAACATTTTTTTCTTCTTATCATCTAAGCTTTGCAACCCAATAGGTCTCTACGACGCTCGAGTAAATCCCCATTTAGCATCGTGGCCTCCCCTACTATAGTTTTTTTTTTTTTTTCTGGTAGGGGAATCATCAGAATGACTTCCCCCGCTCTTGGGCGGAGCGGGAGGGCGTGTCAGACTCTTACTGACTAAACCCCTACCCCGTTCCTTCGTTGCCTTCGTTCTGGGGGAGACTCGGTGTCAACCGTTAGGAATACCACATGTTCCCCCCAGACCCCTACTATAGTAAGATGTGAATGTTTCAGCACAAATATTAAGCAAAAAATATATTTTTTGTTGAATGCGTAGGTAAATGTTATCGACAAAAACGGAAAGTCAAATAGCTGTCATGTATTGGCTGCTTGTCAATACATAACAGCAAATATAGTAAAGTTTAAAAGTAAACCTCACCTGTTCAACCATCTCCTTCGCAGCGCCAGTAGTGTACTGCGCACACAAATCCAACACGAGACTCCTGAGCACATCCTCCGTATCATCATAAACGAACCCTCGATCACTTTCCACCTTCTTCTTCACAATACGATCTAATTCCTCTGCATCAACCACTGACAACAGCTGCCCTAATATCTTAGCAGACTTCAATCTCACCCACGAATGAGGGTAGGCTAACAACGCTTTACATTGCTGGGCTAACTCATCAAAATCATTGACGTACTTCTTATTAGTTAAACTAGACGCGCAATGGATCGTAATCTTCTCTATAAGGTTCAATATTTGTATTAAACTGTGGTCTTTTTCCTTCTGTTTCTCTTCATCAGTCTTGTCCTCAGATATATCTAGTTTTATTTTAACAAATCTGCCTTCGGTTATGTCGTTGCTGAGTAAAAGGATTTTGCTGCTGACTAGTGAGAGGACGGTGTTGAGTCGGTTCTTGAACTCGTCTTGTTCTACGTTTACGAAGCGGGTGCTTAGTTGAGCGGCTAGTTCGAAGTGTACTGGCTGTGGAGATAGAGGCAAAGTTTTAATAGGTAAACTTAATGGGGAAGCTTCAGGTCAGCCCGCGAAATTCAAATTTTCTTACGTTTTTTGCAATTTGCAAGCCAGTGGTAGGTTGTATGAAGTTAAAAACTTCTTAAGCGACTGTAAAACATAACTAGTTACAAAATTATAACCATAAAAATCGTCAATACAAGCCTCCAAGCTCACCTAAGTGTAGGAACGATTTTTTCGAGGTCAAAAACGTTGCTGCTACTCTATGTTTCTGTATAGCGCTAATGTTAAAGACTTGAAGAGAATTAGGTGAATGACAAAAAACTTGACAAATTTAATAAGTGAAATGTCCGAATTTAGCAAATAACATTTCATTGGTAGTAAATTTGGGCTCTACTCTATTTTCATACTCATAAAAGTTGTTGCATTTAATTTATTAAGTACAAGCTTAAAAAATAGTATATAATATTCACAAATTACGTCAAATGTTAGCGGGGAAGGGTGTCGATAAAATGTGACCTTGAACAAGTCATGAACCAGCGTAGTAGGAAAGCCTCCCACAAGGTGGACCGACGACTTGGTGAGGGTCGCGAGAACCCGATAAATGGGAGACGCACAGGGCCGGTCGTTTTAGCGACACTTGGGGGAGACCTAAGTTATGTCCAATAATGGATCTTTCAGCTATTTTTTTTTTTACACTACATCATCTAGTCCCAAACTAACCAGAGCTTTTATTATGGGTACTAGACAACTGATAAACATATGTACTTATATATTTCAAAATACACACATATTACCTAAATTATAGATAAATTACACCCAGACACAGAACAAACGATCGTGCTCATCACACATACATTTGTCCTGGGTGGGAATCGAACCCACGACCTCCGGCATAGCAGTCAGGGTCACTAACCACTAGACCAACAGGCCAGTCAAATTGATGATGATGATGAATGAAACTTACCTGATTATCTTGAAAGAACGTCATGACGAGATCGAAGAGTTTGTTCCTGTCCTGCAGCGGGAACCTCTTCAGCATGGCCTCTATGCAGCCAGCGGCAGCGGCGCGGCATTCCGGCGCGCTGTCGTTCAGCATGCACGCGCCCAGCGCTACTAGGAGATGCGCACCGTGCTTTGATAACTGTACCTAGAATATTAGAAAAACAAATCTTGTTTTAGTTAAGAACAACTAGAGGCAGTTACAGCTTCTTATAATGATCTTGGCTTCTGTGATCAGAGATCTAGAATGCTTGGTTAGACAGAGATTGTTAATAGGAGTTACAGAGGAACCCCAAGGGCAACTGAATGGACACAGGAGGATTTAGTCAGTAAAATGTCACCGACCGACACCCTGGATAGAGTGAGATACGAAGAGTGCTGCATACACTCTATAAACTCTATAGCTTCTACCAATTAATGATTCAATTCAGATCGTCAAATGGATCGCGTCAAGTGCTCGTCGTAGGGCCTCTGACCCGATACACATGACACGAAATCGATGCAGTGGTCTCGAATGTCAAAAAGGAAATTGGTGATTAACCAAATAGAATCGGTATTATTTGGACCATGCGTTATTTGGACCGTGAATACCTCACGGAACGTAAATCAGTCTCTTTAATAAAAAACTTTACTGATTATTATTTTGTACTTATCTTTAAAACTTATATACCGAAAAATCGATGCGATGCGGCGTTGTATTGCATCGCATCGCAGTTTTATTATCTCAAAAACCAGCAGTCAAATTGTAAAACAGCAAAGAAACACACAAAATAACACTTACCACCAACAACTTATTGATGATCATCTCTAGGAACTTGAGTGAGGATTCTCTGCCGTGCTGCAGTTCATAGTTGAGTTGTGACACGAAGAAGTCGATGTACTTCTCCAGGCGCTTGCCAGGCGAGTAGTGCGTTAGGTAGTTCGCGAATATCACACGCGCTTCCTCCCTGAAAGAACAATGACGAACAGTTAAGATATACTACACTGGGTCCATATGTGTCAGTCAGCATACATTTTATTTGGAAACTAGACCTGTCGCGCGGCGTGGGTCCAGTGTAACCCGACGCGGTTCTACGTTCAACTCAGGCGTTGGCCACGTGTGCGTCGATCTAATGTACTTCCTGCTTTAAACATGCTTAGAAAATATAAAAGAAGAAACTGACTGATTGGCATATCAACGCGCGGCCGAAAATACTGATACTAGAAACATGAAAGTTTGCACAAGGCTTCTTTTTATGACGCGGGCGAACACTCAGAAATCACTCACTTCTTTCATGGGGGAATTTCGTTAGTATGCAAAATGATTCCGCGTAACAATGTGGATAGTTTTTATACTTATAATTAGCTACACAAATCGTATTTACATATAATATTAACTTTCATCCCCAGTAAAAAAAATCTAGATTTTGATGATTTTAATGCCCAAGGCTCTGGACTACGTCAAAAACTGCTTTATTCTATGATCTCTATTAGATTACAAAGCCTCCGTAAAAGAAACCTCCGTACTTACCGAGATCTAGCCGACTCGCTCAGTATACATATCTTGGATACTTTCTCCATGACCTCGTGCAGTTCATTGGACACTAGTCTAGCTTCTAATATGGCTTTCAGCAGGGAGAACGAATTGGATTGCTTCTCGTCATTTTGACAGTCTTCCTCTGCGTATAGAAGTAGGGTCTTTAGTTGATCTTCTTCGAGCTTATAGTACTTTACGTTGCGTACTAGTACTGTTACCGCCTGGAAATACAAAATAAGTATGAGTATAATGCATGGTGAGGAGTATGAAGCTACTGAAACAGTCGCCTCCTTCTGCGGCGTGCGAAGAAGATTGCGGAAAGTGTAAGAGAAAGGCAATCTTCACGCCCTAACCACCGCAGGAGACCGTAGGCGTGGGCTTACTGACGGCGAGTTATGAGTAGCTCGCCGGATAATCAAGCTCGGGTCAACAGAGTTTTGTTTTACACGTGCCTCAAAGACATGGCAGGAAAATTGACAGATAGTTCGAAAAGACTGCGGGATTGTTCGAAAGGGTTGCCTCGATCCTTGGAGCCAAAGAGGGACTGAAGAAATACACGTGGGTTTTATTCAGTCAAAATCTGTCACCCCGTCTTGGTCCAATGAAACCGGTACATGCAGGAGCATGTCAAGAAAAGAAAACTGGCAAGCAGCACCCATGTTCACGAACCATTTGTAGCCATTGTCATTAAATAGCTTCTTTTTATTTAAATGGCAACACGAATTTGAGATTTTAAGGCAAATTACAAGCAAAATTGGACATAAAACATTAAAAAAGAAGTTTCACCTTAAAAGCGGTCCTCACTAAATGGAAGTTATCATTCTGCTTGCTAATCTCAAACGTCGCGTACTTATGCAGCGTCAAGAATATCGTCTTCACAATATCTTGTACCATCTCCTCTAACGTCGGCGTGCTCACTCTGATCGTCCACAACGTAGCTATACACTTCATGGCAACCGTCGACACCTTTACATGTTCACTCTTCAATGCATCAACAAGTAACGGTATGAGGGGGTCTACAAACGCCCGACAGTCCATTCTTGGCACTTTCTCCCTTTTCAAAATCACATACAGAATATTCAAACTGAATTCTACTAAAACGTGAGCATTAGCCTTTCCAGAAGTTTTAACATTCTTAGCCTGAGACTCCTTGTTACGTTTCGGCGTTTCCGGAATCAAGAAGCAATCTGGTTTTGCTCTAAGCATTATCTCTCTTTGCTTTTCAGTTATTTGTCTCTTTGGAGCACCTAGTACAAATTCTGGTATGCTCTCAGAAGCAACTCCATGTAGGAATATGAATAGAGATTCAATATCTATAAACTTATTGGTTACTAGTCCACTTGTTATATGCATTAGAGCTTCCTGGACTTTCAATACGATTTTTTTCGAATGATGCTTTTGGAGAATATCTTTGAATGGTACAATAAGATTAATAAGACATTGCTCTGTTATATTCTGTGACACGATCATTAGTGTGACATAACTTTTCTTGCTGGGTTTGGCTTCTGGTGTCTTATAGTGAAGTTTGTCGACTTCTTTCTCTTCCGATAGTGCTCCAAATAGATCGTTGGTGCAAACATCGAGTATGTAGTCAAGATTGTCGTTGAGATCTCCAGGTTTGAATTCTGCTTTCAAAGCGTCTAGTACTGTATGTATTGTGGCGACTAGGACATGGACTTGGTAGCCTCTGGTTAGTAACAAAGTCAAATGTTCCAATAGAACTCCTAAGTATGAAGTTCCCACAGTTAGCATGATTTTCTTGACAATGTCTCGCGCAGTTATTCTCACTTGTTTCAAAGGTGATTTTAGGAACGAGCAGAGTTTTATGATGATACTGAAAGACAAAACAAGACGACATTATAGTTGAGGTATTGGATTATTTCCTTCTAAAAATCCCTGAATAAATTTAAGTTAAAAATAGATTGAGAAATTTAATGATGACTAGCGACCCGCCCCGGCTTCGCACAGGTGCAAAATTGTCAGTGTTACTCTAGTATATTATACATGTTTTATACATATAAAATAAACCTTACTCTCAAATTACTCAATCAATTAAAAAAACCACATCAAAATCCGTTGCGTAGTTTTAAAAATTTAAGCATACATAGGGATATAGGGACCGAGAAAGCGACTTTGTTGTATACTATGTAGTGATACTAAAACACAAAATAAGACAACGAAATTATAGTTGAGATATTCTAAATATTTTATTTATGTTCGTGAGTTAAGAAGAAGTGCAGCTACTTTGAGAAATAGATATTTGGAACATATAATAAAATTTATAAGTTCTTACCCAGGCAACTGATGTTTGAGCAGATCTCCCGGCAATCTCTGCAGCAACTTGACGAGCGCGAGAGCTATTGGCACCCGAAGCATATCTTCCTCCTGACGATCGAAGCCGGTTTTACGACGATTCACCTTGTGCGACTCCTCGTGTTCTGTCATCTTTCCAATGGCACTAGATAAATGCAATACTTTTATAAATATTTTCATTGATACAATAATAAATTAGTTTGGTAAGAATCTGACGGAGCAAACTTGCCCAGAGATCACATTAGACAGGTTTGGAAGGAGAAAGGGGGAGGCCTTTGTCCAGCTGTGGTACACAATATACCCTAAAAAAAAGAATCTGACTTACCGGTTTAGCTGCGGTAGCAATCCAGCCGACAAAGATTTGATAATTCTTTTAGCTACTGAAGGTGATACGTTTGTTACTCTTTCAAATGCAGGTATGTTGGTGATTTCTTTACTCGGTTCTTCATCCGCTGCCTCGTCATCCGCTGCTTTTAGTTCACTTTCTTCATCTAAATCTAGATTCTCTTTAACTTCTGATTCATCTTCCTTATCACCGTCTTCTGTTATTTCTTGATTGTCTACGTTTTCTTTATTTTCTACATTTTCTTTGTTTTCTGCATTTGCTTTATTCATTTTAAACTTATGCACATTTGTAGTCAGAGCTTTTGGCAGTTCAATATTCTTTACTTTTGAGAAATCAAAATGGAATGCGTCAATAATTCCTACTAATATTCTAGTCAACTGTTTTTGGTGTTCAGAGGAATGTCGCATTTTATTCAAGTAAAGTTTGAGGATAACTTCGTAATGGTACCAAGGTAGCAACCTACAGCAAGTAGATACGACTTCTATGCACGCGTCGATCAAGGTGTTTTTATCTGTATACTTATCATCACAAATATACATAGATGCTAAAGGAAGAATAAAGTTCGTCAGAGTCCTAGGAGCCGGACATTTCGTCATTTTCCGAGCAACTTTGCAGAATTTCAAAAGCGCTCTCACTCGTCTGTGCATTTGAAGATGACACATGTTATCAAAGAAATCCACTTCTCTGTCTTCTTTATTTATGAAATGAGCTAAATCTGATATAACTACGTCCGCATCGGGGCATTCTCTAGCTAGTTCTCCAAGCAAGTTGATGCATTCATTTCTTAACAACTCGTTTTTAGTATCTCTTATTCCAGTGGAAATAAGTGATAGAACAGTGTCTCTAACAAAAAACTGGCCGTCCGGTGTAAATCTGTACTTCATGAGAAGTTTTGGCAAAATACGTTTTAAACACAATCCGGCGCTGTCCCGCAAACCAATGTCTTTCTCAGTACGAATGAAGTAGAAGCAATTGTTTACTATTAGTATTGCCAGGTCGACATCAATTTCGTCTTTTTCCAGTAACTGATATATTTGTTTGTACGCGTCTATTCTTCGGTCAAAATCTGGCTGTTCAATCCATCTTTTGTTAAAAGCATTCATTTCAATAACCATGTTAGCCTTTCTTGTAAGAACATCTTTGTTCTTAGGTGCACTTTCAGCTATTGACGTCAGTAGTTTCATCAATAGTTTCCTAACTTCTACAGGACCGACTTTGTTGAACAAAACGGCTATATTCTTTATGTATATTTGTGGGTTCGTACTGTGTCCCAGTAAATTTATGATCGTGTTTACAGCATGCTCCATATTTTCTTCCGCCATATTCATACATACTTTTTTCACAAGTATTGGCAGTAGTAAGTTTAGTAGTTCATCACATAGCTCCGGTGACGCTACTAATTCAGTGATTCTCGATAGAATCAGCAAATCTCTCTTGTTCACCGTGTTGGACTTAGCAGAGTTCGCCATACGCCTTTTCATGACTTCGAGTATGCTCGGTATGTGTGGTACCAGAATTTTGCTTCCAAAATTTATACCAGTTACATTTTCAGGAGCCTCAACTGGTAAAACATTAAACGATTCTATTCTAGGAATTTCTTTATCTTCTTCATCTTCTGTTAGAGTTATTAATTTTTCTATCATGTCTAGAATCATATTGACAACACCAGGACTTGTTTTAGGAGCTAGCAGAAGTTTGAAAATAGCTGGAAGTGGACTTATAGAATCTTTTTCTGAGCAAGTGATTAGCAAAATATAGTATCGGGGATTCTGACACCAGGCATTTAGAAGTCTCAGCAGTGCCGTTGGGCTATGGATACCTTCAATGTGTAGCCTAGGCATCAAAGGCCAAATCAATGTCTCGTACATAACAAACAACTCGTCTTTATTCCAAGGATATTTGGTGAACTGTTCAAATAACTTCCTTGTTGTACCCAAAGCTAGTGTGCGGAGGTTTTTCATAACCTTTACATATCCAACATGTACCTTATCTCCTTGACTTAGGACAACAGCTACAGTAGAACAAATTGCGAAATATATGTTAAAAAGCTGAGACAACAACTGTTCATTCATACAGCCTCCGAAATATTCTCTCACCACTTCAAATAAATTCAGAACACTGTGAAGTTTCCCAGGACTAGTAACAGATTTTAGGTCAACGTCTGACGCGATCTTTTCATATATTTCTCGAGGTTTCATATCCAAGTACTGTTTGTAGTAGGAGAATGCCATTTCAATGAACATTTTGATCTCGTTCTCATTACAACCGGCCAGATACCGCATGACAAGCGACCGACGGTTCTGACCACCCCCTTTCTTCTCCGCTACCAGTTTTGACGTCATCTTCCCATAAAGTATTCTCAGTATTATTGGCACTACATGTTCTCTATCTTCAAGCTGAATACTTTTGGCATCTTCAGTTATTTTAAACAGAGTTAATTCATCTTTGAACTTTTTCTCATCTACTAAATTACACAAATTGCTCTTATATTGAATCACATTTTTGTTCTTATAGTTTAGCACACAATCTAAAGCATATTTCTGTAGACCCGGATTTTTATTCTTCAAAAATTCCATGTAGATTTCCCAGAAAACTGGCTCTTTATGCAAAGCTCTTGGATTCTTAAACTGAGATAGGACTTGCATTATGTTAATAAGAGTTTTAAATACTATCTTTCCTGAAACTGTTTCTTTTTCTTCCTCTATTTCTTCAACGATTTCCTCAGTATTCTCTTTATCTTCTTCTGATTTTTCTTCATCAATTTCCATCTTATTTTCCCTCACTTCCATATCAATTTTCAGAGCATTCATACTATCATTCTTTCTGTATTCTTCTTCAATGAAATTCAAGAACAATACAACTACATCGCGATTCCTCGCTTCACAAACTTGAATACAGTTCGTCATAACCTTCAAAATCAAATTCCTGTAGTTGTACAAATCAGGTCTCTCTGTTATATTATTGTAATCAGAGTATAATTTTTGCAAGATTTCGAAATTAGTATCGATTTCATCATCAAAATGAAACTGTTTGAGATTTTTCTTTGCATTAACAAATGAGGACTCGAGTGCACTATGAAAAGTGGGCCAAAAGTCGTCAACACTTAGGGCATTACCGTAACCCGCAATAAATTCAGTCACGGGTTCCCAGAGCAGCTTAAAATTGACATATAAGACGCCTAACATGTAATTTAATGCAAAGAGATGGAAGTCAGTGTCCTTAGCCAGAGCATACTGACTTGTATTGAAGGTCATTTTCTGCAGCATGTTCAGCTGAGCTCTGTACTCTTGGATAGATGGTTTTATGGACTCCACTGCATAACATCTGCTGAAGATTGAAAACTTCTCAACAGTACCCCCCACCTCAACTGTTTTGTTTAGTTCTTCTACATTTTCAAATAACTTGTAAATGTGGGTAGTCAGCAGACGAACCTAAAACAATTATTTTTCGTAATTAAATTATTTGTCTATTTATGTAAATGAACATTGTAGAAGACTTGTGTGAAATACTTACCACATGAAAAGGCGAAGATACATTTGTTTTCAGATATGTATCGACCAGCGATAAATATGCATAAGTCAATCCATGCTCGTGTTCATAAGCTGTCAAGTACAGATCAAGAAGATGTAGTGAGCACAGGTAATTAGGATCTGCGGCACACGGCAGGATCACCGGCAACAGTGTATCAATTTCACAAATATCCTTCAGCTTTTTACAGCTTGATATGTGGATAGCACTTTCAAATGCCAATGATAACATAAACAGAACTTTTCTAGCACACCTTGATAATGCGGTTGTGTCACAATGAAACTTATTCTCTTTCAGCTGATTCTCCAAATTATAACTCTTCAATATATCCAGCAGTTTTGATATCAGCTGACCCAACATTTTCACACAATAGTTCACATCAATTTTCTCTATGTGTGGCAAACAGAATAAAACATTCGTAAGTTTAATCGGACTTTCCACATACTTTTCAATATCTTCAGACAAAACATTTTTAAAATGATCCATAAAGCTTGGCAGATTCTTCCCAAGGTCCAAGGGATATTTCACCCACTCAAACAACTTTATGCCACTCATAGATAAAGGTGATTTCTTTAAGCATATTTTAGTCAGTGTACCCATTGCCTCATTATCAAAGTTAGATTGTATCACAAACTTGATGAAAGGAGGTAGTATGTGCATATCAAATTGTGAATACTCAATGACATTCTGCACAAAGTTGATGAGTATATTTGGGAATGGCAGAGGCAGTAGTACTTTGATGATGATACCAGCATGTTCTTGTGATAAGGACACGTTTGGTGAGAGGAGCAGCACAGCACCAATCTGTGCACAAACTTCTAGGACAGCTTCTGAAGACTGTTGACAGATAACTTTTATCAGCAGGAGTACAAACTGTGGAGGGTTTGTGAGGTACTTCCCTTGCTGATGTTCTATCACTTGGCCTGCAAGCCTAAGAATATATTCTAACCCTTTACTTTCTTCATCATCTTCCTTCAAGATTTCCTCAGTGAACTTTAGGATACATGCCCAAAAGATATCATACTCTTTGTGTGAAATACTTTGTAGACTGTCCTCTATTGTCTGTGTCAGCACATTGAACAGTATTTCTTGCTGTTCTTTATTATCTTTTAAGTATTGGAGTAGTAGAGGCAGGAATGTTTCTATGCAGCTGTGGAATTTGCCAGTGACACCTCGCAGTATTTCAAATATGAGATGACCACAGCCAGAGATAGCCTGGAAAAGTCATGAACATTCAAAAAGAAGAATGATTAACATTGCTGCTGCAATTATAAATAATAAAAAAGTACAATAAGTAAGATTATATAATAAGATGATTTTTTTTTAATTCTATAATATTTATTATTTAATAATTAAGTATTTATTCTTTTTTCAAAAAGTAACATTGTTTAAAATTACAAATATCAAGAATGATTTAAATTAGTTTATATTAAAGTAAATTAGAAGCTTTTCAAATCAGATGGAAGAAGACTAGAGCACTAACTACACCTACTACATATGTGACAACACTACCATTGCAAAGTATTATTTTTGTGAGTGAAAGAGATGGAGGTCGGCTCTTTTACAGTCTCAGTGCAGCTTGTCTGATCCATATTTTCTCTTTATATTTCTACGATGGGACAGATAACATAGGGGCACAGACCATACCAATCAGTTAAAAAAACTTTTCTAGTGAAGACCCAATAGGTATATGAATATTTTACAAATACTTACATCATCATTAGTCTGTAAATAGTTGAGTACAAGATTAACAAACTTCTTCTTATCCCTGATATCTCTAGCAACAAAGGCAAAACTCTCTGCAGCAAAATTATTGATGTACTGTGGCTGAGATTCACTCAGCAAAGGTATAATCCTCTTTAGTACAACTGCAATATCTTTCTTGAGGTACGGTTTGAGGACTTTGAACAAAAATGCTAAACAGACGAGGGTCCATTCTAGTCTTTCAGCATCTTTGGTGTTTAGCAGCTTTATGAGGATGTCTAAAAATCGTGGAAAGTATGGGTAGAAGTCTTCTCTTAGATCTTTGGCTACTGATACAAGGATTCTGAAAGAGAATATAATTGTTAGAACTATGGAACATGGAAGCGTTTCAATCATTCAATCTGAGAAATGAGGTTCCAATCATTCTCAATTTGAGCAGAAAGTTTCATCATCATCATCTCAGCCAAAAGACGTAGTGCTGCTGGACTGCTGCTGGACATACGCCTCCCACAAGACTTGCCACAACAATTGGTCCTGCATCCATTGGATGGTATGAATGAAAAGATGTCTCTTTTTTAACGGCTCTGCAAGTTTGAAGTCATTTTCTGGTTTATTTTGTCATGACAAGTACAAAAAAGTACACTATACTCAAGAAATGCTCTATTAGACATGTGGTAATAAATTTTTATAAACAAACTTACTCCAACAGTGGTTGTAAACATAGCTGATCTTCTAAGTTCAAATATCTCTCCAGTATCTCGACTACTTCATCTTTCTTGTGAAGAAGCTGTGGCACAGTTATGATACCAAAGACTTCTTTCCTGAATTTTTTAAAGTTTTCTGTCAAATTCAGTACGTGCCATTTTTGTAGTGCCACAAAGAAATGAGTTTCATTTTCTTCAGGCTGCTGTGCATATACATGCTCAATGTGGTATAGAGCAGCATGGCGGATGTCGATAGCATTGATTCGCTCAGCAAAAGGAACAAACTGAAAAAAAAAAATATTCATAAAATATTTTAAATGCCATTATATAAAGTAAATAATAAAGTAAAACTTAACTGTCAATTTGATCTATCTCTACTTGAATACAATGCAAAGAAAGTAAGTATGTTCAATAGATCACAATATTATCTTACATTTAATTCTGGGTCATTGCTATAGTTACTTTATTGAGAGAAAAAGATGCATAAAAAGCAGTAAATGATAATTGAAGTAATTAAACACATATTCTGCATATTCTTATAAAATATTTACACCAGAAAAGTGATAAAAACCGATAATACAGAACAATTTAAGAAGAGAATTCGCACTTAACCTAAAACACCAAAATAAAAAATAGTATTTAACGACTTACCCGAAATGTATTTGTGGTTTTATGTTTAATGGGTTTACTCTTCATCTTGAATATATTTATTCACTAACTCATTTACTATAAATCACTATGGAACTTTTTCTAAAATAAATCCACATGCCGACGAATTAACAAACGTCGCAAACACACATGATAATGACAATGACATGCACACAGCACATGACTGAGTTGACTTGACATTTGTTTTGACATTGACATTACCAGACAACACAAGTATTTTTTTTTAATTTCTTGACTATGGACACAAAGTCGGAATTATAGTGATCATGGAGGTGACGAATGTAATGTTGCTTTAAAATAGTAATGATAAGTTCTTTTGATAGTAATTTGAATAATTAATACTCTCGGGCCACGGGCGCGTACTGTTTTCCTAATATTATAAGGTTGTAGAATTTATCAATTAAGAGCATTGATGTATAATAGGTATTTATTGAGTTTTTTTAGTACAACAATGATTATTTGATTACGAGTAAGTATGTTTATTTATTTTTATGCCACCTGCAAAAATAAATACTCATGTTTTTCTTACGTAACTCATAGAAGCACAAAAACAACACACTTCAACAGAACAAGATTATTTACATAAAATAAATAATCTTTTGTGAATATTTTAGTCTTGTTGGTTGACCAAGCTGTGTGCCGAACTCGTCAAACTATCTCGTCCGAACTCGCCAAGCTCTCTCACCTTAGGCAAGTAGAAAATATCGATCTCAATTTCAACTGAGTAGTGTATCCCTACCTCAACCGTAAAGAAAGACGTAGTTCTCCAATTTATTCTTTTCCTCCACAGAGAAACTCTGCTTTCGTCACGTAAGTAGCTGGTTAGCTGTCAAAACACCAAAACACCAGCTGACTGATAAGGTATTTTGTTTTTCTCATATCTGTAATCGTTTTATGTAAAAAAAACATTAAATTTAAAAAAATACAACATTCGCATCATTTAACATTTTTTGTAGATAAGTTAACACAATGCTCGCACGGTTTGTACATTCATTGCCAACCGGCTTATCACAGAAAATCACGAAGTGGTATTTTCAAGGTATTTTTAATATTAATTTTCTAACTTATGGACTTCTTATTGATGACAATTGCATTTTTAGGTCAAAACTGTTTATTCGTACAACAAGCCTTATATCCTGTCTAGTCAAAACTGAAAGGGACTACCTATCTAAAAACGTAATAAGAAAAGAATACTATTGTCAGCATAAATGAAAATCATATTTTTCTTCTATTTTGTCATTTACTTTTACGTTTTGGATTACCGAAGCTGCAAGGATGAATAGAGCCGATAAATTTAAACTTCTAAAGATTAGTAATAAACCCAATTATTTAACTTAACTATTTGAATAGGACTATAATAGATACCAATAAATGAAACCTAATATGAAATTGTTATCACAAAATGCTTGTAATAAAGATAAGAAAGCCCTCTGAATGTTACGTAATTATTCTATACAGTTATACTTATAATTATTATCTTGTTTGTATTGTTAAATAAACATCTGAAAGTGTAGTAGACATTGTTTTTTAAGTTTTGATAATTAGTATCTGCATGTTGCGTCCTTCTGCTTACCTTCTTTCACTCTCGCTTTGTTGAATTTAATCTAGTAAGATTAGGGCTCAAGTAAATGACAGTTAATGGTAAACCTATTCTTGCTCTCAGGCAGCAAAATCTATCAGCTGATTCCTACTTTAGTCAAGCTCGTAAATTGTTAATGTTGATGTTACATAGAAGTATAATATGATTTCAAATCAAACTTTCAATTACCTTTAACATAAAGTTAGATAAATCAAAAGACCCATAATTAGTTAAAAAAAAAAATGTTTTCAGCCCTAATACGGAACCAACGAGGAACACATAGCCTCACTGATTACAATCAATTCCAAAACATGGATGTGAAGATACTGCCAGCTCTTCAGGATAACTACATGTACCTGCTTATCGACAAAGCCACCAATAAGGCTGCTGTCATTGACCCAGTGGATCCCAGCACGGTGTTGCAAGCTGTACAAGAACATAATGTGAGACTTACTACAGTTTTGACCACTCATCATCACTGGTAAGTTCTCTTCTGTTTTGTTTCCCCAACCTTACATAATTAGATGTTTACAGTCAAATTAACACCTGTCTTCCGTGAGCACAAAAACTCCACCTCAGCAGCAAGTAAATATTTATGTTCTTGTACTACAATGTATATTGCTGCTGAGCACGAGCTTGCGAGGTAGCCTACATACCCATGGGGCAGAGTGACTAAACCATTCTGTAGTGGTGATTGCAGACTGGAAGATGCAGTGTTGGAACTTTAGAATGTTGAACCAATGAACTGACTTGTCTGTAGATAAACACACACACAGGACTGTGTTGGCAAAGCCAAAGGCATAAACCTGCCCTGGGTTTGATTCCCACCCAGGACAAATATTTGTGTGATGAGCATGATCATTTGTTCTGTGTCTGGGTGTAATTTATCTATAATATGTATGTATTTAGAAATATATAATTTTGTTTATCAGTTGTCTAGTACCCATAACACAAGCTCTGCTTAGCTTGGGACTAGATGGACTTGTGAGAAAGTTATGGGGGATATTATATTATAGTATGAGCCTCTGCTGGATATAGCATAGGCATAGCATGGCATAGGTCTAGCAGAGATGGCCTTCCGATAAAACGATGCTGATGAGTTTATTTGCCACTGAACCCAATCTTCCATTTCTTCCAGGGATCATGCTGGTGGCAATGAAGCCCTAGTCAAGCAGGTTCCAGGGCTTGAAGTTTACGGAGCAGATGATCGCATAGGTGCTCTAACAAAGAAAGTGGAACACAACAACATATTGAACATTGGCAACTTGTTGATCCAATGCCTGTTCACTCCCTGCCACACTAGAGGGCATGTGTGCTACTTTGTGAGTTCCCCACAGGAAGGATCACAGTGTGTGGTGTTTACAGGTAAATAAAAATACAATAGGTCGGTTTTAGTCAGTAAAAATCTGACACAATCTCATATTCCACAGGGGAAGTAATCAGTTGATTTACCACTCACTTTACTTACACTTTATTATTTAACACTCAAAAAAGTATTTATTTATCCCGATTTGTTAACATCTGTCTCGATTTTAACTCCATCGGAATTGGCAACACTAGAAAAAGTTTTTTTTTTAAGGTAAATAGGGTAATCATCAACATGACTTCTCCTGCTCTGGACGAAGTGGGAGAGCCGGTCAGACTTTTACTAATTAAAACTCACTCTTGTTTCTTTTATGCATTAAGCATCAACAGCAACTTTCAAGATAGTGAAAAACTGTGATTACAATTCCAGGTGACACCTTATTCATAGCTGGCTGCGGGAAATTCTTCGAAGGCACAGCGGAACAGATGTACAACGCAATGTCAATCCTAAGAAGTCTCCCAGACGAAACAAAGGTGTATTGTGGCCACGAGTATACGGTGCCGAATCTACAATTCGCACATCATGTTGACCCAGACAATGAAGCATTAAAAGAGAAGATGTCTTGGGCGCAGCAGATGCGGGAACAGAATATGCCTACAGTAAGTAGCCTTGCCCACTTGCATAGAAATGTACCTACTATTGATATAGAGTTTTCGTTATTGCTACCCATTGATATACCTACAAAATATCAATGTTGCACCTAAAAAAATTTTGCGCTCGCTGCGCTCTCGTTTTCATCCAGTTGTGTCAGTCATAACCCAACCCCCTTCTTTCTATTGCGCTTGAGCCTTGTTCTACCCTCATTTTTGCGTGATTGGAGATTGCTAGAGAGAATAAGATTGGAGTAGCAATCTCCAATCTTATTCTCTGAGATGAGATTAAGATAATTAATGTGTGACAAATGTTACTGCAACAAATTTTAATTCGTAGCAGCAACATACGTACGACATAATAGTTTCCACAGTTTGCAGTATTATCTAAAGATTCTGAAGTCTGACATCACAAAACTTCTTTCAATAGGTTCAGTTATATAATCCTCATTTCTTCAACAGGTGCCCTCAACAATAGGCGAAGAGAAGAAGTACAATCCATTCATGAGGGTAAGCGAGAGAGATATCATGAGGCATGCGAATTCGAACGGTCCCGTTGAAACCATGAAGATTATTCGACTGGAGAAAGATGTCTGGCGCGCATAAAATAATACTTTTTTCACGGTTGATTTGTATCATGTAATAGATGCATAGATTTAAATAGTAAAGATAGGGCGGTCCGAACGTTGATTTACATAATATGCACGTATATCGTATCGTACCTACCACAAACGCGGCATTTTGAGGTATTCCTCGAAGCGCACCTTTTTTATTCTTCGGAGTGCACCTTATAGTAGCGCTCTCGATAACATTGCACATTGCTATCGGGAGCTCTACTAAAAGGTGCGCTTCGAAGAATAAAAAAGGTGCGCTCCGAGAAATACCTCGGCATTTTTAGTGTCTCTTGCACAGTTCGCTTCAGGCTATTCGGGCCCAGTTATGACGTCAACAAAACTTGCGGTTCGCCCTGTCCTGACTATATAAGTCAACGAATGAATGTATACCTATATACAAAATACAATGTGTATCCTGCAGTTCAACAAGATACTGAATTAGGTTAACTACTATAACACCGAAACCAGACCTTCCTAAGGCATGGTCTAAAATATCAAAGTTATAAAAACACAAACCAAAACAGTATCTTGTTTACTAGAAAATAAAGTCGCATTTTCATGCAGTTTCCGCCAACATTTAGAGAATTTATTCCAGGTTTATTTATTTACATATTAATTACATTTTTAAATATGTAGAACTTAAAAAAAAACATTAAAAAATCATGAATAATCAATGTATGTATAAATACATACCTAGTTCAGAAATCTTGATGTTTTAGCATGTTGCCATTTTAGCAGGTTGAACCGTTTCCGGATCCCTACATTATAATAATTCAGAAATCTTGGTGTTTTAACATGTCTCCATAATGTGTAGATTGCAAAATATTAAATAAAAAAAATCTGTGTCCATGTTATCTATGAGAATATGATGTTCTTCTACACTATCTGCTATTTAAATGTGGTTTTTGACATCCTTTATAATATACATACTTGAAATATAAATCTCTGAAATTTTGACTGAACGTAAGAATGGTGTGGAGTGGAGGCGGGTTGCAGGGTCACTAGTTCTGTATATTATGGCCAGGGTATCGAAGAATGTTTCAAAATATTGAATTTTTTTAAAGTTGATGTTGTATAAAACTGGAATTAATAATAAAATTATTATCCATTAAATCTATTTGTTTTATTTATGCATTTCTTCTTCAAATATTGATTTTGGTTTAACAAATATAAGATCTAGTAATAGTAGCTAGTAGCCTATTTTGTCCAATTCCTGTCTCGAGGAGTTCTCTACAAACCAAGAATAATGTACATTGACCTTTTCCTAATATCTAAGCGTGGGTAGTTAGAAAACAAACCTTTTCAATACTAAAGTGTAAAGGATCAACAATAGACACCAACTCAAGATGGATATATTTCCATTTAGAATGTCAATTCAGGTAGAAAGGTCAATGACCATTATTCCACATTTATCTGGTGCTTACCTTAGGTACAGGCCAGTCTCAGTAGCAGTTGCAACTTGAACTTATAGTTGCATCTTCTTGCATAAGAAAATGGAATGTTGGAACTGGATGGAAATAAAACCATTTCCATCTTACAAAATACTGTTTAATAGTTAACCTAATTTTAAAGCTGATGATCACAAGAAAATTAAGTGCTATTATTGGCCGGTGTCTGTGATTGTCATTGTTCCTTCTTTATGTAGGCTGACATTTGTTCTGCATACTTTTCTTTTGATCTCTCAAACATTGCAACATATACCTAAAACAAGACAATATGATTATAGAAGAGAATGAATTGAAAATTAAATAGGGGTTTATGAAAGAGAATTACATTTTTCTCAAGTATCTTACCCTTTTTTCCTCATTATTGAGTGATCTCCAGCGTGAAGCCAGTTGTCTGGTGACCTCCTGCTTAGAAGGTTCCGACCCCAACTCTGAATTAGCTTCAGCTACAACTAGAGGCCTCTGCTCTTGGCAAAATTGGAAGAATGCATTGCAAGGCTTCTTGGGAGCATTTGGATCTCTTTCAGGCTGAAAATGACAATCATAGATTAAAAAGAGTCCATTAAGCTAGAATGGCATGTAAACAAAAACTTTGTTTACATTTAAAAATATTTATAAGTACTTTATCTGCTTTGCTTTTCCTTTTAGGTCCAGGTTTCTTGACACCAGCTGCATTCTGCTTTTCGGTTTGCTTGGAGACAGTTTGTGCTTTCCCAACTGCGCGGGGTGGTCGCACTATCACCTCGGGTTTTGTTTCAACCTCCAAACATGCAGTTCTGAACTGATCGCCATGCCTATCCAATCTGTCCACCAACAATTTAATGTCCTTCCTGTAACGCTTGGTTATTTTTTTCGCTTCATGTATTCTGCAACAATGTTAGACGCTAGCTCATTCACGAATACCGTTTATCAACAGAAAACAAGCTCAAAACACACACCTATTGATAATTCTTTCGTTATCCTGCTGTAAGACTTCACATCGCTCCAACAACAATTGGTATTTTCGCCTATAAATTTCCTCTTCGGATGGTAAACTAACCATATCATCTGAGTCGTCAGAAATATTCGAGTTAATCTGTTGGACTGTCATTTTAATTTATTTCACAGCTTCAAAGTTCAACGCGATCAAATTTCTTTTTATTTAGCTGTCGGCTGTCAACTGGTTTTCATTATCTTAATGTTGGCCCTCATGCTAAAAGTCCTGTTGCACGAAACAAAAATAACTTGAGTTATTATCAGTTACTGTGATTCTAGCCTACATACAGAGCAGAGCAATACTGCCATGTTTTTTTTATTGAAGTCTGTTATCTGTTATTGAACATGAATACTGAATTGTAAACGACGGAAAACTAAAACAAAATTATTTTTAAATCTTCAACTGTTTGCTGATAAACTCTATATTTTATGACATTATTATAAAAATGAATTTATATTTTTTTACTTGGTTTCTGTCTGATAACCGCATAGACTGCTAAACCGGAAATACGCCAGTGGGGAAGGGGGGATTAGACGCGGTAAATTAACTTCGCGCGAAATGCGATTTTCCGTCCGACTCCGTGTCGATTCGACAGCGATTGTGCGCATCGTGATTTGTGCAGGTTCTGAAGAAAATTACATCGATCGTCCATAAACACTGCTGCCGGCTGGTTCAGTGCGAGCTCTGTTGTACTATGCATATCAATTAACTTAAAATGTTAAAAGATAAAGTTAAATATTTTAATAATTTAGTTTTTTCTAATAAAAATACTCGTGTAGAATGTTGAGTGAAGTGTATTTCGTTTATTGACGAAAGGAAAAACAAAGCACCACAAATGAATCCGAAGAATAGCAATGAGATGGATACCAGTGCTATCAAAGCGAACTATGTTCATTTGTTTCATATTATTATTTCTATTATATTTATTCTATGTTTTGAATTCTTGTTTAGTTGACGAAAACAAGGTGAGTGGCATACTAACTACAGGTTATAATTTTTTGGCTTTAATTAAAATAGATACTGCAGTATATTCAGGACTGGAGTGATCATCAATATTTTTCTTTTGATATTACATTTACCTACTTTATGTGTATATAGTTTTTTTAATAGTACGGCACGTCGCACTAGTAAGAAGACTATCTAAATATTCTATTTTTATTTCAGTTCACAATAAAATACATAGTATTGAAGCAGCATATTTCAAAGTACAGGGCAGCGAGCGTGCGTTTTGCTTCGCTTCTAGGATTTAACGTAGATGAAAACTACGAGTACAGACGATTGAAGCAGAACCAAGTCCCGGTAAAGAGACTACCCGATGCACTCATCATTGGCGTCAAGAAATGTGGGACGAGGGCATTGCTCGAGTTTTTAAGGTCAGTTTGAGTAGGCTTCTGTAACGAGACTAACTTGTAAGGTTTCGTACTTTTTTATTTAGATGTGTCAGAAATGCAGAAAAAATGACTTAACCTATCAATACCCGCGAAACGAGACACAATAGTAAAACAATAACAGCGCGGTCCAATGAGACCGGTCGGGGATTCATGAATCAATAAAAGTTACTCAGTCTCTGCCACTGCAGACTTTTTTCTTTTTGAAAGGTCCATAGGTTTTCTTTAAGTGGACGTCGCATGTTTTAGAGGTTTTTTGGTTTCTGTATATTGTATGTATGTTTTACACGGTATTTTTCTTCACCGTTAAGTGAGTAGTGGCAGTGTAGCATTACTGCACTGGTAAAATACAAAAATAGCAATAATTTAATTTCTTAATGTTAATAATAATAATAACGTACCTACCGAGGTCATTAAACTAGACGTATAAAATTGTAGCAGTCGAAAATATCGTTATCATTATTTTGTTTTGTCACTCTAGATTACACCCAGATGTCAGGGCTGCGGGGTCAGAGGTCCACTTCTTTGACAAATTTTATCACAAAGGCTTCGAATGGTATCGGTAAGATATTTATTTAAATACTAACATTTAGCAACGGCTAAAGTAGAAAACTATTCTAAGCGAACATATTCTTAGGATAAAAATCATGCTATATGCTATTCATCATCATCTTCCTGCCCTTGTCCCGTTTTATTTGGGGTCGGCGCAACACGTCTTTTTCTTCCATTCTGTCCTGTCACTCGTCACGCTATCACTCACTCCCTTTTCTTCCATATCACTTCTCACACAATCCAAAATCATGCTATATGCTATTATATTATTATTTTATTGTTTTGATATAGTCTACCCATGTGGTAAGTTAGATCTAAACCCGCTCAGCTATTTGTGCACGATGGAGTAAGAATCCTACACGTACAAACTGTCGCTTTTACAATATATTCATCATCATTCTTTTTGCTGAAAGACGTCCACTGCTGGACATAGGCCTCCCCCAAGCGTAGCCACAAAGACCAGTCCTGTGCATCTTGCATCCATCGGATTCCCGCGACCCTCACCAGCAAAGGTCATCGGTCCACCTTGTGGGAGGCCTTCCAACGCTGCGCCTTCCGGCACGGATGACGCACCGAATAATTCATAATACATTTAGGATGCTAAAAATCTAGTTACCTTATATAGCATTAAATAAATTAGAATACCTAATTTTTGTAGAATATAAATTCGAATGGACTAAAAAAGTTATCAACGAGAGCGAACAAGAAATATTTCGTATAAGGGATAGGAATCCTCATCATCTTTCTGCCCCTTTCCCGTTTTATTTGGAGTCGGAGCCAGGAATTTTTTCTTCCATTCTGTCCTATTACTCGTCACGTAATCACTAACTCCCTTTTCTTCCATATCACTTCTCGCTCAATCCATCAATCTTTTCTTTGACCTCTCACTCACTCTCCATCCAGCCACATGTACCTAAACTTAGAACTCTTTTAATAGCATGCGTTTCATCCCTCTTCTTTACATGACCATACCAAGACAAACGATTCCCTTGCCCCTCTTCACTGTCAATGGCGCGTGGCGCCAGTTTTAAAGGACAATGGGCGAATTGGTAGGTACACCCCACCAATAGCAATGACATTTATGTCGTTGGATAGGTATTGTTAACTGGAACAACATTTATCTACAGTTCGTCCGTTATAAGTTGGTGAGTGTGAAGTTAGGCTCTGCGAATTTTGGCGCTTGAAATATCGTACAAAAATAAAGGTTTTAAAAAAATAAATGCCAATAACTGTTAACAACTGCAAATTGCATTTATTTTTTTAACTTCACACTCGCCAACTTAGCGGACGATCTGTACTATGACAGCTTTGTTAAAATGTTTGTCCGTTCTGAGTTATAAGTTTATTTTTTCCTTATTGTTGAATAAGGAAAAAATAAATAACGATTAATATTGTAGGTAATATCTTAAGTGTCTAAAGGAAAATAACATCAATGTCATTGTATACTATGTATTTTGCAATTATCAATTGAAATATAAGTAAACACCACGAAAACACAAGTACTTTGTATCGGAATACTAAAAAAACTTTTAGAGTTTGACTATGTTTTTGTAACAAAACTATTATAAGAAACAACGACATTGCTGGTGTTATTTTTCTCAGAACTTATGATATTTTTTTTATTAGTATTAATTTTTACCTTGTTTTAAACTATAACTTGATCTGAACGGACAAACATTTCAACAAAGCTGTCATAGTGAATGTTGTTCCAGTTATAAAAAAGACCCATTCAACGATATATGTCATTGCTATTGCAGGGGTGTGGCATTGTCCTTTCCCCTACTCATTTTTCACTTTGTCCATTCTTGTCACACCACACATCCATTTTAACATTCTCATCTCCGCAACCTGTAATCTTTTTTCATTTTTCACACAGACAGGCCTTTGTCACGGACTTTGTAGAAATCCTATACGGGGTAGGAATCTTATAAGCCTATTTAATTGCCTTCAACTTTCAGGGATAAAATGCCTCCAACCCTTGAGGGCCAGATTACGATGGAGAAGACGCCTTCATACTGGGTGACGAGGTCAGCCCCGAGACGTGTGTACGCTATGAACCCTAGTGTCAAACTGTTGGCGGTTGTGCGGGATCCTGTTACCCGGGCTATCAGCGATTACACGCAGTCAGCTAGGTAATGCTGGTCACTTTTATTGTAGCTATCCACAGCCCCACTCCTCAAAGAAAAGCTGGGTATAGTCTTGTCATTACAGCTGGATTAGTCCAGGTTTTACTGCCATATAGCAAAAATGTCGTTTGCCCATATTGTTACCGGAAGAACGTTCCTTCTATCAGTTCTGTAAAATGGGGTGAATAGGGACTTTAATTAGGATTTTTACTTCAGTTAAATATTTTATATTGATTTCTATTTAAGCGTCGACTTTTATATAAAAGTACTTAAATTCTGTTAAATAACCAGAAAATGCACTCCAAAGTTTTATCCTTATACACTCCATTTTACTGTATTATACGGCTTGTATGTAGGCAGGGAAAACTGCATTTTTTTTTATAAATATTTCGGGTGTGTATGTATTATAAAAGTTAGATAGCTTTTTAAAATATTAATACATTGACGCACAAACAAATACCATGAAGCCAGCAAATAATTCTGGACCCCCAGAGGTGGAATTTTTCGTCGGTTCAGTGATGCAATCGTTGATATTGAGACGCAGTTTATTAATAGCCTATTTATATTCACACTAACCTTGAAGACACCCAAATTATAATCAGACTGAGAAAGTCTGCATTATTTAGTACTTACGTCACAACTTGTGACGTTTTTCATCATGGTCTCAATTTAACCGCTCATCATCTACCTAGCCTTTTCCCAACTATATTGGGGTCGGGTCTAGTCAAGCTGGATTTAGCTGAATGCCAGTATTTTACGAGGAGCGGCTGTCTACCAGACCTCCACAACCCATTAACTGGGGTAACACGGTACTTCTTAATTTCAGTAAAAGACCATCTCTCCCTCGTTTCGAAGACCTGGCTCTAGTGAACAGTTCAGCAGTTTGGGGCGGAGCTCCGTCAGTGGTGGACGCTTCCTGGCCTCCCGTCCGTCTGGGAGTGTACGCGAGGCCGCTGAGACGATGGTTGAGGCGGTTCCCGAGGTCGAGGTTGCTGCTCATCAGTGGAGAGAGACTCGTCGCTGACCCAGCTGCTGAAATGGCTAGAGTACAGGTTAAGTGGTTTGACGTCCTGGAGAGTTTTAAGTTTGTTCTACTTATTCAAAAAGAATTTTAGTCGACAACTTGAGAGCTGAGACAGATAGCACGAAGGTTTAAAATGTAAATTGTATGCCAAGATGTAGTTTGTTTGTGCTGCGAATTACTGAATCTAACTAAAAAGAAGACTATAATATACTTACTAGCATCTGCCAACTGCTTCGGCTGCGTGGAAGTAGAATTTTTATAGCCTATAGTATTAGTCCGGTTAGTCGTAGCATTCTACTAGTGAAAAGATTTCGAAAATCATTCCAGCCCAGCAGTTATTGAGAAATACAAACTTGCTCTTTATAATATTATTAGTATAGAGGTTAGATATCCGACTGGTTTATGAGATCACCATCACATCATTATCATTTTAGTCGAAAGACGTCCACTGTTGACTTAGGCCAGTCGGTCATGCGATGCCGATATGCGAGGTTGATTGCTTTCTCTAGATTTTTTTTATTGTGCTATACTGAAAACCACAATTTTCTTCCAGGAATTCCTAGGCCTGAAACGGGTGATAACAGAAAAGCATTTCTACTTCAATTCCACCAAAGGTTTCCCTTGCCTCTTGAAATCTGAAAGTCGGTCTACACCGCACTGTCTTGGCAAGACTAAGGGTCGGAGTCACCCATACATAGATCCTAACACTTTAGAAAGACTGAAAGACTTCTACAGGCCGTTCAATGAGAGATTTTACCAGTTGGCTGGGATGAACTTCGGATGGCCTTGAAATGTTGTGATTTTGAACTTTTGGTATACGGTTTGAGGAAGAACATTATTTTGTATGAATAAGAAATATGTGTGCTAAAGAATTATGGGCGAAATGCTTTGTGGGTGAATCTTGAGATAGAGGACGTTCAGTTGATTCCCCTGACGCATTTTTTCCGCTAAAAATCATGCTAAATATATAATTTGTAAATAATTCGGCTAGTGAATAGGCCTTTAATAAACTAGCGCGCTACACCATCAACGATTGCATCACTGCTTACCATCAGGTGGGATCGCGGTCGTCATCATCTCAGCCGAAAGACGTTCATTGTTGGACATAGGCCTGCCCTAAGCGTCGCAAAATATTACTCAAGCTAAACTATAATTTGTAAAAAACAATGTATCAGGGGTTTCCACGCTTTCCACTGAATATCTTCAATAATAATATTCACCCTTATGTGTTCTGAGCAAATCTCGGACGATATCAATATTAGATAATTTAATATTATAACTACTTACTATTTATATTTTCGCGCTCTATATTCTAAGTAAATTGTTATTTTGTCTCTATTTACTTAAACGTTAAACTCCTACTTCCTACTAATCAAACTATGTGATATACCTAGTTAATTTTACTAAGAGTTCTGTTAAGTACATTTTATTGTTGTGTTTGCAATATATTCAAAAGTTATGATAAACTAATATTGTTTAGCTAATAAAATAACCAAATCGACTCCATTCCACTAAAGTTATCAGAGATCTATAAATGAAAATAAAATTATAAAAATTTTAGCTTATTCGAATAATTCGTATAATCATTTTATTCGAATAATTCGCATAATAATTTTATTCGAATAATTCGCATAACAATTTTATTCGAAGCTGTATTTATGAGGGTAGTTGCTTCCTAGTTGGCATTCCTAACTGAAGTGTTCCATTTGATATCATTTATGATCTCTTCATAATTTATACGATTATGGAGTTATATCATTATGTATAATATAATTAGCATGCTTAAAGGCTGACTTTTCAATAACCAGACATTTTATTTAACTATACAATAAAAATGGCGGTTTGGCTGCTTTCGTATAAGAAAATGTCAAGCCGCCATATGTATTCCTTAGATAATATTGATCTGATTATTGAAAACTCGGGCCTAAATTAGGTAAAAAAATACTAGGCATTTTATGATGTACATGAGAATATTAGAAAAAGCAGTAATTCCCAAATGAGAGAGGTATTAAAAAGTCACATTACCGCTAAAATAAAATTGTACACTGCTGGAAAGTTACACGATTGAGTAACAGATCATATAACTGATATGCGAGTCGAAAAACCTGAGCAAACTAATAATAACGCTTAATTTGGGTCGCACCAATTAAAACCATTTGCATTCAAAACTGCTATTAGGTAAAATTCTTTACACTTCAGTAATAAGAGACTATTCTATTTATAGGGTGACTGGTATTTAGTGACCGATACTTAAATACGTGAACAAACTTTTACTACCCGAAATCATGAAAAAAATTTGCTGTTCAGTAATTTAAATATTCGCCTACTGAATGGTCAAAATGTACTGAGCTGCTGCTGATTTTATTTACGATTTCAGGTTTGGTCCCAAAGTAATAATTGTTAGTTATGAAGTGTAGGTACAATCACATGTTTAAGTATCGGTCACTTATTACAAGAACCCTATATATATTCTAATAAAAATAGTATAAAATGTATGCCAAAACTATGCAAGTTTAATTTTATCCAAATAATTGAAAGTCTTGCCATTAATATACGAAGACGAAGGTTGTGTCCTATGAACGAATGAGAGATAGTGTATAGATTAACGTGCCATATAAAGTAGGTAAACTATTAATATTAATTAGATACAATTTTGTACACAAATACCTTTTGATAGACTCCTCTCTACTCGTATATAAGTTGTATCCAAATCAGGCGTATTGTTGTAATACTTTATTTCAACTTGACTATTTATTTAACCAACTTCCCGACAAAGTGGTTATGGATTTGACGTATTCTACTTTATTTAAATGTTTCCTAGTGATTTAATGAAGGCCGATATTTATTTATGTATACTGTATTGCACACCAAGATTACAATTTATAAATTGAATAACTTATATTAAAAACAGACAACTGGTGGCCTTATCGCACTCCGCCCGCGTTCCTAGAACGCAAAGAGCAACCGAAGGACACAGGTGTGGTTTTAGTCACTGAAAGTGTCCTGTGCCCTTCCACACTATCCTAGAGCGGGAGAAATTATTGCATGATTTTCCCACTTCAAAAAAAAATAATAATATAAAAACACACTTCGAGTTTCAATGAGACATTATGGGTCAAAATAATTGTATTCGTTATGTATTTCTTATTTTAAGAGTAGAGAGAAGAGTTGAGAAATAGGTAACGCAATGTAGTGTTAGTCTTAGATATATTTGCACTAAGCCCTCCAAATCACTTGTGCCATGTAGTCGCTTAGTAGAATAGATAGCTAATTATATAATAATAAGGCTGTTTTAAAATTTATTTAAATAAAAGACACATACACAATTGATGGATGTTTTATTTAGCATTAATTATTTTGTTTTATATCTTTTTATGGCGCCAGATTTACTAAACACAATTAATATATTAAGTCTGTAATACATATATTTATTATTTTGTTGGTAGAGAAAAAGTATCGTCATTACTATATTCTTATGTATTAACTCGGAAATATGTGGCAGTGATTATTTCAATAAATAAGTACATACTTAGGTACTTTTACAAGTAAAATTGAATCTATCATATCATATTGTTATAAGGACACAGTTGGCCCGAATAAAAAAAAAGAATACAGAAGCGAAGAATAAAATACAGAAATACCATGAACATGCTTGGCATTTAATAAGTAACCTGTATTTATTTCCTAACATATAATTTATACAGGTTAAAAAATAGTATTTTTCTTTAGTTACATTTGTCATTCCAAAATCAAATTTTGTCATTCTAAAAAAGCTTTTATTTCTTTTTCTCCATAATTTTGCATATATTACATAATGCCTCGTTATAAATAATAGGTCTTCCTTCGTGCGATATAATATCCCAAGTGAAAGCGATTGAAACAAAAACACACATTCTATTAATTAGCAGTTCAAAGTCCGTATATTTCTTTAATATCGCATTATTTCCACTATAGACCAAATACATCAATATTAAAGAAAATACGAAAGACAAAGAAACCAATAAATAATTATTACCAAAAATAGAATTACGACCAGACTTGTTAGAAAAAAATAAAATATTTTAGTAAGGATTCTTACATAATTGTAAATCGTTTATACACGACATTTTTTATACATAATATACATGTGAACTTACCAGTAACTATATAAATATCTTATACGGCATCATTATTTGGAACATAAATTGGCAAGTCTATGGGATTAATTTGTAAATAGGAAATGGATCCGATACTGACTATGGCGAAGACGATTGGTACGTTGTCGTCGTACTTTGAATGGAGAGACATCACATGCGCTGCCGATGGGACCCCTGATGATTCACTGAGGAATAAACAATATGCATTAAAAACTTATCATCATCATCATTCCAACCGAAAGACGTTCGCTATTGGACATAAGTCTCTCTCAAGCGTCGCCATAATGACAGGTTCCGTGCATCGTTAAAAAATTACTATTAAGGCCCGGTTGTAGTGCTGCATGTAGGTATGATTTCGGTACCGCGTTCCCCGCGCGCGACGAGTGTCGGGCGAGTCTGTTCTTTGGGCGAGTCGATCGCGCCGCCTGCGCCGGCCGCACTGCGGCGACGCACGGTGGGGTAAGTGGGGTTTAAATGAATATTTTTGAATTTTATGTACTAATACAAATATTTTTTGTGGTTTGTAATTTTTTTATACCGAGTATTTTTCGAGTTATAGACCCCTAAACTTCGTATGAAATATTAATCGGTTTTTGGTTTAATCTAACATGTTTTAATATTGTATTACAGAAATACCTATAGCAAAAAATCAAGTTGTTTACCAATAACTTTATATATTACTAGCTTTAGCCCGCAGCTTCGCCCGCGTACATAAAATATAGCTTATGTCACTTAGGAATACAGCAGCTTTCTTTTGGCGAAAAAATTTTAGCAATCGAACCAGTACTTCCACAGATTACCTCATACAAACAAAAAAACAAACTTTACCTCTTTATTATATTAGTATAGATCAGATAACTAAAATTCTACACCACTCTTATGACGTCATCAAAAATGACACAGTTACATTTGAAAAACAACCATGCTCAGTACGTTCTTACACATCGTAATAAACGCACTATCCTATCTCACAATTTCGAAATACTAATACTATTTTTATTACGTAAAAAAAAATCGATTTGGTGTCAAATGTTGATACTTATTGTTGTAATAATAATAGTGTTTCATATAGTGCTATTAAATCTAGATTAGTCTCTACTATGTTGTGATGGAAACAATAAAGCGCAAAAACGTTTTTTGCAAAATATTGCTATAATCTGCAAAGGAGATGGCAAAATGCTCATAGCAAAGAAGAACTTTAGCGAATGGCTATTATCGGAAATAAACTGGCCTGATTTTATTGTAAGTGTATTTGAAAGAAACCAAGACTCTGTTCCTAGTACATCAAGTGAACATGAATCTCCAGCAAAAGTGTCTACTGCCAAATCCACGAATGTAAGTCCAAGAAAACCATTATGTGAATTATGACCTAAGCAAAAAATGAGACGTATAGAACATATTCATACAACTATAAATACAGAGGAAATATCTCATGCATCATCATCTGCTTAGCTTTTTTCCCAACTGTCTATGAAAGCATGATTTCAGCCCACCGTGCGGCGCGTTGCGGGAACTTGCCTAGCGTCACAGAGTAGTGTAATGCAGTATGTCAGGTATAATTTCGTTATTTTTGGGTATGGAAGGAAAATATAGTTTCATTTCATGAATAATCGTATAACAAAGTGTTATAATAACCATACAAAAATTATAAAACACAGTAAGTACTTAATTACTTAAACATGTTAAATGTTATTTATTTACTTTGGCATTTTTTTTAAACCATATTAATATTACTAAAAAAAAATTTTTTTTTTAAACCATATTAATATTACCTACTAAAAAAAAAAAATTTGTTTGACATTTTGATTAATAAATTGACATTGTTATTTATAATCATTTGACTTGTTTATAATGTATCTTTCTGTATAATATGACTTGTAAGAATCCCTTACCAGTAAATTACTATGACTATGACTGACTAAAAATCGAGATGGTTCTTTACTTCTTTTTAATTTACTATTTAACTTTTTACTAACTGAACTAACTACCTAAACTAATGTAACTATGTATAATGTAAAATAACTAAAAAAAAACAAAACTATTTCTAAAAGACACACTAAAAAAACAAACTGAACTAACTACCTAAACTAACTAATGTAACTAATAAAAAAACAAAACTATTTTTAAAAGAAACACTAAAAACAAGAATAAACTAAGATAATAAAAAGAAACGAAAACGAAGCGAACGTAATTGATAAGAGGGGTAGCTCTGTGCGCAAACCGACATGCGTCCGCTCTCGGTCGCGCCTCAGCGAGCACTGGCCGGTGTATGTCGACTTCGCGACCCCGAAAAAGCAATTTTATTTTTATTAAAAAAAAAGATTCACGATTATTCCAACTTTTTTTTTGCGATGCCCTTCTATTAACCAAGCTTGATTGTTTTATGTAATTTTCAATAACTTCTGTGACATAATCTCATAGAGAAAAATACGTTTGAAGTTGCAAGTTAGAGTCAAGTTTGTGATTTTTTTTTATCGAGTCAACTTATTGATATCATGTTTTGGTTTTTGCCATGCCCTTGATCATATGTTCAATTTTTATAAAATAATTTTTCATTGCGTTCTGTTTTATAGTTTAGGACTTCTACAGGTTCAAAAAAGTACAAAATGAGTGCAACCTCGCCTTAAAATAAATATTTTTAAGATATGGGACTGGCTCGAAGGTAAGACATGACTACGCTCAGACCTGTAGCTTTTAACTTAAGCTGTTGGTCGTTGCAAAGTTAGAAGTCCAATACCTGTCTTGCTAAGAGGTAACATGTTACCCAACTACTGGATTGTGAGGGATAGATAATAATAATTTTCCACAACTTTCACATAACTCCATCTAGGCCCAAAGTAAGCAAAGCTTGAGATATGAGTACTAGGCAACTGATATTGGACATACTAATTTATTTCTAAGTACATACATATTGCAGATAGATTACACCCAGACGGAACAAATAATTGTGATCATCACACAACACATCAGTCAAAGATATGCAGTCGCTTCATGTAAAAAAGTGATGGCTGGATCGTAACAGTACGCGTCAAATAACTATGCCGCTCTGAAGCTAGGCTTTCCTAACAACGGCGCAGGTACTATCGCGTAAAAAGTGTTCACTGACGTGAAAATTTTTAAATTGTTTTATTTTATAATGAAAATAAATAGTGTATTTTTTTAATCACCTGATTTTATATATCTAAGAAAAGGAGAAAGAAAGAAAATACGTTCGTTCGTAATTATAAGAATAAATAACAAAAAACAACAAACTTAAAACAGGTAGGTAATAATTATAAGCGTAGCACTTTTGGCATCAACGATCGTACGGTACTGTGCGAGCGGAACACAAGCTAGTATCAGACGTATACGAGCGACTGAGATAGAAAAATAACGCATGCGCAGTGCTGTCTTTTTTCATAAAATTGATTACTGCGCAGTGATTTGTAGCCAACTTCAGAGCGGCAAAGTTAGTTGAAGCGAACTGTACATTCACTTTAAAAATTACAGAATAATAAAAAACAGTAATTACTTCAATTCAACTTACTCAAGACAAATAATTCTGAAATGCGGTTTCGGCGGGTTCCTTTTCCTAAAGTTTTGTACGTTTCTGTTGTACACATCAAAATCTATTCTTAGACTAGTTTCTATCTTCAATTCTTTATTATTTTCTATGATTCTTAATTTCTCGAGAACTGAAGGCATATCGGAGCTATCTTCGAAATCTATGAGTGGTTTCAATCCAGTGTTACACAGTTCGACATCAGCTAAAATTCGAGCCTGTTCTCTTTTAAATGCAATATTTGTTTCTTCTAAATACTTCAGAAAGGATATCTTTGTTTCCAACCAATTTTGAAATTGGTCATTCTTATACTCATAAAGGAACTGCTCTTTGGCACTAAACTCAAGGCGAGATTTCAACAAACGTTTCGGAACAACTTCTGCTCTGCCAAAGTCATTTTCATTCGGTAACCAAGTTTCATTGAAAGTTTTGACTAATGATTCACTGTATTTATGACTGCTCCCCTCAGCAGGACCGGGATCGGTTTGACTGGGATCGGGAGCTTGCTCGTCTTTACTCGTCCCCGCCTTGTTGAGACACAGCAGTCTCTCCTTACGACGTTTCAGAATATTAAAGGGGTTCCTCAATTTTTTCGGCCGCACTTGTTGCTGCTCTTCGACTACACAATCAGATTCTGAACTAGAATCAAGCGTTATACATCGCCTGTCAATCACTTCATAACTTACATCATCTAAATATATATCGGCATCATAAGATTTATTAAACGTTTTGATTGCCTTAGAGAAAGCTCTTCTATGACTAGCTGTGGCATTATCGTTAGCTTCGAGGTCTCTTAGTCTCAATGCTAACTGTTTAAGTCTGTACAGGTTTTCATCAAACTTATCATCATCATCTTTTTCTTGTCTAGGTTTTTTAGTTTTAGTTTCTTCATCATCATCTAGATCTATGGTTTCTACAATCTTTTCTTCATTAACCACATCGAATGTCTCAGTTAATCTTAGTCTAGTTTTATACCTCAAATTGTATGAGTGTAGTAGACTGTGCAGAGTTTGAAGATTAGCCATATCGGTATGGCCAGAGATAAGACTTTGTTTCAATCGAACAGCTAAATTTCTTATGCCTTGGAAATGTGCAAATTTTCCGTTTCTCATTCTTTTTCTAGCATTATTACTCATATAGAGATTATTTGGAGGAATGCCGAAACAAGGCGGCCTGAACATGAGATGTGGCCTCTGTTGGTACTGGAATCGAGTTTGGAGAAACATCAATTGATGAAAAAAGTTAAGGTTATTTTGCGGGCGCCAAAATGCGCCGTAAGGTCGGAAATGATGATACCTTGGAAGGTTTTGAAACCGTACATGAGGGTTGAAGGTTGGATTCTGAGAGTATTCGGTACTAAGTACGTCCGAGCTACTTCTAATTCGTCTTATGTTAGTCCCATTGACTTCGTCGGAACTTGTGTAAGCCGGTGATTCGGATGACACCGACCTGACGGATCTCATTTTAATATTTTGTAGGTTCAATGTGTAGGTCCTTTTATTGACATATATATTTTTCGGTATGAATTGTTGTTCTGGGACATTGATGGTGGCTACACGTTTGTTAGAGAAATCAGGAATATTTTCAAAATACTTTCCAATATTTTGAGAGTCACTCGGTTTTAGTTGCCTATTTGTAAGTTTATCTATTTTTCTCAAATAACTGTCTTTGCTGAAGTAAACTTTTTGTGACATATTTGATGTGCAAATGTAACTTGGTTCATTGTAGTTTGGTGATTCATCTGTACACTTTGTGCTATCTTCGATTGTTTGGGTGCCTGTAAAAAATTATAATTTAAAATGAAAGCCCTATGATAATATATTTTTTTAGATTTGGAAACTATCTTGTTAATCTGCCGCATCTTTTCTCTCAATTTCTGAGTTAGTGGGAGAACCAGCACCCTCAATTTTATATTAAATGTTTGATATGATAAAACTGTGTTAATCTTTAAGGCGAAAACTCCAGGGTAGCCTTAGCAATGGCAATAGCCATGTTTCTTATAGATACTATGCACGCTCTGGTGCCCCACAAGGTTCCCTCCTTGGTCCAGTTTGGTTTTATTATAATTATTATTTGTCAATGACATTAAAAGCCATATTCAGTACGGCCGTTATAAGTTGGCGAGTCTGAAGTTAGGCTCTGCAAATTTTAGCGTTTGATAACTCGTACAAAATAAAGGTTTATAAAAAATAAATGCCAATAACAGTTTTTAAGGTGAATGCTTCAGGTAGCCCGCGAATTTCAAATTTTCTTACGTTTTTTGCAATTTGCAAGCCAGTGATAGGATGTATGAAGTTAAAAATACTGTAGCGACTGTAAAACGTAACTAGTTACATAATTATAACCATAAAAATCATTAATACAAGCCTCCAAGCTCACTTAGTTGCAGGAACGTTTTTGACCTCGAAAAATTCGTTCCTACAAGCCTCCAAGTACCACTTAGGTGAGCTTGGAGGCTTGTAGAACACCTAAATGGAATTCTAGTTGATGTTGGACTAAGTTTTAAGCAAAAAATCAACGATATAGTTAATTTTTTTTGCTAGTGCTAGGTTTTGTTAAACGAAACAATAAGCGAAGAATAGTATTGTTTAACAATCAGGTAGGTAGTCGTTTGGAATACGCCAATATCGCGTAGAAGTAGCTTTAATGAATATAAAAGCAAACATCTTGCATTTATATATACAGAAATTAGTCACTGCTGTCCCTATGAGCCTGGCCTTAATTTTTTTCAAAATATGTAAATATACTCTGTTCCGCCGGTCGCATGATCTAATATTCCTTTACAAAGTATTGAATAGGTTTGTAAAATGCAGTGATTCGATGCCAAATTGATAGTACCACTGCCACCTTCTGTCTTCACCATCCTAGGTTGACTGGTAGAGAACGGCATTAAGTCCGCCTATGTACCTTTAATGTTGCATGAAGTTATAATAAATAGTAATAAATAAGTTATAATTACCAAGATCAGGAGGAATATCAGCTGTTGCCAAGGTATTTTGTTCTTCGGCTGGAACTGCTATAATCCCGTTAGATATATGTTCGCTTTCTTTCTCTAAAACAACACCTAAAAAACCATAATTATATGATTTAACCCTTTTCTTGACGTTGTGCACTGTGGGATACAGTCAACTTTGAAAAATCATACTAAGAAAAATATTCTTATTTAAAACAAATTTTTTCTACTGTTTAAGAAAGAAACTGTTTCTGAACCCATTTACGTCAAATCATATCAATTTGACTCAACCGTTTTTCAATTACAATCAAAATGCTAAACCGACTCAAAGTGGACCCCCCGACAAAGTTATGATAATTAATATTTTATATTGTTTTTACATAATAATCTAATAACTGTGCATATCACGGATAAATACATTAGTATTTACGTGTCAAGTGATTGATTTTTGATGCGAAATTGTATACCTATTTGGTTTAGTAAACTAGAGCCAAACTGTTATGTATCTCACAGGATACACTGCCATGTTTACTGGTTTTTTATGGTTTGGTGTAATGTATCGTGTAGTGCACACTGCCATGTTTATAGTGTTTTATTTTTTATCATTTTGTATTGATTTTTTTTTTTTTTTTTTTAGTCGTTATAAACTAGTGCTTGACTGCGATCCCACCTGATGGTAAGCAGTGATGCAATCGTCGATGGTGAGGCGCACTAGTTTATTAAAAGCCTATTCACTCTAGCCTTGAAGACACCCAAATCATAATCGGACGGAAAAACCGCAGCAGGCAGATTGTTCCAGTCCCTCGATGTACGCGGTATGAAGGACGAGGCGAAACGCTTAGTCCGGACCGTAGAGGTTTGGACAACGTAAGGGTGGATACCCGCCGTACGACGGCTTGTCCGATGGTGGAAAGGGGATGGCGGAATCAATTCATGCAATTCCTGCGCACACTCTCCGAAATGCATCCTGTAAAAAACCGAAAGGCTGGCTACCCTGCGCCTGTGCTCAAGGCTTTGTAGATTGGAGTTAGCCAAATCTGGATCCCCAATTAACCTCTTTGCACGCCTTTCCACTGAGTCCAAAGCTGCCAGGTGGCATTTTGCAGCTCCAGCCCATATGTGGCTGCAGTACTCCACACACGATCGGACCTGTGCTTTGTATAACATTACAAGCTGTCCCGGTGTGAAGTACTGCCGGACCTTTGCCAATTGATTACTTTTATGGTGGCGTAGTGGTAATGATGTTAAAATAAACCAAAAGGTTCAGGGTTCGATTCCCGGTCGAGACAAAATTGATTTCAAAAAATGACATGACAAAATCTGTCCATATTTTTATTCTCTAGTATTTGCGCGCGAATGATCGTACAAATTACATCGGTATTTATAGTAAACAAGTCGGTTCTTATTAATAATAATAATGGTTCGCACTTGACCATTTTTGCGCAGGAGTCGCCGCCCACTCATTAGCGCGAACAAAAGCCGGGTGCGCAGCCATCTTGACTCGTTAGCGCCCGGACAAAAGATGCGCGGGCGCCATGTCCTTAAGGGCGGCGTTAAGTTCGGCTGACGTCACGAACCGGGCGGAGTCTTAGAACCTGTTTTGCACACGGCACGCTCTGACGTAAAATCGCGTGATCCTGTGCTGCGTTGAGACGTGCGAGTGTACTTGCCTACTCGCCACACAGCCTTCCATTATAAGGGGCAGAAGCCTTGTGCCCAAAAATGAGCGTGAAAAAAACGATTCATCGACGGAGTCTAAAAATGAAACCCGACAATTTTCAATTCGACATAGGGTAGACAAAAAATCATCAGCTTGATGGCCTCCACTACCATCGTCGATGAAATATCTCAACCTGCTATCCGACGATGAAGTAATAGATGTCCAAAAAGCGGTCACTGCATCACCATTGCTAGCGTCTCTACTCAGTCTACCAGTCGCGTTAAATTTGACTTAATTGGTATCAGTACGACAATAAATGTGTCACTGCCGCAAGCAGCTTTGTAGATGCCCACTCTATCAACGATCCATAGAAAAACAAGGAGAAAAAGATGAGGTTAGCGATGCCTTGTCCTGAAATTATAAAACATTACAACGCCCATATAGGCGGTGTTGATTGAGCTGATATTCTAATTGCTCTCTATAGAACTGAACTGAGGGAACAACGCTGGTACCTACCATTGTTGATATCACAGCTGTTAAACATATGTATATTATATAATAGATGGATTTTATAACGGAGAAAAATCTGTAATGGTTTAAATTCAGGTACAATATTGCCAAAAACTTGTTATTACTCCTCAGAACCACCACGAATCATACGAACAATAATGAAGAGGGTCTAACCGCATGAAAACCAATAAAAGCGCCTGTTGCTAATAATTAAATACTTCACGACTTTTGGAACAGAAGGAAGGTGCAAAACTATGTACTAAAAATCAAACCACTGTGTCATGTACTAAGTACTAAGGAGTCAGATTATGCTGAGTACTTGGCAAAAATAGTTTTTATACTTTTTCCAACCAGTAATTTCCTGTTAAGGGATCTCACCAATTAAAAATTACTATTTCATATACTATTTGTATTATTACCTGTTTTTGGCAGTGTGTCTTGTGGGATACATTCACCTGAGATAGTCATTCCTTACAAACATGGCAATGTATCTCACAGGATACGGAAGGTATTTCAGGAAACAAAAGGCTTTGATTTTTTTTATTATTTTTCTCTGTGTTTTATATTCATATAAAATAAGATTATTTAAAAAAAATAAACAGTTATTCATTTTTTTTTCTTTGCCAAGTTAAGGGTTAAAGATTCTTAATGTTTGGTTTAATAACTTAAAAAAAATAAAGAAATTACATACCTGCTTCTTGATTTTCGGTACAAATCTCCATACTTTTTGATGTATTTTCAACTTTCTCGTTTATTTCATTCATGCTGGAAGACACTTCTTGGATAGTTTCAATTTCAGCTTTAACATCTGCAGTCTTCAATTCAGTATTGTCATCAACTTCCATTATATTTGGAGACTCATTCTCTTTAGCTACACTATTATCAGCATTGATTTGTTCAGCCATTTCTTCTTCATCCTTGACCTCACATTGTTCAATAATGTTTCCATTTATTTCACTGCCTTTTTCCTCTTCTTGACTAGCCATTGTTTCCTGCTCATTTACAATAACTTCACTAGTCATTGGTGAACCATTTTCAGGTTTTTCAACAATTTCGACTTTTAGAGTATCAACCATTTCAGTATCAGGCACTGTTTCAACTGTGTTTACTTTTGATAAATCAGTTTCAGCTTTCACAGGTTCAACAACTGTGTTGACTATTGAAGAATCTTCATTCTCAGATACATTTACTGTGGCCACTGTTGGTGGGCTAACATTTTCAGAATTATTCAGTGTGGAAACTAAAGGTTCAGCCTTCTCACTTTTGTTTACTGTACAAACAACAGCTGTTGGTGTAGTTAATTGTTTAGATTCATCACCCATGGCTATAAGCTTACCAGTAATTTCATCTCTGTTATCTTTTTTGCTGCAAGTATTTTTCTCGTCATAAACTTTTGGGCCCATATGTCTAAATACTCTGTAGCCTAGTCTACTGAGAGATGCATATACTTTGTATTGTATCATAGATGTTGATGAACTTAGTAGCAGGGAGTATGCTTTTTGTAATGATACTGGAACTTCATTGTGTTTTAGTAACAGGCAGTTCTGAAAATAGAATTTGTATGTATTGTAGTAAATAAATAAATTGCACTTTGATCTTTACTGAATTGATTTTGGCTGATTGTGAGGTAGCCATATTACATAATGGAGATGTTTTCAGTTCGGTGCACCAATATGTAAATGGCTGCGACAGATATTTAGTGTATCACACAATATTTACTTGTTTTAGGTCACAATTTTATATTGGAAATAAATATACATTATTAAAAAAAAAAAAATAACAACAGATTATTTAAAATTATATTGTGCAAATGCCTAGGCTCGACTACTGTAGGCTAGATGATATAATTAATACAAAAGTATGGAGAGGAATGATTATGATGAAAATTACTTACAACTTCCATTAAAAACAAGGCTTCCTCAGGGCGAAGATACAGTGTCTTTCCAACATTGTGGCCGAGGTACTGCCAATGTCCACCAGCCTTCTGTGTAACCTCAGCTAGCATCAGGTCATCATGCCACTCAGCATGACTTAATGTACCACTGCAATTACAATATTATGTTTCGTTAACATACAGCAAGGTTTATTATGTGAATTGACAAAATTTTGACAAAGATTAGATAAAAACTTATTTAGTGTATCTAGCGAGTAAGGTAATACAAATAAAACCATAAGTTCTCAGGCCTGGCCAGGGTCCTAAATTGGTGTGAACAGGCGCCTCAACAGTCTCTGGCAGATCCAAGCGAAGATGGTGGGACAAGCTTGATTAGTACTGTTTCAGGCTCTATATGGCTCAAGACCAATTGGAATTTCCAGAACTATGTTAACAAAAATACAGATTTGTCAATACCATTCAGAACAGAAAATGATGTGAAGACCCTGTGATATAAATGTGACTAATTTAATACAAAACGGGAACATGAACATTGCCCCCATACCAATGTTCATACCATTTCTCAATCCGCTCAACTTCAATCAAGTATTTGCGTGCTTCTAAGGCAGCTTGTATTTGCTTCTGTTCCAGCCAGGAGCCGTTAGGTGTAGCATCTTTCAAGCCAACTTCGGGCAGGGACGCATCTATCTTTGTTATGCCTTTTGCTACAAGAGCTTCGCCTCTGAAAATTAATAAAATGATCTTGTTAATAATAAAAAAAATGATCAATAGTTTTAGTACTTATACTCCGTCGGTTTAGGTAGTTAACTAAAGGTAAACAATCTTGGCATGTCTTTTTATCTAAAAGTTGTCTATAAATTGTTTGTAAAAATCTTTGCAAATAGGTATTTACCTAAATCGATGTTAGCTAATAAACTAAATTTAAATAATCTTTGTGTATATTATATACAACCTCTTTAATATAAAAAGACATACCAAGACTATTTACCTTTAGTTAGTTAACTACCTAAAAAAAAGGAGTATAGTATTATATCAATGTCTCCGGACAACATGTTAGAAATCAGTTTTTTGATTACTGAGTTATTGTCTGGGTATTAATGTTTGAATCCCCGACCGGTCCTATGAGACCGCGCTGTTATTGTTTTACTATTGTGTCTCGTTTCGCGGGTATGTGATAGATTAAAGTTGGTAATCAAAAAAGTTATTTCTGTAATTACCAACTTATTGCCCAGAGACATTGATATGCATTATTAAATAGAATAGAATGTTTATTATAAAACATGAGTAGTACAAAGAAAATTTGAATAAGGCCAAGTCCTAGAATTGAGTATTGAGTACCTTTGAAATGTTAAAATGAAACCAATACAACAAATTAATACAACCTATATCTTTGTCAAATAAAACTGTGATGAAATATAGCTATCATTTTTGTATTATTTCACAATGGATGAAAGTAATTTCTCTTCAACCATAAAATCAGTTTTACAAAAACTTAAGAATTTATCTATTTAGCCAAACAGTTCAGTAAATTATTTTTTTAATGAATTTCTAGTTAGTAACAGATGATCTGCAGGTTTGTGAATTTGACTCCAAACAGCCTAAAAAAATTAAATTGCATGTACGTTTTACAATCTTAAATATTGAGGCGTAGAAGTCGCCTCTTTCTTCTGTGTGAAAAGTATGGTGAATACTTCGGAGAATTATTGTTTTTATTCCTGAGTGCAATACAATAAGGAAAATTGACCGAATTCCTACATGCCCTGTTTGTAAATTATGATTATGACTATAGGCTAATACAACTAAAAGAGATTAGCTTTACTTACGACAGTACTCTAGGCTTCTCCATTGTGTATTTGTAATCGTGTGTATTTAAATTAGATACATAGCTCGGTACATTTGTATAATATTATCCGAAAACATTAAAAATCGCGTATTTTACATACCGTCAAATTGTTATTGACGTTTAGTGAAACTGTCAAAATGACGCTATGCACAGATTCTACTAAAAAACTTCCACGATCAAGCGAACTGGCGTTATACATACTGCCTGCAACTGTTCATCTATGAAGAAACGAAAAAAAATTGTTTTATTTATGCAATAAATAGTTAATATCACGTTTTGGAACTAAAGATTGCTTATTGCAGGTGTTGCAAAACATAAATACATAAATCATAATATCACGATTGAGGTAAAATAAAATATATTTAAACAAGTAAAACCTAAACATAACAAAAATGAAAAGTTTGTTACACATACTTTTCATTTTTTCTGTGAAATGTCTTGTGAAAACTCACCCATTTAAATTCCGTAGAAATTTATCCATAATTATTGCGACATTATTGTTTTTGTTCGTTGGCAACATGTATGTATGTTTAAATATAGTTTTTCATTGCGTCGATAGATGTCGTTAACAGTCATAAACAAGCACCTTCGGTCAAATAAAAATATTTTTTTTTTATGTTTTACTAGCTGACCCGGCAGACTTCGTCCTGGCGATTTTTTTCGAATTTTTCTCTCCTTTTAAACCTTCCCTAGACCTCCACGAACATTTCAAGATCAAGATAAGATAAATCCGTTCAGCCGTTCTCGAGTTTTAGCGAGACTAACGAATAGCAATTGATTTTTAAAATATAGAAGATTAAATTTAACTGATATTCAAACATTCCTATTTTACACAGTACCTTATAAATGTTTTGGCATATACCATAAATGACTTTATAAAATTTACTTGTAGGTACTTTTTATTTAAAATTTATTTGTAAGCCCTATGGTGTAAGTATCAAAATGAGATGGTAATTATAACTAATTACGAATTCATTATTGAGAACCTGCGAAGTTCCCGTCTCAACGTTGGAAACGTCGTATGCGCAAAATGAGAGCATAATTGAGTTCATTCAGGAAAACTATTGGAACAGACCTAGTACAGTAGGTACCTACTATACTCGTAAGTCCGTCTATGAAAAAAAGAGGGTAGTTACTCAGATACCCGCGAAACGAGACTCAATAGTAAAACAATAACAGCGCGGTCTCATAGGACCGGTTGGGGATTCAAACGTTAAATCCAAAAATTTTAAATGTGGTCTTACTAACTAGTAGGAGAATCATGTCTTGAAACTTCACAATTTTTTTTATTTCTTACAATTGCGGCTGAATAATGTTGCCAATTAAATAAAAACAAAACTCCGGGTTGCGCTTTCATTAGACGCACTTAGCATTCATTCATTTTTCAACCGAAAGACGTAGGTAAACTGCTGGACAAAATGACCAGTCCTGTCGTCCTGATCATCTCGTATCAATCGGATTCTTACCACCCTTAGTAAGGGTGGTACGACCAGCAGTCGATCTTGTGGGACTGGGAGGCACCTAGGTTGCGTCTGCCAGTTCGCGGTCATCACTCCAGAACCTTTCCGCCCCATCGACCATCTGTGTTGTATGAGCCGGTAAGCTGTCCTGCTCACTGCCACTTAAATTTGGTGATTCGTCGGGCATTAAAAAAAAGTTAATTCAAATTGTAACGAACTTTGAACTTGTGGTTGACCATAGGTGTCTCGGTATAGGTCACATGTAATGCTGCGGCCAGACTATGCTCCTCGCGCTGCTCATCGCTCTGCTCCTCGCGCTGCCGTGATTTGCCGCGATGTTGCTCTCTCTCTCTCGCGCGCAAAGACCGACAAGATAGGGAGCAGTGGGCAGGACGAGGAGCATGACGAGTAACGTGGCCACACTATGTCTCTGCCTCCTTTCCTCGTTACTTCCCATGCTACTCGTCGAGTGTGTGGCCGCGGCATAAAATGTGGGTGTGAGAGTTACTCTATGGCAGGAAGAGGACCAAAATAAATATTTATTTATTTATTTCTATTTATTAATAGGAATATACGTGAAATATACGGACACAGGTATATATGACAGGTTTTCTTTTTAGATAGGCACTGGCCTATCTAGTGGAGTGTGTGATAGGTACCAATCTAACCTATTTTTATATACGGTACATAATTCTTCTGTATGTATGTTGACCACGTAACTCCTCCTAAACGGCTAGACCGATTTGGATGAAATTTTGTGTGTGTATTTCCGTAAGTTCTTGGATGGCTTGGAAGGCGCTGCAATTGGGTTCTAAATTATGTTTTTGATAAAAACCCAGATTTCGGACAGGACCGCAAGTAGGTACATAAAATCTACTAATGCTGAGTTGATAAAGACTTACCTACTACCAACCAACGTAGGACCGTCGATGAGACCTACAGTACTTACACTGTTCGTAGTTTTCTGTAGGAATCAATAAAGAATGCACTGCTTTTTGTTGCATTACCTACAAAAAGAAGTGCATACAGTAAATATCGACTTATTTCAATAATATGCTGTCTGTGCATGAAATTAAAAGTACAAATAAAATACACTCATTTCCCCATTCACAAATCGTAGTTAATTTAATGAAACCGATTTCAAAATCAGTACAGATTGCAATTAAATGGGACGGCTGAAGCTCCGTAAATCAATCGACGCTCAATAGCCGTGAACAATTCAATTAAAAACTGTTCACACTAATAATAACTAAAAAGGGAACGTGAACTCAATTCCCAGCGCCGTTTACTATCACAGTTCATCAACTAAAATGTATTATGTATCTGCAATGGTGCAGCAGCGCAACATTCGCGGACTGAAAAACAATTAAACAGAACAACACCACCCAAAGATGTACGGTGCGACAACCCTACTCGTAGAGTCAAGTTCGCTGACTTTTTAATTTAGTTGGGTTACAACAACACAACCGTAGCGTAAGCTACGAAGTTGTAGACTCGCGTAGTAGAGCTACGTTGTAACGTAGCACGTCGGTAGCATGCCTAACGCGTATCGATTAGTCTCCCGGAATTACCCGACGACAGACGACCCTAGCCGAACGCTTCCGACTTCGCCCGAGATCTACGTCCATACATAGCGGAAGTAATGAAATGTACAGAAAGATATGAACCGGAAAAATTGTCGCTCTCTTTTTCTTTACGTCGCGTCTTATCCGGATCCCTAAAAAGGCTTCCTTTGTCGGTTTTCCCTTTCAGCGCATTTCGCCTTCGGGCTGTAACGAATGGATATTTATATCAAACGTGACAGAGGAGTGACGACAGTATATTTAAATTCTATAAGTCATTTACACTTTTTGAAACTCGTAGGTCAAAAAATACACGTAATAATGTACTCTAAGAGACAGGTATAAACTTTTGTTTTAAAGTACCTGCTGTAAAATTAAAAATTCCTTTTCATACTTATAACAAACAAAAACACCCTTACAACTGCGAAAGCTACCCAAGTTCTTTAATGGAAAAGCGTCATTAAAATTGTAGTTAATTGGCTGTATGGTGAGAGCCTAGTCGGGATGTCGCCGGGAAGTTCCCGCCGCGTTACGACCACGGTCGCCGAGGGCTGGAGGCGATTTAACGTATTGTAATGTGAGTTTATACGACGTTCCTCCCCCTCGGCCCGACGCCTTGCAGCTAATACCATAGCTCAATGGTAGTCGCCTGCAGTTCACGCACGCTAAGGCCCGGCCGGCATCGATTTAAAGAATTTAAAATTTTGAACTTCAATATTCGAATCGAAACCGAACCTTCTGTTTACAGGCGATCGAAGGGCGGGGATGGGGTGGCGCACCCCAAATACGTACCATGTTATTTATGGTATATTTTGACGTGCTCGCTCGCTGCTAACTTCAAGTCGCGTAGGATAATGGGGTGATGGATAGTGTTATCGGTCGCTATTCATGGTGTTCCGCGTTCAACTCGTGCATTTATTATTACAGTGTATCGTGGAAAACCCGATTTTAACTGGTAATGTGGTGAACAGTGTTGTTTTAGTGATTTAGTAGGTTGTAGCGGTTAGCGACCGGCATGTCTCTCAATGCGGATTTTACAACTGGATAAGCTGGAACTATTACCTTACAGTTTCTTATTTGTTCATGAATAAAATTGTGGTGGTCTTGTGGCTAAAGTGAGGTGTGAAGAAATTATTTTTTTAGTCTTAAATATTGAACATTATCATAGAAATCATTAAGGTAAGTTTTAACCTATTCTACAAAAAAACTTTCGGTAGGTAGGTATATCCAAAAAATATTCATAAGTACATAAATGTCATTCCCGCTTAAACTATAACTAAAAATACAATTCATTCATGTATTTTCATACAGCTCTTTTTATTTAAATTAATAATTACGTGTTTGTTTACTATTTCAAGTGTCGTTGTAAAGTGTATTTTCTGCGAACTGAGTACAGCGCCATCTCTGGGTAGGACTAATCAACTAGCGTTAGTTCGCGCTCCTGTCGCCGTTAGTGGCGCCAAAGTGTCAGCCGGCGACACGCCTGCAGTCACGCGGCGTTGACGCGCGTCGCAACATGTTTGCGTGGGTGTAGATCGCATCGTGATAAACAATTTATGTGTTTTCTTCCTTATCAACTAATCAAAGTAGTGTACACAAGTTATCTTGCGTGTTGCTAGTACAACGTAATTGGATCATCGAATGTTTACAAAAGTGTGTATTGTGGAGTTCTTGTTAGTGTTTTGTATGTGTGAGTGTTTTGTTGTTGCCGATACCGAGGGCAGGATTTTGGCCGTGCAGTGAAGGTCTAGGGCCGGCATGAGGAAAATAAACGGTGAGGATACGAATATTCAAGATGCTTTCAAGCATGCTTGCAGCGCATGAGCTCAAACAACTGGTTTAATAAATACAGATAAGAGACATGTGAAAATGTCACCGGGTTGTGCCCAACGATAACGATATTCCACATAAATATTAAATTAAAACATGAATATTTAGAAGTAATAAGAATTTAATTTTTAAAGTTTATCGCAGAAGATTGTCGTTCGCAGCCATTATGTCAGAAACATGGGGTGCTTGTAATTTAATAGGGGACCGGTGTACCTCCGTAATAATAATAGCTGTAGGGTTCGCGCTTTTGCCCTTGAATTTATCATCACGGAAACATTAACTTTAAATAACTTACTTATGACCATAACAAGAATAGTACTTGGCTTATACACAAAGAATGTGAACGAAGAAAAACTTGAAACTTGAATAAAAAAGTTTAAGTAAGTGTCTCGAAATAGAATTGCACAAGAGACGGAGAAACGACCGAAAATCATTAACCGTAGCGGATCCCATACAAATGGTCCATAAACGTAATCCGACAATGTTTGATGGGTTGCCGGCCGGGCGGCCCGCGATGGCGAAACCGGCATTCTATGATTCTCCCCAGACAAAAGTTGCGTGCGACATCGAGATAATTCGAGAATCAACGAACTTTATTTATGAATAATTAAATCTTTCCTCAGATAGATTTCAAAGTCTTATAGCAAGATGCTTAATATCTCAACTTCATCGGTCAAGGTCGTAACAGAAAGATCGTTAAAAGATCATCCACCGAGGACAAAGCCGATGATGTAATGGCTCGAAGCCTTAAAGGAAACCATTCAGCTATTCACTTAATAATCCCTGCAGAATCAAATTTAAATTTTCATACATAATTTACAGTTTCCATTTTGTGAATGTGACACATTGTGAGGTCTGCGTTAGACACGCAGCGAGATTTATCGTTTAATGATTGCGACACAGACGGCACAGAACATCTATTTGTTTTAATAACATGCTACAGCGAAGACACATTTATGTTACATGACGACTTGATGGTCTGGACTCATTCAGGCAGAGTTACAAAGGCAGTTCCTACTGATGTGATGGCTAATTAAACTGTATCCATCAAACTTTACTTGCCAATAAACAGGAATTCGTACCAAGTTAATTACATCTCCTCGACCTTACGGTAACGTGGTGCGAACATCAAAGTTTTACGAGCTCGAGGAAAGATGGAGCAGCGGGGGTCATTAGCCCAAGCTTAGTTAATATGCTCGCACGTACCGGCACAAAATCAAATAAACAGTCGCTTTCATCTCCGGTTTATCGGCGATGCACTTGGTAGCCTTGCACTTTGTGTGTGTGAACAACTGTTCAGTCCCAGCGACCATTACTCAGACATGCGAGGTTGCCGACTCAATTGCAATTCATATCGATTATTTAATTTGCATTGCCTGCCGACCATAAAAATGTGCACTTCACTGGCATTTCCCCGGGGCTTGATTAAAGTTTTAATTCGTTTAATTGTCGAGCAGTTAGGTATCTTGTTTACCTTTAATGAGCAGGGGTTAACTTCTTAAAGCAATAAAGCCTCTCTGGCTTACTGGCATTCCAAGTAAAATTGCTATTGCGTCACGTCTTGTTCAGCGCAGATGTGAGGAATGTGAGATCTGTCTATTGTCTCCCGAGGGTACCTACTTCATTCAAGTCCATTGTTTGTTATTCATTAGCTCATAAAACAATTTCTAGCAATCATACGTCTAATAACCGATAATGCCTCTATTGATTTTGCCAGTGGCTCGGAACAGCACTCCAATATTGACAATGAGCGGTAGTTTAGACGCCACTACGTGCTTTGGGAGTTGATGAGAATGGTACGTGACTCCCAGTTCATTGCTCCAGTTTTTTGCCACTTGATCTTGTGAATGAGTTTGCAGACCTTGGCTCGAAGACAAGGATCTTAGGCGGCAGGATTTATAGCTACAAAAACACTTTACGAGTGCTCGGACAAGCTCTGTGCATACCTACTCACTGCCTACTTATTCAGCGAAATAAACGTTTTAGTGGCACTACAGCAGAGCCGAGCGCGGGCCCCGCATTATAATACAATTGGCATTATGGCGGAACGATCATGAAACGTTGATGAGTTTGTGTGATAACGTTGTCACAACGAGTTATCACTTTCGGCGACACGTAAATTGTTCCGTGTGTAATCAATGAGTGTAACTAGCCGCGTTAGTGCAGGGTCGACGCCATGAATGCTGATTTTCAATAGCATCACATTAGGAGTAGTTGTGGTGGCGCTGCGCGTGATTGCAATGTTGATTGAGATCACACGTATGTTACAAATTGTCGCTCCAGTTCGCATGTGACGGGAATACGCGCAACTTATGCACAGAACTTCATCGTAACTAGCTTATTAAAGGCTTCCTTTGAATCTCGCGACTGTATCGCTTTTGTACGGTTTTAATATTGTGTGTAACCCGTTAATGAAGATACCGTTATTTACATCCTCAATCTAGAGCGCAGGTAAACGAGTCTACTTGGCTCGTTTACCTCGAGAGGGTGGTGTGATATATTCAGGGCCCATTTAAATATTCCCAAGGGTGATAAGGGGAAGGGATGTGCGCCGGTTAATCAAGTAACGTGATCCATTTATCTGGAGCACTCTTGATATGGTGCCGGTGAACTTTGGAATATTGTAGGCTCATTTTGGGGTTGAGATTGAAAACGAATACTGAGATAGCGGGTCAGTTTCAGCTGATGTAGATAGTGGCATTGATTTTCAGTGAAACTAAGCGGAACTAGACAGCAGGCTTAGTTTATGCGAGGCTAGTCACATTCGCATTACCATCTAGCTTTACTCTCACATTGTAGCTCAGGTACAAGACTTTTAATAGCTTAATTAACGAGTGGAAAGTTTTCTAACAAATGACCAGACCAGATCACCAGGCCCAGTTATCGTGTGTCCGCACGAGTGCGGGTATTGAGATATTTCCTTTATTTCTTGTCGTAATTAGGTTCTTGCGATCCGGACGCAATGATTTCTATGCAGTCTGCTTACTCATTGACATTGAATTTATAAACTTGTTTTATTTGTCAATGTTGCCAGTGATTTACTATTCAAGAGTCGGCTATTATTTTTTATTTAATTATCTGATTTATGTGGAACGCCTTGTGTAGTATTGATATGAACTTTGTTTTGAATTGATAAATACATTTACAACAAAATTACTGTTTTGGTATAAATCATCGGTATTCACGTTTGTTCAAACAACGCTATTATAGATAAGGCAGTATGCGTTTTGGCTATGTCGACGGAGTACTCGTAGTATCACAGGTCATAATATCGGTCAAAATGTCGCTACCTGAAACGGCTGTCAAAGATCTACCGATGATAACCAAGACGAACGACTTTATGTGCTTTCCAAGGCACGGCGTGGCAGTAATGTCCTGGAATAACTTAGAAAAGTACATAATATATGGTTTAAAAATTTCACGTTGGTACTTGCCCGGTTTGGAATACAGAACCTCATGTATCAAAGGTGGCGCCCTAACTACTGGGTCTTCACGACACTATTGGCCATATTAAAATAATCACTATCATAATTTCAGCCGAAAACGTCCATTGTTTGACACAGAGCTCACCCAAGTGTCGCCACTGAACGGTTTTCGCTTCTCGCATCCATCGAATTCCCGCAACTCTTACCAGGTCATCGGTCTAATCTGTAGGCCTAACAACATCATCATTTGTTTTCAATAAAATATTAAGGATTCCTTAGCAATGCAAATTCCCTCGAAGAGCAGATATTTTATTGGTATGATTTCTCTAGTATCTTAGCAATATCGATTGAATTCCATTGATCGCATTGCAGTGAAATTGGAAACAGACGTGTACAGTGGCCCGAGTGTATGCAACGTTCTGGGTTTTACTGCATTCGATCTATTTACGGGTTTATGAACGTCGATAAACTTGCGGCGCGTTGAACCGTGGCCGCTGCTCGGTGCACCCGTCAGCCTAGTGCCCAATAGATACGTCTGCATACAAATTGACTCACGATACCATCCCGGCCAATACAACAATCAATGTGCTCGGTTCAAATTTACTTTGGCCTTCATGTTAATAAAGGTTTTGTGGTTGCTTCTTCTTTTCATATTTGAAGGTTGTTTTTCAAATTTATTTAGCAAAACTAAATCATTCTTAACAATAAACTGAACTTTAGAAAATACGGATGAGGTTTCATTATTTCCCCTTTCTTTACGAAATCGCCTTTCAAAATGTAGGCTGCTTTCCCAAGTTTCTTACTCGATTTTTTAATCTTCTGTGCGGAATACAAAACAGCGAAAGAAACTATTTTTTTCGCAATGCAGTCAAAGTTATGGCAAAGTTTATGTTAATTCAATTTGCGTTAAAGGCGAAAGTTGAATGCAAATTCAGGGTACAAGTCTGCGACCAGCAGTATCGATCTTCCGCGATCCAGCGCTGATGTTGTAACTGGTTATAAAATTCACAGTAAAGAAGGGCACTTAAATCTCGTGCCGAAATGGCCGCCTACATTGACCTTTAGAAAATTGGAAGGTATAAACTTTGCTCGGTCCATGATCCCGATTCCTGAAGGAATGCGGCGATCGGTGCGGGCGTTAAAATTAGTACGTTAATCGTTAAAACCTAAACTCTCTAACTCCATTACCAGTTTACACTGCGAGTTATCGCGTCGAATTCCTTAGCATAATGTAAGTCGTTCATCGGCCCAGGAAATGACGTCATGGCATGGCCTCACACACGCTTCCTGCACGTCTTCTCGACCTTCACCTAAAAGCCTTAGAACAGTACTTTTGTCTCTTTTGTTTAGTGCTTTGATTTAGAACTTGACATTATGATTCACGTTTTGAGGGCATGCCCGTTTGATAACTGCTTGCTTCTTAAAAAGATGCTGCTGTGGAATACATTCAATTGACTTTTGTTCTTGTTTGTATCATCAGCATGATGTTGCCGGTTTCATTTTGCTTGTGCTAATACTGCCAATCCCCTTGGCATTACCTAAATCATTTGTCAAATTTTGTCTAAGGAACAATATTGCATAATACATAAAATATGTTCTGAATTCACAAGATACTTAATATTCAACGTAATGAGATATTTGAAGCCATCAATCCTCTTCAAACAAGGCACCCACGCATCACTTGAGCTTGAAATATTTAGCAGATCTTGATATGCCATTATGTTGCTTACAGCAAAAATCAATGTCACTTGGAACAAAGACGCCATAGTTCACAGTCTAGCCTTAGGGCATCCTTCGGGTCATGTTCGACAAATAAATAAACATTTTGTATGACTTTCTTCGCTGATTAAGCGTAGGTCGTGAGTCACGAGGTTGTCTAAAGCCATCTTGCTACCGAGTTCACAATGCGATGTTTAGTTCCCGACTTTAACAGTATGTTTGGGATTTCGACAAGGAAATGTCCGTTGTTAGACGACATTGACTTCATAATATTTCATTGAGAGACGAGCGTTGCAGTCAACTTTGTCTTGTCCGACATGTTTGCATAAATATGGCAGAGCTACTGTTTAGCCGTACTAGGTAATGCATATACAATTTTGTGCCGGTCTTTCTTCTCTTAGCGCTGTGTGCGGTTTTCAAATCTATTGACACAGTGTTGACTGTATTCAAATTAAATGGAAGAGAAATAGGGCATTACATTGGAGCCGAGTCTTGTCCCAAATATAAAATGATGCAACCGATGTTGAATTTGGTGTCGCTGTTCTCAAACTGAATAGGATTAGGTTATTTATAAATGATAAGCTTCTGTGAATCGAATAATTTTGATCAAAATACAAGTAGAGTCTGAAGTAGGCGGTAAAAACTATTTCACAGTTCATGCTTTTAATTTAGTAATCTCTTTCCCTTTTGTCTCTTTAGATCCTGAACAAAGAAACACTACGATGATCAATCATACAAGATTAGGTCTTGAATAATAATGACCCCGTGAAGTAAGAGTCGTAACTCTAGTAGAAACTTGTAATCCCAGGAAATATCGTTTGTTTTCTACGTAATAATACCGACTACGCGTTTACTATAACAGGTTTAGCAGGCCTTTGTTGACAAACTCACTCCAGCCAGGTGCAAGGATCGCCCACAAACCACGCTCACATTTACTAATAGAAATAAAATTATCGTAGTTTGCTGCAGTAAAGTTGCTATGGAGAAAGCTTGGTGTATGGCCTGTACCAAGATCTCTAACAAATTATACAATGTATCGTTTTCAAAGTGGCCTGTAGAAGTTAGTTACTATCTAAGCATGAATTTGTGAAAACCTTTTGGAGTGTTATGTCTTTTGAGAAGTTTTATTTTGCTATCGACTCGGTGGCGATGGAAGCATCAATAAGGACTCCACCTAAATTAATCTTGAATGTCAGGTAAGAAAAGGCTAGGATTAGTTTGGTTAGACAGCGTGTCTCCAGTTGTGCCCTTGTCCTCTTCACAAGGGCACAACTGGAGACACGCTATTTCAATTTTTTTTAAAACGCTCTTTTCCGTAATATTAACGCCGTCAACAGTTTTGCTATTATCCGTATCGCTCTTTTGTTATGTGTGGTTTAGAGTTATTTGAATGATATAGGAGCTAATTTTGATACGCACCTCATCTCCTATTGTCCAAAATTTTGTATGTGTTACTAATTTAGCGTTTGCAGCCAGCAGACTGCACGCGAGTCGCTTGTCCGTGTAATTGCTTACCACGCCATGTCTGTCGCACGCGGGCAAATTTTGTAACATGTACTATTATTAAATTACCATAATAACACCATGATAGCGGAGTAATGAGATACAATATTATAATTGGTGGGACATGTTGTTGGGATCCGCTGGGACTTGACCAGCAAGGGCTTGGTAAAGTGGGTTTTAATTGCAATAATTGTTGGAGCGAGATAAAAGAAATCGTTAGAGATATTGGCCCAGGTAAAAATCCTTTGGCTCTAAAATTTCTATCACCACCAGGATGAAACTTTAAGCAATCTCCATCTCTTTCTCTGTCTTTGCAAACAGTGCAAAGGAGAGCCAAACAAACCTTTGTATATGGACGACTCCTGCAGCACAGGTCTACAGTTTCAATGATAATGAGAGAGAGCTAGCTTGTCATGTTTATTTCAACCGACAGCCCACGTGGTACTGCGGCCGCGACGGTGGGAATCGCGACACAGCCCCACTCACATACCCGCACCATTCTTCACTGTACAACTCCACAAATCCATTGTTTTACTATCTTAATAACCTATGGATCCTTACATTATTAATGGCGGCATTTCGATGCCTTGTTCCACGTTTCGTAACATTATAATCTTAGAACTTTACCGGAAAATCTATTATGAAAATCTGAGGATTAAATCCTTGACGATAAAGATGTTACTCAACTGCTCATATTTTTCTCCTTAGTATTATTTGAGTGGAAATAGTTTGTATAACATATTCGGGTCTGGTAGTTGATCTCATTATTTTAATCCACTCGCTATGAGCTGAAAGAGCGTTGTTAATCTAAGTAATGTATTTCGATGTGTGGAAATAGATGTGAAGTAATGCAGAGAGATCTTGCCTAATCAATATTTGAGAGACGATGACGGCTGACAAATAAGAATATTATGAGTGTTTTTTTTTTTAAACTAGAGCACTGTTTATTAAACAAATAGCATTGTGAATTTGTGATTATGTGAAACACATTTTCGCTCCAGTTGCTGTTTCATTAAGGAGGAAATGTGAGAGGATAAGAAGTTCTATGCTATTCCAGGACATCTATCCCAAGTTTCATTGAAATCCATTCAGATTTTTTGCGTGAAAGTGTAACAAACATCAATACATACAAACTTTCGCGTTTATAATATTAGTAGAATATATCCGAATTATCACCAGACGCCTGTCAACTTTTCACTGCTCAGTGGCATTACTTACACCGTCAACTTACTGACTTGGCATTCCTTTTTCCGAAGCATCTTACTTAAAATTCCGATTACGATTTTTCGAAAACGTCGAAAGGGACCACAGCGAAGTCATTCAAAGTACAACAAGTCAAGGAGACAATGGTATGCCCCGCAGTTCAAGATCACGACCGCGGCGCACGGCGGCGCGCCGTCATCGCTGTCTTACGTAAAGCACAGGAAACTTTACATTCAGCCTGTTATGAAAGTTCGCGTAGGAGCCACTTGATAGCCTGTATGGCCACTCACCTTTGCCCTTCGACGCCCCCCGCGAATAATCCGGTAATGACCTATTACGGGGTTTTTCATGTTATGCGTTTTTCGGCATCTAGAAGTTAAAATACACCATGTAATTTTTTTTCAGAATTTTTCTATCTTTATTTACGAAGATATGAAAAATTACGCGTTTATTCCATGAACATTCATTAAGAGGTATTTTAAACGAATAATATGGTTTTAGATCTTTACGAGAAAAAATATCATTATGATTTGACAGTAAACATTATTACGATATTATTCGAGTAAATAGTTTTCTACCTTATTTAAGTAAGTGCAGGCTTATTCGGGATTTTATTAAGAAAACGATTTCGAGCTACATTCATTATCGAGTGGCTCCTTACACAACCCTTTTATATATTCATCACCATCATCATCTTAGCCGAAAGACGTCCACTGCGGGACATAAGCCTACCCAAGCGTCGCCACAGCGACCGGGCCTTTATATATTGCTCGTAATAAAAAACCTCATGAAATAAAGAATATTTTAAGTAATTGTACCTGTAAAAAAAGGTTGTGGGTTAAAATTCAATACAGAAGACAAGTTAGCCCTACATACTATTTTTTATTAACTTGCCAATCGAGAATTTCAATGGCAATACATTACTTATGTTAAATCCAATGATGTAAAAGGCTAACAGTAAATAGAAAAAGTACCTGATCTCAAACATTAAAATATTATTTTCCCCTCAAAGATGAATAAATCAAAGTATTCAAGGTATTTTTTTAAAACACTCTTTCTGTTACTGATCAAATGATTTAAACGGCCTTAGAAAAAATGAAAAGAGATGAAAGTTTGATCGATAAACGCTATCAGAATAAACATCAAATGAAGCTAGATACTGAAGACAGTATCAGAAATCATATTGATTTATTTCCCAAAGTAGAATCGCATTACACGAGAAAAGAGTCTAAACGGGAATATTTGTCTGAATTTCTTAATATTTCAAAAATGTACCGACTTTACGTCATGGTTTGCAAATCAGAACTACCAGTCAATCAGATATTGTTGAGATGGCTTCAAAACGACACACATTGACGATATTATTAAAAAAGCTTCTAAAGCACTAGGTTTAATTTTAAAAATACCAGCCGATTTCAAAAAAGTTAAAACATTAAAAATTCTTTATTGTGCTTTTGGCGTAGTCATCTCGAATATTATTCACCGGTATGGAACCTTAATTACAACTGCTACATCTATCGCATTGAAAGTATCCAAAGGAAATTTTTAAGGTACATTCAGTATAGATCTAAAACTTTAGATAAGTTGACTATAATAGTTGTTGCAGGAAGTTTCACATTCTTCCACAAACTGAGCAGAGAAAAATTACTGACATAGCATTTTTATTTAACATAGACAATGGTTCAGTCAACTGCTCAGAACTGATTGGTAAGCTTGGGCTGCGAGTTCCATCCTTTACTTTTAGGAATCATAGACCTCTATGTTCCCTCTTTTTACAGGAAAAAATCCTACATAATAAAAACTAGTAGATCATATAACGCATTGTGTGTAAGTGCTGATGATGATCTGGATTTGTTCTCCACCAGCGTCACTAAACTGAATAACATTATGTGCACTCAGTTTTTCGATAATCACTGAAATAGTCCTTGCTTTGTGTACTTGCTCCGAGCGTCTTCATTTCTTTCTTTCTTTTATTCTGACTACTGTCTTTTATTTTACTCTAAAACTATCTGTGAAAACTTGTAATTGGCCTTCTGTCAATATTATTCAACTATCTGTATCCTAGTTGTAAGTTTTCCGAAGAAAATAAAATAATACTTAAGTAAACTATCAGGATAAACAGTAATAGTCATAATAATAAACTGTTAAACAATCGAATAACCTAATAATTGTTTTTTTTACAAATATTCATTATACAAAACAAATTACACGAATAATAGAGCAACGTGATTTTACCGTTGTCGTCGAAAATATTAATTTACGCGAATAATATCGCAACAAGATTTTACTGTTGCCGTCGATAAAATAAATGTTACACGAATAATATCGCAACAAGATTTTACTGTTGCCGTCGAAAATATAAATTTACACGAACAATATCGTAAGTGACATTACTGATCAGAGCTTGACCTACACTAATATAGTAAAATGCATTCAGCTAAATTATAACGAAGCCCTTGGGACTACTTAAATTTTGATGAAATAACCAGATAGCTGAAAAAATTAGCTTCCATATGCGATATAAAAAGTCTCTGATACTTGCTGTTTAATGGAGTTATTAAGGAAAAATGGTTTTTTATTTTTCCTGAACATTTACGTTTTTACGATTACCGGATTATTCGCGGGGGGCGTCGCCTTTTATTTGGAATAAGGCACAGACATTTATAATTTAAGGACTTTCATGTAAATTTTGGCATTGTACTGTTTCTGCGTTTTGCAGACACTCTACAAACGAATATTTTAGCAGGCACTAGAAATTATTAGTAAAAAGCAGCTAAATCTTTGATGAAATTTGTACCTACGAAATCCTGGTGCGAAACTTCCCTGGACAAGAAATGTTATAAATTATATACTTTTTATCGCACTAATAAATCATTGTAAGTACTAACTTTGTTGAAAAGAGTCTCTTAAAACTGTAATAACAAAGTTAAACCAAGTTGATACAAAAAGTATCAAGCTACTGATAAATTATCAACAGCTACTCTGTCTACAGACTTTAAAAACTTATCTTTGGACGCTCGAAAAAGGTTAAGTGTTAAAAGTTTGGCCACCTCTTTCATCTGTTCTATGGTTTGACCGGCCAAAAGAAGTATTGCGTCATTCGAATGTAATTGTTCCATTCGAACAAAAGAAATCGAAAGTATCGAGATTAAATCGATACAATTTAATAATTATCAAAAAAAAGAACAATGGGATCTTGTTACAACGATGTCGTCCGGTCATTGAAAGAGCTGTTTCTAAATAGATTATCGTTACCGTCAACCAATGTCAACGAGGCCTAACGAGAAACGTCAAAAGTGACATTAAATAATTTTGATATTGATTATGTCACAGGTAACTTCGCTTTACGAAAGTACTTTTGAGAACAGCTTGGATAAGAAGAAAACTGGAGCAATGAAAATTAGAACGAAAACAATTATATTTTCTATGGTTTATGGTACATGCGTTGAGAATGGCTAGGAAAATTTAGGTTAAGTACTGTAGAAACGGGTTGCGGGATTGGTAACTAGGAACACAGGTGGATATTTCTTAGTAAAAGTTGACACGCCTTCTTCACCCAGAGCGGGACGAGTTATTTGATGATTTCTCACAGCAAAAAATTACAGTAGAAATTTAATAGAGAAAAACAATTAAATATTCGTCTTCGAAGAGCCATGATTCCCTGAAGCTCAGCAGAAGGCTGTCAATACAATGTAGCACGTCATTATCGCTCCCAGAGACTTGTTAAATTGAATGTTCCCGAGGTTTTACAGCCGGATGCAATTTGCACTTTTATCCGTGCCTGTACCTACGTGTAAGTTGTCACTTTCGAGTCGTGACTCACGAAGACAACGCGCTTTCGTTGCCTCCATCTAATGCTAGGGTCACTTTGCTGTCATAAATCGTGAATAGTTAGCATTTAATATTCTCGCACCCGTGACTTAAGGTACAAATCGTATCGTTAGCACTGCTTGCACTACTTGCGGTTCCGTTTCTTGATGTATTGTGCAAGTGCTCTAATTAATAGCAATCTGTGAATGTTCGCATCAATATTCATGTTGCTGATGTAATATTTAGTGCGCTTGTGTTTGTGTATGCGTGTGTGAAATGCTTGGCACATAAATATGTTGTAGGTACTTTATTATTGAGATGATCTAGTTCATTGAAAAATTACTTGTGGTAATGAATGTTTATTGATGTTTCGTATGATGTTTTTTTTATTTATTTAAAAAATGTATTGAGGATGTGAGTTTTGCTCTCATTGGCTTTGTATCATTTTTTATTTGGTTTTGGTGACCTATTTTAGCGGAGACAAGCCAATCCAAACAACGAAATAAAGATGAAAGTTAGACAGAAAAACACTGAATTCAAACAGCAGTCGTTTGAAACATTAATACATATTTTGAGACATGACTTAAGTGTATTTTGGATGATGTGGCTAGAAAGGAGTTAAATAGTAATATTGATGTATGAGTAGAAGACAAACTACGACCCTGAAAAGTCCCTCCTGCTAAGATGATATACATAGATAAAGTAGGTACCAGTTAACAGTTTCTAATATTGATAAGTTTCAGACGCTCACTGTTCAGTAATGTTTATGTACTTAAGTTTTCCATGATTTATATTTCAAAACCGATTTGTTTGCTGTACAAAAGTTGTAACGACCAATTATTTCGGTCACGTTTTTATCGAGACAATGTTTGTCCTCTGAATGGCAACTTATAAAACTTTCTTAATCAGTAATTTCTTTGGTCGGAGTGCGAAATAAGAGTTTTCCGTAAATAATTTTCATCGAAATTCTATCTTTGACTTCGTAATCATTTCTTTGCTATTATAATGTGGCACCAATTCGTTGGGAATAAGGTTCGATGTCCTGAGGAGGGACAGTCGAAATCCGTAAAGTACTTAATGTTTTCAATTCCGTATAATCGGTTTAGAATTTCCGGAGTTCCGCGTCAGTAATTGGATTGGACGAAGTTGGCCGCTCCCGGGGTGAATTTTTCAACGGTCCTAACCGCAAAGCTTACTTAGAAATCAATGGTAGGCAGATTGCGTGTAATCAGTGTTTGTATTTATTTGGTTTTCATTCAAATTTTGAGTTTTTGGTTCTATGGCATGCTGATTTCCTCACGATGTGACATCCACCTACACGCAATGGGCCAGCCTTTTTCTTTTCATGAATTTTATAAGGCTGATTATGTTTATGCTTAAAATTCACATATTCGTTAGGAATAGTTGGTGGGCACACTTCTGAGCTTTATCGTACAGGTGGTGACTGAGAGAGCTCATCTTCGAAACAAATACGAAGTGGATAATTAACTCATCAACACTGAAGTTTATTGAGAAGTTTAGTTAATAAAAAAAAAAAAAACTAGCCAAGTTGTAAATCGTAAAAACAATTGACTATGGTGGCACCGTATCATTTTCTACGATTGTAAAACTAGAAGCTTAACTATTTTTAGTTTTAATCTAACTCCCAATTAGCAAGAACATGTTTTTCCATTTAACAAATTAATAATAAATAGTTACCGTCCCTGTTTATAAAATTGTGGCTTTTACAGTACAAGAAGACAGCAAACAAATAGCTCCCACAAAGATTATTGCCGGTTCGCAAGCAACGAGTGTGTATTAGACTCGTTCAATACACATTCATCTTTTATATTATGTTAATTTACACTCTCAACGAATCCAGGCAACGCAACAATACAGGTGAAATTCCTAGAGTGTGATACAGTTAAAAAATTCTAATTCGCTAACGCTAAACTACTGTAAATTGGTAAAAAAATGGCCATGGTGGCATCGTATCATCTTCTGTGAACGAAGAACTAGGCGCTAACTATTTTAATCTACCTGCATATCAATTGGCAAGGACATCACTTACCATTAAATGCTTAAATAATAAATAAGAAGTGTCTCGGTTTATAAAATATGCCATGACTTTAACAGAACAAGAAGACAGCAAACAAATAGCTCATACAAAGATTATTGCCGGTTCGCAAGCAACGAGTGTGTATTAGACTCGTTCAATACACATTCACGCTTCAACACCGTCATATTTCTCTCCAGACGACGCTTTTTTATAAACTCTCACCCACTTTGCACAAGTTTTAATATAGTAGGGGGAGCAGATGGTGAAAACCTTTTACCTATTCTGGCTCGCTCACACATCACAAGGGTAGGCCTAATGTGTACGTCGCGTTGTACGACAAAATGTCGAGTGCTCTTTACATAACCGTTTAAGAGGAACGGTTTTTCATGATTTCGTTCCACCTACGATTAGTTGTGGATGTGTGATCGGATTTCTGGGTTTTTTTGTTAAAGTTTTGAGGAAAAGGAAGTGTATGCTGTAACTATTTAAATCTTTGGTTATAACAAAGAAAATAGTCCTCAAAAAAGGCAAGGTAGTAAGTTAAATGGGCTGCGGAATTTGATCGAAACTGTTACCGCGGCCCTGGAATGCAAAAGGCAGCCGAAGGAATACGTTCACACAAGTTTTTAGTCAGTACAAATCAGACACTCTCTAGCTCTATAGAGAGCGGGATATTTGGTTATATCTCCCCTCAAAAAAGGTAATAAATATCATATTGTAGCCTAAATCTATCTACCAATTAAACCAGGGCCTTTTGTAATAACTATCAAAAATCGACCCAACTAAACAGGACACTACCAAGCAAACATAACGAGCAAGACCTAAAACCAATCTTTCCAACACTACCGAAATGTAAAGACTGAAACGGTGTAGCTAATCTCGCGTCCTCGATACCTATTCTTGGCGCTAAATGTGCTTGAACCGCGTCGCGACCTTTAGCTTGACATTCAGCACCTAACCCAGCGCACTTTATAGGCTCTTAACATTGACAATGGTCTATACTTCTATAGGACCCTATAGAATTTAAACCATGTCTCTAACTGGGACTAAAACCGAGAACTTTATGCGCTATGGCTGCTTTGTTAGTGTGAAATATATGCTCGGCTAACGGTCGTGTCAGATATGAATTGTAAAGTAAGAGGCCGTTTTCTAGCGCCTGAAATTGTGATGATAAATGCGGGTAGTTTGTTCTTTTTAGGTGGGAAGGAAATCATTATATGACTTCTTCCGGCCTAGGTGGAGCAAGATGATGGAGTCAGACTTCTACTGACTAGAATTCAGAATGTTTCTTCAATTATCCTTTGCAAAAGCTGAAGTATATCTTTCGAATAATCCACAGCTCTAAGTAGTTAGTTCGGGGGCCTGAATTCTAAATATTCGCAGTCAGTTTAACTTGCTGATCGATCAAAACCAATTAACCAACCAAAACATTTTTATCAAACTCCTGGAAGCTTTCAACAATCACAAGAAAACTTTGCTCCAAAAACTGACCGCTTCTATCAATGAAAAGCATTTGGGTCTAGCTGTCAGTACTCGTAGTGAGGAGCTTCACACTCGCGAAGATATTGTTATCGATTGGTCGCAGGAAACGGAAACGTCGCGAGAAATGCTAAGGGAGCCGTTTGTGGCTGTCGTTCGTTCACCTCGCGATCGCGACACTTTGTGTAGACGTGCCGTGTGATCATGTCCTTATTTGTCTCTTAGCTTTTAGTATTTGAATTTCGGTTTGGATAGGAGTCGTAGCTAAAGTGTTCCTATGTTTTGAAGGGTGTACATTTACAATGCGAAGTAGAACCACAGAATTTATTCTAACCTTTTAAAGCATGTGTCTGCATGAAACCAACGTACATCTATCTAATCATCTACATCAAATGGAAGGAAAAGCGCGAGTCTGAAACGAAATCAACCTCTGGATATTAAAAGATTGCAAGTATTGGTAAGTATGGATGTCTTCCTAAGAAACTTTGAATAAACCTGTAATCTACAAGTAGATTAATCCACTTCGCAACGTCTTGGACGGACGCACCTAAACTCAATAGAAGTTGACTTCGTCTGTTAGAGGTTATTATGAATTTAAGCTTACTTAGTCCCCAAGAGAAGATAGTTACGCCTACTGCAAAGTCTGGAAAGTTTTGATGTACTTAACACGACCCTTTTACATGGATCCACATTGTAGGCCGTCTTACCACCCCTTTACCAACCCTTACAAACAGCCAAAGCTTTGAAATATTACCACGTAATTATAGTTGATGATAACCTTCAAAGGGCCGATTGTACAAGACTCCCGGTAGCACGTTTGAAATATTCAGAAGTATCCCAACTTAATTAGGCCGGGTACTTTTGCACAGGAACAGAATTTATGACTGGAGGGGACAACTTCAGGCGAAAGTCATGGCCGATACAACCCGACCGAATTGAGTGAGAGCTGTAATGTATGTAAGGGCTCGGCAATAAGCGACCTCCCTTCTTGACCGGGCGGAGTTACTGGCGCCATGCCGTCTAGTGCTGACCGCACCTGCCTCCTGCTTATCGATTTTTGGGACTCCCTCATGTGAATTCGTGTAATTACAATTGAACGAACACGCGAACGTTTCAAATTCGTGCGAATGAAATTTAATTAATATGAACAAGGGCAGGTGTTAGTAGTGTTATGCTAATTGTTTAAGATATCACTCCGGCACGAGTACATTACAGTTATTCCACTTGTTACAGAGTTCGTAATGCTGAATTTAATTATTTTCCTTTTATTATACGTCGATTAGAGAGTTGAATAGGTACTTTCACAGAATGTCCCACTTCTAATTAAGTACCAGCTGTCTTGGAGCGACGGGATAGTAAAATTTTCCTTTTCGTAGTTTACTGACACTAAAGTGAAAAGTCTTAAAATTTAATTGTACAAGACGGTCGTGCTTTAAAGGCGCTGAAAAGTAAATTTTAAAAATAAAACACAGTTTATATGCTTTGAGTTGAGGAAATTATCGTTCAGTCAGGTCAATTTATCGACATCGTATACATGTTTCCCAACACTAATAAGGGCCAACATTCTCTAGGCTGAGTTATATGGTCTTAAGCATTGGCTGTCCAGAGTGTCCAGTGTTTAGCAAAGACTATTCCCTACTTACTGCAACTTTACCCGACTACCAAGAAGGCTTGCTTTTCGCATTTTTTTTTGTCGTCCGTCATTCTAACATCTAGTTTAAACATAAAAAATATCTTTAGATCTTTTGTGACCGGCAAAGGGCCAAGGATAAGTGACATTCAAGAAAATTATGATGATAATTTTGTGTTTTCTTTTTCATTATTATTATTTTTTGTTGTTTATAAATAAATTATACATCAATTTTATTCTATCAGCGGTTGTCGAAAAATATAAAAAAATATTATTTTTCTTTACTAAGAATTTTAGAGTCTTATTAATTTCTACTGATGATGATAATGCCAGAAATCTGTAGCTGTAATGCCCTCATACAGTCATAATTTCATCAGGCCTGTAAAAAACTCATTTAACCAAAAACACTGCTGAACGTTGTAATATGTCAAAGTTCTCAGCGACACCAATTCACGTTCACGGCCTGTAGGTACTTAGTTTACTTGAACTATGTTAAGTGGTCACCCTAACGAAACCGGCTCCGCAAATATTGAGCGAATCCTCACTTATTTGTATGTAGTTGGCAACCCATCCTTCGAGCCAATATGGCCGTCACATATCGACTGTATAATTGACAAGTTCTTCTGACATTTTAAGCCCTCGATTTGCCCTTTGACAAGCGATTAGGCGGCGTTGTTAAAATCTGTCAGAGATTTTCACGAATATAAAATGGCGGAGGTTATAGGGACATAAAATCCGGATGACTGTCAAAAAGGGCGTTAAAATATAAAAACAACAAGAAAGATATTTTGATCCTTCGCGCGTTTTTGTCCTTGGGGACTATTGTGTTGCACCACACGAAACATTTTTTTATCCCTGCATTTTGTCCCACTTCTGGTTAAATGCGTTCTCACCTTCTTGTCCTGTCGCCCCTTTCTCGTTTCCTTTGGAACTCTCTCACTCTTCACCTCTGTTAACTTCGACGGCGATATCTGACCTCGGGAAACCAATGACTGATGGACGATCTTCGCCTATCTATCCACAAAACATATCCTTACACTATTTATACCGCCGTACCTTCGAAAACAAAGGTACTTTTTTATTCAGATAGGCCAAAAAAGTATAAACATGTCTAATTGAAAGCCTTCTCTAGACTAAGATACCCAAATATGTTCTTATCTGTTCAAGCGTTCAGTGTACATGGGCGACAGGTGTTTTTCATCAGGAGTTATGTTCGGACCCTGACAAAAGGTCGAGTTATTTCTATTTGGATTATTATACATACGTGGGGATTATGAGGACCTATAATGGAAGATTTTGTTTCTTGTTTATGAATCTGAATCTTTGATGAGATGAAAGCTAGGTAGAATAATATTGACTAAACTTTTTTTAGTTTTCTCGTCTAGCTAAAGGTACGCTTTCGAACCGAGCGTCTATAGCGTCAGTGCCGCCGCGACAGTAATGAACGTATATATAAAATTGAAGTTTAGTAATAGTCACATTATATTGAATTTTGCTTGACTTGCGCGGCGTCAGTGACGTCATTGACGCCGCGTCAGTGTCGCTGGGTTCGAAAGTCGTTCCCTAGTATATTCATACATTTGCATAGAACACATTGAGTTATAATGTACTATTCGTACTAGAGAAGCTATGTCAAACAAAAGATAGGAAGCTCACTTGATGACGGCGGGGTATGCGCGGGACAAGGGGGTGTGTTATGTTGTCATAGATAACAATCAATGCGTGCAGATGCGACATAATTTTATTATTCTGCCTACTTGATATTCTATGTGTGTACTTACTCAAAGAATAAATAAAAAAGTATTTAATTTTAATTTCCTTTAACCTATCAATACCCGCGAAACGAGACACAATAGTAAAACAATAACAGCGCGGTCCTATGAGACCGGTCGGGGATTCATGAATTAAGTAATATAAGTTTAGTTAGTTTCTGCCGTTTGGTATAGTAATCCACAGTTTGATCAGTTTTTGCTTCGTGATGCAATCTAATTTTTATTATGGCTCGAATGAAATGGATTCTGTGATTGAATGTTGATGGCTGATTCAGTGAATGTTTGTTCTTTGAATTAATAATAATAATCTGAAGGTAACCACGTTTCTTCACTGCGATCCTTCTGAACAAATTGGATCCATGATTCTCTTGTTTCATGACACGGCCGAGGAAACCTTTAAATCCAAATAATAATAATAGCTCGAGGAGCTCGTGGCTAAATAATAACAGCCGCACAGGTCGATCTTCAAGGTTAAGCAACGTTTGCCAGAATGGTCTGTGGATGGGTGACCATCTCAACATAACGAGTTTCCTCCGTGCCTAGGAAAGCACGTTAAGCGGTAGGTCCCGACTGTCATTTGTAGATCTTTGGCAGTCGTTACGGATAGTCAGAAGCCAGTAAATCTGACTCCAGTCTTGCCATGAAGTACCGTGTTACCCCAGTTAATGGGTTGTGGAGGTCTGGTAGGCAGCCGCTCCTCATAAAATACTGGTATTCAGCTAAATCCAGCTTGACTGGAAGCCGACCCCAATATAGTTGGGAAAAGGCTAGGCAGATGATAAGATGATGATGAATAATAATAATAATAAAAAATTGCATTAACATTATTATCGTGATTTAAAATTAATATTTTACTGCCCTTAATTATGTAAACTTATACGTCGATAGTGTCAAGTCTGGGCATACAAATGTTTTACTCTTTGACATTCACGTAAATATGGCCGCCGCCGCGGTGACAGTTGCAATTGAAAAATTACTATTAAATTTAGCGTGTTTTAAAGATAATAAATGAACTTAGATACTGATGAAAAGTCCCTCCTTGAGTTTTACTTATGTTTCTTGAGTTGTTTGAACAGTATTTCAATGCACACGAAGGCATAATTTAAATAACAAAATTTCACTCAAACATGTCACGTTGCAGTAACCGCTGACAGCACAGACTGACAGAGTTGGAGTGCGCGCACTCTAACTCGTGTTACAAACGATCGAGTTGAGGCGTCTTCTCTAGTACGTAGTACATTATAACTCAATGATAGAACATCTATCTGTCGCGGCGTCACTGACGCTATAGACGCTCGGTTCGAAAGCCTACCTTAAAGGTGAAACTTTACGTGGAGTATCTAGGTACTAAAAGTATCTAGTAGTTAGATGTAACATTTATTCCCAAAAGTAATATTACTTTTTTATTATTATAAAAATCACTCGCGTCTGTCAGCGTGACAACCATCCTAATTCTCTCTGACAGTCTTTTAATTTTATTTTAAAATTCGAATTCGTGTTTTTGTTTTATTTTTTTTACATTACATTCGTTTTAAACCCTCTAAGGAGGTACCGATGAAAGAGGGCCTATATGATATACAGTAGGTACTTATACACATGTATGTGGTAATTGCAAATATTTTTAGTTATTATTAACACATTTATTATATTTTTGATACATACAGGTAGTGTATCAAAAATATAATAAAAACATTTTTAGTTTAGAAATAAAAGGCTGAGTCCCAATCTAGATAAAATCAAAACAAAGCCTAACCCAAATTAAAAAAAAAATACATCTTTAACGCAAAAAAACCGCGTAGACAACAATCGAATTTATTTTTAATGTCTGGGAACTCTTTTGTGTATGAAAAAAAAAGGTTTGAAGAGTAAAAAGACGAAAAAATCAGCACGCGTTCACTTTCAAACAATGGAGCACAATATTTGCTGTAAGATTAGTGTGTTTGTGTTTCTCATGCGATCCGCTCGGTCAGCCGATGTGTCCCTAGCCTTTAACATTGTACAACGTTTGTACGTACTGACACGAGGAGACAAAGAGATTTGTTAGCATAGATGGAATGTTTGTCAAGTTCTGTGCTTATTTTTGGGGTGTGCATAGGGTTGCCAACTTTTTTTACAAGAAATAAAGTATATTCAGGTCTATGAAGATTATTAAACAGTATTTTAGCAAAACAAACAGTATTTATTTATTATTTTTAAATACATATTTTTTGGAGCTTCTCGCACAACTTAATAATTTACAATCGTTTTTAAAAACATCATATGCCTCATTACAATCAAAATTGAAATTAAAATAAATGAGGAGCTCATTTTTTATTAAATTGATAGATGCTTTATTTCTATCATCTCGCCACTTAGCATTCATTACTGAAAAAACTCTTTCAGTAAATGCTGAGGTGGCGGGAACAGAAAGTAGATATGAGACAATTTTAATTATATTTTTAAATTCTTCTGAAGTGTTTACTAATAAATGGCTCCACTTTTGGCTAGTACCTACTCATTTCAAGAAAATCTTTATCTTCAGATACTTTTTCATAAATTACTTTAAAATTTGTTATTTCAGAATATAAATCGTCCATTCCAATATTAAGTCTATACAAATTTAGATTCTCTATAATTTTTTCAAAATGATCAAACGTGACTGCAGACTTTAATGACAAACAGCTAATTAAAGAAAGCCAGTTAGTCTGACTGAAATCAAACCATTTTTCTAAGTACAAATTAGCCTTTTCAATAAAAAGTATGAAGTTATTTATAGTTCTATCAAAAACTTCTTGGGATGACTCTCTAATAATATTTAAAACTTTTTTTGTTTCATGGCCAAAATACTTATCATTTTTTCTTTGAATTAGCTCAGTCTTTAAACCAGTCATAATGTTTGTGTAATGTGCGCCCTCTGACTAAATAAAAAAAATTGTGAGCGTCTAAATGTAACACATAATAATGTGTCTACATTTTGATGCTGAAAACAGTATTTTGTATACTTTTTTTTTGTTAAACAGTAAAAAGTATAATTTAGCGAAAAACAGTAGAATACTGTTTAAAACAGTATAGTTGGCAACCCTAGGTGTGCAATAAAGTACATTTTAATATAAAGGCGATAGTTTGTATTATTTGTATGTTAATCTCTCACGCTCAATCGGCTGAAGGGATTCGTATGATTGAATTTGGCACTCGTGTAGAGCACGTCTTCGAATAGCGTGTATGGTCTGCTAAATATCAACTTGATGCGCTAGAGTCGATCGAGACACGAGTCAAGAAGATGATCGCCAATGATGCAATCGTCGTTCGAGTCAAAACTTCAAAGTCTTGACCATTGGCGTGACTACAAAGTCAAATGCGAGAATATCAATATTAAAAAAATGGCTCATAAGGACACACAAAACAATAACACATTCTTTTCGGGGAGTTTGTTCCCTTGGAATAATATTCTAGTTTCACGCAAGCGAAGTCGCTGGTAGAACATAGTCATAAATTAATGATACCATTAAAATAAAATTCTATCGTTCGCTGTCAAACTATTCTTCCAAAGGATAACATTAAAATTCAATTTTTATTAAAATGGTAACAAGATTTATTAGTACTTTTCGGATTGTAACGGTGTTTTATATTCGATACTTGGTTAGATGACATTTCTGCATGTATAATGATGATCTTTGCCGTAGCTTTTGTTTTCTTTTTTTTTAACTTTGCTACAGTGACCTTTTGTACCACATTTGCCACACCAAGGCTTTTTTTGGGCTGGATTGCAAGATGTTCGAAAATGTTTCCTTTTTTATTGGGTGGAGCCAAATGCTAAACTAATTCTTGATTATTTTAATACAAAAATATAACCTTTTCATAATATTTTAAATAAATTCATTAGCTACTTTTGATCATACTAAGTTCTACTCGTCATTAACACATTTTTGTGACAGTTGTTATAAAAAAACAAAACAAACAAAATGTTAAATATTGCCTGTCGGCTTTATTTAATAGGTCATCGAAATAATTTATTACATTCCAGAGCTTTACTTACGATTGGCGAGTCAAGTCTCGAGTAAGCCTTCATCTCCTCAGCACAGACTGCGCTGTCCTCACGCAACATCTTATTAATGGGCGACAACTTTATCCCAGCATCTGGCACGGGACCTGTTTGACACGATCGGTATCTCCTGACACCTGCAACTAGCTGGTGCAGTTGTATGTAGCTCATCTCCACATGAAGTCCGAAGCAGGAATTTGTATGATTCCAGTTTTGAATGTTGTGGAAATTGGTTAATTTTTTTAAAACAGTTTTAAAAATGGATCGCGTGTGTGCGTGTCACTATAAACACGCTTCGTGATTTGAATTTCGAACCATCTGTTTTGATAGAGAAGATCAGAAACAACATTTTCCAGAAAAGACAGCCAAAACAGAAGTTGTCAATAATTATGATGATAATTTTTACTTAATTGATTTCTTCGTTTGGAAGAGTTAAGGAAAATTCTTGGTAACATCTGGCAATGGTACCTGTTTGACACGATCGCGGTATCTCCTGACACCTGCAACTAGCTGGTGCAGTTGTATGTAGCTCATCTCAACGCGAGGTGGAAGCGAGCTTGTTTGCTGCCCAGCGCTTGATTACTGCCCGTTCCAGGATTTTGTATGATTTCAGTTTTGAATTTTTGTTGAAGGTTAGTTCTTTTTTTAAACTTGTTTCGAAAAATGTTCTCTATCGTCGAACGCTTGGTGATTAGAATTTCGATCCATTTAATAATGCGAAAGTAATTGTGGCTGCCTGAATGTTTCCTTTGCAGGCCTGAAACGGCGTACAAAATTCTGGCACTGGGACCTGTTTGACGCGATCGGTATCTCCTGACACCTGCAACTAGCTGGTGGCTCTTGTATGTAGCTCATCTCTCTCTCTTGATTGCAGCCCGTTGCGGGAATTTGTATGATTCCAGTTTTGAATGTTTGTGAAAATTTAGTAGTTCTTTTTTTAACTAGTTTTGAAAAAGGATCGCGTGTGAGCGTGTCACACACGCTTGGTCATTTGAATTTCGAACCATCTAATAATATGAAAGTAAAGATGCGTACGAAACTCTTTGCTATGAAGAAAAAAAACGATGTGGTTCTGACTGATTGTCCCGGTGGTAATGTTCCTTGGGCTAATAAAACGCATATTACTCGAGCAGAAGCCAGTCCTGTAGTAGACTGGTTTTTGTTCGAAGTTTGAATGATTACAAAATAGGTCAAAACGATAACAGAGAAGATCAGAAATAGCAACTTCCTAAAAAGACTAATAGCCAAAAAGAGCAGCTGCCAATAATTATGATGATGCTTATTACTCAAAATTGCTTCATTTGCAAGAGGTAAGGAATACTCATTACAAATATTGGTACATAGTTATTATTTAGTAGGTACACTTGTTAATATTTCCCCGAATGCTTGTGTCCACACATAATTATTGTCATCGAAATCAATGCCATTTGTCCGGGAGGCCATTTTACTTTGCACATGGCGTGTCCACCGGTACTTCTGAAAGGCGATCGGTATCTACTGACACCTGCGTTGACTCCATTTTGTTTGGATCGTTCTTGTTTTTCCGAAAGTTCGCAGTTTTTGTAATTAGCTGGTGCTAATTATTGTTCAAAGAACTTGTTTTTACAAAGAAAAATTTGTTGTATGAATGAAAGTAGCGGTTTTTTGCACTTGTACTTTTTTTATTGATTTAATTTGGTGTGTGTGGAACCCAGTTTTTCAGGGTAACCCAGTAACTGAGCATCACTGTACCTCTTTCTTAGCAAGACTGTTTTCAACTTTACTGACTTGTCACTACCAGTACATACTGTTAAGAGAATTAAGCTTGATAATGGCAGCTGGCTTAACGTGGTTTCCAGGAAAATGTTCGTATAATATGTAAGGACAAGGACATTTCATATTTTGCCCGGTATTTCATTCAAGCGTACTTTTCAATTACGATTAAATATAATCTTATAAATGAAGGATTGTTGGTTGGAATTGCCCCTGTAATCTCAAATTTCATCTCCGACCGCGCATTAGAGGACCACCACAGAGCATGTTTAATTCAGAGTATGCTAAATTAATTACGGAGACTGAACTCAAGTAACTCTCTGAGTTTCTGTAGTTCATTGTTAGCGCTAAAAAGCTTATTTTCCGCCTCCTAGGCTTTATTCTCTTGAAGATATTTTAGTAGGACGTCAAACAAAGCGCGGACTACTAATGTGAATATTATGTAGATGGCTCGGTGCGTTCATTTGGAGGACTTGCTGTAATTTCTGGTTTTAGTCAATATCGTGCTTTCATCTTTCACCGTAATTCTGGAACCTGTTTTAAAAGTCTGTGAGCGTTCTTGGAATCAAATAGAAGGAATACTTTTCTCGATTTGTGAGCGCATAGCGACCCTTCGGTTCTGCGAAGATCGCGGGCTCGTGACAGTTGCGGCGGCCGCTTCCAAATATGGTGAGACGACGTCTGCGCACGTCGATAGATCCGCTGACTTTGTTTCAGAACTATGGTCGCTGATTTTTGCATTAAATTCTTCGCTGATAGGCGCGACACGTCTCGACAGTAATTTCTCTATCGGTTATAGATTTTTTTTACTTAAATAAGGATACCGTTACAATTTAAACAATGCCAATAAAAAGATCACTGTTAACTCTTAATTTAATCTCTAGAACTGTTTCAACAGTCTTGACATAGCGCGATCGATCGTTTTCGGACGACAACAATTTAATCCAAGTTCTTAACTTTCGCCTTGGTTAGAAATTACTAACAGAGTCGACAGCAACGAAAATATTGTGACAAGTTGACAACGGCCCGACAACAGACGTTTTCAAGTTTAGTATTAAGCTTATATTTTCTTACTGCTGGGCAAAGGCCTCTTCCAAATCTTCCAGACGTATTCTTCTCTAGCCACCTTCGGACCAGCCCTCACAGTAGGTGTCCAGGGCGTCACGCTACCTCTTGCCAGTTTAAAAGTTAGGCCTCATTGTTAAACGTAAACACTGTTTTAGGCTATCACGGTTTATTTCATAATTTAAATTGTCACTTACGGGATATCTTCCATGATTGTTTTTTATTTTGAGTTCCCGATATTTCGACGCCGCGCCGCGCCATGATCACGGGATGACAAAACTACCAACTACTACTTTCGGGAATTCAAAATAAAAAATAATCACGGAAGATATCCCGTAAGTGACAATTTAAATCATTGTTAAACGTTCAACATAATAGTATAGCAGGTTGGTAAATACTCGTATTTGGACAAGTGCAAGAATATTAGTAAGTATCGTACTCGTTTATATTTTCATAAATATACATAGCTATTTTAATTATTGTTTAAGTTCGTTGAACTTAATGAAAAGTAGGTATTGATATATTTTTTAATTCTGTATAATTATTTAATTATCATTTATTTTGTCTGATTTATTTTATTTTTCTACTCAACTGTTTAGCCACAAGCTATTACATCAATTAAACTTCTTTTATACGTGTGTGTGTACCTTCTATCAAGACTTGCGCGTACGCATCGGCGCGGGCGCAAGCACGGTTTCCGTGTCAGTGTCGCTTTAAAAAATATAGTCTAGCGGAAAATCTAGTTCAGGTCCGACCTAGTTTATAGCCTTACATAGTAGAAATACTATCGGGGGCTAGTTAACAATGTTACATTAAATGGTACAAATTGGAACACTTGTTTTGTTTTAGAACTAGGTTTAGGCATTATCTTTGTAAGTACTTATTTTATTTATGTTACGCTTAGGATAGTATGGGTGGTCTGGTCAGACTATAAGTAGCTGAATGCTCTCAAATTAATGATAGTGATATTATTTAGTTTGGTAGTTTGTATGTTCATCCCAGTATCTGACGTCTCGCTTCCGGCCCTAGTTCTAGCCATGGTACGGAGCAAAAGCGAATGGGAGGTGCCGGAGGCGGTCTACTGTATGCAGTAAAGCAAGTATAGGAGATAGCTAAAATAGTGAAGCGGAGACAAGCCAAACGCTGCGGTCTCTGCCTGGCTCCCGACTATGTAGACACGGGTTTTCGGACGGCGAGCAATGGGTAACTTGCCGTCCGGTAAGAACCAAGCCCGGGTCGACGCCGTGTTGTGTTCTATATAATACGCTCCTCGGACGGAGAAGTCATTTGATGATTTCCCACAGAAAAAGTCTCTATTTGACAAAACCAACAACTCTTTGATATCGATTGTCGCCGAACGATATTTTAACTAGAATTGATTGTTTGTTTAGTACGCGAATTGGCCTTCGGTTGTGGTTGTGGCCTAGTAGTATCCAACGTTTGGCCCCGACTTACGTTACGTGGTCAGTTGCTAACCCAGGTAGGCACAGTTAGTGTACTATAGTGTATTCATCACCACTTAAAACGGTAAAGAAACATCGTATGGTAACCGGTATTCCCGCGAACCTGAAATTTGAAGACACGTGATATACCTATACAACTCAGTGGGTTCTCAATGGATTATGGCCTGTTTTTTTTTCTTGCAAATCTTTAAATAACTTCTTCCACTCCGAGTAGAACGAGAGGGAGCGCGATTTTTACTGACTAAAACCTGTGTTTCTTCTGTTATAAATGATGTTAGGGCCGCAGTAATTTATTTTGAACAATTCTGCAGGCCTACGGATTACGGATAGTGGAAAAGAATCGTTATTTATAAACTGTGTATGTTATGTTAGCATTTCATTAGCATTATCGGCTTTATAATGTTCCCACTGCTGGGACTCAGGCCTCCTCTCTAGGAGAGGGTATGTTATGTTAATTCAATAATATTGATAAAGCCTGTTTCTTCTGAATCGTTACCTAAGTTGAATCCTATAACTAACTAGCTTCTGTTAGCGACTTCGCTTGCGTGGTTGTTGGTACAGGCTTCCAAGGGAACGAACTCCCGGGACTAATGACTACTATGTTCTTCTTCATGGTTTGATCTATCTGAATTCATTTTTTTTTAAGCTTGAAACATAACAAACAGATGACCACTTGACCAGTTAGGGTAGAGCTACGTTGTGCACACGTGGGCACAGATTACTAAATAGTTACTACACGTGGGCCACGTCGCGTCGGTCTCCATACATTTTGTATGGCAACTAAACTTGTAAAGCTATAATAGAACCACGCCAAGCGACGTGGTTAATACAAAATAATCTTAATATATATAAATCTCGTGTCCCAATGTTTGTCCTCAATGGACTCCTAAACCACTTAACCGATTATAATAAAATTCGCACACCATGTGCAGTTCGATCCAACTTGAGAGATAGGATAGTTTAAATCGAAAAAAAAAAATTGGGTAAAGTAGGGTAGTGTAGGGTAGTGTAGGGTAGTGTAGGGTACTGTAGGGTACTGTAGGGTAGGTAGGGTAGTGTAGGGAAGGTAGGGTAGGGTAGTCATTTGACGGGAAAAATTCCAAAAATAAATAATTGTCTACCCCGTGCGAAGCCGGGACGGGCTGCTAGTCTATCTAATATAGTTCGCTTAACTTTCGCGTTTATAATTTTAGTTCGGATCTTAGGAATTTCCTGCAGTCTTCTAATGTCCTAGTTCTGGCGTGTTATCATAGAAAGATAAGTTTGACACGCATAATCTCTTCTGACGCGACGCGCTTATGACAACAGACTGTACTATATTATGGCGGGCGATAGCACGACTAGGGTTCGATGTATGCCGTAAGTTAAGTAGTTTGAGTATCAATTATTTACTTATTTATTTTTTAGTTTCTGCCATTTTATCCTATTTCTGGATATGATCTAGCCTCGTGCCTTCTTTCATCCCAATGCGACCAGCCGATTGAATGTGAAGGAGTAACACTCAAACTTTTATCATCGTCATTATAGCCGAAAGACGTTAATTGACAATGAACCTCTCCCAAGAGTTGCTACAATGACCAATCCTATGCCACTTTAGTTTAGATATCTACATTCCTGATTCGATCTCGCCGTGAATTTCTTTGGATATCTTTCACCTTTATAATATTACCAGACGGCCGGGCCCATTTTTACGGGGTACGTTCCCCTGGTTTCCATTTTACACCAGAGATCAAACGTCAAAAATATATCTTGTAAATTCTGCATTATGTTCAAAATTCCACAAGCATGCATCGAGTAACGGGTAACTCTCTCTTTCCAATTAATTGATATTTTTATTGAAGCAATGCAATTAACTGAATTAACCTTATCCTCATTTTAATTTTGACTGTGTTGGTTACGATTTTTTTTCACACATTTTTTTGTCGGCATTCTCTGTACTTCTCGTGACCCTCGGTTCTGTTGTAAGATTACGAGAAAGCACCTGAGCATCTTGTATCCAGGCGCCCATTAAATTCAATGAATAACGTTAAACATTTATTTCGAAAGCATATTTATGTCTTTAATAACTTCTTTGTGTTGAAAAATTAATAGCCAATATAATATAAGTGATAATTAAACTTCAAAGAATATAATGGTGAGCTGTCGATGCACCATTACAGCTAGTTGTCCATGATTGATGTCCGTTCAATGTCCCACGGTATTAATTTCCCTCAACCAACTGATTCCATTTAAAGAAACTGTCCAATCCATTCGTTTTTAACTTTTATAAGTACATCGTTAAGGTATAAAGTTGCTTGTACGTAAGCCCTACCTAGTTAACCCAAGTTAAAATGGAATTTTTCAAGTATTTTAAAAGATTTTTCTGTATAGTACTTAACGGTAAGTGGAATGTAGTGGGAACTTTAAGTGTAAATTGTTATTGATATGGATTTTCGAAACTTTATCTTAAAGTTAACGGTTCACGCTTGTTAACACTGTAATGATAATGTGCGAAGTATAATTAATTGATGATTTATTATAGTGGACATCAGCCACTGCTTTGTTATTTCTCCGATAATAATTTACAACAAGAAAATCAACAGCTTGGTGACAAAAACTTTTATTCCTATGGCAACACTAACAAGCATGACGAAACGTAACTGTCAAAGAGTGTAAAACGTTTAGCTACTAATGTGGCTCTAACGAACGCTAAAATCTGTCCTAAGAAAGAAAGACGCTACAGGTTTTAAACCTGACCTAGTAAGCCGGAAAATAAATACAATACGCCCAAAATCCCCTCGTGTCAGTCTTATAACACGTATTATGGCGTATGATGTGTACGAAACAGATATTTCAAATCGTGCGTGCATTGTTTGTGCAAAAACATTGTCTCGTTTGCAACTTCGTCACGCAATTTTCCCCCTTCTGCGTGAAAATAACGGAGCATGCGACGTGTGGTACCGGTGTTGCCATACTTCCCATCGTACACGTCATCACAGTGACGTGTTACCCGTTCATATAAAAATTTACGACTGTACCTCACATGTTAATATGTCTGCTGATGGCGTTGCCTCGTATAAAAGGGAAGGTATTTTGTGTATCGCTAACAACGGTACTGAACGGGGATGTTCATGCTTCACTGTTTTGTTTGGTGCGTGGACTCGCTGACTTGAATTTCGAAACGTTTTATTTTGTGCCAATATTAGATATTGGAAACTTTTTATAATAACTTCTTTCGAGATATTTTAACTTAGATACTTGGTGTTTAATCCTTGTGGTAGAAATTTTCACAAGAAATAGTATTTGGCAAGAAAATGCGACTTGACATGATTGGAAAAAGGTTTGCGAATTTTCAGCTGACGAGTTCGGTTTCAAGCCAAGTTGCACAACGAAAAGTTGGTTAAAGTTTAAAGAAAAGTCTATGCATTTTAAAAGCAAGATATCTTCGGTTTCCTGTTGCAGAGTAAGTTTAAAACAGCCATGAAAAGGAATAGGCTATTGTTGCGCAAGTTGGATGACCCTAACAGTCGTCAATATCTTTACATAGTTTAATTTTATCTTAGCTCATTGGCAATATTTCAAAGATATTGACTTGCTTCTTCGACAACTTGCTCTAAATTCACCTTTTCAACTTCGAACCAAACATGTAAATGTCTTTATATCGTCAATATCTTTACATAGTTTAATTTTATCTTAGCTCATTGGCAATATTTCAAAGATATTGACTTGCTTCTTCGACAACTTGCTTTAAATTCACCTTTTCAACTTCGAACCGAACATGTAAATGTCTTTATATCGTCAATATCTTTACATAGTTTAATTTTATCTAAGCTCATTCACAATATTTCAAAGATATTGACTTGCTTCTTCGACAACTTGCTCTAAATTCACCTTTTCAACTTCAAACCAAACATGCAGGTACAAATAAAACTGAGAGCGAAAAAGATGAATGAAAACATCAATCAAGAGCGTACCTAGTTGAACCGAGGTGCACCGCTATCGCCATTGAATGGAATTGGAACCGAACGACTTGTGAATTGAACGTGATTGAAGTCAGATGAACCGAGATCATTACGTACTGTTGCTCTAGTGCGGTGTGCTGGCGCATTGATGCAGTTTGATTGGTCGCCGCTTTGTGATACTCGCTGTGTTCGATTCCAATACTGAAAACTGTATTATCTGTTATGAAGACGGCTTTTCTATCTGTCGTTACTATCATTGCTTGGGAATATTAATCATTGAAATCTACTTCACAATTATTAAATTTATCAATTAGAATTTGCACCTTCATAAATTTTTTCTTCATTTCATAGATTTGATCTTTGTTGGCATCACATCTCTATACAGCAGCTATACAAGAACAAAATGTCCATATTCTTATGGAAAGCGAAACCATATTCATTTGTAAACTTTTTTCCAGATTAAAATAAATGCTTTCGTCGGATTAACTACAAACACACCTACAGCAGAATAAAACCTTGCTTCAGCCATTGCGGGTCCTTATAATGCCTGTCACGTCGTCCTATGCTTCAAGTATAACAGTACTTCAACACAAGTTTCTACTATAAATAAGGCTTTTACGACCAATGCTCACTTGGTCTGAGGGTTCCTCGTCGTACGTATTCTGTATTCTCGCTTCCGCATCTCGCATTATCGAGAGAGCTTTACCAAAACGGTGTTAGCATTCTCGCAGCGGTGTTTTTGTGTTAGTGTGTAGGTGCACTTATAATGTGCCATGCATTATGTATGTTTTGTCCGTTTGTTACTTGACACTGTGAGAATTGAACGCAATGATTGTGCGGAGATTGTCGCTGGTTAATATAGTTTGTTGGTTTTATTGTTTTTGTTCTAGATATAGATTGGGTGTTTGTTTTAGAAAAGAGGTTGTATTTTTGGTAATAATGTTTGTGGTTTACTAAAAACATAGATTAATGGCGGCAAAACTTGCTGAGTTCGAAGTGTTATTTGGCGTTTCGGTTTCACATTAGTTTCTCAACTAATACTATACTCGTTTGGAAGTATTCTTAGTTCTTGTAGTCAGCAAGTTAGCTGTCTGCCTAAATTAATTCAGATCGACATGATTGTATTAGCAAGAGTGAACGAAAACAGTCTTTTTGATTTGATCTTAGTTTCAGCTTTTGTCCTGGTTCTCAAGAAATTAATTCTGAAACTGTCTGCAAACAATATGTGAATAGGTAGTATATCTGAGGTTTCTTTGTTAGTTAGTTACGGAACTGAAGTAAAACTCCGATGTAATCCTTTGTAATTTGTACACAGTAGGATATGACTGTATATTCGACCTTGTGTTAGTGCTTTAGTTAAGAAGCTGACAAGACCTTAAATCGACCCAAAATACAAGCATTAAATTTCGCTTATAAAAAGAAAGAGATATACGATGATACAACATGATATATGATAATACTCGTATTTATTGTAAAATATGAAAATATGCATAAAAAAAAATTCGAGTAATTAATAAAAATTAAAAGCTTTACTAGTTAAGCTATTTTTATTTGCAATATACATAATTATTGTATTTTTTAACCGATTATTTTTCCTTGTGTACAAATCAAGTGCTCAAAATTGTTTTTATATTAACAGATATTTTTTCCGCAGCCTCATAGTAGGTACATACTTAAATAGATTTGGTCACTTTTTTGAACTCTACGTGAAGGTATTTATCTCGTCTTCTCAAAGACCGCTGCGACGTTTCGGTTTACCAAATCGGACTTGCTCATCGGTTGATTGACTGTAACTGTCTAACTGGCTTCACGGAATCAAACGTCGCCAGTGAGCAGCCTTGCTTTTTGGCACAATCGTGAGGTACACACGGTGTTATTGTTTTTTTTCATGATTAATTGATTTGGAAATTGCGACAGTGACTGAAAAGTTTTAAGGAAATCGTTTGTCTTTATGAGAAGAGGAAGGATAAAACGCGTGCTACTAAAAGAGTTCTGAGTTTACATGTAGATGGGTAGAGAGGGAGGGAGGCCAAACAAAAGATGGATGGACTGTGTGAGGAGTGATATGAAAGAAAAGGGAGTTAGTGATAGTGTGACGAATGGAAGAAAAAAACGTGTTGTGCCGATCTTAAGTAATATGGGACAAGGGCAGAAGAAGAAGAAGATTTTTAATTTATTTATTTTGGTTGTGTGTACGTGGTGACTCGCTAAATAAATAAAATTTTCTATCTTGTTTTTTCTTTGAATGCCCGAATATAATGCTTTGATGATGTGATATAGTTTCCAAGTTAGTTTTCTAAAGATGAAACGACTATGAATAACTGTTCTTTCAAGATCGTTTTCATAAAATTTCCGAGTGTTACCAACTTAAAAATTCTGCGTTCTACTTTGTATTTTCTAAGGCGCTGGCAAAAAAAGTTGACCGCAAGAAAATAAAGTGTAGTTTTTCGGTTTGCCAGAAAACTTTATCTAGGACATTCGCCGACTGTTACTGAAATAGAATTTCTTCTATATACTAACTTTTCGCCCGTATAAGTTTCTACCACGATGCGAAAGAACTATGTATGTGGGCCAAACTGGGTTTCCCGTCGGTATCTCTATAGTGTGTTTATTGTTAAAGCCGTGGCACATTTTCAGAGCCCGCATACATCAATTAACTTTCAATAAAATAGCGATATATGAGCTGTCGACGGTTCTCAAACTTTGTCAGATCATATTTCTGTCTTATTATTAGTTTTTAAACAACTTCGAATAAGAATTTGCGAATATTTGATTGGCTTCCCAGGTGGTCCTATGGCCATATGGTCTAGATCTAATGATGGAAACCTGGAAAAATCGAGGGGACTCTCGCACTTTTAATGGTTATGTCCTCTATAGGTACCTTACTATGCACACTATTTAGGATGAGCTCCGGGTTAATGCCCTTCGCAAAAAAAATTAAAAAAAAATGTTAAATAAAGACAATATAACAAAACCAGAAACACCGACTCCCCAGATCAAAGTTATTTTGCATTTTTTTCTATATCTATCTTGAAGCAGTTTTATCCACTATGGACTATTTGGCCTCCCCTCAGATCGTAATGTTGTACCTTGTAACAGGTTAGAGGGGACATGCATAATTTACTTTATGGATTCAGGGTAGTCAAAAGGGCGAGAGACCCAAACAGCTCCGGATTTGAATAACTTAAATCAGATTTTCTCAAGCAAGTTTCATCTACCTTAATAGAATTATCAGTGGCGTATAATCCGAGTGGCCTAACAGATGGACTAGTAACTAGTGATGTTCAATTGCGCTATAAACTAAAGACGCGCTATAGACTATTGAATATATTTTTATAGCGCGCTATTTTATACGCTATCATTAGAATACGTTACAACTTACAACAAAACTCGACAGTAGTCTGAACGCGGAGACGTTATCATTTTATTTGGCAACGCGCTAAACGGGGTATCATCATCATCTCAGCCGAAAGACGTGCACTGCTGGACATAGGCCTCCCCAAGCGTCGCCACAGCGACCGGTCCTGTGCGTCTCGCATCCATCGGATTCTCGCGACCCTCGCCAGGTCGTCGGTCCACCTTGTGGGAGGCCTACCAACGCTGCGTCTTCCGGTACGTGGCCGCCACTCTAGAACCTTTCGTTCCCATTGACCATCTGTTCGATGCTGGATTTGGATCTGTTTGCTCGTAGAAACAAGGTATATTGCTAATAATTGCTATCACGTCTTTGCCCCGCTGTTGGCGTTTTGTTGAGCTAGACGTTATATTATAACGAGAAGGCATCATCGATTTAGCAAACGCTATACGCTATGAACAAATAGCGTGTTATATTTTGACGCATTTATACCAGCACTACTAGTATAACGTATAAATAATTAATGCAGCTTCTACACTCGCGTCTTGCGGCCGGCGAATCGGTTACGCCTGCCAGTAGCGTCTCATGTTTCTCGTAAAGAACGCTCCGTCTATAACTTCTGTCCGACTGATTTCAACCCGTTTCCTTCACTTGACAGAACACAACTTTCTCGAACGATTAACATCTAATACATGCTGGTTTTCTTTAATTAATGGGTACTGCAAGTGTCTAGCTCTGTTTTGTTGAATGTAGTACTTTGTTTGTCATTTTGTCACCTTTTTTTATTGGATTCTTTCGAATTTAGGTCAGTTTTCAGATTTGGACTTTTCTTTTTCATAAAATTTCTGATTTTGATCGTGCTTTAGTGGTTTGAGAACCAGAGTGTAAAGTCACGCACACCTCCATTGAAAAGGAAGGATCATACAAAGTTTGTTGTGTCTGGTCCGAGCAACTGCTCGATAGTTGAATACGGGCTGTTGTATAAATATGGTCTAATGGCGTGAAAAATTCTTAAAATTACGATAAAGGATTTTGAATTTTAGTTCCAATACGCTTAGCGCGTTATCCGTCAATAACCTAGATGCTGATAAAAGCTAAGATATTATAATAAGAAATTCAGTTCATTACACTATTCATCTAAGTTGTTATAGGTGTTCAAATGCTCTCACTACTAAATTCCACCAAGTCGTAAAACTAACGTTACTTTAGCCTAAACCATAATTAAATATATCATCTAGATTTGTGACTGTGCCTAACATTAATATTTTCATTAACTTCCTAGAATCTGGTCGTTTTTAGCTTTAAGTCTTTATAGTGTTTCATGGCTTTCAATGATAGTCGTTTGTGAACATTAAAATGTCTGGAAGTCCCAGTTAATAGCCTCATATGAATTTGTTTACTGTTGCCAGACATATTACATTTAGATGACCATCATCTAGAGGTAATACGTATAGAAAGCGATAAAAATCAAATAAAAAGTAAAGAACATAAAGCTTCATAGTTGTTCTTTGCTATATTAATTTGGTTGCTAGTTAAAAATAGGTCACTATGGACTGTAATCCAATTATTGGACATAGGCCTTTCTCTAGTGTCACCACAATAATAAAGTTTATGTTTAAGATATTATTATAAAATTATTCTAATATATTATTGTAAGTATTCATACGTCTTTTTGATTTTATTTTAATTTTACAAGTAACCTATTACTGAAAAAGGCAAAGGCCATTGCTAAGATCATAACATATTGCTTTTCAAACACTACTACGCTTTAGAAACTGACATACGGCCACAGTTCAGCTTGTCTCTCGTCAGAATTTTAAGAGGACCTTAATCGCGAGTGCCTCTTGACTTTAGTCTCGACTGAAGTATGTCGCTCAAGTACCAACCTAGTGTGGTACTTTCAAATGACTCACTTTCACGGCATGATGCTTAAAATCTTCAACTTATCATTGATTTATTTATTCTTTATGCACACAAAAGTCCAGAGGCGGATTTAATGCCTTGAAGCATTCTCTACCAGTCAAGTCAGTCTCTCGTTCTTTGTATATCATGAATTCATGAAGAATCTACTGAAAATGGAGCCCTTGAACAGATTCAGGGAACATCGTACCTCTAGCCATACTGGAGCCTATGAACAAATTCAGGGAGCAACCTACCCCTAGCTCTACTATGAAGTGCTAATCCCATCATCATTCAATCATGAGAAGGAGACGGAGCTATACAGGACGAATAGGACTATACTGTTCTTACAACGGATTCATGATGGCCATTCTAAATTACAGTCCCCCTTGCGTTAGAGAGGACGCATTATAAGGCTGAATATGCAATTTTATGTTTATGTTACGGTGGTGGAAACCAGATAGGCTTATCTATCTATATGTATAAAAGGAGAAACTGACCGACTAACATATCAACGCACAGCCGAAACTACTGGGACTAAGACGATGAAGATTTGCACGAGGTTTTCTTCTAGGACGTAGACAAGCACTAAGAGATAACTTTCCAAAATTCATCTCCTAAGGCGATGAAACAGGGATCCAAAGTTTGTATGGTGAAACCCATTTTTACACGAGAGAAGTCGCTGGCAGAAGCTAGTAATTTATAATTGAAACCAGATATTAGTTGCACGGATCAAACTCTAATTGCAGAAGCTCCATCAAGATTTATTGGATGTTTTACGACTGACACGTTCTCTGAAAGTTTGAGAGCCGTTGCGTTATCGAGTGGCTGATCGGAATGATTGATCAACTCACGCGCAGCCGCTGGTGTGGTCCTACCGTGACGCAATACTTCACGGAGATGGGAATGTTGCCAGCTGATGCCGCTTCAGTTCTAATGATCTGTTGTGATTTTTACGACGTCGGTGAATGCTTCAATCACGATTTCGCATCTGGTTTTTTTGAGTAGCTAGACAATAAAAATGATGTAGTTACTTTGTAAAATTATGTTTCTTATCGATGCTTTCAATTAGGGTTTTCACTTCGACGTCAGGTCTTTTCGTTTGAAAACGTATACGAGGCGTCGACGTCTAACGTTTAAGTTGATGTCTTACTAATGTCATTACCACAAGCCAGGTGACAGGTGCCTAGACTTGACGCCTCAGTGCTGCCACCTGATGAACATAATTTTAGAACTCTCTCATTCAGTTAAAAAATAGTTTAGGTACATCAATCAATACTGCTAAAGAGACATTTTTGACAAATAAATAGCAATATCTTTTTTTAGAAAATAAGAGAATAGTCCACTTGAGACACCCTCACTATATTATTATTCCAGAACTCTTTATTTCTTTCCGCTTGTCGCCATAAAAAACTTTGTACGTATCATAAACGTTCGATAACTTTCCTTCTATTTCAATAAAACGCTCCGTCAACACAGTTACGAAGCGTTTTAGTTACAGAACAACTTTCGGCCGGGTACAGACTGCTGTAGCGTAACATGTAATGTAACAGAATTCCCATAGTGATTGGACGATTATGGTGCCTTGTGAGCGCGAACCGTGCAACACTACGCGCGCGAACAGAGCATTTCAGCTATTTGTGTAGGTATGGTCTGTGTGTGCCCTATGTTACTTGACCCATCTTAGAAATATAGAGAGAAATATGGGTCAGACAATACGAAGCAGAGGCTGGTTATGTTCGGTTCGTGCGTGCGCTGCGTCCACATCCACACTTATAATTGCTCCTTTCAGCTTTGTGTTTACGAGTATGTTAAGTTCCAGCAATGTGCACCCTGCTTTAGCTTGAAGACCTGAAGACCTTTCCTAACTCGAAACGTCTCATACACACTCGACGTCATCATTTCCTTCCGTGCTCACTAAGTGATGTTTTGTAAACGATATTTTATTCGATTTATCTGCACGCCGCGTTCCCTTCATACACTTAAATGGCCGTAGTTTCAAAGAAACTATTTACATGTGAGTGCGGTCAAGGGTCCGGAGTTCTCCATCTACTAGTTATTCTGTGCCCGAACAAGCCACAACTGTTATTAAACTTTATAAGTTGAACGCTTATTTGACGACATTATGTAGGTTTAGTTGTGTGATATTGAAAAGGGGAGGGTTTGGACTTAATCGATGATGGAAATTCAAGTGCGGTGAGATTGAATTTCCATTGTAGTCGTGTCATAGAATTATTTCGTTCTATTACTAAAAATGAATAGCATTGGTATTTACACGATATTTATACGAATATTATTGGTATTTATACGAATATTTAAAAATATGAGCTTTGTGTATAATCGTAATACCTTTAATTGAAAAAAGTAGACAATCATCATCATCATCATCTGCTTAGCCTTTTCCCAACTATATTGGGGTCGGCTTCCAGTCAAGCCGGATTTAGCTGAATACCAGTATTTTACGAGGAGCGGCTGCCTACCAGACCTCCACAACCCATTAACTGGGATAACACGGTACTTCATGGCAAGACTGGAGCCAGATTTGCTGGCTTCTGATTATCCGTAACGACTGCCAAAGATCTACAAATGACAGCCGGGACCTACGGCTTAATCTATCAATAACCGCGAAACGAGACACAATAGTAAGACAATAACAGCGCGGTCCTATGAGACCGGTCGGGGAATCATGAATTAACGGGCTTCCACACCATCCACAGACCAACCTCGGCAAGCGTTGCTTAACCTTGAAGATCGACCCGTGCAGCTGTTATTATCTAGCCACGAGCTTCTCTGAAAAAAGTAGACAAATCCGAAAAAAAATATTGCATGTTATTGCGAAAAATATCAGAAAACTTATTTATTTTGTGGCTGAGCTGAATGTACCAAATTCAAGTTATTAGCACTCTTCGGAATGGCCAAAAATCTATGATTTCAAACAAATACAAGCGGTAGGTATGTATTAGTTTTTGGTATTATAACAGAATAAACCATTTTATTATGTCTAGTTCACTGCTTTGAACTCGAACATTACAGCGGTAACAGAGCCGTCAAAAACTGCTAACAACTTTACATATTTCCGATTAAAAAACAAACCGTTTTAAAGTTTCCGACCGTTCAAAAACGTGCGCCCGGCGAAATTATTAAACAACACAACTTTTTATTGAAAAAAGAATACCTTGTCACCGTCGATTCAATTTGGGGGAATAAACTGCACTACAAAATGGTTTTTGTGCGAAAATTGTAAAATTCAATGCGTGACACTGCGGGAGTCGCGTTGCCGGATTGTGTGTGATACTGGCAAAAAGTGTAGTTCCAGATTTACTGGCTGCCAGTTTGCCAGTAGTGCCAGTGTCTGTCTGCCAGTACTGCCAGGATTAGTTCAACGGTCGTCTGTCGTCGTTCGATTGAAATCGCTAGAGTTTGTTGCTTTTAAATCTTTGTGAAGCGTGCAGTTGTGATCTTTTCAGATGTTAACCGAATTAGTTTTGGGTTTTTATTAGCTACGGGTTAAGTAGGTTGGGTATTTACAATTTTCAGTATTTTTTCTTCCAGTTTAGAGTGGAGCTTGTGGGACAAGCAGCGTAGTTGTAGTCATCCGAATCGTTTGTATTTTGCATCTTTTAGTGTAGAGTGAAACTCGTGGGATAAGCGTTGCAATATATGCCATTCGAACTGTTTTGTATTTTGTACACTTCATTTTTAATAAACAAACGAGTACAATAAGGAGTTTTAAAATAACAGTTGCTATTTTACATTCCTCAAATACTTCAATGTTGTCTCATCAAAAGAAAAAAACGCAAAAATACACGAAACAAATGATGAGCAAGACAAAAAGATTGTCACAGTCTATTTAATATTAAAGTTCGTTACAAAAGTCCCCTCGAGGCGAATTTAAATTTAATATTCCATCGTAATTTATCCAGTCTTCGTCTAGACTAGCTAATGCGTGTGTATTCAGCGGACAAAGAGTTACCCCTGAGTTAATAAGGAACCTGTACAGGGTACCGGCAGCGTGACCTACACACAAAGGGAAGTTTACTCTCAATGACGTCATACGTACGGTTCGCTGCCCATTGTTGCCAGCGTAAAAATATATTCCCAGTTACCAGAGCGGAAAATATCATTATTATTTTTGTTTATTGCATTTTTGTGTCGCCCAGGGAATGATGGGAAGGGACTGTCCGTTTTGGAATCTTTTTCGTCTAATTCGCTTTTTTTTTCTATTAAATTTTATTAGGCGAATAATTTTCTTGATATCTTCATGCAATATTCATTTTGTGTTTTTTCTCTTGGTGAAACGTTTTGACGTTGTTTTTATATTTGAGATGTAACATTTAACTTGATATTATTTTTACATATATTAGATAAGTATGAGACTTTTGAGTAGCGTAGATCTATTTCTTAACGATCCTTAATATTCATATTATGATACAGTAAATAAATATTTGAAGCCCAAATATATTATAAGGGTTCTCTGAAGAATTTAATATGTTGTCTGATTACTTTTATAGAGAGAATAAAACATATGATCAAACGAATATCCCACACATAAATTAGGCACTTTAACCTTTGATCAAGAAACTTTAACTCATAAAATAATATTTATAATCTGTTTAAATAAATGTATGGTAAGTATAGTTTATCCGTTAACGTGTTAAGCTACCATACATTTAGGCTTTTTGAAACATGATTTATAAATCGTTAAGTACCGATAACTGTTTAATATAAAGTAGTTATTACCATCCGTGCGTCGTGTGTCGTCACATCGCGTTAAGGCGCTGGTAGACGCAAGCACTTGCAAGAAGCATTGAGCATTCGAGAATTTTTATCAACGAATAGAACATTAATTTACTAATTCTAATAAATGTTCGTCAAAATATCTGTAAGGATCGACCGAAATACAGGAAATACGGGATTTATCGAAAGAGTTACTTCGGGTTCTTGAACGTAAAGGAGCACCTGAAAAAAACACAGGTTGGTTTTAGTAATTAAAAGTCTGATAAAGGAGTATCAGACTTAAATAAATAGTTCAATTGAGAAGAGTCGGAAGAATGAGGATTTGTCGTCTCGGCAAAAAGCACACAGTAAAGGATTCTTGCACCTAGTAGTATTAATTTGTCATGCGAAACACTCCTTTTGTTTTCTATACATTTGAGTAAGTACCTAATGCTCGTCGCCTGAATAATCTTTTATTCGTAGCTTCACTAAAATGCTCGTTAGAACTCCTTTTTATTTTTTTCTGTCTGATAAATAATAAATAAATACATAAAATTGACAGAATGCTCATTTGCTCAATGCTCATGCGAAGGGAATGCTCAAGTCTACCACCGCCTTAACACGTCGCATCGGTTGTCATTATACCCCACGCTCAAGTTACTACAAGTGTGGTCTGAGGTTTAAACAGATATTTATTTTTTTATCGTATTTTTAATATGTGTTTTGAAATCAATACTTTTGTGTGTTTAGCTTTTTAATGCGATGGGGTTGTTTTACTTGGTGTAATTTAGGGATCCTTATAGTTGAAAGTGAAGATTTAATCGCTAAAATAATCAAATGATAAAAGGTTTATGAATTATAATTTTAATTTAATACATAAGATTTATCTTAATCACTAGCTTAGCGTTTAAACAATTTTCTCCATATAAAATTTAGAACCCAGTTTATCCCCTAAGGGCTGAATTTTGGAAAATCGTCTCTTAATTTTTACCTACGTTATTAAAGAAAACCTTGTGCAAAATTTCACGGTCCTATTCCAGTAGTTTTGGTTGTTGGTTAGTATTTATTTATTTTACTTTAATATAGTTTTTAGTAGTATGTCAGTCAGTCTATGTAATTAATGTAATTATACATAATTATTACATAGTTATACATAGATAGCCTACACAATCACAATGACGAATAGAAGAATTTTAATCTCTATTTTCATTAGCTCACTTTCTTACTCCTTAGGTAGACGACTTACGAATATTTTGTATTAAGCCTTATTATATCTCCTCGAACTTTTTCAATTTTATGCGATCAGTCAAGACCATGAGTTATGGTCATGATATACACTAAATTAGGTTTTATTTTTTCATATTAATATTTGCATATCCGCACAACCCAGAAAGCGATAAATCACATTTTTTTACTCACCAAAAAGGTTTGCAATCACGAACTTATCGCCATCTTTCTTAATATTTTTTTTTAATTTTAGCACTGGCTAACGCCCGCGCTGTTTTCTTACGTCAAATTATGGGATGTCAGCGTTCAATTATCACCTTAAATACCGATATTTTGTTACGTTATAAATATTTTAACATAACATTAATGCGAGTTATCATCCAATTTGTCATCTCGGAACATAAAAAGGTTCTTAATGCTTTTGTGGGTTGTTAATCTAAAGTTATGATGACGTTCCTATGGAGTGTTCGTTTCAATGTTAGATATCAATTGCTTTCAATGGCATTCATATTAAAATAAGCTAGGCTTTTATTAAACTTACTTGTTTGCGGGTTTTGAAATGTTAATGAGATCTAGTTTCTCTTTTCTTTTGTTGGACTGGAGGAATTGTCTGTGGTGTAAGGAATCATGGTTTATTGGAAACAGTAAACCATGATTCCTTGACTATTAATTCCTCCAGCTAGATTTCTCTAGTTAGATCTAGCTACCTTTGCATACGTTACATGTACACCTAAACTTTCATCATACTCTGTCTATTCCTGAAAACCACATAGGAAGCCGTTCACTAGTTTTTGGGGTATGTTGCCAGCAAACGGACAGAGGCTTTGGTATAAAAGGCCAATCCTTTGTAATTATAATATGAGGATTTTAAACTGTATTGGCTTACTGTCTGTGAAATGTAGACCAGAAAAGGTACGAAAACCCAATAACATTTTGCTCGACCCGCGAATCAAACCAAGGACCTCATACTCAGCAGAATATCGCTTGCAAGCACTACACTAACAACTCAAACCATCCTACTACAAATTATAATAGAAACCAGCAGGAGAGCCTCTCGCTACACCCAGATCAAATACTACTTTCCAACTGTATCTAGAGTTTCAATAAAATACAGTGTATTTTCCTCAGTAACGTTTAAATTATATTAACAACAGTAGCGCAGGGAAAACAGTGAATAATTTTCTAATCTGTGTAAATCTGTTAAGTCTGACTGTAGTCTGCGGTAGGGATGTTATGGAGCTGCGTAACCGTATCCGAAACTATCGGATAAGTATCCGAATTAAAAACAGAATCCGTAACCGTAATTGAATCTGATATAAAAAGTTTCGTATATAGGCGGAGTGCAAAAGACATGTTGCGACAGGTTTTCCCTTTCTTTCTCGGTCAAATAAACTAATGATAGTATTCCTTTAATGGTAAGCGAGCACTAAGAGAGAATTTTCCTAAATTCGCCCCCTCCCCCCCCCAAAAGGGGTGAAGCGGAGGACCTAAGTTTATATGAAGAAACCTACTTAGATGCGGTCGAAGACGCTGGCAGAAGAAAGTATTTTCCTACTTTTAACCTATCAATACCCGCGAAACGAGACACAATAGCAATAACAGCGCGGTCCTATGAGACCGGTCGGGGATTCATGAATTAAAATTCCAATATCCATAATCGAAACCATCCTAAACTAGCGGATAATCCGAAATACTTTAATATCCGAAACCGATATAACATTACGAATAATGTAACGTAACATCCCTGGTCCGGCAGACTAGTTGCATTGAAAACTGGCTTCCTAACCCATTTTGTGATAATTGTGAATTTATTTGCATCTTTTATACATCTAAGTAGGAGATCCGCGGCGTTTAATTTGTTCGTAAAAGTGATAATGGATTTTCTCCCGGAGTTAGTGATGTGCGTTATCGGAGCCTGAGAGAGCTTGTAGCGCGATGATTGATACTTTCAAGATTAGTCGAGTACCCGAGTCGGTTTGAAAGCTTGAATGAAGTTTATGGGTACCGATTTTAGATATGAAATACGTTGAATTATTGATGTTTTTTAAAAATTGTTATAAATTAGTGCTTGACCACGATCCCACCTGATGGTAAGCAGTGATGCAATCGTCAATGGTGAGGCGCACTAGTTTATTAAGAGCTTATTCACTCTAGCCTTGAAGACACCTAAATTATAGTAGGACGGGAATAGCAAGCAAATAGTTATAGTCCTTCGATGTACGCATGTCTTTGCTAAGTTTAGTAGCTTATGCGGAGTTGTTCGAAACAGAACAGTTACGGCGAAGAAGTTAAAAAACTGTAGCAACACTGTCACTGCCTCTTGCTCCACTTAGAGCGGAAGGAATTATTTAATGATTTCCCACCTAAAAAAAAGTAGAGCAGTAGACTGAGAGAGCGTGTAGTGCGAGGATTGATACTTTCAATATTAGTCGAGTGCCCGAGTTGCTTTGAAAGCTTGAATGAAGTTTATGGGTACCGATTTTAGACGTGAATGATGTGGAATCACTGATGTCTTTGCTAAGTTTTGTAGTTTCTCCGGAATTGTTCGTAATAGTTACCTTGAAGAAGTCACCTAGACCGGAAGGAATTAACCTATCAGATACCCGCAAAACGAGACCAGTAACTAGTAAGGCAATAACAGTGGATTCATGAATTCATGAATCCCCGAGCGGTTACTTGCGACCGCGCTGTTATTGTCTTACTATTGTGTCTCGTTCCGTGGTTATGAGATAGGTTTCTTAGCTAAGTTTTGTAGTTTCTGCACACTTTTTCGAAATAGTTACCCCAAAAAAGTTAAAAAAAAACTGAAGCAACGCCAACTCCATCTGGTAACACCTAAAGCGGAAGGAATTATTTAATGATTTCCCACCTAGATAAAAAGTAGAGTAGTTAGAAAATTATACGGCTTGTTGACTTGACTTTTGTGAAATAGTATTTACATATATACAAAAACTTCATTGCGAAATAGTTTTTATATAAACTACTTCACGTGATTTGAAGGTTCGGTTTTTCGCTAATTTGTCAATTTTAGTTCAAGTTTTCTAGTCAGAAGCCAGTAAATCTGACTCCAGTCTTGCCATGAAGTACCGTGTTACCCCAGTTAATGGGTTGTGGAGGTCTGGTAGGCAGCCGCTCCACGTAAAATACTGGTATTCAGCTAAATCCGGATTGACTGGAAGCCGACCCCAATATAGTTAGGAAAAGGCTAGGTAGATGATGTAGATGATGAGTTCAAGTTATCTGTGCTGTCAACACGCTCTTACTTACAAAGCAAACCTTTTAATGTTTCCCATTTTGTTTCAGGTCAGTATGTTGCGAAAACTAACGAAAATGGCTCCGAATAAAAATAGGAAAAGTAATATTTTGCTTCATCGGTAAGTATTTTTTATGGTAATCACCTTTTTATTTAGTGGAGCGCGACGGTGGATGGCAGTAGACATTTTTTTATGAAGTTTCAAATCAATTGGAATACAAAGCAATAGTCGGACCACTTCGATCGATTAAAAAAAAACTTGTGTCATTGTACCAAGTGTTACTAATCGTTTTTGTGGTTATTTTACGTCCGGTACCTATAAGTTTCTATTCTAGGTAGACTTGATTTGACCTAAGTCGATTTCTGAAAAGATTTTTTTACTAAAGAATGGATGGTTTTGATCGACTAGCTTCCTTATTTGCTATGATTCTTTATTGAAGTGTAGTTTATTTATAGTAACAATGCGCCGGTAGCACGCTGTGAATGTCGCTTTTTATATAAAACATCGAAATGGTTGAGTGGGCGGCGATTTAATTTACATACTTTGTAGTTGTCATTTTTAGCTTCATGTTCGTCTTTGGCATCTAGCAATTTTCCTGTCAATAATTGGGTTATTTAGCAGTGCATATTTTTTTTAAACAAACAATATTTTAAACTAAATATAACAAACAACACTCAAAGGAAATATTTTACTGAAAACAGTATCACGATTGGTTAAAAAATTAATTGGTAATTAGAATTTCAAATATTGGTTTGGAGAAGAGTGGGGTCTTGGTGGGAATATCTCGATATCTCTTTGGAGGAACCTAATGGCGATGACGTCACATTTCAGTATGTGCATCCTTATACTGTTATTAAAAATTTGTCAGTATCCCTGTACCACTACATTTGAAAGATTTCTATTTATATTGAAAAAAAAAAACGGGAAAAGTTTCTATTTGCGATTTTAGATAACGCTACATTTTAATACCAACCAATAAAAAATAATTGAGTCAAGTAACCGATTAAAAAGGCTGTGACCAAAAACAGTTCGGTATGTAAATAACATGTTTCACCAAAACGGTCACATAATTAATTATTGATAATCATGAATCAATATTAAAAGATGAGCCGTATTAAACACTTAATATATCACCAGTGACCCGGACAACCTCATCGAAGGTATTTAATTTACATGAAATTATCATAATTAACAATCATCAATCAATAAACGTCGTCACCTCAATCAATATTTTTATATTGATAGTGCTGCCCTCTATTGGTGGAATGTAGACGTAAAGCAGGAATTAATTGAGAGGAAAGTCTTAATTAGGTAGGTTGTTAAAATGTATAAATTATTTCATCATCATTGCTCCCAAAATGGATAAGAAAAACATCTTGGGAAAATCAGAAATTCATGGCTTTGAAATTTAATTTAGCATCCACGAATCTGTACCTGGCTCGCGTGGTAGATTACTGTCCATTCCCTTTCAAAGAGTGGAGATCTGAGTCCCAGCATTGGGGATATTATAAGGCTGATTAAACTTAGGTTCATAGTTAGTTTATTAAACTATAATTTATAGATCTAAAATAATGATACTAGCCAGGGTAGCCGACTATCTGACCACATTCATAGTCTATCTACTCGTCGAGTCGGCTATTCTGCCAAATCCATAGTCAACCCATCGCTATTCATTTTACTAATCAATCTTCAATCGATTACTTCTTCACATCAATATTTTTCCACCAATATTTCAGCCGCCCAGCTGATTAGACGCGTAACTCGGGTCGTCTTGGAACACTCGTTGGTTTGACAAATGTGTCAATTGCCAGCACCGGATGTTGGGTCAAGCGCTGTCGGACAAATCGCGGGTGTCAGCCCTGACGGCCGCTCGTTTGTGACCGTGGAGGGATATCGTTTGTACTAGAATTTGTGATAGGGTTGGCACTTTCGAAGAGAAGTTGATGATGTGTCTTATAGAGTCAAGTGTAATTTGTAGGCAACCACAAGGAACAGACGTGATTACGTGATTGGTGTCATTACCTATTGGTGGTACTTATTTTTTCAAAGTGGGAATTCATCCAATGACTTCTCACAGTGATGGCGTGTTAGAGGTGTACTGACTAAAGCCCACTCCTGTTTTTACTTTATTTGCATTGCATCTAGGACCCCGCGGTTCCCCTCTGTACAACCTATGGCATTTAATGGTGGTACTAAGGTGTTTTTTTTTATTGTTAAGGTTTCAAAATTTAGGGTCGCAATTAATTGGTTTTACCAGAACCCATTTATTTTTACCTTGAATTTTGCTTTCTTTAAAAGTAAAGTAATAAAAAATGTAAGTAATACAAGTATACGAGTTTTTTGATGCCCAGTAAATCCCTTTTTATTTTTGTATATATATAGGTTTGTATCTTTAGTTTGTATATGTAAATATAATTTATAGTACTCATAATTGAATAAACTGCCCTCAGTATACGTTAAAAACTTTACCTTCTATTGTACACTACAACTATAAAATAAAATTTAAAAGAAGTTTTTGTCAAGTAGTGCATAACGCTAAAAAATCTGGGCTAGTTGCAAATCTCATTATCGATGCAAGGCACTTAGTCCGAACACTTATACCGCAAGAAAACAAGGAAAAATATATCTTTCGCAGAATCCAAGTGAAACTCTCGAGTGTACAATGAAATCGTTTGCTCATTGCTGTCACTTCGTTCATGCGGTCATGCGCAAAGTATTCGGCACATACATACATACATTGGACAATGACACGCTTCAATTTAATGTCAATTGTTCATAAGCCATCATCACCTCGAGAAACGAAGTGTAATATGATATTATACTTCATTTCCTGACATCATGTCTATATTCTCCTTTTCACAATAGTTTTTGAAGTGCCAGATTAAATTTAACGTCATCACATCTTTCTGCCCTTGTCCCGTTTTATTTGGGCTAGTCACGCTGTAACTAACTCCCTTTTCTTTCATATCATTTCTTCCACAATCCATCCATCTTTTCTTTGGCCTCCGTATCCCTCTCCATCCATTCAATTTAACATATTAAATGCATAAAAAGAAGATGGGTGGATTGCGTAAGGAAAGATATGAAAAAAGAAGAAGTCAGTTATAATTAGACTGCTTACAGAACGGAGTGGTAGATATTGGCAAAAGGTTTGCGATGACGCCAAGCTAGATATATGAAACAAGGTCAAGGCTGATGATGATGTGATGCAAATAAAGTGCTGAAGTGCCTTTTGAGAGAAAATACATCATCTGGAGGATCTTCTTTTCACAACAATTGCTAGCCAATCACAATAAGGAAAGATGCTTTCAAAATGTAGTGTTTTTTTTTTGTTTTGCAAATCATCAAATAAGTCCCCCCACACCTGAGTGAAGCGACTGGAAATGTCAGACTTTTACTTACTAAAGCCAACCCAAGTTGTTTCAGTTACAATTTGCATTCCAATGTTTTGGTGACTCTTTCAAACTGTCCCACAGCCCTTTAGAACAAAAACGACGTAGAAATTATGGGCAAAAAAATCTATTCTTTATCACTTTCGACAGCCCTACAAATTCCATCATCAGGGCTGTCAGGGTGTTTACGGGCAGTTTATTACGAGACGGATGTGTCAAATGGAGGGTCCGCAGTTCACACGATGATGAGGAGCCGGCCGATGACTAGTACATAAACGAATTTCATGTAACGCTCGAATTTGTCACCCCTACGCAACGAATTGATATTAATTATGAGTCGTTAGTGATTTGTGCTAGGAATAAGGATGTTATTGTTTGGAGGTTGAAATTGTAGATTGGTTATTGAAATAGATTGACATCATGTTGTTGGATGTGTGATATTGTCATACAGAAAAAACAAACAAGATGGTGGCCATTCGTTTCAATTTTAACACCGCCAAAAGTTTCTTGTATAGCTATTTATATATTAAATATAAATTTATTAGATTTCAAATGAACCTCCAAGGAATTATAAAACGTCAGAAGCTAGTTCAACTACCTCTTTACCTACGTCTTTTTCGTAGCTTTCCAATATTTGGCATGCCTTTTCAATTGCACTCTGGTTGAAGAAAGTATAAAATTAATTAATTTTACAGGCCGTCTTAGTTTTCATAAAATGTTTCTTTCTCTCCATAGCAAGCGAATGAGCATGAATAACATTATTAAAACATAAAACGTTACCTTAGGCAATAACAGCATCCAAATGGTGATTCCACCACATTACCTTTGAACAAATGTTTATATTTTCATTAAAACCGTATCGAATCAAGCATGCTTATCTGCTTTGCACCATAACGCATTCCCGCTCCGTTTACACGCAAAGTCCAACATAACTTGACACTTCGAGGTTGCGCTACTTATTAAGGTCATGTGTCAGATTCAGTACATTAAGTTTAGTTCCGTTTCCTGCCGTATCTCAAGTTAAACTGGCCTCTGCAAATAAACCCGTATCACTCAGCAACTGTGTTGGTAGTAATTGATCCCTTTATACACCATTTCGCTTCCTTACTAACACTTTTAACTTTTCAATCGATCTCGAACTCTATTAAACTTGAGATAAAGTTTAGATTTTGATGCAGTGGTTGGATTTTTTGAGAACTTTTACTATTGAATTTCTATGGGTTCCTGGTACTCCATAACTTAATGTTCTAGTAGGTACGTTAAGAGAGTTATTCCCCTAACTTCTTGTAGGGAATGGTTATGGGAAATACTTAGAAATAGAAAGTTTCCTAAAAGGCTTTTTAAGTTGGACACGCAACTTGAACATAGTCAATTGATCTACTCTTTATGATCCACTTAAAAGTATTTGATTGTTTATGGTTATTATTATGGCTGTATTTTGCTGAAAAAGTGGTTTCAAAAGGCTCGTATTTTGGTAGAAAAACTTGAGTAATTGTACGTAGGTACAACAATTTCTAAAGATAAATTAAACTCTTTATTGTACATACAAAAATAAAATTACAATAGGAACTTAAAATGAACGGGGTGTGGGGTGGTGCTCGAGTTTTTGAGTTTGACTTTTTGACAGAGTTAGGAAGAGAAAGAAAAGATTATAAATCAGTGCTTGCTACTTTCGTGCAGTCGGTAGCGAAAAAAAAAAAATACTCATAATATTCCATAACTATCACACAACGCCATTTAGTCCCAATACTTACTTACTTCTTTTTTTACACCCACACAAATGATCTTGCTCATTACACAAATGTTTGGCCTGGGTGGGAATCGAATCCATGACCTCCGGCATAGCTGTCAGGGTAAACCACTAAACCAACAGGTCAGTCAGTATATTCATACATTAGCTTCACTCTACAACTCCTATTAGGCAAACCGGGCAACTAGGTTGAATGGCAAAATTCAACCTTACATATATACTAATATAATAAAGAGGTAAAGTTTGTTTTTTTGTTTGTATGAGGTAATCTGTGGAAGTACTGGACCGATTTCTAAAATTTTTTCACCAATAGAAAGCTGCTGTATTCCTGAGTGACATAGGCTATATTTTATGTACGCGGGCGAAGCTGCGGGCTAAAGCTAGTATCACATAAAAGCCCGTTCAGACAGATGACCGAGACACATTAGTTCTCCGATACGGTCGATTCACTAATCATATGAATTGATCGGCGTTGTTCTATCGTTATGTCAATGGCCTAACCGCTGTTGTTTGACAACAAAGATGGTTGCTGACGCATAATGACACCGTGCATGGCAGAACGGAACGTGTGCACAAACCGCAACGAAATCACGTGAGCAATTGCATTATAGTAAAGTGTATTTTTCTTTACGTGTCCAATTTGGTAAACAGATATGGCTGGTATGACTTCGTCATCATCTGCCTAGCCTTTTCCCAACTACATAATTATATTGTGGTCGGCTTCCAGTCAAGCCGGATTTAGCTGAATACCAGTATTTTACGAGGAGCGACTGCCTACCAGACCTCCACAACCCATTAACTTGGGTAACACGGTACTTCATGGCAAGACTGGAGTCAGATGTACTGGCTTCTGAGTATTCGTAACGACTGCCAAAGATCTACAAATGACAGCCGGGCCCTACGGCTTAACGTGCTTTCCGAGGCACAGAGGAAACTCGTTATGTTTAGATGGTCACCCATCCACAGACCAACCTTAGCAAGCGTTGTTTAACCTTGAAGATCGACCTGTGCGGCTGTTATTATCTAGCCACGAGCTCCTCTTAAGTGTTTTATTAAGATCAATCGTTCATATTTCATGCGGTTTTGAATTACGAAAATGACAAATCTTATCAACTTCGTTCGTATGGTTTTTATCCCATAGAGCAGTGAGGCGATCCACTTGATGGTAGGTAAGTGGCCACCACAACTTATCTTTTCGAAGAGATCTTTTATCAATTTTGGTTTTAAGCTGTCCATCCGTACTTAGCTCCACGGAATGGTCTTTCTCCCGCTCTACGTGGAGATGTGTGTAAGTTATTAGAGGAAAATACCATTATCTTTTATCAAATAGGAAATGTAAGATAAAATACACAACACATAGGCTTACGTTGACCGAAATATGTGGTTATATTCGATAATTTGACATGGTGTACCGACAAGATATGGTGGCTAATTTGACAGGAGAAGCCATGTAACTGATTCAATAAAGTCGCGTATGACAGCAAAATGTCGTATCATCAATATTGTCGTAGCTTTGTTACGAGTCCGTTTTGAGGTTTCCTTGTTTGTATAGGCGATATCGAAAGTGATATTTAGTTAAAGGTCCAGGGTAGTTCGCGAAATTCTTATTTTCGTATATTATTTTCTTGCTGTTTCCATTTCAACATCGGATAGCAATATAAAAATATATATATTTGCGGTACTGATATACATGTTTACGCTATTTTTAAAACCATTACCATAATTCTATGAAGTGTGTCTTTTTAATACAAACTTGGAGCACCTTTTGTCTATCATGATGGTTGGCCTCAGGGATATGACTATATCTCGACTACAACCATCTTAATACGTCACATATAATTAGATCCAGCAGATTCTGAAATCAATTTTAAATCATTGTAAAATCGAAATCAAGCAAAAGATGAAAAAAATATAGGCAAAGAGGACGCAACTATAAACATCATCTACCTAACCTTTTCCCAACTATATTGGGGTTGGCTTCCAGTCAAGCTGGATTTAGTTGAATACCAGTATTTTACGAGGAGCGGCTGCCTATCAGACCTCTACAACCCATTAACTGGGGTAACACGGTACTTCATGGCAAGACTGGATGCAGTTATACTGGCTTCTGACTATCCGTACCGACTGCCAAAGATCTACAAATGACAGTTGGGACCTACGGCTTAACGGGCTTTCCGAGGCGCGAAGGAAATTCTGTTTGTTAAGATGGTCACCCATCCACAGACCAACCTTGGCAAGCGTTACTTAAATTTGAAGATCGACCCATGCGGCTTTTATTAAGTAGCCACGAGCTCCTCAAAAAAAAAGATACAATTGACGGCCTCATCGAGCTATAGCGATATGTGTCTAAAAGTAGTGGGTTAACATAAAAGCTATATCATGTTGTTCCTGTCGCTATCACTTCAAACACTTGCGTATTCCTCGCACAAATCCGCCAGATCGATGAATATTTCCAAATAACAATGGCCCATTACAGCCTTTGCAATATAAAGTCCCTGATGTTATAGCCTATAAATCTGTCAATATTATCGTATATCTTATTCAACATATTATGTGTTAATATCGCTTTTTACTCTCTTGTTAGTAAGTATAAAATGTTGTGGGGTCCACAAATCATAAGATTCAATGGTTAGTTTGTAGATAGTATTTTTGTAGACTAAGAACAGAAGTAGGTGCTTTCTCCTCATCTCTAAGTAGTTGCCTTTTTGACTGTAGACACAGAAAACTGTTGAGAAGGATTGAATATCTATAAAAATTTAGAGTTTGGGGTACCTACCATTTAAGAGCGCACGCTGATAGGCCCAACGCGATATGACGTCTAACTTTTGAGGTGGACAGAATAATATTCTTAAAAAAATATATGAAACATTATACTTAAGTGTTACAAAAAAAATAAAATAGAAAAAAAATTGTGCATTGTAAATAACTAAGCTCACATAATCTGATTCATCCCATATTTAATTCTCCCATCAATATTAATCCAAACATAAAGAAACACTTAAATGATCCTCATTAACTGAAATACGTACTTACGTAGGATTAATTTATCATGCAAATGCGTCTCCATGCCTCCATTCTTCTTGCATTACGTATATCATAGAGTAAATGCGAGGTCGTTATCATACATTGTTTATTATCTTTGTATTTAATACAAAGTATGTTTGTCTGTGCTTCGGATAATAGGGATTTGCATAAAACATTGTACTTGTCTTATAACAAGATTTCGTTTAGAACAGCTTGAAGAAAATGGTTCGGTTTGTCTTCTATAGCAGATTACGATATAAATTGCTGATCGAAGGACATAAAAGGCAATTTTTATTATTATAGCATTTGTTATCCATGCTACAATAATGAAACTACTTGACAGACATTTAATTGCATAAAAATTAAACAAAGTTATATTATAGATTAGCTTTTTCCCACGACTTCGTCTGCGTAGAAGGTTCGAAGGACTCTCGGTATGTTAAGATGGTCACTCATCCAGAGATTGACTTCGCCAAGTGTTGCTTAACTTTGAAGATCGACTAGTTCTGCTGTTATTTCTTTAGCCACGAGGTTCTCAATACATAGTGGTGTTTTTTTTTTTTATCGTACTAAATTAGCTGTATTATGTTTTGAACACATTATCTATGCAGCATTTATTCTGCAGAATAACATATATTTTTCTTATTCTCTTTATTGATAATTCATTTTTACGCATCGCGTTATAAAACTTTCTAATCGCTCCTGGAGTCATCGTTTTTCTTAACTTTACAAAAGAGGATTACCACGTGATGACGCTATCCGTACCTAAGATCCACTAATTAGCCACAACATAAAAACAGTACCCTTCGTTTGATCTTCGCCGTAAAAAGGTATAAACTGGCTTACGCGTTCTTTGTCCTAAATGCACATATTTATGAGAAAGCTCCAGTCGTGAGACCTCATCAAGCTTTGCATTTTCTAGTAAAACAAAACTGTTATAGCGGCTTAATTACAAGTTTCTGATTAGCTAATTTATACTTAATCGCAATGTTAATAGGGCTGATAATTATATACCATGAGGAACTAAGTTATTATACTGTTAATCAAACAGATTTTATGTTTTCGCCAATAAATCACAATTTCTAAGGTTTTATTAACATTTTTATTATGATTTTTGTTGGCGTTAGATATGGTTATAAAATATATCTTCTGATTATATTACCTACCATTTGATAAACATATAGCATAACCATAGTATAATTAGCCTTATATTATACTGTTTCCACTACTGGGACTCAGGCATTTCTCTAGTCGGCGCGGCGGTGCGATTTATTTGGTGGAGGTTAAATAACTTCGACTTTGCCGGTTTCCTCACGATATTTTCCTTCATCATTTTAGAAGCAATAGGGATGAAATAAATTATACGAAGTACCTAAAATGCCTGCCCGGACTTGAACACACGACAAACAATTCGTGTCACGACCGTTATTGTTATTTACCTTAAAATCTCTAACCATTTATCAAAAATATTACTGTCAATTTAAATAGACTAAAAGAAAACAATTAGACCTCAAACTCCGCAGCATGTACTGGCTCATCGGACGTATATCACAGTTGACAGACGCCTGTAAAATGACCATATACAAATTCATATTGAAGCCCGTATGGACATACGGCATTCAGCTCTGGGGTTCAGCTAGCAGTAGCAATATAGAAATACTGGAAAGATTTCAGAGCAAAACTATGCGAGCTATGTACCTATATCCCACAAAACATGCAACAAATATGTGAACCTAGACTTCAACGTGCGAACAGTTAAACAAGAAATTGAATCTTACAGTAGGAATTATCAAGCAAAATTGGACCAACATATAAACCTGACAAATGATTAGATTATTGTTTGGAAAAACAGATTGCTTTTTTGTATCCTGCAGATACAAAAAAAATAAATAATAGATAGATTTAATAAAAACCTTTATTAGATGCAAATCAGGAAAATATACAGACAATACACATAGACACAATTTTATTGTATACTTTACCTGATTTTTTATGAGCCAAATAAATATATTTTCCATAGACTGATAAACTATTATATTTATTCCTCAAGTAAAAATTAAAAAATCTGCCCTAAATGGTAGACAAGAGCAACACCTACCAAAAGTTTGTTTCAACAAAGTGTCACCTACTGTAAAAGGACAAGCTGCAATAAAATCCAATTGGTAACACAAGAAAATACGAAAGTAAAACGTCTCCACAGATCTTTAAAACGGACTTAAAACTTATACAAGTTCATATCCCGGACGTGCTCGCTCGTAGTCTTCCGCAAATGGATGCTGACAGTCTTCCTCGTATGACACATATTGTCATCATCTTTCTCCCTCTAATGTAGGATAATACTTGTGTGTGAAAGGGATAGCGTTAGTGCAGCAGAGGTAAATCCTGCTTGTAATGCAAGTGTCGTTGTTGCAACTTTGTTTTTCTTTGTTGCAAACAATTATTACGTACCTGTATATGATTCCGGTCGTACTTAACATAAATATAAAGATATTAATATACAGTTATAATGGCATAGTTATTTTAGCTTATTCTATGAAAAAGTAAATTTTCTTCAGTCTCTTTTGTTTCTCGTCAAAGCTTTATCGTGAGTGCAACGTTTATTTTGACACAAATAATTCGGGAACTGAAAACTAGATAAAGAAAGAGTTATTGGGCATTTTGGAACACTCAAGGCAAACGAGATTTTAGTCAGTAAAAGTCTGATTTTCCTTCTCGTTCTACCCAGAGCCGGAGGAGGTATTTGATGATTACCCACCACTAAACAGTAATCGCGAGCCACTACGAACGAACCACGACCACTGTTGGCAAAAAAATGATCATCAAATGTTGTAAATAAAAAATCTTAGCTTATATCAAAAAGTTTAGCTTCAATAAAATCACCACAACTCCACAGTTTTAGTCAAACACAATGACTGGAACAGAACAGCACCCCGTACAGTGGATCACGAAAGTGTTAACTGTAATATGCTCAGCTGTGTGTCAGTGAAACGTGTGTCGTGACCTCACGAGCTGTCATTCACACTGTACCGAGATAGTGTAACGATAACATTTTTAGTTCAGCTTCTAGTTTGGAGCGCGAGCGATTTTGTGCGTGGTTGTATTTTTGTCAGGAAATCTTTTCAATATTTCCTTCTTTTATTGTGTTGTCATTTACAAGCCTTTTGAATTCGCTGAAGATTTGATATTGTTAAAGTTCATTGGTTTACTCAGGTATACTTGACTGGTCTAATGTCTCCTCTAATATTGGCGTGTTCTTTTGTTATTTCGTTCAACCAATCACAGTTGTGACATCAGATTTAAATATTCAATAAAGAAATCTTCGAGCAATGATGCACAGAAATCTGGGAGTCGGCCTAATAAGAAACGTTACTCTGCGCTCCAAAATAGAGATCATAGACGTAGCGAAAGGCTGCACTACATTTTCACTTACTAATTCCGCTGCGTCTTCTCAATTGCGCCACAATTCATGCTACACGGGAGTACCAAGGATAATTTGCGATTTGATTTGCGTCGCGCACCTCTTACAACTTTCATATAGAAAACCCGTGATACAATTCCTCAACACGTTATGAGAACAGGAAAAAAATATAATATTCTCTATTGAATGAGACCACCTGTAAGTCCTGTAACAAAAGTACCTACGTGTCCCTTTCTTTTATATACGGATTTTTCAAACTATATGAGATGTTGGCTTCGCATCCGTGCTCATATTGTTCCGTTTTTAGATCAAGGCAGGCTAGGTTTCTATTGCTTTTGTGTTGCCTGTAATGAAAACGTGAGGCAGAGAAAAAAAAAGACGAGCGGGAAATATTTTTGAATTTGGAATAATGACATGATGTTGGCGCAGAAACTTGAGTATGGAATTAATAAGTCCGTAATTTATCTAGTCCATGTTTCATAAGATAGTATTTGTAATGTGGCTAGGTTTTTCAATATCATAAGAGACCATTCATTTGCTCCTTGAAATCGTATAATGCCATCATAAACTCAGTAGCATTATAGTTTACAAGGTCGTGAACAAATCTAAGTAACAGTAATCGATAGAAATAAACTTTAAAGCGGCTACTAGCTCGTATTTCTACATATAATTAGCTATAAACCAAAGTGCTAATATACTAAACTGATTACAGGAGAGATAGCATTCTTGTTGGACGCCATTTACATTAATATTCGTTGTTTACGAATCACTTTACTTCGGTACTTAATGCATGCGGTGGGACGTTGTTATTTCGACATATTGTTTATCAATTATTTATTATTTACTTGTGATTGGCCAGTGGTTAAGGCCTCTCGTGTACGATTACGAGGTTGCAGGTCCGAAACCGGGCAAGTACAATCTGACTCCAGTCTTGCCATGAAGTACCGTGTTACCCCAGTTAATGGGTTGTGGAGGTCTGGTGGGCAGCCGCTCCTCGTAAAATACTGGTATTCATCTAAATCCGGCTTGACTGGAAGCCGACCTCAATATAGTTGGGAAAAGGCTAGGTAGATGATGATGTACTTTTCCAAAACATGGACTATCTATTTGAGCGTGAAAGAGTGACAAACAGACACATACATACTGTCCCGAAAGGTAAGCCCGTGTCTTCATATCGAAGGCAACGAAGGAACGGGCTGGGGTTTAGTCAGTAAGAGTCTGACATGCCCTCCCGCTCCGCCCAAGAAAGGTAGAAGTCATTCTGATGATTCCCCTCCTAAAAAAAACACATACTGTTATTACCATTAAGAATTGGTCAATGTTAAGAGCAGGATTTCTCTACAGTGTACAGATTTTGTTGAGACCTAATATTTTCACCAAGTCAGACACCATTCTATTGGCCAATATTTGAGAATGTAGCCAAAATGTGTGGAATTGAGGCTAAGCCAGGATTAGGTACAATAACGACAGGAAGGTTTGGATCCAGTTCCGATGGAATTCCGAACTGGAATTCTATTTTTGTCTGCGTGGAAACCAGAGCCAGACTACCTGTCTCTTTTCTATAGTCTGGCTTTTATAGGTATTATTCGTATTTTCAAGATTTGGTAAAACTTAGTATTGTTTTAAGTTTGGACTTGTACACTACTTATATAGGAAGCAACAATTTAGGTACCTTCAAGGCTAGAGTGAATAGGCTCTTAATAAACAGTGGGATTTTCTATCAACGATTACATCGCTGTTTACCGCGGGATCGCGGTCAAGCACTGGTTTATATTAATAAAATAAAAAATATATCTGTGGAAGCTTGTAATTAGCAATTAAGTTATTTGTTAGTGTTATTAGCTTTCTTAAAATGTGTAAAATAAAAACAAATAAAATAAAATTCTTTCCCTACCTCACAAAATATTCAGCACCGCACCTAAAGGAAATACCTGATACATATCCGTCCATAATCAGAGCACAGCATAAATAAAATATATTAATATTCGATGCAAAATACGTGTCCAGAGCCGCGTAAAACTGGGTAGCGTAGTAACTTTCCTTTAACTGAGCGTGTCCGACAATTGGTCGCACTCCTGCTACGACCAGCTTTCCTATCCGTATCGAAATAACTTAAGTACATCATAAAATATAACTACAGTATGTTTTCATTTAAAGTTAAAGTTAACTTTCTATTTGGAACAGGATAATCGTGAAAAATGTAGAGCATTGTGGTTGTCAACGCGTGGATTGTGAAAGTCAGGAATAAGGATTAGTGTCGTTTGGTTCTCGATAAGTTTTCACTTCGATTCGAGTGTTTTTGATTGATTATTTTTATGCAGATATCGATAACATGTAGTATATTACCTTGGCCCCACAGACTAATGTTAACGTGCTTTGGAAGCCACATGGCGATCTCTGGCCACCGTAGGTGCGGGTTTGTGGAAGACGAGCTACCCATAGCTCGCTGTCCGATTCAGCAGAAGGAAGGAAGGACCGAGCCTAAGTCATTAACGTCCCAAGTAAGATGTGAACCAATATCGTAGGGGCCCATCAGGGCCGATGACTGCTCGGGCCACGGGGAATAGAATAGAATATATAATTAATATGTATATAATTTCTGAAATTGAATGGAAATTGTGGTCGTAGAACAAGGCAGTGGAGCAGAGCAGTTACCAAAGATGCAGGGGTTTTAGTCAGTAAAAGTTTGACACGCCCTACCTAATGTGATTCCTTACCTAAAAAAACCGTGCCCATTATTAATATTGTAAAACAAGTTTTTTGAAAATAATATGTTTCTTTTCGCGCCTTAGACTATAAATAAAGGCATAACAATTTCACCTAATTCAATTCCCTTTTCAAGTTACAAAGGTACAACTCCCAAAACGCCACTCAGGTTTCAGACTCAAGAACTCTACAAGTTCGAGTACCCAGCGAACAGCTGGCCCCCTTCATTCCCAGGTCTTCAATATAAACTGTAGGCTAAACCAAAACATGGCGAAGTTCTAATTTATAGTTGTTGAATGTTTTCGCCTTTGTTGGCGAATGTTTGCGCCATTACTTAGTATGCCGCGGCCGCAGTGATCGCTAACTTTACGAAATATTAAGTGGTTTACACTGGCTCACTGTTTATATTTTGCTCCCAATTCCTTTAAGCAGTGTCTTCGAAGATTAATAAAGAAGCATTGCCATACAGCGTGGCAATTCCGCCAGTCTTTTAGGCACATTACCAGTTGACAGCGATGTGGAAGAGTTTTTTGACGCCATACTTTAGTTCGTTTTTAGTCAGTTCAATTCGTTTAGAGTTTTTATTATACTGTAAATACATACTGTAAATATATTATAGAAGCATTGTTATTCTTTCTATCCTGTTAAGTCTAGTGGTCGCAAGTGCGAGCTGTTCAACGTTGGTTGAGTTCGATTCTGGAAGTCGAAAAGAGTTTGTCCATCTCATGTATCTAAAGGGTACGATGAGGCTGACGTACCTTTGTAAGGTAAATAAATAAAGTTTAAAAAAAATCCTCATGTATTTCAGTGGCTACCCTGAGTATGAATATGTCCTGACTCCTGATAGATGGCAAGAGACTGAGTCCATATTTCCTTGGGTCCATTTGCACCAGTTTGGCCGTGATATTTAAGGGGGATGTTTCAGGTCAGCCCGCGAAATTCAAATTTTCTTACGTTTTTTGCATTTTGCAAGCCAGTGATAAGCTGTATGAAGTTAAAAATACTTGAGCGACTGTAAAACGCAACTAGTTATATAATTATAACCATAAAAATCATCAATACAAGCCTACAAGCTCACTTAGTTGCAGGAACGTCTTTGACCTCGAAAAAATCGTTCCGACATTTTTATGGTTATAATTATATAACTAGTTACGTTTTACAGTCGCTTAAGTATTTTTAACTTCATACAACCTACCAATGGCTTGCAAAATGTAAAAAACGTAAGAAAATTTGAATTTCGCGGGCTGACTTGAAGCATTCACCTTAAGACCAGTTGTGAAGTATTTTGGGTTGCTAGTTACATTAAAAAATAGACACTGAACTTCGTGTTATCATTTAACCCTGAGTTAAGTTTTTGGCGCAATTGGTCCCTTAGGGCCTGTTTCACAATGTCCGAGTAGACACTACCCACTGAATAAATTCAAAAATTTGACAGAATTTGTATGAAATTATCTGCCAAGTAAGATACTCGGAACTTAATCATAGGTGGTGAAATAGGCCCTAAATATAATAACTAATGGAACATGGGTATATTGTTGAAACTTTATAGTCCAGTCATTATAGTACTTTCACCTCGGAATTCGAGATACCCAGCTGTAAGTTTGTAAATACTTGTATATTGACACCCTAAAAGTTGTCTCAAAACCTACATATGGTAGGGTGTACGCAACTATTAAATTTCATGGTCGGGGGTCACAAAAATCGGGTTTTTGCGCTTTTTTTGTAAGTATCTCATTTCCTATAGGTTTTTTGCTATTTGTGTATTTAACAATATTGTAGAATATAAAATTCTCTACAATTTTTGTTCAGAAAACTTTTTTCTACGGTGAACCGTTTTCGAGATAGAGGCCGGAGAGCGCACGGTCACAGCATCACTTCAGGTCAATTGGTTCCTCCGGTCGAAAACGCCCCATACAAGTTGATACTATCGATAAATCAATGATTATAAATATTTGTCAATTTTTATTAACTATTATATTATATTTTATGATTTTTTTCCTAACCTATCCACTTTTTATTCAGTATTCATTTATTTAACAACACTTACCTGGCGTGTCAGACGTTTACTGACTAAAGCCCACTCCTGTTCCTTCTTTGCCTTTGTTCTATGGCCCCAGTCAGTGTACCCTTTCACATACCCCATGGCCCCAGTGGATTTCGACCCTGCTGGGCACCTACGATTTTCTGAAATGTTCTTGAAGTACGCATAGATCATTACGCGTCGTCGACGACTTGAGCGCACTCCGGATGGTAATTGGACAACAGGACGGCGATCTACGCATTGCTCGCCGTCCGCCGTCGCCAGCATGGGCTTGTGAACAGATGTACGATGGAAAGGAGCAGTGCGTACTGAACTGAACTCACTTACTGAGAATAATTAGTTTCTCTTACTACGCTATGCTTTTTTTAACTTAAATATCTCTATCTTGCTTTAATTTTCAAAGTAAATAACTAGGGTATGTCATTCATTAATAGAAATTGTAGCAAGAACCTATTTTGGGCACGTAGGAAAAGTGATTACTGTTAACAATAATTTAAGAAATTAGTTTCTTGTTTTGAACCTGTATGGATATTATTTTTTTGTGGCTGGTTTTAATAAAGTAGTATACCATTTTGGAAACTTGATTAGTTGCACCAAATTTAAAAAAAAAACTTGCCGTAGTAGTGTTCATACTTTTTTTTTACACCAGGACAAGCTAAAGTTGGCTAAAAGTAAAAATCTTCAATAAATTTGGGTAATCACATAAGTTTCATTAATTTTTATGAAAAATCTAGAGGAATTCTGGAATTTTTAAGAATAGCAGTAGATAGCAGATTTATTCAGGTTGTCGCTACAAAAAAAAGAACAGCAATATTTAAACAACTGTGGTAATGGTAGAGGAAAATATCACAACAGATCTAAATTTTAAAAGAATTTATTTGTGTTATTTCACTTATTACTTAAAAAATATTTGCTCGTGTATCGAGCTCGTGGCTAAATAATAACAGCCGCACGGGTCGATCTTCAAGGTTAAGCAACGCTTGCCTAGGTTGGTCTGTGGATGGGTGACCATCTTAACATAACGAGTTTCCTCCGTGCCTCGGAAAGCACGTTAAGCCGTTGGTCCCGGCTATCATTTGGAGATCTTTGGCAGTCGTTACGGATAGTCAGAAGCCAGTAAATCTGACTCCAGTCTTGCCATGAAGTACCGTGTTACCCCAGTTAATGGGTTGTGGAGGTCTGGTAGGCAGCCGCTCTTCGTAAAATACTGGTATTCAGCTAAATCCGGCTCGACTGGAAGCCGACCCCAATATAGTTGGGAAAAGGCTAGGCAGATGAGATGAGATGACTTAAAAAATATTTGTGTGATATTTTTTTTTTGTATTTTTCTCCGAATAGTCACGACTATTCAGACAAATATTTATAATCATTGATTTATCGATAGTTCATTAACGGCGCGTTTTCGACCGGAGGCACCAGTTGACCTAAAGTGATGCTGGTCTCCGCCCTATATCTCGAAAACGGTTCACCGTAGGAAAAAGTTTTCTGAACAAAAATTGTAGAGAATTTTATATTCTACAATATTGTTAATATACAAATAGCAAAAAACCTATAGGAAATGAGATATTTACAAAAAAAGCGCAAAAACCCGATTTTTGTGACCCCCGACCATGAAATTTAATAGTTGCGTACACCCTACCATATGTAGGTTTTGAGACAACTTTTAGGGTGTCAATATACAAATATTTACAAACTTACAGCTGGGTATCTCGAATTCCGAGATTCTTACCTTAATTGAGCTAATTTGACTGGACTATTACTACCTAACTCTTTGGTAAATACTGGCATTGATAGGATACTTGTTTTAGTATAGAAAAGATAATATTTATAAATGAAAGAAATTTTCATTGAATACGACTTCAATGGATAACTTATTTACAGATCTGTTCAATGGTGTTTATGTTCTATTCAGAGAAAATTTTCTAAAACCATAAAATAAAGAGAAAAGAAAACAAAACACAGACTAAACTATGGCGACTAAACACAACTGCTTCTCAAGTGGCTGAAGTTTTTAATCGATTTCAAAAAGGAGGAGGGTAAAAAAATAGTTCTATGTTCAGCGTATGTATTACTAGCTTTAGCCCGCAGCTTCGCCCGCGTACATAAAATATAGCCTATCACTCAGGAATACAGCAGCTTTCTATTGGTGTAAAAATGTTAGTAATTGGACTAGTACTTCCACAGATTACCTCATACAAACAAAAAAACAAACTTTACCTCTTTATTATATTAGTGTAGATTAAGGGTTCTTTACCCAAAAGGTAAAAATGAGACCCTATTGCAAAGATTACGCTGTCCGGCTGTCTGTCAACAGGTCCATCTTCTTGTCACCAGGCTGTATCTCATGAACCGTGATAGCTAAACAGTTAAAATTTATTTTGACAGATGATGTGTTTCTGTTGTCACTATAGCAACAAATAATAAAAACAGAATAAGATAAATATTTAAATAGGGCTCCCATACAACAAAAGTGTTTTTTTTTTGCCGTTTTTTTGCTACGTACTCTACGGAACTCTTGAAGCGCGAGTCCGACTCGTATTTGTTTTATTTTATGATTGTTTTCACCGCCGACTTAGAAAACCCTACTGATTGAAAGTCTCCCAATTTCAATACAGATTTAAAGATTGTACAACTAAAATTAACCTTACAGTAAATTCCATTAACAAAGGGGAATTGAATTCGCCATTATCGGAGGGTTACCTTGATGGATTACTGCGATTAATCTGCAGACCACAATGAGATTCAGCTAGCATAAATCAGTAATGTGCTTAATGTATTCAATAAACGCCGTGGTGCCGTGTAAACCATTCAACTTTGTTGTAAGTTGTGGCTACTGACGCCAACGTGCGGGCTTGCTGAGACGAAAGTTAGCAAACAGAATCTAACTTGTAATGAAATCCAAAGTAGTATTGGTTAATTTACCGGTGTATGCTCCTACTCGAAGACAAGAAATATTTATATTTTGTTTATTTCTTGGAATAAAATTAAATTGTCTAATAAACCATCTTCGCATTATAGCTCTTTCTAATAAAACCAGGGCACATTGGTTCGGTGGTTTCAAAGTCTATATTGGACATAGGTAGAAACATTTTGTGTTTTATACTTACGTCAGAAGCTCGTGGCTAGATAATAACAGCCGCACAGGTCGATCGTCAAGGTTAAGCAACACTTGCCTAGGTTGGTCTGTGGATGGGTGACCATCTTAACATAACGAGTTCCCACCGTGCCTCGGAAAGCACGTTAAGCCGTAGGTCCCGGCTGTTATTTGTAGATCTTTGGCAGTCGTTACGGATAGTCAGAAGCCAGTAAATCTGATTCCAGTCTTGTCATGAAGTACCGTGTTACCCCAGTTAATGGGTTGTGGAGGTCTGGTAGGCAGCCGCTCCTCGTAAAATACTGATATTCAGCTAAATCCGGCTTGACTGGAAGCCGACCCCAATATAGTTGGGAAAAGGCTAAGCCCTTTTTCTCACTCGCACGTCTTGATATTGGGTTGGTCGACTCGTTGGGAATTGATGATGATTTTTCATGGATTCGGTGGGTATTGAAGAACAATGGAATCATGGAGCTCTGGGAAGAACCCCTTTCATTTTAACACGTCATGGGAAAGCCCCAAACTGACACAGAGGGACCCAATAACACTACCCAACCACTACTGCAAAACATGTGGGTTTAGCTGTAGTGTTTGCAAACACTAGATCCGCCAGACAATTGTCATTAAGTAAGTCAAAGAGCTGTTAACTATAGAATTTAATCGTGTTACTTTGAGTTACTTTGTTGTTGAAACACTGGGTAGTAATCTGATACTATCGTGGGTTAAAACTTGTTTATAATGTGTTAAAAAGCTTGATAAAACCATTTTAAACTTGGTTTATATGCTATATTCAAAAAGATGTTGGTTTATTTCAAATTGCCCTGAAAATGATGTTCTTATTCTTGGAAAATGATTAGAGCAGTGGTGGCCCAGTGGTAACGGCCCGAATTTTAAGTTGTAGGTCACGGGTTCAAACCCAGCCAGGCGCATTGTTTTGTGCAATTTATTTCATCGCTACTACTGTCGAAACGGGGAAGGAAAAGATCGTGAGTAAACCGGTTAAGTACTGCCCTAAAACCAAAAATTCGAACACATTGTGTCATTTACCAATCCGCACTGAACCCGCGTGGTAGATTAGTGACCATTCCCTCTCTCGGAAGAAGGAAAACATATTTTTTCTGTGTTTACCAGGTTCCATAAAAAGTATCTAAAAAAACTCTCCGAGTTGGCTTCGGCTCCTTGTGTAAGTACAAGGAGTCGAAGCCAAGCTTTAGGACCGCAGGGTCCTAAGACTTATCTCAAAAAATAATAATGATTTGAATCATTCGTTTTTTTTTACTTAACTATTTCCACGGTTTCTAAGCGTTTAGTGATAATACTTAGAAAATAACTTCTGTCGCTGTGGAGCGAGAGAGAGTGTTAGACTTTTAGTATCTATAATGTACCCGTGTTCCTTCAGTTGCCATTTGCATTTTAGGGGCGCGGTAACTCTTTCAACTTGGTAGGTCTAGAAAGACATAATATACGGCAGATTAAATAGATAAAAAAAATTAAATAGGTTTCATTTCTAGATAACACAGTTCCAAGACCGGAAATTAAATACAAACGCGAGCAAAGCAGTTGAGTAGGTGTGTATGTATTCGTTTGATTTAGTATCCGCGTTGTGGAGTTGTGGACTGCAATGAATATGTATCGGTAATCAAACGGTTCCGCTAGCCGATATTAATTGATTTCATTTTTTCAATGTCTACGCGACTTGAATTTAGATAAACTAGTGATTTTTTTGTTTCAATTTCATATTAAATTTGTGAAATGTTTAATATTAATCTTACACTCCTTCACAAAATCACAATACCCAATAATAATTTTTACCGGAAGACGTAGCGTTGGAAGGCCTCCCACAAGGTGGACCGACGACCTGGCGAGGGTTGCGGGAATACGATGGATGCGAGACGCACAGGACCGGTCGTTGTGGCGAAGCTTGAGGGAGGCCTATGTCCAGCAGTGGACGTCTTTCGGCTGAAATGATGATGATGATTACACTCCTTCTTTCTCTTATTCTAATCTCATGCTTTTGTGCGGAAGAGAACGCTGGAGTCTTGGATCGAAGGCAAAGCAAGAGCATAGGAGTGGGTTTAAGTCAATGTAAATGTTCCTACTCGGCTCTAAAGTGTGACAAGTCATTGCATAATTTCCCACCTAAAAAAAATTGCTTGCTAACGTCCCGCGCCCGTTTTCAATAAGCTATCTATCTAATCCCCGACCGGTCTCATTGGACCGCGCTGTTATTGTTTTACTATTGTGTCTCGTTTCGCGGGTATTGATAGGTTAAAGATAAACAACTCTATCCTTTTGCCCTTATTTGCTTTCCTATAACCTACCGACGGATAGCATTTCCTTTCCTACCAAATTTGTGGATGGATAGATATAATCTTACTGTTTATCGGGGATATCTATTTATCTATGAACTGCGGTAGGTTATTGAAAACGGGCTAAATAACACAATACACATACATATTTTAAAGTTTTTTTTTAATTTAAATTTTATTATTTTATCATTACTAGCTGATCCGGCACATGTTGTTCTGCTTCTACCATAAAAAATATCAAAGAAAAAAATGTAGTGTGGTGATAGGAAGGTAAAAAATAGCCTGTGACCTATTCTCTGACCTACCTTTATAAAAAGCTTCATAATAATCGATCGAGCCGTTTAGTGTTAGAATACAAAGACTAGCGGAGCACTAGATATTTATTTTTGATTAATTTTCAATTAATTATCAAGTACCTACTATGCGTTTCAATGTCCTGTTTTTAATTTTTTGTTTAATTTTGGCTAGCTTAGTTGTTGAAATTGTTTTTGTGCCGGTTGTGGTCTCCTGTAAGTGTAGAAGTAAATCCACAAGATAACAAGATACCTAAACAGTTATTTTAGGACACTTGTAGTTTACTTTTTTTTGTTGGAGATCCTAAATAAATAAATAAAATAAGAGTAAACAGCCAGCGTTGAAAAAACATGTTATTAGTTCTCTTCTCCGTTTTGAGAGCAGTGGTAATGAAATAAACAACACAAATTATTGCGTTGGTTTTTTTTTTTAAGTGGGGAATCACTCTTACTGACTAAACCTCACCCCGTTCCTTCGTTGCCTTCGATCTGGGAGACATGGGCTCACCTTTCGTATGCGCCTGGTTGAATTTGAACCCTCTACAGCTTGGTTACTATCCGATACTGAACTGCACAACAAAATAACGGTGGAGCATTGACCTTAAACAATTCAACAATTTATTGTAAGGTAGATATTCTGCGCAGGATATATCAAACACGGAACTCGTAACAATAAATTGCATCATAAACTATGAACAAAAGTTTTACTACTTTTACACAATGAGCATTCGTCAATCACAGTCCGCAACCGTTATCGTGGGCTGCCGGTGTCTCTGGTACAACTAATTAGCAATCTTAAGTCTTTATAATTAAGTTATAATTTCTTTGGCTTAGCTTTTGTTGGAATGACCTGTTATGATATATTGTTCCTGAATGGTTGTGCGTAGTAAAATAAATAATGATGTTGTCGCCGGTCGCTGACTGGGGAACCTTGACCTTTGCGTAATTTATGGAAATGGGAAAGGCAGAGATCGTACAGTTTTCTTTTTTGTTGTCTTCGATGTGTTCGTTATTGTACCTGTGTCTGGTGTTTTAAGAATTTACTCTCGCTGATATAAGGTCCGACGCGATATTGTAATAAAGTCATATTAGATAAAAGTATCATGATAGCCCGGTGGTTAAGGCCACTACCTCTCATGCATGGGGTTGCGGGTTCAAAACTAGACGAGTGCCAATGTGAATTTACCCATTCATTCATAATGTACTTTTTAAGTTTTTCTGGGACATTATTGATACCCCATTCTATCTCGGGAAACACGTAAGCTGTTGGTCCTGATTATCGTTCGAAGATATTTGACAGTCGTTACAGGTAGTCAGACACCTTAAAGTCTGATCAATCAATCCAAAGATTATCGTGTTGCCCAGTAACTGGGTTGTGGAGGACAGGCAAATACCCATGCAGAGAGCCAGAGACACAAGTAAAACAAAACATGGAGAGCCTTCGTGTAAAACATGGTATTTAACCACATTCGTTTAGACTGGAAGCCGACTTTAATTTAGTTGGAAAAAGCCTAAGGAGATGATGATGATGTTGAATATTAGTACTTAATAATTTCTATAAAAAAATGTCGTCGTATCTATTGCCACATTGTCTCGTCGCACCAGTCGCTGGCAGCCTTTAGGATGTTTGAAGCGAAGTCATGAATATTTTCGAATGATTGAATTACAAATAATGCTCCTAATTGAGTTATATTTGTAATAAATTACTACCAAAGTGGGCCCAATTAATTCATTCACTATCGACCTATAACGAGAATTATTCTATTGACGGTCTTACAATAATTATTAATAGTGAAACTATTATATCGATAAACGCCTTGTAAGGGAAATTGCCCTTATACCTAATGTAGGTATCTGGAGTATTTCTGGCGTCATTGCAATAGAGTAGAATAAACTTTATTGTACACCGAAATAGTAACAATTTTACAGAACCTTAAATCTATGCTGGACATAGGCTTTAGGCCTTTCCCAAGCGTCGCCACAACGACCGGTCCTGTGCGTCTCGCATCCATCGGATTCCCGCAATCCTCAACCAAATCTATGGGTGCAATGGCGGCCAGATCGCTGACAATTATATCTACCAGACAATATAAGGTCAATAAGAAAAAGAAAAACAGTTGTAGCTCAGTGGTAACGGCCCCGATTTATGAGTCGTAGGTTACGGGTTCAAACTAGTGCTGCAAGCTATGGTTGCAAGGTCCCAGTAAGTCAAATTTTGAGATGAAATATAAAATATATTTATTTATAATCTGGATTTTGGTATTCAAATCGGGATAGCTGCTTAAATGGCCACAAAAAAAAAAAACAATACATGGACTAAGCTTGTCGGGGAACGGAGACTGTGAAACTAAACGAGGCCTCTTCCTCAAAATTTAGAAATTTTTACACTGCAGGAGAATTATTACCGGCGTCTCCAGTCACTGCACAGACATGGCGATTCTATATTCTATGGTACAACCGGAACATAAAACAAACTATTGTTTTACAACAATACCTACTTATCGGTTATACCTTATCGACGTTCAGGAACGCACTATCTTTCACAAATCTATATTATCAATGTATCATTCATTCTTTCCTATCAAGGAGTGTCGTGGATCTCGCAAACATTCGCCATAATGTTAGTGGTCCTCGTGAGCCATCTCACGTACGCAGGAAATATTTGGCGCGAGACGTCACGGAGCTGAGATGTGACGTCATAATATAGCGCTTGCTTAGACTTGTGATATATCTAGATAAGTGATTACCTTGTAAGGCCGAGCTAGGCGATGAGTTATAGTTGTGCCTAGAAATGTATTGTGAAAAAATTGTGGTGTTGCTTGCTAGGAGTAGATTTATCTTGATTCTCAAATCTCCTCTTTGCGTCGTATCGTCTCAATGCTGAGAGACGATATAATATTTTCAATTCAATTCAAATTATTATACTTCTCAAAGGCCTACATACCTATGCATATTAAAAAAACTTCAGAAGCTAGTGCACAGTTCCTATTCATTTCTTATGGAGAAGAACCAGCAAGAAAATTAACTGAAACTCTTCAATAAAAAATATATCAAAAGCAGGAAGGTATTTATTACTTAACTTATCAATGTCAAATTAGATAACGATAGAACGAATTTGTTGTTGAATTATTTGAAAAGAGATCGATTTGCTAACATACGATTTGCGAATATAGGTGGGTTTAGTCAGTAAAAGTCTAACATGTCCCTCGTTCCACCCAGAGCTAGAAAAACATTCCTTCCTTAAGGTGAATGCTTCAGGTAGCCCGCGAAATTCAAATTTTCTTACGTTTTTTTGTAATTTGCAAGCCAGTGGTAGGTTGTATGAAGTTAAAAATACTTTAGTGACTGTATAACTAGTTACATAAATAAGTACAACCATAAAAATTATCAATACAGGCCTCCGGCTTGGAGGCCTGTAGATATTGATAATTTTTTCACTTAGTTGCAGAAACGTTTTTGACCTCGAAAAAATCGTTCCTACACTCCCTCTCCTAAATACTAGCACAAGGATGAATACATAATTAACCCCATGTTTGCGTACGTGCAGGTATCTGATCGTTACGCGAATCTCTAATCACCCTTTGTTCCAATATCACCAGCTCCAAGAAGTCTGCCGAAGTCTAGAACAATCTTAATTTGACACCGCCGATATCCGTTTGCTAAATTCATTTGTTTATGGATATACGATCTTAGGGCCAGTTCACCCCGAGACGCGATGCGACGCGACGATGCAGGAAGAGGCCAGTGATTTCGCGCTCCGCCGCGCTGCACCGCGTGCCTCCGCGAAACGCATCGCAACGTTGCGAGGCGCATAGTAAAATCGTCGGCAACACGACGACGCGGACGTCGCGAATGCAAAAACGTTCCGCTGCGCAGCGAGACGCCGCGAGGCGTCACGAGGCGCAGCGCTGCATGAAGCAACGTATTCTAAATTCTCACAATGAAATGTGTATCTTTGCGTGTAGTAAATAAAGTTCTATTTTGAGTCACTCTATTAAAACTGCACGCAGCGTCGTATCGCGTCGCGTCTCGGTGTGTGCTGACCCTTACTCGTATATCTTCAGTCTCCATGCCAGTCGTATCGTAGATAGTTTTGTGATGGCTTTTTCTATTGACGCAGTAAAATTTTATAGGTGCTATTGTGTTATTTACAGTTAGTAATTAAAGTTTAGTTTCAGTAAAGGTTGTAGACCTCCTCCTCGAATCATATTCCTCGTTACTGAGAGTCATGCGAGACACCATCAGCAAGATCTTCACGGTCCTGATTTGGCTATCTTGTTGGGCTGTGCCTCTTGGTCGTTTCCCATCAACGATGAGCTATTCAAGGTTGTGGCCATTTTGCCTTGTAGATTATACTATGAGTTTTTAATTAGAAGGATCAAAGAAGACCCTGTAGAACTGTGTGAGTTTTACCAATTACACGCGCGGTGTTCCGTATCTAAACAGGCCTGCGCAGGCAAAAGTTTTTGGTGAAGTATGCGCATGTGGTAGATCTATAAGATCGAATATGCAAAAAAATATTTTCAAGAACTGCTCCAGTTCACATAATACGTAATATTATATCATCAATGAGCAACGCACTCATTTCCGTTGATTAATAAAATAAATTAAGGCCACTTGATAAAATTGCAGTAGGCATGTTAATTATTTATTTTGGTTGCACTTTGTTTTATCATGTTGATAAAGATGTGACAGATAACGTTTCTTTTATAAATAGGTAGTTGCTTAATTAATCGAATATTAATATTTATACAATTCAATATAGGTATGAGACTAGTATTAAAGAAATTCTGTTTTTTTAACCTATCACATACCCGCAAAACGAGGCACAATAGTAAAACAATAACAGCGCGGTCTCATAGGACCGGTCGGGAATTCATGAATTTAATTGTTATAAACTAGTGTTTGACTGCGATCCCACCTGATGGTAAGCAGCGATGCAATCGTTATAGCAAACTAGCTGTTGCCAGCGACATCCCTCGCGTGAAAGTAGTAAATATCCCAAGGGAACATATTCCAGGATAAGGTCTTCCCGTGCGACGTGACAAAGTGGACACCTTTCCGAATCCGTTCCGACGTTCGAGCGTAAACCAAGAAACATGCGACATATAAACTTTCACCTATAATTTTGAAAACGAGCTGGATGTTCACTACAACAGGTATTTAGTTTTCAAAGCTCCAAAATTTCCTCTAATTCAAAGGTCACAGCTCTATAGATTACAAACAAAAACAATACCTCTACCAACATAGAACAAACAGAGTCCCTTTAGATTCTCGCCACATTACAAAACACAAAACACTTATGACGACACCCTAGCAGAAATAACTAGGCTACCGTACCCGTACTGCATCATCGCAAAACGGCCAGAATAAATAGTGATATTTAGCTTAGCTATTACAATGGTAGAGCGAGCTATGTCCCCCGGAGCGAGGCAATTTGCTCAAAAGCACAGTCCTGCGATTGCCACACCCGTCGCCTCTGATCCATGGGATGTACTCGCGGATCATGCTTTGTTATTGCTTACTTTGTAATTTTATTGTTTAGAAGGGTGGAAATAGCGTGGATAGCACAGTGAGAACGGGCACTATGAACTTTTACGCTGAATGATATCAGCAGTTCAGCATAAATACTTTTTACGCGGTAGGTTGTATGTCAACTAGGGACATACAACCTACCTGCGTAAAAAATATTCAATGTCAGCCTTGAATGCAGAGGGCAACTGAAGGAATACATGTGGGTTTTAGTCAGTTAAATTCTAACACCCCCTCTTGGTCTACCTAAAGCGCAGGAAGTAATTCTATAATAAATCCTAAAAACAGTCTAGTAGCAAAAAATTAAGACCGAAACCGAAACAAAATTTGGGAGGCTATTCCTGCTGCGATCGATAATGTTATGTTGCACTTTATTTATAAGGCAATGTACTTGTACTTTAAATATGGCCGAAGCTGAAACCGAAAATTCTATCAGTTTAGATTTAAATCTTGGCAAGTTACCTCGACTACCTATGTGTGGTCTTACCCACGAACCTACGAACTTATGCACAGCCCATAGACCACCCATCACTTTCCGTTACGGTGACAAGTGATGGCACGGTACCAGGAAGACAGAGAGCTGCAGCCACCTGCGTACTGCGTACTAATCAGATGTTAGTGAGCGCGCAAAAACCGCCTGCCAACACGTCATTATTGCAGTGCCCCGAGCATTTTTGGTTTTGATTTTGGCCGAAGTTTTTTGTCGAAACTAGCCCGAATCCGAAAGATCGGTCGGTCGAATTAAATCATTTTGACAAGTTTTGTATTAGATCAGTTTATTTTTAAGAACTTTTTGTAGCTACATATGTGTGGTCTTACCTACGACCCTACGAATCTATGCACAGCCCATTACTTCCATTTACGGTGTCAGGTGATGGCACTTTACCAGGAAGACAGAGGGCCGCAGCCACTGCGTACTAATCAGATGTTAGTGTCCGCAAATCGGCCTGCCGACGCGTCATTATGGCAATGCCCCTAGCATTTTTTTTGGTTTAATCTTGGCCTTAGTTTTTTGCTGAAACTAGGCCGAAGCCGAAACCGAAAGTTTGGTTTGACGCTAATTAGATTTTGACAAGTTTTATATTAGATCACTTTATTTTTAAGAACTTCCAGCAGCTATGTGTGGTCTCATCTACGAACCTACGAATCTATGCACACCCATCACTTCCCGTTACGGTGGCAAGTGATGGCACGGTACCAGGAAGACAGAAAGCCGCAGCCACCTGCGTACTAATCAGACGTTAGTGCGCGCAAATCCGCCTGCCGACGCGTCATTATGGCAGTGCTCGGGATATTCATCGTCCACTTTAATGGTTATCTCTCCATCTATGGGGAGTCCCAAGCTTCGGACATTTATGGGTGCCTGGTATGAAGCAAGAGGGGTTTAGATTCTTAAACGTAATGCCAAGTTTCGCGCGGGTTTTAAATAAATAGTTTCAAACTTGAAAAGCAGTTCTACACTACAAGTTTTTGTGAAGATGTCTGTATACCTTCCCAAATAATATTATCAATGCAAAGGGATACAGAAAAAAAAACAGGTAGGTTTTATTCAGTAAAAGTCTGACACTCCAAGCAGGAGTTTTTTTTGGCGATTTTCCACCTCAAAAAGAGTAAACGCATTTTTTTTAACACATTCTTTACAGGATAATCGTAAGACAAAATACATAGCCTCGGTGTGGGAGGGTGTGTCACAATTTTCTGAATAAAACCTATTTCTTACGAAGAGGAAATAAGGAATCTTTACCTATGTTCCAGGGCCCCAGGGTTCTCTTTCGCACAACCCAGGTCTTCAGTAGGCTTCAGCCCTGCCGGGTCCCTGTGGTTTTGCTGTCATCTCCTTACACTACACTACGCACCGTTGAAGACTTAGGCCCGGTCCGGACGATTACCGGACGACCGGATGGCGAGCTTTTTTAACGAGACACTGGTCTTAAAATAACTCCATAACGATCGTGTCATATTCTGTCTTAATAACCAAATTAGTCTTCAAGCATACCTTCACTTTCTGTTTTAAAACTAATTGCATTGCTTATTTAAATCGTACACCGCCTGGGGAGAATCTATTTGTAGTTGTCACACTTAAATCTCTGTTTTAATTGCCTCGTACCAACCATAAGTTATAGTATGGTTTAGTTTCTATAGGATGTCTGAATGGAATCTTAGGTTCACAAGTTTGCGGAAAGATCGTCAGAAGAGAATTTAAGGTAGGGGACGTTTTAGGGTAGGGGATAGGTAGTGAATTTAGTAAATTATCTTTTTTTCGATTGTCATAAACCGAATGTGCACTCATTTTGAATTTGGTTAAGTGCAAATATCTTTTTGACTTGACTCCTGAAGATGGCGGACTAGTTACTTTTTTAATATTATTTTGTTTTAGTTAAAATATTCAACTTGTACTTGTTTAAGTAATTATCTTTTCGACTCTAAAATTTAGAAACTCCTTCAAATTAATAAAACATACCGCAGACCAATTTTGGCTGGTCGTACATTTGTCCATAGCGGACAAATCGCCCCCTAATGGTCGCGTCGTGATAGAGCACCGTTACGTCACACAAATCGACTGATAATACAGCCGATTTATCGATTCATTTGCAACATTATCGAGAATAAACGTTTACCGATCAACCACTAATTCTGTTATCGTTGGCGTAATGTTGTAACATCTTTGAAATCGTTTCAAATCCACGTTATTTCAATTACCATCTCGATTTATTTATGTTAAGATCGAGTTTTATTCTTTGATCTGTATGGTTTAATCTTTAGAATGAACAATGTCTGCAATCAAGTTTATCATCATAAACTTGATATGGGATAATAACAATTTACGTATTCAGAATGCTAAAACAAAAACTTTAAGAGCATCGCAGAACGCAATCTAATTCTTATTCAAATCGCGTTTAAACACGGCAAATAAATTCCGTCCCCAAGCAAAACAAATCTGTAGCAATAAAGCATCCGAAAATAAATTACTCGCTACATTAGATGAAGATTATAAACAAAACTTAAATCGCACCTGAACCCGAGAACCGAGATTAAAATGAAGGGGCTGAAGAAGGCAGGGAACTCCCTATCTCTGTTCCTGGTCCTACGGGACTCGGCCACCATGGACCACAGTACTCGCTGATCAAAGCTAACGAGATTTATAACCAAGACGATATATAAACCAAATGTACGGAAGAGCTGGCCGGACTAAAATTCAGAACGAGTTAAAATTGGGCTTCAAATGAAACGCTTTGAGATTTGTAGAGACATGGTAATAAAATTATTTGTCGGACGCTAGTCTGGTGGGATGTTACAATTTGTTGGTTTCCTATGTTTTGTGTGAGATTAACGACCGTGTCATTGGTGCTAAGGTTGGCATGGAAGTTTCTATATTATTTGTAGCCATGTGTTCCTTTGTTGGTCTATTTTCTTAGAACTGCATTAAAGTTTTACATTCGTCGCTTGTGCTGCATTGTTTAGCATTCCTTAAATCTTAATTTAAAGTCATATTAACAGCTTGGCATTACAATTCTCCAACGTCCTCGACTTATTAGGAAAATCTTACCCTTCTACTGTAGCTGAATATCCTATCATTCCCTTTGAACTAAGTCGAAGGTTAAGTTTATATTGTGCCTCCACTCTTGTAGCTCTCAATACAAAACATTCCATAAAATTGTTTCCTCATTTTTATATCACTTCACAAGCGGCACATTCTCCAGCCATTTTTATTAAAAATTCTTCAAAGTTTCAACGAAAAAGAAATGTGGTTGAAAATGCGAAACTGTTTTAGATGTGCATGGGATTAAATCCGGTTTTTACGTTATAATAATTTACCAAAGTAATGTAATTATGGACAGGAGTGGAATTGAAGGCGCTCACGAAGACGCTATAAATAATTTTGCAAGCGCCGCGATGCCACAGACCCCATATTATTTATTAAACTATGGCCAAGTTCGAGTGGAGTCGATGAAAGGAGGTTTAAAACAAAACCCCTTGAAAGGAAACTTATGCTGTGATCCCAATATACCCTTCCCGAGTTTCTATTATATTCTCAAGAGCGTTTTTGGGTTGCCTTTGTTATAAATTTTGTGGCCAAGTATTTTTATGTCAATTGGTATTTTGTGCTTTTTTCTCTAAAGTCATATACTGCACACGGGTGAAAACATTTTATCTTAATATATATAAATCTCGTGTCCCAATGTTTGTCCTCAATGGACTCCTAAACCACTTAACCGATTATAATAAAATTCGCACACCATGTGCAGTTCGATCCAACTTGAGAGATAGGATAGTTTAAATCTAAAAAAAAAAAAAAGTTAGGTAAAGTAGGGTAGTGTAGGGTAGTGTAGGGTAGTGTAAGGTAGTGTAGGGTAGTGTAGGGTAGTGTAGGGTAGTGTAGGGTAGTGTAGTGTAGCGTAGTGTAGTGTAGGGTACTGAAGGGAAGGTAGCGTAGGATATGTAGGGTAGTCATTTGACGGGAAAAATTCCAAAAATAAATAATTGTCTACCCCGTGCGAAGCCGGGACGGGCTGCTAGTATGCCTATAAAAAGTAAGTGTATATAAATTTGACGTATAAGGCTCGACTCATTTATTAATTAAGGATGTTCAATTGTCACGTGGAAGAGCGGAGTCACCTAACATAAGCATTACTTATTGCTTAAAAGGTGCAAATCATGTTTGCAAAAGTAATTTGTGAAGAAATTAACATTTTTATTTATTTTAAATCAATTTACTAAATACTTTATTATGCTATAATTATATTCATGAATGATGAACAATATAATATTATCACATCAACAAATGTTTTCAAAACATCGTGCGACGCTTGAATGAGATTAGTGCTAACTTGGAGTCAAAACTTTACTCCGAAATATCGTCTGTTACAGTTGATATTTCGGAAGTAGAGCTTGATTCCAAGTTAGTAACAATCATAACTTAATTTGTAGGCCATGTCAACTGCATCGTTGACGCATAATTAGCAATTGTAATTCAATAGATGCTAACATGATTGATTCATGTCGCGACTTGTTTCGAGATTCCCATTCCCTGAGCTATAACTGTGCTTTGGGAATTCAATGTAATGAATAGGAATCTTGCATAAGTAATGTACCTATATGTAGTTGCTTATCTAGACATTTTGTACTCGTGTAGTTTTTCTTTTCAACGAAAAATACCTAGATTTTTTTACATAGACTTGTTTACCCAGACAGATTTGTTTTTCATTTTCAAATATTTCAGTTTAGCAAGCAGATTGTTTCCAAATAGAAGAAATAAACTTCAGAGCATTGTCGGAAAATGTGAGACCCCCGAGGGAAATCAGAATAACCGCGTAACAACGAGTGGCTATCGGTCTGTCGTAAATCACGAAACCTAAACGTAGATTTGAAATGGACTCCGAAAATATTCGCTCCGTCATAAGTGAAACTAGAAATGATGATAGAAAACAATAAATTGCAAACATGGTGCATATCCGAAACCGTTTAGCACGTAATATGTAGAGCAGAACCCCCTGATCGCTGACGCATCGGAAAAGGTGTTTGGAACAATCAATAACACGACCACTCTCACAGACCCCTCCTTGAAACTCCGCTTTTCATAATAAATTCAGCACTTGAGGGGATCGTGAGGAGTATCGGAGACCTCTTTGGCCTGGTCCTCAGCCAGTTCTCGCACGTCACTCGCTATAATCCGGTCAATAACATAAATTTCTTGGAGGCACGCTTCTTTATTGGATTTGTCGTTGGCGGCGAGCCGTTGAACCCCGCTCATAACCTATTCGTGTAAGGAACTATCGAAAATAAAATTTGTGGAAAGCAGGGAAATCTGTAGGCGAAATTAGGGAGGAATGGTTGGGGTTTTTGAAGGTGTGAACGTAATGTGGGTAACGGTACGGTAACATTTTCATTTCGGAGACCATGTTATCGTACTTTTATGAACAACGTAGTTAATTTTAATAGATCAATATTCGCTTCTCAATTGCCGTCACATTAGTTACGCAAATCTTTCACGTGGCCGGCGCATGTGATCGTTAATAGAACTGATGTGTCTAATTCGTGTTTATGTACCCTGGCTGTTGCGTTGTGTGGGCCATCGATTTATTGGACGATTGTTTCGTGATTATAGATAGTCATTTAAATAATTGCATGGTTGGACATTATTCGAGACCAGATTATAATTCATCTGGTTTCTTGTTACAAGTTGAAATAGTCCCAAAGAATAGAAGACGTATGTAGACAGGCACACCGAACAAGGTGCATGTCTTACGTACACATTTGTCAAAGTTCCACCAAGTTTCCACATTCGCGGTTTTGACAAATTATATGCAGTGGAAAATGTACAAGGAACATTTCAACACATGTCTCAGGAACTCATGCAAAGCACCTCACTCGCTGAGCGTTTTGTCTAGACGAATGTTCAACATAAATGTTAGATATTTTGTTCCTGTCCCGAGCGCAGTCCCGGCTCTCCGGGACTTGCCTTTCATTGCAAAACTTCGCAGACCGCCATGACAAATTTCCAATTAAATGTTTCTTTGGAGATATCTAAAGAGGTTTTAAGAGAAGTTTATCGCGCAGGTTTCTTCCTCGAAGCAATATTGTTTCTTTTTCTCGCACATGCGAATTGTTATAGCTTTCTTGACATCGGCAGTTAACGGCACATGTGTGGCTTAATTACGCTCGTATATCAATACGCATATTTAGTAAGACAGTATACGAGAGCGTCCCATCCAACGCCCGGTTGCCGTAAAAGGATCGTCAACATTTTTCTTCGGCGAGAGAAAGTTTTTGTATGCGCGCCGACGACTCGGTCATCCCTGGCCTTTTAAAATATTTGCATTTCTTTTGCATACACCGTGTAGATAGGTTTTTAAGATTCTTTACCCAGGTGGGTATAGTTTGAGCATTGTCTAGCATACTAATACGAGGATCGATAACAAAGCTTTTATTAGTTCAGTGAGAATTCTTGGAGAAAATTCTTTCGGATAAGCGCTTTGGATGCCAGCCAAAGATCATAGGCGAATTAATGGACGGAAAAGACATGGACCAAGTTGTTTTTACAAGGTGGCTTTCTGTTGTTCTTCTTTAGTGCCCTTCAAAAGTTAGTTTTTATAGTAGATATTTTGGATCTTCAGTTTTATTGCTTGGTGAAGACACATATCATTCATATACGCCTAAAATAATTCATGAGCGTTTTAGCAGTCTGGGTCCACAAAACCTTACAATATTTTTGAAAGCCTTAGGCACAATATCCTCCCGGTCCCGGTAATACCTCTAAGGTCCGGACTAAGCGTTTCGCCTCGTCCTTCATACCGCGTACATCGAGGGACTGGAACAATCTGCCTGCTGCGGTTTTTCCGTCCGATTATGATTTGGGTGTCTTCAAGGCTAGAGTGAATAGGCTTTTAATAAACTAGTGCGCCTCACCATCGACGATTGCATCACTGCTTACCATCAGGTGGGATCGCAGTCAAGCACTAGTTTATAACGACTAAAAAAATAAAATAAATATGTCTCAACCGCTTATTCAAGATCAGCCCTACGTCACGAAGGCTTTTTATCTTACCCTTATTTCAGGTTTCACAGGGATGTATGTACACGACAGTGCTATTATAATATCATAGACTACAAAGTGAAGATGCGCTACCCGTTACCCGGTTACCCGGGTACCCGTGTCACATCACTACCTGTGCCGGTGACAATTAAATTCATTAAATTTATTGTGGTCGGACACGTATTGTCTCCTCCCTTTATCGTGACGTCATAACCCTACACTGTCTATAGCTGGGTATAATTAAACCCTCTTTAATATAACCGGCGCTGCGTTGGCGTTGATTGGATTTTAAGGTGTTAAATAAAGGCGATTGAAATTGAATGGGTTCTAGAAAATGTAGGTCGTGGAAGGAAAAGTACCTAATTCTGAGTTTTTCTGTGGTTATTAATTTTGGTAGTACACGCTCTTATCCCTCCACATGAATTTACATGTGGAGGGATGGAGAGGAAGAAGGAGACCAAAGAAAAAATGGATGGATTGTGTGAGGAATGATATGAAAGAAAAGGGAATTGATGATACCATGACGGGTGACAGGACAGAATGGAAGAAAAAAACATGTTGCGCCGACCCCAAATAATATGAGATAAGGGCAGGAAGAAAAAAAATTACGCGCTCTTAATTTCAATAATTGCTAAATAAGATCGCGTAAACTTATAAGTTGTGAGGACGCCGACAGTAACAACAGTGTAAACCAAGTTTAGGCTGCATCACAGACTGTGTTGAGTAGCGATGTGGAGCGACAAACCCAGCGATGAGGAGGACAATGAGAACCGCCAAGACTTTGGTCTACTGTCCACGGACGCGTAGCTTCGAAGATGCGTATTCCTCATTATATGCCTGGTGTACGCCTGCGTGAAGCTTATATGCAAAATTACAAAACTCTGTCAAAGTTGGACGTTCTTTTTTGATAATTTTGAGAAGCAGAAACAAGTTGGTTTAAGACAAGCCCTTCAGATGTTATGAGCAGCGGTGGCCCAGTGGTAACTGCCCCGATTTGCAAGTTATAGGTCGCGGGTTCAAACCCGGTCAGGCGCATTATTTTGTGTAATTTATTTCATGACCCATGCTCTCAAAACGGTGAAGGAAAACATCGTGAAGAAACCGGCATGTCCTAGAACCAAAATTTCGAAGATATGTAACATCCACTAATCCGCAATGGGCCGCACAGTGGATTATGGCCCATTCCCTAACCAAGAGAGGAGGCCTGAGTCCCAGCAGTGGGAATTATAAAGCCGATAATGCTAATAATGCTTCAGATGCCCAATCCCATAACTGTTCACGAGGCTCCTCTTTTCTCATAGAAATAACACTAAGTTCACACCTATCAACAGCCAACATAACAATTAAACTTTACAATTCAATAAACTCGAGATAACTGACAAAGTCAATGTCCTTAGTAAAAGCAAGTTTTATAGCTTTTCCCGTAAACGAAATAAAGGTGTGGACTCACCAAAGATGTGCGAGACAGCTAAGAAAAAATACGCCAATGACGTTACAACAGTTTCTTACTCAGGCTTAGCGCAGCTGAAAAACGGTTAGCTAAGCCAAGCATTTGTACATGTACGTTCAATAAAAAACGAGAGATGTATACCGAAGGAGGCATATGAGGAATGTGTGCGAGAGATGCTAATGTGCCTATACGCATTTTCGCATCACTTTTTACATGTCACTTCACAGCTTCGCTACGCGTCCTCGCACATCTCCAGTAGAAAGGCACCCTAAAAGTGGACTGTCAGTATTACCGACACTCTTATCATACCGTGTAACTGTTAGTTAATTGCTTTATACTCTCTACCCGTATGTAGGTCGGTCTGTATGTCGGTTTATTGTTGTTTAACGAGTCAATTGCATCGACCCGTTTCGTCAGGAAGGACTGAATGATAGGTTCCGTTGATTGCTTACCGATAGCGATCATAGTTTTATGGGTTTTGGTCATAAAAGTGATGGGCATTTGAAAATGGGTGTTAGTTTACTAAGCAAAAACTAACGGAGTGCTTATTCAGTGTCATGTTTTACGATTATTCAGATTCCATATAGAAGATCCTTTATACTTACTTAATCATTTTCTTTCTGAAAAATGTCAAATATTATTTTTGCATAGGTATTCACTTCCAATCAGAATTCTTCAGGTTTAAGGTGCAGTCAGTATCGATATTTTGTTTAATTATTCTAACACAGGCCATATTTATGAACCGATATGTTTATTACAATGTTACCATACCAATAAATGATAGAAACAGTTTGAATTACCACCAAATAAATTCGAAATGATACATTAGTAGCAAGCTAGATTCATTGAGGGGCCTGCGGCGAAACCGATAAATTTCAATAAGTTCAATGACTGCAGTAGAATTCTAAGGTGCCTTAGATTAGATAAAGTTAGTTTTAAAACACGTACACTAATTGTCAGTATAGGGCACAGAGTAAGGAATGTCACTCCGGCACCGATGAGAAATACCATTACTAATACTAAATATTCGTGGGCTGAACATAAGTTACAGCTGTCAGTAGCGATCCTTAGTTAAAAATCATCATAGACCATCCCAACGTAACACTGGCAGAATAGTCGAAACCGGCTCAGATGCTATATAAAAAAAATAGACCATCAATATGTATCAGTTAGGGGTTTTTCACAAGAGATGTGTGAGGAAATCAGGTCGTGCAAGGATATGTCACGACGCTGTAAAAATTGCAACGGGCCCTTTTTTATGAACTCTGTACCTAATACTGGATCGAGTGCTGGTATATGGTACTTGACAGGTTATAGTAAAAATTTCATACTATTGTAAGGCATAAATAGTCAGATTCGTATTGAAGAAGCATGGAAAAAACTAAAAAAGTAGTAATTTAGAGGTGAAAGGAGCCTTCGGTTTTAGATGTTGTTTTAGCTTTCTTAAGCTTCTATTAAATGTTGTCTACATTAAACGCATCTAACTACTTATCCTTTCTATTATAACTAATGTATACCTACATAAACTTGATATGCTCTGAATCCAAAAATAGTAATTTGGCGCAGTTTGGTAGAAGCAATTACAAAGCTTCTACTAAACTGCGAAAATTGATCAGCGGATGTTTTTCGCGCATCTCAAACGCCTTTTGAGGGAAAAACTACCGTTATGTTTTGACAGTGCCATGTCTAACTGAGGCCGCTGTATCGTGTCTGTGGTCTGTGGTCCAGTGAGTGATCGGTAACTCGTCGCCTGCGGGGGCGATCGGTTATTCCCGCGCGATTTAATGCTTCCTGAAGTTAAGTGTCTGTGTGTGCTGCTCGTGAAGGTGTTACTACGGAATTAGTGCTTCTGTTGTCTTGCTCTTGTTTATTTAATTTGATTTTTTATGCATAGAAAGGTATTGGGGCCATTGGTTCGCTTCTGAAAGGAAAACCCCTGGAACGAAAGTCAAAGAAGGAACACTTGAGTGGGTTTTAACCAGTAAAAGTCTGATGCGCCCTCCCGCTCCATCCAAGAGCAGGAGAAATAATTAGATGAATTCCCACCTAAAAACAAAATGCATATTAAAGTACAGAGGTGAACTTAATGCTTAAGGCATTTTGTTTTAAGTTATATAAACTAGTGCTTGACCGCGATCCCACCTGAAGATTTTCCGATCAAGTTTCTTAGGACATGCAGAATCAATCTGTGGTAGGTGCAATATTTTTTACACTTTATTTATGACAAAAATACATAAATTGTTAATTATATCGGGTAGTACTTAAAAATAATACATGGACATCCTTAGATTTTTTTTCATTTAGTCTGTGGTGGTTTTTATGTAGGACCTTCTTCGTGTCTACCTCTAAACGGATAATGTTGCTTTTTGATTCTAATTTGATCACATCAAATCAATTTGATGTTACCGTTGTCGTCTATTTAAACACCAAACCCCCTACAAAGTTATCAGCTAAATTCAGTTAACACAAACATTCAACAAAGCAGACGATCCAAAACAAAGCAACACAAACAAGATTGTTAACATATTCCGTATCATTATACACGAACAATATCCCTAAACTCTAACCTAACATTGTTTGAAAACTGAACGGTACAGAAATTAGGCGGCCGCCTCATGTGCGGCTAAAAACCGCAACTCTCGATACGGAAGCGCACGCTTAAATGATGGAGGCGTCTCGCCGGGGTCGTCGGTCTCATACGTCATATCTAAGGTGCGATCCACATGGGGCGACACGCGATCGTCTCGCGGGTAAACGAATTTCGCGTTTATCGGGGTCGATGAGGCGCGATATGTTTCCGATGCGACGTCAAAGAAGGTGAGGTGTGATGTTAGATAGTATGAACTGACTAGGAAGTGTTGTATTAAAGATTAAGGGACCGATGAACAGCGAAAACGGGAAAGAATGTTGATGAGAGTTAAAAATTCTTAGGTCTTTTACCCGTAAAATCAAATTAGGAAATGTTGTGTAACATGTTATTATGTTATTACATAGGTTACTATCGTTTACTTGATAGTTACCTACGAGTATTTACCTACTCTTGTCTGAAAGACCCCTAGGTTGTAGCTATAAGGAAACACAGACACCGGCAAGGAATTTTATTCTTTAGCTGAAGATACGCATAATGAATGTGTTCCCAAAACGTTATATACATATGGGTGGAATGTCCACCACGTACCGTTGGTGCGACGTCGTACGTCTAGTGATCCGGCTACTGTATCTTTGTGTAGATTTGGGTTGCCATAAATACGTTAATATAATAGGACTAGGAACATTATGATTTACATGTACAGCATAACATTAACGATGTCACCATAAGCTACATACCTCTCTTTGTACTTTGCTAATGCCCCACTCAAAACTAAAACGCCACGAATAACCCTTCAACATCGCCTGCCGCACAATGTGTTAACTGCCTTACACACACGGCGGGTGCAAGATGATAAATAGAGCCCAAGTGTATCCATACCCACGTGTTTACTGCATATTGATGGCTCCTGAATAATCAGCGGCGACTAATTAACGTGGCTCCTGCTAAATAATGCACGCTTATGAATTCATTATTAGTTTTATGTTACACAAAAAGATGATGGTTCTAGGGCGTGAGATCGGAAATTAGATACTGAAAAGTTACGGAGTTGTTTTGTTAAGTGGTTTATAAAAAAATAATGTTTGAAGTAATTGTGACAGTTAATTAATTATGTTCGGTAGTGTCATAATTGTCTTTTACTTTAGTAATTACTGTCCTAATTAGGCACAGATGTGACAGTGTGCATAATATTTTTGTTCCGACAAAAAGAAATCCTTTGAAGTACGAATTTTCGAAACTAAGTGCCAACTTTCCAAAGAAAATAATATAAATATTTCACTGTCTTCCTCCACACAATGAACGTTCGATTCTCTATTCAAACTATTCTATAGGAAGACTTAATAAATCATAGACAATTTTTTTTTTCTGATCAGCCATTCGTATTTGTAAGTACAATTTGTTCTCGTCCTGCGTCAAAGTGCCATCGATTTTCTCCTTCCTGGCTTCACTCCAATCTCTTTCCTTTGCCTAATATATTTGTGAATAAAACTGCGGGGTATTGCGTAACAACATGGCCGGCCATGGGATCTGCCAGCCATGAACTTTTTGGACAAATTAATGTGTGTGCTGTTTTAGGGAAATAGTGATTGATGCTCTGAAACTAGGTTATTTATCGGAAGTAATATTTCGCATACTCAATTTAGCTTAAGTGTATTATGTGAAAAGAATCTACGCAGCGTTTAAACCCAAAATTTGTGTATAATATTCTCAAAAGGCGTCAGGTTAACAAGCTTTTAAGTAACACGCTTGTCCTACAAAATGGAACACATTATCAATTGCCGTTTCGCTCGTTTTACACGGAATAAAATACTAGATAAATGAAGGTTGCGATGTGCTAATAAAAAGCGAGGATTTATTCTATAGAAACGTGAGGAGTAGGAACACAAAGCGGAAAGTTTGGGAGACTGCGGTCAAATCATAGCCCTCTTGGGACAATAGTTCCCAAGAAGTTTCCGATGGCATCGAACTCACCTTGTGGTCAGGTCTGGATGGCAGCGGACAGCGGTTGATAGGAAGATGGAAAATAAGGTTCTTTCGTTTTTTATGTCATGTAAGGTCATTGTGAAACTTTTTTAAGTTTTAGTTTTCTTGTATATGTTTATTGGTGTACAATAAAGTATATAAAGATTCAATCATTGATTGAGATGCACGTTAATTTTATTCAAAACACATCACGTATCACGTCATGACCTGAGATACAAGTTAACTACCTAGTTCAGGAGGCAGAGTATTTATGTAATAATGACACTTGTAAGTAATTAAATGATTGTATTACACAATCGTATAAATTATGATCTGTTTAAATAAAGTGCGTTTACCGCTTTCGCCTCTGCTTTTTATACAACCGAATGCCTAGACCGACGATTCGATACGACCCTGATGTAGCTCTGCAATAAAAGTCTGAAATAAGTTGGAGTAGTACGTCCGGCCCGGCCACGATACACATTCATTCTGTTTGAATATTTCGCCGCCACCGACCGTTTAAATTTATTTAGTCTGGCAACTTCATTTGCTAAATTAAAAAGGTTTGTAATATTGCTTCTACGTTTGAGTCTTTATATTTACTCCGTGGTTTGAATGTTACTGTGAAAGACTTCGTTTGAAATATTTTAAGGGACATAATTACTCACTATTTGTGGCTTTTAATAGTTTAGAGTAAAATAACGATTAGTTATGAAGAAGATTTTGCAAATAGTGAAAAACCCATCAAAGTCTGTTGAAAAGAAGAAGATGATAATGAAGATGTTGATGTGTTGAAGTTGTAATATAAGTTTATAACTTGAAAATCCTTGTCTAAACCTTGAACTAATCAGGGCCTAGCTCTAACCTTCAAATCAAACTTCCTACAAATCATTCAACGAACTCAGACACCAGAATTCACACCCCCATAACCCCCAAACCCCTGTAACAATCTTCAACATAACTTACGTATCAGCATACCATCATTCGACGTCCCGCGAGACTGAAGGCAAGAGGGGCTGTTGATTTTTAATTTTCAAGTCCCATCTTAAACTGGATGAACTGCCTCGGGAATAAACTCGTCGACTCTGTCCAGATGGCTCAAAGGACGATTTTGGAGGGATAAAATATTGTAAACTCAAAGGGACATTGAAAATAAGAGGTTGTCAAAAGCGACGGGAGTTTCGCAAACAATTTAAAATAAAATACCAACGTAGTTAGCCTTACTTTTGGTATAGAAAAAGCAAAAATGTTGTGACGTAAATCGTGATAACTTTTCTACATTGAATTAAATATTTGGGAGAAATCTATATTTTAAATAATTTTACGTGGGCGACACCTGAGTTGGACCTACGTAGCATCAAATTCAAATTCATTTATTAGCGTTATTTTTGGTACATTTTACAATGAGATCTCATCGCGTCGCGTGACGTGGTTTTAATGTAGCTCTACAAGTATTGTAGCCAAATAAAATATATGGAGACCGATGCATCCAGATCGGCGTACGTGATCCATGTGGGTCCTATGTTATTCTACCTTAAATATTTAGTCCAGTGCGGGCTTGGAGGGTGATCTCCTAATTCTATGACTTACCAGTTTGTCACGTTGTTTTCCGTTTTTCTTGACAGTTTAGAGGACAGTGTTGATGAAAGAAATTTTGTTCTAAGTTAAGCGCCTGCTTGGGATTGAACACTCGACGTACATACATTGCGCATAATACATTATGCTTTGCTGATGACCAGTAAGATCCAATCTAAGAATAAATCGTTAATGGTACGGCGCAATAGTTGAATAAAATCCTATTCATAACCATAGATGGTGATGTCGTTGATGACCATAGAGAAGTGTAGACGAAGACAGCGTGAGAAGAATTAAGAGCTAATGTGTTTCATGATTTTGGGTGGCCATTTTTAACGGCCAATAAAAGTATCAAAATGTTTCAAATAAGGCAAACGTGCGTCAGAATAACGTTGCTATAGCATCTATCCATCACATTATTATCCACATACAACCGTCTCAACTAAGCCTTATTCAATACAAATGGAAACATTTTGTTTTCCTTTTGAAGTGTTGCCACGGAAAGCACGTTAAGCCGTAGGTCCCGGCTGTCATTTGTAGATCTTTGGCAGTCCTTACGGATAGTCAGAAACCAGTAAATCTGACTACTACTAGTCTTGCCATGAAGTACCGTGTCATCCCAGGTAATAGGTTGTGGAGGTCTGGTAGGCAGCCGCTCCTCGTAAAATACTGGTATTCAGCTAAATCTGGCTTGACTGGAAGCCGACCCCTATATAATTGGGAAAAGGCTGGGCAGATGATGAATAAAAGTATCAAAATGTTTCGTCAAAAGGCAAACGCGCGTCAGAGTAACGCGTGTTGCTATGTCACCAATGCTAACCATCTCAACTAAGCCTTATTCAATACGAATGGAAACATTTTGTTTTCCTTTTGAAGTGTTGCCACATTAATCAGCTTCCTTTTAAGTAATGTTTTAATTAACATATTATTTTTATTTGCAGGTAATTTATACTTTCATTACTTGGCGGCTCAAATTGGTAAGAGAGATTTAATATTACGACGGGACATCACATTTTATTTTTATTAGACAATAAATAAATATTATAAGTTTTAAATTAAATAATCTTTATAAATGATATCTATACCAATAAAACTAATCATTTTTAGCACTTATGGATTAGTAAAGCTCCAAACTTCGTGGAAAATAAATTAATAACAAATAAAGTGAGTATATGTCACCGTAAAATTGTAAATTCTGCGACAATCTTCGTTTGGTTACAATTTATCTCGCTTGATTGTAAACTATCGGAAGATTGTAAACCTTAACAAATAATTCACGATTTAACGCATTACTTATTTCTTAGTAGATTGTAATATGTCGAAGTGAAACTATCACGCTTACCCCTATTTTATCTTCTTAAGATCTTTGAAAACTTTTTTAACGTTAATCATAGTTATGACTTCTCCCGCTCAGGGCGGAGCGGAAGGGCGTGTCAGACTTCTACTGACTAAAACCCACCTCCTGTTCCTTCTTTGCCTTCATCCTAGGGTAGCGGGGTTCTCCATAGACTTTGTTTTTTTTAAGGTCACCATCAAAACAACTTCTCCCGGTCTGGGTGCAGCGGGAGGACGTGTCAGACATCTGTTCCCTATACATTTTGAGACTACGCTCTAAATACACATAATCCAGAGACGATTGTGTCTCTATATATGTTTTGCCATCACGACCCATCGGCTCTGTCACATTATCATAATCTCCGTCATTAGTGCCACCCTGACAACAGTGCCAACTTGCCCGCGCTAATCCAAGGCGCCAACCTTCCGCAAAGTTTACCGTAGCAACATTAGCTGCAGCTAACTGAGACTGTTAACTTGTTAGAGCGCTGCCATATTGATTTTATCTTAAAATACGAGATCTTGTAACGTCTTCCCGCCTCTAAGTGACTGTCACTGAGTTGTCTGACTTATGTAAGTTGACAATGAACTGAGATGTGGAACAGAGAGGTTTGGTTTGTGCGAAATGAAATGTGTTTTAGTGTTTCAGGTATAAGATTCATTTTTGGATAAGGAAAATTTGTGGTAGTGGTATTTTCGAGCTAAAAAGAGATGTTTCTTTGGATCTAAATTAAGATAATTGTAAATCTTTTCAAACAGATAGTTAAGATAAAACTGCGTTTAAGCTATTAGTGAGTCCATGCTCCGGAGCGAAGGGTGGTAGAAAGTGTAAGGGAGAGGACATCCTAACGCATCAGCCCCCACAATATCTCCTGCGGCTGTTGGTCCCGAGACACACGTTGCAGGACACAGTCCCTGGATTACTGACCATAGTAAGTGCAGACTTACGGACGACAAACAATAGGTGGCTCACCGTCCGATAAGGTCAAAATGCGTGTCGACAGCATGTTCTGTTTCACGTTTATCTCAAATCTACTGGCACACCAGTCTGCCAGGGTTGCGGGATTATTCAAAAAGGTACCAAGGCCCTGAAACGTAAATGGGCAATTGAAGAAACACAATTATCTTGCTTTCCTTCTCGCTCTGCCCTGGACTGGAGTTGTTTGAGTTGTTTCATGATTTCTCACCTATAAAATGTCTATACCTACCTAAGTCATTATTTCTGTCTAAGATAGCGCTTAGTATCTCATAATAGGTATTCATACAAAGTAGTGCGGAGTCTATTCTTGAAACTGTTTCAAATGTGCCAGCCTTTCTACAATGAGATCAAAAGAAACACAGAACACGATCGAAGACACATGACATGACACAGAGAAACTACGTATCTATTATAACTATAAGTCGACCTTGGCATAGTTTGCAATACATATGTAATATTTGTTTACTATGTGCCATTGTCAACATAAAAGGCTATCCGTGATGTCATGATGGTCTAATAATGGTTAAAGCACCGGCCTCTTATGTATGGCGTTGCGAGTTCAAAACCGGGCAAGTACCACTGTGAATTTTTCAATTCAGAAGAAGCATGCTCTCTACGTTAAGCCTTTTATTTTCTATTATTTACCTACAAAATGTTACTGAAAGAATACTTCGAAGATCGAGCTTAATTTTGGTTTAATTTAATTACCATGCGAAGTAGATGACATTTTGTTTTCAATATTATTTTTACTTATTTTCTATAATAATATCAAATAATATTGCAACACATCTTTTTGTTGGTTAAACTTGCGATTTTTTCATACAGCGGCTGATTGCATTAATTGTCGCTTGTAAGCCTTTTGTTATTTAAAGGACTAAAACAAAAAATATCAGTAAACCATGATTCATTTAAAAGTGCACCTATAACGGTACCGCCTTCCGTACTCAAAATAACTTCTCGCAGTCAATAATGTACCGTTCGCAATATATTGTAAGGTTGGTAACCACACACCAACAGACCGCACACACTTCGCCAAGCTCGGTGGACAATGAAGACGAATATTCAATCAACATAAAGTGTTTGTGGTGATTTTGCAGTCAATTAGAAAATATTAACTGAGCTAATAATTTTAAGTCTAAACGTGAAAGTCTAAAATTATCTCAACGAAAGATAAAAAGGCACAGGAGTGGGTTTTGGTCAGTAAATGTCTGACATGTCATCTTGCTGCGCCCAAGAGCGGGAGAAGTCATTGGATGATTTCCAACCTAAAAAAAGAAAAATTTCTATTCTAGGGGACTTACCATGCCATGTTAAAATGACAAGCGTGTGAGCGAGAAAAACCCCACCCTATATAGCTGCATCTAACTTACATAGCACTACTTTATGTTATATAAAAAAATCTAATTGATTGATTACTAAAATCAAACAAATCGCCATTTAGTAATAGCCCACTGTTAGATATACTCGTAAGCCTCCGATTTTCCGCCTTTCGATTTCATTACTTGATTGTTTTAAATAGAAAAGCCAAGTCCGAAAAAGATAAACGTAAGTGAAATGCTAGTCCCCAATTTATCTCGAAGATACAGCCTATCTGAAATCTAGAATAGACCGTATATAAATCTAAAGAGCCCTTACACATAAGTAGCTCTTTTTATGCGGGTCAAATAGCGTTTCAGGCAGGATTTCTTTTTATGATATGCTCTTTCAACGCATATTATGGGCGAAAGAGATTCGCTGGCTATTTTTGATTGAAGTCATATTTTTCTTTTTTGTTTTATTGACGTTTTGTAGCTTACTAGCTTTTTTCTATATTTTTAGCAAGTTTTATGAAATACTCTTGATTTAATCGCGCTTCTTGAATCTTGTCACATGAATCTACTCGACTGTATCGACCGAGATCTTCTTAATTTTTAGTCAATATTCAACATTTTAAACTGTTTGAGACCCTTTGGCTACGTTAATTGCAGCATCGATGACATTGTAAAGTCCTTCAAAGTACAAGTGTGTGGGAACTTAGGGCACTCCAACGTGTGACTCATTTTGTAAACAGGGGTATCGCAGTTGCATTGGGTATCCGACGACGGGTCTACAAAACCCCATTTCGCTAAGTTATGTCTGCAGCGGCTTACATGTGCCCAGTATGTAATTCACATCCAGGCAGATATTTCTGGGGTTTTACGAGGTCAGATGGTTTTAGGTAATGTTTTTAGATCTGGGTTAAGACATAGGACTCGTTTTATCCATGAAGTACTGGATATGTTGCCTTGGGATGATTCTAACTTTCATCTCCCGAGCTCAGTCGCTGGCCAAAACTATTTCATTATAATAGCATTTAAAATCTTTAAAATATCAGTCTTATGATGCATCAGAATTTTCCTGCCTTGCACAAAATATCGTTTGTTACGGCATCAACGATATATAAGTCCACGTAAGTGGATGTTTGTGCAACTGGGGCCTGTAAGCGCTCACCTTCGCGAAAAGGGAATCGGAAAATATTATTTCAATTTACGATAAAAAACATAGAATAAAATGAAAATAAAAAGCTTTCAGAGAGCTGTTCCTATGCGAGGAAGGTATGAGCCTGAATAAGGTACACAAATAATACTAAAGAATCGATGAAATCTCTTTACGAAGCGTAAAAAACATAAAGGTTTCCAATCGAGGTATTGAGTGTATTGACGCACCTTCAAGCGCTGAGCATCAAAACGGCTCCGAACTCAATAAGCCTTCTAATCCATTGTTGGAGCGTATCATGAGGCTCAATACTCTCCGTAGCGACGAGGGACTAGCGCGTCAATCAAAACAATTCTTTAGAAAAGTAAAAGGATTCCGAGGAAAAGGAAAGATCGAAGACGCTGTGATATACTCGTAGCTACGTAAGGGTAGGTAGGTTTCCATTTTTTTCTGTCCTTCGCTTTTCTATGATCTTTGTTTGTTTTTGGATGGGAAATTATTGAAAGCCTGGTCCAATTCTAGGTGGGACGGACGGGAGAGTTAGATGTTTTACTCCACTATAACTCACCTGTAATCTTTTAGGTTCCCTTTGCCTTCCAAGGCCATGGTAACCCTTTCGAACTATCCCCTTGCCTGGATTACCATATCATGACCGCCGATTTCCACGCACTGTGAAAGTTTCAAACCTTTTCTGGTATACAGCAACAATAGCTTGTAGATAGTGTAGAAATAAAGTAAGTAAAGATTATTATTAATTTATATAAAAAGAAGCTGAAAAATTATTTCACCGTTATAAAATTAAACAATTAGGCATGAACATAAAAAGGGAGTCTCACCCATAGGACAGAAACGAGGTGGATAGTCTAACAATTCAATTATATTGAAGGTAGTTAGTAAAAGAAAAATATTTTCTTTTATGAAATATGAGTAGATTAGTATACAGCCTGATTACTGCATGAAAATAGATCGAAACAAGCCAGTTTAATCAAGATAACCCTTGACGAAACCTATTTTTGCGTCTTAAACTTTAAATAAACGGTCATAATTTGTTTTGAACTTCCGAAATTACATTAGAGAGTTCGTCATGAGTAACGAACAATTGAAGCCATCAGTGAACAGATTTCTAAGTTCGAATCTTATTTACTAACTTTGGTTTCAAGAACTTCGATGGCTGACAGAAGTTAAATATTGTTAATTTTAATTTGTTTATTAGGATTGCTTTCTTCAGGAACGTTTGAAAGAGTTGCCGTGGCTTTAGGTTAGGTTAGGTTTTGACAGTGCGAACACCTACGGTTTCCTGGTATCTTTTTGAGCCACGCGTGGATAGGGTTGAAGAGGTTTCATGCGAGCAAACCCACAAGCATAAGCTGGTATCTAATAGAACACAATTAAAACAAACTCAAACGTCGTGGAAATTCTTGATGAGATGAGCTAGCCATAACCAAGCCCTATACTCGTATAACTCCTTGATACACAGTTATTCGTATAAAACAAGCCGGTATAATTTAATTTTCCGCAAATTCAGCATCTCTCGTAAAGACGGCCGTAAACCTTGAAGTTTTTATGACATTCTAGACGAGTATTAGTGTATAAGAATTATCGTAAAAAGTTACTTAACGACCTTAGACTCAGCTAAGTTTACCACTTATTACAAGAACACGGTGTTACAAGCGTTAAGAGCCTATTACACTATTCGATACGTCGACTCGATACGTCGATTCGGTACGTCGACTCGTTACCTCGACTGGATACGTCGAGCCCCGTCGAAGACCGTCTTACCCTTATTAAACTACGCGACGTAGACTAAGACCGTTCGTAAAAACGAGTGGTGTAATAGACCTTTAAGGATATTTTTGTATCGAAGATGTGCGAAGCGGCGCGAGGTTTGGTTAAGCTGGCAGCTTCTCCCGTTTTAAAGTGAAGCAAAAAGGCATCTGACTTTTAACCTATCACATATCCACAAAACGAGACACAATAGTAAAACAATAACACCGCGGTCTCATAGGACCGGTCGGGGATTCATGAATCAATGACTAAAGCCCACCTACATATATCCATCAGTTGCCCTTTGGGTTCAAGGACAATGGTATCTCTTTCGAAAATTCCCGTGACCCTTAGCGGGCGTGACTGATTTACAGAACAGAGATCAAGAGAACGAATGAATGAAAGAGAAAGAGTCTGTGTAGGTAAGTGTTCAGTGATTCTCGTAAGCACTCTTTCACTCATTCACCTCGTATGTCACAAGATACCAGCTGCATTTTGTTAAAACGTGAGATTTGCGAACATTGTGCGAATAGATATTAAATTCTTAAGCTTCTTTAAGACGTACATAATAGATGTTTCTCGGATGTTAAAGACTTGAAAATAATTGTGGAAGAAGCGATTATCTCTAGGTACTGTTTGTTTCTTTGTAAGAGGTACGGAGATGGTTCGTGCTTTCGCAATTTTGTTCCTCTCGTTATTTCAACAGAGTAACAACTTTGTACATCTAATAAATAAATCAGTTTTAACTACTTTGTTGATTTAGTATTTCGCTATTGCAGAGCTCATGCTCTAGTCCTTTTTTTGATGTGGGAAATCATTAAATAATTGCTGCCGCTCTGCGTAGAGCAACAGAAAGTGTCAGACTGTTACTGACTAAAACCACTGTGTGTTACTTCAGTTTTAGAACAATCCCCCAGCCCTAGCAGACATTGGTCCTACTGGGCTACTTCAGTTTTACTGATATTTTTTTGAGGCGTGCGTGGAACACGTGGACGACGAGTTACGGGCAGCTCGCCGTCCGCAAACCCGCACCTACGGTAGCGGAAATCGCCCTGCGACTTCCGATGCCCGGGATGTATCCTACGGCGGCGGCGGCGCGCGTGACGATGACAATTTACTTTTAGAAATTCAAAGGTGTTTTTGTACCTACTGTTTAACGGTACAAAGTATGAGTATAAGTATAAGTACCCAGTTAATGGGTGTTGGAGGTCTGGTAGGCAGCGGCTCCTCGTAAAATACTGGTATTTAGCTAAATCCGGCTTGACTGGAAGCCGACCCCAATATAGTTGGGAAAAGGCTAGGCAGATGATGATGATTTAACGGTACAATTAAATGTTCCACAACGTCTCTCAGGTCTCAAACTATCTTACATCATCAGTCAGGTCGTGGGCTTATTGACCTGGCGAGCGGTTACAATTATGACATTTCTCTCTTACTTAACCTCCAGACACAATAGCATTGTTAAGCACACACCTAGATTACTTGACAGGGTTACCAGATTTTATAAGTAAATCCGGAGATAATTTAGAATTTTTTTTACCTAAATAACACAAGAATTTTCCGCGCGCGGTTGTCGTAGTCTATCTAGTGACTATGACCTAAGTATCACATTTTTTTTTGTTTTTACTAATTCCGGCCGAATTGGTACGTATTATCATCTGGACGGATAGGACGGATACAGAATAGTTATTGGATATCGTCAGTGAAATTCTAACAGCACGGAAGTCAAAAGTGGCTATTTTACAGGAGAGTGAAAAACTGTATAATATGAATGTAACGTACGTATAAGACCGTACCTATTGTGTTTACTTATTAATTACAAATGAACTCTGTGATGCTTTGAACTCGTGAAAATCTATGTTAGTTTTCACAAGTTTTATGTTTTATCCAATGACATTCAAATCTCAAAACACACACAAAATGACTTTCGCACCGTTAGAACTTCACAGACGGCGCATTGATTTTTATTAATAATAAAAAAGTTTTTCCTTTTTTTTTAATTTTAACATAATTTTTTAAATCTTTCCTCCCTACACTACCGGGCATTTCGCGAAAATACAGATGTATGTATGGCAGCCCTAGTTTGGGATAACTTACAGCATGAACACACAACTGTCAGTGTAGTGGACACAAAACAACTCAATGTCCTCAATAAACGTCAATAGTCCATCCAGGTGGACCGACACGGAAATATATGGTTTCGACATTGCGACTCGACGTGGGTTGCCATTACTAATTAATCTCGAATGTGTGTAGCATAGACTATAGAGCACGGAATCATCACAGCGATTGTAGATACTATTGCAATAATATAGTCCGTCTTATCATTAGACCTCTTTTTCTCAGGTCGCGCTTTCATTAGACTCTACGTCTACGTTAAAATCAAAAACTTTGTATGTGGTATTACTGACTAGTAGGAGAATCATGTCTTGACATTTCATTTTTTTTTAATTTCTACAATTGGGACTGAATAATCTTGCCAATGAAATTTAAAAACAAATACCAGGTCGCGCTTTTATTAGACGCACTCTAGTTCTAGATTACGGTGTACTTTCATTTTTCAAAAATAGCTGAAAAGTAGCATGCCTTGAAAAAAGGCCGTCAACTTTTTTGAGAAAACGCAGACATTTATACACCATAACGGTTCCTTTCGTGGAATAATCTTTCGCTCTAGGCTTCACCTAGAGAGGGCGTGTCAGATTTTTACTTACTGAGACCACACGTTCATTCAGTTTAAGGTGATTTTTAGGTAGATTTTTCAGAAGTCGACCTTAGTAGGCTTCGGCCCTGCTGGGCCCCGATACGTTTTCCTTTACGGTCCGGGGCCACGGTAACTGTTTCCAACAATCCCACAGTAAATTTTAGCCTACTTTTTAGGGTTCCGTAGCCAAAATGGCAAAAACGGAACCCTTATAGTTTCGTCATGTCCGTCTGTCCGTCTGTCCGTCTGTCCGTCTGTCACGGCCGATTTACTCGGAAACTATAAGTACTACAGTGATGAAATTTGATGGGAATATGTGTTGTATGAACCGCTACAAAATTATGACACTAAATAATAAAAAAAAGAATTGGGGGTGGGGCCCCCCATACATGTAACTGAGGGATGAAAATTTTTTTTTCGATGTACATACCCGTGTGGGGTATCAATGGAAAGGTCTTTTAAAATTATATAAAGTTTTCTAAAAAACATTTTTCTTAAAGTGAACGGTTTTTGAGATATCAGCTCTCAAAGTCGTAAAAAGTATGTCCCCCCCCCTCTATTTTTATAACTACGGGGTATAAAATTCTAAAAAAAATAGAGGTGATGCATGCTAATTAACTCTTTCAACGATTTTTGGTTTGATCAAAGTATCTCTTATAGTTTTTGAGATAGGTTGATTTAACTGTAATTTTGGTTAAGTTATTATATTTGCTGCTACGGAACCCTTTGTGCGCGAGCCCGACTCGCACTTGGCCGGTTTTTTTAATAATTTGGTTCGTAGCTATAAAACTGTGAGCTGTCACTATGCTGTCACTGCAGTCACTGACAGGCTCGTCAGACGTTTAGGACTGATTCGTATACCGTACTTGGTGACTGTAAATGTCACACTGAGTGATATATGGGGGAGATCGATTGCTGCCGATATCTATACTCCGACGGTTTAGGTAGTTAACTAAATGTAAACAATCTTGGTATGTCTTTTTATCTAAAAGTTGTCTATAAATTGTATGTAAAAATCTTTGCGACTAGGTATTTACCTAAACCGATGTTAGCTAATAAACTAAATTTAAATAATCTTTGTGTATATTATATACGACCTCTTTATTATAAAAAGACATACCAAGATTGTTTACCTTTAGTTAACCACCTAAACCGATAGAGTATAATAGTTCTGACATCTCTTTGAGCTTCGTGCCGTCGACGACACTGTCTCGGTCCGGACGGTTACCAGACGCCGGCTACTCGTTGCTTGTCGACAGCAATCCACGCGTACGGTTGCACAATATTATGTTTGATAGTCAAGGTCGGGGTCTGGGCGGCTGGCGAGAGGACGTCAGCTCCCTCACGCATGCGGCCGTCTCCTTCGTTGGCATTACTGCTTCGCAGAAGCATGTATGCCCGGTCCCCTTCATATGTCTCTTCATTAAAAGGGACAAAAGAACTAGAAGAAATGTTAGTGTCCGCTGTCCCCATTGGGTGTGTCAAACTTTTACTGATTAAAACCCACCTGTGTCCTAGTTTCTCTTTGCGTTCCAGGGTCACGGCACTACCATGCAGCTCAGGCAACACAGGCTGCGATTACCATTGTAAACACTGAGTCACAAATTCAATGAGAATCCAATAGTATGATGTGCTCAAAGCTAAAAGTATAGCCCTCGTAATCACTTCCTCTTTCCTTTCATGAACTCAGCAATGTAAATATTTGTTCTTCTGTCAATCATTGTTGATGAACACTTACTACCTATTAGTCAGTCTTGCTCTTTATAGCCTTGGACAGGACAGTGGCCTATCTCTTTAAACACTCTTCTCAGTTTGGAAATGCACTTACAATAACGTATACGTTTATAACTGACGGCTGTTATTCAGAAAGTAGCTATCCTTTGCTGTTTTACCCGCGTCTTTGGTCGTGGCATGATATTACTAGATAAATTCATTTTTCAATTCGAACAGTTTTTTTTTATTGTTATAAACTAGTGCTTCACTGCGATCCCACCTGATGGTAAGCAGTCACGCAGTTGTTGATGGTGAGTTTATTAAGAGCCTATTCACTCTAGCCTTGAAGACACCTAAATTATAATTATAGTTAAAATAAAAATCCATTTTGCTTAACATTTCGGTGTTTTTGATAAAATATATAACGGAGTCTCGTTATCAGAGGGGTCGTGATATGTCAGGAAAGCAAAGCAAAGTCTTCGGTATCACTTTTGTTTATTTGCTTACACACAATATGGCTCGATCCAAGATCTAGGAACGCGGGAAGTTTAGCATGGAGTATTGGAGATTGTCTATCCAGACCGCCAGACCGGTTCAAAAATTCCTTTTTCAGTTTCCAAGTTTTCAGCACACCAGCTCCAGTTCTAGGTTAATCCGAAAAACCATAAAAATTGACTGTCAACGTTCGTGCACCTGTCAATGTCAAAAAGCCGGCTATCTTCCAGCCAGACCAATCACTCGGTGTCGCCAGTACTCCACGCTAACCATCCCCAAGTTATTTACTTGGCGTTCCCAAACTAAGGTTTGGAAGACCAGGTTCAGTTTGGAAAACTTTCAGCTAAGGCTGTTGAAACTAAATACATAGTTCCTCCAGTGAGAGACAGATGGCGCTGATTCAAATTGAAATGAGTCGTCGCTGCGACATATATTACTTTCAGGTTTATAATAGCAGTCGTATTTCTTGTAAGGTTGTACAAATTGACTTTTTCAGAAAGGAGTTCGGGCCTATGTAGGGAGTTAATTTTTTTTATGGCTTTAGCTTGTGACTTAGTAGGTAGTAAGGTTTTGTAAAAAAAAACCCTTTAAAAGAGTACCGGGCTTAAAGAAAGAGTTACTACAAATTACAACATTGACAAGATAAGTACCAACATAAAGTCTACATCACCATCTCCCTAACTTTTTCGCAACTAGCTACGAGTAGAGTTCGGCTCACAGTCTAATCGGATGCGGCTGAATACCTGTGTTTTACATGGGACGACTGCCAATCAGACCTCCATACACTACCCAGTTCCCAGTAACTGTGTTGTGGAGCTACAACTCAATAGGTGATCCTTGGATAGGCTGATGGTCACACTTTCTGGCGTCTAACTAACTATAACCACTGAAAGGTCTACACAACCGGGACCAAAAGCTTTAGGTGCTTTCCTAGACATAGAGTGTAGTAATCACCCTTTGTAGTAATCAGCCTTTCGGTATTTTACAGGATGCATTTCGGAGAGTGTGCGCAGGAATTACACGAATTGATTCCGCCATCCCCTTTTTACCATCGGCCAAACCGTCGTACGGCGAATATCCATCCTTATGTTGTTGTAACCTCTACGGTCCGGACTAAGCGCTTCGCTTCGTCGTTTATATCGCGTACATCGAATGACTGGAATAATTTGCCTGCTGCGGTCTTCCCGTCCAATTATAATTTGGTTGTCTTCAAGGCCAGAGTGAATAGGCTCTTAATAAACTAGTGCGCCTCACCATCTAAAATTGCATCACTGCTTTCTATCAGGTGGGATCGCAGTCAAGCACTAGTTTATATAATTAAAAAAAAAAAGTAATGTCTCGTACATAAAGTCTACGTGAAATCGTAAATTAAATAAGTCACTGGATTCAAAGATTAAGCTGAAGTCCGGTAAAAGTTTTAAATAGTGCTCTGTGTAGCAATAGTTTAATGTCGTTCTACTTCTAAATAAATCTAACCGTACCGATACAATAAAAATCGCATTAATTCTCGACTTTCTTGCGTTTCTCCAGGCTTACTTGCAAGTCGTGAAAATGTTTTATCACTGAATTAAAATGTAATCTTTTGTCAGTCGGAGTTTCATCTGATCCGCACCTTTTATTGTGTTCTCAGATTTTATGGGATAAACTGACAGTTTGTTGCGTCTCGCTTTAAAGTAGGACGGTGCAATGAGCTAGTAGGAAATGGAGCATTTATTTGTATACTTCCGAGAGTTTCGATGTTGTAATAGGTGGGTTTAGGAAGTTGGGTAGACATTGTTATAGCAGTAATTATTTATTAACTGTGTGAACCTGCTAGCTGCTAGGGTGGCGAAATTGTTTGCAAAAGCTACCATTGGCTAGGGCCAATGGCAGTTCTAGAGAACGCAAAGGGTATATGAAGAATCACAAAATTCTGACACAGGGAGTGTCAGAATTTTACTCGTTTCACTGCTCTGGGTAGACATTTGATGATTTCTCACCGAAAAAAGTCCTATGTTGTGAAGAAGTGGTGTGAAGTGATTGTTGGATTAAATATGCATAAGTACCATGTCAGCGTAACTCTACATCCAATCGCGTATTTCGCGTACAGAACAAGTTAGTCATTGGATCCACCCTAGCTAACAACACCTTGGTGTTACCGACTATCACGAAGGGTTTCTGAAGTTCTTCGACCTGCATCCTGCGACCACTAGGCAGTTTAAGAGTGGATGAATTGCAGTCTTGTCTTCCTCTGTCCAGGATATACATAGTCGGCTATTTATAACATATACATAACTAGCTGTGCCCTGCGATTTCACCTGCATTTTTCTTTACTGCTCCGCTCCCGTGGGTTGTAGCGTGATGATATATAGCCTATAGCATTCCTCGATAAATGGGCTATCTAACACTGAAAGAATTTTTCAATTCGGACCAGTAGTTCCAGAGATTACCTCCTACATACAAACTTACAAACATACAAACTTACAAATTTGACCTCTTTATAATATTAGTATAGATGACCGAGAGGTGCTTACTCAAAAATCTGGGCTTACTATGCATATTAGGTTTTTTTTAGGTGGGGTATCATCAAAATGACTTCTCTCGCTCTGGGCGGAGTAGGAGGGCGTGTCAGACTCTTACTGACTAAACCCCATCCCGTTCCTTCGTTGCCTTCGATCTGGGGGACAAGGTGACAACCTTTCGGATTTTCCGTGTTCCCCAGAGGCTTCGGCCCTGCCCCCTACAGTTTGCTGACATCTCCTTGAGGCGCGCGTGGAACAGAACGCGCCGTTGACGACTGGGCTCGGTCCAATGCATTTTAGGTAACATTCCATTTTTGTAACCCTCCATGGTTGCCTTAAAATTGTCTGCAGTATTTTATGTGACGAAGGTGGGCGTCGTTTTTATAGTTTACTTATGATTGTAAGAAATGCAATGAGTTTATGAGTATTTTATGACTGCGCTATCTTTTGTTGTTCATATCGCTATTCAGTAGGTTAATGCTAAGTAATATTTTATTGTTTAACTAGCTTTTCCCAGCTCTTTGGCCGCGTGAAAGTAGAAAATTATTTCAAGAGAACGTACACACCTTATGTGCTATTTTAGGATGTAATCTACTCGTGTTTCAAATTGTATCTTAATCCGTTCAGCATTTTAAGCGTGAAGGAATAACACTATAGACGCATTGATAATGGTTTAGAGGGTTTCCGCTTTATTTTTATTTTTTTAAACGTTGCCCCACACTAGGAATTACTTCTGTATCGTGGGTGCGTTTACACAAGACGCCCAGACTCGGAACCACTATCTGTAGATCATACCAATATTTGTTCCGTGCTGGAATCGAACCCGGAACACGCAGCGCAGCAGTCAATCGGTTAACCACTGCGCTAACCGTGCCGTCTTTGTATGACATTTGTAGTGAAAATACTCATCATCTTCCTACCCTTGTCCCGTTTTATTTTAGGTCGGCGCAACACGTTTATAGTAAAAATACTGTAAGATTTTATTTTGACTTCGTCAAATTCCTGATACCTAATGAGGAATCGGGTCGTGGGTCAAAACGACTGAAGAATAATTTACACAAAAACATTTTCTTTGATCATTTGGGTACCATGCATAAAAGTCTGATGGCTACCTATCAGTATTGGTATTTACACTTTATAGACTATCCACTAACCTACATGAAAGAAAGTCATAAAAAGCCTCTGTAACGATCTGTCATCTACTCTCAAAAAGTCCGTTACTGTACAAGCATCAGGTTATCCGTCGATACCCTCATAAATCCTACTTTGACGGGAGCAATCTTACAATAAATTGAATACTGTCCGGCACATAAGCCCAGTATCCTACAATATCTACCCGCTGTGCAAATAGCCAATTTATACATCGCCAGTTACACCTTAAGCGGTGTGCCCACTACACCGTAACGTACCGACTAGTGCAGGATTTTTCGGAAGTTACTTTGGTCCTAAAATGCAAATATAATGTTAAAGGAATTCTGTTGGGTTTTATTCAGTAAAAGTCTGACACTCTTTCTCGCATTACCCAGTGCGGAAGAGTTTATCTAAAAATTTGGAAAGTCAAAAAAAAATATACCTACCGTAAAATATTAACATATCGAGCTCAAAAAGAGATACTCGAACGATATGGACTATTATGGACTACAGGACTACTATAACCGCTAAAATCATGCCCGTACAAATGTCACATTCAATACATGTCAACAATTGCTGGCCAAAATGTTTTTGCCGGTTTTGATAATGCTGTGCGCGGTACGCGGCTGTTTTGGTCGGTGACGAAACAGTCTAATAGGCACCATCTCGTACTATTTGAATTATTATTAAATCTAGCCTATGCTGTCCCACTGCTGGGCAAAAACTTCCCTCCATTCCTTCCATCGTTTCCGGCTTTGAGCTACACTTGAACTTTTTGAATACATTTTTTTTATTCATGATAGACTTGCGCTTGATCACTATCTCACCAGTTGGCAGGCGACGATGTGGTCGATGCTCGATCACGCTCAAGACCCCCTCCAGGTTGTAACCAGGTGGAAACACAGTCTCCAGCAGGGGATAGTCTTCTAGGTAAGCGTGCTCCATCGTCGGCCACATCTTCGCTTATAATCAGGTGAGATAGTGGTCAGTATAGGCGCGGCTTGGGCAAAATGGCGCGAGGTAACGGGCGTTTTATGTGACCGTAGAATGCCCCCGAGGCTCAAAGGGCAGATATATAAACGCATCATTCGGCCGGTCCTCCTGTACGGTGGCGAGTGTTGACCGGCATTAAGCAGACACACTCAGGAGCTTCGCGTCACGGAAATGAAGATGCTGAGGTGGATGTGTGGCGTAACGCGATCCGATCGCGTGCGCAACTCATTCATCCGAGGTAGTCTTGGTGTCCGTGACGTGGGGGAAAAACTGCAAGAGTGTCGTCTGCGATGGTATGGCCACATCATGCGTCGCCCTAGGGAGTACGTCGGCCGGAGATGCATGGATATGGCTGTTCTTGGGGCTAGGTCCCGTGGTCGCCCTCGCAAGCGCTGGCTGGACGTCGTCAAGTCCGACATGAGAGCCAATGGCCTTACTGGGAAGGATATTGAAGATCGGGCAAAGTGGAGTAAGCTTAGCAGGAAGGCGGACCCTGGTAACGGCCGGGACTAACGCCAGGCAGAAGAAGAAGATAGTGGTCAAACACGAGCCTATCCATAATAAAAAAAGTTAAGAAAATAGTTTTTGCTTGAAACGTTCGGTACGGTGTAACAGGCACACTACCTTAGTGCGGCGTCTCACGAGTCGCGAGTTGGAAAGTCGCTGTTATCGAATAAAGTCGATTGCTATTGCTGCGTTATCGTCTTCATAGCGGTCGATAGTGTGTTCGAGGCAGTTTCATAAGAATTCAGCTGGAATCGGTTTGAAGTTTCTGCTTGTTCGTTTTAATGGTTTTAGTGAAGTCTTTGTTGAGTTTAATGTGCCAAGGCATATCAAATCACGTTAAGGTATGAAATGTGACGTAGGTCAAACTAAAAACCTGTAAGGCCCTAAATATGTTTTTGATTTGACAAATGTATCTAAATAATTTATAAGTACTACCATATTAATATTATAAACAGAAAATATTTGCGTTTTTTATTTGTAATATCGATTTTATAATTTATTTCACAAGTAGAATGCTTACTTTAAAAAAAGCGTTCCGGACAAGATATACGAACTATGGACGAATATATCCCACCCCTCCAAACTTCATCTCCCCAGCTGAACAGTCTCGATCCCGCATTAACGGGATCCCGTGTACGCGGAATTATATTCCATATAATATGCAAGTCATAAGTAAAAGGCAAGAGATCATAATTAAAGACGAAACATTTGTTATTTCACTTAGTTTAGTAGATACAATTTAAACGCACAAAAACATACTTAGCTAAAAGAGCGTAGACTTACATTGCGCACCTCATGACTGCCAAATAAGGTGTAGAGTTTAACAGTAAATGTTTAACATAGTATTGTAAGTTAAATTAAATACACTCTTCTAAGGGACTATTAACCATTCGCAATAAAATGCGGAGGTGCGAAGTCATTAGCCATTAACGTCGTTGGTAGCGGTTAGTTCCGTGATCACACCTCGGCTCGTCGAAGGAGACACTAATGTTTTATGTTACTTATTTTATTTAAAGCTTTAATTATCTTGTAAAGGTAGAACTACATTGGTCCCACGTGGGCCACGTACGCCAGCTGGGCGCGTCGGTCTCTTACGCATTTTACTTGGTAACTGGACTTACACAGCTACTCGTACATTAGACCCACGCCATGCAACGCTACGCGACGCGGTTCTACGTACAAGTCAGGCATCGCCCACGTGGTCTAAAGTAGTTTCCACTTAAGGCTGGCGCGAAGTGACAATTTTCCATACAAACGTAATACCAAAATCATTTGCAGTTTAAGCATATTTACACCATAATATGATGTTATTCGGATTCAGACAATAATTATCTAGGTTCCTACGTCGTCTTTCTGTTGAAAAACTTACCCCAAACGAAATTTAAGCGAATTTAATTTTGCACATTTTTACACCGAAAATGTCATGTTTTTATTTGTTTTTTTCTATATTATAAACAACAATACTTCAAGATATCTCTCCGTAGGAACACAGATATTATTATCAAGTTATAAAGAAAAGAAAAGAAATTGGAAAATAATTAATTTTTCATTCATCATTTTTGGTATTACGGTACACATCCAAATTTCTCCCAAATTTTCAATAGTTTTTATTGCTATCGCAGCAGGCAAATGTCAGTGTGTGGGTATGACATTACCTCAGTCAGTGTGTCTCAGAATTATTTATACTATCTGGATTGATTGCGTCAACCTCAAAATCGTACTCACAAAAGGGTATCTTATCTCTTTCTACCATGGTGTCCTTATACGAGTAAGAAAGGGACACGCTACCTCTTTCTATGCTCCGTCTTGCTGGGTACATATTTTCCATTTTTGCTAGTCAATCAAAAATATGAACTTAAGGCAATGAAAATGAAGTACACTTCAGATTGTGTGATATTACTTCGTAATCATTCCAGGGTACACAAAGTCCTTGCGTGTGTGTCGCTCCTACAGGGTTACCTACTTATCATAGGTTCGAAAAATATTTGATCGAAATTCATTTCCTATAAAATTTTTAAACAATTATCGTTTCGTTTTAAGGGTTCCGTACCTCAACGGGCAAAAACGAAACCTTTGTTTGTCAAGACCCTCTATCTCGGGAAGACGTGGAGTTGTCGAGTTCGAGAATAGGCCCGCGATCTCTTGAAGCTGTGCACAAATCAAACATATAAGTTATCGAAAAAAAAGTTACAACCGTTTATATCGCAAAAAAACGTACGTTTTGATACTCTCTAAGTAATCAAAATTTATAGGGTACTTCCCGATGACCTAGAATCATGAAATTGGGCTTAAAAAAGGTCTTATAGCAAATATAGGGAAAAGTCTGAAAACTGAAAATTTGTAGTTACGCCTCTAGAAAATCGGTTTCCCTCCTATAGGCATTCACACTAGCGTAGGGGTCATATCGCACAAGCGGTTTGCGAGCGTTTGTTCCTTATATTATTTAGATGAGAGGAGCTCGTGGCTAAATAATAACAGCCGCACGGGTCGATCTTCGAGGTTAAGCAACGCTTGCCTAGGTTGGTCTGTGGATGGGTGACCATCTTAACATAACGAGTTTCCTCCGTGCCTCGGAAAGCACGTTAAGCCGTTGGCCCCGGCTGTCATTTGAAGATCTTTGGCAGTCGTTACGGATAGTCAGAAGCCAATAAATCTGATTCCAGTCTTGCCATGAAGTACCGTGTTACCCCAGTTAATGGGTTGTGGAGGTCTGGTAGGCAGCCGCTCCTCGTAAAATACTGGTATTCAGCTGAATCCGGCTTGACTGGAAGCCGACCCCAATATAGTTGGGAAAAGGCTAGGCAGATGATGAATCACCATAGATTCATTAAGTCGTGATTTATTTTTGTTAGTTACATCTCATGTTAATAGGTTTGTTCTTTTTTCTTATATTTATATTCTCTCTTATGGTGTGAATGTGGGAACACTAGACTACGATTTGATTACTACTATTTCGACAGCTTTTTGATAAATATTATTTTTATTGTAATTTTGGTTATCAATCTTAATCTGTCTGGTAGTATTGTAATCTATACTTATAATAAATTTGTAGAAGTATAAATTCTGTACATTGAAAATGTCAAAAAAAATAATGGCAGGGGGTGTTACGAGACCGACACCGAACTCATTTTTTTTAATTAGGTAGGTACTTAGGTTTACTTTTATAGGGCGCAGACCGTATAGATTTTAATTTCAAGTGTAGGTAGTATACTTGATAGTGTGTAGGTAACGTAGGGTATTTTAGTATTCTTAGGTAAGATTAGTCATTCGTATAATTATGTAGATATTATTTTTTAGGCATTTTGCTTATTTATTGATATACATAGAAGTGAAGGTACTACACTAAAAACTTATTGATAAGTTTTGTCATCCACGCGAACGAAGTCGCGGACACAGCTAGTATGGAAATATTGTAAACCCAATATTTTTTTGAAAAGAGTAACCATGAAGTTTCTTGCCAGTTCTTCTCAATAGGAAACGACGAATTGGAACTACGCACTAGATTCTGACGTTTCATAAGTGTCCATGTAGGCCCACGTAAAATAAAAATATTATTGATTTCCATTCGATAGATTGATCACTACAGAACACTTTTTTTGCATTAAATTTATTTTTAGGATAACATTAAAAGTGACGACCCTATTTCTTCAATGGAGCATAGGTAATCTGGGGGCACGGTAGTGTCCCACCCACCAAGTCACGCAAAAATGTGGCATCCTTTTCTCGAAACATTTCGAGCCATTTTCAACCTCTTATAAATTTGTTGTGGACGAAACTAGATCAAGCAGGCTTCTTAAAAAGACGATATATTTCAAATCACATTAAATTTTCTTATCAAAGTTTCTAAATTTTGTCATTCACTGACTGAACGAACATAAAAAGTCTGAGGTACTTTTAGCAGACATAGAGACAGAAGTTTCAAATTTTGATTACAATTAGTGTTTACTGTGCAAACCAAGGGAAAACTAAAATATTTTGCAATTTCGGCCTAGTTTTCTAGATACACCAACTGCATATATAACTTAGTAATCCCATATAAATGTATAGGATTACAAATTTACATTTTTAAGATTTGACTTGGTAATCGCACTAAACGATTTACTTAATTACTTTTGAGATACATTGTGTTTTCATGCGATTACAAAGCTAAATTCATTTATTTAAAACATACAAGATATTTTGACTTGGTATAACATGGATCTCACATATTTTTACGGTAGAAGAGTAGTGTTGCGAGACTTGAGTTTTTTACAAGCTGTGTTTTTGATGGAATTATTTTTCAAGTTCAAAACTGTTCCATATTATGCTGTGAAGATTGTCCAACTCACACGTACACACACATATGCAATTTCGCATTTGTTTTTGCCAAACAGAGATAGCAATATACCGCGAACGTATTTTATTTTCATCTCAACTCGAAGTAGCGAGCGATCTACGCAGGATCCTTAAGTATTTGATGCTACTGTTTATGTCTGATAGTAATATTTTTTATTTATTTGGTCAGCCAATTTGCCGTTTGCACCAATAGACAGATTTAGATGCAAAAGGAATGATTATCATCATAATGACCTCTTTTACTCTTGTGTAAAAGTTCAAAAGGACTAGCGTCCTGTTTTGTTTTAAGATCAAAATTATAAAATAAAAATTAGTTTAGTTAAATTGCTCATTTCTCTTGTACGCTAGATTATACTTAATTATTAAGTTGGTTCTTGACCATATAAGTAAAACATACAGAAAAAGATTTTTTTTTCATTCATATAACTTATACATAAACTTTTTTAATAACGCCTAAATACTTTATAACTTCCCCTGAATTCTAGAGACTTGCACACCCCCATCTACTACCCCACTAAGAGCTAATTGGAATGCATGCTAGTAATTAATCCAGTCGGGGTGGCAACACCCTCTAGATTCGTTAAAGTAAAAAGTTATGCTACTTAAGCAGTAAATCTAGTACCTTGGGAAGCTGCATGTTTTTTTTTTAAGTTTGCGATTTGCCACTATCTCACCTGATGGTAAGTGACGATATGACCGACAATCGGGCACGCTTGCCTAAAAGTACCTAGCCTATTCGCTCTTGACTTAAAGATACCAGGTTGTAGTTATCAGCAAACACAGTCCGGGGAATTGCACTCCTTTAACTGAACATGAAATAAATGATTTCTCAAAACGCTTTGTGTGTTTAGCTGGATATCCACTATGTTCAATCCGTTTTACATGGAGCGACTGCCCATTTGACCTCCACAATCCAGTTATTGGGCAAAACGAAACTTCTTAGATATAATCCAGTCCTTAAGGATTAAGTATATCTAAGAAGTTAAGAGCAAGGAACACATTCAGAACATCCTGTCATCTCCTATGTGGTCTGCTTCAATCTCTTGTCGCTGTGTCAGGGTGTTATATGGGCGCACTGCTCGTCAGACATGTCCTATACAATACTTATATTCTACACTCACATTCTGAATATCCTTTCTTATCCCAGATTTATAGTACTCTCTCATTCATCATCCTCCAACGCCCATTCTCGTACAAATATCACATCAACAGACTTCAGTGTGGGCCAGCATTGTTATACCAAGATTGACTGGTCATTACCCGTAAATACCAGGGCAAACTGCGAAACACTCGAATAGGTAACAAATAAGTTTCTCCCTCCACAAGCCATTTACAGGGCAACACGAGATTTCTTGGATATTATTCAATCTCAAGGGATTGGAAAGAAAAAGCAGAGCGTAAAGGACCCATTCAGGTCGTCCCTGCATCTCCTTCGTAGTCTGCCCCAATCCTTTGTCGCTGTGTCAGAGTGTTTTATGAGCGCACAGCTTGCCAGACATATCCTATACGAGACTTATATTCTATATTATACATTCACATTCTGAATATCCATTCTTACCTCTGATCCATCATCCTCCAACGCCCATTCTCGTACAAATAACACATCCACAGACTTTAGTAGGCCAGCATTGTTATACCAAGATTGACTGGTCATTACCCGTAAATACCAGGGCAAACTGCGAAACACTCGAATAGGTAACAAATAAGTTTCTCAGTCAAGTTTATAGCTTTGCATTATTTAAACAGCATCGGCGTTTGTGAAGACTATAAGTGGGAGATAAATCTTCGATTTAAGTCCTCGATCCACAATAGATTTCTAGGCTATAAAAGTTGTGGTGGTAATGAGAAATGCTGAAAGCTTAGGGTGTTGTGCTCATTTGAATTGGATGAAGTTTTATTATTCTCTTTTTGTGATGACTGCCAAGGTTTCGGGATTGTTCAAAAGAATCACCGCAGAGAAAGAAAGGAGGGACCATGATTTGAAACAAGAAGACAAAAAAAAACAAGTATTGAATTTAAACATAAAATGATAATAGAATAAAAACAACAACAGTGTGTCTCACGGCTACGCCGAATGGGTAGAGTTCCAGCATAAAGCCAGAGCAGGAGGAAAGAACATAGTAGTGAGTTTTAATCAGGTAAATTCTGGCAAGCCCTTCCAATAGAGCGGGAGACTTCTCCTGTTTTCTCCACTTCATTGGATGATTTCTCACTTAAAAAAAGAAGTCCCTGGACGCTACTCTATCGCCGCCTTACTTCCTCCTATCAACAAAAGCATTACTCCAAATAAATCAGATGAAACGAGTCCCGATTCTGATATCAAAATCGTGTAGGCAACAGTTAAGGGACAGCTTTATAGAAAGCAGTTAGCTATACAGAATGGTCCGATAGTGCTGCGGGTGCAAGAATCCAGTCAGAGTCGGTGTTGCTGGCATCCGCTCACAAATCACTTGCCGCTTAATTGAACGCCGACCGGTCTGCACACGCGACCATTGTCAATACTGACGATTATGAAGCTTTGAAGATTCTATTAGACGCCATTTTACACACAAAACACATAACGACACAACAGAACAGATTAATAAAGAAATTAAACATGGAGGAACGAATGGTAAACAAGCAATTTATGCTATAAATAAAATACCATCCGTGTCTTATGTAAATTTATTCAAATTAATGGCAAATAGCAATACATTTAATACTCAAGATGAGCCATTAATCCTATGGAATTTCTCTGAACCATCACTGGATTCAAACGTAACGTCAAAGTAGAGGAGCACACGTCATGGCGTACATGAAGTGTTATTGTTCCCACTACTTATGGTCTTCGTCGCTCGTTTCACTTCTCTGCGGTCGATTTATTGCTCCTACGGCGAATAACATCGTCTGTTTATGTAAATGAGAACCATCTACAGTGTTTAGAATCTCCAACGTCGTATTAGAATTAGGTTCCCTATTAACAGTAAAACTTACCAGTTTCCCTCAATCAAGATGGAAGTTCTGTTTTGGAATGTCTTTGAAGAAAGTTGTATACTCAGATTGTGGGTAGTTTAGCTATTTATTGGTCGCTTCAATTGCTTTCGGAGAATTCGCCCTGCTATCAGGTATAAGGCTGCAATTTGCGCCGTTAAGATGGCTAAGGCTGTAGTTTAATTAGTTTTAAAGGTGATATCGCGTAAATTGCCTTCATTTTTTTGCTCCATTATTAAAAATACGGGTTTAAAGATGTAACAAAAATGCAAGTTCGGTTGTAAAAGTTCCACAGTTTTTGATAACCGGTTAGGATAAAAAAAGTTGAATAAAACAAGAATTCCGCGCGGCCTGGAGTATCAACCTGCGGGTTTTAATAACTCTTCTTTGTTTCAAACAACTGTTATGTAAAATGTTAGTCGTTTGACACGATTCCTGTATTCAGGTGAGGTTAGTGGTTCCGTGGCGAGCGGTGAGTTTCACCGCGTGGGCTGCCACTTTACGTTCGTCTCGGAGTCTCGGACGCATTAACGATTTGTGAGCGAACCATGTCACTGTTACTACACGTTCCACCGTCTAAATCTTGGAAAACGTTAAGGCGAACAGAAATAGAACACGTCCTTGATTGCTTGTCGTTTTGCGGCTCACTTCCAGTTCAAATTGTTCAGCAAAGTATGTTCGGTGTTATGTTCGGTGTTGAGTAATTTCGGTTTGCAATGCTGTAGGGATAGGCTTTTCGTAAGCTCTCTCTAAGGAATGAATTAAGAATAAATAAATTAAAAGCGCAAAGGATACGAATACATAAATTTTTAGGATGCGTTGGCAGCGGGTGATGTTGACGAATTAAAAAAAACCGGCCAAGAGCGTGTCGAGCCACGCTCAGTGTAGGGTTCCGTAGTTTCCCGTCCATCACAATAAGTGTCCCCAACTTTTCAAAAACTGTTTGTCCCATCAAGTTCAAAATAATTTTCCTATAAAGTCTAAATAAAGCTCTACTTTCCAGATTTTTTCATATTTTCTAAACTTATAGTTCAAAAGTTAGAGGGGGGGGGGACGCATTGTTTTTTCCTTTGGAAGCGATTATTTTCGAAATTATTGATATTATCAAAAAATGATTTTAGTAAACCCCTATTCATTTTTGAATACCTATCAAAAAATATACCACACATTAGGGTTGAAATTTAAAAAAAAAACGCTTTTTACTTTACATGTAGGGGGCTACCCTAATATTTTTTTTTTCCAATTTTTATTTTTGCACTTTGTCGGCGTGATTGACATACATATTGGTACCAAATTTCAGCTTTCTAGTGCTAACGGTCACAGAGATTACGCGAGGACGGACGGACAGACATGACAAAACTATGAGAAAACTATAAGGGTTCCCCTTATAGTTTTGTCATGTCTGTTTTTGCCATTTGGCTACGGAACCCTAAAAAAATGCAGTTTTCTTCCAAAGTTCCAAGAGGCAAAGTAAAGTACAAGCTGTTAAATTCAACGATGGTGATAGTTAAAAACTATTCAAAGAATAACTTACTTTAAAATTACGGAAATGTTTCAAAAAATCACATTCTCCTTAATAATATTAGATCTAAATGCACCTAACGAAATAGCTTTAACGAGTAACTACAAGAGTTTACGTCTGCACGTAACCAGTGCTCAAGTCAGATCGAATCCCCGATCTAGTGCTTATGCTCTCCACCATTAATATTTATATTAAATTAAATTTTGCCATATACAATTATCCTGGAAACGAAATCAGAATTAGATACTAGGCTTTTAATCAAACTAACAAATGTTTAATTAAAAAGGTGTATGTATTTATGCAACAAACATAACATAAAAAACAAATTTAGTCTTCCCAAGCAGCAACAAGCCGCTTTTCAGTGGTTAAACAATCGAACGAATGAATGGAAGCCGTAAGCCGTGTAACAACGGGGCAATATCGTTTAAACTCACAAGATCGCTTCGCCAAGAAAAATGTTCAAAGTTCACGTAATATCGATGGAATTTGGCTGGAAATACTGAAACCGATTTTTCGAACAATCGGCTATTGAGGAAGGCTTTATCTTTATCGATGATAAAATCACTTTATTTCATAAGCTCACTTAGAGCGTTAAATAATTTTATCCGTTGCGGTGGTGGCGATAACCCGGCGGCAGGTTGGGCTGTTGGCTGAGAGACTCATGCTCCAAGATATACGGCCACTTTGTGACTGTTCCCACCAGGGTTACCGAGTTTTCTTATAAACGGTGTTATTTAACGTTTAACGTAGAAAATGTTGCCAAGATTGCGATAGTTTATCAAGTTATTTAGTTTAAAATTCTGGAATATTCCGAAGGTTGTTCGCAGTAAATTTATCAGCTGTTTTGAATTGCATCCATGTTTTTTGCTCGTGTTTAACGATAGTAGCAGATATTTACATAATTGGCACGTTTTTTAAATAACTGTCGACCTTTGATAATGTAAACTCGGTAGAAGTTATCTCTACAATATTTTTAAAAATTCTAGAATTAAAGACGTCATAAAGACTTGAAAACATCTTAATTAAAATTATTTATCTGGCATATATCCTATCAAACTGACCTATAGACTGTTTATTTTCCTTCTAAAACAGTAGGTGACTACAAAACACAGAAGCGTAAACACTAATCCTTAATTGCAGTGTCCCATCAAAGGCCTGTGTCACATGAAAATTACGTAGCACTTTACTGGCAGCCCTAGTTCCCCCCTCTCCACCCGCTCGGGTGTGACGCCTACCCCGTGTCTCGGCACTTGATTTTATGAACTAGCACTCTCTTTTGTAATTTGAATATATCTGTGATCTACCTGATTCATCATCAGGTAGATGATGAACTGGCACATAGCCTATCAACCATCACACTATCAAACTGACCTATAGACTATTTACTATTCCTCCTAAAACAGTAGGTTACAACACAAAACACAGGCGCGTAAACACTAATCCTTAATTGCAGTGTCCCATCAAAGGCCTGTGTCACTTGAAAATTACGTAGCACTTTACTGGCAGCCCTAGTTCCCCCCTCTCCACCCGCTCGTCTGTGAAACTGCTATTCTGTGTCTCGGCACTTGATTTTATGAACTAGCACTCTCTTTTGTAATTTGAATATATCTGTGATCTACCTGATTCATCATCAGGTAGATGATGAACTGGCACATAGCCTATCAACCATCACACTATCAAACTGACCTATACACTGTTTATTTTCCGTCTAAAACAGTAGGTTACAACAAAACACAGAAGCGTAAACACTAATCCTTAATTGCAGTGTCCCATCAAAGGCCTGTGTCACATGAAAATTACGTAGCACTTTACTGGCAGCCCTAGTTCTCCCCTCTCCCCCGGCTCGTCTGTGAAACTCCTATCCTGTGTCTCTGCACTTGATTTTATGAACTAGCACTCTCTTTTGTAATTTGAATATATCTGTGATCTACCTGATTCATCATCAGGTAGATGATGAACTGGCACATAGCCTATCAACCATCACACTATCAAACTGACCTATAGACTATTTACTATTCCTCCTAAAACAGTAGGTTACAACAACAAAACACAGGCGCGTAAACACTAATCCTTAATTGCAGTGTCCCATCAAAGGCCTGTGTCACATGAAAATTACGTAGCACTTTACTGGCAGCCCTAGTTCCCCCCTCTCCCCGCTCGTCTGTGAAATTCCTACCCTGCTATCTCGGTATTTGATTTTATGAACTAGCACTCTCTTTTGTAATTTGAATATATCTGTGATCTACCTGATTCATCATCAGGTAGATGATGAACTGGCACATATCCTATCAACCATCACACTATCAAACATGACCTATAGACAGTTTATTTGTCTCCTAAAATAGTAGGTGACTACAAAACACAGAGACGTAAACACTAATCCTTAATTGCAGAGTCCCATCAAAGGCCTGTGTCACATGAAAATTACGTAGCACTTTACTGGCAGCCCTAGTTCCCCCCTCTCCCCCGCTCGGGTGTGACGCCTACCCCGTGTCTCGGCACTTGATTTTATGAACTAGCACTCTCTTTTGTAATTTGAATATATCTGTGATGGAGGGAAGTGCTACGAACACTTAGACTGCAAAACTTTGCATCATTAATTTGGTCGACTGATGGCATTTAGTGTTATAAGCGGTTCGCTTATTTATTGGGAAACTCGTATTGTTTGTAGATATTGCGATGATAGATGATGGGTCCACTTCCATTTGATTCGATTCTCGTTTATTGGTGAAATAGGTTTTGGCTTATATTCTGCTGGGTGGCACGATTGTTCAAAAAAGTTACCGGAACGCAAAAGCGACTGATGGAATACGGTTTTAGTCAGTAAAAGTCTGATAATCCCGGGCGGGTAAAGTCAGTTTATGAGTTCCAACTAAACAGAAAGTAAGGCTTATATTCTAAGTTACTTTGAAGGAAACTTCTTCCGCTCCAATCGACACCGTCGCTATGACAACAGAAAGACCCACAATTAATGTTCATAAGCAACCAGAAACAATTGCTTTTGATAAAGGGTTTCTTATTTTTAAGGTGGGAAATCATCCAATGACTTCTCCCGCTCTGGGCTGGGCGAGAGAGCGTGTCAGAGTTTTACTGACTAAAACCCACTCCTGTTTCTTCTTTATCTTCATTTTAGGGCCCCGTAGTTCACTTGATAAAGAGGTAAATATGTATACCGTAGTTTTACTGCAGTTTAAGTGTCAGAAAATATGAGAAATTCTTAGAATATATTTTCATAATTATAGTTCTATGATGAAAGCTGAGCAGTAAAATGAGGAATTTTGAAATCTCCTATAAAACATTGACAGGTTCAACGCATCTGCCAAGCTGAAGTCACATTCCTTAGTTAATTGACGGAGCATAGAAATCTGCAAATAATAAATGTAATTAGAAATCTAACTACTTTTAATGGTCTAGGGAAAGGTAATAATTATAATATATTCCACACCTTTCACACAACGCCATCTAGTCCCAAGCTAAGCAGAGCTTGTGTTATGGGTACTAGACAACTGATAAACATACTTATAATTTCTAAATACGTACATATTATAGATAAATTACACCATAAGACACAGAACAATATGATTGTGCTCATCAAACAAACACTTGTCCTGGGTGGGAATCGAACCCACGACCTCCGGCATGGCAGTCAGGACCACTAACCACTACACCAACAGGGCAGTCAAAAGGCGTTTTCATATTTTAAAATCTGCATCTGCACATGGAAAAGAAGAACTGTCCTTGAGGAAATCGAATATCGTTAAAAAGATTGAAGTAATCAAATTGTCAACAGCTATCAAAATGTATACCTTGTATTTTCTGTGTGTACTGTTTATTGTCCTTAAAGAAATTATTATTATATTTATTATGTTCTTAAAGAAAGTTGTCCGTATCGATGGACGAAGCAGTTTCTCAAATAGTTATCACACCTTTCCGTTGACAATTTACAAAAGAAAATTATCGTAATAAACACGTACAAATAAAAACTAATTTAACAGCGTAATTACTTAGTTAAGTCACTGATAAAGCCAAACAAGTGTACGAAAAGTCCTTCATACGTTATGTTCCGAATTTCCTTCAAATATTTTGATAAACCACGTGGCTTGTCCACATAGGATTAGATTATAAATAAGTATAAACCAATATTTAGGCATGTTGGAAAACGTAATGACATAGATAAGCGGCCATGTTTACATTTGCGCGGGAAATGTGACAGCTGTCACTTGTCACTTGCAGTTGACATGGCGACGATAGTAACTAGCTTTTTAAAATATTTTTTTTTGGAATTCAAGTAACGAAATAAGTTACTAGTTAAATGAAAATTAAAAAACAACATTCAAGTTCGAATGTCTAGTAAGCGCGCTGTTGCCAATTAGCACTTTTATTGCCTGGGGAAAACATAAAGAGAAAACATGAAAACCAATTTCCATACGATTCTGATTTTCCGATTGCATTTTGTTTAAATAACTTGCTAATAACCGATAACTGCCACCATTTATTTCTGTGACATTTTCATTTCCATTTCTACCAATTACAAATTATTCAAGTTGTCCCTTTCCTAGAAAGAAGGCCCTAGAGTCCCAGTATTGGTAACATTAAATGGCTGATCATTCTTAATTCTTAATTCTTTATTGTACACAAAACATATAATCTGAATACAGTAATTGGATAATTCATGTTGTTATTATTTGAGTTATCAATTATTCTTGCAGACAAAGTATAAGTAACTATGGTCTATTCGCCGGAGCATGAGCCAAAAGGTAAACAAAGAAATCATTTTTTCAAAATGGCGGGTATAACCCGACCGATGACAAAACGTCACAATTTAATGTAAAATGTTCGCAGTATCTGTGGTCTACAAATTAGGGCGATGTTCACCGACACCAAATCGACTGTTTTAATATTAAAACGGCTGTTTTAGCAATATTTCCTGTTCACCACCGCCTTATCGTCGGTTATTGACGTTAATCAGATGGTTATCTTAATCGAGCTACAAGACGTTGTTTAGACGTCGGTTACTGTCATTTGACAGAACTTTTGTGGGTTATTTTGTTTGATTTACAAACGAAGTACTTATTTATGTTTGAGAAATAATGGCTTTTAATTTTATAATGTATGTTAGATTATTTTAATGAGTAGAAACGATGACGAGAAGACCTAGTATCTTTCAACATCCTTTTACTTGTTGAAATAAGCAATCGAACACTATCTTATTATTTACACAGAACTTCAAAACCTCATACGCTACACATACACACATATTTACTCTAAATTGTAAATTTTTCATATACGATTCTTACAACAAAAATACCACGAAACTTTATCAGAGAATTAAAAAAAATGACAGCCACAGATAAGAAAGAGCGCGTTGATAAACCTTCCAACATAAAATGTGTTTCCCGTAAAGCCTAAGAAACAATGAACAGCAACTTTCACATTTTATGGCATAATCTATTATCTGGCCATGTTAAAAAGTTGTAAGCGTGAACGAAACTTCAAAATGTAGTCTTACATTTTATTTAGTAGTATTGCAATTGCTCACTCATTCGTTCAAAAACGCTCAGTTATGTTTCGATTAGGAAACCGAACGCCGAAAGATGATGGTGAACACAAAAAAACCGCTCCTTGTTTAAACATTGATTAAAATATAATAGGTCGATTGCAAAATCAATGTTTAAACTTATGTCGGTGCACATGGCCCTTAGTAGTATTAAAATGTCTTTATAGGTTCTTTTACATGTAAACTATTTAGTGCATAATTAATAAAAATTAAGAAAATAATTAAAGGCATTTATAATGTTTGATTTCAAATAAATCTGAAAAGATAACATAAGTTCCACAGACATCATTCTAAAATATAATTTTCAATACACTTGCTCAGAAAGTGACTATAATTATCGCACTGCACTTAGGCATATAAAGGCGCCTGTTACCAAACTGTGACATTTTGATTACATTATACACAAGTGCTGTAATGTAATTAAAACCTTTTTGTTAAGCCTTTTTTTTTCTCAAAAAGAGTTTAAACAGGATAAAAATTCATTAGGTACTTTATTGCTTTCAATAATATAAATTAGTGTCTTACTTGCTTATTTTCATGCAATAACGGTCCATTTTAACGATTTATTTAAATAATATTGAATAAATAAGTCAATATTTAAAATAAAATTGTTTTTTTTTTTATTTGTGGTCTATGGCCGCCATTATAAGATGCGCGCGCGGTTGTAGACGTTTTTTTTTTGAATGACGTTAAGGGGCTGTGTTAATGTAATAACATTAAATACTTTGTACCTAGTATTTAATTCAATCATTACAAACTGTTACATCCGCATTCTATTGTCACAACGAAAGACATTACTTATCGTAAAAAAAATTGACGCAGGATAATATAAAACTAGGCAATATGATCAAATTACCTTAGCCTTCACCTATAAGGCACAAAAAAAACATTTAATTTTTACCGCCATGACACATTTGTGTTGTTATGTTTTTTTTTAGTTTTAGGTACTATTTTGGTGATAGTTATATTGTTTTTCTTCACAAGTGTATTGAAAAACGTCGTATGATACATGTGAGTAATTAGAGATTACCGTTCTTGGTTCTCTTAAGAGCCTCGCCAAGGCTCGGCTCTTAATACCACCTCGACGGTAATCTCCCACATTACACACTTGTATCATAATCTACTATTATAATGTTGTTTTATTTTATTTCAAACGGAAAACAAACAGTATTAACAAACAAACAAAACAACAAATTATGCAACTATTAACCAATTATATGTTTTCACATTTAAATATCTATATATATAGAGCATGCTTGAGAGAGAAAAAAGTACTTAAAAATAAGAACTTAAATTGTACTTTAACAAAATAACATAACTTTGTGTCATAACACAGTCACGATATTAGGTATTTTAGGACAAACTAACACAGTTCTCGAACCAATGTTTCGTAAGTATTCGATTGAATACCTGCGGCTTCGAAGTAAATAAGTCAAGTTCAGAAAAGTCAACCAAATTATTGTAGGACTTTGCGCATCTTATAAAAAACGAATTCTGTCTGTAATTTGTGTAGCAACGGGGAACGTTAAGAAGAAGAAAGGGTATTCTAGCAGATCTAGTGGGGGCACGTAAATTAATCTTGGACAGTAGTTGCGGGGCGTCGATGTAAGATTGAACTAACTTAACGAGGAAAGAGACATCCGATATACTCCTTCTTTCCCTGAGTGGTAATAAATGGTACCTTTTGCATCTCGACTCGTAATTATGATCGCGGGTATTACACTTATACTGTAGGTATCGCGTAAAATTTCGCTGGACGGATTCCAATCTTGAGATATAGATGTCATACATGGGATTCCAAACCTGCGAACAGTATTCAAGTGAGCTACGGACGAAGGAACAGTACAATATTTTGATAATTTTGGGGTCTGTAAACTGGGAACAAGATCTTTTTAAGAACCCCATGGCTTTGTTAGCTTTGTTCACTATGTGATCTACGTGCTTCTCATAGGTAAGTTTGGAATCATGTATCACACCCAAATCTCGTACATAATCTACTCGTTTCAGTTGGTCTTTCTTTAAAAAGTATGTATGGGATATAATCTTTGTTTTGCGAGTAAATGTAATAGTGTAACATTTAGATACGTTGAGTTCCAGATTATTCAACTGACAATACTTTTCTAGCCTTTCGAGGTCCCGTTGCAAAGAGTAGCAGTCTCCGATATTATTTATACGTTTGAAAATCTTCATTGTCAGTGTATTAATACCGTAGTTATTTTTATAAAATATGTTCACTACATCAATCGTGACATATAAAAAACCCTTTTTATGGTTTGTTTACCTTTTGGCTCAAGCCTCGGTGAATAGACTATAGGTGGTTTAAATTCAAGCGGAAAGTTTCGATTTTGCCGAAAAGCACATTTTATCACTGCATTGGGTATGTAATGTTGTAATTTTTTCACTACTCTCGAGCTCTCCTCGTCAGCGTAGCTGGGATATGGTTGGACAAAGGCGATCAATAGCTGTATCATCCAATATATGATGATGCTGGATGAACCGACAGCCATAGTCAATAAGGCCACGGTATTGCTTTTCATATATATTTTTTTATAATCAGAGAGGGAGAGAGTTACTTTTACAAACATAAACAAAAAGTTTTCTCACTATAAGTAGCTAGAAAACACTTAAAATAATCCAATATAACTAACATTCAATTTGAAAGTAGGTAAGTATAAAATTGTTAATCCAGCACTAACTCTAAGATTGAAATTTCAATTAGAATCAATTTTAGGTAATAAATCAGAATGAAGTAATTAAAGGTTTACGAACGTTAGACAGTAATCAGTCAATGTTAGTTTCAATATTTAATCAGAAATTTTCCTTTGATCGACTGTTTACAGCCGGCTCGAAGCCACATAATTGATATAAAGTGTGATAAATTTCTCTACTCCACCATAACCACAAGATTATTAAAGCAATCTGAGAATATAATTTCACTTTCATGTTGATATCCGCGTAAATATAAGGTAAGGTTCTAAAGTATATGGTATGTGCAAACCTAGCAATAATATAATGATAGTAATTATTAAACCACTAAAATGGTTAACCGTTTTACAATTTAGAACTAAAAGATTTTCAAAATGCATTTCTAACGAATGTTTTTGATCTCTTCAAATGGAATATTCCCGTTTCGGCACCCACGTAAAACAATTATATTAATCCCTACTAACATTTAAATTCATGAATCCCCGACCGGTCTCATTGGACCGCGATGTTATTGTTTTACTATTGTGTCTCGTTTCGCGGGTATTGATAGGTTAAGGGCCTGTTTCACCACCTATGATTAAGTTTCGAGTATCTTACTTGGCAGATAATTTCATACAAATTCTGTCACATTTTTGAATTTATTCAGTGAGTAGTGCCTACTCGGACATTGTGAAACAGGCCCTTAATGTTAAAGAAAATCAGTCTGATTGTTACGCTTTCACGATTAAACTACTGAACCGATTTTGATATAATTTGGCATGGATTTGGATAGGTTAGTTTTTATCTAATTTGAACTTCGACTTCAGGTCCAGTATATCCTATAGGTATCTGACACATACGCGAACGAATTGAGCGCAAAAGGTAGTACTCAATAAATCGTTACTTATATTATTATTCCTACTATAAAGCTGAAGAGTTTATTTGTTTGTATGATTGGTTAAACTCTCTAATCTCATAAACTGCTGATTCGAATTGAAACATTTATTATCGGTGTTGGATAGCCAATATATCGTAGAAGGCAATAAGGCTATATAAAACCATACTTCGACCAATAGAAGCGGTGCAGTAACCAAAGACGTAGGTGAATCCGCGGGGCCAGCTAGTCTCCAATATAAAAGTAATAAAATCAGCCAAAATCAAAAATAAATTTAACGCTTTTTAACCTCAAAACTCAACGTCTCAATATTCAAAAGTCTTGCCGGTTATATGATAAGGCAAGTACTCTAGGTACCTGATAAGAAGTAGGTACCTCAGTTGAAGTATAGTCGCACGCCCGTCAAGCGATAACTGCTCTCGTGATGTATTTTGTACCTGCACGATAACAGAGCATTGAACTATTGCCGATAAACTTTCAACGCTTTCGGTTAAAGGAGAATTTCTTAGTGTATATTTTAGTGCTCAGATCTCGGGAATTATACCTACAATATTATTAACCTTTTTTTACATTACATGGTATATCAGAAAATGATTTCTCCCGATTCCGATCCCGGAGAGATGTCAAACTTTTACTTACTAAAACCTGCCAGTGTTCCTTCTACGCCACGGTTACTCTTCTGAACAATTCGCAGTCCTGGACTACCTTCACCTTCTCAGGGTTGGAAGAAACCAATGATAGAGAGCTGATAGTGAATGATAGAATGTGTCTCTGTCAGCTCTAGCGCATTGGTTGAGCCGTTGGTTGTTGCTCTGGGTATTGCAGATTCGATTCACGATACTCGTTGTCTGGATGTCTTTTACATGCGAGTTTAAAAGGTTTTCCTAGTGTGAAAAACAAGCGACAACAATTTCCTAAAAGTCCAAAATCTATGGGACCGACATTCGCAGCAATAAAGTTTCGTGGTCCATCCTACGCATTTTGGTGCTATCTATCTATGACAATAGTTATCGTTGCAATAATGTCACTTTGTGGAACGCCCCAGATGGCTACATACTCGTATCTTTTAGTCGGATAAAATATTTTTCAAAACGATACGAAATATGAAGTTTTGGTGTCAATTCATCCTACAGTTTTCACATTTTTTTTTATATTTTTCTTTTTATTATTATACCATAAACTAAGTGCTTGACTGCAATCCCACCTGATGGTAAGCAGTGATGCAATCGTTGATGGTGAGGCGCACTAGTTTACGCGTATCTATGAAAGATCTGAAAAACATCCATTTGTTATTTGGTAAATAACCTTTCCTTCTATTGTATGTGTACACTACATTGTCTTTGGCAGTCGTTACGGATAGTCAGAAGCCAGTAAATCTGACTCCAGTCTTGCCATGAAGTACCGTGTTACCCCAGTTAATGGGTTGTGGAGGTCAGGTAGGCATCTGCTCCTCGTAAAATACTGGTATTCAGCTAAATCCGGCTTGACTGGAAGCCGCCCAATATATTTGGAAAAAGGCTAGGCAGATAATGATCATGTAGGTATACTGTGTGTACACTGCACACGAAGAAGAAAGAAAAGTGACGTTCATTTCTGAAGAAATCTCTTCCAGCATACCTGCGAAAAGAAAGTTGGATATAAGTAAATGAAAAACACTTTTTCAAGCCGGTGAAGTCAATTTTCAGGATGCAGGATTACTCCTGGCAATCATGTTTAATAAACATACAACTTTACTTTTATTTAATTTAATACTAACATTAGGCTAAGTTGTACTGATATTGACATAATTATAATTATGGTGTTTGTCTGAAATAAATATTTGACTTTACTCTGCCCAAAAAACTTACTTAAGTAAATTAGAGAGATTTGGAATGAGAAATGGGAGGCCTTTGCCCAGCAGTGGGACACAAGCTAGGCTATTAATTAGAATTTCGCGGGCTACCTTGGCGCTTTCATTTTAAGTGACTAACACATCAAACCAAAGAAATTACTACAAAAAATAACAAGTTCTACGTTTATATCTCAGCCGTAGTATATAATCTTTGATTGATGTTAATGATATAATGACTGACATAAAGATAATCCAATTAGATATAAGACGACTCACCGTCGTATTTCCATCATCATTATACGACAACACATATCTAACCAATTTGCTGCTTTTACTGCAATTTTAATTAGGTTCGCTCAATTATGGGGCTTAGAAGCTTTTGTATATGTTTAATATACCGTCTTAAATATGATAAATGATGTAATGATAGAGTGTCGTATAAAAAATCACTTAATTTTTGACTGCTAACTCATTGGTCTTGTAGTAGCACTACTTTTGAGCTTCTTTTATTTATTTTTTGTTTTTAAAAAAGAAACATTGTCCTACTCTAGGTATAACTCCTCTATCGGTGTTTTTTTTTGGTGGGTGGATGATTTAATTTATTTTATCCAATGACTTTTCCAAAAGCATGTTTAACCATCGGACTGTGAGAGAAAAGAAACAGAGAGTGCATCTGTGTATGCGTACACCGGTTGTGCACTATAGTATCTTTTGCGAACTTGGCTAATCAATGTTATATTTGTCAATCGTTATCTCTCCTGAAATTAGTCACAGTTTTTGAAATCCTGTCGGGAGAATTATTTAAAAATCTCACAAATAAACGTTAACATTACAGTTTTGACCTGTGCATGCGATGTGCGATAACACCAACAAAATTATCATTTCAACACTAGTGCGTTTAATTGCTGATAATTTTGAAGATTTAAAGCCATTAGTTTTAAAACAGGTTTACTGTGTAAGCTTGTAAAAGTTTATGGAATAGATACGGGAATGGTTTTCCGGGAATTGAGATAATTTTCAAATGGAATAACTAAAATGTTTTAAAGTTAGATATAATTTTGATGTTACTTTTATTTAGTTTTCATTGAAAATTGTTTGTGGAATATAAATAAGGTGTGTAAAATGATTTATGTACTTTATTAGGTTATTTTATTGTATTAAATTCACTTTTGCTAAACGCATCGTCAGCGTGAAAGTAGAAAATTATAAAAAGTATCCTATGTGCTGTTTCAGAACATATTCTAACTGTATGACAAACATGCAAGTCCGTTCAGCCGTTTAAGCGTGAAAGTGCTACACACATTTATACAACCTTTTGTCTTTATGATATTAGTGTCACACTCTAATGTGGTCAGAAGATTGAAGGTAGAGGTTTGAAGAGGAAGGTTTCGTTCTCCAAAAGCTCTGGGGTACAAAACACCCCGAAGAACATAACCTACCGCATATCTTGCTAGTGAAAGCCAATAAATCTCAGATGTTTCTGAACAAATAAAACATCAGCAAATACAGGTTTCTGCTACCGGTTTAAACAAAATTAATCATATGAACAGGGGCAGATGTGTCCGCCTCTAAACTCTGATTATAATTACACTAGTTGCGTATACCGTACACCGCAATTACACAATCACGTATAGATCATCGAAACTAGGGGCTGTTGATAGCGCATTAATTTGTTGCTTTCGTTATTAATTGTAGCTCGTCGGTTATTGATATTTGTGGTGGAATTGAGCTATTTTTGCTATAAAATTGTTAAAATTTAATTGAAATATAATAGTCAAAATGTTTATTTGCAAATCAAGTGTACTATGTCTGAACTCCGGAGCCCTGCAACGAAGGTAATTAAAGAACAGGAGTGGGGTTTACTCAGTAAAAGCCTGACATGCCTTAGCCCTTCCACTCTGTCCAGAACAGGAGTAGTCATTGGTTGATATTCCACCTCAAAAAAAGTGCAATTTATGTATAATTTTAATTTTGTATAAATAAAAGTTTGCTCTAAATCTGAATACGTTTCGATGGTTCTATTTTGGTTTGTTTTTATGATTTAGTTTGTAAAATATATTAACGTTTGAATCCCCAACCGGTCCTATGAGACCGCGCTGTTATTGTTTTACTATTGTGTCTCGTTTCGCGGGTAACTGAGTAATTAATATTCTGTAAATCTTCATAGTCATATTTCTTTGTCAACGGAACAAAAAAGTTCAACTCCAAGCACCAAGCGATCACAATACTTTGGTAGCAGTAGAGTGAATAAATTACTTTCAGAACATCGCTTCCACAGAGGCAAAGAGAATAGAAAAATTCTCGCTTACAAATTAATCTTCCGCAAAAACTCGACTAGGAAGAATGCGTCCACCCTAACCCTATAAAACGCAGACGGGTCGTATCTACCCGCGGCACGCGACGATAAATCAGAATTTAATAACGCGTTACGCTGCACTAATACTGACTGCAACTTATTTATAGAAAGAACACTATTTATTTTCCGCATGTGTGCATGTAAAAAAGAGGATCGTTGTTTCCTCTTTTACCTCTTAATTTGAAATCTGAACCGCAACTGAGCAACGACACTTACATTCCTGTTTGCTTTTGTTGAATAGTTCATAAATCATTCACCGTTAAGACATTCGACATTGCTATAACTCTCTTACAGCTTTATGTGTCTAACTTTATTGGTGATTTTAAATCCATTTGTAAGCTTACTATATTATTAGATATAATACAGTCCTACTCCTACTAAAGGCTTTTCAGCCTTTCACATGATTGTTAACGTTCGAATGGGTATCTTATTTCATAGAAACGTTCAAAGGTACTGCATACAAGGCAATTTGTAAAATGAAAATTAGCATGAACAAGACTGCGGAGGTGCTTCAGACAAATAGTTGTTCCCGTGTTCTCGAGACGATGCCCGCTTCAAGTGCACCGGTGGGTACGTATTTATTATGCTAATGAACGTCTGACTCCAGTGCTCTTGCCAGATTCTCTCAATTGTTACTCCATGTTTTGTATTTTCTTTTGTCATTCCCCGAATCGACTGAGATTTTAATTTTGATGGCATTAACAACAAATCTAATTAACAAAACTCATTGTTTGCTTGCAAATCTCATTTGTGTAAATGCTTGCTAAAAAAGCCAAACGCTTTCTCCACTTAACGAATAATGATGTCGATACAAGTAAAATAGTGAACCACTTACAGCGACATCATTATTCTTCAAAAGAAACGACCCCTGAAGCGTTTACACATGAAAGAAAAATTTACCCTAAAGCGACACACACAAAGATATTACGGCCTCCGTAAGAAGTAACAACTCCATTCGAATTTGTCTGAGAAGAAAAATTGTAAGCACCTGCAACTAAATGCATTCTAGGAGAGGGGTGTCGGGGCTCCGTTTGAAGTGAGCTCATTTCACACGCGTCTGGGGGGTGACATGTCGTATCATTACGGACATGTGTCGAGGGTGGCAAGTTTGTGCGGATAATTCGGATGTTTTGAGTGGCTCGCGGATCTTTGTGCCGCGGCGAGCACACTGAGGGTTAAATTGCGCGCAGCTGTGTAAAAACGTTGTTAATATTATTATGTTCCATTTAATTGACTTGGGTTTATGTTTCTGTATTTTATTTTCAGACGAGTGACCTTGTACTAATTGATGTCATGCTAGTTATTTATGCTACACAAGTTCAAAGTCAAAGTATTTTATTTAACGTATACCTACGTCCTACATGGTCTCTTATAAAACATCAAAAGCTAGCACATGTTTCCAATTGGTCGTTTTCTATGGAGAAGAAACGGTAAGAAACTCTAACTGTAGAGTTTCTTTATAAAAATCAGTTTCACACTATTTGCATATTACAGTACAATATTCAAATTCAGAGTACCTATGTTAGTTTTATTTTGAAATCAGGTGGCTCCTTATAATTATGAGTACATCTATCCACACATTGTATAAAGGAAGTTATCGTGTTTGTATAAGACAAAAAGCGTTCTATGTTTTACGCCCAAAATGTCATCAGGCTCAACACAAAATTCTACTCACGATTTATGATAATAAGGTGATTAAACATTAACCAACATTATCTTCAGCGCGTTAAAATAATTAAACTCGCTAATATCTTTAGACAAACAGTTTATCCAGTGAATTAATATGACATTATGCTAAAAGTTGTTCAGTTGTTGCCGTAATGACGATGCAAGTTAGCAGGAAGCTGAATGCTGGAGAGTTTTCCCCAGTGTTTTGTCGGTGTTGTCGGCGTTGTCGGCTGGCCTGGCCGAAGCTCTCGCTAAATTGTTTCCAACATTCAGACGATCAACTTTTGCATACGTTCTTATCCTACACATGTTTATTGCGGATTCCTTTAGTCTACAAAGCTCGAAATTCATGAGTTTGTTTTTATTTTTCCTTTTTATTTGAATTCATAAATTTTTTATCATACCAGGATGCAGTGAGCGAGTATTTTCGCAGCGACCGAAAATGAGAATGAAGTTCAATTGAAGACAATTGGGGACAAACATTATTTTTACCAATCATTTTATTTATGTGACAAATGATCTTTGTTCTGTGAAGTGTGCCATGAGACAGTACATAAAAATAATCATATCTTCTGTAAATTTGATTTCGCTAAAAGCAAAATATACCAATATTAGATTTCACAGCTCCACTAAAAGTTCAATTACTGCGATCCCTTTTTTCGTAACACACACGGATCCCGAATCCTTTTTATCTCCCTCCAATGATATAACGGACAATGGACTGCACAAATACGAGCGAACAGCCATCCTACTGTCACTGCACATGTGAGGAATGACTGGGGTGCAGGGGGCCCCGACTGGGACCCCGGGGTACCCACGCACCCCACACTAAGTAGTCTCTTCTTATTGTTATTTACTTTTTCCCACTCGAAACACGTCAGTACAGTGTTTGTTTTCCCCGTTTGTTTTGATTTAGAGTAGTGTAGTGGGAGATGCGTGTTATTTCGAGAACATGCGGAAATGCAGCTGGAATCGTGTAAATAACTGCGTAATGTTCTAAATTGAACATTTGCCTAGATAAACGCAGGATTACAGGAATATAGAATGAGAAAGGACTTATAGATTTGGTCAGTTTGGTCACTTAATTGTTTTGTACGCTCTTTACAAAGTACCCATTTTAAAAGAGCAGACCTAGCAGTCCATAACAGCAATAAATAATTTCTTCTGACGAGACACGGAAACCAACTTTTATACAGGTTTTCAAAACTTTAGATTTATTGAGGGAGTTACAAAGATTTATAGATATTTTAAAGTGTAAAAAAACTCTGGATTCATATCGATTTTAACATTAGTCGTGAAGCAACTCGAACACTTAGCGTTTCCGTCGGCTTTGCTCACAATAATCTTCTCTCCAGGAATAATTTTGCTCGTTTCATTTTGGTTATTGGATTTTCCGGAGTGAGCCCCGAATTCAGTTCGGAGTTGATATTTGTAATAAATTTTTATATTCCCTTTAACGCGGTCTTCAGTTTTTATTGTTTGCTTCATTTGCATTTATTTTAGAAAGATTTGACCTCTTTTGTGTTCGGTTTTAAGATTTTCTTGTTAACATAAAATACCTACTAATTGTTAAGTTACCCTATTGCAGACATATTTAAATGCAGCTATAAAATACACATTTTTATGCAGCTATAAAAATGTGTAACTAATACCTAATTAGTACAATGAAACAATTATTGTTAATTAATCGAGGAAGAGCGAAGTTTACCCCATAACAAATATCCTCGGATTACTTTCTGGGAAGCCTCGACAACTTAATTGTAAAGATTTAAGAAAATAAACAATTTTTTGTTTTAAATCATACCTATATATAAAGTCGCAGACGCTTGTCACTGAATTTGAATATTAGAACTCAAATTAATGTCAGTTATTAGAATGACATCTATCAGAATTTAATTTACGATTAAGCAAGATAGATAAGCGTCAGTCGTCTCGAATATCAAAATGCTAAATTGGATTAAACCTTAATGAAAATATTGAAAAAAAAAAATATTATGAAGTCTCTTCAATTAAAACTTTAGGGATTACTATTTCACAGGTGTTTTTGAAACTTATACACCGTAGAATTGATAGATTTTATAAGCGTGCATCGTATTAGAATACTGATCGAAAATTAAACAAAACGTTAATTACCAATAAAAACCACTCCTTAAATAAAAGACAGGCTGACTTGCTAAAGCTTTTAAGTTTATGTTCTTAAACCACATTATTAAACATTATTGCTTATCACCTATTACTTACTAGATAACCCCTGTGTCACTCCAAGCTTATTTTAATCAAACTGCGTAATACTATTAACACATTTTTTGTTTTAAATTGTAATAATAATCTTGACGCTTTTGACCCCGCAACGGTCAGGACGAAATGAAAGCGAAATTCAAAGATATAAAAACCAGCTAAGTCAGAGTCGGACTCGCACACGAACGGTTCTGTATCAAAATATAGCAAAACAGTCGCGTTTGTTGTATGGGAGCCTCACTTAAATATTTACTTTACTGACTTTTTTAGTACTTGTTCTTACAGCAGTAACAGAAATACATCATCTGTGAAAATTTCAACTCTCTTACTATCACGGTTCATGAGATACAGCCTGGTGACAAGCGAAATAGATGTAGATACCGGTTGTAATAGTTGAAGGAAAAATAAGTAGATTTAACCTATCACATACCCGCGAAACGAGACACAATAGTAAAACAATAACAGCGCGGTTGCATAAAACCGGTCGGGGATTCATGAACTAAAAGAAAAACCAATAACTCGATTGGGACGAAAGTTTCTAGAATGGCGACCACGTACCTAAAGAGGCAGCGTTGGAAGGCCTCCCACAAGGTGGACCGATAACCTGGTAGGGGGTGACGATGGATGCGAGATGCACAAGACTGGTGGTTATGCCGACACTAGGAGGACGCCTATGTCCAACAGTAGACGTCTTTAATGAAATCATGATGATGATAAAGTTTATTAGAATTAAACATCATCATCTACCTAGCCTTTTCCCAACTAAATTGGGGTCGGCTTCCAGTCAAGCCGGATTTAGCTAAATACCAGTTTTTTTTCGAGGAGCGGCTGCCTGCCAGACCTCCATAACCCATTTAACTGGGGTAACACCGTGCTTCATGGTAAGACTGGAGTTAGATTTTACTGGCTTCTGTCTGTAACGACTGCCAAGATCTACAAATGACAGCCGGAACCAGAACTAAATATAGTAACATAATTATATAGGTACACACATAATCATAAAGTAATCAGAAGGGATGAAAATGTGTGTGGAGGTTCCACACACATTTTTCTTTGAACCTCTACAATTAAAATTCCCCGCAATAATTTTCCCTACCACTCTACAGATATAACTAACTTAATTTCTCCAATGTCAGCCGATATTCCATAAATAAATAAGGCGGCTAGGAACACGTTTCCTAGTTCATAAACCAACTCATTAGGTTCTAACCTCGGCCAGCACGCGGCTTTCCCCGCTGATCTAATATCAATTAATTCTGACTCTTACTTTATGTCTATCGAACGTGTAATTGAGCCCAAGTAATTATCGGCTACCGTAATACGCGCCACGCCTGTACACTTGCGTGCATACTTATTGGGCTAGTTAGTTTAATTTGACTAGTTGGAGATTCGATTGTTTTTGGTGTGACGTGGTTTTACGCAGGTTTTTTTTTTTAGTGTGCCAGTCATAAACTGTTACTCAAGCTCGTAGTTTTGCATTGGTGTTTAATTTTTATTGTTAAAATTGAAATACAAAAGAAGTGTATTTAATAAACCTCGTATATTAAGTAAGTTACAAACGGTGTCCCAAAAATAATCAGTATAGAACATACAAAAAGGTGTAATTGAGCCCAAGTAATTATCGGCTACCGTAATACTCGCCAAGCCTGTACACTTGCGTGCATACTTATTAGGCTGGTTAGTTTAATTTGACTAGTTCGAGATTCGATTGTTTTTGGTGTAAGTAGTTGTTTAGCACTGGTTTTCTTTTGTTTTTAGTGTGTCAGTCATAAACTCAAATTCGAAGTTTTGTTCGTGTAAGCATTGATGTTTTATTTTTGTTTTCATAATTGGAATAGAAAAGAAATTTATTGAAAGTCACATACTTAGTAAGTTACAAACGGTGTCACAAAAACAATCAGTATAGAACTTAAAAAGTCCTGTACTATCCTATCAGCACTTATCACCAACGAGTTAAAATCTTGAATTGAATAATGATAACAATCCTAAATGTGATAAAAAAGTATCATATAATTTCACGCGTTCCTACGTTTGTCGCTATCAAAAGAGAGGAGAAAGGCGAGAGCAATAGATCGCCGACAAAGTAAAATATAAGGGCCATCAATTAACCATAAACGCCTCTAATTATGTGTAGTTAATTATCAAAAACCTCTGAAGTGAGAGAATTTGAATAACATGAGATCGGATATTATACGAAATCACTTTATATTATCAGAAACTCATCCACTGTCGACCAATAAAAATGGTGAATACACTTTAATAAATTATTATTTAACGATTATTATTAAAGTACAGTCTACAAATGACATCAAAAATGTTAATGTACCGACATTTCGTACGATTTATGGAAATTGAAAATGTTATTTTTAAAAACGGTTTTCATGATTGCTACGTAATTTTATTATAAATTTCTGTTACCACTGAGTATCATAATCATAACTATAATTAAATACAACGATGGTAACTGTAATTGCAATTATTTTGTCATTGAACATGTTTATTAATTCGTCACATTATTGAATTTGATTTTGTTTATATGCCATTTATTTTAATAAAAAATATGATTGCATTCGTAGAGTGGGCGGAAGGTTATTAGTGTTTTACCAAACGTTTCGTTGGTTCATAAAGTATGGAACTCACGCCAACTTAAATTTCGTTCCGTTAACCTCAATTATGTTTCACATTGCAGTGTTGCGGTATTTTCACGGCACAGGAGAGCTTTGTTTGCCCACTGCTACCAATTTATAGGTAGTGGCTCTCGCAGCATTCACTGTAGTGTATTTCTCTTTGGGGATATTATGTCCACAATGGAAACTCGATACATTAGGTTTTGAGTACGGTTTTATACCCCATTGCTTCTCTTATGTGTTCATTTGTTTTCGTGGGCGCATAAAACTGTAAAACGCATTGCGATTGCGATTTTATTTTCTCTAAAGCTTGAATAAACATTCAAGACGCTTGAGAACTTTATTGTACCAGAAATTTAAATACTGATATTTATTTATACGAAACTTGGTATTAAGCAGATACGAAAGAGCAAATGTTGATCTTTTGTAATCTTACAATACGACCTAAGAATAAGATGTTATTCCTTATATCGAAGCAAACAAAATATCCTCCATCTTCTGAACCAATACGAATGATTTATTCGCGCCATCATCTCATTATTAACTTCCACAAGAAAGGGCCGCACATCACTCGTTTGCAAAAATATCTCGGCGAATGGAAAAATGTGATTCGCTTATAACTCTTTTAGGTCGGGACCCGTCGGATTTATGTTCGGGGAAATCGGTTGCTTTTCCCTCTTCGACTACGTAAATCATTTTCACATCGCAAGTCTGGGCGCGGTGCTATTCGCTACACATATTTTGTACACTGTCTGCCTTGAGAAAGTGTACAGTACACCACTGGACGGATAAAGGGCCCGACAGACTTAATTAATACCGGTCTGGTTTCGTTTTCTGAAGGTGGTTAGGAAATTAGTGAGATTATTTTTTTGGAGATGCTGGTATTTTTTAGATTCTAATTTTGAGAAAATAAATAATTAATTATGTTGTATATTAATTTACTTAACGCATTTCAAAGATCTGTGAAAACCTGTTATTTCCACAAAATATTTCATTTTCCAAAAAATAGCACCCAACATTCGAAATTGAGTCCATTTTTCGTCTCGGTCGTGTACATGCACACGTCCCCGGGACTTATTTGCCAATTTAACGTCTGTTTCGCTAGAAAAATCTAGGCGATTTGCTTTGCTGCCTGCAAAAGGTCGTGCATCAAGTACATGAATTACGGAACCCTGATTTTATTTCGTTGTAAACGGGTTCTCGCATGGATCGTTAGCAACAAGCCAACAGCTTCTTGAGTTTTGCGATTCGTAAATACTGAACTTAGTGGTCTGGGTAAATTTTCTTGGCCGCATTTGTACGTTTTCTTTTTCGTCTGATTATGATAAATCGGGTAGTATTGTTGATGTAGAAGTTATGTAAACAGTTAATTATTTTGCGAAAGTAATTTCTTTGTTTATAAAATAAGAAATCTTTCCAGTGAGATTTTCTAAGAATAAAATTTGTGTGAAACAAAAGGAAATTCAAATAATCGTACAAACAGTTACTTACTTATTTTAGAAAAAAGAAAAAAATTCTGTTTGTTCAGTAATATTTCAAACAAAGGTAGTAAAAACATTTCCAACGATAAAAATGCGTGTCAAGCAAAACATAATTTATTATATGGTAGTTTTCAAACATCTCCAAAATATGCAAATACAACTTTCTTTTGCAACTGGTTATTATTAAATAAAGCAAGCAATAATTTCTTACTTCTAAAGTATTTTGTAATCCATCTTGTTCAATATAATGTAATTTAATTTTCTACTCGAAAGCAGACTAATCCCATCTACTTTTTTATTAATTTGAACTCTTGAATTTCAATTAAATTAAACTTTTTAGTGGTTTAACAGAATTTCTGAAACTTATAAAGCGTTCTTGCTTTAATATAAAAGCTAGGGATCGTGAAAAAAATACATTTGACTGATGTTATTTCGAAATGAATTGATGGCTCCTGAAAATTGGTCCTTTGACCCGCTTTTTGTTTTGACTTTTAAATGTCAAGCCAAACGCGTGGGTACCAATGAGTTTCATATTATTTTATTCTTATTTCTCGTCTGAATATTAAAGCTAAGCAGTGGTACCGTTAAAACATTATATTTTTCTTTAAATAAAGTATCTGATGTCAAAGGGAGAATGTTTTGAAGAACCGTAATTTCAGGTCAGGACGCTAATACCTTAAAAATACTATCTTTTAAAAATTCTTTGTTACTAATTGTATTTCTAATCCTAGAATACGGTTCTAAAACAGAAGAATCGTAAGTACAAAGTAGCAGAGAGGGATTAATTGAGATAGAACCGATAAAGCGATTAGTGAGAACAACTTACAGACTAGTCTTTTTTTTATGGTCTGCCATTCGAATATTGAATACATGGATTATACCGATTAAAAAGCTTTGTAGTAATAGTATTTTTTTCCTATCCTTCACCGTCTCACTGCTGGGCAAAGGATTTCTCCGAGTCCTTCTAGACATTCTTTTCCCGCATCTTCTCATACCAATCCCTGTGGTACGCGTCCAAATCACCTCGCCACCTCTTTCTAGGCCTCGACAACGCTTTCCCCAATATGATTTAAATCAAGAATAAATAGGTAGGTTACTTCTAAGCAAGAGTATCCATCGTCAACCACATCATCGCTTATCATCAGGTGAGATAGTGGTCAAGCTTAAGCTAAGTAATAAAAAAAAAACAAAGAAAGACACATTTTAACACATTACAACTTTACAAAGATTGATCTAAAATTAAAGTTCAGACTTTGCAAAACTGTAGAAGATAAGAAAATGTTACATTGATCTGTCTTAATGAAATTGATCTTCACTTTTAGTGCAACATGATTCGTCTCCAAGATTTATCTTTATTGAGCTTCAGTGTGGCAATAAAGACTAGTTTTGGCGATATGATGAGTTATTGAGATGAAAACTTTGGCGAATATTCTGTGCTAAGCTTGGCGATGTTTTTGTTGGAGTGAATAGGTATAATACATACATACTACTAAGATACCTCAAGTTATGTGTTTTCTGCTGTCCCTATATTATTTTAAGTAGACTGGACCATTAAAAAAAAAACCAGGCACAGTGTTCAAAAACGTTGTACATTTCTTTATTTATGTTTTTTTTTATGTGTCCAACTTTCCTCTCACAACTTGGTTGGGTTAGGTTAGCTTTCAGTCTGGATACCGCTGAACATTATAAAAATACGCGCGAATTGCAATAATGACATTGGCACTTGCCCGTTTGCAATCCCATGCATAAGTGGCCCACTGGGCGTCACAACATGTGATGACTCTATATTATTTTGTTATTAGACCTATATTTAGGGTTCCGTACCTCAAAAGGAAAAAACGGAACCCTTATCACAACCCTCACTTTGTTGTCCGTCTGTCTGTCCGTCCGTCTGTCAAGACCCTTTTTCTCAGGAACGCGTGGAGGTATGAAGCTGAAATTTATATCAATTACTCAGGTCTATTGTCCCTTGAAGCTGTGAAAAAATCAAACTTCTAAGCCAACGCAATCAAAAGATACAGCCGTTTATGCCGCAAATTTTCGACACTTGCTTGCTTGATTCCCTTAATCAAAACCTACAGGGTGCTTCCCGTGAACTCAAAATCTTGAAATTTGGTACGAAGCAACGTCTTATAGCATAGATAAAGGAAAAATTACGAAAACCATAAATTTTTAGTTACATCACATAATATATTTTTTTTTAATAATTTTAAACTTACTACCCATTTCCTCATAAACGCGTAGAGGTATTAAATTGAAATTCATACCAAATACTCAGGTCTATAATACCTTGAAGCTGTAACAAAATCAAACTTCTATGTCAACGCAATCAAAAGAAACAGCAATTTAAGCTGCATATTTTGAAACTCGCAAGTACTCGCAAAGGAATCAAAACCTAAAGGGTACTTCCAGTCGACCTAGAATCTTGAAATTTGGCACGAAGCTAGGTATTATAGCACTAACATAGGGAAAAGTCTGAAAACTGAAAATGTTTAGTCACGTCACCAGAAAAAAAAAAGGAAAGTCTTCAAGACTCGATTCGAGAATGAACTGTTTTCATAGGTCAGTTGGTACGGAACCCTCAGTGCGCGAGTCCGACTCGCACTTGCCCTGTTTTTTTGTTTAGAACCTACTTTAGCTCCTCACTATACCTACTAAACAATATTAATAACAAAGTGTCGATTTTAATCTGTCATGTAAAACCGAGTGCAGGATGTGCGGTCCCTTGATTTATGTGACACATTATTATTATTATTATTTTATACAGCGCGTGCGCAAGCCGTTACTTCTGAATATATCGACGGAAATAATTTATTGTTATAAGCTTTATTAAATTAAGAAGAGTATGCATGTATTTCAATTTCGGTCATCGAGGTGTGGGAGGTCTGGTCCATTTATTTTTCGGTAGCAGAAGGTACCTATAGATATTTTGGCATCGAAGGAGATCGCAGGACCTCTTGCTCATATTAACTTTAGGACTAACTAAATAATTATTAAAAAGAAACGTCAAACCCTGTTCCTTCCCGTGCGGTCTCATGCGACCGCGCAAAACGTCATCGCAACATTAGGTTGTAGAGGTCTAGTAGGCAGCCACTCCTCCTAAAATACTGGTATTCAGGTAAATCTGGCTGAACTGAAAGCCGACCCCAATATAGTTGGGAAAAGACAAGGAAGATGATGATGAGATGATGGTTAGGTACCCGTGACCAAAACCAGCCAATTGCCGTATAGAAATAGGCTTGGAGATAAGGGGTTGGAGAGTGGGCAGAGCACATTCCTCGGAGAATAGATGGTCAAGGTGGCCGAAAGGTTCTGGAGTAGCGATTGCGGACGGGTAGACGCAGCTAAGGCCTGCCACAAAGTGGACCGATGACCTGATGATTAAATGCCAAATTTTGACAGATTTTCAGGCTTAAGCAGAATTCGAGAAATACTCTACTTTAAAAGCTTAAATCAGAAATGAGGGGTATACTAATAAAGTCTACGACAAGGTCTGCTGTAGGTTACCTATTGTTCGAAAGGATTATCTCGGCTCTGGAACGTAAAGGGCATTTCAAAAGCACACGGCTCATTCGTCATAAAAAATCTCACTCTTCCTGTCGCTCCACTAAGAGCGGGAGAAGTTATTTTAAGAAAAGAAAGAAAGAAAAATGATTTATTTGGTACAGCACAAGACACAGAAAATCAAATTTTTTAAATTAATGAAACGAAACAAAAAATAAAAATAAAAAAGAAAACAAAAGAAAAACAAATTGTTGCGTGCCTCATGACTGCACCAAAATAGGTCCAGTTCAGCATGAATGCTAGACAACTAGTGCCTGACGCTGGTTTTCGACTGAACCCATGGCTGTGACGCAACGGACGCAAAGCGGTTTAAGTGTGTAATAGCGGTGATGAAATGGTGTGTTTGTTTAGTGTGTTTGTAAGTGAAAGAAAACATCACCTCAAAAAAAAAGAATCTATGACAAGAGGCTATGTACTGTATTCCCAATATCCAACTTTCCTCAGTCAAGAAAGATACTAACATTTTTAACGCAAATCCCACAGCTCTTTAAATAAACCTCCCTTGCACATAGGAGGTCTAGGACTCACCTTGATTACGTCATTTTTCACAGCTTGCCTAGGTTCTCGTAAAATGCTCGCAGGCTACAAATGGCTATAAGCTAGAAATATGTTGGCCTCTTGTGGGGCTATTATGCTCGTAAGCTTTTGTTATTAGCAGGCTAAGTGGGGATCTACCTGTATAAATTATATTAATTATTGTACAGGGTATAATAATAGAAATGAGGTATCTGGCGGGAAGAAAGCGGAACTTAAATGGCGGTCTTTCGTGGGCAGGGCACATTGCTCGTAGAGCAAATGGTCGATGGGGTGGCGACCACGTAACGGAAGACGCCGCGTTGGAAGGCCTCCCAGGTGGACCGATTATCTAGTGACGCTCGCGGAATTCTGATGGATGCTAGATGCACAGGACCGGTCGTTGTAGCAATACTTGGCTGAAATGATGATGATTATTAATAGAAATGGGTGGTCATATTATACATGCTGATTCTGGCCACGGAAATTAACAACTTTCTTCAAGAAATTCATACACAATAAACACTGTTTTAGGCTATCACGGTTTGTTTCACAATTTATCGGGAACTCAAAATAATTAATAATCACGGAAGATATCCCGTAAGTGACAATTTAAATTCATACACAATAATGAAAAATAAAATGAAGTTCTCATACTAACTTGGATTAGCTGATGATGACATAGTAGGGAAAGCAAAAAATAAGAACCATTTCCGTTTAACACTGTATAAGAACGAAACTGTTATGTAATTTTATCGTCGTTTTAAATATTTATTTGACTATATAAACATTAGGGAAGTTCGCTAATTGCAGTGTTGCCTAACCGGAAAATAATTAGTAGGAAGAGAAAAGTATACCTGAATGCCTCGTTGCATAAAGTTATATAGGCCACTAATGCACACAAAGGCAAATAGATATAAAATATAAAATAGCGTAAGCAGTAATAATAATCAGCCTTATAATGTTCCCACTCCTGGGACTCAGGCTTCCTCTCTAGGAGAGGAAATGGGCCATAATTCACCGAGCGGGCCCAGTGCGGATTGATGAATGTCATGTATATTTTGGTTTAAGGAAATGCCAGTTTCCTCACGACACTTCCTTTTTGTTTTAAAGATGTTTTCCTTCGCCATTTTGAAAGTGGTGATGATGAAATATAATAGGTCCCATTCAAATTGACGGACAAATTTGAATAAATAATGAAATTGAACATCATCATCGCACAACTGCCCACATTTATTAAGAACTGGCCCAACATTTAATCTACATTCATTTTTAAAAATATGCATTGCATATTTAGGTTCCTTATAATAATTAAAACGTGTAAATTATCCGATTATTACATTTAATTCAAAAAAGATTCGGAAATGAAGTAATAAACTCTGTTATAATGTGTTCAAATTATTGCATCGGTAAAAATGCGTTAGTTATTGCGTCTGCGAGTGTACGTTTGTATTATGACGCTTTTAATACCTGTAATATTGATTGTTATTATTTTGTTACAGGTAAGGAGTTCCCTGTATAGTCAGCGTGTGTGTGAGTACAATGTTCATAAATTGAACGCTACGTGAAGCCCATCGTTTAAATCTACATGCTTATTAAAAAGTAAACACTTGAAAGTTATCGTTGTTTGCATAAATCTGTTTAAATAACTATTGGAATTAAAGCATTTATTTCTTCATATTTGTGTGATATATTTATTTTAAGTATAATTACACAATATTATTGTGCTTATGTGTGTTTTCATATCTTATTTTTAAGTGCATTTTTTCCTTCATTCACATCTCAATACTTATGTATTTTTTATTAAAATATTTCGACATTACAACATAAGTATAATATTGTTCTCGAAAGTTTAATAAAAAAATACTTCAATATTATACCTGTCTAGCAAGTTCTTTTTGGTCAAATTTACAACGCAATAACATAAATTTTTATTCCAGTAGTATTTAATACATTTCTTATCAGTTAAAATCGATTCGATCGACGTACTTAACAGCTGATCGAAAGTCGGTATTAAGTGTTCAACGCAGATTACTTCGTCAATATATCGGCCTCACAACTCTTGTAATTAGTCCCTGATCAATTAAGAAGGTTTACTTGAGCAACGCGAAGATATCATCAGACTAATAGGGCTGACAGCCAGGTAAAGTTGTCGAAAAATAAAAAGCTCATTTTGACGTTTGAGAAAGACCCTAGAATGTAATTTGGGACGAAACTGGAAGAAACAATAAAATGATAATTAATTGCACTTTATGTATTTTTTAAACCACTTTTGTTTTAAAAAATATCTACATACTTATCTTTGGCTCGTTAAATAATGTGATGGAATATATTGCGAGTATTCTTTTTGCGCTTACTTTATAGTGGCATGCAAAAATGAGGAATGTCAAAACGAGCCTTTTATTTTTTGACAACTATACAGTCAGAATAATCGATTGGGTCTCAGTTTGCTAGAAAATTAAAATATCCGTAGGGATTTGTAGTTGAGGGACGCCTCCATGCGTTGTGTCTTCCAATGCTCGGTCGGGGCTGCAGAACCTTTCAGCCTCATGGACCGTAGGTTCTATGAGCAATGTGCCCTACCCACGAAAGACGCAGCGTTGGTAGGCCTTCCACAAGGTGGACCGATGTTTTAGTGAGATTTGCGGGATTGCGATGGATGCGAGACGAACAGGATCGTTCGTTGTGTACTTACGGGAGGCCTATGTTCAATTGTGGACGTCTTCCAGATGAAACGATGATGACGCTAATACACACATCAAAAGTGTCTAGGGATCAAGCATTTTTATGCGGATTTCTTGAGATTGAGATGTGGGTTTGTAATAAATTTATGATTTTATAAATTTATATGGATCCTTTTTGGTGCATTTCATAATTTGAATCAGGAACTGTGAATCAAATTCGAGTAAAAGATGAAAATCAGCTGTCAATATTTTCCCTATAAAAACATACAACGCATTGAAGACATTATTAGTGCTACTGTTTCCCTACTACTGATTAAAACCAACGTTATTATGGAGCGGCGACGTCATTTAAGCAGGGAAGAAATGCTCAGAGCCGTGGGAATGATAGAAGCTGGTTCCTGGCAACGTACTGTGGCTTTAGCTCTGAATACAAGTCAGAGTGTTATCAGTCGACTTTGGACACGTTACCGAAGCACTGGTACCGTGGCTGAGCGCCATGGAGGACGGTATCGCTGCACCACACGGAGACAAGACCGATACATTCAAATCTTAACTCGAAGAGCTCCAACAATAACCGCCATGATGTTAGCCGTGAGGCTTCATCACTCTTCAGGGAACTTAATTAGCGACCAAACAGTCAGAAACCGCTTGCATGAAGTGAACCTTCATTCCCGAAGACCGCTACGGGTACCACCTATAGCAATGCACAATCGTAGGATTCGATATCAATGGGCTCTTGAACACAGAAATTGGGCAGAAGAACAATGGCGTTTCGTGTGCTTTTCTGATGAGTCTCGTTTTGGTATGAGACCGGATACAAGACGTATACGACACTGGAGAACCTCTGGACGCCAACAGCGATTAAAATCCTGCCAGGAAGTCCATCCTTATAGTGGTGGAACCATCATGGTATGGGCGGGTATTTGGATCGGCGGAAGAACTGAGTTGATTTGGATCAGAGGCAACCTCAACGCTCAAATTTATGCTGAGACGATTGTATCAGACGTCATCAATCCTCTACAAGTGCAAATCGGTCCCTTATTTCAGTTAATGCATGATAATGCACGACCGCACACCGCAAGAGTTGTAAGACATACTCTCGCCGCAGCTAACATCAATGTCCTGCCCTGGCCTGCTCAGTCGCCAGACTTGAACCCGATTGAGCATGCATGGGATATGCTACAGAGAAGAGCTCTGCCGAATATGGAGGGTATCCAGTCGCAAGAAGACCTTTTTTTGTTGTTGCAACGAACATGGGCGGCCATTCCACAGCGTGATTTGGATGAACTCATTTTGAGTATGCCAAACCGATGTTCTTGTGTTGTTAGTGTTTGCGGTAGAAACACGGATTATTAATTGTTTAAGTTACCCAATAAAATTTTAAAGAAAACTGTTATTTCAGTCTTTTTTTCGAACTTTAATGTTAGTGGTTCAAATGTCAAAAATCCCTTTATTAGGAAAATGGCAAATTTCTTTATTAATGCAAAGGTGACTTGGTTTATCGTTACTGTGACAAACGAAAACACTTTATTTGATGAATCCTTAAAGAAAATTTTAATTAATATCAATCAGGAGAAAAGTTATTGCAAAAATATATGTTGATCCCTAGACACTTTTGATGTGTGTAGTTGTCAGTTTCATCAATCTTCTGAATGGTCATCACCATAGATATCAGAAAGGAGGGCGGTGTTGACCTATAGTTTGTCTGTTTGTTGTACGCAATACTTATTTCCACGACTATAGGTACTTAAACAATCAATAATAATAGGCTGTCAGGAACCTTACCTTATTTGCTACTTATGTAATATGTCATAGTATAATGTGACTCTTTGACGGCAATGCGGCTTCCATTCGTGCAATGAAAAATTTACTGTCTCTGTGATTTTTTAAGGTGGGAAATCATCCAATAACTTCTTTCGATCTAGGACTTCGCGAGAGGGCGTGTCAGACATTTATTGACTAAAACCTTCCACCTTTATTCCTTCTTCGTCCTTTGCTTTCCAGGAAAACCTGTAGAAGGATTCCCTTTCAGATGTAAACCAGTGTTCAATGAACATTTATTTTCAGAGGCACGTGTTCATTTATTTTACAACAAGGATGTTAATTAGTCGTGATTAGTTATGCTGTAAACGCGAGTTTGTTCACTTTATAGACAGTGGTTTATGTTGAAAGGCGATTAAATGAGAATTATAGCGGACATCTTAATGTTTCTGTGCTATTTCTGAACTATACGCGCCCTGCTTAGCTGGGGAAAAATAACGGGACTTGACCGACTAAGATAAATGGTGATTATATAATTGTGGAAATAAATGTTCAAATATGATTATTCTGTCTTTCCTAACGTGGTATGGGTTTCCCTTTTAGGGGTTATAAGAAACGGTACAGGAGACCCGCTCTGTGAGTCACTGGGCAATTCTCGGTTATTGTAGACGCGGGCTTTTGGCCGACGAGCAATCGTTAACTCACTGTCCTATAGGGAGCTGAGAGATATCAGCATGACGAGGCCTTCTAGGGGCTTGATGTCTGCCAGCGCTGCGGGATTGTTCCAAAGAGTCACCGTGGCCTTGGAACTCGAAAGACAAAGGAAGGAACCCGAATGGGTTTTAGTCGGTAGAATCCTGGCATTGACACTTTCTCGTTCTCCACCTGTAGTGCGAAAAATTATTACAAAATTTCCTACCTAAAAAAGGGGGCTAAAAGAAAAGCAATACATTTTCACGTCACAGTTACTCACCCACCTAAAAATAAATGTTACATCTTAAATCAGTATGCAAACAATATACTCGTAATCTTGATATCCCTAAAACAAAACAGAGCTGTAATACTACTTTGAACTTGCCTCTTTTAACTTAGCTCCAGCCCTAGATGGCCAACAATTGAAGGGCCTAGCATATGGCAGCGTGGCAGCCCTGTGCCGATATATTTCAAAATAAAACCAGCTATGGCAACGCTGTGGATTGTTCTAAGGAGTCATCGTGGCCCTGGAACGCCAAAGACAACTGAAGGAACACGGATGTGTTTCAGTCGGTAGAAGACTGACACTCACGCTCCACCCATAGTGGTGGAGAAGTTATTTCATGACTTCCGACCCAAAAAATGGAGTAAAAAGAAGATCAGTAGACTCACGAGACAGTTTTTCCTAAAATAAATGTCAAATCTTAAATCAGTATGCAAACAGTATAATCTTGATATCTCTAAAACAAAACATAGCTGTAAAACCTTTTTGACCTTGCCTCGCCCTATATGGCCAACAATTGAAGGGACCAGCATATGGCAGCGTGGCAGCCCTGTGCCGATATATTTCGAAATGAAACCCACTGCGACAAGCCTGTGGATTGTTCTAAGGAGTCACCGTGGCCCTGGAACGCCAAAGACAACTGAAGGAACTGGGCTGTGTTTTAGTCGGTAGAAGCCTGACACTCACGCTCCACCCATAGTGGTGGAGAAGTTATTTGATGACTTCCCACCCAAAAAAGGGAAGCAGTAGACTTCCACGAGCCAGTTTCTCCTAAAATAAATGTCAAATCTTAAATCAGTTTACAAACAGTATGATCTTGATATCCCTAACACAAAACATAGCTGTAAGTTCACTTTGAACTTACCTCAGCCCTAGATGGCCAACAATTGAAGGGAGCAGCATATGGCAGCGTGGCAGCCCTGTGCCGATATATTTCGAAATAAACCCGCCGCGACCATATCGGTTGGCGAAAGTTGACTCTCTCGCGATGCAAAATTTCGCTATATTTGTATTAAGAGCCGTGTCATAAACTTTATATCGACACTAAGTCTTCATAAAGTTTGAGACTGCTGATATAGATAACATTTTCGTTGTCGTCCGCTCAATTGTGGCGATTTTTAGGCTCTTTAGGTAATATATAGATAGTTTTACCGTGCTTTTGGTTGTGGAGGTCTGGTAGGCAGCCGCTCCTCGTAAAATACTGGTATTCAGCTAAATCCGGCTTGATTGGAAGCCGACCCCTATTACTCGTATATGGTTGGTATAGTTGGGAAAAGGCTAAGTAGATGATATTACCGTGCTTTAGAGGTATGCTAAATTCTGTTAGTCTAAACACCCGCAAACCTCCATTGAAAAGAGAGGATCCTCTGACCAGACGAATGTAGGGTCTGGTCCTGGCAACTGCCCAATAGTTCGGAGAGAGAGAGAGAGAAAGAGTTCCGGAAAGCTCTAACAACGCGATGCAGATGCAGATTTTGACTTTCAGATCCTAAGTCTCATCATAAATGTCGCTACCACTTCATCTTGTAAAGTGTACTATATGAAACCTAAATTATATCAGCATTTTGTTCTCTCATACTGCTCGACTGAAGTAACGACTATTATTAAGCATGAGGTCAATCATAATCGTGTTAACCTTTGTATGTAGTGATAGATAAACTTTCGTGAACTTGCTACCATAAGCGACTCGCCAAGCGGCGTCGGCGGGCGATCGAGTATCGTGAGCTAAACGCTGCTCCATTAAACTGTTAGAGCCGTATCACACTAGCGGCTTCAGCTACGGATAGTAACGACCGTCACAACTGGCCACGGAACCCTTAATAAGCACTTCTCTGTATTAGGAGTTACAGATAGCCCACTCTGCAGAGATTGCATGGAGGAGGACGAGACTGCAGTTCATCTGCTACTAAGCTACCCAGTAGTCGCGGGTTATAGGGCAAAGTACTTTGGAGACCCAGGTACCCTGCTGGCACTGCTGCTGGCACTGCTGGCTTTTCTTGAGGAACTGGGGTGGATCGAATGACACGTTTATTTCACCCATACGCAAAATACGCGCTTTAGTCGTGGAGTTGTGGATACCTCATACCAGCCCGTTTTACTATACTATACTATCACACTAGCTAGAGCACTAGAGGAGCACGTGGCTAGATAATAACAGTCGCACAGGTCGATCTTCAAGGTTAAGCAACGCTTGCCTAGGTTGGTCTGTGGATGGGTGACCATCTTAACATAACGAGTTTCCTCCGTGCATCGGAAAGCACGTTGGTCCCGGCTGTCATTTGGAGATTTTTGGCAGTCGTTACGGATAGTCAGAAGCCAGTAAATCTGACTCCAGTCTTGCCATGAAGTACCGTGTTACCCCAGTTAATGGGTTGTGGAGGTCTGGTAGGCAGCCGTTCCTCGTAAAATACTGGTATTCAGCTAAATCCGGTTTGACTGGAAGCCGACCCCAATATAGTTGGGAAAAGGCTAGGCAGATGATGACTATCACACTAGCGGCTTGCGACCGGCTGCGGGGCGGAGCGGGCGAGTAACAAATGCGTCGCGAACACACCGCGGCTGCGCAGCGATCACGTCGTGGAAGCGGTGCGAATTGGTAACCTTTTCGTCTCATGTTTGTAGGCAGGGGGTACAGGCTGGCGTTTTACGAGACAACACACAATGGCGTTTAAGCTGTTATTGCAATTACATGTTCTCATGATTCATGGTGTGCCAAATAAACGTGTTTTTTTTCTTCCTTTCTATTCGCGGCGGCGCTGTTGCGTGTCCGCAACAAATTCGCTGCGCATGCGCGTCGTGGTCGTTGCGCACCCGCTCCTCTTTAAGGACGCTCATAATCCGCTAGTGTGCTAACGCCCTTAAACCCTGCTCCATTAAACTGTTATGGCGATCCTACAAGCATATTCGTCTTAGTTGGAGAGGAATATTAATAATGGGCGACACAGCTTGCGAATTGGAACTGTGCCCAATAATATGATGTAGAGCCATACCTTTAGGTCTGAGGGATTGTGTGATTGAGTTACAGCGACCCTGGAAAGCAAAAGGTGTTCTTTACATAGGGCAGTTTAAGACTTTAAAAGTTTGACACTCCCTCTCGCTCCACACAGAGCGGGAGATTCGATAACACTTCCCACCTAAATAAAAGTAACCGCATAGTCTATGTCAAGCAAATTGCAGCGTTTTTGACCTCACATTGGGTAGTTTTAGATTAAAATAATGTGGTGTGTGATTATTATTTAAGTATTTATTTATTAAAACTTCATGCAACAGTAAATTACAAAGGCTGAATTAATCTTTTGCCATGACATCGTCTAACGGTCAGCCAAGTGTGATGAGGAGAAAACAAGAGACGTGCTTAAAAATAAATAAAGATTATTAAGAAAACTAGGGTGCGAATGTATAAATAAACTTAACATACATAATAATATTGAGTACAAAGATAATACCACCCGTAGGTATTATCTCTTCACATAATGTCATTTCCTTGAACCAAACTGAAAGTCTATAAAAGTTTTATTACAGTCTATGAATGTATTGTCTAAATATAATTTATATTTTAATTACGGTAATAAACTTGCCTCAATTAATCGAAGTAGGTAATGGGAAAATTCGTGCCACCTTCTTTGAACTTTCCCGCCTTTTTCACCTAGGCTGTAAAACCTGCTTTCCATTGCCGCGTATTTTACAATTGACGCAGATTTTGTTTATGGCTTAGAGTGAAAACCTCGTATCTGCAATTTTAAGTTATTTTATTTTATTACATTTCTGGAAAGAAGCTCGAAACGCATCTTGTATGACGAAAATAAAAAAAACCATCTACGATCTTAAATGCTGTAATATTCTTCTCGAGTCAGTCTGGTGTGGGAACCTCGCGACTGCGTGGTAAAACTTTTCTAAAAAATTGAAAAACAAGAGAAATGAGTGCTTGTAATAAATCAATATTTTTAAATATTGGCATTCGTCACAAATTAAATGATAATAAAGTTCTAATTTATGTTTTTAGTGCCTCCTGAAAATATACATATTGCGCAGTTACGAGGTTTTCACACTAAACCGTCATACGATTTCGGTCGGCTACAAGTTTTTCAATGTTATTCATGTGGCCCAAGTTGCGCTGGGATGAATAATGATTTTGTCGCTGTATCGGTCCCAGGTGTGGTTTGCATGTGTGTGCAGTAGGTCTGCCAACTTTTGTTAATATGAATGCGGGACGCGGACCTTTTGAAATATTAACAGCTAAAGCTCCGCAACAATTACTTGTGCAGCTTACTGCATTGCCATTGAAAGGGGATTTATGGAAATAAAAATAAGGCTTCATTTCTGGGTAATACAAAAAGAGAGATCAGAGTGCCAAGTGGTTACTTATGCGTTGTAGGTTGCGGGTTCAAACTTAACTAGGTGTGTTTTGACGCCATATTTAAGTTTAGAGTGTGTTTTTATTTTTCATGTTATTTCTCTGCATAATAAAAATGTATTCTATTAAAAAAAATAAACTAGGTGCAATAGCTTGTGTAATTTATTTCATCACCAATGCTCTCAAAACAGTAAAAGAAAATATCTTGAGGAAATCGGCATGTCCTAGACCCAAGATATGTGGCATCCAAAATCCCGTACTGAGCCTATGTGGTGGATTACGGCCCATTCCCTCTCCTAGAGAGAATATTATAAGGCTGCTTATGTTATATTATATTTTAATACAAAAAGCACCAACGCCACAACGCACGTGCAATACGAATTGCATCAACTGATGCAATATTTACTGACTTAAGCAACTACTTAAGTCAGTAAAAACGCTTTCTATAATTCTTGACACGACTTTATAATGTTCAGATTGTCCCGTCCATCTCGTCCCTTGCGTTCCCTCTAACTATATTCGTGGACATGGACGCTTGGAGTATTCCAGTATCGGCACCCAGATTTTCGGCATCAACATTGTTGGCACCCAATCTATTCTCGTTTCGGCACCAATAGGTATTTTGGATTGGGATTTTGTATAGGTTACTATCTACCATTGGAACAATTTGCCTGCTGCGGTTTTCCCGCCGATTATAATTTAGGTGTCTTCAAGGCTAGAGTGAATAGGCTCTTAATAAGCTAGTGCGCCGCGCCATCAACGATTGCATCACTGCTTACCATCAGGTGGGATCGCAGTCAAGTACTAGTTTATAACACTTAAAAAAAAAACAGGAATAGTTTGGGTGCCGAAAATTTTCGTGTCGAAAATCTGGGTCCCGAAACGGGAATACTTCGGACGTTTGCTTTAGGTTTTTTATCGCGTCTAAATAAATAAGGCGCGCAGCAGCCGCGTCGATGAGCGCCCTTTCTGATTTATTTATACTTGTGCTTGGAGGGGAACGATTTCCTCATTCAATTATTATAATTGTGCCGGTTCAGTGGCGTACAGTTGAGATGTCGATAGCTGCTACTTTACGATTATTATCGATTTTATTGATTTTTTCTTCCGCTTGTTGTAAGTATCGTGAGATCTTAAAATCACAAGTGCCTCTTACGTCATAAGAAAGGAATTATTTATCTCCAAAATAAGTTTGTTTCTTACATAGCGAATTTATTACGTTCAAGGATCAACGTACCTACTGTTTTTATTTCGACTTATATTCTGAGTTCATTTATTTTAAATGACGTCTGGGATCCAGTCGGGTGCAAGGTGCATCAGTGCAGGAATACTGGAAGAAATGGATTTAATATATTACTCAACGGAGAGGTGGGATCTTTGCTGTGTAATGCTGATCAAAAAAGTAATGCACTACTTACGAAGAGTAGAGTAGAAAATAGTATGATAAATTAATCAAGGGACTAATGAAAGTAAAAATAGGATGAAGAAAATAAGAGAATGCTGAGCTTTTTGATTTAAAAGATGATATATAAAACTAGCTTTTGCCGGCGCCTTCAGCTACCTGAAAATGAAAAACTATCCCAAGGGAATAATATACTCCCGGGATAAAAAGTATTATTAAGTAGGTACCATTTCAGGACACGGATAATTAATTGAGCCGTTTAAGCGTTAAGGAGTAACAAACTGACACATACCTGTGTAATATGGATATGGAAATCTGGTGTCCTGACATAACATGGGTTCATGGCAGGTCAAGATGACGGGAGGACTTAGATGTCTTCTGTAGAAATTGGCAAGAAGGGGCTCAGTGCCGGGAACAATGAAAGGAATATGTAGGGAGGTCTTTGCCCAGCTGTGGGACAATACAGGCCAGATAAAATAATAATATAGTGTGATTACCAGCAGCAATGTCCCAACAATTCTACACGTCTCCCATAAGAAAAGAAACAAAAGACAAATTAACAATTGACAACCAAACAAAAAGAATGCAATCAAAAAAGTACAATTAGCAACGCAATTACAGGCCCAAAGAATGATGCACCCGTTTCAACAAAAACACATCTGGGACTCGATAAAACATCGAAATAGCTCGGAACACGGTCCATTGGCAATTTGTTAGCACAATGAACGTCTAATTCAAGTATTTTGTGTGTAGACTGGTTCGCGTGACAGCTGAATGGTATCAAATGAAAATAGCCAACAGTTTATGCCCGTTCGACACTGGAAACGGGAAATGAGGATTGCAAAGGCCCATCGGATGATACGAATCTAGACTGAATAATGATGTTAGATGTTGTGATTTTGTGTGCTTACCTTTTTTTTACATGTTACTATTTGAAGTTAATGATGTATATAATGAATAGGATGTATGTTGGTTTGTTAAAATTGTGGGTTGTTGTTAGATAGATCGATGGATTTATTTTTGGACTCATTATTGATCGAAGATCATAAACGAGCTTATTCCCATATAGTGTAGGAAATAATTTCTACCCAATTACTCCTCCTTTTCTCGTTTTCTTTTTTTGAGGGAAATTATTAAATGACTTCTTCCACTCCAGGTTAGTACGAGACTCTTGCCTTTACATTCCAGGGCCACGGTAACTCTTTCAAAAAAATCGGTTTAGTTGGCCTAGCGGGTATCGGTCCTGCTGCTGGCCCGTGCGGTTCTGCTGACATGTATTTGAAGCAAATGTGGAAAAACTACGCATCGTCGACGACTCATTCATTTTACACTTTTTTATCTACCAAAAATTTGTATGATGCAGAATTATTATGCTAAATGGTTTTATTAGTCGAGCAAAATTAGCATCTTCGGTTTTCTGGTGGCGCCAATTAGTTTTGTGTAGTTTTTAGTGCACTAGTTTTATGGTAGACCGAGACGTGTCGTTTCTCGTTCCAGTTTTCAGCTCAGAAACATTTTTAAATTTCTAAGTGCCGAACCTGCTAATTTTACTTTAATTTAACTTACACATTAGGCTCTGAACAAAGTGATATTGAATCAATAACAAATATTATAAGTAGTTCAAAATTTAAAACGTATTATTGACTAGCGACCCGCCTCAGTATCGCACAGATTTTAAAAAAAGTTATAAAATTCTCGGGTTTTCTCTTCTATATTATGAACCTACTGCACCTTCTTCATAAACCACTCTGTGTATTGGCGAAGACTGCATGAAAATTCGTTCATTAATTTTCGAGTTGACTGCAAACAGACAAACAAGATGGGGGCTCTATTTTATAAAATGTAAAAGAATCTTAATCAAATTATATGGCCCATGGGCCTATGCCACTCAAGAATAAATGTAACTTTATTTACTTAACTTGAATTTTTGAAACCGGTTCAGTAGCTCCAGAGTTTACTACAAACAAACCCACCAATAACTCACACCTCTTTATAATATTGATATCGAAGTGTAGATTGGGCACGTGACAATCACATTTCGTCAGCTCACGTCAATCGATCTCATAGAATGTAGCTTTGTCAAGGCTCTCTCGTTTAATTTGCCAGCCGTTTGCTGTTAGCAACAATAATATTATGGTCGCTTGGAATTCTATGCATATTATATGTCGTCTACAAAGTTGACTGCTTCGTCTAGACGAGGTCCTTCAAGCCTTTGTGCTGGAGGCTGCGGCTTCGTTGGCTTACGGCACATAGCGAGCGGTGTTGCGGCCATGTTTGGCTGAACTTTGAACATCATAAGTGATGTATTGAGTTGTGAGGGTAAATCTGGGGTTAGTTACGCAGATATTTACAAATATACGTAGATAAATATCATTTATTTACAGATAGACCAGGGAAACGTACCTACTGGAGATATTTTATTGTGATTTCATGACTACTGTTCTTGATCGACTACTGGCTTTACTTCTTCTAATTTATATACAAAAGGAAAAACTGCCTTAATGACATATCAACACCCAGTTGACTAATGGGACTAGGAGCATGAAATATTGCACAGCGCATTCTTACGATGTAGACGAGCAATAAGGAGTTTTAAGAGGTTGAAAAGGAGGAAATTCGTTTGTATGCAAAATTTTATTCCTTGAACCAATATATGTATTTGAAACTTAAACCTAAGTAAATAAAAAGGGTTTTCATTATTATTTATTCTAAACCCCCTGTACCCCTGTAAAATGATTTAGGGGACGTGAAAGATTGTACACTGCAAGATGCAACGTTGGAAAGTCCATCATGGTGGACTGATGACCTTGTGAGGGTTGCGGGAAGTGGATGGATGAGAGACGCACGCAGAAGGACCGTTCAATGTGGCCACACTTAAGGAGGCTTATGTCTAGCTGTGGACATCTTTCGGCTGAAATGATGATGAATCATCGTCTTTACTTCACATTACAATTTACCAAGTCCCTAACAAAACAATATCCCAACGCACTTAACATTTAATTTCCACTTCCACACAAAGCGTTTCTACATATAATTTCCTCTGCTGCAAACTAGATTTTCTATTTCATATCCAGCTTACCACTATTTTCAATGGGGAGGACGTTACAAATTGCATCTGGCGCGAATTCCGGAAGTCGGCGGGGGTGCGGCGGGGCGGGGGGACGCGGCGGCGCCGGTGCGCGGTCTGACCGCGCGGTGTGTGCGCGCCCTAATGTTCTAACCCATTGTGTGAACCCGCCATTACGTGTACTCACTAAATAGATGCGCTTTTGTTTAATTTAAATGTGGTTTTAGGAAATGATAAAATGCTGCTTTTGGTTGCTTTGTTGTGCTAGTGAGAGTATCACTCGGAATGATGTCATTAGATGGAATTGGGTACTCGACTCAATTTTAAATGTTATTTGTATCAAAAAACATCTTTATCCGAAACCCCAAACACAATGTTTTTTCAAATTCCTTAATAATATTAAAATATGAATAAATAGAGAAAATGCCAAGTAGGTACCGTGACGCTTCCTCAATTCATAATTTGAAATGTAATAACAATAGACTCGCTTAAAAGGATAAATATAAATGTAATCCTCCCGAGCGAATATCGATGATGATAGCCAATCACAACAGAGATTAGCCAAGTACGCAGGATAGTGCACAAGTGTGTAATTCCTTTAAGCAGGAACTAGATTAGAACGAAGCACACGTGGGCCACGCCTGATTTGTACGTAGAACCACGTCGCGTGGCGTGGAGCTAATGTAGCTCTACAAGTCTAGTTGTCACGTAAAATGTATGGAGACCGACGCGCCCAGATTGGCGTACGCTGCGGAGCTGCCCCACATATGCGGGATGTAGTTCTACATTTCCTGTCATAGTCTGATGGGAAGGTAATCCAACATGGCCGGAGAGAGATCAGGCGCAGGACAGCTTTACTTGCTTTCCAAGGTCAAACTGCTAATCCAAAACTCCGGGTTGCTACAGAGTAATTCTAAATAGAAAAACCCACTAGCACTTTTGGCCCGACCCAAGATTCGAACTTAGGAACCCGCGGTTAACAGTCGCGCTTGCGACCACGGGACTCATAAAATGGCAAAAACTGTGACTGAACAATAAACACCACTCTTTATATAATTATGTTACTTTTTGCAGCACACTAAATACCATCAAACATTAACTACCCCAATAGACTACTAATTACTCAAATAGCCACAAAAAGTTCTAAACAATATACTTTCTCTTTGTTCTTGTCTCTCTTCAGTACAACACTTTCAGCCGGCGGCGTCTGCAAGGAGATTGATCGCTGGTCTGACAATGAATCGAATGCGTTCGCGTTTTATGACGTATTGGCACACTTCCTCTGACGCGCCTGCCAACTGTGCCAACTGAATAATCCTGATCTTCCGTCTTTTCAGGCTATTAAAATTGGGCGGGAAGCGATTCAAATCGGTAAAAACGAAAATAAGCGCTATACTTTTATTAAAAATAAGAATAAAATTTATTTAACCACTGTTAGAAATATTTCCTTAAAAATAGATTTTTTACGTTTATTAACCAGCTACATTGAGTTTTTTTTTATTACAATCTTGTTTTATAATGTATTTATAAACCAGCACAAACAACCGCGGTTTTGAAAGCGGTATTTCAGAAGAATATATTTATAAGTGGACTAGGTTCATCATTTTAAAGGTATAACGTCCAATATTGTACTCGTATATCTGTAACAAAAGTAGTATTTTGCCAGAATGATTACAATGATCCCCAAACTAGGCGGTGCCTGTATTTTGGTGATCGAAGTAACGTTACCGTTAAATTAGAATACAAGTTTGTTGTAGCGGATTGCCTTAAAACTAAAATAGAAGACAAAACAATTAGTACAAAGTAATAGTGTAAATAAAGGAGTGTGTTTTTTTCTTTTAAATGTTTGAATTCACCAATTCATGCTTCCATTCAAACACCCACTTCCAAAATGTGCTAACATTTTTGCAATATAGTTTTTATTTGCTTTGTAGAGATTTTAAACCAAACAACAGTACTTAGTGTTATTAGCTTCAATTTATCAAAGTAATTCTGGCTAATTAGACAGGTTACCTACTCACTTACATCCTATCTTCATAACGCCCACATTTCTATCTTAATATAGTAGATACAAAAGCCTTTCAACTTGCGTCAACCCTAGCAATCAATTTGATATTCTTTAAAAAAATATCCGAACCGTTCCACTAACAACATAACAACATCATTATAATTTTCTATTACTGTCACTTTTTGCGTAATGGCGTCTGAATACAAGTAATTTTTCCTTTCGTATGTAATCAGTATCAAAGCAAAAAAGCTGAGCTATGTTAAATTAGCTAATAAAACCTTTGCAGAGTTTCGTGACAAACGCCACTAACCCTCGTCCTAAAGCCTGTATGCTTTATCCTTAATTGGACAGCGATGTCCACTTATAAAAAGAAAAAAAAATCGTTTTGAAAAAAGAACTTTTGATTAAAATACTCACTCAATGTTTGATTGTCCGCGGCATCGGACGTGCAAAAAGTTGCAATTCTTTTAGCATACTATAAAACGTTTATCATTACAATACTGGTTCATTAAGGCAGTACAGGAATAAACTGCAATTAAAAACTATGTAAATAATCGTGTAAGTTCGCAGTATCGAGTGGTTTTAAACTTTAACGCCTACAAATGACGTTACTACTGGATTATTTCTGTCCATTCCTTCCACAGTGTAACAGGGCAATTAAAATCGACGCTCATATAAACTCATTTCCGTTTGCAATTACATTCTGTATAATAAAACACTGTAGATATTTTAAATCTCTGAATAAAGAGTAATGTTGCATCAAGAAACACCTTTGTACCTACAGTCATTTATCATCATCAGTCAAAATGAACTGATCCTGTGTACCGCTACGTGATACTCTTTGGTCTGACGGATGAATTCGTAACTGATGTGTTTTTCTCGTACAATGAGAACTTTCAATCAGTAAAGGTTTCTCGGTAATACATTCTTTGATACAAAATGAGGTATGAGTTACTAATGATGCAAAAAGCCGAACGTAATGTGATTATGGGTCCTTTTAAAACAGGTTTGCGATGATATAAAATGTAGGTCGTCCTCAAAAAAGAAATTGATCAAAACAAGATTAAGAAACATACAATCAATGACAATGATTTTTATAATAAAAAAAAACTATTTTCAACATAGTTTTTCGGATTATATTGGAGTAATGGATTAGAATTTTACAATTTTTTGGATTGTGATAGAAAATGTGTTACGTAAAAATACTACAACAACGTCTATACTTTACAATGAACTAAGATCATCCATACACGGACTTAATACTCATCGATTTGAAACTGGTCCACAGAAAACGAGTTAAGACATCTCGCTTGATCCCCACGCGCAATTACCCGCATCTCTTGTTCTGCACCTCTCCCTACCCTCTCACTCTCATGTTTTTGTTCCAATAGAGCTGCCTCTAATCTGTCTCGTGTCAAGACTCCAATAAGCACACGTTTGTCTGTCGCGAAGGTTGGTGCACATTAGCATCTCAAAGTCGACGACGAAATTAACTACACGCATTGAACCTCTCACGTACCTACGAGGATAAAAGTGTTCCCTCTTATGATGTGTAAATTAAAGATTTAATGATGCAATCTTGTCTTGTATGCTTTGTTTATCCATTTATTGTGTGCTAAACGACTATTGTCCTCCTATCTGTAATAATCAAAACAAATAGCGTGGAAATTATACCAAAAATATTGCAGCAATTTCAAGCGTTTAAGCCGTACTAATCCGCTTAGAGACCAATCGCTTTAGCTAAATTAATATTCGACACCAAACACAATTAATATTATATCAAAAGGAGATTATGATTTCATCCAAATAAGATAATTCTACAGTTTACGTCGTTTAAAACCAATTTCCTTGGCTCGAGAAGCAATTTAGGCGTTTTTAACCACATTTCCTAAATGCGCGTTAGACATAGTGACATAATGAACTCATCTTTACTCTGTTTAGATGTCAGTTTATTATTTAAAAGGCTACGAAGGTACCTATGTACTTAGAAGGGTGTCACTTAGTTATCTCAGACGGATTACATTAAAGAGATGAAAGCTGTTTTTACAGGCGTGAATTTTAAATTGCGTTTACGTAATGCGGTGTACCTTGACAGCGCGGCCATTTTGCTTTAGTAAACATCGTTGTTCTGAAAATTTTGGTGGAGCGAGGCGGGGAAGTAAATTAAAGAAAATAATTTATTGTTGCTTGATGACTGAAATTCTGAACTGAAACTAAAGTTGTCAAAAATAATAGACCCGTTTTGATATTTGATCAAATTGCATGGTACTACTTATAAAGTAAGCGCAAAAAAATATTCGCAATATATTTCATCATTAAATTTTATCGTTAAATAATACGCCAATTATTTTTTAACAACTCTAGTTTTAGACAGTTTTACATAAAAAATATTTGGTATCTTTAGTTCATTTTAAAATCACAATTTCTGTTAATTAAAAGCGTTTTGCACTTGCCATTACTTTAACAAAAGATACTTGCCAAGACTAGTAGTATTTTCAAGAATTGTTGTCACATGTTAAAAATACTAACAATTAATTTTAATTGCTTAATAAAGAACTAGTATATTTAATGAGTATTTCTGGTATATGTCGCCATTTAAGAGATTAATTTGACTTTTAAATGACAATGTTTAAATATGGTGAGAACTTTATTCGCAAGGTTATTTGGTAAACAAAGCGACTATAGTTGTGTGGTAAAAGTAAACATTACTATGTTAATTTTATAGTCTTCAAATTCCCAGGAATCAGAACAAGGTTTTTGTACTATTATGTTATTTAATTGTTTGTGAATTGAACACTAGTGCGAATTAGTATAGGCAAGGTCGTCTTGTACTTTAATGGTATCTTACTAATATTATATAGGAGGAGCTCGTGGCTAGATAATAACAGCCGCACAGGTCGATCTTCTAGGTTTAAGTTTATTTTAAGTTTCCTCCGTGCCTCGGAAAGCACGTTAAGCCGTAGCTGTAATTTGTAGATCTTTGGCAGTCGTTACGGATAGTCAGCAGTCAGTAAGTCTGACTACAGTCTTGCCATGAAGTACCGTGTTACCCCAGTCAATGGGTTGTGGTGGTCTGGTAGGCAGCCGCTCCTTGAAAAATACTGGTATTCAGCTGAATCCGGCTTGACTGGAAGCCGACCCCAATATATGTAGTTGGGAAGAGCAGATGACTAATATTATATAGGCGAAAGTTTGTGAGTGTGTATGTTTGTTACGTCTTCACGCTCGAACGGCGAATAGATTTGGATGGATACACGAGTAGTCTATGTCCTGAAATAGCACTTTTTATCCCTTCTGCATGTGTATTTTTGAAACATTTTAAAGATCATCAATAACACATGTGATATTGCAATAAAGAATTCATTAGAATTGAATACAATGATACGAGTAGATTGACAAAATTTGACATAGGTTTGCCATTCTTAATTCTCATTGGTCTACGCTTTATTCAACCTCTCATATTTAATGTGTATTAATGTGTATGATCCCAGCTCTGTTCAAAGCTCTCATAATAACATAGTGTATACCTTAAGTATAATATATATATATAAATATATGTATAATCTATTTCACTTTAATTACTCAGATACCCGCGAAACGAGACACAATAGTAAAACAATAACAGCGCGGTCTCATAGGACCGGTTGGGGATTCAAACGTTAAACAAGATTATAACACATTCAACAGCTACTCAAGTCACACAATACTATCAGGTAGTCTGTTAAGCCACTGAACTTATCCCATGCTCCTAATTCGCCTGTTTCCAAATCTGGACGAAAGCCAAGGTCAATAAACCCTTTTGTTTATCCGTGCATACCTTAAACTTACACAGCCTCCACCGCACCATATGAGAACAGCTCCCAATCAATTCTCAAACTTACCCCCCAACAATTAAAGCACGTTTTGCGGTGGCTAAACGGATATGTAAATAAAGAGGGATGTATCCTAAACAAATATACAGGGTGTCGCGCGGTAGCTATCTGCAACTGCGATTGTGAGCTAACCAATTTGAATTGGTCCCTCTAACCCTTTATTTCCTTAACTTAGCCCTTACAATTCTTGTATTCCCGGTTCTAATTATACTGGTTACAAACAAAGGTTATGATTTTTTAAACAGAACGTTTTGGATTAAATGAGGGTGTACCTGAATATCTATGTTTGTTATTAATCTTTGTGTGAACAGCGTGATCGCTATAATTAGCTGCTACTTTTCATTCATATGGAGCTTCGAATTATTTTTATTCTGTGCACCGTTTGTTTTGAAACTTCTACTATGAGTATTCTGAGCGGTACCAATTTGTGGTATGTTCCAAATATTGCTATACATTGAAACTTAAGTAAACAATGCTTGTATTAACAGCAATACCCAGCGGGCTATGTACGCAAAGCTATTAGATGCGATCTGCAGATAATTGCGTAGTAACATAGCTTCTTGCAATTTAGGTTTCGGAGTGCAGACTGCTCTTGGGAGTCCAGTTCGTGTTAAGTCCTGTACGTACGAGTAGTTTCCAATATTTGCTCCAGTTTGCCATCTATTTAAGTGTTACGTTGTTTGAGAAATTCGATTACGTGAACCAAATGAGATTGAGGAAGCAGGAACGTAATTAAAAGCAGTTACAGGAATTAGCTGAGTATGTAGAATGTCTTGTACGTTATGTTACCCCAATAACTGGGTTATGGAAGGAATCTTGATCATACCATAGGTTTTCACTCCATTTAAAATACTGGATACTCAGTTATATTAATTCGGACCTCTGTTTTCGACCACAAACATGGACCATGGATGATGGTCATGGTCCAAACGTGACCATCATCAGTTACATATCACACTATGATCAGCCATCGCGCTGACTGAACCACTTTACCTTTCAGTACAATATGATACAGATACTTCCAGTACAGAACATGATGGGTGAACATCTTAACATAACGAGTTTCCTTCGTGCCTCGGAAAGCACGTTAAGCCGTAGGTCCCGGCTGTCATTTAGATCTTTGGCAGTCGTTACGGTTAGTCAGAAGCCAGTCAATCTGACTCCAGTCTTGCCATGAAGTATCGTGTTACCCCAGTTAATGGGTTGTGGAGGTCTGGTAGGCAGCCGCTCCTCGTAAAATACTGGTATTCAGCTAAATCCGGCTTGACTGGAAGCCTACCCCAATATAGTTGGGAAAAGGCTAGGCAGATGATGATAACTTCCAGTACAGAACAGTTTCGATGCTTCTTCACTTTGCAACGTGATGGCCTGGTGGAGAGTGTCCATCCTGGAGGGTTCTCCTCAACCTCGTAGCCAAAGAGAAAAGCCTTGACTTAGTCAACGTGCGCCAATTCTAGTGATTCTAGTTACCACAAGATGGCTTACTTTGTGTTATCGGATACAACAATAATTAATAAGCTAGTGCGCCTCACCATCAACGATTGCATCACTGCTTACCATCAGGTGGGATCGCAGTCAAGCACTAGTTGATATTATTACTTTTTTATTATTCTTATTTAGTTTATACCCAAATCCTTACAGTAATTATTTTTTGGAGCCACCAAACCTGAAAGAAAGAAAGAAAACATGTTTATGTATAATTATAGGCTTAAAATAGGTCTATACCAATTAGTGAAGTGTGTCAAAACCGCCCTTCGCACAAACAATAAAGATAAAATCAATAAGTCACACTATACACAAGCATATGCATTCGTTATTTATAGGTCCTGTTTAGGCGTTTCGGCAACCCCTGTTTAACATAACACACAAAAATATCTCACACGAAAATTACCCTTATTTTTGTTTAACATAAGGTTTAAAATACCGTGTATATTGTCAGTGTAGTTGTAAGCAAGTAGGGCATAAAGAGGACTATTCACGGGCCGTGAAAGCCTGTCGCATAGACAAGGGGCCATAGACGCCGTAAAAATGATTTATGCTCGTCGACTGGCCTATCTAGTGTTGTCGAACTTTTCAAAATGGGGTGATCGGGCTTAAAGATTAACATTTATGCTAGATTTTAGGTGTCTGTAAAATTGTAGGCAATTTTCCGAAGTTAAGGAAAATTGTTAAGTACTTAGATATTCTTCTTTTTATTTATTTATTTAATCTTTATGCAACGCATTGTATAAAGGCGGACTTAATGCCATAGGCATTCTCTACCAGTCAAACTAGGGTGGTGAAGAGACAATATATCAAAAAATAAAATCCCTAGCTTATTTATTCAGCCTAGAAACAGCTGAAACTGTGATAAAACTTCAATTAAGAGATCTGTCATTTTATCTTAGCAAATAAAATTTATTTTATTTTATCTCTTTTATGTTTTGTTTTTGTCAAATAAAAAAAAATATTTTACCGACTAAACCCACCCGTGTTCCTGCAGATCCCCTTTGCGTTCAAGGGCCGTGGAAACTGTTTCGAACAATAACGCAGAAAATTCAACACGAAGATACTATACAATTAAAAAACCGAATTAGTTATGAAAAAAATACTGCAACTGTTGACTTGATACAGTTGCAGTTATTTTTCAAACAATCATCAATAAATTGAATTTCCAATTCCAATCAATCCTTTTTTATTTTGGTTTGTCCATTGTTAATTTAAAGTGTAGCCGAAACTACTGGTACTAAAATGAAAGTTACCTCAAGGTTTCCTTCTATGATGTAGAACTAAGAGAACATTTTCCAAAATTCATCCCCTAAGACGATGATGCAGAGGTCCAAAGTTTGTATGAAGAAACCGACTTCTTCTCGTTTCGATGGTTTTCCTTCCCTCATAGTTTTTGGGCTCAGTGGGTCGCCACATTTATTGCAGCGTCAGTGACATTTTTTAGGTCCTCTAAAATGCAGGAAACCTACTTACACGCAATCAAAACCGCTGGCAGAAGCTAGTAAAGAATATAATAATAATAATCTCGTAACCTTAAGTATGTGTGTGTAAGACTTCAAACCATTTTGACATTGGGAGAACCTTTAACGGGTAACTATCATGAAAAGAAAGAAGTGCCAAATCGACTCTATCAAATTGATGTGAATTGACCCTAATAGTCCTACAAATAAAATCATCATTTCTTGCCGATTGACAATAGTTGTGGTGCGTATTTTAACTCAACGGAGTCCATTCTTCTTTTATCATGAGAATGTGGGATAAAACGTAAATCTTATCTCGGTAATAAGAAATAACTGGGCAAGTGCGAGTCGGACTCGCGCACTGAGGGTTCCGTACAAACTTACCTATGTAAATAGTTCATTTCCCGAATGGAGTCTCAAAGATTTTTCTTATTCGCTGGAAGTTTCATTTTTTTACACCTTCAAGGGACTGTAGATCTGAGTACCTACATCCTACATGGTTTTAATTTTAACTCGATACCTCCATGCGTTCCCGAGATAAATGGTCTTGACGAAGTGACCCTCTAAGGGATCCTTTTTTTCCTTTTGAGGTACGGAACCATAAAAATGACTTGTACGAGTAAGTATATTAATCTTATGCCTTATCTATCTAATTTATAAGGTGTGTATAAAGGGTGTAAGAAATTCCGAAGATATTTCTATAAATCATAACTTTATAAATGAGAGTGTATTAAATTAACTATGGACGAACAATGTTTTATACGATTTTTATCTTGCTGTCTCTCTGTTAAACACTTTTAGTTTATTTTACACCCGTGAGAACGAGTGAAGATTATGAAGTAATAAAACGTACAAACAAGTTAATTATTTATTAATGTCTTTTCTTGAACATGGTTTTAGAAATTCCTGGTAATCATTGACTATTTTTTTTCATTATGGACAGGCTCGTGTTTGAACACTGTCTCACCTGGTGGTAACCGACGATGTGGTTGACGATGGATTACGCTTACCTAGAAGTAACCACTCTTGATTTAAGAAAATAAAAACAATAGTGTTAGAATGAAAAATAAATAAAAATGTGATGACTCTATCTTGTATCGACAAACCACTATTTATGAACGATTTTTTTGCTTCTATGTAAAAGTCTGCTTTTGCTGAGTTATGGAATTGCTGTGAATTAAGGAAAACCTCTTTATAATTTCATCCATTTCAATAACTTAGTTGGCTAGTTAGCCTTTTTTTGAAATTGGAAATCGTCAAATAGCTTCTACCACTCTTTGTGGATCGAGAGACCGGATCAAAATTTTACTGACTAAAACTTTTAGTCTGTAAAAGTCTGATACGCCTGACATCTTCACACGGTCTTAGTCTAAAACCGAGCCATGTTCCTTTACTTGCTATTAGAGTTCCAGATTCGCAGTAACTCTCTCGAACAATCCCGCGGCCCTGTGCCATATTTGGCCTTCCGGATCATTTGAGTCACCCAGCACTGGTACTAGTCTGAGGAGATAACAGGAACAACTAATAGGTCTCTAAACTACCCGCTGTATCTACCGACAGATTTGTTCAAGTAATCACAAGGGAATGTCGATCACAGATACGCGTGCCCTGTGGAGGACACACGGACGAGACGGTTGGTCAACAAGTGGTTATAGAGGAACTAAAAGTGTGGGTAGGGGTGCCTATCTAAAAAGAGAGTAAGACAGGTGCTTATTTGCTATAGAAACGAAAGAAAGAGAGACTTACATTTTATTAGCAACTAATATAATATTTATTGCAAGAATTGTTATTTACTGACTATCATATCTTCTAGGTTCTCGCTGTTTTTATCCAATTCTTCCGTTACGGAAGTAAAATTCTATTAATATTATAGACGCGAAAGTTCATATAGGTACATGGGATTTTGTTACTCTTTCACGAAAAAAAAAAATAGATTTCGTTGAAACTTGGTATACAGATAGACCATGTCCTGGAATACCACATAGAATACTTTTTATCCTGGCAAAATGTATCCTTTGGGATAATTTTCTACTATGAATTTAAATTTTTATCACGTGGGCGAGGCAGCTGGCAGCAACTAGTAAATTATATGTAGCTGTAGGTGAAGTCTAACTACTTACTGAAATCTTGCTCCACACTGAGTAAAAGAAAAAGTCAGCTTTTACAATATCTTTACTTCTAGATAATGATGATGAGGGGCCAGTAAAAGTATTGCGGAACCATCAATTGATGACTCTGGTCTTTAGTGATTACTTTTCCTTATTTTCTTTAAATGCATTCGTTACTTCTCACCTTGATAACTACTGTTCATAACTGGTAGTAATACTTACGTAGGCATATATATTGGGCTTAGGTAAGAGCTTTGTGTTTTTGACAAACCCTCTGTACTTCACTATGCCTTTATTGGTCTTTGTAACATTACTGTCTTAGGTTTTATACAGAAACCAACTTTTGTTTGTACTACAACTTTGTTTTGTTGCTCGCCAACTTATCGGGCTGTATGTGCCCAGAGGGCGGTGGAACAGTACCGATGTGATTAATGACGGTGACCCCACGGCATCGCCAGATATCGTATCTACGTGCGCCTCGATCACTCTTGATTGCCCCGTATTGTTTGAGCTCATACTTGCCTAGCTAGCTACTGTATCTACCAGTATGTTGGGAATTCGTTGTGCCACTTTTGAACCCAAAATATTAGTGACTAGCGAGGATCTTTTATTTTATTCTATAAGTTATAGTTCTTGGCCTAATTTGAATAGGTATAAATGAAAACAAACCTGAGCCGTGGGGATCCGACGAATGCGAGACGCACAGGACGGTCGTTGTGGTGACAGGTGACGCTTGGGGGAAGCCTATATCCAGCAGTCTTTTGGCTGAAATGATGATGAATGAAAACAATGGTTTTAATCGGCAACAATGATATAGGTTCATATTAGAATGATGAACAGAGGTCGGTCGGTATAGGTACAGTATATATATTTATTTAAAGTTCGTGGAAGTAAGTAACACAGGTAGGTTTTGGTCTGTAAAAGTGTGACACTCCCTCTCATTCCACCCACAGCGGGACAAGTTATTTGATCACTTTGCTACCTAAAAAAAGGTTAACTAATGGAGGCCAAACGAAAAAAAAATATGAAAAGGAATTTAATGATTACGCTACCTTTTGTAGACCCTAATAAATTAGATGGCAACACTTTATTTGTTTCAGGACCCACAAAGAAAACTAAAAGCGAAAATTACCGACTACACCCAAATAATTTGGGCGACTTTACAAAAGATTTACATACAAAGGAAGAGGTGTCTTCCACATAGAAATTAAATGAGCCAGACAAACACACTACGAACTCCAACCACGAGTTAAATTAACCAAAAGCGACTAACGTAGTCAGATGCAAAGCCAATTAGGAACGAATTAGATGTGGCAACATTACCGCAAGTTCTTTGTGAAGTCTTCTTTGTGTCGTAATAGTGGCAACACTGGCATAAAGTAATGTGATAACGTATTCCCGTATGAAATTGCACTGAGATGGAATTTTATACCGAAATTGTGTTGCATTTTAGATGCGATTTGTTTTGAAATGTGAGGTACGAAATAGGTTAATTAGGTATAGTCAGATTCTCATAAGATTACATATTTCCTTATATACGCAATTAGCTGAAAAACGACAAAATCGATTTTTATTTAGTTTTCACCTATAGGTAGATAGAGTGACTCATGAAGAAGGTTTAGGTCTATGCTTCTGTCACCCATGCGAAGCTGGGTTTTAACTGAGTGTGTGTGTATTTAAATGATTAAATTTATATAGAATTTGTCTCCTATACTTTCATCGTATTGTACCTACTAGCTCCAGCCAGTGGCTTCACCCATGTGATAATAGAAAAATATCACAAAGGAACATAGTCCCAAAATAACAAGTCCTATCCCATGTGCACAGAGCACAGTTGTGGACATGTTCTACCCGTGTACCAAGTTTCATACAAATCCGTTCACCTGATCGAGCGTGAAGAAACCTAGATGCCTTTATAATATTAAGTGGCTTCACCTCTGTGAAAATCGGAAGTTAATTACAAGGGGAACATACTCCTGGTATAAAAAGTACTCTATATAATTTATCCGTGATTGTGTCAAGTTTCATCGAAATTCGTTCAGTAAGTAAGGAGTAATAAACTTAAACACACCACACAGGCATACAAACTTTCGCTTTCATTATTTATTTTCGCCTGCTTAAATCGTGACTCACTTGTCAAATTAATGTCAATAACACTATCTGACCTTTAAACTCCACGGTAAATAATTTGTCGCTTTAAAATACGAACAAAATATTTAATAAAATACTACGAAACCGCTTTCACTAAATCACACGCACAATTTTTCTATTTTTGCAACACTCGAGTCGTCATGTCAACGTTGGCAGAATAGGATTTTCCGTTGCGTTGGGGTGTGCTAATGATTTTTTAACGTCATAAAAATGGCGGCGGTTTTGTTAGCATTGTTGAATGAAGATGAGCAAGCTGGAACGTAATGTAGAAAAAACGTAGTGTGAAAAATGTTTTCAGGGCTTTTCGTAACCGTGACGTATTGTTCGGCGACTAAGTTAAACGCGGAATATTTATGCAGATATTTCATAAAAAGGTTTCTTTTTTTTAGCAACTAGAAAAACTGTATTCGCTGCAAAATGTTTTCATTTGAAGCCTTGAATGTTTTACATTTTTACTGGCTGTCAAGTGAAGTTTAACTTAAAACAAATGACTGCTGAAAACCGTGAATGACATGACACTTTGTGTCTAAATTACGTCGTCATGTTGGTATTGCTCTCTCTCTCACTCTGCCCAATGCTCGAGGGATGGGAGTACCATAGAGCAATACTTCCACTAATGTAGTAACCACAAAACATTGAAGTGAAGTTCGTCAGGTCAGAATGGGGCGTGGTGCCCCCCATTAGGGCAGCCGCACCTAAATCCGTACTTATTTTAATCACTTGTACCCCGCTGGCTTTTATCATGCGTGTTGTTGATGGCTTATTTTAGCCACAACCAATAAACAACCCTAAACCAACGACTCAAAGTTGCTTTCACACTGGACAAACCACCCTATCTACAGTTGGAGGAGGAAAATAAGGATATAATGTGGATAGCAAGTAAAGCTGCATCATAAGGTGAATTGTTCTGGTAGATTTTTGCGAAGAAATTGGCTAACCGCGGTTTTCCGCCCTGCTTTTCTGTGAAAAATATTTAAAGCTGTTGTGAATATTTTATGAGTAACAAGTATACCTATGTTTTACTTGTAGAATAAAGTCAAAAGGTCCAGCAAAAATTAATATCCATATTTGTACCGATACAAGTATATGCCACTCTTAGATCAGTTAATCCTGCTACCATTCTGTCGACGAGCCAATAGTTTCACAAACAACGTTTAAAAGAAGAAAGAAAAACATTAATTTATGACTCGCACAGAACCTGTACGAGGCCAAAAAGTCTCCTATCCCATAGGCTACGATATTTAACACCAAAAAGTAACTAACGCAGCGGTGGTAGTCTAAAAGGGCCTGGTGTTGCCACATTTACACCATGACCACATCGCTCTTACCAGCGGCAGACAACAAAACCCTCTCGATAGTTATAACCCAGATTAAAACTAACAAGATCTCATCACAAACTTTGTCAAGCCCAAGTTAACCCAACGGAAATATCCGTCATACTGACACCCTTACAAAGAGCATAGTCAAACGGGAAGTGAATATTATAGGGGGCAATATATTGCAGGGGTCCCTTTACTGCTCGCCTAAATGACTTATTGCTAAAGTTAGGTGCCGATATGACTCAGGCAGCATCAGCGTCATGGCAGAAAAGGTTTATGAAGAAGGTCCACTGATGTTGATCGAAATGGAATGAAAAAAATTTTTGATGTCTGTGAAAAATCGTAAAACTTTTTTGGAGAACACTCACTCGGTCATCAGTCCGCCTTGTTGGGTTCCAACGCTGCGTCTACTGGTACGTGGTCGTCACTCCAGAACCTTTCGTTCCTATCAACCATTTGTTCTGCGAGTAATGTATCTTGCTCAGTGCCACTTAAGTTTGGCGATTCTTCGAGCTAACCTTGGTTCTGCTGCGGATATTGTCAGTGTGTGCCAGCTATTGAAATTCAACCCAAGTTTAATATGCTGATATATTTACAGAAAGCAATCCGCGGGAAGGGATGTACAGTTACAATACGTCTTTAACTTAGCTCTAAAGAGGAAGGATTAGCATTTTTTTTTTTCAGGAAAGACGAGAGCGAGTGGAAGTATTAGACTTTTACTGATTTGAAACCCACTTGTGTTTCTTTAGTTGCCTATAACGTTCCATTGCCGCAGTATGCCTTTCGAACGACCCCCAACTTCATACTATGCACTGCAGCTTCTCACCACATCAGTTTCAGTAGGTTTCTTAATTAGTTTAACCTATCACATACCCGCAAAACGAGGCACAATAGTAAAACAATAACAGCGCGGTCTCATAGGACCGGTCGGGGATTCATGAATTAAGGTGGGAAGTCGTCCAATGACTTCACCTGCTCTGGACGGATCGGGAGGGTGTGTCAGACTTTTACTGATTAAAATCAAACCTGTATCCTTCAGTAGCCCACATCAATTTTAGTAGGTACAGATCCAATTCAAAGTGGCTTGTAGAAGTCTATATGAAGTGGTATTTCTGTCCAACTTCCCTATCACATGGGCATCTGGTTAATGCAGTGATTTGCGTAAGACGTGGTGTGTGTTTAGGCGTTAATATCATTTCAGATAATTGAGTGTCATTATCCGCGTTATCCGCCCAGTTTTTGCTTAATCAATCACGGTATCTCGGGCTCAACGTGTGTTGCTTAAGGGCTACTTTACTTAGGACATGATTAACTATGTGAAAATAATGGCTGAAATAGATTAGGTGGATGGCTGGAAAAGGTAGCGTCGAAACCGTTGGCTAAGTTATTAGAGAATGTAAAAGTGGTTTGGTTTTCTAATTAGTTACACTCATCACACTTGGATATACAGTACTAGCTTCTGCTAGCGGCTTTGCCTGCGTTAAAGTACAGTACTCTCTATACTCACGCCAAGAGAAGGAAGAGAAGAGAAGTCATGAAGGGTGAATTTTGAAAAAAACACAGTTTCGGATGTGCGTTCATATGTCAGTGAGTTTTCCTTTTATATTATTTGGAACCAAATAAAACTTGGCGTTTTATATAGAATCGAAAATCCGGATAGTAGATTTAGAAATTAAATTAAACAGTACCTACTTAATTTTTAATCAACTTTTAGTACTGAGGTTCCCATCCAATAATATTAAGCAGTTTTATGCAAAAAAGGATTTCGCCTAAAAGTTGGAGTGGGAGTGAACATTTATTAGCGGGAATACAAGGTTATTACCGCCAATAATTGTACACTCCCACGTTACATGTCTTTGCGCGATCAAAACATATTTAAATCGGCAAGTAGGTAGAGATAATGACCCTGAAAACATCATCACACTTCTATGGTGCGTAGTGTTCCATGTGCATCTCCAGCAAACCGTAGGGTCCAGCAGGACCGATGCCTGCTTGAGCCCACAAACTTTTTCTAGCTTCTGACGTTTTATAAGAGCCCATGCAGTCCTATGTGAGGGCTGATGCCCGCTAGCTAGCTACCGTAGGGAATTTCTAAAAGGGAAAACCGTGGTCCTAGAACGCAAAGATCAACTGAAAGACACAAGTGTGGTTTTACTCGGTAAAAGTTTGAGATGCTCTATCTAGAGTGAAAGGAGTCATTAGATGATTTCTCCCCCTCTCTCCAAAAAACCCGTCAAACAAATTCTCTAAACCACCGGACAGATCACAAAACAATCGCTGAACAAATCCGTTGGGCGGCTAGTTGATAAGCCGGTGGTTAGCGGGGATTATCGCGCGTTCCTCGACGCACCCTTTCACGGGTGGGGGCGACGACCCTCGTTACTACCCACTACCTACTACCTACGTCGTCAGACCGTATACCTACTGCCGAACCGAAGTATTCCCGTTTCGGAACCCAGATTTTCGACACAAAAAGTTAAGGCACCCAAGCTATTTCCGATTCGGCACCAATAGCTATTTTGAATTGATATTTTGAAGTACATATTCCCGTTTCGGAACCCATATTTTCGATACCAAACTTTCGGCATTCAAGCTTTTGCCAATTCAGCACTAATAGGTATCTTGGATTGGTATTTTGTATTGGTTACAAAATACGTCGTCAAGTCGGTATGAGAGCCAATGGCCATACTTGGAACGGATGTCGAAGATCGGGCAAAGTCGAGAAATCTCAGTCGGAAGGCGGACTCTGGCAAAAGACGGGATTAACGCCAGGTAGAAGAAGAAGACTACCATCCAAAATAGCTGTTGATGCCTTATCGGGATTAGCATGGGTGCCGAGTCGAGAATAGCTTGGGTGCCAAAACTTTTGGTGGCGAAATGGGAATACTTCTACGAACCGTTACGCATGTGATGAATCTTTCCTCCGAAAGATATCGCCGGAATGACGAGAGGTTTTTCTTTGTAATTGTGAGCTGGATATCTTTGTACGACGTAATTTGGGATTACAGTAAGCATAATGGAATGGGTTCCTTGATGTGTTTGATGAAATGTCTTTTGTTTGGGCTTCTCGTTTCTGGGCAGTGGAAACTTTGATAATACCTAGTTGTATCTTTCTTAGAAAGTTGCATTCCCCAATTTCCTAATGTAAAGAAACTTGTATTAACTAATTTTTATTTATGTAACGGTCGGTACAAACATGTACGAGTAAACTCTCATTGAACGCACCCACCATACAAGAGCCATTCCTAGAGTGGAGGCAACGTATAAAAAAAGAAGTAAAAAAATGTAGTTGTTGTAAGTTAAATTTGGTGGAATAGCCAAATTCTAGTTTTCGTCAGTCGTCACCATACTACAAGTTAGACAAGAGACAGTACCTTTTTATGTACCTCTAAAAACTTGTGGTGTTAGCTCGTAGAGACTGCATCAAGCAAACGAATGGGCTCCACGGGTGGCAACAATTTTTTATGAGCATCTCTGGCCTGTCACAAAAATTCGCCCCCGCTGCTCCGCACTAATTCGCGTATCTCGGTCAACTCCACACAGAGGAATCTATCGACCGAGAATATCTAACACAACGATATATTATCGATTTTATTACCATTTTCCGTTACTCGATTATCGATATTGCAGTTACTAGGCATAGAATAACCCACCAAAATGTTAATGACAAATAAATTCGATCGGAATGCTATCACAACTGCATTTTTGAGTCAAAATAAACATTGTGACGATCTTTTATTCACAGCATATCAAATATTTGATTACCCGAATTAAAACATAAATAAAAAACACCTAAACATTTGTGGCGTTAAACATAATAACGGAACATAAAACTAAACACTTTAACATTTTAATATCAACATTATGAACACGATGGTAACTTTTCCAATATTAAAAATAATAAATTTTTCGGATTGGACATTTCAAGATGGCGGATTGTAACAAAGTTATAGTGTTATAAAGTTCTATGATCAACAAAATGAATAATAAAATCTGAGCGTTTTGGGCGCGAATGAATACTTTGGCTTTTTATTCATTTCTTGGATTTGGTATTTAATATTCTTCGACAAGAGCTTAGCTAGAGTAATCAGTTTTTCCGAGTTCATTCAACTGTCTGCGATTTTTCAATCGTCTTAATATTTCAGCAGACTTGTAGCAAACTACCATGCTGGATGATACTTCATTATTTGCGAGTCATGTCGTTACTCACAACGCATTCGACACTCTCTTTTCATTGAATACCTCCCTCTTCGTTCGTTTTATTTCCAAATTTATCAAGGTACACTATAAATCAGACCGTTTATTATTGAATACATCCATATTTTATTAATTAAACCAATCGAAAACAATTCACGGAACATGATTTAAGTTGGGGCGTCGTTAAATATGTTCAAAATGGTATCCCTTATACGTACTTAAATAAGTTTGATGATATTGCATGTTTACTGTGTCGTAAATCTGCTGACATTCAAGATTTATTGTTATAGGATGCTGGGGCCACAAATTATGTTCGACACAATTCGGCCTTTGTCTGGTCGAAACGATTTTTGTGATTGCTTTCCGAGGCTGGCGTTATAAGTAAATCTAAGAGGATTGTTACGAGGATTTCTCGTTCGAAACATTTCACTCTTATATCTTGTAACTACTTACAAAGTCTTACAATAATCTCATCATTCTCTCTCGAGATGATTTGGAGTGTTTTCGTAATATTCGATCTGAGTAGCTACTTGAAATTGATGTTAAATACAAACTTCTTCAGTTCGATTATAATTACTCAATATCGTCGATACGTCTCAATGATCAATTGAATCGAAGGTTGTTTTTATTCCATTTGAAGACTTCATTCATTGACAATGTCAATATATCACGGAATATTCATGCGACCTATAACGGAATTGAATATTAATAGAGCTATTAATATCATGTTACTTGTGTTTGAAAACGTCTCTTATATTAATTACGATCCACCTTCTCATTAATTCTAGACAAACATGTTTGTTGGTCTGTCATCGCTAAACAACGCAAGTGGATGCTTCGATACTGAATCACTATCGTAAATAACAAACGATCCATACTTCAGGTCCTGATGGGCGTACGTAGGAAGATGAATCTGGGAGCTTGTTGCGTTACTAAATAGTACTGACTCGTCATACGGTTAAGTTTAAGGATTATTACCATTAACATTCTTATGTATAAAAATCAATTGTTGTTCGTTAATCTCGCTAAAACTCTCAAAAAGCGAAGACCTTTGTATAAAATTGGTTAATCGTTTAAAGAAAGAAAAAAATACGATACTTTTTCATCCTGGAAGTAAATTCTCTTAGGATTTAATTATTATGTACCTAGATAATTTTCTACTTTCACACGTTCGACATGTACTTGCTTCGGCAGTACATATACTAAACACGTTCGAGAAGAGAAGACGTATTTAATTGAAAAATAGGTATTTACAAAAGAAAAATTGCTTTAGATGTTGTATAGATTAATTTATCAAGTAAAACTTACAGTATGAAATGTATCTATAGTCCCTCGAATGCCTTTCTGCTTATTCCTTAGAAAAAAAAGTTATTTTATAGCGTTATTTTGTTAGGAAAAGTGTGTTATAAAAACTTTTTAATTTTATTGGAGTTGTCTCTGTATAAAGTTTATCAATAAAGTACAATATTACTTTTGATTTCATAATTGGAACGTTACCAACGATATATTAGCATAGCATCAGCTTTATAATGTTCCCACTGCTGAGACTCAGGCCTCCTCTCTAGGAGAGGGAATGGGCCGTAATCCACCACACGGGCCCAGTGCGGGTTAGTGGATGTCACATATCTTCGAATTATTGGTTCTAGGACCTGCCGGTTTCCTCACGATGTTTTCCTTCACCGTTTTTGAGAGCAGCGGTGATGAAATAAATTACACAAAGTAATGCGCCTGCCTGGATTTGAACCCGTCACCTACAACTTGTAAGTCGGGGCAGTTACCACTGGGCTACCACTGCTCTCCAACGATATAAGAGTATCTAAATACATAAAGAAACTAATAAAATCGAGCAGGATGTCGACTCCATACTCAGTACAAATTAAGTATAGTAAATCTATAATAACAGACATAAAAAATAGATAACTCATGAATATCTTGGGTGTACCAACTAGGGTTGTAATGGTAATTTGTCTCCGCATCCACTAGTGTTGGTAATCCATAAAATTTTTCGTTAGTTATATATGAAGATGTAATGGGTAGAGGTTTAGCGAATGAAGTTGAAACCAAATAACTTCGGATATTGAAGTTTTTACTCAAAATTTTAATTTTTCTAGTCCCGAGACATTTAAGATAACACAACATTTTTTTTTTGTGATAATATACACTGGCCATCTTTAGTAACTACCACACTTAAAACAACAATTTTGGTCCCAACTATTGAAATAAAAAAAAAAAAATTGTAAGTCATTTCAAACTTTCTATGAAGTTTGTAGCTATAAACTGTTTTTATTGATGAAACAATGTTTAAATATTTTTTGAAAAGTGCGGCCTTAATTTTTGAAGGCCAGTAGTTCGTCCCTTCATTACCAATAATCTGATATTTTGGTTTATTTTTTTAGAAAATTTATTTTATAACTTCAATTTTTTCAAGCTGCGCCTTCTCAAAACGTCCTCCATAACATCCCTAGCACCAACCACATAAGTTTGTAGGCGTACCCTGAGTAAGGCCGAGTTATTATCGCGCATAAATCCATAATGATTGGCGTCTCGCGCGGATAAGTGCCTATTACAAGCGATCGGTGTAAATGAGGTGCGTCACTTGGAATTAGACCTTGTTCTGCGTCTAATGCGTCGGCAGTAATGAGAGTGTTGAACTTCCACGCAAATTAACGTTTTAAAATCTGTTAGTAGGTTTTAGAGATGGGCCGACTAGTCGGGAAAGTTGACTTCCAACCAACGTACTTCAATAGTCGTCAATGGTCGTCGACGACGAAAGAAGCAGTCTTTTATTTTGTTGAGGTGGTAAATCATACAATGACTTCAAGACAATGACGCTCTAAAGCGGAACGAGAGAGCCTGTTAAACTTTTACTGACTAAAACCTAGCTATTCTAGCGCCACAGTGACTCTTTCAAACGGTCCCGCTACCCTAGTAGGCATCGGCCCTACTAGGCCCTTTTAGAACACAAGTCGTCTAGTCCACACTTAGTAAGCGACAGTAAAAAGAAAATGCATTAGGATATTACCAACAGGCTTGATATAATAGTAATATTTTGTCATTAAATCAGTTGATTAAAACAGTGCAGACAGCGTTGTCAAACCCCTTTTCAAAGTTTTTTTTTGTGAGAGTAGTACCCGATTGATATAGCTGTTTGTACCAAAGAATTTCAATCAAAAATATTATTATTACCTACACCTATATTCTGTCTCCTTCATATTATCCAATTCATATGTGTGTACAAAACTGTTAAATAAATAAATAAATGAAGACGACTATTCACCGATTTACTAGATTTATCCAACAATATTTTATAGTTACCGACTAGTTGGCCAATTCAACACCACCTTATTGTCCATCTAGATACTCAACCACATCCATCGGCTCATCACTAGTCTAGCAATAATTGTTTCCGTCGTCGTCTTGAAATGGACGGAAAATATAGTGTGTGACGGAATATTGGAGGCAATTGATAGTATTTGCGGGTTGATGGCTGGTGGTTGTTCATTATGTTGGTTACTTGGTTGTCGGCGGTGGGAAACGGGTTAGTGTGGTACATGGTTGTGGGCTAGTGGTCCTGCTAACTGAAGTTTATTGCGTTAGATTGGATTGGATGGTACGTGTGTCGTTACTGGTACCGGTATCAACTAAATAAACTATTACTGCAAGCATACGGCGCATTGCAACTTCATAGCTTACTTTCCATGTAATCATTTTTTTATAAATAGTGCAGTCCTCAAATAATTCCTCTCGCTCTAGATAAAGTAAGGTTGCATGCCAGACTTTTTAATATAACCCAACTATTTTAGGTGGTAAATCATCTAATGACTGCCCGCTCTTGGGTGGAGCGGGAGGGGCGTGTAAGACTTTTCTGACTAAACCCCACCTCGTATGCTCTCCTGTGTGTGTGTGTTACAGGGCACTAGGTTTTATCAAGGCCCTGGATTTTAACCAAAACTTACTTTCAGTTATATTTGCCTCTTTCAAATAAACCCGCGGCCAACTTTTATTGCATACATTACATATCGTCATCTACATAAACCTCAAGCAAAAAATCCTACACCATATCCATGTAACCTAAGGAATTTTTCGATTTTAAAACTGTAATGATATTTTTGATTTTTGTGAACCCCAACACATTTTTGTCATATTTTTCCCGTCCGTCTGGTTCGTATTTAATAGACATTTAATCGACATATTATTATTATTACTTCTTCATTTCCAGAATCTTCAATATTTCCAGCATTTCTTTGTTTTCAAGTTGGCTTTGGAAACCGGGCGCTAATTTCGCCGTTGCTTAATGTAGGCAGCGTGGCCGAGTGGTCTAAGGCGCTGGTTTTAGGCACCAGTCCGAAAGGGCGTGGGTTCGAATCCCACCGCTGTCAAAACTTTTTTATATTTTGTTTTGCGTTTTGATATTTTATGCATTTTTAATATAAATATTTTTATGAATTATTTATAAATTGATATATTTGAACAGAAAACAATCATTTAAAAATGTGTTTCTTATTGTTACAGGTATGGTGTAATTTTGCGCTCGAGACGTCTGGATTATATCTGCGTGGTAAACTAAAATAAATTATCATAATATTTAATTCTCCAGCCCTAACCGCATGACAATAAAAGAAGAAGAAAAAAAATGTGCGGTCACCGAAGGGAATTTCACAAATACCATAGATAAAGCTCTGCCATGTTTCGTTTACAGTTGAAGCATAGGAAAATGTGTTTTAATGTGTTAGTTTTAAGGTATGTTTTGTTGGTATAATTAAGTTGGTCAGAATGACAAAAACGGGGCCAGAAATCTGTCATTGCATTTGTCAGTGGCATGCTTCGGACAGGGTGGATCGATGGGGTTCCGCCCGTCGTAATGGTTATATTTTTTGCGTTGTTTCAATATTTACCTTGTTTTCGGTAGCCTCTCATTATTAACCTTTTTATTATTGTTATGTTTCGACCGCAAATGTAATACATACGAGTAAATACTGCTAATTAAGATGTTTACGCTTATATTATTGTGATATTCGTTTTATTTCTTTTGCTACCAAATAATAGTTTATGTTTGGGGACAAAACTGCTTGAGGTTATCAGTATTTTTGTTCGATAAAAAAACCCGTGACATCATTAAAAATATAATTATATTTTTTTTACTTTAATTAAGATTACGTACCTACCTACCTAACTATTATTTTAAATGAATAAGTTCGTGGCTATGTAATGTAATAATGAAACAGTTTTAACGAATAGAATAGAATAAACTTTATTGTACACCAAAAGAAGTCATAAATTATGCGGAAATTTTAAATTAAATTAAATTTAGGGGTAGAATGTAACTTATCATGTAAGGATCTTTATTTAATTTTGTTTTATTGTGGTTTTATTTTGATTCTGATTTTTATTTGTGATTTTATTTTATTCCATATCTTTGTGTTAGGTATTAGCATCGTGCGTGATATTTTATATATCAATAGGAATGGGTGTATTTGATCTGAGTAAAAATATTATTATTAGTAATAATAACCGCACGGATCGACGATCTTCAAGGTTAAGCAAACCCTGTCGAGGTCGGTTCGTGGATGGGTGACCAACCATTACACACCGAGACTCTTCGGCCTGCTGTCAAGCAGATCAAGGTCCTGGATTTCATTTGTAAATTTTTAATAATTAATTGAATTAGGCGAAATAGAAAAGGTAAGTTTAAAATAAGTGCATCTTTATTTCAATTAACATGTAATAGATAAATTGGTAGTGTTAGCTAGACTATCATCATCTGCACTAATAGGTATTACAAAGAGATAATTTAAAACCGTTTATCAGAAACCTTATTCTTCATTAAAACTACCAAATATGAATGGAGCTTTTACAATTATTAAACGACTTAGGGCACCCCGACATAGACAGGTAAGCGTTAGAACCTTCCTTTTAAACCTAACCTGTCCACTTCGCTGTCGCTCTAGTGAGCGAGCGAAGCGGGCGAACACAAAACCAGCCGCCTTGGGAACCTTTGGGGATATTTCTGAACCTTTCTTATTTTAGAAATATGTATTTACAATATCTGAATAGAAGGCTATTAATAACTTTACCTTTTTTGTGTGACACGTGTATACTTCTTTTTAGGGTGGTGGTAATCAAATAAGTTCTCCAACTCAGGCTAGAGCAAGACGGACTGCCAGATTTTACAGACTAAATCTCACCCGTGTTTAACCCCCACAGTCCACCGATAATAGCTTAAACTGTCATTTACACCTCAAGTCGATATATCTGCCACATTCTCCTCCCCTTCACACCTAAACATATGATTAATAACACTACTCAAGTGGCTCACGTCATTAATTCCCACTACATCTTCAAGAGTGTCTGTCATTCAGCAATGGTCGCATTTTTCAAGGACCACACTCACAAGAGCCGTTGTTTCATGGCTTTTGGCCACACAAGTGTTGGCTTTGACGTCCTCGTTCATCATCTACCTAGCCTTTTCCCAACTAAATTGGGATCGGCTTCCAGTCAAGCCGGATTTAGCTGAATACCAGTATTTTACGAGAAGCGGCTGCCTGCCAGACCTCCACAACCCATTATCTGGGGTAACACGGTACTTTATGGCAAGACTGGAGTCAGATTTACTGGCTTCTGACTATCCGTAACGACTGCCAAAGATCTACAAATGACAGCCGGGACCAACGGCTTAACGTGTTTTCCGAGGCACGGAGGAAACTTGGTATGTTAAGATGGTCACCCATCCACAGACCAACCTTGGCAAGCGTTGCTTAACCTTGAAGATCGACCTGTGCGGCTGTTATTATCTAGCCACGAGCTCCTCCCCTCCACACCTAAACACATGATTAATAACACTACTCAAGTGGCTCACGTCATTAATTCCCACACTTCAAGAGTGTCTGTCTTTCAGCACTGGTCGCATTTTTCAAGGGCCAAACTCACAAGAGCCGTTGTTTCATGGCTTTTGGCCACACAAGTGTTGACTCTGACGTCCTCGTTCATATGAAATTCAAATTCCTTGAATATTTGGAGGGCGTTACTGTAAGGTTGTATGTAGTGGGTCGTATGTTAATGTGCTTACTTGCATATAAAATTGGTTAGGTTACTTATTGAGTGTTGAATAGTAATGAATTTAATATTGGATATTTAATTATGAGTCTTTGTCTATCGGAATTAGCTGATAACACAGAGAAAATAGAAGATCTCAGTATACTTGCTGTAAAGAAGAGCTGTATTATAAATGATAATGATAAATGAAATTTACTTTGCAAATAGGTTTAAAAAAAAAAACATTTTTATACGTCAAAGTTTTCGTCAGTTTAAACTAGACCGATTTTTTTCTAGCTAACTACCCTGAGAAGAAACACCGAAATAAACTCAGGGGTCAGTCTCATTTAAAGACCATGCAAATTAGTGTCTGAGGTGATCTTTTGAAGATAGAATCAAAGAGGTAGTATTATTATATTCAATTGAGTGTCCCTTACGTTACCATCCAAATTAAAAATCAAAGTAGCACTAGCACCCACATCAACAGTTGCAAGAATTTGTAGGCAAGACAGCAAGCGACTTAAAAATAGAAAAAAAAGCAAGCAAGGCCATAAATCGGAAAGACCCAGCCGTCCAGAAAAAAAAACAAACTTTAAAAAACAACGTCAATCTACGGATTAACAACAACAGAAATCTATCTGTCAGTCAAGCTGTCGCGGATCGCTCTCACGGCGAGAATGGCCGCCATTGATTTGCGCCGATAATTTGTATGCGAGCGACGCCGCGGCGCTTCATCAGTCTGATGCAGCCGAATACAAGGAATTCATAGTGCGTAGTGCGCTGAGCTGAGGAGCCGAGGAAATACTGCTCATTATGCGTGGACATACGGACGGAATTGCAGACGAGCTCACAGAATATACGGATTTTGAATCGGTAGCTTAGGATTATTTGGACAGACTATTTCAAGGGCAATGTGACTGGCTGCGGTAAAATCTACCACCTGTAGTGATTTTTTTAACGACCATGGTGATAGGAAGCTAACTAACTATATTCAGGTAAGATTTAAATGGGAATGGACGAAATTAAATGAAAATAGGAGGGCCTGTGAAAGATGCGATGCGAATTGCTGCGATTTCGTGCGGCAAAGCATAAGTTGAACTTATGCAAGTTCTTACGATGCGTTTTGCAAGCTCCGGGATTTTTAAGGTGCAACGTCTCATCACAGTTATAGGTTTGGGCCCTTAGTCAATTATTATAATTGATCGAAACCCACAGACTGAAGATTTACAAATAGAAAACACTATAAGAGCGTAAGACGTCAAGAATTGCAGTTGTTGCCACAATATAATTTCGCTCGTAGATCTCTGTTCAAACACATTACACATTCCACTTGCAAACAACATGCTTGTTGATACCCAAAACAGTATGCAGCCCGCTAAGCCAAGGAAATACAAGCCATTACTTGCTCTCTATATATAGAGACGACGTTCGTCCGTCGGTCACGTTCATACCCCATTAATACTTGTAACTAAGAACAGGCAAACACTGAACTTGGGTCTTGTGAAATGTTAAAATTAATATACGTGTGCTTGCGAACAAATGACGTCGAAATTGCCAACAGTTGCGAAGTTTCGATTTCAATATTGAATTGTGTTTTCATTTGGGGTTTGAAGGATTGGCTTCTAAATACCAATTTCATATAAGTGAAAATTTTCGCTCCATAGATATAACAATATCCAATATTATAGCTCGGATCTTATATGATCACCTTTATGGCTTACTGAATGGAATGAAAATCTTTATAACGATATCTGAAAGTAATAAACTATAAAGCAAGCTTAAACTAACTTATATTCTCCACTATTACTCACTCTATATTCATGACACTGATTAAACCCCACAAATAACTAACAATTATACCAAAGCATCGCTTTTTAACCCCAAACTATCCATAAGGATCACCGTTAAACGCTTCAAATAACTCAACTATTACCTTATTAGTGTTCGTTATCTCGTCAGTCAAGAGTCTGTCGTCATTTATAATAATAAAACGAAGTCGGCTGTTAAACAGAGTCGTGTGAACAGCAATCAGTGCTCCATGTAAACATGGGATCCTTGCCACATGTGTAGATAAACTGTTGTCAGTTAACGCTGCCGATGACTTAAAAATAGATGGCGTATGCTCCCAATTGGCGGGGATGTACTAAAATGACGTTATTGCTAAATGGAATCCAGATAATTACTGTAGACGAGATATGGGAAGACTCGGATATGTGTTTTATTGCAATCTGATTGAACGAATACTTGGAAAGTCCTATAAAAGGCGATGATAAAATATTAATAGTTTTGATCTAGGAAGCGAATACGAAAATTGTGACAGGAATACTGACGAAAAAAGATAAGAAGTTAAAAACAAACTTCTTATCTTGTAAATAGAAGATAAAAACAAACTTCTTTTAATTTTGGAACAACAAAATTCTTCTCCATTTCAATCATAAACCCAATGAAAGCTAACAATTTAAAGGCACTGTTTCCGAAAGCTTACGCACAAGGAAAATTCTCCTCCAAATCCTAAGGTTTATTACTTCAAAGGCATCTTCTCTATATGTACGAGTATGTAGCTATGCCGTGTGTAGCCTCAGTTAATATGAACACGTTACCAGAGACAATTCAAGGGGAGGACATGCTGTCAAACTATTGGCACTATGTGATGGATTGACACGACACTATGCCAGGAATTTGAATTGTAGAACTCGACTTGCTTTTGTTTGTCAGTAACTACTTTAGAGCCATTTAGTAATTTAAAGCAGCTGTCAAGGAATTTTGTTTGCGTGTTCCACTCTAAAATATTCTTAATACACTTTGTTTATATCAGATACAACCCATAGATCTTATGAAATTGAGACAGTTCTCAACAGACCAAATCAACTAAAAAATTGTGAGCTGAGTTTGAGCAGCGCGCACAAAACCATCCATCTTTCTCAAATCTACAATTAAACTGCGCATTCTTTAGCGAATAAACAACGGTTTTTCGAAGTCCTTAATTTTGCAAACGAGTTCCCACTGAATTAATGTTTTGGGCAATTAAAATTTTAACTCCGCCGACCTTCAGGTGAGTGTATAAAAAAAGTCAACAATTATGGAAGGCCGAACGTTCGCAGCCCGCCGTCGCCTGTATCTCCACGATGCATACCATTTTAACAGCAACGAATTTTGTGTTTTTAGCTTTGATCACTTTGTAATTACTCTTTTTGTCTGTCCGTGTCGTCTTTGTGTTGTTAGATACGGCTTTCGTAATTGCTGTTTTATAAATACTGATGATATTTTTGCCATGTCCGCCATGACAGATTGAATTTTCACAGGCATTCACTTACGTAAGATGTTTGTTTCTTATTTGGAAATATATACTTGTGTGTTGAACGCAGTATTAAACTGCTATAAGAAAGTAAAAGAAAAAGTGCATTAGCTGGGCGTCAAGTCAAAATAATTGAAATGTGTAATTTAATGAGGTTGTTCGATGACGCACTGGTAACAGCACCTGCTGCTACATAATGCATTGTTACCTTAAAATTCGGTGGGGTGATGCCATTAAGGGCTTCTACCTCAAAACATATGCCATGGGTACAATAGATGACATGCCCTGTATCTATTAAAACTACAACTTAAAGTGCAATAAATGCAGCTTCCTATTTCAACACTTGTACGTCTGTATCCACAACTCCAATTTAATTTACTGTGGTCGTAATAAATAAAACAGTACACGAACTAAGCTTTTATCCCCGTTTCATTCAGCACGTAACATTTATTTTGTCTTTCGTTTACCGGTGTTTTATTTCTATTTCCTTCGTAGGAAACGGGAATGTTCGTTTGTGTCGTAAAAATAATATCCATTATTATAATTGGGCCGGTAGCGTTGGGCTTGGGCCCACGTGCCGCCTCCGTTTCTATAGTTTTTATGTTTTCTGCCGGATTCCTTCATGTAATGCTTTTGTTCCGTAAGGGCTTAATTAAGAGCGTTTTTGGGATTTTATTAGTTTCTTCTTTGATTGTTTGAACTTTCTTTATTTTGTTGTTTTTCTTTTGTTGGTGTTCTTTGGTCTTTATGTCAAAGGTCCTTGATGAATAGACTTGTTTCTGGAAGGAACATTTTTAACGCTATTTTCCACGTAATACCATGTTTATTTTTTGCTACTTAGCTCCTTTTGCGATTTTCTAGTGAATAAGAAAAGGTTCTAGCTATTTTTTTACGTTCTTTACTGCCTCTTCCTACGTAGTTTTATTTCTTTCGCGCAGTTTAGTAGTTTAACAGGCAATGTATCTTATTTCTTGACAGAAATGTATTTTATTTTCTTTGAAATCAATTAAATAAGTTGCAACAATGTTGAAATTAGAAAATGAGGAACCCATGTTGTAAAAGATTTTAATAAGTTCTTTGTAAAAACTTTCAACTCATTTGAAGTTTTAAGTTGCCGACCCATTTAACTAAATCATTTAGGTTTTTAGTTTTACTTTAGCGATCGTTTCATAACTAAATAGTTTAGACAAGTTATCATCAAATAAGATGTTTCTGCTTTGAAGTTTTTTTTATATTCATAGTTCTTTTATATGAAAATACAGCAAGAAAATGACTTGGCTATTAATTTATTTTTTGCTTTTTGGAAAAACCGACGCAAGCAAATTTTTTACAATGTAAATGGTGATGATTGATATAAATTGTTGTAATTATATCAAATAAGCGTTTTCCTTCATAAACAGGATAAAGATACTCGTTTTGATATGCATATTAATATGATTATAAAATACAAAGAAATTACTTCACAGGTAACAGCTGGTAGTCCCAAGTGGAATAGTAATCAGTAAACAGTTATATGGAAATACTTATCTTGTGTAACAAACAATTTTCCAGGAAAGTAGAAAGTATGTGTAATGCGGGCATTACAGTGGAAAATAAATAGTTGTAGTGCTTGGTAGAAGAGCTCTATCAATAAGGCACTCAAATACTACTAGTTATCACGATGTACCTACTGGCTGACTCAAATGATATCAAATATGAGACAGTTTGTAACAAAGAAGACATTGCAACAGATTAGTAAGAACACAAGGATAAAAAAGCCTTTGCTGCTAACATTGCACTTTTTCACTCGCTAACAAAATAGAATTGTGAAAATAGCAGTTATGTTAATTGTTGTTGTTGGTTGCAATATCGAGAGCAAACTTACATCGCACACAGTTTAAAATTGAAATTAAAATGCAAAGCTTTTATTAAACTCAGCTCACGTTTGCCAAATTTCGTTCAAAGCCTTTCAATCATTCCGGCATCATTCATTTGAGCACATAGCATAGCATAGAAAAAAAAATATAATGCTATACTATTTTTTTTCTATAGCATCGGCCTTATAATGTTCCTACTGCTGGAACTCAGGTGTCCTCTTCTTATTGCTAACCCGTATTCAACACGACTTTTCGCTTCTTTTGTTCGATCTTCAGGAACACACACATCTAGGTGGTCCTGGCATCTCCCTCGTGGTTTGCTGTGGCCCTGTGTCTCTGTGTCTAGGCACCAATTCTCGTCAGGTATACGGCAGACATCTCCTGCCCAGTCCCATTTTAGTTAGGCAGCCTTTGGAGCCAAATCAAGGATTTGCGTTTTCATAGAAACTTTCGGCTTTATAATATACTAGCTTCTCCCGCGTTTGCAAGGAGGTTTCTCTATACAAACTTTGGAACCCCGTTTCATCCCTTTCTTTACGAGGTGAATTTTGGAAACCCTCTCTTAGTGAGTTAGTGCTTGCTTACGTCATAAAAGGCCACCTTGTATAAAATTTCACGCTCCTAGGCCCTGTAGTTTAGTTTCTGCTATGTGTTGATAATTATGTCAGTTCCTTCTTTTATATATATAAAAATGTGATCTCCAAGCTCAAAAGCGATGTAAATTATGTACTTCAACTTCCTTTTACTACGCCTACCCAAGACCCGAATAATTGTCGTAATTTTTATCACAAAAATAGTCATAAATAATTCATTCAACACATGCCATATGCCACGAAAACATTAATTATAAATTTAGATTCGACATTACTCGCTTTGGAGGTATACGGGGCAGCCAAACGTGAAATTATGGGTTGTCAGGGCTAGTTGTCTTTTATCTTTATCATTTGATATAGTGTTGGAAAAAGATGGGTTGTGTTGTTACAGGCTGTTAGGTATTGTTGATAGAAATGGCATTGTTTAGCTGATTGTGGTTGGTAAAGAATTCCTAAGATATAATGTTTTAATAAATGAATAAACACGAAAACAATTTCATCATCAAACTTTGAACATAGAAGCAATATACTGGACTAGCTTCTGCCAGCGCCTATGCCCAAGAGGAAAATCCTCTTACCACTGGCCTACATCATAAAAGGAAGCCTTGTGCACAATTTCACGCATTTAGTCGCAGTAGTTTTGGTTGTGCGTTGATGTCAGTCAGTTTCTCCTTTTGATATAAATATACAACGTGTAACTTTAAATGCGCAAAACCTCAGACACCCCAAACGATTTTTAATCCAATTGACCTAATTCTGAGAGAAAAAAAAATATTTAAAAAAATTGAAGGTTTTATGAGCTGTTTTAGTTTGTTTAAAATTCGTATTTACATCGAAATAAGTATGATTATTATCCCGTTTATGAGAAAATCTAAATTGGATGACAACCATTTGTGTTTGTTTACCTATTTACGCAGGTTTATGCAGGTAGTGACTAGATTTGTTAATAAATAGACAAAAAAATTTTTTTAATAATTTTTTTTGAAAAATGTGACCTATATTAAAAAGTGGTTTTATTGCTTCTGCTCGTTATTCTGAACAAACTAATTTCAGGTTTTGCGCATTTGACGTTACACGTTGTATAGATCAAAATTTTTATCAAATGACTTCAGAGGGTGAAAGTAAGAAATGCGGTTTTTCTTTACGATCGATTATCAAAGTTTATCTGACAACACATCACGGAAGTGTTTGCAATGAATTTCCGAAACACATTAAAGTGAGATATTTATCAAACGATACTTAACACATATCAGATTTACATTATGATTTTACGAAAGTGGTAAAATGTGGTCTTATCGTAAGATGCTGCTTATCGATAGCCACTAGATAAATGATTTACATAATTTTAATCATTAAACCAAAACCATCGATCGCTGGAATCGATCTTGAAATCGGATCTTTTAATTAAAATATAATTCTAGAAAATTTATCTTGAAATCCATTAGCTTAACAAATCAAGATTAAATTAGATAAATAGAAGAAGTTTTATCACATAATGCTACCCGGTCTGATAGGTTTAATGAACCTATTAGAGTTTATTAACAAACTAGCGTCTGCCAGCGGCTTCGCCCATGGAAAAGTAGGTTTCTTCATACAAACTTTGCATCCCTGTTTCATCCCCTTAGGGGGTAGATTTTGGAAATTCTTTTCCCAACGCATGCTACTTTATAATAACAATCTGCGGACCAAATCCAGCTCGATCCATTCAGTGGTATGAGCTGTGTTTTCATGGATCAATCAGTAAACAACAGCTACCTTTTACGAGATAAAGATTAAATAAAATTCCGATAGATACATTTATTAATTTATCGAAGGTATCACCTAGCTATCGCTATGTCCCTTCGTATAATATAAATATATTCCGGTACATTGGACCCTACCCTACCCTAAATTAATAGGCCCCTATCAATTGAGCGTTAAAATATGCAAATAAAATTGTCGAAAATAGCCCCACGCTGACGGTGTGACACGCTGTAGGAAGACCACGATTTATGATGTTTTTATTATTTTTTATGTGAAATTCAAAGAAAAATAACATACAATTAAAAATACGCTTAAAATTTGCAATGAGATGATTTGATAACCACTTAGCACTGAATCCAACAACACAGTTTACACAGACACTTCAAAAAAAGATAATTCCTTGATGTTGACTTCCAAATAACATAATCTTAAAAAGCCATAAGCAATTTAGCTAAGCACAAACAGGCAATATTACACCGTTTACACTCACAAAACGGCCGTCAAGTTGCTCAGCAGCTAATCTTAACACAATTCGTAGCAAAATTGTCGAAAACTCATTGTCTTCCTACTTCGTAATCCTACACTGAGGCGCTCGGCCAATTAGCCCGCGCGGGAAACTTGCTATCCAGTTACTGAGTTTTTGTGTCAAATGAGATGGAACGCTACCATAGAATATTACTTTATAGAGGAGATAAACCCGTTCTAACGTTGCTAAAAATGAAAGAAATATTCAACTCAGTTAGGATGTCATTTTATTAAGTGCTAAAATGGAAGAGAACTGCGCTTGATTATCGTCAAAATTGACCATCTTTCGCCAAGTTATAAGGTTTATTTCTTAGGAAACCTTCCAATGCTGTTCCTTCCGCCGGTACGCGGCCATTTCTTCAGAAACTGTCGGTATCATTTACCATACGTTCTGCCTGCAATATCCCTACCAATTGCCACTTAAATAATTGTATGTATATTTTGAAATTAACTAGACGCGAGAAATAAAAGTTCAGAGTCAAGGTAATCAATGTCCAATTGACCAACAGTGAACGTCGATAATAATAATATCAATCTTTTGATTTAAGTGAATGATAATACTAGGTCGTTGACAATTATTTTTGCTGCTTAGTTGCTTTTAAAAGAAAGTGCATAATTTTCCCTTCTGCACTATTTTCTTACTCTCCGCTATAAACCCATAGCCTACTACTGCAACAGTATTGGGTGGCGTTGAGGAAATTTACATTAAAACACATTGTTATTTGTTGGCGGACGTTTAGGATACTTCCCTGTGTATCCATTGTGTTCAGGAGTCTTTGATCTGAATGGCTGGTGGTAGAAGTTGGGTCATGCCACTTCCGAAAGCAAATTGATGAATGAAGACGAAAATACGTGCCGTTGATTAAAAAGTTATATATCTTCTATATATATATAAAAAAATCAATTGCTGTTCGTTAGTCTCGCTAAAACTCGAGAACGACTCAACGGATTTATCTTATCTTGGTCTTGAAATGTTTGTGGAGGTCTAGGGAAGGTTTAAAAGGTGAGGAAAATTCGGCAGTACGAAGTCTGCCGGGTCGGCTAGTAAATCTATAAATATAAAAGGAGAAATTGACTAACTGAGATACATATACCTATCAATGTAGAGCCAAATCTACTGAATTGGATTAGAAGCGTGAAATCTTGCTCAGGATTTCCTTTTATGACGTAGGCGAGCACTAAGTGAGGATTTTCCTAAATTCACTTGTTATATGGACATCCTACTAATATTATAAATGCGAAAGTTTGTGAGGATGGATGTATGTTTGTTACTCTTTCACGAAAAAACGGCTGGACCGATCTGGTTGAAATTTGGTATTTAGATAGTTTATACCTTGGATTAACATATAGCCTACTTTTAGTCATACTTTTTTCATTTTTTTTTTCAAATTTTGTTATTTTTGCTATAGGCTGCTTTTTATCAACACACCACGCGGGCGAAGCCGCGGGCGGAAACTAGTATTGATATAATGTGATGCTTAAGGTCGACGAAAAATGTTATTTACAAATTTGGATGGCTTTAGAAATGTGAGATGGGATGTAATGCGTAAAAGATGTGAATAAAGTGAGGTTCTCGTTAGGCGGCTGGATCAAGGGCTGGATTCAGTGAGCGATACTTATGCTCATATCGTTAGATGGCTGGAAATCTGACTACCTGTAGGTTCTAATCTACTAGTAGTCAGATTCTCAGGGTCATTAATAGAGTCTATGTTTACTATACCGATGGGCTATTATTTATGATCTATCTATAATATATGTATAAAAATCAATTGCTGTTCGTTAATCTCGTTAAAACTTGAAAACGGCTGAACTTATCTTATTTTGGTCTTGAAATGTACGTGGAGGTCTAGGGAAGGTTTAAAACGGGAGAAAATTAAAAAAAAAAATCGTCGGCAGGAAGTCTGCCGGGTCAGCTAGTTACATATAAAAATGTAGGTAAATAAAGCGCGAAGATAATAAATATACGAAATGGTAAAGAACTAAATGTTTATTTACTCTTACGTGACCTCTCTGGCCTCTAGACCACGCAGCCATCACGTAAAGGAAATAGGTTACTGACCGCAATATAATGTAGTATCGATGATAAGCAGTTGTCAGTAAACACAATTATTATGTCGTAAACTGGACATGTTCTCGTAATGAAGTCACCTTTAACTCCAGTACACACTACTATAAAGACGAAGGTAACTAGTATTTTTGTATATACAAACGATGATACGACAGAGGGGCTTTCTTTAAAACGTGTGGTTGTACTCATCAATATCTTTGGCAGTCGTTACGGATAGTCCAGTAAATCTGACTCCAGTCTTGCCATGAAGTACCGTGTTACCCCAGATAATGGGTCGTGGAGGTCTGCCTACCGGCAGCCGCTCCTCGTAAGATACTGGTATTCAGCTAAATCCAGCTTGACTGGAAGCCGACCGTAATACAGTTGGGAAAAAGGCTAGGTAGATGATTTACTCATAAATATGAACAACTTTTATTTATGTTCGCATAATTTGACAAAATGTGGGTATGGAGGAGCGGATTTCTTTTTCGTGATTTCAGGGTTGGTCGCATAGTAAAAGTTGTTCATATTGATGAGTACAAACACACGTTTTAAGGAAAGCCCCTCTGTCGTATCAACGTTGTGTAAAAGAGGGAAACTGAATGACAGACATATCAACGCATAACTGACATTACTGGGACCAGGAACGTGAAATTTTGCACAAGGCTTCTTTTTTCGATATAGGCGAGCACTAAGAAGGGGTTTTTGAAAATTCAACTTTTATGGGGGAGAAAAGAGGAAAATTCGTATATTATAGTCAGTTTTTTATACCCTGAGACTAAATTGACACAGGTAATGTCAAACTTACAATAGGAATGATGCCAGTTTTTTTGTGTTGTAATGTCATTTTAGTCTCAGGGTATAAAAAAACAGACGATAGTAATTGTGTAAAACGAGGGGGCAAATAAAATCGTAGGATGAATAAGCTTGAAAATTGGCACAAATTCTTATCAAAATTAATAACAAAGACTGTGATTATAAGATTTTTTAAACTATCCTCCTCAAAATACGATACAACAGGTTTTAATGTGTTTCTAAGTCATTCTCGCGAACAAAGTCACTGGCAAAGTTCTAGTTCTATATTTATCATCGATTGCAGTAAAGACCCGGCGAGGCAGAAAGAATATCAACAAATTATCATCGATAAGTATATCAGAACAATGATAAGGTTGTAGATAGTAAAGTATCGATCAATCATGGAGCATCGATATTGCTCAATGCAAACAATCGATTGTTTGCAGACGGGCCGGCACCGGCTTATCGCCGTCCTACTGTTATGAAGCGTTTTGTTTTTATTAACTTGTGTCTAGAGACATCGGAACAGGAATAACTTGTCTTTGAACTGATCTTAGATAAACTGAGACTGATTGTTACGGTTTACGATAGACAAGTTGTTTAGGTTTTTGTTTATTTAGCTTGACCTTGCTACAGATGAGCAAAGGCCTTCCCCAAATACTTGGGCTACGGCTATGTTCCAAAGAGGCCCTTGAATGAAAGGATCAACTAAAGAAACACAGGTGGATTTTAGTCTGCAACGCTCTCTCGCTCCTGGCTGCCTGTAACGAATTCCAATGATGTTTAATTGACATTGGTCTCGCTCGATCGGTCTCCTCGCCACGGGCACGGGCTCGTACGGGCAGCCATTGTAGGGCTGGCCGTGATTTCCAATGCACGAAGGAAACTTGGTATACTTAACGTTTGAATCCCCAACCGGTCCTATGAGACCGCGCTGTTATTGTTTTACTATTGTGTCTCGTTTCGCGGGTATCTGAGTAATTAAAGTAGATGATCTCACATACATCATTATGAGACATAATTTCATCCCTTTACCATATGTATTTATTTTTATCCTATTTTCTGTCCGCTGGCACCCAGTTCCCAAATTATAAAATCGAAGCAAACAAAAATAACTCGACCCTCAAAACAGAAAAAAACCCGATCTACTTACTACATATAACTCGCACTTATCTCCATTTTCAGCGGGCACAAATAATTGGATGTTGGCAGGAAGAACGCATTTACATATGAAATACCTCCCGGTAGGCAGGTATGTTTGTAGGTATGTCTGTAGGTATGTTTGTAAGTATGTGCGTGAATTAGCATCGCGGGCCAATGACATCGCGTAATTACTTGCGCAGGCGTTTCAAACGGCTTAATGAATGGACGACTGTGTTTATTTTGGTAGCTCTAAAGGCTTACACAGACAGGACGACGCGACAATGTGAAGACGCGTTGTCGTAGATATTGTTGTTTGCTTTTTAATCGTTTAATCTGTAGAGTAATTTATTTAGAGAAAAAAATATATGGAAGTGCGCCTTCGTATCGTTGCGTCACACCTGGGAAGCTTATGTTTTGGTTACTTAAATAAAATCCTTGAGGTTCTCAAAGTTGCGTATGTAGAGAAAAAGGTATCTTTGATAAAATAAACTTTTAAACTAGAAAGCGTGGACAACGAAGTTTTTAAAGACCCAAATCTGTACAGTCTTGTTCAGATTGTAAGAACGTAAAGCGCAATTTCTGACATACAGGTGGGTTTTTCGTCTCGTCAATAAAAGTTTGACACACCCTCTCGCTATTGACTTCTTACCCAAAAAAAAAACTGTACAGTCAAGTTCTAGATTCTAATGTTTAAAGCACTGCCATAATTTTATTTTTCACTATAACTCTTCCAACTTTGCGGAAGCGTGCACGAGTAACTGTTTTAATTCCTCCTCAAGCCCTCTTATTTCTATAAAACAAATCATTTCGTTACAAATGTTGATTGGCTGACACAAGTAGGATATATTAACCTGAATCCCATCGTATAAGGTTCCTTCTCCTCTTAAGGCGTTTTAAAATGAGCATCCGATCTTGCGCTGTTAAGTCATCTTCGCTCAAAAACATGACAGTTGGCACGTTGAGGTTTCCACAAAAAAGGAGAAACTAGGATTATATGGAATACGATCGTGTAATGACTTATTTCGCACTTAAATGGACATAACTGGGTTCAGGTTTAGATGTGCTTGCCACAAGTTTGTTGGTAAACTTAACAATTATATCAAGCAACTAGAGATCCGCCCTAACTTTGCGTGAATGTTTTTTTTTAATTATTATTGGTAGGCTTGTGCTTGACCACATTTCACCTGATGGTAAGCGATCATGTGGTCGACGAATGTTACAAATCGTTGAAATTTTCGGTTTTTTTCTACTATAATATACGCATGTATTATACCCTAAACCTTCCTCATGAATTTCTCTGTCTAATGGTGTAAACTGCATGAAAATCCGTTCAATAGTTTTTAAGTTTATCGCGAACGGACAGGCTGACGTTGTGGGGGGCTTTGTTTTATAATATGCAAGTATAAACTAGATTATAGTCGTAAAGACAAAAAAGAAAGGCATTTTTAAACTGTGAAATACTAAAAAATATCCGAAATACATTACCGCGACTGAGGAAAAAGTTTGGCAAAATAATTTTACAAGCAAATACTACTCCTATTGCTCAGAACATAAGGATACATTTACATAAGATGCTTGTACGCCGCGATTTCGGTTTTTGAATAATTATTTCTTTAAAGTTTGTTAACTGTTTTCTTACCGTTTTGCCAAACAGTAAAGAAATAATTAAAGACTAGGAACGAATAAAAAATGTATAAACTTACTGCAAGTTTAATGGACGCATAGTTTATAATTTTGAAGCTAATTGATACTGTAAACTACTAACTAAAGATTATCATCATAAGCTCTTAATTACATTCTGACGAAATTACTTTAGACGAAAAGTGTTTTTAATATGCGACTCCGCGCCGATAAAGAGTTAATCTCACAAGAAACTTAAAAGAGGAAACAACATAGTGAATGTATAAAGAATGAAATCCTCATAAAAAAAATCGCGAAACTATAGACAAGTCTGGTGGATTTTAATTTTACGAAATTGGTACACCACAAAGAGGCAGTTTTTGAAATGGAAAGTCTAGAACCAATTTTGAAATCAATAACGTTCATATAATAAACAGACAAGAAAAAGAAACAGAAAAATAGGTAGGCTCTTAATAAATTAGTGCGCTTCAGCATCAACGATTGTTTCACCATTTGATGGGATCGCTGTCAGGCACTAATTTGTATCATATATACAAAAGTACAAAAGTGATGCTTATTTCTAAAGAAATCTCTTCTAGCATACATCGTAATCATCATTATTTCAGCCAAGCACTGCTTAACATACTCCTCCTCCAAGTCTCACTGCAATGACCGCAATAACCGGCGTCGTAGTACCTTAACCAATTTCAAAATTAAAGAATTTCTATTCTTATCAAAGGCGGAAAAGACAGTTATCAAGAAACAAGGGTAATCGACACTCACGAAGTCACACCGCTAAACGAAACAAAAAGCTGTCTATAAGTAGGCAGGACCTCACGAACCAACTCAGAATAATTTTCTCGTCTTTCTTCAAAGCCCGTATTCTCTTACCTATTATTACCTAATTAAATGCAAACTGAATGCCAATCAAGCCACGATCCGTCAGATATAAAAATAAACACGATTTAATATTCTGTCTGTGCATCCGCCCAACGAAGTACAAACGTGATTAGTTAGGTGCCTACATGGGTTACGAACATTAGATTACAAACCTATCAGTTGATAATATAACGCTTATGATATAAAACATGATTGTGTTGTATGAAATCATGTTTTAAAATAAATATAGCGGGCTCAAAGAACTTACTAGTTTCCGATTTCTGGTTCTCAAGACTGCAGGATTGTTTGAAAGAGTCAACGCATAGGCAACTAAAGGAATACGGGTCATCACAGGGTGTTTTAATCTGTAAAAGTATAACACTCCATCTGGCTCCATCCAGTGCGGGAGACGTTATGTGATGATTTTCCAGCTCAAAAAGCTTAGGATAGCTTTTTACTCTCTAAAGACAGCCTAATCTTTTAGCCGATAAAACTTTAAAGTTTTTTGCCATTCCAATAAATAATTTCACGTGATCGCGTAAACCAATCTATTATACATTTAATAATCAACCCCTGAAATGGAGTAGCGGGTATGTTCTAAGGACTAGAAAAAAGTAGTCCTCCCATCCGCATTAAAAATCCTGACGATGATGTCAGAATGGAAATCACAGCTACATCCTTGACACCTCTAGAACGGACCTATTCACCAATTTAAATGCGCCCATATCATTAATTAAACGAGGTTGTAAGTAAATCCATTACGGACAATCAGTTGAATGAAAGATCAATTAAAAAAAGACCGAAATAAAAAATATATGGAAAAAGTCTGGTTAATGAACATGCCTCGTCGTGCATTACGGACAACTTGACGTTTTAATTATTATTTAATTTATATCTGTTCTCGGGCTACACATAGTGATGCTGGAAGAGACATTTTATTGCCAGATTGCGTCTTTCGTTTATTTGTAACGCTCGTGTCTTCCTTAATAGTCGTTCAATGGTTTAATTTGCAGTTAATAACTTCACTAGACTAGGGTTTCGTTTTTATTTTGATCGTTGAAACACGCTGCCATCTGTCTTCAATGAGATTCTCTGCACTTGGTAAAACATTTGTGCAACAATGTTTATAAATCATCAATGTTAATCAAAGTTCTTGAAGAATCCAAGCATTTATATTATGTATTAAATTTTTGAAAAATAGGTACCTAATTGGAAAAAATATTGGGTTCGGTCGGATTTAGCATTTTAAATGGACGATTAGAATTCAAATGTTTAAATAACCTATCCAGAAAAAAATATATTCGTCGGGTCGACGCCATTTGTTGGTCATTTATTTTCACAATATCAAGACCAAAAATGCATATGCATAACCTTAAAAAGAAAGAAGAAGAATTTAAGAAAAATCAACAAAATATTATGTTGATTTTTCGCGATACCTTTTTAATATAATTATTATGGCGGTCCTGCATAATGCTAATCTCTTGCTTAGTCACCCGTTTAACCTAAAAAAATATTGATGACTAAATAGGTAAAATACGAAGCTCTACTAAAATTATTGAAAACATTAAAATATTTAAGAAATAAGCAATTACTCATTTTCCCGTCCTAAAGATAAACATCAATAATACAGAACAGATTTTGGAAAAAAAATGTGGCTTTAGGTCATCGAAATTATTTATACAAAAATTTTACATAAACTATTAATTACGAGATTATCGATAAGCCACAGGCAGAAGATACCGTAGACCTGTTTTGGGACATGTTACCTCATATTGCCATAATAATTAAATTAATAAACCATAACCGATCGCTGCCAGAAAAAAATATAATGATTGATGATGAATCTCCGATTTTAATAACACGCGTATTACCAATAATTATATCTATTTTAGTCTTAATGGTTTATTTGAACAATAGATTAGCTTTCTCTAGTAAAAAATGTGGTATACGAGCGATTGTTTGTAAATAAAGACCACATACCAGTTTAAAGTAGGACAGAAATAAAATAGTATACGATATGTCAACAAAGGGAAGCGGTGAAGACAGAATGCGTGGCCACATGACAAGTAGGGCTCCCAAGAGCGTAGGTAGACGCGATTATGAACCCAGACGATGAAATACTATGGCGGGAGAATGAATATTGCAAAAGGGCAAGCTCACAACAATAAATACAAGAGATTTTTCAATTTATACTCAATTTTGAGCACATATTATAAGGCTAGAGGGATGTTAATAACACCATAATGCATCATATTTGAATCCTCAGATTTTTCAATAATTTTGCAAAATGAAATCGTTGAAGTTAACACGAAAGATATTGTAGCGTTTATTTTTGAAATGAGAAATGAACTGGAAACATCGACATGAGAAAACATACCATTTGGCTGTTGTAACATGCTATGATATACGAGCCTCATTAATTCATTAATAGGTTTTGCAACTTTACGAAGCAAAGTTAGATTTGTATCTGAGAGCTACGGAAATTAAATGTCACACGTGTTTACCTTACATCAATGTTATAAGATAATATTTTAGAACGCCCTAGTATTCAATAAAGTTAAATTAAATGTTTCACTGATTGAAAAACAAACTTGGTTTGAAAGTACAGCTTGCACAACACCATAATTATAATTTTCAATACACGTACGCAATTAAAATACTACTTACTCATTATATCATTCCTCACAGTGTTTAACTGGAGAAATGACGAAAATTTTACAATTATTTCCAAGTTTTTACCATTCGCCATCGCAATATGTAGTTTGAAAGTAGCCTCAACTTGCAAAAATGTCCGATCCAATCTTATTCTCTCGAAACGCGTATCTCGGTCCCTTTCGACTGGGCGAGTGCAATGACCAACAACACCGGTTTTATTAGCTAATTATCAGTTTTCGAAAAGATATCCCTAATTGTGAGACCCGACACTTAAATCTGAAGCTTCACTTTCCTTTCGCTCTGATTTCCGTCCCTTCTTAATTCGTTATTGACATCGCCATCAGGTTCAATAAGATAAATTACAAAAGTTGGATTTTGAGGCACAAGTTGCTGAACTAATTAGAACTTGTTTCTGTTAATCCCACAAAACGCGAAGTTTTAATATCAACGTCTCGCTCCCATCAAATAATGTTAATAATAATAACGGACAAAGTGGAATCGTGACCCGACAGACGTTAGACGTCCTTGAGGTCCGACCTTCTCAGAACTTATTCAGAAAATAAAACTAAAAGTAGAGCCCCGAGCTGATAGACGGGCTCTGATGCCTCTGATCCCAAACTAGTTTAACAATTTATCGCTTCTGTACGATCTGTGTGCCGGGATACGATTATGTATCTAATTACTTTAGACAAAGACTCTGTTTTGGCGTGAAAGGATAACGTTTGGATTAAAGGAATTCTCTTCCAAAAAATAAATATGAAATCTGAAACACAGGTTACGTTTGCATATGATTTTTAAAGAAAGCTTTATGATAGATGAACGAGTGACGTTATAATAAGTGTTTGTGCGAAAGCTGACGGCTTGTGCAAAATAATGGATGGAATTGAAAGATTGGCCGCAGGGGCCTCGCGATATAACTCTTCATCAAATGAAATTAGCTCAGTATATAATCGTACTGTACTCTCCAATTTTCAAAGCTAATATTTCAAACAATAATTTCACGTATTATCACATCGTTTTTTGTTATTTTACTAGTCATCGTCAGTCATCTTTCTATCTAAAATGATTAATCGATTAGACCTTTCAACTTTTAATGTAATCGAACTTCATCCATCTTTATAGCATTCAAATTTACGAGTTCATGTCTTCCTTTATATACGCTGACATACAGTTAGATAATAACATCTGGAAAATTATTATTATTATAGTTTCCGTGCAAGTGGTCCACAACTCCACATAGTATCTATGAGATCATCTTTTACGGTGTTATGGTGGAGTGTGATTGTGTCGCATCGTTATCGATGCGCTCGACACAGCCATGCACCGAGAGCCACACGCCAGATAACGGTCTCGTATCGTAGCGTAAATAAATTTTACAATCTCGGTTTATTATATTACCGAACAGGCTTCGCAAGGGCCATGCGCCCACACGAGCGTATCGCGCTTCTGTCAAATCACGACCTCAAACGAAATCCCGCGTAAAAACGAGAAGAAACTTCATACAAAGGTGGGTTCGAGTCACGACAGTTCCATCGAACTATCGTCGGATTTGTCGGGTGCAGTGTTCAGGTTCGGCTGTCGGGCGGGAGGGGAGGGGGGCGACGCGGCGACACCGGGCCCGCCGCACCGGCCGCTCCGCGTGCGTCGCCCGGCCGCGCCAGTCTACCAACCGCTGAGCGCAAGGACGGACGCGCGTTCCGGTGCTGCGACTCTCAGACGAGTGTTTAATAACTTGTGACAAAACTTAGTGCACTCCAAAGACGAGTGGATCGGATTATCTGCAGTGTTTGTGACGTTCGACTATAATAAATGTGTGGTTCTAGCGCTGAAACTTTTTAATTAAAAAAGTTGTGTAAACCGAGCCGATGGTCCTCTTGAATAGTAACATGAAAATTAATGGTAAATAAAGTCTTCCAATAAGTTTTTGCATGTGTTCTTATGGATATGTTCACTGTTACTGTTGGTATGCTGTTATTCACCTGGATGATCTGATGATCTTGGCTTGCACGACGCACGACCCATTCGTACACACATTACGTGGTGGCAGCACACGGGAGATCTGGCACGGGATAAAGGATTCTGAGAGGAATCAGGGTTTATTTATTAAAATATTCAAATGAGCGCGGCGATATTCCATCCGGACCACCAAAACGGCCAAAACAATGGCGGACCTTGTGTCTGTCAGGCGACATTGACTCTCCGAATGTAAATTTGAGTTAGCGCGAACAATCGAACCTAGTGAGTTGAGTTTAGAAGTCGATATATGAATAAAAGCTAGTGTGTGTGACCGTGGTGCGCCTACGGGACCAGCCGCTGTGGGTGGACGGCATAGTTCCGAACCGCCTAGAACGACAGTGGGTGTTTGAATGGAGCCAGTTAATAATAATGGTGAGATTTAATCACCGCCATAGAGGTTACACAACAAAGCTATAAGCATGCCTATGGCTCGATTTGTAGATGAACAGCCCTTTATAACATGTTCTGAATAGTCACTAACAAAGCTTTCGTCAGAGTAGCAAATTTTGGCTTGTAGTTCATATAGGTACTAATCATTAATCCGAATATTGTGTTTACTTGATAAATGTACATTGATCATCGCCAGTATACGTTCCTACGTGTGTAATTGAGAGACGCAGACATTAAATTAATTCATCCTTGTGACACGTAGCATTAATAAAGCTATAAAAATTAGACGTTGAATAGATCAAGAATCCATACAATCTCCAACATCCTGTTGCTGTTAGCGAGGGACATAAATTTCGCACATGTGACGGAATAGACCTCAGATGTCGACTGACAAAAAACAGACATCGTTCCGCACATGTGTGCTCCCTAATTCAGGCCAAAGAGTCTCACACGACAACCAAACGTACCTTAATGGAATGGAAGCTTCTAAAATAAAAACAATCCTAATGGTAAACAAACCAAATGACGCCTACGCAGTGGAAACAAAACAAAAGGGAGAAAGAAATTTAATTAAAGAATGAATTACACAAGGTAACATGTTATTACCGTATGCATCTGCCCGTAAATGATGAATGCGTTCGTTGAGAAAATAACAAAAAAGCTGAAGAGAAACCTGCGCGGGCGAGGGTGGCACGTGGGCAGGCAGATGTGCAAGCGCATCCCGAGGCCACTCTGCGATACATACGACGCTTTATCTCACAATCTCGTCGAGTTTGCTTACAGCTGCTGAGATTTAAGATCCATTATTCTGCAGTTAATACTCTTAAGGGCCCCGATGCAATCTCACAAAAGAAACTGTCATGGGTCACGTTTCTCCAGCTAAAAGTACTTGACACTAACCGAAAAATACGATAAGTATCTTCAAAAAGAATATTGGTGGTACAGAAGCTTTACGTGTAGTAATGGATGTCTAAGTTCCAAAGAGGTCAAGTCCGGCTCGTAGGACCGAGTTTTTCCATCGATTATGATCGCCTGTATCTCGTAGACGGTCCTCGCCTTTTACGGCAACCTGCGCTCGCGCGGACTTAGTACTGACAACTGTGGGATAGTCGACATCAGTATCAGAGATAACTATCGACTCTCTAGGTGTTTTCATAATTTCTCTATCCTTACTCGAGGTGCGGGTATTGAGAATATCGACTGTGACCGCTTGACGAAGATAGCCTTTGATATTATAGTCCAAGATTGGAAAGCTCATAATTTACGGTGTCATGTGCATACTGGTAACTTAAGAAATTGCTTGCTCAATAAATGTTTGCTTTGCACAGAGAAACTAAATTATACGTTTTGTCATAATTCTTTCTAATATCACAAAATTCCATTTTTTATACTCGTATTTTTGCAGTTGTAATAAATTTCATTTAGGGATTAATGTTTAATTTAATTTGACTACTGAACTACTGTTTATTTTGGTATAAATTGACGCCAAAATTGGGAATTTAAGGGAAAAAATCACGGTCAGAACAGGTAATTTTAGAAGTTCCAGTAAGTCGTTATAGCAAGTTAAGCAAAAAAACTAAGAACAAAAGTCTATAGACGAAAGCAATAATACTGTTACTCATAATAACACGTTACTTCTCAAAAAGAAAACAAGCAAAGCAATAAAGTATAACAATTTTACGCATCAGTGGAACATAGCAACGAGCTTAAACATAGTTTGTAAGTGGTAAAATGTAATACAATACTTCCATTTGTTACTGTATTGGCTGTAACTTGGTACGGCAAACATTGTTAACTTAAACAGTTCTTAGGTAAAACGTATCGAGTAAACTTAACTCGGAATAATGGGTGAGAACGTTTTAGGAATATTAATGTGAAGCAAAACGTGTAAGCAGAAAATTATAACAGATGCCATTTGCCTTAGGACATATTTTGGCTTGAAGAAATACGTTACTCTTAAAACAAGCTTCGTAAGTAATTATGTTGGGCATGTTACTGAAGATAGAATCTGCTTTGAATAAATTACTTCGCGAAAATATAGACATTTCGGCACATTATGTTTGTAAAAGATGATAAACATGTGAATGGAATATATGCCTCATGTTTGAAATATGAAATCAGTATATTGCGAGTGACTGCCAAGGTCGCGAAATTGTTCGAAAGAGTGAGAAACGCAAAGAGCTACTGAGGATACACAGTTGGGTTTTAGTCAGTAAAAGTTATTCGATGTCAACCCAACTAAAAAAAACAATTGTACATACTACGACATTAAGAATATAGCTAACGCTGAAAAACGAACTGAACGCTCTTAAAATTCAAAGACAATGGATGAGGGTAGCTAACAATTAACAAGGAAAAGAATCTGTAGTTTATAGAACTGGAGCCAAAACATTCAATGATAAAAACAACACAGCTATATCAACAACTGAAGCAAATGCATTCGTTAATCAAAACAACACAATAAAGATGTAATCCTTCAATAGCGGGCACGTTCCCGCCACCTGCCCGACAGCTGTACGAAGCTACATCTGACGGTGAAAAATGACTCCCCCGACTACACCCCACAAGTGAACAGATGTTTTAAAATCATGGTGTGCAAATCGCATCGACAATTTGGAAATTTCACTAAAATTAAACACTTGGGTGAAATGTAGGCTGAAGCGGAAAAACTTGTTTTTATAATTGCAATAATTGACGGTAGTTGGAGATTTGATCGTGGCATCGGTATTTGAGATGATTTAGAAAGTGCAGAAAGTTGATATGAATAAATGCTATCAAATTGTTATGATGAAATCATAATAAATGCCAAACATTTTTAAGATAATAAATATCTAACATTTTTGGGAAGATAAATAACAAACATTTTTCTTTGTAAAATAATTTAGAAATTATGTTTAAGTTTCATCTTTTATTAAAGAAAGAACATTAAAGCCATCACAAAGGTAAAATTCGCAATAAGCTTTCAAGAATTGCTAACAAGATAAAAGTATCGTAAAAACTTGATAAGAAAATAAAAATTAATAAATTCCGACCTCAGAAAGGCCTCTGACAACGTAAGGTCCTTCATTACAGTATCTAACAGAGTTTTCATTCCAACTTAATTTACTTCAAGAATCTTGACGGATTCATTTATAAAATTAATTCTTCGAAACGCACCCAAAGAAGGGAGCTCTCAACTGAAAGTGCCAAAGACGAGCCGAGTCTAATATAATTAATCTCATCCCACCTTTAATCCCCTATTTCGTGCCTGATGTTATTGAGACAAGGTTGCTTTCATCCTCAAAGACCGTTTGTATCGTAACCTTGCGTACCCAAATTAAGCTCGTCCATGTGACTGCCACTTTTGTTTTCATTTGCATGTGTGTTACTCAATTCAATGAACATGTTTTTGCCTAGCATATATAGAAACCGAACATACTGTATTCGTCCTACGTAACACCCACATTAACGAAACTAAACGACGTATCTATTCAGTGGAAGTGGTATCACATCTCCGCCGGTGCGTCTGGAAAGGAAATTGAGCTGAAAATAAATCGCCCTTACAACGAACTTATACTAAAATAGTCGAACATTCGACGGCTTCCATTTCTCTGCCACCATTACCATATCCTGTGCAGCGACGTGTTGGGCTGAGTGCGCGTGCCCATAACACTACGTTATGAATATTTTTATATAGCTTTTACAGACTAGAAAAGTGCTTTTAGGTTTGAACCCTTGGTAGTTTACATTAGCATTTCATCATATTGAACTGGGGTTAGAAATTGAGCCGTATTTTCTTTGACATATGAAAACGCTGCATGCTGGTTGGAACTTACGTTTCCTTCACTCCGTACTAAGTATTATGTAATATTGGTTAATTATGGTGCGGAAGGTAATTTACTTCACGCCAAAGCATTACAATATTGCTATTATATAGCATGACTCGAACATTGTGGCTTGACGAGGGGCGGTCCCGGTGACATTACATCGTTAATCACTCTCATTCTTCATAAAGAAAATTTTGATTTTCAATTTGAATGGCCCGCAGTGATTACCAAATCCAATACTTGTTGATAAATGACAGTGGTTAATTAAAAATTCAGATACCTTTGACGTGTACTTTCTTTTATCGTAACAAGTTAGTCAATAGGTGGATTTAACGTTAATAGATAAATTGATTACCTGAGCTCCACTAAAGAATCTTTTGTCATGTTATACAATATACTTAGCTACATCTGCATGCTCATCAATATCGACGCATATGTCATGTTTATTCATTAAACCGTCTATTTGTGGAAATGTATTGACATTTGCATCCTTGGAATTCCTGACCATGTGAGATAACTCATTATTTCATAGTTTATTCTCATCTGCTTACACTTCTATTTTGACCTTTAAATTGAAATATGGTTAGAGGTCCGGATGTGCGTGTTTTTTATTTGTTACTTTCCCATCGGGTTGTGCTTTTTATCATCCTGTTTGAATAGAATGAGGTTGGATTTGGTATTAGCTACAGATGTTCGTTTTTTAAATTTCCTCTGTTTTTGTTTTGACTCGTTTGGGGTGCTTTTTTGTTGCTTGTCATTTGTACTTTTAGTATAAACATGTTAACTTTTTTACTTTAAACAAATGTTGATTTACTACAAAAGATGCTTAACTTATATTTTCCTTTGTTTTTGCTTTCACCGGATGATTATGCAATATGACAACTTCTTGTAGTACGTTTACCTACTAACTTGTCAAGTAAATCGATACTAACTGTGACGCTATTGTTAACTTTTTCAAAATCAAATCATACGACAGAAACACGATCACACATGTAACTAGTCCATTAAACCGTATTCCGTACATCATGTTTTCTTTTCATCTTCCTTCACGAGTACAACTGAATGAGTAACATAAAAACATTTTGAAACAAGACACCGTTCATCTGCGTACATTTTTGTGTTACATTACGTCGACTTCTTTTCATCTTTTGGCTTCAGAATGACTTCATTTCACAATTCCTCGTACTGTTGTATCATCATGATTCAATTGTTTTAGATTTACTTGCTTGAAATGAGGACACAATTAATTTGTTGTTTTATTCTTGCATTAGGGCATTTATTTTAGTAGCAAGTCTTATTTAATTAAAATAGATTGTTAAACTGCAGTCTTATAAGCAAGTTTGAGTCACGACTAAAAAGGATATTATTAAGAAAAACGAATCTTAAGTAAATCGACCTTGTAGTAATATAAAGTTAATGCTCTACACACTACAATTACGTCAGAATCTGACATTTACTTAATATAAATAAATAAAACACTTTATAGTCACGAATTTGGCATCTTTTACGTGTAGCAACTGTTATAATAATAAAAAGCAATTTTATAAAGCTCAAAGCTCTTCGTTTCACTGGCATTTAAAAAGCTAAGAAGTTATCAGACCGCAATTTAGTTCAACACCGAAATTAGTGTAGCAATATCATATCCAACTACTGATTAAATAGCTATACAGAATTCTTTTCTTATTTCTACACACTTACACACTTTCTTATGTCTACATTTCTTATAATTTCTCCTTCTCGCAGGTCTGCTGGAAGAAATTTCTTTTTGTAATAAGTGATATCTTTGTATGATTTTATATAATCTTCTCTTATGTATACGATCTGTGTAAATAAATGATAAAATAAATAAATAGAATTGAAACAATTAAATGAAAAAAGAAACCGACATTTACTCCAAAACAACATTTACACAAACACAAATACAGTTAGCTTTTCGTTTCAACCTCAAGAAAGCAATGCTCCTTACTCTCAAGCTGTAGTCTACACAAATCTTGTCTAATACTGCTCTAATACTGCTCTCAGTGTCATCTCGTACAGTGCTCTGAGCATCGCACCTGACGGGATGAGTGCGAATTGCCGGTGCCTCTCTCTGATTAATGCCCTGGCACTCTGCCAGCAGAGCTTGCAACAAGTCTGCTCTCGTCTGCCTCGTCTCCAATGGTTTTTTACTCGGAAACGATCATGTATTGTAAACAATCTTTAGTTGTATTGAAATATAAGACTTTGAACTTGGATTTATAAATTGAGATGTAGAAAAGTATTTGCTGATTACGATTGCTGTTTAGTGTTGAAACTTAAAATGAGTTCGTTGCTTTTTTTTTATTTTACTATCGACAGTTTACTTACCACTAAGGTATCGTGAATCATTCCTAGTTGCAATGATTTCAGGTGTTAACCTGTTATCAGCTCCTTTTTGCGTGTTATCGTCGCCCGTCGTTGCTTTACCTGAGTTTGACCCACGAAGTACAACGCCTGTTACGAGTACCACAGGGCCACAACTGCTCATACTGACCATTGTTATATACGAAAAATAAATATCATCACAAAGCAGCTTTCTAATGTCTAAACACACAGACACTAATAGTATACTTGTACCATCACTCAGACATTTTATCTCCCCGCCAAATCCGAAGACGTTTCTTAAGATTAAATCTCAGATAAAAACCTTGTCCATTTGCATAGCACCTAAATTAAAAAAAAGAAAAATGAGGTGTTTGATGGCCGATTATTATCTGTGCCACGAATTTTATTGCATTAAAACAAAATATTGTTCTGTTTATTTTTATCCTGTTTGTCGTTAAAATGCGGTAATTTTGTTAAATCATCATTTGCCGCTGTTTTCCTTTGTTCTTCTCTATACTTTATCACGGTTTATTTCTTTGGACCTGGCAGCTTGCCGAAAGACATTGTAAATGATGCGATGTTTGTGGTTGTCATAAAAAATATTAAAAACCAAAATTATTATGCAACTGCTGTTCATTTTTCTAAAGTATTGTACAGTAATTTTATTAAAGTGGCAGAAGTGTCATATAAAATAATTGGATGTCATCACTCGGTAAACGTTACACGAATTCGCGTCCATGTCACAGGTGGTGTGTAAAATGTTTTCGACGATATTTAAAAGATGTTTTTTACTTTTTATGCTCTTGTATAGGCAGACTTAACGCATGTTAAGTTCTGTCGGTGTCTCACGTACTCTTTTTAACAAAAGTGCGTCTGTCTCAAGAACTTCGACCCATTTTGTTCGCTCGTGTTGCGATTAGTCAAGGTGTCCATTCCGGGCGGTGTAGGCACTATCAAGCGAAGACACTTGGTGTAATCTGTGTGCCATATTTGGCACTACAATTAGCTGTCATTTCATTTTCCTTTGTGCACGTTATGACTCTGTTGTTGTATGACTGATGTTGAGATTCTTTTTGTAATATGATTGTTTATTGCGTTTATGGGTACATCCGTGTTTACTTGTTTGTATGCGATCGTAAATTCATCAGCATGAGAAAGTCTTTAATCAGAAAATTCCTTACCAATTAATTTAATCAAATTCTCACTATCTTAAATACTTACTTGATGTATAGTACCACTTGGCTTATCTTCCCCATGAAAAAAGCTGGCACCATAAATCCTATTATCACCTAACTCTTTTTGTGGGGAACATAAAAAAAATAAAAGTAATCGATTAATTCAACCCACGATTATTTATATTCGAACCTTTCTAAAACTAAGACAAGATCTCCAAACGATTTGTCAATAGCAAAACAATAAATCAAGTGCATTCGTCGAATTTAAATGAGCTTCGATTAAACTGCTTCACCTGTACGATATTTATCTTTAAATATGTAAATATGTTGTTTGGTCTGCGTATGATAACTTCGTAAATTAGATATAATATTACCATTCGTTATGATGCAAATTAGCCGGCAATCTGGTTAATAAATCGTCAAAAACATTAATTCAACATTCATTACATGATTGATCAAACAATCTATAATTTCTGAACATTTTTGAGATAACTTTCATGCCATAACAAATTCATGATTAAACATTACGAGACATTGGCATTCTACGATCAATATTAACAAGTATGGGAATCGAAGTGATGAAGATCCCGAAAACAAAAGAGGCACGAGATCTCGCCTCTCCGATCCTTGACCTCCCAGTAACAGGCAACTCGAGACCGTCATAAAAACTAATTAAACTGTTACGAACAAAGGATACAGTACCAGAACATATTATTATAGAGTTATCAGCCGAACAAAGGGCCGATGTGTCTAAGAAAGCCGTTTTAATGACTCCATAAGCTCTACGAAGCGTAAACAATGACAACGGGAAGGTAGAAACATACTCAGATGATGCTACTCCTTTTAAGGTGTATAGCCATTAGATCTAAATGGAGGAAGGAAAGGTGGGGCTGCAGGTTCTTGAAATAGAACCATGCTTTTAAGTTTAGTTTAGAATTCAAATGCAGTTAATGACTTCTATAATATATTTACTTAACCAGTAGCTATTTACTGTAGTGTAGTAATTATTTGTTTGGAGAAGGAGATTTTCAAATGGAATCAAGTATTAAATTAATTAATATTTTCCTAACCGTTCTTAAAGACCGTAATGATGAATTACAGATTGCATCTGTAATCATTCTGCAAAAATGGCTTACTTTTGCTGAAATTACTTTTATTCATAGCTGATCTCATCAAAAGTGGTCAATTTTCGACGTTGCCAGCTGCAACGTGTCAGCATAAGTTAAGTATGTCGTAGCCATTACCGTATGCGTTTCAACGATTTATATTCACCGGGCGACGCCATGAATACTCAATTTATTTCCTCCGATAATGTCAACCGCTGACCAATGATTATCATCAGCCCTATCAGTAACCTCGAGGTAACGCGATCCTATAATCTGTCATCGACAACACAATTGATTTTGGTTTGTTAAACTTTGAACACCACAGTATTTGTCATTTCGTGGAATTCCTTACACATTTCTATGTTCTCACGAAGCTATAGACGCATTTGTCAAGTTTTCTTGCCTTGTTAAGATGGAATTTGTATTAGAATTTAGTGTTGGTTGGTTTATTGCATCAACAATAATGATAACTTTGTCACTAGTAATCATGGCTAGTAATAATATTTAGTTTAGCAAACTGCTTATTATAGCAATCAGCAAAATGCTGTTCCCATATTTTACCATAGCTATTACGTTTCATATTAAAACTCATTACTTAAATAGGTATGTACTTCAACATTTTGTTACGTCATGTTATGAGTTCTATCAATTGTCAATAATGAACTTCCAATCGTTCGCATATACAAACATATGATTTATTAATTGAAACCCATAATAAATATTAACTTTTAGAAATTGGATGACTATACAAAAGAAACGGAGGTTACTACGCTTGACAGGCCAATCCATCATACGACGCTTGTACTATGGGTACAGTTAAACCACCTCCGGTCCAATCAGGGTTTTTATTTGATGTCAACGGCCGCTCTATAACGAGACGAGAAACACGCCGTAGACACACACAATCAAAGCAAATAAAAATTATATTAATCACTATCATGTACAATGGAGGTTGTGAAGCGAACAAGCCTTTTTTTTCGCAAGTAGAACTCGTTCGTTTTTGCATGATACGCAATTACGACTAACGACTCTAATATGAGTTCAATACGTTTTCGCCATGTCTCTATTGAACGCATTTTAACGGTGCCGACGTTAAGAATTTAGCTTTCTAATGCGCGCTTTGTCGTGAGGCTTTGCATTCGGCTTAGCAGACGATGTGTTTATCAGATTTATCGCTACAATAATTATGAGCATGTCATGACGCTTCAAAAAATTCGAAACTGCATAATCATCTCTGACCTAAAGTGCGTTCGTGGAAATACAAATCGATAATGTCTCTGCCGCTTATGGCCGGTGTTCCGTTACGTATTGATGATGGTGTAGCGTCGCCGCGTTAACAACTGCTAACAAGCCTCACATCACTCATATCGCGGAAACGTTCACCGCCATGTTATTATGACGTCCTCGTAAAATTCCACGTAACACGTTAAAAATACAACTGACAACTCAAATAAATCTTCTGGTCTCTAAGAGGTCCTGCCGCGACCTCACGTATGTCCCTCTCGCCCAAAAAAAAAGAATACATTCACAAAGAACAAGAGAATGCTTAAATAACTGTCAGAGCTATCGTGTTTTTGTCAGGTAAATCTCGTTAAAAATTGAGAGGAATGCACAAAAACTGGCTTTCATTTAAACAGCTGTCCGGTAAAAAGATAAAATAAAGGCCCTCACAACGTCCGTGCACTCGAAATGCAAACGAGACGACAGAGATTGGCAAAATTCTGCCACAACGTACGGTGCGCCTGACAGTCCCAATTTACGTGCTCCTCCACTTTGTATTCCAAAAGTGAACTTAAACACTTTTGACATCAATATCCTTTTCTATTTAGTTCTTCTTTGGCATTATGTCATCGTGTAATAAATTGGATGCAGGCGGCCGAGCATCAATCTCGTTAGCTTCAGTAACCTGTATCTACGTCAATGTCAATGGCTCGACAAGGTGAGGTCGTTTACTATCCATTGACGAATGATTTGCTATTTCGTCGGCGGTTCCTACATTTTGTCGAGTCTTTATAGCAGGTGGGGTAACGATGGCCTTACTCGTGGCCCGGGGTAATTTAGGACGGGTATCATTTAAGCTGTCGCCAATTTAATTCGTTTTGTGTTTCCTAAATAATAGCTTTGTCCTCAAAATAGTAGATTTGTCGCCAAAATGTAGTCACCAAACAATGTAAAATCAATTCTCCAATAAATTATCTAAAATCATGGAGATATAGGATCTAGTACCAAATAATTGTTTTTGTACATATTATAATAGGTTTGTCCTAATAAGCATTTAAGCAAACTAATTGAAAGAGATCACCAAAACCAAGTTCCAAATAAATTAATTGTTATCATCATCATCGTTTCAACCAAAAGAGTCTACTACTTAGTATAGTATAGTGGGCTGGTATCCGCAACTCCACGACTAAAGCGCGTATTTTGCGTATGGGTGGGACAAAAGTGTTATTCGATCCATCCCAGCTCCTCAAGAAAGGCCAGCAGCGCCTTCCCGGGCGCCGGTCGCTATGGTTTTTTTTTTTCTTTAGGGAAATCATCAAAATGACTTCTCTCACTCTAGGGCGGAGCGGGAAGGCGTGTCAGACTCTTACTGACTAAACCCCTACCCTGTTCCTTCGTTGCCTTCGATCTGGGGGACACGGTGACAACCTTTCGGATTTTCCGTGTTCCCCAGAGGCTTCGGTCCTACCGGGCCCCTACAGTTTGCTGACATCTCGTGGCATCGTATGATCATCGTAGGTAGTTACGAGTACCTACGACACATTGTTGAGGATGGAAAGCGCGCCAATTTGTCTCCGCCTCTTTGATCATATTTGCAACAAAATTATAAATCGATGTATTAAATTGATAAGGAATACTATTATTTTAATAACCGAACAAAATAAAATGTTATTACTTTACTGGTGACAAAATAACAAATAAAATGGAGTTGCAGTCAGGGATTGATAATAAATCGATTTATTTGGCGACAGATCTACCATTTTGGCGACAGATCTATCATTTTGGCGACAGATCTACCATTCTGAGCACAGAGCTATTAATTTTGTAATAAAACTATTATTATAAGAACGAAGTTTTATTTTATTGGTGATCCATCTCTTATTTTTTGATAATTCATACCTGGATACACTTTTTGTTTATCTGAGAACGAAAATATTTCGTGGCGATAGATCTATTAATTAGGTAATACAACTTGATGACAAATATAAAGTTTGGCGACAGAAAATATAATCCCCATTTAGGACTATCAGTTGGCCCCGCTTTCACTACTGATGAATGACCCGGGTCTCGCGTCCCTTCACACTTCATGACGTGCTATTGAGCGGCACAAATCGCTTCCCTTTCATCGCTCTCGCTGTCTTGTTTACAAGAAATTTCATTTTAAAGGCTCTCGTTAAGGTGTCAACGGCGGTGGCGTCTGCTAGGAGGTTCCGATATGAATTTGCTTCGCTCGGCGGTATCAATTTCGCAACCGGCAATTGCTCTGTCAGTTGCGAATTATCAATGCAACAATTACGGCTTTCGATGTTGATCTGTTATTACCATACGTCTGGTATCCGATGCCTGGGGGACTCGGCAGATTAATCGATTGGATAGTTACTTTCTCTCGTGGGGTCAGGTATTGTTGGCGCTAATGTGACTGGCGATCGTCGGCGCGGTGGTCACCTTGCGAAAGTGGTTGTTGTTTAGGTGTTATCAGTTTGTGGGTTTCTCTGCAGCGTAATCGATGATCGGGAAACATGATCGTTAGTTCCCTTGCGGCTAATTAATGTTACAATATATCTAATATGTTCCTTTTTTCATGGGTACCAACTTAATATCCCCAAATATGACTGTTATATATTTGGTTGGAAAAAGGCTAAGCAAATAGACATATCTTATAATTTTTTTGATTCGACGCTTACATAATCGTAGTCTAAGAAGTTAGTTTAGAGTACCCATATCCGCAACGCGATATTTTAGCGAACAGACGCTAATTGTGTAGTCCAACGCGGCTGTTTATTTAATCAATTATTATGAAGTTTATTTTATCATTCGCAAGCCGTCGATGTTTAGCTCTGCTTGGTTGATGTAATACAAATTCGATTTGTGAACATTACACAGGTGCGCATAAGTAATTTAGTAATAAGAATGATTAAACGTAGCGACTGCTAAATATTTAAAATAGTTTATAAATCTCAATAGTTTCTTCTCAGATTTTCCGTAAAAACAGGAAAAACATTACCGAGAATATGTCGGTATTTATCTAAAGAATCGTATGGAAACGATAGACCTATAGTTATTTAGTTTCCCGTACAATATAGGAAATTGAAATAGTTTTGAAACGAGGTATACTATAAAAGGTAGTGAAAGAAACAGCAACATCCTACTTAGTAGTTTAATGCTCTAGTGTTAGTAATTGCTTCTATTTTACTTCTAATCAGAGTTGGTAATTAGACGGCAATTGTAGGGTAAGCTTTCCAAGTGCTTTCTCGAGTTTAATTAGCGCTATCAATTGTAAACAGATCGGTTCTTCTTGACAATTTAAAGTACAATTTACGATAAACAAAGCTTTCATAGGCTATTGAAAATTCATTGGAAAATCGGTTTTGTTTTGGTTTAACATTTAAGGTAGAACTACATTGCGTACACGTGGGCAACTTACGCGGGCGCGTCGTCGGTCTCCATACATTTTGTATGACAACTAGACTTGTAGAGCTACATTAGATCCACGCCATACGACGCCACACGACGTGGTTTTACGTATAGATCAGGCGGGGCCCACGTGTGCTTCCGACTAATGTGTTTCCCGTTTTAATGTCGCCTGGATGTAAAATGGATCAGAAGAGCTATGTAAATATTTAACCATGCCTGTCTTATTCTGTCATTTCTATGTGTTCTGTGTCCTTATTATTTCGATCAAAACCAGAAACCTTTTCACCAACAACCCCGTGGTAACTATTACGTAAACAGATAGCATCCAGTGCCTCTTGCCATCACGCGAATTCATTCACTTCAGTTACAAACCGACTTTATCGTACCAAACCTTGATATTTACATTTTGTACCAATCTTAATGGATACGAGTATCAAGTAGGTTAAAAGCTGCAGTAAATATTTCAGTAAGAAGGATCAAGAAAGCATCGACAGTCGCACAAAGTTCTACCCTTGAAAGGTTTATTAAAGGCTTTATACACACGTACCACAACTACATCACATCGCAACGACAAAAAGTGGTTACTTCTGAATAGTGTAGCTGCAGCTTCTGGCTAAGCGATGTAGTAACTACAAATGTCAAAGTGCCTTTACGCTGTAGCCTGTGTTTGCAAACAAATTCGATGTCGCTGTTGCTGTTGCATTGTGGTTACAATGTGGTAGCGGTGTAGTCGATATCATCCACACGGCTGCTTTGGACGATAAAATATGGTCAATGTGAATGAAATTATTTATTTGTATAAAAAAGAGCCTAACTAACGTGTTTTTGTGTTGTGGTATGTCTGAATAGACCCTAAATGACAATCGAATTTGTATCTGTCAGATTATTCACCAATTCTTATGTACGAAGTTATTTAGAGAAAAAACTTATTCAAATCTTATATTTTACGACAAATATTATCCATTTCATTAGCAAAAATGCGGCCGTTCCTATTTTAGGATACTTCGAAGTAGGTTACCGAAAGAAATTATATTTGCAATTCAAATACGTAGTGACGGCTTTCTTTGTAAGTTCCTTTGTAAATACCGACTGTCAGATAACTCAGTTTGCGAACAATAATTACAATGTTAATTATTTATTATAATTATTATAGTTTAACGATAAATATGTAGTTGTCAACACTGTTCTTTGTACTTGATATAATTTACGTTCGAATGTGCTAAACATTATCAGTTTCTTACCTACAAACAATGTTGCCCTTAATAATCTAAGGAGCTATCTGAAGGTCGTTGACCAATGATAAATAGGTAATTTAATTCTACGGTTTGATGTCGAGTAGTGGGAACTGTCAAACGTTTTCCTCCTTTTTATTTTTCTTCCGCCTTAATGGTGTTTTCCTGGCTGAAAGCAGTCTTTAAAATAATAGAAGGAAAAAAAGTACGGTGTATTTTATAAGCAATTTTATTAGAACTTTGCGAATGATAAGGCTTTGCAGGAGTTTGGTTAGGTTGTCTTTTTTTTCGTTAAAATGGGACATCATTTAATTACTCCTTCAACTCTAAGTTGGAGTTGTAGGGCGTGTCCAGACTATTACTGACTAAATTCCACTCCTATGTTCCGTGGTTGTCTTGCGTTCCGGGGCCCCGGGATTTGGGAAATCATCTAATGATTTTGAAGCCCACTCCAGCCTAGAGCAGGCTCCCCCTGACAGTCAAACAGAAATCATCCAATGACTTCTCCTGCTTTAGGGTTGAGCGGGCATGTCAGACTTTTACAGACTAAAACCACACCTATATTACTTAAGTTGTCCTTTGCCTTTTCCTAGCAGGCTTCGGCTCTGCTGAGTCCCTTCGAAGTTAGCTTGATACCTACGTAAAGCAATGTAGTGTTTGAACAACGCCTAGCTTAAAATATAACTTATACAGGAGGCCCACATTGTTATATTCTCGAGAGCCAGGCTATAAGCCGCAGATGGCAATTAGCAAGTCTAATGGCGGCTGAGACGAGCTTATCGCAAGCAGTTGCTGAGCTGCAGCGATCAATCGTTGTTGCTGTTGTGATAGGAAATAATCTTAGGGAAAATATCTTTATTACATCTTACACATCTTTATTACATGACGATATAACTTTGTCGAAGTATTACTGTTTCGGCAGCAATAGGTATTTTGGATAACCAATGCAAAATCCGAATCCAAAACATCTATTGGTGTCGAATCGGGAATAGCTTGGGTGTCGAAAATTTTGGTGCTGAAAATCTGGGTTCCGAAAAGGGGATTCTTCACTTTATCACTCTTACAGACCGATTAAGGATTTGATGAAGATATTCTATGTGTATGACTTAAAGGTTCCCATGTAAATATAATTTTAACATTAAACTATATAGCCACTAACTATTTCTTGATTTTGAAGACTGTCGTTCCAGTTTTTTGTACGTTCTTCTTCTCCTGTAAATAGATAAGGTAATTGAAATAAATATTTTTAAGTTTGAGAAATATTAATATACCTTTAAAGGTATACTTTTGTATGATAAGGTATTTTGTGGTATTGAGTGAAGAAGAAGGAAAAGATTCCACAAACTAACATTATCTAAATAGGCATAAAAACGTATTAATAGTTATTCTTTCATTTATTTTGTTGACAATGACAATGTAATTATTATGTAGATATCAGTTGGTAAACGGGTTATCATTTCTCGTACTAGGTGTGGCTGCCATGTCGGTATTGCATGATGCATAAATATTATCATACGGAGGGATCAGAGATTATTTTTTTCATTTCTGTAAAGCACTTAAACCTGGCTGTAAATATACTCCTACACAAAATGCAAAAAGAACTCATGGAAAATTTGAATTTTATGAGCTACTTTGGTGAGGTAGGAACTCTTCCAATGACTTCAAACGCATGTCAAACTTTTACTGTCAAACTCCACCTTTTTTGCCGTGCATTCCACGACCCCGGGATTCCTTTTCAGAAGTCTTGGCTCCGCGTGCGTTCTCTTAATCGTTCGCGATAATTTCCCACTTTTCTGAGGCGAAGCCGCTGACAGAATTTAATATTTAAATAAAACTTAAAGAGAAACAGACTTTCGTAATAAATCAGATCCGTCCTTAAAAGGTACATTACTTAACCTTTCAACAAAGTGCACACACATAATCTCAGCATTATGCTGTCTGGTCAATCAGTAATACATATTTATAAACGATTTATAAACAAGTGCATTATGTGCATGTAAACACGCTAGTTCCACACATCATAGACTTGGTAAATAGATATACCTAAGGGCCGTATCACACTAGCGGCTTGCGAGCGGCTGCGGGGCGGAGCGGGCGAGAAACGAATGCGTCGCGAACCCGCCGCGGCTGCGCAGCGATGACGTCGCGGACGCGTGGCGAATTCGCAACCTTTTCGTCGCGTGTTTGTAGGTGGGGGGTACGGGTTGGCGTTTTACGAGACAGTACAGAATAACGTCTAAGGTGTATTGCAATTATTTGTTTTTCTCATGATTGATGGTGTGCCAGATAAACGTTTTTTCTTTTATTCCATTCGCGGCGGTCTCGTAGCGCGTCCGAAACAAATTCGCTGCGCTCGCGCGGCGTGTTCGTCGCGCGCCCGCTTTGTTTGGAGGTCGCTCGCAATCCGCTAGTGTGATACCGCCCTATGTATCAACACACATTGAGTCATTTTGCTGGCAGAGTGATGCAAACTCCTTTGCGTTGAGTATCAGATGTCATTTCATTTAAAGTTTAATTTGAATTCCTCGTTGTTAATGTATCTATTCTGGGAAGCTTTTGTGCATCTATTATTATAATGCACACTGAAATATCAAATGTTTTATATGTTTTTTTTTGTTACTCTAAGATACAATGATCAAGGTGCATGAGACATACGTATATGTGACGTTCTTGTTTAACCCTCAATTGATAGATATTTTGTTCACTCTGACACTGTCTATAATTAAAAAAAAAGAAAATATAAAAACTTGTAGCGACATTTGTGACGCCACATAGGAACTAAATTTAAGATCCTTCACTATCGTCTGTTTTTTAAACCCTGAGACTAAAATGACATTTTAACACAAAAGAACTGGTGTCATTCCTATAGTAAATTTGATATTACTTGTGTCAATTTAGTCTCAGGGCATAAAAAACAGACGATAGAGTTATCTGCGCGATCCTTTCATCCAGATCCGCTGTTTGCAAGAGTAACAAACATAGAAGTACAAACACTCACATACACATAAACTTTCACCTTTATACATATCAGTGTGATACCAATAACAAACCAAGTCTATTATCAACTTACTACTAAACTAAAACGCAATACAATAAAAAAAAAACAAAATTCAGGAAAGTGTCGTTAGCTTGTTTACGCACGAGTGCCATATTTGGAGCACATTACCCAACCCGAATGCATGCATCACAATACATTACATTACAGTCGTCTCGTACCTCTGTCGTAACCGCATGGCGTGCTCTTTCCCATTACCCCACTGTCCACCATTTATGCACTGGTCATTAAGAATGCTTAAATTATTTTCATCGTATAATAATAGTTTTTATTCGTTTATTGAAAAGGCAATTATTTTGATGGTGTCGCTCTTATAGGGAGAGTGATGGTTAATTGACAGTTACGATACATATATTGATGGGCCTTGTGACGCCAATACCCACTAGGGCTACTCGATACGTAAGGCCGAAGCTCGCTAGGGTTACGGGAAATTTCTGTAAAGGTAACCTGTGGTCCTAGAATGCACAGAGCAACTGCAAGATACATTTGTGGATTTAGACATAATTTTTTCGCTCTTACTCTATAGTGGGAGATCAATGTGCCAGATATTTAATTTAAACCTTAAATAAATCTGGAATGTTACTCTTACTCTTATATAAAATGGTATGCTCATATAAATAATGTTGAGTGGTTGTAATAAATCATTAATATACCTTAGTTTACTCTCCAGAGATACTAAATCTGATATTTAAGACAACCAAGACCCTTATCACGTACTGGTAAGCAAACATAATATTCTTCACAGAACACGGATTACAAACATCGTACACTCGATCGCAGAATAAAACGATAACACCAACATCCGTGTAAACGGAACTACAGAGTATTAGCAGTAGAAACATGGCGCCCATTACACTTCACACTCTTGTAAACACAATTAAAATTACAAAAGAGCGTTATAGTACATAATCAATGGTTTCGTAACTGACGCGACGGTTTCCGCCGCCCAAATCTTTGTTTGAGAGCTCCTTCATTTTAAACAGCCGGATAAGTGCCACTCGCACTTAAAAAAAAAACTATTTTTAACGCCAACCCATTCGAGTGGTACTCTAAAATGCTGGTAAATGGTAGCTACCGAGTTTTTTGTGTTTCAAGATTTTGCGATAACGAAATTTTTAAAACAACGCTATTACTTGAATTTTTAAAGTTTGCCTCCTTATTAATATAACAGTACTTAATAATATTTATAATACTTGCAAAAAGTGGGTTAAACAGTTTTTGTACTTCGAGATTCGTTTATTTTTTTAGTGCTATACTACATCCGCTGAGAGTTGACTGGACTAGTTCAATTTAAAGTCAACGACTCTTTAACAAGATAAGGAAAAATGGATCGAAACAAGTTTTTGATCAACAACATCTTCAAGTACCATAATCTTAATATTCATTCGTCATCGTCACCAAGTATAAGTGCTTCGTATATGTTTTCATATCGCATCGGTTCACAGAGGAGTAAAGGTTATTGGGCTACATAGTCTCACAGCAATTAGCCCTAGAGACTAGAGTATTTGAACCCAATTTCACTAGATATTCTGGTGCCGCTTGAAAATATTCACACCATAGTCAACTTAATAGGCAGTTTTATATGACTTTTTTTGGAGGCGGTAAATCTTTTACTACCTAAAAACCACTTGAACTCCCTAGCAATTGCTAGACTGTCTGGTAAATCATCGAATCTTGACTTACAATTTTCTTTTTGTCTTTCATCAACATTATTTTACATATTATGGTTATATCTATATTCTGTTCAATAAACCCGGAGACTAAATTGACATAAGTAATGTCAAAATTTCTATAGGAATGACGCCAGTTCTTTGGTGTTGAAATGTCATTTTAGTCTCCGGAATTATTGAACAGAATATAGCCACTGCTCAAACCCTTCCATTGTTCCCGACTCTTAGCCACCACTTCTTGCCAATTGCTAAGGAAGATATTCAAGTTATTTTCCATAGTTATTTATAAACCTTTACCAAAATATAGGTTCTTAAATTTCCATACCATCACCAGCCGTATCTAAATAAATTTTCAATTCATTTTTTCATTGATACTATCATCGTGTCTTGGGCAACAACGTAGTTGTTTTCGTTCCAAGTCTCCCCGATTCATTTCACGCACGAGCGGCGTCTGCAGTTCGTTATAGAATATCTCTGGGCGATGATAGTGGAAGCTGTAACGAGACGTGATAGGTGAACAATGTTACTTTCATAAATGGTGGGATTATTTATTAAATTCTGTCGCAACGGTGCGTAAGACTTCCTGAATGTTCTTGCCTTTAGGCTTTGTAGGAACTGGTGATGTTGATGATCAGATATGCAATTTAGAAAAGACGAGATTTAGTATTGATGGCACGGTTGGCATAGTGGTTGAGTGATTCACTTACGGAACAAATGTTTACTTGGCCTACAGATAGTTGTTCCGTGTCTGGGTGTCTTCTGTATGTGAGGTTGTTTATAAACGCATCTACGATACAGGAGTGATAATACCCACTTTAAGATTGAGGATGAGCCAAACCGATAGAACAAAGTTGAGCTTACACTACAATGAAAATTATTACTTACAACAAATAAGTGACAACACATAAAAGAGCTAGGAACAACACTGTCTCTGCAATGCTGTATTTATTTACTGCTGTTTTCATTTCTGCGCTACGAAGCGAATAAAGATCCAAGCGATACAAACAACGGTTGACCGCCCCAAGGCGCACGAGTATTTAGCATTGACTTATTGAAATATCGAACATTAATATTCAAAATGTTGTTCCAAAGGCAATTTCTAATTGCTTTGAATATTAGCAAAAGTGGATTAAATTGATAGCTGTGCCTGCAGCGGTACACACGTGATTTTAGCCATTTTAATTGCTTCTTTATCGATCTATAAAATGTCGCTATACAATTATCTAGTAGCAATTTCAAAAGTGAAAGTCCCGTTTTGTAATAGGCACTGCGATAAAGGTTTTGATACTTTCCAAATAATTCGAAGTTAAAATCAAGTTTCTACATCCAATTTTGATTTCGAGTAGATAAATTCACTTTATGGTATCGATTTACTGAAGACAAGTATCCAATTGTCTTGTTGTCGTAACAAAAACATTGTATGATTCGGAAAATCATAAATTGAACAAAGTAAATAAAGAATAGACGATGAAAAAACTGGTATTATTCAGTTAGAGTAAGACAAATTGAAGACGGAACAGAACGTGGTCGTATGATGCAATATTAATTTTTATTGGTTCTAAGCCTTAATAATGATAAATGCATTCAAGTTCACACAATGATGTGTGTAACTAATGATTATGGAGAGTCTAATTTTAATATGTGCTATGCAACTATTTGGTAATCAAAAGATTAATCGGCATAAAGCTTATAATTAGTTATGAGCATCAAAACTAATCATATTACCACGCTGCTGGACCAAGTCTCGCCAAGACGCCAGTTGGAAGAAAAATACAATCCTTTATCCAATCAACTTTCTTTAGCAACCCTTACTCAATTCGAGCGCAATCATCATCATTATATATCTCGCCTCCTCTTCCTCTTCAATTACAAAAGACCTTTCCAAATTGAAAAGAGACAGCAACATCGTTAAGGATTCATTAATGAGTCAAATTGACATCGCTTCATTCAGTAGCTTGATTGCCTCGTTGAGTCCGTTAATTGCTACCAAGGCTACAATTTATCTATCATTTACTTACATAATCATCAGGCACACTTCAATTAAGATATCAACTCTTGCATTGTACTCTTGGACATGCAAATTATTGGGATTATTAAAAAATAATCTGCTATTTTTACGAAATGTCAAGCTTAGATTTGAGGCCACTTGATCTGTTCTCGACGTCGCCGTCGCGTCGTCTATAAAGTGTTTGTTGTTTTATGCAAATTAACAAACGTTTCTACCACTTGACCTTTTTGATTCCACTTTGGATAAGTCTTAAACCTTCCAGATGCCTAAATCGTGTCGAGGTAACTTTTAAACTCACAAACATTCGGGACACGCTTCTTCAATAAGGACCACATTGACGCTGAGTGTCCTAACTAGCAGGAAGCGGTACCTAATTCGATAATTGTTCGAATTCCGTCTCACTAATCGGATAGTTTCCGAGGACAGTAGTGGACGCCAGTAGGCAGGCTAGTGCAATTGTTGGTAATTACGTGTCGGTCATTAGCCACTTGAATTGGCGGTCGAGTTCCACTAGCTCTAGTGTGTTTATCACTTGAAATTCTCGACGAATGTATGTTTACGTTACTAGGCGAGACTAAACAAGTATTTAAATGTTTGGATTAATGTAGAACGAATTTGATTTTATTGACAGTCTCTTGTGTCGCGTGTTTGTCTAGAGAAGTGCTGTTTGAAGGTCAAAGCCAGTGATGTTTGTCTGACAATTTATTTGACAGAGCTACTATTTGTAAAGGCAAAAGTTTTTACAGTAATGCCAAGTTAAACCGAAAAATAAAAGACGCACGAAATATTTTGGTAGGTAATACGGAAAACACAGAAATAAAATGTACAAATTATGAACCGTTAGAGACGTAATAAGTTAGTAAAAAAGTTTTTTTCCATGAAAATGAGGTCTGTAAAGCTGGCTGCGTATAAATATTCCGTGATGGTATCAATAGATTCGCGTTCACGGCGGCGTCGGGGATGGTAAACAAATTTTATGGGCATGTAGCCCACAAGGTGCACTAGTCACGGCATTGTTGCTCTACTGCTGCCATACACGCACTTAACACTATGTGCTCGATAGAAATTCACCCACGGGATATGATAAAATTAAAAACAAACCACGAAAATAAAAATTAATAAGACCCATTAGAAACAACCTCATGGATGTAACAGTCGGAAGAACGGTTGAATCACTAAAGTTAGCTCATTAGCATTGATTTAGTTGAAATCCAGGCATAAAAACACTTCCAAAATTAAGTTTCCACAGCTAAAACAAGAGTTCTTTAACCTACACCGAACTATATTTACACCAAAAACCTCTTAGAGACTACTCGTGTTAATTTTATTACCACGTCAATATAAATAAACTATTAAAAAGACTCTTATAATGAGGTTCCCAATTAATTTACAGCCTGCATAACTTCTGACACTACATGTGTATCATTAACATAGTCGTGATGAGTTGCTTCCACGTTGTCTGTCTGTGTGACTTATGTGACTGTCACTACACTGTTACCGCTTGTTCAAACGTGTGCTGCACCAGCGTTCACTTCACCGAAATCATCATCATCTGTGTGAACAGCTTCGCCGTCGTGCAAACCAGGATCAGACTCTTCACAATTCTCAATCTGACCGTTTCTTCGTCAGGTTATTGACTGGATCATCAGCTTAAAATGACGATTGACAGAGCCGGCCGGCCCCCAGCCCCAAGGCGAGCCTCCTCCACTTATAGAAGTTACGATGAGCTTGGCATCATCGACCGCGCAAAACCCTTGAAGTATCGACACGGAGGCATCGAAGACCTCACGGGTATTGAACAGAGCAGAGCTTACATGAGTTACGAACCACAAGATATGGATGATATTACCGTTATCAGTTCTGAGGAAGTGCCGAAGCCAAAAAAGAAAATAGCTGAGGGTCTAGCTAATGGTTTCAGAAGAACTTTTTCTGTAAGAAGCAGAAGAAATACAGAACCAGAAGGAATACCTTTAGATACTTTCAATGTGACGTATGAGGAGAATTTCGCGACTGTTAGAGGAGCGCCGTTCGGGCGGCGCCGGTCTTTGTCGAGGGATAGAGGGTCCTCGCTGCTGGGTAGGAGTTCTTCAGAGGGAGATGTGAGGATGGTTCCCCCCCGCGCCCCGCCGGCCGCACCCGCTCCGCGCCTCCACCGCTGTCTGCGAGCACTGGGCGGTAGCTGGAAGAATCTTTTACTATGTGAGTCCTCGAGATATGTGGTGTAACTGCTTTCTTGATTAATTCTGTACCTATTTCACTGGCCACGGACTTGCCCAGGATTAACCGCTAAGCAGCCACAGACCACTGTAATTAACATCATCTATTAACCGTGTCTAAAAACGTAACCAATGCGTAAACATAATTCTTAACCTTTACAAATCCGGTTTCTTCTCATTATTCTGTTATTTAAATGGTAGTTAACCGTTTACTGCTCTCGGCTTGTCTGGGTTAATTATTGGTGTGACGGGTACAAATGACCACTAGGAGCTCAGTTAGTTTGAACCTGTGATTAACCGCGTAGCTTAACCGAATTAAAAGCTTTCTTTTATGTAAATTAACTGATTGTTTGTACTGGCAAGTGGGGCGGTAATTAATCTGGGATTAGACAGTGTGCCTGTATTTTATTGAGAAATGATACCGCTTAATTAAGTTTGACATAATAGCCGAATGATATCGATGGTTCATTAATGTTTATTGTGATTTATCGCCCCCATGGCGTCTGGCTCGCCTAATTGACCATAAAGTTTACAACTCAAAAGAACAAATTAGGCGATCAATCTTAATTTTCGTAAACAAACCATTTATGTCAGTCGTTTTGTGCCTTATCTAGGTACAAATTTAGGCCCAAACTGCGAAACATGTTGTATATTCGTTCACAAAGTCGTTATCAGTGTATTTGCGACCTCACGATGTACTAGGACACAACTTCCTTTAGCCTTGACACTTTGTGAGCTCCCGATAGTGTTGACTTAGGTTTATCGCGAACATTTTACTTACAACCTATTCTATGTAGGTGGCAAACTGGCAACTGTTTTTTAAAACCTGATTAAAAATACTCAATCCTTGACTTTAAGATTACTCAAACATTTATAGTGATATTACCAAATAAATGTACAAATATCCTGACCATATTTTGTATTATATTGAGGTTTACGCCTCCGACTTCGCCTACATAAAGTGTAGGAAGCGTATATCACGTACGAAATTGTATGTTAATGATTTTATATGGTAAATTATTGTTTTTAGGCCCATACGGATGTGTAAATGGTAATTTTATGTTGTTTTTGACATTTTGTGGCTACCCATTGACTGTTTTATATGAATTTCTGCTTATATGTCGTTTTCGAAAAGTAGTGTAGAATGTTTTGTGTGAGTCAGTTTACAGTTTTAGAATGCAGATTTAGTCCTACCCAAAAAATTTCGTACCTACTGTTTTTTTTTTTTCGTAGTTTCCTTTTTTTTCAATCCTAATTAGGCTACGGTTACAATGGATGCGAATTCTAACAAAAATGGGTTCAAACGTGTATGTCCGTGTGTGGCAAAATCAAACTGATTTGAACGCTCAACTGGACTTCTGACGATGTCGTAGAGGTACATAAGCAACTCACACATCTCACTTTCATTATAAACACTCTCATTAGAAAAACAAGCATTCAATTGTTCCGACAAATTTCTTCAGAACTCACATTCATATAAACCGTAGCCCTACAAAAAAACTAAATACAGAAGCCACAAACAAGGCCTCTAAAAACCATATCAACCATAAGCTCCCCACGAATTACTTACACATACCCTTTACATATGTAAGCTGTTATCTAGCGTAGTGTCGCGTAAGCCGCGCTAACCCCCCGCTGCGAGTGGGCTCATTAAGAAAATAGCCTTTTTAATTTTCCGTTACACTGGCCTTGCGAGCCCTTGTCGAACAATACACGGTTAAGTGGGACTGAACGCTCTAGTTTTGTTCTGAAAACATATCAGGACATGTGTTTTGTGGAGTATTTACACCTTCCTATGTATAATGTTCTAATTAACTAGTTTTATGAAAAAAAAACTAGTTAACTTGTTTAATGCGGAGGAGAAGGGTTCCGTAAGAGGTTTTAATTGTTGGTCATATGCTGACGCGGTCTTTGTTGCGGGAAATATTTCGCTATCGATGTATAAAAAGAAAACCTGACTGACATATCAACGCATAGCCTACAGGGACTAGGGGTGTGAAATCTTGCACAAGATTTCCTTTTATGACGTAGGCGAGCGCTAAGAAATGTTTTTTTTCAAAAATTCACCTTTTGACCTGATCAAACGGGGGTCCAAAATTTGTATGGCGTAACCTACTTTCAAGCGGAGAAGCTACTGGCAAAAGCTAGTTTGTTAATATAGCGATAACATAGATACACACTGAAATTTCAACTGGCTACCTTTAACGGTTCATGAGATACAGCCAGTTGACATACAGGCAGGCAGACAGCGAAGGCTCAGCAACAGGGCTCCGTAGGTTATTCTATGGGTACGGTTCCCTAAAAACAGATTTGTTTCAGCCGTCCTCGTTAAAGTTTATGAACCACTAAAGTTCCTCGTAACAGATTAACTTCAATGGCGATATTGAATGCAATAATGCTATAACTGCAATATCAATAGTTTTATTACAGCTTTAAAAGTTACTATCTGAATTCTCATTTGAATTCTGCGATCAATAGATTTATTAGATATCGCTCTTTTAGTATTATTCTCAGAAAGCTGGTTAAGCCCAGTGGCTTAGTCAGCCTAGCTAGCTTTCAGACTAGTTTCCCGGCTGTTATTTAAATATCTCTGTCAGTCCATAAGATCTGACACCACTCTTGTCAAGGGGTATCATGGAACCCAGTTACTGGGTTTTAGAGGCCACATAAGCAATCTGGGGTGTATATATACTCGTATACTACTACTCAGCACACACCGAAACATCTGGTTAGACTGGAAGCCGATCCCAAAGTAGTGAGGAAAGGTTGTGAAAATTGATTGTTCTAAATTCAATGTTTAGGCCACAAAATGTCTATATAACATGGCACTTGGGTATATCCATGTATACTGTATGTCACGGTCAAAACTCTTAACTGTCAAAAAGTTTTTCAGGTAAGCTTAAATAAAAAGGTAGAAGTATTTTTGACTAGTTCGATTGGTCAATACTTAGTAGTTTTGCCTAAAAATCATTGGTAAATAGTGCTTTTGTCAATAAATTTGCGGTCAAAAGTGGTTAGTCGAATAACCTCTTGAACTTGTCAGAAGTATTATTGACGAGTTAAAACTATTTTTAAATGACTAACTTTACTTACCAACTTTTTAGGTTAATAGGTTTTATTTTGGTAACATTACAAAACATTATTGCGGTAAGTTATTCTAGTCACTCAAATAAAATTAAAATGTTTCGTATTTTTTTTAATAATTAAACTAAGGCGTTCTTAAACTAGTTAAAACTACTTTTAATTGTTATTTCGGTCAAAACAGTTGAAATTCTGCGGTCAAAACATTAAAAGTATCTACTTTCTGCTGGACCGCTGAGGACTTTTGACAGTAACATAGATATATCATCATGTAGTAAATATGTAATAATGGGTTATCCCTACATAATGCCTCATATCAGGAACATTTGGCAGCAGACTACACTATCAGTGTGTCATCCCCATACGAATAAAAAATATTAATGTCGTCTGCGTAATCTGGCACAGTTACAAATGTGCGATACTGCGTGTTTACTTCAATATTTTTCAAGCTTACATAAGATTTGTTTTTCCGTCTCTTGTACAAAAATAAAGCTCGTGGCTAAATGATAACAGCCGCACGGGTTGATCTTCAAGGTTAAGCAACGCTTGCCAAGGTTGGTCTGTGGATGGGTGATCTTAACATACTTGCCGAGTTTCCTTCGTGTCTCGGAAAGCACGTCAAGTCGTAGGTCCCGGCTGTCACCCCAGTTAATGGGTTGTGGAGGTCTGGTAGGCAGCCGCTCCTCGTAAAATACTGGTATTCAGCTAAATCCGGCTTGACTGGAAGCCGACCCCAATATATGTAGTTGGGATTAGGCTAGGTAGATAATGTACAAAAATAAACGAGATCTGAAGGACGTTTTGATAAAAACAATTGCTTCTTCAAAGTAATTAATCTTCCTATTCACATTTGGCAACAATGCAATTAGCGGTCGGAATATCCCCAAATATCACGGTTCCCACTATCCCTTTCTGTAATATCACGGGCAGCATTTGGGGGTTGACTCCTGTCGGATACTTTCTCCGAACGGGGACGAATGGCCGACGTTAGCTTGTGGGGATATTTTAGCGAAATTACTTTAACATCTGCTGTCATTGCTATTACTTTGCTAATGAATAATTTAATGCCTATTTAATTATGTATGTGATTATGAGTAAGAGGAGTAGGAACCAATAATTCTTTAGGAGTTTCATATTTTCCAAATAACTTAAACCGCAGAAGGACTCATTGAGGAATAGTTCAGAATATTTAATAATAATTCATTTATTGGAATTTTAACAATCAACACACACATATTATTGCATGAGAACATTGAGCACCTGATGTTCAATTAGTAACCAAAACTCCAATAAAAACCATCAATGAACATTGTAAACCTTAAGCATGTAATATTTAGTTTTTATTATTTTCTTGTCGTGATAATAATGGTAATCTATATTTACCAGCAGTGGACCTTTTTAGCCGCCTCACGTACTGGCAGGGTCATCTCAGTCACGCCAATATTGTGTGTTGAGCAGTCCAGTAACATTTCATATGCATATACTGCAAGCAATGAATAAGATTCCATGATGGCGGTGTTTGGCGCCGTCATAGAATTCTTTTTAAAATTCGAATTCTAAATAGAATCCTATTTTAAAAAATTGGATAGTTCCATGTTCAAGTTTATTATTTAAAAAAAAGAATGCCAGATTTTTTCTCATACGCGAAAATAATTTGTTAAAAGGTTTTGTTCATTTTTTTAAATTTTATATTTTGCTTCTATTATGCTTGTATCTAAGTATAGTTTGATGTTTAAAAAAAATATTTAAATAAAATAAAACTAATTAACCGAAAAAAAATACAATCGAATATTTTTGCATAAACAGTGATCCAACATACCAGCACCAAATACCATGTACCAACATAACAGGAGTATAAAGATCACCCTCAGATATTAGGTCAGCGTCAACGACAGCGAGATTGCAGGCGCGTATGGTCGGTAATAAGGACGTAAACGGTGCCAATAACCGTCCATGGCCGCTGGTACGTGGGCCGATGATCGCGACGGACATGTTATGATGGCCTTTAGTAAGTTCAAGTTGTCATTGGTGATAGAGATTTGTTGGGGCAAGTTTTTAGCTGACGGAAAATAGAGTAGGATGTAGAGTAATTCAATATGACCCTTGAGTTTGTTTTGGTGTTTCTGCTCAGGTTAGACAGTTAGGAAACACCGGCCTCATCTAGAAAAAAAAAAGTCATAAAAAAAATTGACCTGTAAAAGAGTTTGAAAAAACCTATTTGCAAAATAAATATCATTTATCAATAAACACGCTCAACGGAGCTTATTACTAAAATTTAAGAAATACCTATATATTAACATTTTTTCTCTCGACCTGGGCCATTTTCCCAACTACTATTTTCGTATAATATATCTAACCTAAACCTTGAGAATGATGACTGCCAGGACTCGAAAGGAATATTGTCGGACTTGTAAAGGGCGACTGAGAGAACACTGTAGGTTTTAGTAAGTAGAAGTTTAGCACTCATCGCTCGTCCAGAATGGGAGAAGACATTTGATGATTTACACGTTATAAAAGTTTATTTGACTGAAGTTTGAAATAATGAAATTAACCATAGGTATTATAAGTTTTTTTTTACCATATTTTTAAGTAGGTTTGTATTTATCAACCAAACCCGCTACCCTAAACAGTATCTTCGAAACCGAACCTCATACCAACTTCTCAACTGCGGCAACAGAAGTCTAAATTCATTACACCACCAATACAGTTGAACTCAACCCCAGCAATTAATAATAATAACGAAGGCAGGCCTTCCTAATTTCCGTCTTATGAATAATATGAATTTCATCCTTCTCGCTTACAATTCATCAATTTGCGGAAGGCTGTGGTTGCTGACAAGCCTGAAATTCATTAAGGTTGCTCAGGGTTCGATGACAGATGGTAGAGGATGGGCCCTTCGTGTCCAATAGGTTCTGAATTTCTGATATTTGAATACACCTGAAACAAATGACTGTCGAAATTGACAGTTCATGAATGTTTGTTGTGTTCTATAGTTCTAAATTTAAAATAGAACTCGAAAACTTCACCCGTGACATCTATTTGTATGTATGTTTTTTAGTGTGCGTGTTTGTTACTTTAATACGCTCAAACGGCTGAACGGATTTTAGTTAAATTTAGCACACGTGTAAGACGTAGGATACATTTTCTTCCGGAAGTATATTCTCTTGAAATAATTTTCTACTCCACGCGGGAGAAGTCTCTGGTAGAAACTAGAATGACATTTAAACTAAATATTAGGTTCACCTAGTATCGCCATAACACCTGGTCGTTTGCATCTCGCATTCTTCGGCAACCCTCACCGTCAAAATCGTTGAAATTTTAAAGTCGTTCGATCGAAGTCCTACCCAAAATCGGTATTTCGAATGAGATTCGATAGAATAACATTTTAATTGGCTTGTGAACTAAACGATCTATCAACGGCTTATTGTGGTTCTGTGCGCCTCCCATTGGATTCCCGCCATATTAAAAAGCCATATTTGAAGAAAAAGAAAGTGAAATTGTAAACTAAAGAACAAGCTTTCAAATAGGCTTTGCATAAGCAGCATTTAATTACCTATCCTAGTTAAGGTTAGACATTAATTGAAAATACCACTTAGGCCTCAGGTATTTAGTTAGAGGTTTCACAATTTAATTATTAGCTTTCATGTGGATTCCCTTTATAACCTTATCATTGTGTGAATTCTGTGATCGTTAACCTTGCTTGAATAATGTGTTGTTTGGAGTTTCCCACACAGTGAGTGAAACTGTTAGGTAGCTTTAGACTAGACTTTAAAGACCAATTGCAAATAAAAAAAACTATGCAAATAAAAATCTGTGATTATAATATAGTAAAAGATAATACTAGAATAGTAAAAATCATATTTTGTAAGTATAAATGAATATTCGTCCCATAGGACCCTAGCTGTGCCTACTGAGGCCATGGGTAGCCCGAAAGGGATGCCGGGGTCCTGGAACGCAAGGCAAGGAAGGAACATAAGTGTGGTTTTTTTACCACAGGTTTCCTTTTGAGAAGTCAATCCATGGCCCCAATAGGCTTTGGCCCTGCTACACGGGTAGACCATGTCCTAGAATACTTTTTATCCTGACAAATTTCCCTTGGCTACTCCATAACTTGAGGCACGATTATAACGATTTAATTCTTCTCGCTTTTTTAATTTTTTTAAATTTCTCTACTCTTCTAGCGAAGATAATTGCAAAGAAATATGGACAATTTCAGAAAACTACCGCTATTTAGTTCTTACTAGTTTGACAGCTAAAACTAAGACACGGTCAGCTAGTAATAAATTTTTCATGCGTCCATTTTGTTTTATGAACCTTACTCGTGATCTATCATACGAAGGCCTCATAAGGCCAATCATATTCGTCTAAAACAAATCAATAACCGCCTATAATTGCAGCTACATCATAATAAACCAACTGTTATGCACCACGCAAGTCCACGCATACATAGTCCATGCAATAAGAATCGCCGCGATCAATTGCTCGCTGCTCGGCAAATGTCAGCGAATGTCAATTACTAGGCAATCAGTTGTAAATAGCGTGTAATAACGCTAAATCACTGGCTTGTTACTTTAATATACAAGGATTTATTTATATTTACCAACTGTGTACAGGCGGTTTCATAATTTTCGAGTTATATTATGACAAGTCTTTGTAAAGTGGGAACTACATTTGACCGACGCACACGTGGGCTATGCCTGCTTTGTACATGAAAGGACGTTGCGTGGCGTCGTGTGGCGTAGATCTAATGTAGCTCTACAAGTCTAGTTGCCATATAAAATGTATGGAAACCGACGTAGGTGGACCACATGTACGCAATGTAGTTCTACCTATAACTACTGCTGTAAACTAGAAAGTAAAACCGAATGCTCTGCCTTATCTCTGCCCACAGTGTCCACCCCTCTTTTACGTTGGAAATCATCAAATGACTATAAAGTTTAGGAGTGTCAGACTTTTACTGACTTAAACCTGACTTTATTCGCTTGCATAATAAGAAAACACGATCATCATCATCATCATCACCTGCCTTTGTTCCATGTAATTTGAAGTCGATGCAACACATTTTTCTGCCATTCTGTCCTATCAGCCGCCACGTTATCACTAACTCCATTGTCTTTCATATCACTTCTCACTCAATCCAACTTTTCTTTGGTCTCCAAGTCAAACGCGACTATACCTATATCAATGGTGAATTAAATAGTTATAAACAAAAAATAGTTTTAATTCTTTCCGTAAAATGGACTTTGGTAATAGACTTTGATCATCACTTAATTTGAAAAACAGCCTGTAGATACATAAAAAAATAAGCTATATTTACTATGTATGAGGTAATCCGCCGCCATGCTGCCCAGATCATTTCGACTAAGGGCCGGTACTGAATAGGTGCAGTGTTTATGCCCCACAGTGTGAATGAAGCCGTAAATTCCCTTCAGTGGAAGTATTATCAGGTTTTGCCGTATATGGGCAAAAAGAGACCGTTATTCTAGTTATAGTGAGTTAGAGCTACATATTGTGACCGTGTGGGTATTATTTATTGGCTTTAAGAATTGACATATTATTGTGTGTTAACGTTTGAATCCCCAACCGGTCCTATGAGACCGCGTTGTTTTTGTTTTACTATTGTGTCTCGTTTCGCGGGTATCTGAGTAATTAAAATAACAGTAATGATAATAAACAAAAGACATTTTTAATAGTATAGACAGCATCATCAAATTATTCCCTTTTCTAAGGTATTTTGATGTTTGTGGGGTAACTAATAGATGCAGCTGTCTGTACCATGATCCATGAAAGTGTTCAAAGACCTCTGGGGTTTGACTTCGGCGCCTCGTCTGCCTTCCAATGCTACCCCAGGCAAGGTCCAAAAAAAGTCGTAAGAAAATACTACTTGTGTTTTCAATAAAATAAAATGTATGCTGACAGGACGACATACTCGTAGCTAGATGATTTCCGTAGCAATTGACAAGAAGTGGTCCTGAGCTGAGAATAATGAGAGAAATGGAAGGGCCCTTTGCCCAACTCTGGAACTGTACAGATATAATATAAAAGTGACATACTGAATGAAAACATTTTTTTAAGATTTTTACTAACGCGCAAAAAACATATTTACGAAAGTTCTACTACAACCTTCAACTTCAAGGATTTTTTTCTTAAGCTTCACCAAAAAGTATTAACAGTTACATTGTTCACAGATCCTTATCAGTGTGTCCTACTTTTAATTTCACATGATTTCACACTGATCACATGTTCCCAGCTCCTATTGTTCTCACACTCATATAAACTTGGCTTTAATTGACACTGTATGAAAGTAACGGTCGGTCGAGCAACGATTTACAATCGATATAGTATTTCGGTAACTTTCAATTATCGAATGTCGAAGATGTCTTTATTTTTATTGTTTTTTTTTTCTTAATAAAGTTCTTATGTTTCATTCATAAAGCTGTTGACGTAATTTAAAGCAGTTCTCATTCAAAAGTTTCAGGTTTAATCTTTTTAGCCAATCAAAGCCTACTGGATATAATTTTGATAGGTTTGAACCGCTTTTCAGCAAAACTACTCAATTTAATTTTCATATTAATTGTCTAAACATTCTTTGAAACACAATAGAAGGTTACAACTATTTTTTGCGAAACTAATAAAGCCTATTTTAATTATAAATACACATTCAGCATCACTAATATTTTGAGGTAGGTACATTATTTATTAGATTCATCATCACTGCCCTTTCGGGGTAAAATTATTTATTTAATTAAAAAATATTTAAATGAATAATGTTTTGAAGTACACAAAATAGGCAAAACGTATTAGCCAGTAACTCCAAAACAATGTCTCTAGATCACTGAAAACATCTATATAAACATGAGTAATTTCAACAAAACACCCGTCTGTCACAATGGGACATCTCAAGCAACAAACAGTTGACAATATTTTAATAAATACCCTCCTTTGTCCTAAAAAAAAATCCCCTCTCGCAGAGAGAGACATTGGACAAAGCATTCGTGCAAACATTTATAAAAAGTTAAGCATTTCGCTTTTTCTCGGCACGATTGTCCCTCCTTTTTAGGGAGTAACAAGAGGGCATTTGCATTTTATGGATAGCCTAGCGAGGATATCATTTCTGCACTGTTGTAGGTATAGAAAGGAAATACTTATAATGTTATATACATCATCGCTTATCATCAGATTAGATAGTGGTCAAATGTAAGCCTATCAATTATAATAATAAATAAAAAAGAAGTTTTTGTATCACTTTGATTTGGAAAATACAAGTGTAAAATATGGAAATGTGTGGGATGTAAGGAGCCCACTACCATATCCCATTTTTTTTCAACTTTGTTTGGCAAATAATTATCATATTCTCTCTTTTTCCAATTATACAGCAAAAGCTGCGCGTGAGTGACCTTTTCTGAATAAAAAACAATTTATTAGAGACTAAATTATTTACACGATTCTCGTAAAAAAAAGGTAAATATAAATAATAATAAAAACGCTTAAAAAAAGAGTCGAGCCTATAAAATAAAATACTAGAATCAAAGCTCACTTTCAATATCGTCCATTCAAAACGTCCACTTTTACTTTTTTTTATCAAAAAATCAAACGATTTGTTTCGCAAGACGACAAGCCTCACAAAAAGTCGGACCTCGTATAAATTCTTTGGGTACGTCGACTTGGATTCTCTGAGCTATTATTTGAAAGCATGTGCCCTTTGCAGACTGCCTTCAATACCTTTATTGTTCGTCCCTGTACGCTTCGGCCCTTTGTGTCTACCCTCCAACTGAGGGCAAACGGCAAAAGTGCTCAACTCTGTTTTTTATTTATTTCTCATAAATCGTTTATCGGTGAAAGGACAATTTGTAGCCTGAAAGAGTCGATTTCTTAGAAAAATAAAAACGAATTTTAATTTGAAGTAGCAACATTTATGGGACCTACAAGTTTCCCAAGCCTTTAACCAGCGATTTTAATTACTTTTTTAATATCTAATCATAAGAATATAAGTAAACTGGAATCCCAATAAAAACATCCTAAAAACCACTTTTGAAAGCTTACGAAATAATTACCTAGATCCTTCTATGACTAACAGTTCTAAAAACTATCCAAATGGCAAACAACGATTTCACTTTAAACTAAGAAAATATTATAACAATAAAGTTCCAAGAAAAATAATTCAAATACGAGTAAAGCAAAGTTGTCAAAATCACATTATTTGACTTACCTCCTTTTGACTCTTGACTGCGACCTTGCGTGTGAGTGATAAACTTGTTTTTAACTTTAGTGCTAATATAAATAGAGTTGATTTTCCTTTGTGTTATTATAAATACGGTTATTAGGCGGAATTAGCCGAAGTTTTGCGACACACGTGCGAACGATTACAATAGATTAGGGATCTCCCTTTCTATACAAAATTTTGATCTATTGAAGTGTGGAGTTGGGAAGTTTGATAAATTAACCTATTAGAAGTAAATAATATAAAGTTTGGACAGGCATTTATTTATTGTTGTTGTTTTTGTTTCAGGTAAGTACTTCAGACAGTTAACCCGTTTCTACTTGAGCACGTAAGAGGAGTTAGAGAGAGAGAGTTTGAAACTCATTTGTTTGCAAGTTTTCAAGTGGTTTTTAAATCTGACTTGCTCCTCGAAAAAGGTAAATTATTTAAAAAATATATATATTTTCGCTGAGTGTGATGTGAATGATTTTGATACTTGTAGGAACAGAGTATGTCATTGTTCTTAATAAATGACAAGATAAGACGCCGTTCCTGAATCACACTAATATTATAAAGTCGAAAATCTGTGAGTGCTTTTTTTTTCTGGTTGGGGAATCATCCGAATGTATATTACTCCTTCACGCGGAAACTACTGAAGGAATTTGTATGAAATTTGGCATACAGTGAGATCATGTCCTGTCTACATCCCGGGAGAATTTTCCCTTTGGGAAGACATTCATTGCTGGACATAGGATTACCGCGACCCTCGCCAATTCATCGGTCCTGCCTGATATAGATGTAGGAAAAACAGTGGTCCCTGCATTAGATTAAGCTTCAGGCAAGCTACAAACAGCATCCGCCAACCGGATATATTACCAAGATAACAGTAACAAAACGAGAGTGAATTAGAAAACAATTACTTGCGTTAGATGCAGGCCGTGATATCAGCTTGGTATCGGCCGGTTTCGGTCGGTATCGGCCGGTATCGGTCGTCAATCTCTGCCACCTGACCCGCGCGGTAATCGCCGTAATTATAGTAAATATACTTCATATACATAGTGGGATTATCTGCACATCTTGTGTTTTGGAGATGTAGGCACGGATATGGTAGTGAGGTCTGGCGTAAGACATAGGCGGTTATCTTACTGATTTATGTAAGAGTAAGGAATAGAATACCTTTATTGCACACCAAAATAGTAAAAAAAAACTAAAAGAGAACTAAGTGTATTTTTGAACTGTGAAAATACATTTTATAAAGATGAACTTTGGATGGAAACTTTGTGTCGTGTACAGCAGAAAACTAAAGCCTGAAATGTCAACGTAATAAAGGCGAAAGTTTTTGAGCGGTTGTGCGTTTGTTACTTCTTCCGGCTCGGAAACAGAATTCGATGAAACTTGATACACGGGTAGACCATGTCCTAGAATATAGCACATGGATACTTCTTTCCCAGGACTATGGTCCCTTAGGAGCATTTTCTACTACCAGGCGAGCAAAGCTGCTGTCAAAACCTAAATTTTCCGAAATAACAATGATCGCTAACTGTTCAAATCTTGGCACACACCAAAAATGCTTGCAGCGAGAGTAGCTCCCGCCCCTGACGAGCTTAAAGATAGTCAGCCAGATAAACGTGTCCACTATACGAAAACTGTTTACTTTGACGCCATTGTGACGCTTTCCGCACCCATCGGCTATAATTCGTAGGCTCGGGACCAAATCGATCTTCTAACGCACATGGGTGTAATTTGGGAACTATTACGGACTTGCGACGCTATTGATTTGGTAATGGAATGTTATCACGGAGAAGTGGACGTTTTAAGTGTAGTGTGTTTGAGATTGTGATCTATAATCTTGCTTGTATAATCAAACTTTCCTGCCGGAGTCTGTGGGTGTGTGCGGGAATCTTTAAGTCAAGAGTGAATAGGTGGTTACGTCTAGGTAAGTGCGCTCCATCGTCGAACGCATCGTCACTTTCCATCAGTTGAGATAGCGGTCAAGCACAAACCTACCAACAATAAAAAAATATGACATTAATCATACTTCTATTGCTTGAAGTAAAAGCGTTAGTAGTGAAACAAGTAACGGTAGATTAGAATCTTGAACTTTTCTCTATTTAATATCACAGTAATGTTTCTACCGTTAAACGCTAGTTCTAAAGCCAAGAAACACAGAAACATCACCCATAAATAATTTAAAATGATCATAACTTACGTAGAAACATGAACTAGTGATAACCATCTCTATTTGCATAAGACACAGCTTAATGTCATAATACTAAAACGACCTGGAACTTTGAAAAGCGCCGAAAGACTACAAGATCTAATCTACGAGTAACCATTAGGAATGTATGTCAGGACAATAAAGAATAAGCAAAAGTAAGGTTCCTTTGTTTGGTGCAGCCCTAATGATGGGTAATCCTGCCAATCTCTTATGAAAAGGAAACGAACCCTTAATTCCTCGCAACACAAGTAATCCAACAGGACTTGTTAGTAATGAATGCTGGAGCAGGAAAAATATATACGTTCAGCTTTTCTTAACATACCCGGGAGGAAGGAAAATGCTAGTAAAATGTTTACGTTGTTATAATGGGGTTGAAGAAACGAAGTATTCATAATATGATGCTGGTAATAATGTTTTCTTCTAATAAAGTAATCAAGCTGCCGATAAGAAATGTTTTGATAAATTCTTATAGAAAATATTGGGAGGAATTTACGTAAATAAGTAATAATTTATTTTTGCAAAAAATGGCCTCTTATAAATAACAGAGTTGCAACTATAATAATAGGAGAGGCTAACAAAATAGAAATAAGACTAGACCCTGTCCTATAAACTAAGAAAATACTGAATATTGAAAACCAGTATGCTTTAAATTGATTGATGTTGATAAAAAAAAATCTAAATAAGTTGGTATTTACAACATATTTTGAATCAAATGAAAGTGGATGAATTGTCCAAAGAAACATCCAGAAAGGTAGTCAATACGAGTAAAATCTCGACCAAATAGAAACGTTTGAAGCAAGTGCACAAATAATTAAGAGAAATCGCAATTGGAATCGAGATTCACATACAAATTTGCAGTAACCGTCTGATAGATAGAAGCTGAATGATTTTATGACCAATTAGCGCATTGGAAACCGCCATAGCAGATTATGTTTGAAATTCAAAGTGGTAAAGTGGACTAGTTTTTAATCTTAGGCTCCCTGAGACTTTATCTGCGTGTAATTCCATATCTCCTGCTTTGTAAATGTCAACAGTACGGTATAAGCGTTTAGTTAGGCCTGTTATGGTTGGTTAGTCAGCTGCTTTTGATTTTTTTTGCAGCAGTTTCTTTAATTTAACTGTTTTTAGTTCGATTACGTTAAAAATATTAGTTGAAATAACTTAAGGCTGGCGCGAAGTGTCAATTTTCCATACAAACGTAATACCAAAATCATTTGCAGTTTAAGCATATTTACACCATAATATGATGTTATTCGGATTCAGACAATAATTATCTAGGTTCCTACGTCGTCTTTCTGTTGAAAAACTTACCCCAAACGAAATTTAAGCGAATTTAATTTTGCACATTTTTACACCGAAAATGTCATGTTTTTATTTGTTTTTTTCTATATTATAAACAACAATACTTCAAGATATCTCTCCGTAGGAACACAGATATTATTATCAAGTTATGAAGAAAAGAAAAGAAATTGGAAAATAATTAATTTTTCATTCATCATTTTTGGTATTACGGTACACATCCAAATTTCTCCCAAATTTTCAATAGTTTTTATTGCTATCGCAGCAGGCAAATGTCAGTGTGTGGGTATGACATTACCTCAGTCAGTGTGTCTCAGAATTATTTATACTATCTGGATTGATTACGTCAACCTCAAAATCGTACTCACAAAAGGGTATCTTATCTCTTTCTACCATGGTGTCCATAGACGAGTAAGAAAGGGACACGCTACGTCTTTCTATGCTCCGTCTTGCTGGGTACATTTTTTCCATTTTTGCTTGTCAATCAAAAATATGAACTTAATGGCAATGAAAATGAAGTACACTTCAGATTGTGTGATATTACTTCGTAATCATTCCAGGGTACACAAAGTCCTTGCGTGTGTGTCGCTACTACAGGGTTACCTACTTATCATAGGTTCGAAAAATATTTGATCGAAATTCATTTCCTATAAAAATTTTAAACAATTATCGTTTCGTTTTAAGGGTTCCGTACGTCAACGGGCAAAAACGAAACCTTTGTTTGTCAAGACCCTCTATCTCGGGAACACGTGGAGTTGTCGAGTTCGAGAATAGGCCCGCGATCTCTTGAAGCTGTGCACAAATCAAACATATAAGTTATCGAAAAAAAACGTTACAACCGTTTATATCGCAAAAAACGTACGTTTTGATACTCTCTAAGTAATCAAAATTTATAGGGTACCTCCCGATGACCTAGAATCATGAAATTTGGCATAAAAAAGGTCTTATAGCAAATATAGGGAAAAGTCTGAAAACTGAAAATTTGTAGTTACGCCTCTAGAAAATCGGTTCCCCTCCTATAGGCATTCACACTAGCGTAGGGGTCATATCGCACAAGCGGTTTGCGAGCGTTTGTTCCTTATATTATTTAGATTTTAATCACCATAGATTCATTAAGTCGTGATTTATTTTTGTTAGTTACATCTCATGTTAATAGGTTTGTTCTCTTTTCTTATATTTATATTCTCTCTTATGGTGTGAATGTGGGAACACTAGACTACGATTTGATTACTACTATTTCGACAGCTTTTTGATAAATATTATTTTTATTGTACTTTTGGTTATCAATCTTAATCTGTCTGGTAGTATTGTAATCTATACTTACCATGGGTGGCCATATTATTAGGGACAGTACCTAGATTTCTTATATTATTATCAACTTTAATGGCATTTTGCAGGTAAATGGTTGGTTGTAGGTTCGGCAAATATTTTTTATTTATAGAGTTCATTGATTGAGATAATAAAACATGAAATTTGAAGTCAAAATTATTTATATATTTTTGAAAAAAAAAGATAATAATAAGATGGATGAATATTGCTAGTATTTTGTGACAGCATCCATTTATCGTGGTATGCTCTCTATGCAAGTTCTGGCTTTCTGTAGCAGGTTTCTGGTATAGTGGCCACTCTTTAATGAGGGCTACAATCAGCTGGTGTTATTTTTTTTCAACGGCAAGAGGATCCAAATATTCAACAAATGTTGAAAAAAGTCAACAAAGTTAAAAAATATCACTTACAAAAAAATGGCGCGGTGTCACAATATTGCTTTATATCAAAAATAATAATACTGATGCCAGTAATAATACCAAATAAAAAAATCTTATATAAATCCTTTGGTTAGCTTAAAACGTGAGATTTATAACTTTGTTGACTTTTTTCGAAATTATCGTATTACGTATCTTTTTTTTTTCAAAGATATATAAAAGAATTTGATTTCAATTTTTATGTTTTTATTAACTCAATCAATAAAGTCTTTAAATAAAAAATATTACCCGGACCTACAACCAACCATTTGCCTGCAAAATTCAGTCAAAGTTAATACTAATGTATGAAATTCAGGTACTGTCCCTAATAATTTGAAAGAAAGAAAGAAAGAAAGAAAAGAAAGAAAATTATTTCCCACCCACTGTATAATAAATTTGTAGAAGTATAAATTCTGTACATTGAAAATGAATGAATCAAAAAAAATAATGGCAGGGGGTGTTACGAGACCGACACCGAACTCATTTTTTTTTAATTAGGTAGGTACTTAGGTTTACTTTTATAGGGCGCAGACCGTATAGATTTTAATTTCAAGTGTAGGTAGTATATTTGATAGTGTGTAAGTAACGTAGGGTATTTTAGTATTCTTAGGTAATATTAGTCATTCGTATAATTATGTACTTAGATATTATTTTTTAGGCATTTTGCTTATTTATTGATATACATAGAAGTGAAGGTACTACACTAAAAACTTATTGATAAGTTTTGTCATCCACGCGAACGAAGTCGCGGACACAGCTAGTATGGAAATATTGTAAACCCAATATTTTTTGAAAAGAGTAACCATGAAGTTTCTTGCCAGTTCTTCTCAATAGGAAACGACGAATTGGAACTACGCACTAGATTCTGACGTTTCATAAGTGTCCATGTAGGCCCACGTAAAATAAAAATATTATTGATTTCCATTCGATAGATTGATCACTACAGAACACTTTTTTTGCATTAAATTTATTTTTAGGATAACATTAAAAGTGACGACCCTATTTCTTCAATGGAGCATAGGTAATCTGGGGGCACGGTAGTGTCCCACCCACCAAGTCACGCAAAAATGTAGCATCCTTTTCTCGAAACATTTCGAGCCATTTTCAACCTCTTATAAATTTGTTGTGGACGAAACTAGATCAAGCAGGCTTCTTAAAAAGACGATATATTTCAAATCTCATTAAATTTTCTTATCAAAGTTTCTAAATTTTGTCATTCACTGACTGAACGAACATAAAAAGTCTAAGGTACTTTTAGCAGACATAGAGACAGAAATTTCAAATTTTGATTACAATTAGTGTTTACTGTACAAACCAAGGGAAAACTAAAATATTTTGCAATTTTGGCCTAGTTTTCTAGATACACCAACTGCATATATAACTTAGTAATCCCATATAAATGTATAGGATTACAAAGTTACATTTTTAAGATTTGACTTGGTAATCGCACTAAACGATTTACTTAATTACTTTTGAGATACATTGTGTTTTCATGCGATTACAAAGCTAAATTCATTTATTTAAAACATACAAGATATTTTGACTTGGTATAACATGGATCTCACATATTTTTACGGTATAAGAGTAGTGTTGCGAGACTTGAGTTTTTTACAAGCTGTGTTTTTGATGGAATTATTTTGTCAAGTTCAAAACTGTTCCATATTATGCTGTGAAGTTTGTCCAACTCACACGTACACACACATATGCAATTTCGCATTTGTTTTTGCCAAACAGAGATAGCAATATACCGCGAACGTATTTTATTTTCATCTCAACTCGAAGTAGCGAGCGATCTACGCAGGATCCTTAAATCTTATGTGACAGTTGTATTATTTGATTTGATTTACTTACTTGAATTCGAAATCTCACGATCAGCGTCTATGTAGTTGATATTTACTTTACTAAAAATAAATTAAATATTTGCTTCACGCCTCTTACCATAAAAGTCTTATCATACACATATTTGCCAACCCTAGAGAAGATACCGCTACATCGTGTGAATGTTAACTTTACGATCGAAAATTACTAATAAAATTGTGCAAAATTATATTTTTACATTTCCGTTTATAATCGTAAAGTGATGTCTTGCTCGGTTTTATGGGTTTTTACCCGTATATATGGAAGTGTTGACAGATAATTTTTAGTTAACGAATTAAAAGTCCACCTTGTTGGACATATTTGTCCAACACGTAAGCCACTTCAGATGAGGTGTAAAATTTTATTGAACTTGTTGACAAGGATCTGTGGTTAACTTTCGTAAAATGAGGGACTATAACTCAAAATATTATCACAACTCTGTTCCAATTCTTTCGATTCTTAACTTTTGTCTTCTTTACCTTTGTAAATTATTTAAACTTTCCTGTAACCACTTGAACACCACAAGACCTAACATAACAAACAGAAGTTGTAACAATCAAGAATGCTTTCAAGTAGAAAAATCCACTTCGAGTTTCACCTTCACTTAGCTTTTACTTTCAGCAAAATTTATTTACTTTTCCAATTACGCAACAACTAACCGCAAGAATCCCTTCGATTTCCAAATTTAATAATAAAAAAAACGCATTACATACAGTATTACCGTTACCTTAATTACAAGAATCGGAAAGATCGCCTTTTAAAGAAAATCAGTCAGTATATGCAACAGTATATTGCGACACATAAATTACAGGCTGACGAATGTCCATCACGAATTTGGCAGTTTTATCTCTTAATTTAAGTTTACTTTTATTCTGATTTTGGACTTTTTGGGTGTAGTGTAACAGTGTCTTGTAGTGGTTGATTCAGATATGCATAATTACAATCTTTACGTTTATGTATTTCTTTTTTTTCCTTAGTACTCGACAACATTATTATTATCTCACTACTACTACTACTAGTTCGACTACACCAACTGCTTAGATTTTTGTGTCAATCTCGTCACTCCTATGCCAACCTCATCCAGGTTGCTTTTCACCGATCGATCAAAATTACCAACACCAACATTATTATTTATTCCCAATGTCTCATTTTCATCCTTGATTGCTTAATCTACAACTTCTTTCTTTACAATAATAAATCCGTCATCTCTCTGTCTTTTAAATACTTTATCAGTCAAAAGAGAATTAATAACACGTTTACAATTAATGGAACTTGTAAATAAGTAGGTATTATCTTAAAAGTAGACTTTTATTTATTGCTTCTTGCACGTCGAATTGATAAACTTAAGGCGATAATCTATACTGAAGCAGAGCTTTTCAGCATGGACAAAATACATTAAGAGTGCTAAGACTTAAACGAAATCTGATAGGATTATTTTCGTGCTAGGCAGTCAATTAAACAAAACTAACTACGAAAGTGACCTTGATAATAAAATAGATGGAAACACTGTTAGACACGATACAGATAACGGAAATTTCAACATTGGCAGTCAAAAAATTTAAACAATAAAACAATCATTTTAGACAATTAACTGTTGGAAAATATAATAAAAATAAATCTTCAACACTGGTATTTTTCTTTCTCACCCATCAATAGATTCAATTTTTAAAGATAGTGGTTACAGTTAGCATATATCTTTAGTTTTGCTTGTCTCACTCACGTCAATTTCAGAGAAGCACAGCTACCAGTGTAAAAAGAAAAGGATGATAAACTATTTTATTGAAATTCCCACCCTACTATCGCTCCCGCCTCTAACTTACGCTTGAAATCACGGCGACAGCTGCTCAGATTTCTCATCAAGTATGTAATTATGTAACGCGAATCAGTATTGAGTTATGACTCTGTAATTGCAATTTTATCGATACACTACCGAATCCATCAGGTTTTGACCCCGCAGATAATTACAGCCCAAGTCAGAAATTATGTTTTCTTTGTTTATTTTAAAGGTCTTAATTAAATTTTATTTATGTCTTGTAAAGTTGATTTGTAATGGACGCCGTCGTCTATATACAGTTAAAGATGGAGAAACAAGTGCCAATGGGCTGTTATTATTTGTCTAATGACAGGTATTAAAACAGAGGAAATATAAATTACGATATTTGGCCATAAATTCATTTATTTATAGTAGCTACTGTCAATATTTTGATGTGAAGTGGCGCCAACATATTTAAATTGAATTTCTGGACAAAATTTGCTGAAACCTTTACGTCATTGCCTAGCATTTCATCACAAACTTCTTAAAATTTGGTATCAATTCCTTCATCATCTCTTTGTTTTGTTATTTTCACTCTAACCATTTCATCTCTTTCATTAGTGTGACAAGGTCTAAGTCAATTTCTTGATTCATGCACTTCGTACAATTTTTTTTGTATACAATACGTAATCATATGTAAACATATACAACCATATCTGCTTCAAGTCACCTAGTTACACATACGTGCCAACAAATTACTGCATAATCCCACGGACCAACCTTAGTTGAATTCACACCCAAATGATTGCTGGTTCAATCATAGTTTGACAGTTTAATATCGCTCTGTTTAATATCAGATGCCAATACGAGCATCGTGTATGGCAACGTAGTATTAAAACGTTTGTTGGTAACAGTAACAACCTTGTTGATATGATGAATCCGGCTGATAACGATGATATTGAATGAGCAATTTGCCTATCGGACGATACAGTAAGGAATGGTGTTGTAATTGTAAATACCAACCCAGTTCAGAATAGATTATTATCATATCTTGGTATTCATTCTACTTTGTATCTTTATTTAGTTCAATATTCTCTCTCCAGGATGTAAATCTACAGCCAAACCTATATCCAGTTTTTTTCTTGTTACTCGACACACTTTCTTTTATTATTACCCAAAGACACATAAACAAAACAATATTTTCTTGGCAAGTCCCACCCAACCCTTTCTCAAACATCAGTAGTAGGCCAACTGATTTGTTTATCGTTCGTAAACCAATAAGGAGCGTCGATAGCTCCCTTATTGGCACAAATTGTGCTCCTACTGAACGACAAACACAATTTTGTGCCCCTCGCGTTACCAGCGCACACTTGTATCTACTTGTTTATATCAGACAGCCTTGTGCACGTGCTTTATCTATATCTGCTACGAAATGTGTACAAACAACGAGTTGTTTTTAATATTTCTTGGGAAGTAGGTCTGATCTAGAATCAAATGTTAATGTCTAAGATTGAGAACAAAACAGAATTATCGGATCAATTCTAACAAAACGTGTTACAGAGGAAAAGATTAAGGATGAACGGTCTTATGTTGTAGAGATGAAACAGCAATACATTTTGATTCAATATATGTATTTACAAACATGTCAATGCCCCTACGTTACAAGTAGCTATAACTAAAGTGCACACGAACCGGACAACCATGGAAACTTGTGATGTCGCACACACATGAAAAGGCAACGTTCATACAACATCAAAGATCTTCACGGGCTCGCACCCACTCTAAAATCAAATAGGCAAATATTGATAAAATGCAAAGCCGATAAACTTGGCAGATGTCTCAGTGTTCAGGAGGCACCCTCCCATATAATTTAATGTCGTAGGGGGAATCACAATAGCTATCGATTCCTTTGTGCCCGAGGGAAATCGCTTCTTCATCCACGTTTTTACAATGTCACCGCAAAACAAGCGAGCATCGCACAGTCGCCGGCTCGAGGTAAACTGTACATTATTATGCATTAAGAAGCTAGGGAGATAAATAACTGGAATATTTACTTACGCACATACATATTTATAGCGTTTGGTTTTACGATTTCTGTTTTTGCTTTGCCTTGGTTTGCTCAGTTTCTGTTCGCACACTGTGAGTTATAGCTTGTTTTGTTTCTTTTTCTACCGTCACAACGAGCAAAACATAACCAAACGTTTTTGGATAACCATACATTGTCAATTAAATGTAGAAATTCAACTCTCAATTTGAAAAGTCTATAGTCAAAATCGTGCCTATTCATCCAAAAGTAGATACCCCTAATTAATATGTATTTCTCCCAATTCGCACATTAATCTGTCAGGTAAGGAAGTGAAAGACCGAAGTAATAAATTAAAGTTGGTTACATCGAATCATCACGTTGCCAAACCACATTGTTTCCACCTTCATAATTCTAATTTAGGAAAGGAAACACTTGGCGTTGATTCAGAGGGAATCGGTGCTGAATAATTAATAGGGTTCCGGGGAACAGGGCCGGCTGAATGATCACTGCTGGCAGATCTATAGACGCTACTATGAGAGACAAACTCGATCGTCATTCGAAACAAATGAAAGTTTAATGGCATACTTACGATATGACATTTGAATACAGAATGCCTCCGTATCGAAAGGAAACCCAAAACGATTTTAACCAAAGAGTCAGTCAAAGCAGACTAATGACATACTTATGATATGACATTTGAATATAGAATGTCGCGTGCCTGTATATTCAATCCTAAAAACAATTGAATAACAAGCTTTCGATAAAGTACGTTTCGTATTTCGAAGCCATTTCTTAAAGAAGTAAATGTAGGTGTTGACGAACTTATGATGTACCCCCACGACCTAAAGGTCACAGTGATATTCAAAGTAATTTGATGTGAAATTATAGATATAACAGATCATTACAGGCAATTTTGTAGGAAATAAAGTTGTGTGTTGGATCGTTGGTTTTGACTCGATTGGCTGCCTAGGGCGGTGTTGTTAATACGGTTGGTTGAATCATCAATATTATTGTTAGAGATCAATAAATAAACATTTCTGTATTCTATAAACTTCTCGCAATAATTTTGAATAGTCTTGAAACGAATGATTTGATTTCAAACTCATTTATATTCAGAGCAATATTAGGGAAACGTTCTTTGCAACAAAAAAAGTTATACAAACTTGCAACTTCCAAAAGGAAAAAGATGTTATCGTATTGCTCAAAAGTCAGGTAAATATCAGACCAATTTCGTTCATAGTAGAAAATAAACGGTTTCATCGCAAAGGCGGGTACGAAGGGGTTAAATTAGTATTTCCGCCAACCTTTGTCGTACTCTACGCAGGCGGACGGAATACTTAAGTTTTTCCACGTTTTATAGAGCCGATTCTGTAGCAAGATTTGGGAGAATTTCTTCTACACCTACAGTATATTTTCTCAGTCTGTCGGGTTCCTTACCGGGTTATTTGTCGACCGACTCGCAAATCTCTGCATAATATAAAATGCAAAATCTTTAGAACTCTCATTTTGAACGTGAGAACTGGAGCGATCTGTTTTTTCTGTTTTCGTTGTTTGGCTTTGTTTTTCTATTGTTTGACTTAAAATTAGGGGCATTGTTTATCTTAGTTTCAGTGATATAGATGAGATGAGAACTTTTTGAGTTCTATTCATTTTATTTATTTTCTATAAGTATATTCCTCTACATCATAAATCTATATTCACATCTATTCCAAACCCACAGTAAATGTTTATGACACATAGTAGGGGTCGATAGTGGAATGGACACGTTGTTAACCACTAATTTAATCAGCAGCCGTCTACAAAATCTCTTACTATGATTGATTTGCCTTCAATGTGATTGCACCCGGGCCACTGTATCGTTTTAGTTGTCCATCTTCGTTTATCACTCTCATTCTGTATGTGAAGTCAAATGATTTTAGGATGACGGACTATCAATATTTGAAGGACCAAATTATGGAAAAATACTCGTAAAAGTACGGACCAAAACATTGGAACCCGCAAAAGAACCTAACAAAGTAATTTAAAACGCTTCATTTGAAATTACGAACAAATTTTTCCGAGGTGTCCCAACATATTTCGAATTTCCAACGAAGAATAATCGGAATATTTTTCCTTAATTTTTCATTCAGCTCAGTAGGGCACTGAATCCCTCGGGTTTGCTTTTACTTAACCTTATTTAAAATAAACAGGCTGGTGTAAACGACCGACGTGCCTAAAATTCTGAGCGCGTCGATACCGGTGTATTATTTTCACTAGCAATAAAATAAACGCGACCGAAAATGTGTTTTTGTTTGTTTTAACTTCTTTCTTATTTGTTTCGCGACGGCGATATTACAGAGGTGTGTTGATTGTATCCATTGTGTGCCGAGCTATAAGTATTGACTTATCTTTTTGCTTGCCATATCAAGATACCCACACTTGTTGATACAGCTCGTATCACTTTCATTTTGCGTCGTGTACTGAATTCAACGTTGAGTATTTCGTTTCACTTTTTGCCCCAAAAATCAATATTGATTTCTGATTCAAACTTGCAATCTGGATAATACAGGCGTTTATGCTCTTACACAATGGAATGTCTTGAAGTAACACCAGGTGCAAGTTACTTACAATTCTACGGCAAAGCTTAAGCAAATTGCTCTAATTCAATAATTCCTTTCAGACATAATAAACCCGATCGATCTGTCGCTGAGAACGCAGCGTAAACGTTTGCAGTAAATGACGCCTACTGGCGATTCAACCGAGCAAATCCAGGTTTACGACATTGTTACGGGCAAAATCTTTAATTTAACAACACAGTTTATGTTGATAAAGACGTTTCGAAACTAATTTATTGGGAACACGTCAATAAAATTGGGAATAAGTACAATTTATTGTGATATATTTTTGACATTTGCCTCAATTCTTTTCTTCTTAATGTTTTAAAATACCTTCTCAGCACCGATACAAATATGCAGGAGCTCCCTTTACTTTCGCTTAACCTAGTTTAAAACCATAGTTCTTGTGAAGTACTAACTTGAAAATTAGGTGTTCAAGATCTAATTAAGATCAATATTCAAATTCGTTCAACAATTACTGACTGACAGCTGTGAACAATTTTATAATTAAACTATAGTTTCAAGAACAAATATTTATCAATCTCGACCATCAAGAACTTGGCATTTGCATTACTTACAACAAGATTATTTAGATTGTATATCTAGCAGTAACTAAAGGTGAGGAGTGTGCTAATAATAACTGAGGTCAGCAAGTATTTAAGGATCAGTTTCAAGTGTCCACTAAAGCTGGCTGAGAAACCCCAGGATAAGATATTATATGTAAACTGTCAGTGCATTTCTAGCGTCTGGTTTTGCGTATCTTACTGTACAGATCTACTTACATGATCCAATCTCAGATGCAAAATTATTTAAGTAGAATTCCATTGTTACATAAACGGCACGACCAAGTCCAAGCCATGCTGCTGTAATAACATGCCGTACATACAACCGATCAGTCTTGCGAGGTCATATTCGAATGAACCTCTCAGTAGCACCCATTAATCTCTATGTGTCAACCACTTAACTAAGAAGCTTATAGTAACCTCAACTCGAGTGGGTAAACAAAACTAAGCCAGGAATGACTTAGCTGCTCCACTTAGTTCTAAAGTAGCAGCTCTTAGAGCGAGCGGACAAGTACAGCTAAGCGAGGAATGACAGAGCTGACCATTCACATTATATGTAAAGTTATTCGTCGCAAACGCAGGTAGTTCATCCCACACGCCGTCTTGCCGGCGCCAGCACAGAACAAACCAATGCATTTGATCTAAAACCAATCTAAACGCTCATTAAAATTGATGAATTCTCTAAACTGTTGTTTTGAGGTTACCATATTTATGCCTAAACATAAATTCGTGGCTTATTTGTTGTTCGAAGTTCTTTTTAGCGATTTTAATTTTATGTTTACAGCTTGTTTCTCGTTAAAGAATTTGTTTATTTCTAGATCAAATTTTATGTGAAATATGGTAACGTTTATAGAACTTTTTATGTCTTAAATCAGTATTCTATCGTTGATACTATTTTGTACTTTGTTATCTTCTTCCACATCTACTGCGCTTACTGTATCTTCAATAAGAGTATTAGCATCTTTACCAATATTATCATTCAGTTCGCATTCAAGTCTTTTAAAATCCCAGGCATACCCATTAGATTCCAATGTTTATTTCCGCATTAAATTGCGGGAAAAAATCTAGTACCAATTAGGAATTCTTGAGTCACCTGTGTATTAGCGTTGCTTTGTGTTCCGAGACATTTAAGCTCCGATATATCAGTGGCGCCTACTGGCCTTAGCTCAAGTGATTAAGTGGACAAGCAGTGTACCTCAGACTTCACTTTTACCTAGTTAGCAATCGACGGCCGACAGACGCCATGCTACACGTCGCGCCGTATCAATCATGTTACATCGGTGTTGCCATCATTCTAAACATTTTTTATAGCGGGCTCTAAGCAGATTATCTTTAAAGATATTTTTTTCTTGTGCGGTCTTAGGAAAGTTATTAAGGTAATGGAGATTTATAATGTTATAGGAGCCGGGAAAAGCCCACTTGTGGGAGCTGGCGTCTTTCTACTTGGCGATATTGACATTATCACTAAGTATTAGCAGGAATACACTAGGCACTAGTCAGACACTACATACAAATTCACTGTGCTGGGTGGTGTAGTTTCCATCTCTTAATACGGCCACTACTTCATCTAACTTCTTCTCATCAACTCATTGTAATTCCTTAACAGTAATGTTCTTGAGCCTAGACCTCTAGCCAGCCTACAAAGTTCATACGTGCACAGCTTAAAATCACACAACAATTTTAATATTTTTTCTGGCAACCCAGTACGCGTGTGCGGCCTCAATATCGAGCCAATAGCCGGCGATAATTGAGTTGCCGGAGCCTTATAATTGGCGCCTTTTTATTTAATAACACACCGCGTAATTGTCACTAGCAGACTATGACGGTATAATGAAAAACGAGGAAATAATTGTACTACCAACAGTTTTATTGACAGTCTACATCCAGCTACAATTTACAGTAGCCTGACAGGCCATTGAACTATCAAAATGGTTAACATAGTTGTTAAATTGGATTAGAAATCAGTTGCAACTGCAATGAGCAATAACAGGTTGAATTGAGTTCGCCTAATGTAAGTTGTTTGCCTTAGTGGACGGTAATGATTTGCAGCAGTGGTATGAGATCATTAATGAACTTTAAATGTGGTAGCATTTCGTTATGATGACAACTTAATGCTCGATACAGCCCGTCCCTTGCTGGCCTACCTACGTTGATGCCCTAAGCCGAAGTGCTCTTAGCGCATAGTCGTTTAGTTACAGGTGTTTTTATAAGTTCTAGCTTTCATTTTATTAAGGTATCCAGTGTCTTCACAGGCAAGATCGGTTAAGCAGGCGATAACCACCATTTTTTAGGTTAGAAATCCTCATGGATAATCTCTACATCAGGGTAGACGGAGGGTTCTGTCAAACTCTTCCTTACTAACTAAAACCACACCGGTGTTCTCTTGTACACTTGGTCCGGGGATACGATAAACTCTTGCGAGTGCTCACTATTTAAAAAAAAATAAGATACCGCCTTGCATATGGAAAATTCTATTAAAAGTAATGGTTCTTCCATTACTTTGTGAAGTTAGGTTTCGCAATTTACAAAGTGAAAGCATAACTAAGCAATCTCTTTAACCATTTCGCTGCAAGGAACGCTGGATAACCACAAATAAATTACAGAAAAGAATCCAAAGCGCTGACATTTATCCCTCAAGGCTCAAGCTCGGCCGCTTTCGAAGCCTGCGCCTTAAAAAATCGACTTTTATAGTTTTTTATTCGCCTCAGACTAACCGTAGTCATTTCCAAGCCATAAATTGCTATTTATAGACATTTCGTCCATTTTCTTGTCGACTTGCGTATTATTCTCGAATGGATTGGTCGTAACTTGTGACAAATTACATATTTGTGTCAAATGTTTTATGCACATGGAATTGTGATGTTTTGCTCTTGAATCGTTTTCAATGTTACGTTTACATTGCCGCATAAGTTGAAGCAATTTCACTGCCGACAAAGCTTCATACACGTTGGATGACCAACATAAGCAAATGTCATTTCGTAACAGATAATTTCAGGGTTGGTATGTACGGCAGTCATAAATATAACATGGACGTCGGTACAATGCGTGAATTTTACAGCGTTTTTATTTTACGATTCCCACTAAAACATTTCGGTCCCTACAATAAAATAGTCCGTGTTTTTTACGACACCTGAACGTGAATGTGCGTTTCAAAGTGATTTTGGACCAATAGTGTAGGGTATGGGGCGATAGTTGGTGTATTACTTACGAATCTCCTCACGTAACTAGCCGCTGCAGTGCTAAAGGTTGCGGCAACGAGATCTGTGTTTACTGCCATTAAAATTGGGCTGACTTCTCTAAACGGGGCCATGATGTTAAAGACCACTGTTTCGTCATCTCGGACACTGTTTAGTTCAGTTGGTTACTCGTTTTCTGTGTTTTGATGGTAGTGAGCGTTTTCTGTTTCTGTATCGTATCGTCGTCAATTGTTGTTATGTTCAATTATATCACTAACATCATTCAAAACCCAAACCACAACTACATTGGCTAGTGTATGTTCGTACTACGCCTCAATAAATAAGCTCCGCAGTGTAATGTTATCATTATTTCATATAAACCTCACATTCACATCCTGTGGATCACATTATTGCCACGTCCAATAAGTAAGCCTTCCTGTTTAGAAACAATTGACGGTGCATTATGTTCCGTTTTGACATAATTCTCATTGGTGCTCTACAATATAGCTTTATGGTTATATCCAACCAGGGTTTTGAGACTAGAGTTGTTCATGTTTCGAATAAGATTTAATAGTTTTGTTTTAGTTTGGAAATCATCCAATGTCTTCTCCCGCTCTTGGACGTAGCTGGAAGGCGTGTCAGATCTTTACTAAATAAAACCCACTCCTTTCAGGGCCCCGGGTTTTCCTTTCAGAAGCAAACCCATAACTCCAGCGAACTCATGGCCCCAGGGATTTAATACTTAAAGAGTGCAAGACAAAATTAAAAAAATATATTATGTCCTTCATAAAAACAGTAGCATCGTTTCAAGAAAACCAAGCCTTAAAATTCACTGTAAGTAGAACATAATACGTGTTGGTTATTCGAGCATTCCGCTACACTTCGCCACTACATTCGATAACTTTAAGAGCCTGCATCATGCACTTAGGGTATTACCCACCCGGAACGCGATAAACTAGTCCAACTACCGGCCTGTTGTCAATATATTTGTCAACGCTATCACAGAAATAGCACACAGGATTATGAAACTTGATGTTTTGTGTTCAAGTATTAGATCAGAAGCGGCGTAGGTAGTGCATTCCTAGCGGTGTGGGCCCAAATGGCATCTATTATATTGTCTCCACATTCCGAACTGAGGTTAGGCATGAGATATTTATTGCCACATGTGTGTCCTTCCTTGACTGTGTCCAACGAATATACACAGTTGGATTTTGTTGTAGATGATGTGGATAGACAGGCATACTGATATAGAAATAATAAAGCCAAATGTAAAAAAAAATATACTGCGCTAATCTCAAACCAATTAGGATACTGAAAATATAAAAGATGTTAATTTTGCAAATATACTATAAACAATACTTTTACATATCAATTTTCTTTTTTGTTAATTTTTGTTGTTTCATAACTTACTACCCTGATAAGAAACACTGAAATAAACGCAGAGGTCAAAGTAGTAGTCAATCATATATATATCCGTCTCAGATGAACATTTCAGCCATAAAAGTGGACCTGTCCAGTCAGTGCAAGCATTGACTATGAGCAAGTTGAGTTATACGAATAGTTCAACTTATATCTGACATCGCCTGTAATTATTTGACAGAGATCAGTCGTTCTGTGCCATTGAAACTGCCTACAATCTGCATGGTAATGTGTTCGAGTATAGGTTTGCTTGCACATTTCTTGCATGTATCAATTTAAATGTTTCTATCTATCATCGAACTTTCTCTTCTATGTCACTTGAAAGGTATGAACACTTTTTAGGGTTATAGGTTATTACTATACTAAATTTATTATAGGATGGTTTCGGTGACAGCTGTCAGATTCATACATTGTAGCTTTTCTTTCATCTTAAATATACATATTTTCGACCTGCTGTCACCCAACTCATGCTATGTAAAAGAGACTATAAGACTCCGCTGTCCGTCTGTTACCAGGCTGTATCTTATTTACCGTAATAGTTAAAAAGATGATGTATTTCTTTTTCCACTGTAACAACAAATAACAAAAAAAAAACAAAAAATATAGGTAAATATTTAAGGGCTCTCATAAAACAGCGGTTTTTCCCGTTTTTTGCTACGGAAGGAACCTTTCGAGTACGAGTATGACTCGTACTGTGCCTGTTTTATATTTTATGTGATGTATTATTATTAAATCCTTCTCCATAAAAGTGATGGAGATCCGGCTTTACTCGTTTTTACTTTTTATCTTTATTTACTTTGATTCTAAAGAGGTTAATTAATACCACTTTGTACACATTCATTTAATTTGTGGTTTAGATACTATCTAGCTTCTATATCACCGATAAGCTATTCAAGAAGCAGGAAAACATCGTCAATACACGAATATGTTACAAAACATGGACTTTTTATATCACTACTTATTATATAGACTTTCTATTAGATATAAGTACTGTTAATTCATTTAAAATGACGTCAATATCACAACATAAAAGACCAAAAAAGTATTGAATAATGACAAAAACGGTGCGATACTTTCACTTGCAATGGTTTTTTTTCGCACTAGTGCGTTGTTGTGACTGTACTCTTTTGTAGTGGTACGTTTTTCTGACGTAGATTTTAATAGGATTGAATAAAGCGGATTATTGTAGACTTTGAAGTGTTGAAGCTTATGTAAGAGATTTAGTGTCCCCTCGTCACGTTTCGTTTTTGCCACTGTTCATGTTTCTAGACGGTTCTGTAATAATAATTATCGAAAATCGATGTGGGTAGGGAACGAAACGCTTGAATTCAATGTGTTACTGAATAAACAAGCCTCGTAGCTGATTTTTTATTTATTTTATGATCAAGTCACCGCGTCTCTTGATCTGTCATGTTTGGTTCTCAACTTCAGAATGTTTCTTAATACTTGTATCAAACATATTTTTTAGGGTTCTGTGGCCAATCTGAACATTCCGACTGTCAGCGGGCTTTTACCTCATAAACCGTAAGAGATAGAAAATTTAAATTCTCACAGAATGTGTATTTCTAGTGGCTGATATAGTGACAAATGATGCTTTTCATACAAGAAGTTGCTTTATTTTATTTTTGTAGTACGGTACGTTTCATACGCAAGTCCAACTCGCACTTGACCAGTTTTTTATTATATCCAGTCGCATTCGCCCTAACAAAAAAAAAAAAACAAAGCACAAATATCGAAAATAAAACAAAAAGCTCTCGATAATCTTACGATACGCAACTTTTTTTTTATTTACCGCCCAAAACTTATTGTGGACATCCCGGCTTTTGAGTTTAAAAAAAAACAACCTGCAACATTTTGTTGAGTACAATGTCGGGTAGTGCCGTAGCGTCGCCGCGATGTCGGCAGATAGTGGGTTCGAGTCCCGGCTGCAAATATTTCCGTCTAATTACCTACGCTTTGGTCTACCAGGGATTCAAAGCTTAGTATGGGAGGTAGATAAGGGTCAGTGATTTTATTCCAGTGTTTTATTTGCGTATTTGGAATTAACTGCTAATTCTCTTAAGGAAAGCGGTGAGAGGAGTTTGTAAGAATGGATGGAAGATTTATTTGTTTAAACTTGATTGTAGTGCTACTGGAACTGTTATTCTAGGGTGTATTTAATGCTGGTGACTTTGATCATAGAGACTATAGATTCCAATGGATTTTTTTGTTGTATTGATATAGTAGGGGGTGTCCGCGTCTTTGTCCGGGTCAAGCTCGTAAACCACCGCATTGCCATTTGGTTACAAATTCAAGAATATTATTTGCATGCACTTTTCTAAAATCTAAGTAGCCGTTATTCGTTATAACATCAGCTATTTATCATTGCAAATAACGTTTTGGGTGTCTCTGCTAAATAATTAATATCTTATAAATATTGTGTACAAGATGAAAAACGTTAAAATGTCTATTTTGATAACCTAACTAAATCATATTCCTACCAATCGCTTCTACGTTCAAGGACCTACGTTTAAAATATAAACCTTGATCATTTTACGAGTTCACTTTATTACTACATATAATAATTCATTAATGTTCTAACATTCCGCCATTACAAATTAGTAATAACGGTTTAAATAGTACACGCTTATTATTCATGCACGAATTGTAGGCAGGTAGGTTTATAGGAAGTGTATTATTCAACTGTTCCTCAATTTTTTTCTATTAGGTATCTACTACAAAATATACGTTTTTTCCATTAAAAATACTAACTGTTCAATAAAATATGCTGTAAAAAAAATAACCACGAACGAGATGGCGAGGTCTAGAGTGCGAGTGACTTATGCGAACATAGACCCCGTCATCCCATTCTAACCGAACCTATCTTAGTCAGGGTGCTTCAAGTCCCTTAATAATTGTAAAATGTCCATTAATACATTTGTGCATAATTAGTATTATTACTAACGAATAAGCTCTTGATACACAGCTGAATACTGGTATTCAGCTAAATACGGCTTGACTGGAAGCCGACCCCAATATAGTTGGGAAAAGGCTAGGCAGATGAAGCTCTTGATACACAGTATCTTTATTCGTGTAAAGTTAAAGTTAAAACATTACGTACACAAAACCGCATAAAAGTTGCCCTAAATATAAATCTGAGGTGCTACATTAAAAACACAATAAATACCTAATATTACTAAATCCGTGGCATTTAACATACAAATTATCCATTAACAAAACTAAAAACACAAACAAATTTTAACTGCGGAAACCCTAAACCAGAATCAGAAACGTCATCAGTCGTAAATAAAGCAATTGAATAATAAATACACGAAATAATAAAACGACGAAACGCGAAGTCAACACGACATCTTGACAAATCGTCGCGAATTTAATTCGTCACAAGTCATAACTGATATTTGGTGACCTTGCTTGTTAACTGTAGTTTAGCAGATAGCCTTGGTTAAATAAAGTGCAGGAATGTATAAATCTGACAAAGATGGTGGGTTGCGGACGATGAGCAATGGGTAACTCTCCATCCTGGCGTCCGGTAAGGTCCAGTCACAACTCGATAGCGTTATGTTCCATGGCTCAAAGAGATGTCAGTAGGGTCGATGCCTGCTATGATTGCAGGATTGTTCTAAACAATTATCGTGGCCCTGGAGTCCAACTGAAGGTACACTTTTTAGTTTTAGTCAGTGAAAGTCTGATGCTCTCTCTCTCACTGCACACAGATCATGCAAAGTTATTTTTACCCAAAAAACTAAAAGCATACTTATTTTGACGTTTAATTGTTCTTGTACCTATTCTATTTTATTTTGTAGACTTAAGTCTTTGGCCTTACTAATGGTTGGTTAGTTCGGACCTTGCTTCATTGGTCACACTTCTGAGCTAAGGCCTTCCCAATTCCTTCCACTTATCTCTTTATTGAGCTTTACAATTATTATTAAAAATAGTCAATAACATAAAAAAATAAAGAACAAATAAAGTCATTTACCGCCTTTGTCATTCTATTAACCTTGTTTTGTTTGTTACGCTAACCTTTACTAAGATAGTCAAATTCACTGGAATCTGATAGTTTCCTGATAGCTACAATTTAGGGGTCGTTAAGTCAACCAAAGTCAACAGTGAATAGGTTACTTCTAGGCAAGCGTACTCCATGGTCGGCCACATCATCGCTTACCATCAGGTGAGATAGTGATCAAACGCGAGCCTATCCATAATAAACTTATAATAATACCTTTCCTCAATATCTAGTGCCTAATCAAACAAGTCAAGTCAGATCGTCATTAAGTTCTATCTCTTTTATAGTGCAAAAATATATGTCATTAATCTTGGAATTAGAATTGGCAAGTCCCATCAAAGTTACCAATTAAAGGTACCGTAATGTTCCTGAGTACACCCATCCTGCATTGGATGATAAACCGCCTGTCCATTTATAGTTGACTTGATTCTAATGCCGCGGCCAGACTATGCTCCTCGCGCTGCTCATCGCTCTGCTCCTCGCGCTGCCGTGATTTGCCGCGATGTTGCTCTCTCTCTCTCGCTCGCAAAGACCGACAAGATAGGGAGCAGTGGGCAGGACGAGGAGCATGACGAGTGGCATGACGAGTAACGTGGCCACACTATGTCTCTGCCTCCTTTCCTCGTTACTTCCCATGCTACTCGTCGAGTGTGTGGCCGCGGCATAAGAACTATATCGAGGCCTACTCAATGTCAATGTTCTTTCTTACCAATTACTTGTTGATAAATTGTAGTTTTAATGTGTTCTTTTTCGTTTTGTTTTCAGGTAAGTTCTAAGTTTAATGCTATACCTTCGTAGTAAGAAATAGCTGCAATATGGTAAGACAACTTTACATTATGACGTAATAATAGTATGATAAAACAAAATCAAACAAGCAAACTAAGATTATACGAGTATGTATTATAAAAACTGATAAAAACCGATGATAGTTTTTATCATTTATTCATTTATTAATAAGTACTCATCTAGAGAACAGTGGTAACGTCATCTTTAATTATGTCAGATGATAGACCAAATTATTGTTGGACTATACTGGCCAATTATCTTGACCTTCCTCACCCCCTAAGATTGGAGCATTGTGGCGAACAAGTGTTTGAACCGGGGATTAGCGGTTTACAAATGGTGGTTTAAGACTGAAGAAGTATTTCCATGAAACTTGGTACATGGGTTAACCGTGTCCTGGAAATAGGATATAGGTTTCTGTATCACGGAAACAGATTCTCTTGGTACAATTTCTCCACTTTCAAGAGGGCGAAGTCACTGCCAGCAGCTAGTAATGAGATAATAAGAAATAACTGAAAGAATACTTCTCCGAAGCTCTGACGTCACCGATTGCAGTGACCTCACGATACATAACTTTTTACTTTTGGAGTGTGTATTACCTTTTTAATGTAACTTTTAATGGCAACACTTATTATAAAAGTAGGATAATGCAATGTAAGTAACCCAAGACTTGTTTGTTTTTATTATAATATTATTAAGAAAACCTGCTACAATACCACTTTCCTTTGCAACAAATTGATCACATATTTCTTTAAGGTTCCTGTTTAAAATGAAACATCCAAATATGTCGATGTATTTGCGAAATATTGACGACAATTAATATGTAAAAATGCTTTAGTGGAGTCAAATCGCCGCTATTATCCGGTTCCTTAGCCGTCACACTAACATTCCCAATTTGTCGTCTTTCGTGTTTAATCTCGAGACTTTCTATTACATTTTTAATCTTATCTTTGAGCAGTAAAGTTCAATTTCGCGTGTCAGGACATTTCATAATATTGAAGTTAAGTTCGCCAGTGGATAACGGTGCCACGCCATGGCGGGAAACGCCAAATATGGCGTGTTCCTGACATTCGATTTGTTGCAGTTTTATCTCGCGCCTTCCTCGTCTTAGCGTTCATATGTTGCGCGGATCTTCATTTTGATAAAAATCTTGTTCTTTTAAAGCTGCTTGCTTGGACAAATTCTTTTCTTGTACCTTTTGCAAGACATTCCACAAAATTCGAAGTTCATTTACCCCATAAAGTCGTAAGTTCAGTTCAATGAAATGCTCATACATTCATTGTTTCATGGAGTCATCGAATTGTTAATAATTCGGCCTTTGCACCGAAAACAATCAACTTAAATGAGGTTCATTATATTCAATAGCATTTAATAATCTCATTGTCAAACTAAATTAAAACGGTGTTGATCAGCGAGAACTCGCCACTCGACTCGAATGCGTTAAATATCGAATTATCGATTTAATCCGAGCACCGATATCGAATAGTACCTACCTATCTACGAGTCTTCGATTCGTTTTATGGTCCCGTACAATGTAATTGGGTAGGTTTTATGACAAGTTGAAAGCAACTCTATCTCATAATTGGCTTTGAAAAAGTAATCCATGTTAGCGGTCGGTATTTGATTATCAGGTTAGTGTTAGCTTATCTACGACCATCTCATTATGTGATTACATTTAATTTGGTAGGTTGGTACTGGATTTTTTTCTCATCGAAAACTAGTTCCGCTCTTATGGTTAGTGCAGCCAGATGAATGAGAAATTTTGACTCACTTAAAATGTTTTATGAAAGCGGTAATTACTTACTCAATAAAGGCTGCCGTGGACATTGGACAGGTATGAAACGCACCGTGCGAAAAAGAATGTGTATAAAAATGGTTTAAGAGATATCTTACCCACAGAACAATATCTATAGGTATAAAATATAAAAATAATATAATAATAAAAAAGGAATGTCGAATTTTATTTGACCTCCTGTTAAATAATGAAATACAAAATCTTTGGACATGTTTTGACAGCCACAGAAAATATTGCGTAATTACAACCTGTCACTCATTCGGATACACACAACAATCGTTTCGCAACACCAATTGTTCGTCTCAAGGCTGAATGCGCCGATCTTTGCCAATTTAGATAAAAACTAGAATTGTTATTTATGAATGAACGCAAACTGGTTTGGAGCGAGAATGAACATCCTGATGTAACTTGTTCACTGCTTTTTATACTTTTATGATTTAGAATTTGTTTAACGTTGTTATAAAAAGTTGAAGAAGACGTTTGATTGATGATGTTGGTAGCTTGTTTTTGTGTAAAATGCTAAGAAATGAAGTCTGTTGGCTAAGGGCCTGTGTCACAATGTCCGAGTAGGCACTACTCACTGAATAAATTCAGAAATGTGACAGAATTCGTATGAAATTATCTGTCAAGTAAGATACTCGAAACTTAATCATAGGTGGTGAAACAGGCCCTAACTCTAATTTTTTAATTTAGAATTTCAAATTAGGAACATGTCAAACTCTTTTAACTTTTTATGTTTTTTTTACTGATTTTCATGCTAAAATAAAATATGGCCAGTTCTCAACTTGAATGAAATTCTTTATTCAAATATTTTTAAATTTTAGAATCCAATGATTAGCTTACTCCTTCAGAATGAAATGTCTTACATCCGTCTACAAAAGTGGTACTCCAATTTGCGTATTCCATGCAAACGATGTTGTTTGCCGTAATACGATACCACTAACTTAGAAAGTCTACTGATTAAATCAAATTGCTTCATCAAGTTCTAAGATTACAACAATCATCAACGTTATTAAGTCCTCTCTCTGCGTTGCTTTTCATCAGCATTCCTTACTTATCTTCAAGCACTACTTTATTAATTTCTTTAAGAACTTACTCAGGAAGTTGGACGTTTAATCTAATTATATCTTGTCACTGAAAAAGGAGGTTTGCTTGCGTATCAATTAAGTTTTCCAACTGTATTTTAAATGTTGTTGCTGCTGATGGAATTCGAAAATCGAATGATATTTTGCTGGAGGCAGTGAACTGTCATGTCGCTCTAGTATGATCAATTTCTAGTATGGTCGAGATAAAGTTTTAGAGCTTTTATTATTTGAGTAGAGAATCCTACATATCTGCCATTTAAAATATAGCTCCAATAAAAATACGTAAGATTTCTTTAATCTCTATATACTAGTGTAAAGTAGTGAATGTATAGGTGTACTTAATGCAACCAGGCATTCTCTACCAGTCACCTTTAAGTTAAAAAGACTACACTGTGGTAGGAATGTACTATAAATAAATAATAATAGAAATATTAGAACATAACTCGTTACCCCAGTGCCAGTTTAAGCCCGCTAGGGGCCTGTAGCAAATTCTACTAAATTTTCTAACTTATAATACGTTTCTTTAAATTCTACTAAATCATTATAAATTATAACCGACATTAAAACTTCTTTAGCTTAATAAACAAACAAGCCTTCGGGTCCTAAGTTTATGTTAGGTACATAGAAAATCTGGAAAGAGGGTTTCCAGGAAAATTTATACCACCAGATGGCGCTACTTAGCCGAAGGGCCTTCTACTATTGAAAACTTTTACATGACGTTGACGACTAACGTTTGACGTTAATGTTTAATTATTGTCACTATAGTCTTTTTTACATAGCATGGGTTGGGTGACAGCAGAACGAAAATATGCATCTTTAAGATGAGAGAAAAGGATAGATAGCTAAATTGTACGAATCTGACAGCTGTCACCGAAACCATCCTATAACAAATGTTTAGTATAACATAAGCGTTTTGACAGGTACCTAGACCTGATGACTCAGCGCTGCCGCCAGGTGGCCGTCATTTTAGAAAACCTTCATAAGGCACAAGTATCCTCTTCCTCTGTAACCATACACTTTACTTTCTTTACGACATCTTCCTTTTTAGGGTTCCGTACCTCAAAAGGAAAAAACGGAACCCTTATAGGATCACTTTGTTGTCCGTCTGTCCGTCCGTCTGTCAAGACCCTTTTTCTCAGGAACGCGTGAAGGTATCAAGTTGAAATTAAGACCATATATTGAAATCCGCGGTCCCTTGAAGTTGTGCAAAAATCAAACTTGTAAGTTGACGGGAAAAAAAGATACGCCCGTTTATGTTGCAAAAAACGTACATTTCGACACTGTCAAAGGAATCAAAACTCATAGGGTGCTTCCCGTTGACCTAGAATCTTGAAATTTGGCACGAAGCAAGGTATTATAGCACTAATATCGGGAAAAGTCTGAAAACTGAAAATTTTTAGTTACGTCACAAGAAAAAAAAATTGAAAAGTTTCAAGACTCGATTCGAGAATTAAACTGTTTTTATAGGTAGGTTGGTACGAAACCCTCAGTGCGCGAGTCCGACTCGCACTTGCCCGGTTTTTTTTATTCTTAAGTCTCAACTAAGTTTCTACACTGTTTATCTATGGGTACCAAATTAAAATTCCTTCTTTCTTGCTTGTTTCCCTTCTCTCTTCCCTCATTCCTCCGCATCCCATGCCCATATTACCCATAACTCCTGATTTCCCCACAATTTCACTGTAAAGTAAGTCTAGTGCAGCAACAGAATGTGTATTCTAAGCAAAACTGCGGAGCACGTCTCAGTTTTCTTGCCTGTCGCCGAACCCGATCTGTTCGGTTCTCGGAACCACTCTTATGTCAGCCGGCCGTTTTTGCACCATTATGGCGGCCGCGAGTGCAATGTGTGTGCGTGTGATTGTGTTTGCATCTCACGTCAGATGCAACGAACTATAAAACTGGAGAATAGATGCCCTTTTGTTTTGTTTTTGTTTTTTCTAAAATACGGCATTGAGTTTTCTTATGCTGTGGATATGTCTGATAGCATAGCATAGCATCAGCCTTATAATGTTCCCACTGCTGAGACTTAGGCCTCCTCTCAAGGAGAGGGAATGGGCCGTAATACACCATGCAGGCCCTGATGCTTTAGACAAAGTAATAGTTACTTACATCAGTAACTTGGGTCTGGTTCTGCCAGTGTCTCTACGGCCGCGTAAAAGAAGAAAACTATGTACCTCAAAAAGTTTAAATTCTTTTGGACCCCCGTTACACCCTTTTAGGGAGTGAATGTTGGAAAATACTCTTTTAGTCAGCCTTCGTCATGAAAGAAAGGAGCATATTATTATGCAAAATTTCTCTGCTTTCTTAGTCCCAGAAGCTTCGGCTGTGCGTTGTATATAATTATATGTCAGTCACTCTGTTTCTACATTTATATATTAAATAGATAACTCATTACGTCTATGACTGGTCAAAATATTTTGCCAGCAACAGACAAAACAGTTTTGTCTCTAGCTCATTGTACCAACCTCACAAACACCAACTTTCAACAATCCTCTACGAAGGAACTCCACAAACATCAAACTCGAGTGGTGGTAACACGTCGATCACAACACCGTCTATTCAATTTGCAGTTTATCGTTCATTGCGCGTTTACATTGTCTGTCGCTTTGAAACGATCGCAGCCGCCCGTCAATGGTAACCGGCACAATACGTTATTGTCACTTCCGTGTGGTGATCGTAAACTGTGTGGTACGTGGTTTATGTATTTATGTACTTGTTAGGTTATGGAAGGAATAACTGTCGGTTGGTAGATATGATGTTCAGTTAAGTATGGCTTCACATGCTTGCTAGAACTACGGGATTGTTTGAAAGGGTTACTGCAATTCAAAACTCAAAGGGCAACTGATGGAATACGGGTTTTAGTCAGTAAAAGTCTGTCGCTCCATCTTGCTCCACCTAGACCGTGAAGAGTTATTTGATGATTTCTAAAGCGACACTGGAGTTTGCTCGCCTATACATTTTATACGACCGATACGAGATGATAGACATACAGAGGCTGCGGTATAATTCGAAAGAGTAATTTTGGCCCTAGACCGCAGACTGAAGGAAAACACGTGTAGGTTTTTGTCCGTAAAATTGACACTTCCCTTCGCTCCACCCGCATCTCCCCATTTATTCACCTCCAACAAAACACTTCATTATCAAAATGATCCTCTACAAACAATCACAAACACTTTCTTCCCTTACAAGCCATCACTCACAATCACAATCAAACCGTCGTTCGAATCAATCAGTCCTCACTTCCTCCCGACCCAAATCGTCACAACAATGGCGGCTAACCAACCAGAACCTTAAAACATGAACAAGTTAATTTCCTAAGACATGGCCGCCCCACAATTACTCAAACATCAATATACGAATAAATCTTCGTCCGGCACGGGACACCTCTGCATTGAGCATTGACATTGCAATTCTAGTGGCTTGTCTCTCCACAAGAGTTATGGTACGCTTCAGCTATTGAAATCGAACACTTTATGTGTAGTGTTTTATGTATAAGCCAATGAATAAGTTGTTGGAAAGTTTGTCAAATTATATTGAGCTTTTGTAGCTGCTAGTTTTTGATTTGGAGGTTATACTCAGTCTTCTAAGCTTTAAGAACCTCAGGGAACTAGCAGAGAACCCCGAGGCCCTGGAACAAAGGCAAAGAAGGAACAGGAGTAAGTTTTAATCATTAAGAGTCTGACACGCCCTCCCGTTCCACTCACAGCAGGAGAAGTCATTGAATGATTTCCCACCTCAAGAATACCTTCTATCTAAGCGTTAGATTAGGGCAGTTCAAATCCCCAGGCACTAATAAAATACAAATGAATTCAACGTAGTTACTCAGATACCCGCGAAACGAGACACAATAGTAAAACAATAACAGCGCGGTCTCATAGGACCGGTTGGGGATTCAAACGTTAATACTTCAGTGCTTCCATTCACAAATTAGGAAAAGGAAGTAATCAACATTTTAAACTAAATAAATTGTAGTTAGATCATAAAACTAAACCAATTAAAGCTAGACCATAGATAAGAGAATTTGCAAACACATTGATGTAGCAAATTCTGCCCGAAAACAATTCTAAATAATCTGTGGCAACAGGTGGTAAAATAAATCAATCAAAATTTAAATAATATATTGGAATTGGTTTTGTGACAGATACAAAACGGCCAGTACAATTTTAAACCGATAACGCCAGTTGCACATGTCAAAAAAAAAGTTTGGCAATCTATTTTGGATGTTATATCTCTAATTTGTAACAAATTGAGATTTCAACCACACTACAGCCAACTATCAATAATGGCTATGACATTAAGTCCATCTACGGACATTTATGTGCATAAAATGTTCAATAAATAAATTGTACTTTAACATCTCCATTACCATCTTCACTTTAATCCCAATTGCTTCAAAAGTTCACAGCGATAATCTCCGCAACACGGCACTTAAGACACCTGTCACCTCTCTCACGATATTTTACTCCACGAAACTATGTAATGACAATAATTTGACAGGTAACTACAATGTCACTACAGTTGAAGTAGTCTCCTGTGGTCAATACCGGCTAGTGCTACATTATCTGTGGCACCGGTCACCGCCCGTGGTTTAACATAATGTCCTCACTCTAAATTGTATAGTGGGTACCTGTTTATTTACGTTTTGACACTTCGTAATTACGATGAGGCTTTGAAATAAGCGGGACAATGGAGACAGAAAGAGATATAAATCCTTATTCTAATGTGTTAGTTCCTCGTCAATCGTAGTTAGACAAGATAATAATTTATGCATGGTCGTGTAAAATAAATGTTAAGTTTGTCTAAAGTGGCTGTTGTAACTTTGCCAAATAACTAACTACTACATATTCTAATGGTATTCTCTGATCAGGAATTTATGTTATCAAATTTTGTTTCTAGCAGACATTGCCACTAAAAATGACACACTTCAGTGGTTTAAAATATACAACTAAGGTTCAAAAACTGTGTCACAACAAGCGTTTGTTGACACAGGAAAACGTACTCAAGAATATTGTGCCATCTAGATCGTCATTTGGCTATCGCTCAGCGATCACCGCTTCGCTTTCTTCGTGGCCCACAACGTATTTGGAGCGCTATGTAATTCTACTTTTCCTTAATGTCTCAATATGGACTCAGAATTTCAAGATTATAAAGATTAAATAAAACTGACACCGTTACACGTAAGATTCTCGGGTTTTGTCACTACAAAATGTGAGAAAGAGAAAATAAAACGCAATTAAGTAGCAAAATGACCGGTTGGTTGTGTAAAATATATGATGTTAAATGTCTGTAATGTTGGATTAAGGAAAATATGCTTTATATTCATAAATTATAAGTGTTACTTTAACGTGTAAATGAGATCATTTTTATAAAATAATGCGACTCATTTGTCCTGAAGTTCTTAAACATGATTAAAAAGTTATATTTTGCCGTGACTTTGCTCCGATAGCCTATTTTTTTAGCTAAGAAATCATCAAATAACTCCTCCCGCTCTGTGTGGAGGAAAAGAAAGTGTCACACTTTATTGACTAAAACTCGCTTGCGTTCTTTCAATTGCCCTTTACGCGATTCATCGCGCTCCTGAAGGCGCGATGAATCTTTCGAACAATTCCCTTTGGTAATTAGCAATAACGTAGCTTTCTATCAATAAAAATAGATTTAGGTCAGCATTTCCAAACATCACGTTTTGTACCTTCAGAGCCATAATTTACTCCTAAAACTATCAATTTAGCAGTCTACAAACTATCCTATATGAACGCGCTTTGTAGCTCTGTCTGTCTGGCTGAGCTTACTAAGCTCAGCCAGAAACTCCAATGCGTGTGTCAGCTACATAAAATGCAGCTGTTATCAGCACAAGTGGGTCACTGGTCTCAATTTCCGGTTATCAGTACGATGGAGATCTACTCGCCAGTCATCGGGTCTCTCGCTATCTTATCAGTCAATGCTCTCGTAATAAATTGAGCTCTCGTCTCGTGTTAGTGTAGATTAGAATAGAAATAGTTTGATGAGTAACTATTGGTATTATTACAGAAGTATTCCCATTTTGCACCCAGACTTTCGGCATCAAAAATTTTGGCACCCACTCTATTCCCGATTTGGCACCAGTAAGTATTTTGGATTGGTAGTAAGTAGTAACCACACAAAATACTCAACAAAAACGTAGGTGCCGAAAATCTCGGTGCCGAAACGGGAATAGGTACTTTTTATTACACGTTAAGTAGGGTACACTCTGCTGTAACATAACATAAAAGGAGCATTTATAAATGTGGACGCAGCACACTTACGAACCGAACCTGTAACTACTCACATAGTTGTAATGCTCTGTTCGCACACGCAAGGCGTCCACACCATGGAAATTTTGTTACATTGCATGTTTGTCTGTACCCGGCTTTATTCCAGTCTTCTAAATGTTATTTCTACCGTACCATAAATCATTTTAGACCCTTTTAGTTTCCCCCTAATGAACTCATAACAAAGTTCCCAGCATCTTATAAAACAATCAGCCAGTTCCTCTCGCGGTCTCTCTAAAGGAACAAGAGCAAACATGCAAGCATTTCCTTGAAGATAAACCACTCATAAACGCTATCATTAAGATAGATAAGCTTTGTTAATTTCTTAAGAAACTATTAAGCGGTGTCTCTGATATTAAAACCTGACCTTTGTAGAGTTTATGGTTTGATTAAGTTTTTTTTTTTAATGTTTACTGCTAATGTCAAGTGTTTTGAAGTGTCATGTGTCAAAGTAACCGTAGAGTAGCGGTGTGCTGTAGGAAAAGTCGTAAAAGTTTCCATTTATATCATTCTAGAACTATTTTTGGCATTGTAATTCAAACTAGTAATTCAATTTGACTTCGTTCAGGTTATCCGTAAAATTATTCAGTTCACAGATAACACAAAAAAGTAGGAGCGACATTCTCGTTGTGCAACTGATCACTATCCTGTCATGTTACATCACTGCGAACATGTTGTATGGAAAATGTAAATTAAACGGATCCAACTGTCCTAATATGGCTTTGGTAGGTTTACATGACCGCCAGGGTTGTGAACTGTTTGAAAAGTATACGTTTACAAAGTCAAAATGCAACTAAAAAACTAAAGGATCATGTAAACCTTAACATTGTTTTTGACTGCGTACTGACATGAAATCAAAATTTTCTGACAGTACCTACATATTTCTAATGTCATATAAAATCGAAACACTCGAAGAATTTTGATTGGCAACCCTGCTTGCACATAGCACGAGCTATTTACACAAAATGTATCTATTTGGAATTAATATTAAATTACGAATCAGATGCAATTTGTTCCACGTCCAAAAGTAAACTACAAGTTTAACAATAAACATGTAAAACGTTTAACGGAAATTAATCATTACCTACACGATAATAAAACTCATGTCGTTATAGTAATGATCACAGAAAGTTTTATGACCAACTAATGAATATACCCGATTCAATTAACACCTACATAAAATAATAACGTTAACAAACTGTTGAATAACAAATCTCAATATAATAAACTATGTTGGCGCCATTAGTCGAGGCATTCACCAGCCCCCGCTGCGAACAGCCGACCGAAACCACTATCATATAAATTTTGTATAAATTAATTGACATTTATGATATTTGATATTTATAGTATTGAAAATATATTCGGGTGAATCTGACTATGGCCATTGTCACGGAATTAAATTTCGATTTTATTCAAATGCGCTACAGTTGACCGTGGAAACGCATGTTAAATGTCAGATTTTGGCGCCATTTTTTACGTTACGACCACAGATAAGACAAAATCTATTGTTTGATTTTTTATGCTGACTTTATTTTAAAAACAAATTTCTTTCCATTTTATACTGCGAGGTTTTGTTATCAAATACATTGTAAAACCAATACCTAAGTGAATACCCATACCTTCAATTTTATTAGTTAATGGAGTATGTATGTAACAATTGAGTTTACTGCATTTATTTAGTTTCAAGAGCTCGCAGCGATATTGTTGACATTATAATCCAGATCCCACAGGGATACTCTTGAAATAAAATAGAACATTTATTGCACAATATAATGCCAGGTGTAATGTTAAGTTTCATATTCGTTTTATGAATTTTCTTTTAAGTATCAACTTAAAGTAAATGTCTCAGTATGTTTATAGGGTAAAATATTATACATTATTAGCTATGGAATGTTGATTTACAAAATAAACACGTAGGTTATACAACAATTTAAATAATTACGCTGTCTGTCAGTTCATTGTAGCGTGAAATATGATAATAAACATTGTCTTAACCTTCGCACATAAAGACTAACACCTGAGAATTGAGTCTAAGCCCGGGGCAATTCAATTGTCACCAGCTCCTTATACAGTGGACTAGGTGATATTAATTTTCCTATTACAAGGGTCTTATAACTGATTTTACATTAAACTGCATAATTATTTACAAATAACTTAAGCTGGAAACATAAAACAATGGAGGTTATAAACAAAAGATCTGTCTATAGAAAAAAAATATTATTTTATGCAACAGGCACAAAAGAAAAACTTCTTTTCATTAGAAAAAGAAACCATCCTCATTTCGTTTTAAGAACACAATAAATCCTGTACATACAATAAAGTAAAGCCAGTTCTACACTAAACGTATACCACAATCGGTGTATTGAACTCGAGAGATGCTCCTCACACACCGCGTTATTAGCGAAACGAGAATTAAAAATAAAAATAAAAAGTGTAAAACCAGTCCACACGCCCACGCCGGCAGGTCGAACCAGACCTTTATATCTAGAATTGCTTATTTATTACCTGCTTACTCGGCTGCATCGGAATATTGGTCTGAATAGTTCTGCTTTTCAAGGTTCTATCGGGCACACCGTTATTTTTAAAGATATATTATACGATGCAACAGTTGTTACGTTGTCAACGTGCGCTTGTGTCAGTTTTGAATAAAGAATTCCTTTCTTTTCTTTCTGTCTGGCTTTTTTAAAGTCGTAAAGCACCGTTCGACAATTCTCATCGATTTGGACGTAAATTCGATTCGACGCAGTCATTCCAACGTCTAATATAAATAAAATTGAATTGTTTCGTTCCATTTATCAAAGAAATTCATTCGTTTGATACGTTTATTTAAATTTTATGTGTTTTAGATTTCTACAATAAAACACTTTTGTGACATTTAACCCCAACATGCATAAAAACGCCATTTTTATTCAAATCGTTCGGTGGCTATATAAATTCATGAGATCTTTCTCGGCGTCATATTTTTACTTAATAACATCCTCAGTTTCACATCCTACCATTAAATAATTATCATTAGCGTGTACTTCATTTATCTAATGGTACTTATTAAATGAAACTTGATTTGAAAGCAAATTATTTAATTCGCCCACTTCAAGTGTAGGCGCGAGTTTTCCATGGGACGTGTGATTACGTCATATCCGCTCGTTAAAATTGTAATAAAACCTTGAACTTCCAACATACGGATGTTATATTATTATGAATGAATAGTGTTGGGAAATGTCAAATGTCTGTGACATCGTATAGAGAATTCGCAATCAAAAACCTGTGCCACAAAAAATTATTTTTTAACAAATCGTGCGAACTAAAAGGAAAAACAAAATCTTTTTTTACAATATTAGTGCAATAAGAATACTTAATAGTTTTTTTTTTTTTTTTTTGCCCTTCCTGTTCTTTAAATAAACCTATAATAGACATTAAATTGGGTTACATTTAAATACTTGACTTCAAGCTTTTAAGTCTGAAAAAATATTTAGGTAATTTTCACCATTCCATTACTATTTTATAAACAAAATATCGGTTAATTCTTAACAGGCTAGTAAGAAGCTTTGGCAAAAGCTACAAACTAATTGCTTATTCATTGTGTTTGGAAAGTTGGCAATAAACTTTCTAGCTTTAAATAGAGAAACCCCTGTTCTGTTGTTCCTAAACAATGTCTTAATTTACTGAAACTATTATCTGAAAATACAGAAAATACCGGCAAAGACCAAGCCAAGTGTGGTTAAGATAATGTGGCGGAAAGAGTGTTTAAAAAAATGTACGGATAATTTTATTTTTACACAATTAGCTCTGAACAAAACAAAAACATAATTTCAAGTTCTTTTAAACACAAGGATCAAACCAAACCAAAGAATTTGAATCTGTCAAAGATTCAGGTCCTACAAAATTACAAAAAAAACTTACATCATAATACGAATTTCCTTACACCTTTTATCATCATCTTCTTGTGAAAACATAGCCTTACATAAAGGTGTACCTCATATTGTGTTTTGTGGCGATAATGACCCCACGCTGAGCGTCGTGGGGCCCCAAACTTATGGGCCTCCAACCTGCTGGGAACAGGCAATGTTATATTAAGCTCAGCTGCATAACAGTTTAATAAGCAAGTAATTTTACGCTACTGAAAATTTTGGGCGCCATGAAATATAATGATAATGTGTTAATAAGGTTTTGTAATTAAGATACTACCGGTTATAAATTTTGTGGCTGAAATTTGTTGTTGCGGTGATTTTGTGGAGGTCAGTTTCCCGTGACGAATATTAAAAGCCGTACAATTTTTAAAAGGAGAAGGGTTATATTCCACATTTGGAGAAGCTGATGCGAACATGGCCTCTCCCAAGCGTTATTATAACGACCAGTTTTATGCGCCTCGTAACCATTGGATTCCCCTGACCCTCACCAGTTTATCGGTAGCTTGTAGAAGACCTTCGAACGCTGCTTCTTCCGATACACTATCGCCACTTCAGAACCTTTCAGACCCATCGACCATCTTTTGCGAGCAATGTAAGTAAGCTGCTCACTGCTACTAAAGTTAACGTTTCTCTATTGTCTTTTGGAAGACTTTAACCTTTCTGATGAGGCTCATTGTAAGCATCCACGTTTAAGTGCTATATGTGGAAAACATTACAAAGTCATAATCTTACAAAGCAACGTCTAAATGCAGAGATTTCAATAAAAACTAACTGTCAAAACAAATAATACTGTTGCATTTAGTGAATGTTAGCCATATTTATAAGAAACTAAAAAGAACCGGGGACTTCGCAATTTCTATTAACAATAATTTGCATGCGTGTCTATCAGGTGTAATCGAATGCTGCGAGGTTTTCGTAACTTGGGATTAGCATTCCGGAATGTATGCTCCTTTGAGTAGGTATTGGTTACTTGTGACCATCGTGAAGTGATGATTGGCTTACAGGACCTTTAAATGCTTTCCAGGCATTAAGAGCCCTTAGATCTATTTATCATTATAAAAACATTATTTATTTAGAATAGCGATTAAATGTGTATAAATGTGCACGGTTTCTACTTATACAATTCTCTTTACTTTTTAATTTATGAGTAGGTACATCATGAAGGGCCAATATTCACACAAAATAGCACACTTTCAAACGCCTTTATTAGAGTAGTTTAAGTGTTTCTAAAATACCTATAAAAATATGTGTAATGAAACACATTCCAATATCTAATATGGAATTAATTTACATGGCTCTGCAGCAAGTTGTCATTGTCATAATAGCAATATTGACCATCTGTGTAATATTTTATTATGAGAACTGAATGTTGGCTGGCGTAGTTACTCAAATATACTAGAACAAATTATGTACACTATAATCAATATCACACAGTCTTCCTAAATATCCTAGTTTAACTCCGACTTGCGTAATCCTTACTTAAAGTTCACAACTATATTAATAGGTTCACGGCTAGTCCAGTACCATGTCAGATTGTCTCCAACTAGCCGAGTGACAGGACTGGTTGTAACCCGATAGGAACCCATTATGAGGAGCAGGACTCAATACAATTGTGACTTACGTGTGACCTTTATTTCAATTGTTGTTTGCTTAGAACTTGATTCTCAACAATGGGGGGCTGTCAGAAATTAATGGTCTTGAGTTATGTTGTCCCAATTATGGTTAGGCGTTATAACCACCTACGGGTATTATGCTAACCTGATCAAGTACTTGATTAGAATACGGTTGAGATTCTTCATCATAAATTATCATAAAATTATTTTGTGATGGTATCTTACCAAAGAAGGGCTTTAAGGGAGATAGGTTTTTGCGTTTTGCAGGGGTGTGTTAAGTAAATTAATGGCATAGGAACTTCTCGAGTTATGATACCGCATAGGCACATGGCGGTATGACCGGTCGTTTTGGCGACGCTTCGGGGAGGCCTTTGTCCAGCACTGGACGTCTTTAGGCAGAAATGTTGATTATGATAGGCACATGAGAGAAAACACTTAAATACCAGTCCAGCACCTCGGGTTCATAAACAGTAAAGTTCAAAATACCTTGTTTTTTTAACGGATATAAGGAAATAGATGCTCGAAGAATTAACACTCATATAACCGTATCTATAGTCAATCTACCTAAACCCACAAGCAAACTCAAATGAGCTCGCCTTCGCCCTAACTAAACATCGATAATAATGCAACTCTGGGACCAGCTCTAAAAACTAAAACTATCGACAGAAACGTCCAAACTGTGACGCGAGATAATTCCCGTAGCCACCCCGTGCCTGTCCCGTATACGACCCGATTATGCAAATGACATGATATCAGTTCGCTAACTGGGTCTGACTACACATACGAACGTATAGGTGACGGATATTAGGGAGTTTACATTAGGTAGGTATAGGAAATGGTATGGGTGATTTGTTATGGTTCCGTACCACTAAAGGAAAAACACAGGACCTTATAGGATCACTTGGTTGTCCGTCTGCCTGCTTTTTTATATCGTTATATCGTGCATAAGCTCGCGTTTGACCACTATCTCACCTGATGGTAAGCGATGATGTAGAGAACTAACAATTTGATGATGAACATAAGGGTGTTGAAATGTATACCATGGTCCTGACTAAAACGCAAAATGCAACTGAAAGACACAGATAGGGTTTAGTCAAGAAAAGTTTGACTTGCTCTACTAATAGTGTTTTTGGTACTGAAAGGGATCTAAAGGTTATGGAGGCACGTGGCAGGATCTACCCATCGCCTAATCAATTGAATCAACCAATAAATAAGTCTACTTACCCAATCACAAACGCACCCTATGCTAATATGCCACGTTACATAGTATACAGGCTTAATCGGGAAATTATATATGAACCAGCCCAGTTCGTGGTGCTAAGATAATTGGCGCAGAAATGGACAGGTGATAGCCGAGTTAAGTGCGAACAAGCTTGCTACTACTTGAATTTTTAATAAGCATCATAATTTCAAAGGGTTTAGGTTCTGGGAATATTATTTTGCAATGCAGCAGTAGTTAAACTTCCTGAGAATGTATAACGAACTTGAATTTTAGCTAATTAAGTATAAAAACCTGTATTTATTCTTCATAAATAAAGTTTTACATTGTACAAAGGGGTTCAAAGAAATCAAGCAACATTTTAATCGTAGGTATAGGCAGTTACTACTACATTATGGGTGCTTACTACTTACTCAAATTTACTCATATTCAAAAGGTAATTCCAATATATTATAGCTAGGCATATTTTTTATGATATTTATGTTCCTATGAACATACAATATGAGGGGCTGCTTTAGTTGCTTGAGTTCGAGAAACTTTAATAGGGATATAGGAAACCTTCGAATAACTTCTCCCACTCTGGGTGGATCAAGAGTCAGAATTTCAGTGACTAAAACCCTGGTTACCCTTTGCGTTGGGCCAGTGATAAAAAATCCCATAATCTTTAAGCAACATTAGTTTATGATATCTTTTTAGTCAATTCCTATCCAAATACCTACCGTTTACAATTTTATAAGAAACCAAAGCCCATTTACTATGGTACTTCATATTCCCTCATAACACACATCTTATCTACGTCAGTATAACCTTAGATAGGTTATCTAATTTTCAGTGCGCACACTAAAAGAACCAAAACACACTCAAAAGCATCGCTCCCATTCCTCTTAAACTACCTTGTTATGTGCGCAAATCTGCTTTAGTTATCGTCGAAAATTGTGTCCCAAGTCCCACACAAAGTATACACATATATATGTACGTAGGTACATGTGACGTTGAGGTTTCCAACAGCTGTTAGTAATTTGCGGCGAGCACGTCCGTACTCCACGACCTGGCGTCTACTACACGTAAGCTTAACGTGACGATATTCCTTATTACTGCTAATAAAGAAGTAACTAGCTGTTGTTTGGACGAGGCGTTGAGACTAACTGTGGCTGTGGTTGAACGACTTCGTAGTAATGTCATAGGTTACTGTTTTTGAGTACCGACAAACGGGGTAAATAGGAATGAAGGAGTAAAAAGAAACTAGGGCTGTGTATTGTTAGAAAGTTGCCAATTTTAAAACTGAATCCCTTGCACAGATAGTCAAGTCTAATTTCCGCCCCCTTTTGCTTCAACCAATAACAGTGAATCAAAAAAGGACGAAAAATGTAACGGCTAATTTTTACTTAACGTTTTGTACCTGCTGTACATACTTAGTACCTGCAAGGATATCACGTACTATTGATTCGACAATCCAATAAAAGAATTCTCCATCCCGTATTATAAAAAGCATTTAATCCCATACGTGCTAATTTTAATACAAAATACTCGTTCCACATAACCGCTATGGTATTAAAATGGCTGATCGCGTCGAACGATTCGATAATACCAGTGTTACATGCAATAATATTCTATTAAAAGGTTGTACTAATATAATGTAGCTGGCAACATCGACACGAGTGTTACCACTTCTCATAATGAGTCTGGTTTAGCATCCCGTTTGTGTTAGCCGCTAAAATAGTTTCTATCGAATCTTTTGCATTGTGAGATTATGATAGAAAAGTTGACAAAAAATATAAGGCCTGTTTTGACATTTGAGAAAGACCCTAGAATACAACTGGGATCGAAACTGAAAGAATTAATAAAATAATTATTAATTACATAAAATGTTTTAAACAGTTACATACATTTTTTGGCGCGTTAAATAATATGATGATTTAACCCATTTAAGTTCACATCAAACGCCATAATTAATTTTAAACCAGAGATAAACAGCAACTGAATCAAAAACCCAGCAAAAACCATTCATAAAATAACAAGTGTGTCATCTCACAGAATCCTTTCACATAACCCTTACGGCATTAAAGTCTGGCGACTGTCGCCTCTGATTGGTTAATTTGGTCGTTATGGTGTAACGCGCGCCCGGCATACACACCGCCCGATTATGCAAATACGCGATAACCGGAGTTTACTGGAGCTCCCGACATGACTAGAGCGCCTGCAGCCTCCATGACGGCTAAGACAGGTGCAGAAAAATTAGCCCGACCATTAATTGGACTGGTAATTTTTAATTGGTTGAAGAACCTGGTTGTCCATTAGAGCAAAGTTTAATTTGCATGATCTTATGAGAGGATTATTTTATAAGATCTCCTCGTAAAATACTGGTTGAGCTAAAAAGGCTTGACTGGAAGCCGACCCCAATATAGTTGGGAAAAGGCTAGGTAGATGATGATACTTTGAGGATAATTTTTGTACATATCATTTTTTTCAAAAAACTTGCTAGATATACATATTTAGAGGCCGAAAACGTGCTTTCAGGCAACTTGCTTAGCGTCTAGAGCCTAGTGAAACAACCCATTTGCCGAGTAAAGTGAATCAGACATTCAGCAATGTTCACAACCATTCACATTGACAAACGCTAGGCGACTCGCAAAGGCGCTGAACGTCACCAAATACGACGCATGTCAATGCGTTTTCAGGCTTAGTATTAAATCATACAAACCAGTGATCAGCGATCGTTTATGCTAACATCTAAAATCAAACTCTCCCCAACGACAATCTAAAACTAACCAAGAATTTCCATCTCCAAGATAATAATCCTCAGTCTTCATATCACCCACAGTATCGCTAAGCACCTCGAAGGCTAGACAGCGCTGTCTCGAGCCTTACAATTCGCACTTTGCATTGAAAGCCTCCAGCATGTAGCTGCGGCCTGTAGCGGGATTAGGGCATTATAAATAGCAGCTACAATAGCATTAACTCAACAGCCACCGTGCTACGCTGTAACCCTATTGTATTTTATAAAGATAAAAGACTTGGTAGTTATCGATTGTAAAAGTCGTTTGTTTTATGCAGTATTTGTCAGTGGTATGCTGGTTTATGATGAGATGGAATGATAATTAAAAGGCTAGTAAATCAGGAAGGGTTTTATCGATCCATCCTTGCGAATCGGTAAACGAAGCGTGGGTTGTATCTTAGCTAGAAATACCATTAAAAGTGGCTTGGTTAGACGGATACATAGGCTCGGAAACAGTGGCTCAAAATGTCCAATTCTCAGTTAAGGAAACCATTTGAACTCTTCAGCAAATTGCTGACCTATCAGTTAGCAAAATATAGCCACAATCTAATCCATCAGTTACACTTATAAGCATAATTTCTTCCGACCAATAAAGTGAAACAAAAACATTCTCCGTTGGAACAACATCGATGAGCGTATGGTAATGAGGCTCTATTGAGCTTCGAATGGGAAGGTAATTATGCGGCACGTCTGCTTGAATACGACGCGTCCACCTGACTGCCGGCTATTCACGTGACTGGACGTTCGGAGAGGTGGTGCAAGGAGGTGGTGATGGCGGGAATTAAGGAAGTAAACATTTTGAATTTGAAAAATGGAATGTTGGATTGTTCGGGTTAAATTTTTATTTCATAGAGCATAACATTAACTTTTCAATCAACAAGTCATTTCCCCTAAAATTTACTCCTTTTGGGACGAATAGGGATGATATAATGGATAATTCTATAAAAAAATCACTTCTTGCTTTAAGATTTGCTTTCAGTTTCAGCCCTTGTGAAATACAAAAAAAATATTCTGGCATTACAATTATACTGGCATTTTTATGGTTTTTATTACAACTTCTTTTAATAGGTCTTGAAGTCTGGCAACTAAACTGAAATATATTCTAAATATTTGTTCTTTTCAACCTGTTCTTTATGTACTTTTTCCTTAAAATAATGCCCATAAAAATCTCTGAAATCTAAAAAAGAAAACACAATTTCTATCCATACTTTCAAAACCACGTAACTTGGACTTTGGCCCTTACCCGACAATGTTCTCCCAACTTGGGCCATCCGGGAAGATTTCAACGATTCCACGGTGGACAATGGAGGACAAACATTGAGCAATGTGTCACTTGTCCGTCCGTCACTCACAACCTCAACTCAAAGCTAAATTGTAATTCTAAACATACTCGGTGATCTTACAGTGGAATATCTTGGAATGTTACAATCAATAAGAATAACTGTATTTTTGTTATACAAACTTGTGTAGTTTCGGTGTTTTTCGAATAAGATATTTTGTTGAATTGACGAGGTTTATTTTGTGGAAATATCCTGTAATGTGAACTTTTCCTTGTTTTTTGTCCAACTCTCTTCTCAGTTTTCGCTGGGATCGGATCTGGATCCTTGTATGTCTGGCTTGCCTGTGCACTCAGATTCGCTTGCTGGACCTCTTTTCGCATATGTATTTGACCACCAGGTAGCGGGTGGTCGGGAATATTTAGGATCTTTTTACAAGCCAATCCCTAATAACATAGTATATGGACATAATGTGTGCAGCTAAAGAGTGAAATTCTCTGCCAGAGTCTCTTATGTCCTAATAGCTACAACCTTAGTTTTTAACTCAAAGGTAACTAAAAAGATTATTTTTAATCACCACAATCATCGTTAACTTCCTCATCGTTTACCTTCAGGTGAAATAGGGGTCAAGCCTATCAACAAAAATAAATAAAGATGATGATGCGATTTTTGACGTGTAAAAGTGTTTGTGAAAACCTATTAGCAAAATAAATATCAGTTATCATTTGTGAATTTAAGTTTAGGTGTATCATTAATCGTTTAACCTAAAATCATCAGTTAGGTTAATTTAGGGAATACAATCATCAGAAAACCCTACCCTTTTTTTACTCTATTGCATATTCCGATTATGCCAAAAAGATACTGTCACCTGCCTATCAATGACAATACTAACTTCCAAACTTGCTTCCCACGCGCTGGCACGTCGGTCGCATATAAATCTGGCTGCACGGCTTTCACAGCGCATTACTCTTAATAACTCCGAGTGTTATAACAAAAGCGATACAGTTCCACGTGACTGTTCTCACAATGCCTGACGATGTTGGGGCCAGGCTATGAAACTAGCGGGGAAGGAAATATGAGTACGGGCGAAGATGTTTAGGAAAAAGCGTAAAATAAGTTGTAAGTTTCGCAGAAGTGAAAAGTTTTCTGACAACAACGATAAAAGTGGCACCATACTGGATTTTTTATTTAAATTGCAACTTTTAGGCAAGCAATTTACAGGTTTGCCTAAAAATTAGCTAGCTGATACAGCCAATTTTTAATCCGATTGTCAAAGACTGTGCGAATAAGTTCATGGTCCTCAGTAATTGATTTAAGGCTTCTTATGAAGTAAATAAGTACAATGAAAACTTTCTAATATTCTTTACTGTACACAAAATTTTAACTAATAGGGCCCAATACAAGCCTAATTAGATACGAACAATTTAATGTTTGAATCCCCGGTCAACCCAATCAACCGGTCCTATGAGACCGCGCTGTTATTGTTTTACTATTGTGTCTCGTTTCGCGGATATGTGATAGATTAATGGACCAGTGGAATCGTAACCCATAATACCACTTGGCTGTAATATCTCTCTGGCTGTAAATTATTACTCTGTAAAAATCACCGTGCTCGGCACTTGGTCCAATCAATATTATGCATTCTCATTTATCAACGCTGGTCGTTTATATCGGAAAGGATAACCGCCTGTCAAAACAGTCCGATAAAATAAGCTGTTTTTCACACAGTTTTTACTGCCGCATTCCAACAATAAATTCTACATATAAACCCGCTTCAAAGTTAACTTCAGAACATTTATTAATTATTTTGGCATATTACAAAACTGTGATCAGATTCTGCTAAGCCGATAAAACCAATACACGCATCTTCAAAGTGTCCGGTGGAGATTCCCCGCTGGTTTAGGAACCCGTCTTCATCTGATGTAATCCACAGTGTTGGCTATTTGGCCTGTTTGAAACCATACTAATCTGTTTAACAGATTATTCCGTTACACATTAGTTATTTTAAATGTTTAACTAGTAATAATAATATAATAAGGCATTTAATTCAGACTCATCTTGCGACTAAATTTAATATGTTATTACAATTGCGAGCTTAAATTGAACGATCATACAAACAGTAAAGATCGAACTACATTGGGTCCATGTGGGCCACGTACCTACGCCGATCTGGTCGCGTCGGTCTCCATATATTTAATAAGGCAACTAGACTTGTAGAGCTACACTAGCCACGCCACGCGACGCTATGCAACGCGGTGCTACGTACAAATTAGGCGTCGCCCACGTTTGCGTCGGTCTAATGTAGTTCCTGCTTAAGTCCGGGTGGACTCCCCGAAGATGGTATGATGATGATAGGACTGTCGTAATGAAGAATCCACGGTTTTTGAGGTCTTTAGAAGTTTCATAACCACCTGAATCTGAAGTTAATTTGTCATATAAGCTTAACCCGCCTACCTACGAAGTTTGTTTGATAAAATCTTTCAACGAATGTATGTTAAATCGAATTTGCATCTGAATTTAAAATTCTTAATTAATTGACTTGAATTCTTGGGCAAAAAGTAATGAAATAATCCTGAATGAAATACGATGAAGTTTGCGCCGACCCTATATTAATTTCACGACACTCATTACGCCTACACTTGGTAAATTAAACTCGAAATAAGGGCGAGTTAATGCCGCCAGAATATCTGTTACAAAGGACTATTTAATAAAAAACCGACTGTGAAAACTTACTTGGATTCTATCCCTTACATTGAGGTGAAATGACTTTCAAATCAAAAAACTTTCAAATAACAAAAAAAATACTTCTCCTACTCTACTGAACTACAAATAGATGTTTCGGGTCTAGTCATCTTGTGTTTACATGTTTGTGAACACACCTACGAAACAAGAGTTATTCCTAGTGTAAACCAAAGCTAAAAAAAGAACACTCGCTTCCAGAATAGACAAGCAGGTGTATATTTAGCCCGAATAAATTAATTCGCACAAAACAAAGAGCCCGCCATACCATAGCAGACATCGGTTACACACAACCATTTACAGAAAATCAAATCAAACCGCGCCGTCAAAGAGCCTGCGTACACGCATACATAATGCAGGAGACGTTGCGCGGCGCAACTAGTCCGTGTAATTACGACGTCGAATATATTACGGAGCACTCTGAGCATCTCGTTAAATATATTATGTGCTATAAATAAGGATCTGGAGGTTGACAAATTGTATTGGAAAGTTAGGTTTCGTTTTTGATATGTTAAACTTAAAGGCTTTGACTGAAGTTGTGAAGGAATTGTTTAAGATTAGCTGTTCTCATGTTCTCCTAATATTTAGTGCTTTGTAAAAAGAAATTAATTATTGCCAACTGCCAAAAACCTACCTGAAATTATATAAAATAAATTGTTTAGAATATAAAATAACTTGCGAGGCGCAGAGGAACGCGAACTTGGTCTCGTGGTGACGCTTGGAGGAGGCTTTTATTTAGCAGACAACGCTCAAGTGTTTTGATTGTTTTATCTGAAATCAATTGATGATGATGATCATGAATGTATCTAGCGTGGTTTGGAGAACCCACTTGTCCAAGGTAACTCGAAAGTTCGAGCCAATACCACTGGGCGACCACTGCCCCCTTGATTATAAAATACAAAACAAATAAACAAAAATTTTAAGATAACTCTAACTAGTCTTGTTGTAACTTCATCCATGCCAATCTGTTCAACATTTATCAATTTCCGATGGCAAATGGTTCGCCCAATAAATTTAATTAGACCTGATCATAAAACCGATTACTCCCAATAATTGCTGCAAATGCTTTCTAAAATCAGATCTACGTCAACTTTATCATTGAAGTATTAGTAACAAGTATTAATAACCTCTTATTAGTCCAATTAATGTTAATTATTATAATTAGTTAACGGCAGGTCAAAATAAATATTCATAAAATGTAAATTATCGCTGAACCGAATGATATTGCGAATTGATATTACAAAATTCTTAATTAAAATTTTGATCAAGGGAATTAAAATGGACGCGGAAGAAAAAAGTGATCAAATAGCAGGTACTATGAGTCATCCATAAGGAATTTCTGAAAGGAAAACCGTGTCTTTAGAATGCAAAAGTCTATTGAAGACCATGAATCGCCTTCAGTCTGTAAAAGTCTGACACGCTCTCTCGCTCCATCCTTGAGTAGTAGAAGTCTGAGTCCGAGAAAGCTTTTATATTTGTTTTCTCACGATGAAGGTTTAAGCACGTAGACACGCTTTGGTCAACATTTCTGCCCAAATCACCTTTCCTTTTAATGGCTTCTTATCATCATTAAAAACTTTTATGAGTCAATCACGTTTTTTTTTAAGTGGAGAAACGTCAAATGTTTTCCTCCCTCTCTGAATGAAGCGAGAGGCCGTCAGATTTTTACTGACTAAAACCTACCCGCATTCCTACAGAAGCCCTTTGCATTCCAGAGTCATGGTAACGATGTCGAACAGTTTCACAACCCGTTCTTTTTAGGTGGGAAACCACCCAGTGACTTCTCAGGGCGTGTCAGATTTTACTGACTAAAACCCACTCTTATGTTCCTACTTTACCTTACGTCCCAGGAAGTTTCACAACCCTAGCTGGACCTTGAACCGACTCTTGCAATATTATAGTTTTGTAGACCAAATCGTTTAATTTTAATTGAGCAAATATATCGCCTAACATTTAGACTATCCCAACCATTTTAGTCTCCGTTCAAATGAGTTCGATTACTTTAAATACTAGTCTAGGTTAGTCCCAAAACGAGTGGGCGAAATAGTCGTGAGAGCGATCCCTGCGCGCCCAGCGGTTATCACTAGCATTCTCACCTTATTACGTACTTAACGCCTACGCACTAAGATCTACATTCGCTTATCACGACTACAGAAATAAGTTTGTCATAGATTAGGTAAATAACCTCACTCGTTTATCCGCTCCATATCTGTATGTTTATCTACGTGATGTTTATTAGATGTAACATCCTTACATAGATTAACCAGCGTATCTTGATACGGCTAACGGCCCGCTCGCTTCATAAAACTTGTAAAAGGCAGTTAAAATTATGAGGTTATTAGGGGTCTCAGTAAAATTGCCGAGATTTACGTGTGGTCGTTATCTTTCATGAATATTATGACGTTTTATTGGTTTCTGCGGTTGTTGTTTACTTTTACGTAATAAAGCTGTAGGTGTCGTTTTTAATTTATGACAGGATCAAATTACTTAAACGTAACAATGTAGGTACCCATTCATGGGTTTTGGTCATGTTCGGTATGAGTAATGGCTCCCAATAATGTTGAGCTGCTGTATTTTGAAAACAAAAATCTTAAAACAACATTCATGTCGAAATTCTAACACGAAAAGCCATAGCAAGGTATTACAAGAAGTTTTAACTGCTTTCAAACGACAATGGCTTTTCGTAACAACAAAAATTATGTACATACATATTTCTAAGCATTAAAAGTAAAGTAACTTTAAACCGATCATAAACTGTCTATATTACGACGCTCTTCTAAATGACAAAGCGTTGGTTAACTAACAAGTAACAACTACCAATATAGACTACGATTTATTACATTTTATTACCAACGAACTAATACCACTGGTATTTGTTTGTACGATTTTTTTATGTATATTCCGAACGGATACCACTTTTTAAATAATTTTATTTAATGTACGAACTTGAATTTGGTACAGTCAGCTCACTCAAACGTAATCATACAAATTTTTAATTCAATTTAAGATCTTTGTAGGATAATACAAAACATTTTTGCTGACAGTACTTTAGATTCTTAAATTTATTCGTTTCAACAGTATCGGTTTAAAAATAGATAATAAAAAATCTTTGAAACAAATACCAGTGGTATTAGTTTGTTGTCATTAAAATGGAATAAATCCTCTTTACGTAGAATAGATTAGAATAGACTTTAATTTTTTATTTCGTCCAGAGAGTAGGTAAGCAAATCGGCAGGTGATACAGAAGGAAGCAGGTGAATTAGCCGCAGGTTTTTCTATAAATACACCGATTCCTTTCACTCCGCGGCGCCCACGTGGCCAGCCGGCGCCTAACTCCGTGGGTGCGACAATCCCGCGATATGCTATGAATGTCGAATCCTAGATAAAGCCTGACTCCTAATTAAAGTGGACAACGATTGTGATTTATAGTGTAAAGGTGCGCTCGTGATTTCGTGATGCGAACTTTGGTAGAGTTAATGTAGACAAGTTTTCGGTTAGGTGTGTCGATGGCTTTATTTATTGGAGATTTATCGGCGATTTAGTGCGTGCAGTACAGCCACAGTGTGCATTGAATGTAGAAGGTTATGTTCCTCATTGATCTGGAAACTCAAAATCTCGGTATGGTTTGTGGCGATTGATTGCTACGCTGCGTGTTGCAAGGCTGATCCCCGCACGGTGCAAACATTTGTATGGCCTGCAGATAGTTCTTCTGGATCTGGATGTCTTTTGTACGCGAGTTTCATGTTTGTAAACGCACTTACTACACAGGAGTAAAGCCTAGTATGTCTCAACGTTTTGTTAAAACCACGCCATTTCTTAAAGAAAAACTATTCTATATCGATCGACAAATCAACCTCATTTACTACAAAAAAACACATCAATTTATCTCAAGTGACGTTCACTTGGAAGGCACAAAAATAAACGTACCAGTACATAAAGATGATCTCCTCTTTGAGTCTGCCCCAGTTTTTCTAAAACATTGTAATAATTTATTTAAAAAGACTTGGCTTCACGACGTCAAAAGGGACGTTCATAAAACATTTTACTGTGTTTATATTTTGTGTCATAATTTATATAAAAAGAAACTTTGAACACTGAAAAAAGAGATTTATTAGTTCGCAAATTATGTGTTTGATAAATATTTTGAGTATAAATTGCAGCTAGTTAGTGTGTATTTTGGGTTAGGTTTTATAGCGTATGTCTAGTAGTAGGTCAGGGCTCCAGTGGAGCTTCGCCCACGTTGGCACCGGCGCCCTGCCTAAGTCAAATATGCCTCTGATTTACACAAATCAACATAAACGCATAATATCGGCCATAAAACAACTGAACCTCAGTTTTGTGGCACCACTTGCCCATTCTTGGTGTTGAGAAAAAGTACAGCTGCGGTTTTGGATGTGAAGCCAAGATTAAGATCAAAATCAGATAATTTATGAGTGAATTATTTTGGTAAATCAGGTTTTGTTGCTTAATATTTGCAATACGGTGCATATACATGTGGCGTGTATTTGTCTGCTGCGGTCTTCCCGTCCGATTATAATGTCGGTGCCTTCACGTCTCGAGTGAACAGGCTCTAAATAAACTAGTGCGCTTCACTATCAACGATTGCATCACTGCTTGCCATCAGGCGGGATCGCAGTCAAGCACTAGGTTTATAAAAAACACAAAGTTTTATGCACTAGATAACAACAGACCCGATTTAGTTACTTACGAGTACTTATCACATTCTTCTTCCACTACCACTGGCCTAAACTAGTAAAGTTCACAAGATTTCAAAATTGGCCGTCCTAACCAGCATTTTACGATCAATTAACTTTATTTTAGTGCATCGAAGCATCTGCTACAGACCTTATTAGCTGCCACCTCCTTGCCTCGCCTGCTTTTATATCCAATTGCTTCCCTTTATATGGGCACTGGTAATATGAGCTATTGTAAAATGAAATCGTGAGTTACCGGACGCATATATGGCGAACCTCTTACATAACTATGGGAAACTTGAAAGCTATAGTTTTATGTCTCAATTTTGGCGCGTATGGGCAGATGCTGGTACAACCGGCCGTTAAGTTTGGTAGGAACTATTTAGATTCAGTTACTGGTAATTGCTTCAATCTGATACTGAATTGGAATATAGAAACGAATTGGTGTTGCATGATGTTTGAGATAAAGAGCATACCTAGGCAAATATATAAGGAGATGTTCAACATCATCTAAAGTGTTACATCACAGCGGGGCCTAACAGAATACTGGCGTTGCGTTATTTATTGTTTTAAATATTGCAGCGTATGCTGAGTTAGGTGCCTTTTAGCCTCAAACTGATTATAACAAAGATTAGTGTGTATATTTAGTAGTTTATTCCACAGAACAGTTGTAACTGTTCTGTGGTTTATTCTTTGTGTCCAACTAAAACCCTTTTAAGTTTCTCTGCCAGCGAATAGATGAAAAGTAATAGTTCCTATACACGCATAATAAGGTTTATATTCATAATTAAATTTCTAGTTTGTTAATTGTGTAGAATAATAACTACCGTGGTAATTTCACCCTGTTCTCGAGAGGATATAAAAGCAATATAATAAGCTGGTTCGCGTTTGTCGGCGAAACCATTTCACTCAATGAACATAGAACTATCGGAGACAAGGCAAACTGACCTGTACTTAGCTGTAAATCTGGAGATTTCTAGCACTTTACTATTAATCGCTAGGAATTTCTAGCGATTACTAGAGATGTTATAGGAATAAAGGAACCTAGTTAATGTTTACTGAAGTATAGGCGAATTTGCCTATCACGCCTTAGTTCACGTATAAATATTTCAGTACAAAGTGAGAAGGCATACAAGAATGTTTAGAAAAAATGGGGATTTTTTTGGGTAGCTTTGTGTATGAAAGCTTTAATATGTAACAAAACTTAGTTGATATCAGGCAGTTTTATACGTTCTAATCGAGCGGAAAAGTCTAATACGCGATGCAGGATTTTAAATTTTAGTTCCTATGTGGCGTTATAGACGTCGACGTCGCTAACACACGTTTGTAACTTCAGAACTTCAGAATGTCTGTTGAAATAAAGTATACTTCTGCGTTTGTTTCTTGCCTTTGACAGTGTTACCCTAATTTAAATGTTTGTTACAATAATTTTACCAAGGTTTGCGGTTATGCCCATCTTTCTTCATTGCAATCTTTAATCCAATATTTGGCTCGCATACTTTATTCCAACATATTTTCTTAATTGAAATTCCATGCACCCTTATAGGAAAAGACATACATCTTCACCAATTAGCTATAAGTATTAAAGTCTAGTATAGAATTACGTGGTTTTACGTACGTGTGAGTATGATGTTAGGTGGCTGGTTAATCAGTAATTAACGGGTTACCGAATGCTATAAGAATTTTGAATGCCGATTTATGGGCACGGCGAGACGTTGAAGAGACCGCGTAAAACACTAAATAGACATAGATCAGGAAACTGACAGATGGGCTAATAGTAGAAGCATAATTTTAAGGTAAATTAATAATAATAGCCAGTTATTATGCAGAAAATCCGTCACCAATCTTACCAAGGATATGGTGTTAGAAAATTACTAGTAAGTGAAGATCACATGGGCAGTCGCTCCATGTGAGACGCTGGTATCCAATAAGACTGGATAATTGATTGATTGTGCTACAAAAATATCAAAATTTGAGGCTATATTCTACTAACAAAAAATGTAACTTATAGTAGAAAGCTTTGTCCAACGAAGCTTTTTTTTAATCGGCTTAAAGTATTAAAATCGAGAACTTGATCGGCATACCGTGACATTTAAATAGTTAATTAAATCATCGGTTTTTGTCAAAATACCGCTATCAGCCAAATTAAATCGTCCTTTAAACATGCAAATACATAATTAATTAGTATTTAATCCTCTGAACATAACAAGAGAGATTACGTATTTAAGATTAATAGAGTGTCATCAAAATGAGCCTTAATACATATGAATGACCGATACAATTAGCATAGCATCGTCATTTGTGAAGGTATGATGATTCGAGTATGAAAAAATGTAGCGGAACCAGATGAAGAAAGATTGTGGGGCAAGTTATGAGAAATACAGCGATCGGACAAAATCATAGTGGTAACAACCGGTCTGTCTGTCAAGAGTATAGCCAGAAGAAACAGTAAAAAATCTATAATTTAGCATTTTTGCAAAATTCTTCTGATATCTTTAAGATCTAATCTATGATCGAGTGCGAAGTGTGCGCGCGGAGCTTGCGCAAGCGCGTCTCGGTGGCGCCGTCTAGCGTGATCTATTGGCGCCGGCAACCGCCTCATTATACTCTTATCGCCTCAATGCAAATCCGCCAACATTTTAATCTTAGAAAAGTCCGTTTTCGTGTAAATACTCCACGTATTTTAAAGGCTCGGGCGGCGTGTGGGCGGCTAGGATTGTGAAATTCTGTACGCTTTTTCCTTTGCGCGTGGGCAGCTAATTATATACGTCTGAATATAAATTTATGTTGGAAAATATCGTCGAAATTAATGGTGTACTGTTTGTGTACTCTGGCTTGATAAGAGGACGAAGTTCGTAGCGTAGCCGTAGATACTGGAACTTTACTCCACTTTAATTTGAACGTCAAACACGTTTTGAGAACATTAAGATTTTTATCATGCTCTTTATTAAATCTGTATTTCTTTTTGTTTTCAGGTAAGTTCGAGAGTTTTCTTGCTCGCCGGCAGGTAACAAACAGTCATATTTGAAACGAGCGCTGCGAAATACGGTGTTAATATTCAGCTTGCTGCTACCACCCGCAGCTTTACAAAGCTCTGCTCTATACAGGGTGTCAGATTTTGCGAACATAAAATCTTTGAACAAACACCAATCTAATTCCCCTGCCAAAAATCATATAAATGAATAAATAACAGTCCTGTAAAACTATATCTTCACGACGCGATACGAGCGTGTACAGGATTCAATTTAATAATTCAGACATAGGCAGGGGTACTTCGAACCATAAAAGCAATTCTAAAACTCGTACTCGACTCGTAAAATCGGAACGGAACGAGGAAAAACGTTTACATGCCGTTCTGGGAACCGTACATGCGATCTAAAAGGTTAAATTAAGGAGAACACGCATTGTACGAGTGTAAAATCGGAAAAATGAGACGCTTGTAAAGTTACAGGCGAATGATGAGACGACAGGGAAATGAGACAAGTGTGGGGCTGTCAAATATTTTTTGTTTGCCCTTTTTTCATCAAAACATATACATTTCTAATTGTGAGGACACCTTTCACACAGTTTCATTGTATAGTGTTCAAAATGCTTGTGACTGGGAATATAAAATTGCGGATTAAAATTGCTTATATTGTATTTTGTTATATTGCGTTTTTGTAGAGTTTAAAGTGTTACCCCAGTTAATGGGTTGTGGTCTGGTAGGCAGCCGCTCCTCGTAAAATACTGGTATTCAGCTAAATCCGGCTTGACTGGAAGCCGACCCCAATATAGTTGGGAAAAGGCTAGGCAGATGATGTAGAGTTTAAAGCTTGTTTTTTCGACCCAATATTTAAACTGTTACAAAAACTACCTTCGAACTAATATTAAAACAAAATCTCAATTTTAATCCTAATTTATTACGGTAACATACACCAAAAAATGTGTAAATTATTTTCGCGTCCACGGTTCGTACAGGCTCACCTTTAAAAAGCGCGATAATCCCCACAGCGAGTGTGTAGGTGTTCTCTAATAAGGGCCGTGCCGCCCGCCTGATTGCCAACTTCGTCGTATTTTATTTTCTCCTTTAGTATTTCATGCTGTATTTCATTTTGCAGCCATACCTTTACACTTCCCATTTACATTTTACCTGGTGAAAGAATTTTTGGAGTCTGTCCGTGTTTGTTTCCTAGTTCTTTCGCTTACTAGTAAGTCTTAAACGAACGGTTTTCTAGCTTTCTAGCCAAGATAAATTCTCTATTCTATTAGATTCGATCTCATGCTCTGTCCCGTGAAAACTGAGCAATTTTCTGGAATTATGTAAGTTGGCATTCACCGATACTTTTCATTACTTCAAGAGAGTCCTCTACGAACAAACAAAACAAAGTAGGTATTTCATCTGTTTATAATATTATATCGCCATCTGTCTCCTGCAGTTCCGCTTTCATAAAATTAATACTTCCATATGTCACAATGACGACCGGTCTGGTGAATCTCGCATCCATCCTTTCATCTCCATCGATCATCGGTTCTGTAAGCTATGTGCCCTGCCCACTGCCACTTAAGATACATAGATTTAACTACACAGTACCTATTGACAGACTGTTTAGCATTACTATCAGATAATGGGCTGCTTCCTATGATCAATAACGATAAATGTACTTAGGCCCCGTCAGCCATGCATTTAAGCATTGTTAGCTCCTAAAACATAGGTACAGTAAGACTATGCGTATACGCAGATGAAGTTAAATTCGCCATTTCTGAGAACTGCACATAGCGCACCGTGTGGGCGTCGTGTGGGTACCATAGGTTTTGTATTTTCAATATTTACGATGTTTTTACGCCTGTCAGATTAAATTCTCGGAACATTCCCCGTGACTAATATAAAGTGATCGTATATCATGATTTTATGACCAACTTTCGTAATTTGAACTAAAACTAGGTGTTTAAAGTTCGCACTTTAGTAAACCTGATAGCGATCTACCCCTAAGGCTTTAACATTAGTTAGATGAAGCCCGAATAGGTCACAGGTATTATAAATATTAACTTGAAACTTTTGTGCGAAATATAATGTGAATTTTGCTTAAACCCCTCAGGTAGCTTCGGTTTCAAAACCGCACTAGCCTAAACTAAAGGAGACAGCGAAATAATTTTGAGTAGCAGCGTTTTTATTTGATTTATTTAATTATTCATGTAATTGTACACCCAGAAATTATAAAGCCAAGAAGAAGGGAACAGAAAAATGGGTACAAAAGTCATGCCTATTTTAATAGAATTCTATTCAAGCATAGCTGCCGAAAGGGGAGTTAAGAGGAAAGTGTAATAAGAAAATAAATACCACAAAAATACATACTAATACGAGTATGTAACTACGACGAAATAGAAAAATGAGTTATGTAGTTTTTTGCATAGAACGTGAATATAATTTCAGAATTTCATATTTAAAAGCGTCATTCAAATCTACGTTCACTCCCTCGCGTCCATTTAAACCTTACTTCATTCCTTCGAAATTTGAAATCCTTTTCAATCCAGGTTCGATACACAACAAATATTTTCTGTCCCGGTACATGTGTAAGGGAGAGAGGTATCAGCGGCCGCGTTAGAAGCAATCCCCATGGAAAATCAACAAGAGAACGTAAACAGGGGACGACCCATTCTTTTTCTCTGTATAAATTATTCAGGATCCCCCAACCGCTTGTTTAGACGACGATTTCATCAGCTGACTTACCCGCTTTGTATCCACGCTGTACATATAAAAACGCTTCTTTTTTTGAACAGGCGGGTAGAATGATTTTTTTTTCTCGTTTCCAAATGGAAAATTAAGGGTTAACTTTCACGTCGCTTTATTTTTTGCTCAAGTGGTTCTGTTGAGGGCTTGCAGTGTTGATTAGGTGCTTGATTTATGTGACTTTTGAACTATTTATCGTTAATTTAATTAATATGTTATGTCTGGCTGTCTTGTGTTAGTATTTGAGTTTATATGTTTGTGAACGCAAGCATGATACCGAAATTATTCCTAGTGTTGGGCAACGTTTTATTAAAATATTTATATCGTATATCCCGACAAAACATACTAGAATAAGTTCTAATGAAATTCTTTTAACTTATCTTGGTGTAGAAGGAACGCATTAGTTAAACCTGCACATCTACTTACATGTTAGCAAAAAACCTTTACCTTAGCCAACTTTCGCGCCAAATGAGAAATGTGTTCAGTGGTTCAAATAAATGTAAGTCTCTTATCAACATTCACACGGAAAGCAAAGCTGAATCAACTTGGCAACGGGTCTTTTTATCCAAGTATGGTGATCGATGTTTAATGGTAGGTATCTTGGCATGGTATTTGCAAAAAAAAATGTTTGCTCTCTCGATAGAGTGCTGTTATTTATTTGACTTTTTGACGGAATTCGTGTCGCTGTTTCTTGTTTAAGGTCAACTTTCTGGTCTGCTTTTAAATTATGGTCGAAACATGAGAAATAAATGTTTGGGTAAACAATTTGTATATAGCTCCCATACCTACTCTTTTCTGCACTGAGAGGGTCTGCAATGACATTTAAAAAGAATTTCGCGAAGTATATTTGACATTTTATTTATCTCTTTAGTTGTAAATGCAAATATTGGCAAATAGTCAAACGATTTTATAATATAAGCAAAACACAGTGACAGTTTAATTTGCGTATTTCCTTCGACATGATGCGCAGTCGCAATAATCAACAAACAAACATCGTTTATCACAATTTAATTAAAATGAACGAGTTGACAAACATAAATATCCACAATGTCAATGTGACCGACTTCATTTAGCCAGAAATTCACATTTAAAATCTTATTACAACGTAACGTTCGCAACCGAGAGATCTATTCACAATCTCATTCCCCTGCCATGTCTCCCAAATTACACAGGAATGCCACCATAGCTTTGTGAATTATCCTTGCAGCAAATGAATTATTTACTCAAATAAATTGGTGTCTCTAATAATGCTGAAACATCTATTCTGCTTTATGAAGTGAAAATCTGAGATTGGAAAATTTTGTAGAATTGTCATTTCCCTGGTCCGCCTTTTTTCAATTTAATTTTATTTGCTGGAGAACGTTCGGACAGCGTTTCAAGGGGATCTCGTGGATCTGCTTCTAATACAAGAACTCACAAAATTATCACTGTAGAAAACGTAGCTCAAAGCTATTCTGCTTTATTCAAAACCTTAGTTTATTTTCACAACAACGCAGGTTTGTGAAACCGGAGTGAAATGCATTCTCTAACAGAATATTATAAAAGTGAAACTGAAAAAAATGAACTGACGTCGAGTTTCCACAGTACCCGTATAACAAGTGCAGAGCATCCAAAAGTTAATTTTGTCGAAATGAAAGTAGCGACTGTACAAAGGCTGGCTCGTGTAATTTTTCTTTCATTACATGTCAAAACGCGACTCCCTCTGTCTCTCAGTCCTCTGACGAAGTAATATTTCACGAAGCACTCTCCCTTTTCAACGCTTTTGTGCTCAGCGACTGTTACTATAAATAAGGTTTAATTTAAAGAAAACTTTTCTTTTTAATTTAGAACAATACCTTGCGTAATGATACTTTTTAAATCCAGCCAGCATTTTCTCGGTATTTTTAGTGTCACACGTTTATTTTCGCGTCGTGTGAATACTAAAGCTCTTTAAACGACTTCTCCGAATCTAGGAATAGAACAATGCAGGTCTTAGCATTAATAATTTATATTGTAGCTCTAAAATATTATCAATGCACGCGTTGAATTAATGATCGTTTAAACACTTCATAACTTAGGGTATTGCTTGGGGGATGGCATTGAGTGATGTTATTGCGCTTTCAATTAGAATGAGTATCGACTGAAGTTCAGAACGAACGATGAATGAGAGTGGACTGAAGTTAATAGAATTTCTGTGCCCACGTAGGCAGTAAAGAGTACACAAAAGTCAAACGTTCCAATTTAGAGCCAGCTCGCTTTGCTCACTGTATTGTTTCTCAAAAATTTAATTTCCGTACACAGGCCGGATTAGGTCGACGACGTGTTCCATACATGTTACGAGTTTCGATTGGCTGGCAGCCAAGCGATCCGTCACGCCTTTACCAGTACTTAATGTTGCCATACATTTTGCTAAATGACATGTTACGATTAGGATATCATCACGGCGCGGCGTTTAATTAATTATTATTTAATAATTGATTACTTTGCGTCTTGTGTGGGCAGGGTACGGAGACTGGGTAATTAATATCGCTATATTAACAAGTTTAAATTGCGAATATGTAAATTTTTTGATGAGAGTCGTTCTTCATTTAGACATCGGTCGAACGATTCACATGAATTCTAGTTTGTGTTCCAACTTTTATATCTTTAACGATTTTTATGTGTACCTTTACTTCGTCCCGTCAATTTATTTTTTTAATCAAATTACCCTGCATATTTATTGTGACCGCTACAAATATAAACGCGATTTTATGAACTAACGCAGCCTGTTACCTCAGACATTTATGTTGCAGGATGTGGAATCGATTTCCACGTCAGTAGATATTTATCTTTTTATTTATGCAGTATGGAGAATTATTGTCGAAACCATAGAGTTAGGAATCGCCGTAACATCACTACCTAGAGCCAGCCATTTTATATTTTTTTTAGCGCCAAAAGCGTGGTCAGTTGCAAATTCTATCATCTTCGAAATTCAAAGTCGTCAATCTCTATACGTTATTTTTGTCGCGTCACTTCGAATGGAGTGTTAAAACTGACAGTGCCACCTCTAGCAGCAGTTACCGAGGCATCTCTTTACTTTATGGTCAAAGCACACTATAATTATTTCCATAGATATCTGATTGACAATAAAGTGTGTGTCTATGGTACTAAAGGTCAGTTGTTGTTAGATGCTGTGATATTGACGACGATACGGTTTGACGGTTCTTTTATGGATGTGCGAACGATTGATGTTCTTCAGTTTTGAATGAAAATTCCAAAATGGCTGTTGTGATGTTAAGATCAAAATGTACTTGAAGATAAGGCTTCTCAATTTACTGTTGATGGTAATGACGACAGTAGATGTCAGCTGATAAGGGAATATTCGGATAGAAATCTGTAGAGAATAGGATGGGCCTTCCTTATGTAGGACATTCGAAGCAAATAAATCACGCCTATAAAGGAAACCCTGACACTGTTATAGGTGCATGCAGGTACATTCTTTCAAAGACAACAAGCAATCAATTTTGTTTAGACTCTTTCCTACGAAATCGGGATCGGCTTACAAGACTAATTAGTAACTTACATGGAGTAACTGCCTAATTGAACTGCACTAAACTCTTTCAAAGACCCAATTAATATGTACTGAAGATGATTGTTGCCATAAACTAATTCAGTTCAAATGACCCATCCGCAAGATATTCATGATAAGACCCATATGAAAATAAGATAGAAATCTCTCAATAAATTCAGTTTATTTTAGATTATAACAAGTATTTACTTGTGTCAACATCTCATGATTCTGGTACTTGTAAAGCTAAGGGAAACTAGTTATTGTTCTTCGTAGGCGATGGCAGCCAGCTTTCTCTAGTTATGCGCTGTTACCCAACGGAACCTGATGTATTGTATAAAATTGTTCACTTTTCCCGACTCTAACGATAATGGCACATCACTATCGTGAATTGTAGGTTTCGTTTTGAATTTCGAATCAACGACAAGATAGTTTGAGTGAATGGAGTTTTTTTTTATTTTTAAAAATAATGTTACTGGCTGGAAATGAATTATTTCTATTAACTAGGTCACAGATACACAGTTAAAAATATATTTACTTAGCTCTGGACAGACTATGATCTAATTCTGACATCACAGAGCCTAGTTTTTGATAAAAGCTAATAAAATTCCTCATTGATCCACTTTTCAAAGCCACAAGGACACGCAAACCTAATTATTTTATGCCATCGTCCTACATAAAGTTCTATATTTTGTGCTAGTTTTGAAATAAATCGGTCGTTACGGCAATTCATTAAACCGCGATACGTTAGCGGTGGGCCGAGCCGCAAAATGTTGCCATGAGTAAATAAGTTTCGTATATAATGTTACAGCTAAACGGTTTTACTGCTTCCTGATTACGATAAGTTATGTTTTAAATAGATTGAACACATTTGCTTAATCGGTGTTCATTAGTTGACATCGGTGGTTAATAGGGAAGCTTAGATACTGGCTGGAAGGCAGGTAACTTGTCATCTAGTCTTGTGAAGATCGGTTTGTGATAATTCTGCCGTCCTTAAGCTTTATCATCAAATAGATACCTAAATCACCAAACGACTTCTCACACTTTTGGATGGAATGAACAGGCGTGTCAAATACTGACTAAATCTATAATCTGTGTTCCTTCAGTAACTCTGCGTTCCAGGACCCAACGTATCCTTTTGGAAATCAATCCGTGGCCCCAGTAAACTTCAGCCATGCTGGGCTCCTACATTTTTGCACACATCTCTTTGACCTCAACAAACACAAACATATGTTCAAACATTGCAAACTAAATGTTTGTAAAAAAGATAAGGATCTTTTCACTGTCTGATTAATTAGCAATAGCCACAAAACATGACTCTGGTAGGACCTTTTTGCACATACCTACCATATTACTTTCGTCACAAACCAACAATACAAAGCTCACTATCACCGATTGAAACACTTTCACCTATATATTACAAAAGCGATCTATTACACATAGGTCACAGCTAATTATAGGTACGTAATGACCTGCTATCAGTAACCTGATTACGAAACTATCACTATCTATCAGTGTACTGTCTCTAGTCTAATTAGAACTTATAAATCATATCGGGTATCTGACCCCGGCTGACCCTTCGACGCCTCCGCGGTTTCAAACGGGCTTCGTAAACGGTTCCGTCTTTCTATTTCTGTTAATGTCATTTTGTAACAATGGCGTCTCAAATTGATTGGGTTTTGTAATTATTTTGATGGGCTGCAGTATATTTTGTTTTATTTCGAACATATTTTTAAAAAAAGAACGAGAAATTAAAAAAATAATAATAAAAAAAAAATTGCGTGTGTCAGAAACGTAAAATATTTGACGTTTTTTTTTGTAATCAACTGGCCATTTATTAAAATGAAAAAAAAATGATGCGCTTGAACCTAAAAAAAAAATAAAATAAATATATTTTATTTTATGATGTTTCTAGTACCGTTGCCATTTTAATTACTAATCTGGTTAATAACAACGTGGGTGTCATAGAAACTTTATAATTAATTATTATTATAATATTATCAGCTATTGTAGGCAATACGGTACTAACACATAACTATCAGACATTTCTACGCCCATTGGCATTACAAATGTGCCGACGTCAAGCGCTCAAAACATTCGTAATACAAATTGGTGTCATGAACCGTAATTAAATAACACACTTTATATATTAATAAATTATATTAACTATACCCACGCACGGTAGTCACTGCAATATTTATTACTAGTTAATATATTAAATTAACAATAAGGAGCTCTAAAATGTCGGATTATTTCAAAATTGTGATGCTCTTCTGTCATTTTTACGATTGAATGCGACGTTTAATTTAATTTGGTAAATTAAAAACGGTATTTTTAATAACGTGTAATGATATTACATTGTAGGTACTAAGTGAAATAAATTATTGAAGGGACACGCGTCCTAACGTTCCATAACTAATTAATTAATTATAATATTCAATGTCATGAACTCGTGACTGATTTATTGTAAGACATTCGTTGCAATGGCTGAGCACGTTTCGTCAATAAATTTAAACGCACCAAAAGCAACAATCAATGACATTTTGTATGTCGTGCTCTACCTTTGATCTGATTGATACATTAGACCGACGCACACGTGGGCCACGCTTGGTTTGTACGTAGAACCACGTCGCGTGGCGTGGATCTAATCATCATAATCTCAGCCGACAGACATCTACTGCTGGGCATAGGCCTCCTCCAAGCGACGCCACAACGACCGGCCCTGTGCGTATCGCATACAGCGGATTCCCGCGACCCTCGCTAGGTCGCCGGTCCACCTTATGAGGGGCTTTTCAACGATGCGTCTCCGATGTAGCTCTACAAGTCTAGTTGCAATATAAAATGTATAGAGACCGAAGCGTCCAGATCGGCATAGGTACGTGGCCCACGTGTACGCAATGTAATTCTACCATTATGAATAAACATATCACCTGGAGCATATGAATCAACACAAACAGTCGGAGAAAGTAGGGTAACATTAAAAACGTCAGTTACTCTAAAATAGGTATAAAAACAAACTACTGTACAGTTACAATATATCTTTTGAGCCATAAAAATCGTAAAAGGAAGCGCGAGTAAATCAAACTGACCACGAATTCATAAATTTTTATGTCTCTATCAGGCCATGTGAGGAAAGTAGCCATTTTTGCGATTTTATTTTATTTTTTTGTCGCTACGACTGTCGCCAATTAGAGCAGAATCAATTTAATAGTTCCATATTTAATTTATGAGGTCGTTAATTTTAAAGTAGTCGTATGCCTACTAGTAATGAAATATCCAATGAAGAAATATAGCCAAAATTAATAAAAGATGACAGATAGGTCCAGATTTAATCTACGAGTAATTAAATTTAAATAAGAATAGAAATATTAAAGCTATAATAGGATCGCAGCCTAAAATGATAAGAACATCTATATTGTTAACTAACTGTCCCCCGCGGTTTCACCCGCTTCTTTGGTTATTGCTCCAGTCTATAGATTTTTTTTCAATTCGAAGTAGTAGTTCCTGATATTAGCACATATAGACAAAAAACAAACTCTTCATCTTTATAATATTAACATAGATTTTGTATAAGACATAAATAACGCGAAAACTATAAGGTAAGTACTAATTATACCTAACAGCTTCCAGCAAATTAAAGTAACACTAATGAATCAGTTTTCATTATTTATATCAAGCAATTTAACTAAATCCCGATCGTTATTAACAATATTTACATGTTATGTCTTCATTTAAAGTTAGGCTATAAATTATTCTGTTTTCAATAAAAATGCTTCCATTTCTAAAATAACCGTTATTTTTATTATTATCACTCCGCCTAACGAGTGTCAGTATTTAGGTATAATCTATACAAACTAATATTTTATATTATATAGCTGTAGAGTTGTTTGAAATTTGAAAGCTCAACAACTACTAAATAGTTTGAATTGAAAAAAAATATGTTTTGGATAGCATATTTATTGAGAAAGGCTATATGACTATACAACATCACGCTGCGACTAATAGGAGTAGAGTAGTAAACAAAGACACGGGATAATCCCCGGAAACAGCTAGTGAAAAATACATTTGAAATTAACAAACTTAAGATCTCACAAATCTTACATTTTACAAATCTCAGACAGTTTTTTTTGCTCCAAATTCTATGAAGAGCGTCTGCAAAGAAATTGAAATGAAGCTCGAAATTACTATCTTTAATTAACTTCTGCTTCTTTTAATTAAATGGTCATTAGTCATTAAAATAATTAGTTTAGTTAAGACTTCATTATCAAGTTCTTGTTTACAGTTTATAAGCTCCCATTCTCGCTGGATTAACGGCTGAATCATAAAAGATAATTAGTGTTATAAGTCTTAATTAGTTTTGTAAAGCAAATAATTTCGTTTTAATAACTAGAACTATTCAGGTGACCGTGTCAAGTTGTGTTACAGTTAGTGTGTGTCTTGTTACTAACATAGGTACTAAGGACAGACAGGATTCTGACTGAATGTCGGCCGTGATATACAAATAGGCACAGAAGTGTCACTGTAAAACTACTTTAGAAAATAAAGTTACTTTTGTTTTGTAGAAAATATTTTCTTTTTGATGCACTTGCTGTATTGTCTGGTCCTGAAAGAGCCTAGTAAACGTAACCGCAGGAAAAAGCTATATCGCAACAAAACGTTTTGGGAACACATTCATTGTACGTCCAGCTAAGGAGTGGAAATCTCTACTGGAGCCTGTGTATCCTCATAGCTATAGCATGAGTATCCTTTAAGTCAAGAGTGAATAGGTTAGTTCTAGGCAAGCGCACTCTATCGTGGACCACATCATCACTTTCTATCAGATGAGTTAGTGGCTAAGTGCGAGACTATCAACAATAAAAAAGTTAACCAACCACATTAAGATTTAAATCCATCATCATTAGCAAGCACCAAGCAGTGATCCGCTCCTTCAGACGCTAGATATCCTAGTCGTGACTGTACACTAAAATTTAATAAATCATGCCTTACAAGCTTTCGTATTCCATAGTTTTAGTCAGGGATGTTAGCTAAATCCGTAACCGAAACTATCGGATATCCGGATTTAAAATATATCCGTAATCGTAACCGATGTTTCGGATAACAAAGTAGTCTTAATAACAGGTAACGAAAGGTTTTTGTTTGTTTTTCCCGGCCAAAAAATAATACCTAAAATCATCATCTACCTAGCCTTTTCCCAACTACATATATTGGGGTCGGCTTCCAGTCAAGCTGGATTTAGCTGAATACCAGTATTTTACGTGGAGCGGCTGCCTAAAAATACCTAAAATATTGATTAAAAATAAAATTCAAATCTTGCTATTATTATTTTACTTTTTTATATTTTACAATTTATTTACTGAAATTATAATCACTAGTAAATAAAAATGTACAAAAGCGGACAATGACTCTTCTAATATCCGGAATAATATTATTTCTATATCCGTACGAATATCCGTATCCGAATTCCAAATGACATCTCTGGTTTTAATAATCCAAGCCAAGGTAAAAGTCTCCCCACATAAAATGGTACGACGTTGGAGGCACGGCGCGACCTCGCCTATGGTGCATTACCATGGGCCATGGGGTCCCATGCTGGCGTGCTAATGCCGTAAGTTATACCCCATTGTCTACCACTGTGTGACACGGACGTGACGAGAACACCAAAATCCTGTAAATCTGCACGGCTATAAACATTTTGTATGGAGTTTTGAAAGTTTCGTAGAAATGTATTGGTTTGTGGATGGTGATGGTTCCCTATTTTGCTAGGGAAAGGATTTTCCAACAAAAGATGAAAGGACTGTGTGAAAGATGGGGCTTATTTACCTATTGTTTAAAAAAAAAAAACAACAAAATCCAGCATGGAGGTTCTAAAATCAAAATTTTCTATAGGGAATTTAAGATTCGAATCCGCTAACAATATTTAAACTAAATATAACGTTATACGAATTATACGAGTTTTACTAATAAGGCTTTATGTGTCTGGGAAATGGATAAATTCTGTTAGAGAAGCAGGTATGGTAGAAAAGATATATTATGTCGTCTACAGTCGATATAACTGTAAATAAATAAAATGGAATAGAGGCCAAAAAATTAAGATGATAACGTTTTTGTATATTTCAGTAGGTCTACGTCTACCTAAGTACCAATTCTCTAAATAAAAAAAGTAGCTCATAAACTTGTCTTATTATGTACTTCTCTGAAATACTATAAAGTTCTTGATTGTGCAGACTGGTGCAGACTGTCAGTCGAATACTAAATGTATTGAAATCCAATATTAAGTATTGATTGTTTATGTCCAACGCGAAATAACCCATAAACTTTATATTGATTGTTATTTAATGGCATTAATCATTACGAAGGTACTCTACTTTCACAATGTTTAATTTTAATAACGAGACACTACTCAATAATAAATTAAAACCAGTTTAATAACGTAGAGGAAATCATAAAAAAAATTATGGTGATAACAATTTCATAATTCTTTAGTTCATTAGCTGTCCATAAATATCGGAACATAAACTTAACGGTTCTTTTTTTTTTATAAAAAAAAACCATAGAGTAAAGAGAGCAAAGACAACGCTGAAGGCGCGATCAAACACTCAACAGTTATTTTAAAACGTAGTGTTGTAATAATTAGCCGTTATAGCGTTAACGAGTGTTGCGCTATTAACTATATTAACGTAGTCACAACAGTTTTAACGGTTTAAGGAAGTCGTTTTAACAGGCGCGACAAGAAAGTTTTTATGACATCACTATTTATTTGACAAGTTTTTCCGCTTCTTTTAGACTTTGTTTTCGGTAACGATGACATTTTAAGTGTAAGTTTACAAGCTGACGTAATTATGAATCATTTGGGGAATCTACCTAAAAGGTGCTTTGATGTTTAGATAGTAAAAAATCCGAGAATTGTAGCCGTTGACATCAAAAGTTTTGTTCAACGGATTTTCCCGTAGATACCGTAGAGTAAAGCGAATAGCTACTGCCAACCAAATAACAGATAAAATGATATAAATACCTAAGTGATTGAATAAGAAGAACTAACGCTTTGAGGGTTAATCAAAGCCTCAAGTTGTCACTAAAGACACAAAACACGTCCCCCATTTAACCCTACGCGGCTGAATCAAAGCAGCTAATTTTCATTTTTCATTTCCGGCTTTGAACGACACCGACATTGCATTTATATGGAGTTTTAATCCTAAACATGTTCGAAGTATGAAAGCCGAAACCCGAAGGCCGAAAGCCGAAAAGCATATGCTCCACACGATGTCATTACGTCATGGTTCCGTTTCTATGTATATTCATAAGTTGACACCTCTGCGGTAGGTAGGTTCCTATAATTAAGTCGGAATGAAAGGGATTTCCTTTACAACGGCACTTAGTGATGGAATCAAAGAGTAATATCTTTTCTATTGCAGCTTTGTTCTGAACAATATCGTCGTTTTTATTTAATGTTTCCTACATTATGCCAGTTCAGTGTCATTCCATGCCATTGCAATGAAAAATGTTAGTATCATAGGTTTACAAATGGTTCTGTTTAAGAGAAATAATCAAAATAAAAATAGTTTTATAGTGGGACAAAGTAATAACATGTGATTTTATAACGCCAAGAAATAAATAAAGCTTACGAAGATTTGAAGGAAGCGATTGCTTCTCGAAACTATTATGAAATCTAAACAAAATATTATTAAGCACAATAATATCACTAATGCTTCCTTATTTTCATAGCCTCTTCAGAAATGATCGTTTGAATAATGAAACTGTCAGAATAAAGTCTATTTTTAAAGTTTAAAGTCATTTAAAGTCTCGGCACATCACCGATGGAGGTGCTCCGTCATAAAATTCATTGTTAGCTTTCATAAATAAATGTGACGTTATTTTAATACGATATAACTTTATTTTTACTCTGTTTCGCAAGCTTTAAATCATAATAACAAATTGCCTTTTCGGCTTTTTTGCACATCACTCGCACTATGTCTTACTCATATTTACATATTATAATTTAATTAAAACTATAAATTCACTTTATGGCGCCTAGTTTAGCTACCGTAAAACTTAATGATGACCATAAACCTATATTATAAAAATAATTAAGAAGACTGCAATAAGTTTCTCAATTATAAATATCCTAAGTTTTAAAATCTATCAAATATGTAAGTAAATTCTAACAAAATTCTTGCATATTAATTGCGCAATTTAAAAAAAGGCGGTTGGATATTGAAAATATTCTTATTTTGAAAAAAAAAGACATAGTAGTACCTACCTTTTCAATCAACGATTCTAATTTTAAAAAATATGGCGTTTTTGACGTAAAGTAAAGTAAAGTATTAATATTCGTCGAACGGTTGCATTTGGGGATCGTGCCATACATTGTCATAAAGCTCACGACCAAACAACACGACGACTTGAACGCCTTTTGTATGATAATGCAAACGATTTTTTGATATTTTAAAATACTTATTTCGGTTCTTATTATTATTGAGGTTCATTTTCGAGCGGAAAGGCAATTTATTTTTATAAAGTGCCTGAACAAATATTATATTTATAAGACGGTTTGATTACAGGTAGCGCTTTTTGAAGTTAGTTTATTGTTATTATTCATACCTACTCGTAATTTGCAGCATTATTCATGAGTCTTTCGCTTGAGCGTAAGGTCAACGGCCTGGAACTTCTTAATTCAAATAAATCACACACGTATAATATTCGACGAATAGCCTACCCAATTTTAAATAAAGAACACTCAAGTTGCCAATATTGGACATTGGCTACGTGATCGAATTTAGGGCAGTTCCAGTGTTGTTACAAACAAAATATTGAATTACCGAAAATTTAAAATGCATGTGACTCGGTTCCACAACATAAAAGTGTAATCGATGCATTATTAAGAGCTTTGATAAACACTGGTCGTTTGCGACCACTTGTGCGGTCGAAATTTGGCCTAACGACGTATAAATATGAAATTTGCAAGCAAGCGATGCAAAATATGCTGCAGACGTTTACTGCAGCTTAAATTTTGCACTTAGTACGAGGTATGATATTACAAATTACTACTTAAGCAATCGAAAATTTAACATAAACTTCAGTTTTAATCAAGTATGTTCTAAAATAGCTCTACCAGCTACCAAATTTAGTATGAAAACTGACCGTAAATCCTTTTCCAAAGTCTAAACTTGGTCCAAAACCCTTCCTTTACAATTTGTTGTGCCTAATTTTTTCCATTGTCAGCGAGCCCCACCTCAGAACTGTATTTTTGCAACACGTTTGCATTTTAAGGAAAAACATAAGTAAGGAATTATGCGCGATGAATATTATCGTGCACATTGTGCGAGACGAGTGAGCACGTCTAAATTTCGGCGCGTCGCATAAATCCGGGACGCCCACTACACTATGAGGTGATAGGGCTGTCGACAGATGCAATGAAAGTACGGAAATTAGAAAGAAATATAACCACATATAGGCAATAGAATTATCATCATCATGTCAGCCAAAAGACAAAGGTAATAGAATATAAGGAACAAATAAGACTACAAAAATGCATACAAATGTGACGATGGTGAGATCTGGGAATGTAGGTAAGACCAGAACCAAGTGTAGTAGAAGAAAAAGTCGAACAAACTATATTGGCAATCAACACTCAAATACGAGTACTTGCTAAGTTCTCGCTCCTGCTTCTAAAATTACACGATCAATGTCAATCACTTCCGCCGGCTACCAACAAAAACCGCCATTAATAAAACAAATTCATTTAACTTAGAGACCATAACAATTACATACAGAGCAAAAACTCAAGAAGAACCACAATATAATACAGAACCTGTATTCAAGTTCCAAGAAAACTTATAAAAGGAGAAAAAAGTTCCTAAGTAAAATGCACGTAGGCATCCCTGTTGGCTGCGCCGAATAGGGTTGTGCCAACTCGTTTATTTACGACGAAACGATTACGAATTCTGCGTGTGGGTCGAATCGTGTGCTGCATCCCTGCACAATGATGCATAAAAGAATACGTGATGCTTTGAGATGAGCCGATTTGTCGTCGTTAGCAGACGGTGTTGACGACACTGCTGCTTGTTAGCGTGTTAGGTTATGTGTGTATTTGTTGAGGTGGGCAATTCTGTAAAATTGATTTTGTTTATACTTTGTTTCTGTTTTTGATTAGCCCGTTATACAATATAATATTGATGGGTGTAGTTTCTAATCGAACCTTTAGTAGTATACCTTTATGACTCTAAATAATTGTATGTATACCTTTGATAAAACAATGTATTTGAGACTACAATTATATAGGATTTTTCATATACAATACTAACAATTTATTGTTATTGTTAGGTTATTGGTAGACTATTTGGTACACAACACTACTCGTAAATTCATCTCAGAACCAAAACCACACTCCAAGTTCTATTTCATCCATATCATTTGTTTCATCCGACTTTTCCTCGAACGATCTCGCAAACACTCGAAGTCGAAACTCGCCCAAATTACATACAATCAACATTCCCTCGAAATAACCCTTTCAGTATCGAAAAAATAATACGAAAAGTTACAAAAAGTTCGGAGCTCCGGGCCCTCAGATGACAGCATGATATATCCCGCAATATGATTTGTTACGCATGTAACATGTTACGTTTTGATTTGTTACACTTGTAACAAGCGGGGTATTTTTAACGAGCATGCAAAAAAAGATGTACGAGTGTGTTGCGTAAGATTTAATATCCACTTGAGTTGCTAAATACGTTAAGATGTAATGATAATAATATTTATTTAATCGTTTTACACAATAATACAAATAATAAAATAAGAGCCAACAAGTGAACCTTAAACAAATAATTATAGCATATCATAACATCAGCCTTATAATGTTCCCACTGCTGGGACTCAGGCCTCCTTTCTAAGAGAGGGAATGGGCCGTAATCCACCGTGCGAGCCTAATGCGGTTTGGTGAGAATAAACAAATAATTATGCCAGTGCCCAACGAACTATGTATAATATAAATAAATTATTAATATTTAGGGACTCAATCATAAAATCTTTTGATGAGAGATGAACGTTTTGATTTGTTATACTTGTACCAAGCTTTAACGAGCAAGCAAAAAGAGACGTATGTTCAATGTTGCATAATTGGGGGTTTAAAGGGTTTTAAAGATCCACTTGATTTGCTAAATATCTTAAGATATATGCTTGCAAGGCGCATTACTGTCATTAATGGATGGGTTTTCGTAATAAACGGTTTTAATATGCAATGAAGACGACACTGCAATTTAGTTAAACGGACACGTAGAGAAAAAAATGTCCTTCATAATCTTGAGTTCGTGTGAAAATTAACTGTATACTTTTTACACGTGTGAAAGAATCTTTTAACTGGAAAAGTTAACACCAAAAGAATTAATATTGAAGAAAGCAATGACATTTCGCCCAAACAAATCAGTTTTAAACCATACTTAATTATAATTTCTCCGAATGTGAGATAATTTTAAAACCGAAGATAACGAGCAGGTATAACTAACAATTTTCTTTCTTTCTCGTGTTAAATCAATTTTTACTTGAGCGAAAGTGTCCTATTGACATTTTGTAAGAGTAATGAGGCCCGCACTAGCAAGCGAGCGTACTTTGACGAAATATATCGACAACTTAATCAAATTACGCACGAATTATCACAAGGTTAAAACCGAACGCACGACGCACGCAAAATTAATGCTTGACAGCCCTAACTCAGGGTTGCCATACTTTTAAATTAAATTTTATAACGTTCCTAATTTTGAATTTGGAGTAGCTTCTTTTTGGGGTCCTTGCACATCGTTGACACACGGCATCATTACTTTAAATGATGCCCTCTAAAACTCTTGCTTTTTAATTGCCATACAAAAAAAAATGCGATAAAAGGTTTATTTTTGGTCCCAAACGGGGCCAAACAACTCTAAAACATTCAAGGACACAGGGTCCTTAAATATCCCAATCGGACATTATTAATAGCAGCCCTGTAGTATCCAAAAGTCAATGGTGTGTAATGGGCACGGTCCAATCAATTAAGATACGGCCGCGTGTAGAGACAACGCCACCCGCGCCGATGTAATCGCGGCTTTACGCCTCAATTACTCGCTGCAAGTGTGTGCCCGCCTTTATACGTTATGAATTCTGCCCGACGAGTTTTGCACGCGATGTCTGGTCGTGTTTAACTGTGTAAATCTAAGTTTAAACCTTGATCGAGTTCTAGCTCATTTAATGTGCTGCGTCAAATTTCAATTGACAATATATTTTGACAGGTTACGTGGAGTGTTACCGCAGTTAATCCGCACATACCCGCGAAACGAGACACAATAGTAAAACAATAACAGCGCGGTCTCATAGGACCGGTTGGGGATTCAAACATTAATGGGTTGTGGAGGTCTGGTAGGCAGCCGCTCCTCATAAAATACTGGTATTCTGCTAAATCCGGCTTGACTGGAAGCCGACCCCAATATAGTTGGGAAAGGGCTAGGCTGAAGGTTGAGAATATATTTTGACAGGCTTTTGATAGTTTGTCGGAGTTTGTTTTTCCTAAAGGCTACATATAACCTGGGGATTTTTAAGTCAAATATGAATAGGTTAATTATCGGTTACTTCTAGGCAAGCGCGCCATCCTCGACCACTTTGTCACTATCCAAATAGGTTAATAAACGTTCACAAAATGTCTTCAGCGTGGCGTACAGTTATCCCAACATACTGTTATAGCTATAAACGTTACAAATTTCGATGGAAATGGCTTCGTCCGTACATAAAATGAACGCAATTACATACAATATAGAAATTCTAAATAAAATGGGATCGAAAACCCTTCAACAAGAGTGTAACAATTATATTTTATGATCCATTACTTGTTTGCCGACGTATTGGCTATGTCGCCATGACATGCGATCGAAGAAATTGAAAATAACTTTAAAAATAATAGGAGTGTACGTAGTTTAGTATATACATTTACGGCCGAAATTAATAATATAATCAATCTATCACATATCGGAGATTGAAAAACAAATGATACCATACAAAAATGTACATGTTTTCTGTTGTTTCATTTGTTTTTCAATCTCCGATATGTGATAGATAGGTTATTGGTTTCGGGCGTTAGTTAATATTTGAGCTAATTATGTGAATAATCGTCACTAATATACTGATTCATCTTTTTTACAACGCCAACTAAATATTCTTAGTCGAAGAGCGAGCGAAGCGAGATCGGAATTATAGAACACTCCGATATGAACGGGTTAGGTTAGAAGACTAAGGTTGGAGCGCAACGGAGCGAAACTCCCACCTTAGCCTTGGTGGTTATTTAGGCCGTAAAGGACAACTGAAGGAACACAGGATTTTATTCATACTTTCTCTTGCTCCATCCAGAGCGAGAGGAGTCATTTGATTATTTCCCACATGAAATTAAGAAAAGAAGAAGTTTAAATATTTAAATATTTATAAATTGTCCTAAGGAACACATAGCATTATTCTGTGAGAACCTACTTTCAGGTTAACTTACCATTGTGTTCCCAAATTCGTCGAAGTTGCGGCAGTAACAACTCAAACTGTGTATTCAGAAGTGAGTTTTTCAGAATAGCATTGCTGTTTTACATTATACCTACACATTCACACACCCATATTGTGATTATTAAAAAGAAAAAATAAATTATATTGGTGATTATAATTTATTTGTGATTTAGGTTTATAACATGATCGTATTTTGAAAAATTGTTCAGAAGCTAGTGAACTATAAACACAGGTTCAACATCAAGTTTAACAACGATTACCGCCAAAATTTAAACGAATGCTGCTCTTTAAAACCATTTCCAGCACCTGAAAACTTTCCAATTCCCCACTGCGGAAAACTTCACAGATATTTTTCCTCCAACAACGTTCTATGAGAGAAAATCCTGCAACTGTCATATTTTACTATGAAATATCACGCACCAACGCAAACTACGACTTGCACAGTAACAGATGGACGAACACGACGATATTGTAACATTTCCCACTCCCCAGATTTATATTAACTCCTTTGAACTCTAGATATGAAACTAGGTATTATTACATTTTATTTTTGCTTGCTCTTCTTGTCGGAAAAACTTATAAGAGACTTTTCTCGGAAGTAAGAAGCTCTTAGTGGTTTTTGCGAACTAAGATGAAATCTATTTTCTTCTCGAACCGAGCTAAGACATACTTTGGTACGTAGTTGTGTTCGCTAGAAGGTTGGGTTACATTTTCCAAGACAGCGCATTGCCTTTCAGATGTAAAGCAGTCACAATCATTTTGTAACTAAACTAAACGATTACAAATGCTTTAATGTTGGTACTAGAACAGTAAATTATGTAAACATGGTAACAAAGGGAGACAAAATATAAAGGGACACAATTAACTGCTAACTGCCTCAGTATTTAGGGTTATTACGAAGTAAGTATATTTATTTGTATTGGCGTACACAACTGCTCAATTATAGCGGGCCGACAGTGTTTCAGTCACCGATTTCTATCATTTTAATGACGATTTACACTGCGGAGCAATAATTATAGCCCATAGCAGTGCGGTGCATGGAGGGCTTTATTGCTTCTATTACACATTATCACGTCAGCACTGACAGTTAAATTATTCAATTCTTTTTTATTGATTAAAATGTATTTTGGTGTGTGTAGTTTTATTTTATTGTGCTGGAGTTAATGGGCACTTCCTACGTACGACGTACGTAGGCATTATACAATATTTATTACTGGTAGTTGCTTTATTTTTATTATGGGCTCTTAAGATTCTGCTGCTACATATTTTTTTATTGGCGCTATAATGTAAATTGGATTCTTCTTGGAAGCTTAAAAAGTTAATTCACTGACAAGAGTAAGTACGAAAAACAAAAGTCAAATACGCAACTGATTGTTTAACTAAACATGACACACTCATACTTTCCACATTTCTAGTTTACCTCTTAGCTCCTTATTATCATACTAAAACAAATGACAGCTGTCATCATCGCCAAAGAATCCGTCAAGTGCATTCAAATACGTAATTTCCGGAATTTTCTCGGTCAGCCGAAAACGGGGCCTCGAGTAGTAAAGTTGTAATTATCGTTCATTTACATTTCAGTTCGTATCTTTGTCTTTCTTTAGCGAGTTGTAAACTATTATAGGGTTTCAAAATTATAGTCTTAGTCATAACCTTAATAGTAAACTGGTACAAAAATTGAGGTAACGAAAATGTTTTAGACGGGGTTACATATTTTTATTTTAACAAAACATGTTACCCATTACTTCGAACTATTTTGTATCGTCATGGGTGCGTTCACATATATTTAAAATCATTTTCACAAGATACCTAAACCCGTGACATCTATCTCTAGGTCATAAAAATATTTTTTCCGCGCAGGTATCGAAACCGCTACACTAGTGCAGCATCCAATTGCTCAACCAATTAACCAACCTTGTTTACAAATGCCAGAGCCTGCCATAATATTGATCAACACAGTACACATATAAAGTTCCGAATTAAAACTAAACTTTTAAATTTAAAGAGCCCTACCTGCTTCATTTACCAAGTTAGCAACACTAACGAAAGAATACATTTACTTAATATCGCAATAAAACCAAACGAATACAAAATCTACGCAAATCTCATTCGTAATTTACATGTAAATCTGTATCAACACCACACTAGGTGTCAGTAATTAATTCATTTACATACTGTACAGAAAGACGTTTTTCTACATGTCCATATAAACTTGTAGAATCGCTTTCTAGGTCTCTCTGAGTGCGAGTTGTTTTTACGTCAACGCGTTCGAAACATTTACCTCTGATTGGTTAACAGCTTAGAACGGACCAATCGGAGCGTCGAACGTCATAAACGTGTTCGCACTAGGCACCCTGTAGCTGATTTGCGTAAACCAATATGGTATAATTGACTGATTCCAGTCAGTTCTTGAGTAACGTGTATATGTTGAGTACGGATATAACATAATCAAGACTACAAGCTAATCGTTAGTAGAAAATGTCGGTTACATTCAAACAAGTGTTCCAATAAGTCTCTCGGAGAGAAAACTTGAACTTCCAAATGTGTCTGCACATTATTCAATGTGGAACGAACTATGCGATGTAGGTTGACGACTTGACGCTAACTACTGTGCCCTGACTTTGGTTACTAGATGCAAATATTATTAGGTCAGTGAGATAGAATCTATAGCTGCATAGAAGACTAATAATGTCGTCAATGTACGCAACTTGTAATTAAGACCATCGTAAATTTACTACAAACACTAGAAACTGCAATAAATAAAGATTTATCTGAGAATCGTCTCCAACCGTCAGTGACTAATATTATAGCATACTAAAGCATTCACATAACCATCGCAATAAATCATAATAACTAAACAAACATACATATTCATTTACTGAACAAACACTTAAGTAAATAGAATTGTCATTTGAATAGTAAATCTTCGCTTTCTCTGTGTATAAACAAACCATAAATCATTGTAACGAAAAGCCATTAGATTGAAAGATGCTAACTTGAGATTGAACTGCAAGTCGGAACTTAGATCGGTAGAACTACTTTATCAGAGAGATATGACGCCCACGTACGCCGCGACGATACTGACAATAAATAACTTATGCGCTCGCGTTTTATATGCCCCCCACTACTCGCGGTAGCTAAAGTTCAATACACTTTTTTTGCAAAGATGGCTACCTAGATACATTTAGTAGATCATGATCTAAACGCTAGCGACATGCGCCGGAATATTTGAAAGAGTTGCCGTGGTCCTGGAACACAAAGGGCAACTGACAGAACACAGGTCAGTTTTTGGTCAGTAAAAGCCCGACACGCTCTCTCACCCTGCCTAAAGCGAGAAAAGTTATCTGAAGCTTTCCTACCTGTAACAAAAGCACTAGCTACATAATAAATATCTTTACCCTGAATTGCGGCAGTTTGTTCGATTTCGTAAATGTCTTTTATATCTTCATAGCCTGATAGCTAACTGCTCACCTAATATCGTTATCCAGTGTGGACACATTTACGACTTCTCCTAGGTAATACAGTTAGTAGCGAGTTATTAACACTGTTCTCAGGAAAGCCCAACTCTCTAAATGTGTTCCGTCTCTTCTATTGAATTACAACCGTCGAACTACCGATAGTTGAGTTAAATACTTCGTTTTATTACCAGCAGTTTAGAATAGGAAAAGCTCTATTCAGGACCCCAGGTGTTTGCCAATAAAACCGTTATAAATGACAATAAACCCGTGATCTATCGACGATCACTTTTGTTTTCTAATAAAGGCACGTTGATATAGTGCACCGACAAACAACCGACAGATCATAACATAATTCAAACCGTTTAACGGCGAGCCTGTGTAGAGATAACTTATTTTTAATAAGGCATTCCATTAAATTCGTACGACTGTCGATTGAGTGCAGAACTAATAAAAAGGAGGCAGGCATCATAAATCGTCGGTATATCGGTTATCGAGTGGGTTGGCGCCAAGAGGTAACAACGTGCGTCCGCCATCTTTGTGAAAAATGCGCGCGAGCTGCCGGAGCTAACAAGCGGCGGCCGCGGCGCCCGCGCACCACGTACTCCACCATATTGAAATACGGCGCCTATAACAATTTATCAAAATTAATACGGTTTCCTTCGTACTCGTATGTTTACTTTGGTGACATAGTTATTTCCTCGACACATTACAAACCTGTTGTGTCGGCAACTTGTTCTATAAATAAATCTCCAATAACTAAATTAACACCTTAAGGTGCGAATAAATGGTAATTTTGTAACACCATTGACAGTAATTGCGTATAAGACGTTTAGAGGCAGGACATTATTGAAGCATTATAATGAAACCTAGCCGTCTGACGACAACTTAATCAGATTTCACATGTATAAACATTAAGACGATTTAATAGACAGACATCGGCTGCTCAGGAAGGACTTAATTATACTCTACAGCTGCATACTTTACAGCGGACACATAAAAAGAAACTCTATTGGAATTCAAGGAATTTGAGCATATTGAACAACTGATTTTATCATCAGACCTTAGGTTCCAAAGACTCCATTGAAACGCCACAGCGTAAAAAAATCATTGGAAGCTATCACTATCACCCACGCTCCAGATAAGCAAATGCCCTTGAGACGGCGACACCAATTTAAATGTCCACATTCAACACTTAATACCGAAGCTTATACAAGCGGCTCCAGGCCGCCAGTCCTGCCCACGTCCAACGAAACCTGTACCTCCTCTTTCATACCGGCTTGTGATAAAATTTCGCCGTAAATACCCTCAGATAGGGAGAGGAATGCCGATAGCAATCACGTGACAAGTTTTATGGTCGCACCACATAAACGGACGGCTTTCAATCCACGCTGCAAAGAAGGAAGAATTCATCTTTTTGCACACCATTTCTTATTGACAGTGAAAAGTTTTAATCTTTAATTGAATCGTGGATAAGGAAGTTGTGGGCGCGACTTTTGGGATCGTTACTGTATTTTCTTGGAACGAAGAAGTCTGACTTTTTAAATTTAAGTGGAAAATTGGCAATTGTCAAGTGAAAGATCCAGTTATATTCTTCAAACTTTCTCTTGAAACAAACACTGTCTCACATTGCTGTCACGTAATCAAATCCCTCGGACCACCCAACTTAGTGAAACTGAGTCCAAAAACAATAATATCGCATGTACCGAATATTGTTAGATATTGTTGGAGTAGAGATAGTGGCGTCATTAATAACGGCATGTCAGCGGCGCGGCCAGTCGATAACATTTGTTAACATCGGCGAGTGGCGCGCCACAATGCGGCTAACATCGCCGGCGGACGTTAAAATGTACGAGTGTCACTTGTGGTGGGAAAAATTGTAGTAGCTAAATACGGGAGCGCGATTCAAATTGATTTAAGGCACTTGGTTGAGAAAATATTGGATTTTTTTTAAGAAGGTTTTGAAGCTTTCAGCCTTATAATTTTTCCACTACTAGGATTCAAGTCTTCTCTCTAAAGGATAAAATAGGCCGTAATCCACCACGCGGGTCCAGTGCAGGTTGACTAACTAAAAAGCTGGACCCAGATAAAGAAAAATAACAATTTATTTAAAACGTTTCAAGTTTAAGCAGCAGTATAAACTTTTTTATGGATAGCAACAAGGTTGATCAGGATGGCCACCTATAAAGCCTTGAAAAAAATGTAGGCGTGATCTACCTACGTAATATCTTCCCTGGAGAGTCGTAAATGTCGCATAAAGAAAAAATATAGTTAGGCACTAAACTAGCAAGCTAACATAAAAGTTGAAAAGCCACTGAAACCCTTATGTTGTTGTCACTTCTGAAGTAACATAACACCTCTATTTATTTCGCTAAGGAGTTAGGTCGGTCGCAAACTTAACAAGTACCTGAGTATTCTGGCTGCGTAACTCACGCACCTAATATAGTGCGGGTAGGACCTGGAACAACCACTTAAGACTATCACAATTTAAATCACACCACACCGCCTGGAATAAACTTTAAATGGAACAATCTTGTTCATGCTACATTTTAGGGCCCCGAAGACCGATCTAGGATGCATACTGTTTTCGTAATGCAAAACTGCATCTCGAGCCATGCTTTGTTGGGATACAAACGACGATCCGGTTTTACGATTGTCAGATAGCTTTTTGACCCCTGCTGTGTGCCATCTAGCGAACAAAACACTAATCCCTGTACTTATGTATGTTGTTACAACGATACTTTTGCTGTTCGCACGCAGAATATCTCTTTAACATAAATCTGACGACCCAATTCGCAGTAGCGGTGCGCCTTTTGTGTTTAGGGTCACAGACACGGCTCATTTTCATTATAGTACGAAATATTTTTAAGACAACAGCGGCAGATGTTTGTATGTGTCATAAATCTAAACAAAATGTCTCCTTTAAAAGCAATTCTAAATGTAGTTTTAGAAATCGATAAATCTGAACATACTGTTAACGATCTTAACAGACAGATATCAAGCACGATACTTAATTAAACATCATTTACTAAGGAAGTAATATATATATCAATTTCCTTAACCAGCCATAAATCATTATAAATTACACATTTTTGCCCATGAAAGTATTTTCAACCATTAATGAAGTAATGACAGACTCTTTCCTTGAAACGATAGAGACAGATTTCTCTCAATGCACACTAATAGATTACAAGAAACATGTATCATTCAATATCATAAATAAATAATATGGCCAATAAACGTAGTAAATCAGCTACAATCTGATTGATTAAGGAACACATCGAGGTCTGTGTTTGAATATCTATCAACAGAGGGGTATTTATTTAATTTATAGTGGCCATCTTGCGTTTAATTTTATGTGTTTCCCTTAAGACTGGATTTGATTGATGCTGATCATGTTTGTGTGTAACTGATTTGTGATTATCTGACCCAGTGTTATGTCCATCGTTTTCAAGTTTCAATTTATTACTCTTATGTTTTCTGCTCATACCTTTGTGTATTGAATCTACATTTAAAAGGAAGGGAAAAAAACGATAAATTTGCAATTCTGCATGTTGTCGTGCTGTGTACAGTTAATTGGAATTTCTATAAATTAAAAATGTTGAAGCACACAATCATCAAGAAAATACGACAAAATACTTGTGCAAACGGTAATTAAAAATAAAATAAAAAGGAAAACAGCTATCGACAAATGCAAATGAAGCGCAACTTCGCAGAATTAACAATACCTAGAATGAACTCAACCTTGCAGTGATAGGCTGCCTAGTTCACTATCGCGGTCTTACTTACGTGACTGCCGCAGCCACAGTGAGAGAACAGGATGATGTCAGAACAAAACCTGTTGGTGTTGCCAGCTATGACTCAGAAGGTTGCAATTTTTTAAAAACGCCAAACGGAAATTGGTATCGCGCGATGCATAGCGTCATTCTACCGCGAAATCGATTTGAGGCTGTATTTTTACCTCCTATAAGGATGTCAAAATATTTATTTCCTATCTGAAAACTAAATCGCTTTGTTGTAGAACCATAATGCCTTCAGTTTTAAGAAGTGTTTTTGTTTTAAATATATCTGTCTCTATTCATTTCCTCTTTCTTATTGAATAACAGCCCCATTTAAGAATAAATTATCACTACTTCCTATCTTAGCAATAGAAATATCAAACAGAGCGAGATGATAATTTCACAGCAAGAATTCTATATTATAATACTTCGATAATCTGAAAATTTACGGCCAGTAAACATGTTATGTACTCAGGTAATCCTATGTCATAGGCTATCAGTATCTGTGTACTGCAGCTTAACCTGCTACTACTGGTTATAGACATAACTTCTGCAGGCAAAACGTGGTGAAATCACTCGTGAACCAAGTTTATATATGCATTTCCAGAAAGTAATCAAATATGACTTATTGATATGTATCTTTAATGGCTTCGATGTATTCGAAGATGAAATGGATATAAAGATTACTGAGCAGAACTTTTTAGCTATATATGTAAGAGGTTTAGGTTATGTGAGACCTAGATGATGATGTTTCAAACGAAGTAGGAAATTTCTCTGCTTTGTAATAGGGACAATTATCACCTGCCTAGCTTTTTCCCAACTTCTCTAAAAATAGATACCAGTTTATTACCATTTTCAATATGAAAATATAAAATACTAAATCCCAATGAAGCTATATTTCAAAGAGTGACTACTTCTGTATTCTCAGAGGAGCTACCGTAAAGGTTCATTAGGTTAATCCCTCTGAGTAAATAAGACGACATTTATGCCATTTATAACGATAAGCACTTACTCAAATATTAAAAGTATTAAAATACGGTATATAATTAAACAAAATGACACGTGCGTTGTGAATATTAATCAGAAAATTCGTAAGGAGGTTACGTATGTGTGGAACCTGTTTGGTTGGCGCCATCATGCCAGTTATCATCAGACAAGTGTGTCACGAGAGTAAACATTGTATTGGCGTTTGGTAACTTAATGTCGTCTTTTGTTTTATATGTTTCTGTGCCAAATGGTTCTAGTTCTATAGCTGCAGAGTCATCATTCTCGGTATGTGAAGATGCGAAAACAAATAACGTCATTTATTTCGCAATACATGTTTCTTTAGCAAGCGCAAATTTTAGAGTTGCTGACGATTTGGATACCGTGTCCGAATTAAGACATTTTAATTTCCTGGTAATGTTGTCTGAATTGTCAGTGACACTAATTAGAATTTTAGAGAATTTTATGACAGAAGGTATATAAATATCTCTCAGTGATATAGAAAATCCGAGGACATCTCGTTGTGACAACGTAGCTAAACTAAACCAATAATGAAACAACATGGAGTTTCGCATATAGGTATTTAAATTATCCTTCAGCAATGCATACATAGGTCCTTCTACAGTCTACACGATTCCAAACCTAGAAACGTAATTTAGAACACAAAATGTGTTTCAAACTGTCACAAAGCTCAGTTTCAGAAACAAATGACCACAATTTGCTTCAGCAATTGGCACTATTTATCCAGCGGCCCGAATGCACAATGATACATTCATCTCAGATTATAATCTGCCACGGACAAATCTCTATGTTACTCGTATTTGCATTTTGATACAACTTCAATTTATTTAAGGTGGAACGACCTGTTAATGTCTTTAGTTAGGATTAAGCTTTAATATAATCATCTTCGTGGTTAATTTTTTGTTTCTTTGAGGTTTTATTTTCACTGAGTTAACTTACTGGACCGTTTATGCCAATGACTTATGTCTTTGATTAAACTTCATCTTTCCTGCCACACATTTCCTCAATAATCTTTCTAATAGACATGTTTGCCTTTCACAAGCAATTACTGCTGGGAACAAAAAAAAAACGACATAACTGACAGCCAATAATCGGGCGTCTTACCGTACTGACATTTTAATACAGCATAACTTAAGTTTAAATTATTGTTAAACGACAAACCGTGCAATCCATCATCTTGGATGTAGGTAAATGAACTTTAAGACGCAAATAGAAGTTCAAAGAACAAACCTGAATGGGGATTAAAATTACAACGCTGTTAATGGTGTTTTAATTAGGATTTATTAACACTGAGAGTTTAGGAGTGGAAGACTTCATCTAAATCGGGTTTTACTACTTCCGAAGTAACGGTCTCTTGGTTATCAATTTGGGGATATATTGTATGAAGGACCGGATCACCATTTTCAAAATATTTATGTTATTAATCTTCTTGCGCAGTTTTGTAAGGATGAGGTATTTTCTGGTGAGAAGTTACTAGACGGTAATGGCATAACATTGATTTAATGGACGTTGAAAGAGCAAAGTTCAACCCTTTCATCCGGAAACGTAAATGACGAGGAACAAGAAGTAATAATTGCGGAAATTCCGATTTAACTGGAAATAGATGTAACTGTTTTCATCAATACTGCAGTGTAAGTAATAGAATCTTTCAAAGCAGTATTCTATAGACAAAATAATTAATGTGACAAACCATAGTTCACTAAACTTGACAATGACATTGAAAGCGCATTCACAAAACAAAACATCTTTATACCTCTTCTTGAGCATTGACACCAATCTAATCTGCCTCAGGGTCGAGACGGCACGCTTTCTCCATACACTGTTTGGCGCCAAAATTCCTAACCTAACATTTTGACAGTCACAGACCTTCGAATTTGACGTTTACATAATTTTATTACTTTCATTGTTGTTTCGCGTTTAAAATTGAGAGAAACCGCGGTAAATTAATAAGTAATATTTTATGTTTCATAAACAGGTTATTGAAACTGTCATTTTAACACGATACGCTTTAAAACATGTTCAGACAACCGTAGAATTAGTAGCTAACTGAGAGACAAAATATCTGTATAAGTACAGCATTGGAGCGGGTTATTGCGTACGACATGTTGACGTATTGCACGGCACTGAGATAAAATATAAACGTAATGAAATCTTATTCTAATTTAACATAGCGTTCGTAAGCGAGGAAGGATGAAATGTCGGTCCGTATTACTTCCCTTCTAAGATATAATGAACAGTTTCATGCGTCTATTCTTCATTTCCTAGCATGTTAATGAAATAGGATTTTATGATAGATCATGTTATTTTAATCGAAATTTTTATTGACACTCAATAAGGCAGCAAACAAAATTACACCCCTTTCAAAGCACTCATTAAAGTTTGAAGTCCGCCATCAGTTTGCAGGTCCACAGATGATGATCCTTTAACCATAGATAATAAAGGTTTGCCAACCTAATAGCAAACTACTACCAACATAAAGCCGATCTCTCGCATAGTTGAAGTCCCATTAAAGGCGACAGTCGTCTTCACGGAGCCCTCGACATATTTGATCTGTTGTTCCTCGAACGTTCGCAAGTACGTGCTTGTCGAACAGTAAACCATTACCATTTAATAGATCGACTTGACCCACTGGCTAGTCACGAGCGTCTAACCCGACGGGGCCGCCTCACGTATGCAGATGCACGAGTCATTGTCATTCTTTTTTTTTTAATTGCGTTTAGTTGTGTAGATTTGATTGGGTTGTGCGTTTTGATTATGTAAAATGAAATGTGAATAAGGTAGCATATTGTATTTGTGCACCGTAATTAAGTGTATTTTAAAAACTGTTGATTGGTATGTTTTTTTTTCTAATGGCAACTTTCCTTTGTTTACAGGTAAGGCCACATTGCACCACGCTGCACACACCCACCAAAAACATGGCTAAGTTTATGACCAAATTAAAATCAACAGAGTTTAGAATGAATTGAGCTTAAAGCTTAATAAAAATAAATAGCTAAATTAAAATATATTTAGTATGTATTTAGATCAATTCAGACAGCTACATAAATTCAGCAATCACCGTAACGCTTTAGTCCAATTAATAGACAAGTAAATGAACTCGCCAAAATCATTTCAATCTGTTAATTTGCACTAAAATGATTTCATTGAATTCAATAGGCAAGAGTTGTTTAATCATTGTTTATTGTCGGCCATAATTCATGCGATTGCCGCAAACATAGGCAATAAAATAATAATTTACTGTTTTGTGTTAATTAACTACAATAGATATGTTTCAATATCGGGAATTACTTATCTGTTTTGATACCTAATGACGTCAGCAAACCACAGATTTTATCAATTATATAATCTGTGCAAATTTTCTACTGCATTCCTTGCGTATGCCAGTACCTATTTGGACAATGTTAAAAAATATAGCTTTTTAATTTGCCAATCCTAACATTCCAAAATATAAATAAAAAGGAATCCTATAAAATGAAAGCACTCCCAATAAAAATCCAAAATGAAAACTCAAGAGAAAACTTTTTTTACAGTAGCAACATTCTTCCTTCCTATTGTGCGACTAATAAAAAAAAATAAGGCATGGCATACAAATTACGAACAAAAAGGCACGGTCTGAAGAGGCGACTTTTTTACAGCCACATTTAATTTAGCCCCCAACAAAATAATGAATAAGACCATTTACAAAATTGCTAATTACCTGACCGTTTAATGATGTCGGCCCGCCCCACGGCAAGTCGGCCATTTTAATTACATTTTAAATTTTGTCGTATATTGTTACATGAATTTATTATCCAGTAGTTATGCGCTGCGTAATTTGGGCTGGGACTTCATAAAAAATATTGAAATTAAATTATAATTGATGGAAATTGTTACCGCTATGGGATTTTAATTGGGAATGAATTTGCGCCGCAAGTTATGACTGTTTTTGTGGTAGAATAGTGTCAGAGAAACCCTTTCGTGATGATAACTGCCGATAAATTCCCCAAAAAAAGGTGAGAAATCATCAAATAACTTCTCCCACTCTAGGTGAAGCGAGGCATCGTGTTAGTCTTTTCCTGACTAAAACCCCCATGTTTCTTTTGCCCTTTGCGATCTAAGGCCACGATAAGTCTCTCAAACATCCCCCAACAGTCGATTACTTACTTACTTTCAAAAATTGTCCAATACGTCAATCTAATTTACCCACTTATTGATCCTATTGTCATAACTAGACTTTCCAGCAGTTGTAGTCACAACTGTCAGTTCAGAAGACATCTACTAACCGCCTGAAAAGAGTTTCTAAACAAAACGTCACTCTGTCAGCAATACCTAACTATTGTCAAATGTTGAAACAGTTTGACACTGAGCACGTGACATTTCCATGAAGCATGTCAAACATTTGAGAGCAGAGCAATGACTTATGAATGAGGGTTTTCAAAAATGAGGACATTCACCAGGTGGCATCACTGAGTCTACAGGTTCAGGCACCTGTCAAAACTCTTGTGTTAATGACATAAGTTAGACATCCATATCAATGTCAAAAGTCAACGTCAAAATACATTTTCAAAAGTAGAAAACCTTTTGGCTAAGTTGCACCAACCGGTGCTGCAATTTTTTCTGAAAACTTTACTTTGTCTATTTTCTTTCATCACCACTGCTTTCAAAACAGAGACGGCTAATATATCGTATCGGAAACGGACAAAAAAAATCGAAGGCATCCACTAACCTGCACTGTATCTGCGTGGCGAATTATGGCCCATTTCCTCAGGAAACCTTAGTTTTGAGGAACCAGAAACATTATAAGGCTGATTATTATCTCCAGCATTTAAGACTTTTAACAATTTTCGCTATTAGAATAAAATTAATGTCCGAAGCAGCTACAAGTAGATCAAAGTAGCTAGATACGAATGTTATATTAATAAATACACACGAAATTAATTTTACAAATGTTCCAGTATTAAATTAATATAATGGCAAAACCTTCGTGTGCGTAATGTTGCCATAAGGGTAGCATAAAATATTCACGTAGGTATAGGTAGATAGTTGGCAACCCAAATTCGTTACAGCCTACGGGCCACAAACTGAATTTTAACACGGAAAACTGCCTTTTCATCGGTGTATTGTAAAATGATGCGAATGTATGTAATTACTGGTTTGTGTGTCGGTTTGTCTATAAATCTGTTTCTGTAGGTCTGTTAATTTGGTAAGTCTGTCTGTAACTAGAATTTCAGAACAACGGGAGTAAGACTTCATACAGTGTTTTTTTTTAATTAACCCGCCTATCCGCCTGATAGCCCCAGTCCCCAAATCGGACAATTCTCATAGTTTATAACTTTAGTTATAGCTAGTGTTTGACTTATTCCTAAAGAGGTGGCGATAAAAGAAGTTCCATAGGAGTATTTTATTAAATAGAAGACACACAACATTTTTCCTAGTCTAGAGATCGATTCAAGCAACCCTCAACCAACTAGGCAGCCTAACAATTATATATTTTAATCAAAATTCAAAAGCTTCAAAATTAACGTGTTATTTCCTTTACTGGATTTGTTTAATAAAGTTATATAATGCAAGCAACACCGGAGTTTTTAACTAGTTGGAACATGAAACTCCCTGTTTTTCGGTCAGCCATCTTCCCTAGGGGTGCACGGGGAGCGGTTACGGTAAACAAAACCGTAACTTTTACCGATCGTTTTACGTTTGTTGTTTTGTGCACGATTATGAAACTGTAAACTCGTGTTTACCTAATTTTGAGTGAAACTGTGCGTAGTTGGTTGTATAGTAGTGTAATAGCCTGTTTTTTTAATGCGGCCACTGTATAAAAATTATGACGGCAAAGCATGAAAAAATCAATTATTTGTCCATTGATTTTTATGGGCAACTAAACTAAATAACAGTTAAACCTGTTTTAAAAGGCAATATCTCCCTAATCAAGCTCCCGTAAAACTAAAAGATAATTAAATTACAAAACAATCCCCTCTTACGGCCCCTTTAGAAAGCGCACAATGGCCGTCAGGTAGCATAAGCCCTAAAAGAACCGCGCCTCAGTGTTACCCCAGCAATAAATAAAATAAAGCAATATTTCAGTATTACATGGCAACATAAAAACGCCGCGGATCGATGCGAGGATCCACAAATTTAATAACATCACTTCCCCAGAAGCAATTAGAGATGAAACGAAGGGCTTCAATGGTCTCTTCTTCGAATTAATCCCGTTACTGTTACCTACCCGTTTTTGAGACTATCTTTGCCAGAATTTTGCACCTTACTCCGTCGCAATAAAGGCCTCTCATAAATTTACCTATGTTCGGGACACTTGTGGCACTTCAGTGATATTTATTTGATACAAAGAAAGTGGTGAAATCGTGTGTAACGCCAGGACACCCAATTATTATGAGCTGTCGTCGACAATCTCTTAACAACGGAGCTTGTTACTGAATAACACATGGAGCGAACATATCTCAGAGAAGTGCCCATTGGACTGTGACAGTTCCGATAAAAATACGTTACGAAATAATACCAAGTGTAATAAACTAAAGGTCTCCGAAATATTATGGGATTACAGGTAAATAACACAGTTGCTATGAGAAAGTGGAAGCAAGACTTTTTTGAGGTAGTAATAATCAAATATTGAACAACTCCCTTTCTGAGTGGAGCGAGAAGGTCAGTCAGGCTTTTGCTGACTAAAACCCATCCGTGTTCATTCAGTATGTTGCACTTTGCATTACAGGGCTACGTTGATCATTTCTAATAATCCCACAGCCTAAGTAAGATTGGACACGTTCAAGAACCGATAAAGAAAAGCGGAAAAGTTATATTTTCCGCTTATCGGTATCGAAAATAGTAAGCTAAAAATTAAAGAATTTCATCAAATATGAGAGGCGATTACTTGAATCTGTATCTTAATTAATACAATATTGCCGGCCAAAACATTCTGAACTGAAAGGTTTTAAACCTACAAGGTGTCTCCTTTACAGAGATTCAAGCATGAGCAGCTCTACTAAATATTAATACCTATATAGTTAGTACGATTTTGATCCCAAATAACATTTGTGCATAGCAAAAACACAGTGATCACACGTGTTACGTCTTCTGGCAGCCATTTCCCAGGGTATACCAGCCAGTAGGTACCGCCAAGATGACAGATAATGTCGAGCAGATCTAATAACGCTTCGCTGAAGTTCGGCAGAGTTCGGCTGTCGTGCCGTTTGATTGGCGGAACTGACTGCTTGTGTTACGTGGGAATTATGTTATACCAACATGAGAAACTTATACGTTTATGTTTTTTTACTGTTATTGGATATTTGGCTATGGAAACGATATTAGGTTTCCTGTACATTTACGAGTTTAATTTACACGATCTGTTCTATGGGAAAAAATTGAATGTGCAAAAGACCTTACCCGTAGGTGATATTTGATCATAATTGTACATTGGTTCCATGACATTGATAGAAAAAATAGTGATCGTCGAAAGATGTACCTTATTATAAAAAAATAAACCAATAGTAGTAGTAGTATCAATAGATTAACCAATTTATTGTTTTAGTGGCATTTCTTCATATAGCTCCTCCCGCTCTTGGTAGAGTATCAGAGTTTTATCGACTAAAAACCACCTGTGCTCCTTACTTAATTGTTCTTTGGGTTTCAGGTCCGTGGTAACTCTTTTGAACAATTCCCCAACCCAGTCAGAGGACAGCTAAAATATAAGCTATTAGATACAGGAACACGTAAATATAAATGGTAAATCCACTTAACCACTTTAATTTACATTATAAGCTTCGATAGATAAAATTTCGTGAAGAAATGGCCATTTCCTTCTTATCTAACATAATGGCGCATTAACCTATCAATACCCGCGAAACGAGACACAATAGTAAGACAATAACAGCGCGGTCCTATGAGACCGGTCGGGGATTCATGAATTAACTGGACTAAACAAGGATATCAAATATCGAACAACATGACGATCGATAGTTGCAGCTTTCATTTAAAATGGCAGCTGTTCTCAGCTGCAAGATTGTTCGAAAGAGTTACCACGGTCCTGGAATGCAAATGGCCACAGAAGGCACACACGTGAGTTTTAGTTAGTAGAAGTCTAACATACTTACCTCTTGTTCCATCCATGAGCTGGAGAAGTACTTTGATGATTTCAAACCTAAAAAAAAGTGACAGTCATGTGTACTGTGCCAGTCAACTGTTTTGCTAAACCTTGTAATCGATAGAATGAGGGTTTTGTTTTTAATGTCGATCACTAGATGGCAGCACTGTGTCATCAGGTTCAAGCTCCTATCAAAACGTTTATGTAAGTGACATTAGTAAGAAATCAACGTCAATATCAACCGTTAGACGTCAAGGTCATGTATTTATGTCTTCAAAACTAGAAGACCTTTTGACTAAGTGGCGCCAACTGGTGGTGTAATTTTTTGAAAACCCTCGTTCTCATATTTCCAAAAATGGATAGCACAAGTCCTATTTTTAACCTATCACATACCCACAAAACGAGACACAATAGTAAAACAATAACAGCGCGGTCTCATAGGACCGGTCGGGGATTCATGAACTAAATCGATACATTAACTACATAAAAGCATTGCGTACTATGTTGTGTCATTGGTCATTTACAATCTCCTCTACAGATGAAACATATCCCCGTCTTACGCAGCCCATCTTTCACGCTAACGACTTGAAAATATAGATATTAACAGTGCCGAGCCACCACCTGGTGCGTTAGTTACCAGTTATTACTTATCATAACTCTGCAAGAGAGGGAAAGTGGATGCCGTGGCTCATGTCGGACGCCCGGACGCCGCGTCCGGTCCGCGATTGGATTCTGTTTCACTTCCTCCACTAAGAACTAAAGTCTAAAATATCCCACGGTTATCAATAGATCGCGGAATGGCGACATTGTGTGACAGTGTCCAATACAACTTTCTGTATATTCCCCTTTAAGGAATTATGGTCACGGAATTCATTTAAGTGTGTGGAGAAACTCGGCTCTTGTAGCAAAGCGTTCGATTTCATAAACAAAAGTGAACATTCAAACGCATATTTATTGTTTAATGGCTTTATATAGGTAAGTGCTGGTACCTAACCGCAATAAATTATTATTTTATGGATGGTAATAAAAGCTGCAAAGCTTATTCTTTTATTTACTTGAGAAATCATGTCATTGTCAACTGAAACAGTTGTCAAGACATAGTAACTCATGATAATAATAGATGGCGCTGTGTGTAGCGTCGAAGGAGACTGGGTTTTCACGTTAGCTACGATACGCTGTTTAGCGTCGCGGTATTGATAGCCGCCTGCCGTGCAATGCGACGTAAGTTCAAATCTCAGACGGGCACAATTGATGTTTTCCAAATTATTCCCACTGTTATTGTGGCGTCGTTACCAATGTAGCGTTGCTTGATAGTGGTGGGATAGAAAAATGGGTGAAGAGCAACAAGCAGGGATTGTCCAATGAGGCACCGGCTTCTGTAGCAGCCCGAACATTTTTTAATTTATACCTATAGTACCTACTTGTGGTTTATACAATTAATTTTCTAATTTATTCATTGATCTATCTGAACTTTCGGACTTAGAAAAGTTCTAAAATATCTTCAAGTAAAAATTATTGAACATTCAGCTTATTCTCACAAGAACTTGATTCCCATACATTAAAAATAATTAATAACGCTTTAATTATCAATCAACGAACTTACATTTGAATTTTATATTCCAACCGTACATAAAATGTTGGTTTTATATTTTTTAAATTCGTTTGATGACAAATTGAGCGCGAATACATTTTATAAATGGAACACTGATGGAGCATGACCTAATCGTCTAATAAAACTAATACTAAAATGTATAATAAATTAACATCATACGTTCGTTAAATATCATTAGAAAATACGTTTTATGAAATATCTAGTGATACTTGGGAGGTACCTAAATCATATTTTAATTACGTTTAAGTTTAATTGAAAATATTGCACAAAAAGGTTGATAAATAGCTCAGGCACGCCATCTATCATGACGTTGTGTAAACTAACAATTAGGGCGTCCATTCTCGGAGCTTTTTTGTTCGGTGCGTTAATTAATCGTCTAGACCTGTAATAACTTTGCTTGATTATTAGACTAACAATTCGATTTTGAGTCCTAATTAATTAATAGAACATTGCTTTGATTCTTTGAGACTTGTTTGGGACCTTATTTTTTTTTTAATTAAAAAGAATAAGTTTTTAAATTTAGAAAACAAAAAGCGTTCGTTCAGTACGACCTTGAAGTAGTTCAACAGCGTTAACCACAAACAATTTTCGAACCATAACTAAATTGCTCTATAAAAAATTTGAACAGCACTGATTTAATTTACAACAACGTTGCATAGAGCAGAGAATTTAGCGTGAAATGTGAGTTAGCGCGTTCGTACATTAAGTTCGGCGAATGTTGAGCAAGTGAACTAATTGGTGTCGGTTAAGCCATTAGTCCATTACCGTACAATGCCCCCGCGGCCCTCATTGTAGCCCTAATGAGTGATAATAGTGCCCTTTGTTTTCACTTAACGGACGGACCTACCTACGCAAGTTTATTCGGTAAAGGAACTACTTTTTTCGAAAGCGTTTTTGTGGTTTCAATAGGTTTTGATTAAGTCTTAGTAGCATCAGCGCCATTTGTTAGTCTAGTCTCTTGACTAGACTACTCGTAGGTAGAATAAAGCACTTAAAAATCGTGATAAACTTTATTGACAGATAATATCATAAAACGTTACTATATCATAAATTCAATAAGGAGTTACGATAGGTAGGCTCTGAGTAATTGATGCGCGAACGAACTTTATTATCGCATCCTGTCATTATTTTAACCAATATCGATTTAATAACATGAAACATTAATACATGCAAAGATCTAGATAGCGTCACTTAGCTAAAAATACATCAATCAATCGGGTTCCGTGATTGATTGGCTGGCGAAACAATTCGGAGAGTGAAACACTTTCATAATTCCTTACGTCGAGATAATAGCAATCACGCGAGTGGAACACACAATTACAAACGATTATTTTCGTTGATTGATCACAATAAAAGTAAATCGAGATAGCGTATGGAAATGGTTTACGTAATAGGACCCTAAAAAGTGAAAGGAGATTACGAGTGAAGAGTTTCCATTATGCCCTTGGGGTGTGTTATGTCACTTTATAATATCCTAGTAGAGGTAATGATTTATTTTTGTAGCGATAACTATAATTATAATTGGCTGCCAAAGCATTTTTTGCTAACTGTGTACTTACAGCATCAATAACGCTTACTAATAAATACTTTTCATTATACTTTACTGAAAATAGATAGGTACCTACTTACCTTAAAGTTATTTCATCTGAAAATACATTAATATTTAATCGTACTTAGTTTAAGTATTAGTGGAGATTCTTGAAATTCGCGGGTTTTTCGTAAAAAAAAATCAAAGCTTTATTTTCCTTCAACTATACATCTCTTTTTCACACCAAGTCTAAATCCCTTTTTTTACCATCCTTTCGCAGGTATAGGTCGTGTACCTACACTAATCTATACTAATATTATAAAGAGGTAAAATTTGTAAGTTTGTATGTTTGTAAGTTTGTAAGTTTGTATGTAGGGGGTAATCTCTGGAACTACTGGTCCGATTTGAAAAATTATTTCAGTGTTAGATAGTCCATTTATCGAGGAATGCTATAGGCTATATAACATCACGCTACGACCCACGGGAGCGGAGCAGTAACGAAAAATGCGGGTGAAACCGCAGGGGACAGCTAGTTGATAAATAAAAATTAATCTCATTCTGGAAAAGCTCATCAAGCATATTTTCCGAGTCAAACCGTAATGGTCTCTTTTTTAGACATTATCTATTAAACTCACCTATTATATTTACCAAAACACACACAATATTCGATAAACACAAATTCCTCGAGCGATTACCATTAGTATTTGCGAGCCGCGAGCCGCGAGCTCCGTAACCCGATCCCTTTAAACAATAGTTGTAAGTTTAATCAATAGTAGCCATGTCTGCGCCCAGAGCTTTATTGTTACGCAAATAGTGACATTAAGATAACTTGAGAGTTATTCCACTGGTCTAATTTTGTGAACCAAGCGATAAGTCTGTTGGAAATGTTATTGGAAATATGTTAAATTTATTTAGAGTAGGGAATGGTATGTTTTCGTCTGATTGAAACTATTTTGGGACTGGAGAGAATAGAATAAACTTTGAGTATGTTGATGGTCTTAGCGCAGACTGTGATATCTATCAGATAACTTTAGGAAGGACTATAAGAACTTAAAATAAAAAAGCCTATCTTTGATTGTAACCATGAATATAAATAAAATATTTCTAAATAATATTGTTAAAGCCTAAATATTTAATATCAAACCACTATGAAATCACAAATAAAAGACTTACCTAATTTGCCTTTTTCTTTTTCCTTTAATTCTCGAGATACGGTTAATTTCTGATTAAAAACTTAGCCCCAAACTAGGAATTGACTGTGCCCTGTATAGCTCGCTGAACAAATGGTCAATGGGGCCGAAAGGTTCTGAAGTGGCGAACTCGCGTACCGGACGACGCAACGTCGAAAGACCTCCCACAAGGTGGACCGATAACCTAGTGAGGGTTGCGGGAATTCATGGATGCGAGATGTGTGGGGACACTGAAGGAGGCCTATATCCAACAGTTACGTCTTTCGGCTGATATGATGATTACGATGATGATTTAGTTCGACAGTCAACTTATCTTCAATTCGCTTCCAAAGCCAATCCACGCTTACAAGTCTCGGTTGTGGCAAAAGTTAAAATCAAACTTTATATATCATAGGATAACTATTTATGACTTCGTTCAAGTGGTTAATCTCGAGTCCTTTCTAATCGTGCATCGTAAATTCAACAACTGAATATCGAGAAATATAAGACATCTTGTCTCGACTCAAATGTCTGATTATACGGAGGTAGCCGCAGGACAAATATGAGAATAAGCGCGCTGATATTTTGTTTAAAGATTTCTTGGTGTTTAGGAGCGATTCTAGATAGGTGATCAAGCAAATCTTCGTTTTAAACTTAGTGGATTTAGAAAGGGAATTTCATTAAATTAACGGCTCGGTTGGCGCAGTGATTGTTAGATTGGCTGCACCTGATGGTAAGCAGTGATGCAATCGTTGACGGTAAAGCGCACTATTCATTCTAGTGTGGGATGCCCCACACTACAGTTAAAAGTATTCTAAGAAAAAAAAACCAATAGTTTTTGACAACTTTCCAGACTCATTTTTATACAGGTTACGTTACAATCAGTCAGTAAATTCGATGATTTCAATTTTTAGCGTTGACATTCGCGCTTATTTTGGTCAACATTCCTACTCCAGTGTAGCTAACTCTGATTACGTCACAGAGGAAATAGCGTGAGTATTTGAAGTATAATGAGTATCAGTCAACGAACGTTTAGAGCGATTGAGTAACATCCTCGTTGCATCTGTAATTTACGTCCAGCTTGAGAGATGGAGGCATGTATGTGGCATGCCGGGAGGCATAAATACATGAATTTCTGTTCTCAATCGTTTAGTTCTTGCTAAGATCGTTTTTGCATAATGCAAATGAAGTCTACCTAGTTATATCGGGTTATTGAGATCACAGTAACTGCGATTCATTACATAGTTACAAATTCTGAAATTCTGAATACCAGCAATTGAACATTAAAGCCAATTTCATAATCACTTTTTTTCCTAAATTTTCTTTAGAGTTTTGGTGGGTTTTTTTTTAGTGAATTCGCCAACTGATATACGCCATAGTGCATATTATATTTTAGTGTCTACACTACTGGGCAATACATGCAGTGTTATTTTGTAGTTAATACAAAATAATGTCTCCCACTACAAAATACTGCAACAACATTAAAATGTGTTAATTACATCCGTATTCTAATTGAAAACAAAGCCGTATCAGAAACGAAATAGGTAGTTTTCTACTTTCTAAACACAGGCTGAATGCACAAACGGAGCGAAGTAAAAAAAATCCTTTTACAAAATTTTCTTTTTTTTTATTTAATTCCTTTCTGGTTTTGAGAGGTAACAGTTTAATTATTTTCTGGTTTTGAAATATAACATGTGTCGAAGAAGAATATTTCTCATGTATTCGCAACTGCATCAACTTGACTGTAACTTATGTCGGGTGTCATCGTAGCTTACTGAAAACATCTTTGGTGCATGCATCGTTCGTAACATACAAACAAATCACAATTTATGTTGCCATGTGCATTTCCTCATGCATCTGTTTAACTTCATATTGTAATAAACTTTTATGTTTATGTCTTAAATATTTGGAATTTCAGACAGTTGATAAAATAAATCAGATCTCTGGTGGCTATCAAATAAATAATAATCAAGTTTTTATTTAAACTTTAAATATACAGTGAGAATTAAACTTAAACAAAAAAAAACATTTTGACATGTCATGGTAAGGCCCCAGAATGAAATTTTGACTCTTTTTAACTGAAATAACGATGCAAAATTCTACAAAAGTTACTATAGAGCACAAAAAATATAGAAATCGCCTGAAAACGTTCACCATCATTTTTGCGCCAATCAAATACAATTTGACATCGATACTCATTGTTACTCGGACTAATTGCTCCCTGATTGATAACAAACTGATCAAATTACGTACAATAAACAATCTCAGCTATAGAATAGCTTCGGACAACAATCTTTTGTAGATTTTAGATGAGTGGTAACACAATTATTGTAGTGTTTTGATTACTTTTTCAAAAGATTAACTTTTCTTCAAAAGATTTTCTTTTAATCATAAATAAATCGGAAAATCATCCAATGTCTTCTCCCGCCTTAGACCGTTTTCACATTATCCGATCCGATATCGGTGTCGGACGCCGATACAATATCAGGGTAAGTAAAATGTATGAAATACCGTGCTCCGATATCCGATATCGGGTCGGACAATATGAAAGATAGGCACATATTTCATACATTTTACTTACTTCGATATTGTATCGGCGTCCGATACCGATATCGGATCGGATAATGTGAAAACGGTATTAGTGCAGAGCAGATGGGCGTGTCTGACTTTTACTAAATAAAACCTATTCCTATATTCCTCTCGGGGTCCCCTTTCGGAAAACCTATGAAAAGATTTACCTACGGAATGCAATGGAATGTAACCTGTAAGAATCATTGCAACCTTCTTACGTGAGTCTTGCCTATCAGGTGTTATCGGAATAACTTTCTTCACCCACACTTTGAAGTAAAACACCAGAAGCTTATCTAAAAGTAGTTTTTAACCATCAGGAGTGGCCATCGCTATCTGTAAGTGAATTTAAAACTCGTTGGTAATTTTCTAAAAAGCATTTCAGAGCTGCTGTTAGTAAGAGAAAGTACCCAGTACCCATGTCCCGATATCTATATCTCTACACACTGGGCCATTGTGTAGCCGTCAATTAGTCAAAGAGTTGATAACTAGCCGCATAAGGCTGTATGCGTAAATTCCTTTGACACAAACAGACACGAAGAAGGGCGAATTTACTATGGTTTTTGTTGTTGGGAATGTCAAAACGGTTTCGAATTTCCTTTTAACTTAATTATTTGTTTTTTTAGGTGAAGTGGGGAGAATAAGAGCTTGGTTTTTATTTTATTTTAGTTACTAGGTGCATTTTACTAGCCAAGAAAATAAAAATGAGACATTATCTAATCGTATTATTTTTATAATCAAACTGTTATTGCGCACATTGCAGTGCAGCGCCAAGTTTTTTTTCTATGTAATCTTTTTATAAGTTTCGTCTTTGTAACCTTGTCAAAAATACCAGAGTCACGGTATTTTCCTATAAAAATTTTATATAAATACCTGGATATAATGAATAATATCGGAAGTTTCTCTGTAATATACTGAAGGAATATACAAACTTTACGAGTATCAATTTTGACAGTTATGATGTCGCAAATGTTTAGTACGAGCTAACAATTAAATCCTTTAACTACCGCCAGCGACAATAGTAATATTATTATGCATATTTTAAGGCTCTTTTCATGAATATTAGTTATTATAACAGTATTCTCAATCATTTAAACAGTTGTTACTAATAAACGAGATGAAATATGACTGCAAAACTGCAAATATTCTCATCAGATAAATTTTTAATTATAGAGAGTTTAAAGGAAACTATATTTCACGATATAACGAAGTGTTCAGTACTAGGGCATCGGAACCGGTTTTTCCCGGTTCTAAAAGAACCGGGAATTCCCGGTTCTGAGGGACCGTGAAAGAACCGGTTCTGTAAAATGGAGAACCGGGTCTTTCGGTTCTTTCGGTTCTCTCTTAAAATAAATTTAGAAATAAGATTATCTCTATACTTTATACTACTCTTTATGCTAAATATCAAGTTATAATCAGAATTTATAACCCAAACAGAATAAATACTATTATTTCACTATATTAATAAATGACCTTATAATTTTAATATTATTGATGAATCTTTAGCAAGTTAACGATTTTTTAAGGGATTCGGCAACATTAAGATAAATGCTCCAGAATAACCCGTGACATTTAAATTTTTGACATTTTATTTGTAGCTCAGTCTCAGATAGAAAATTATGGTGGGTTACGTTACGGCATCGTAGACACTTTCAAATTGTAGATCATAGAATCTTAGGAAATATTTAGATTCATATTAGAAAAAAAAATCACAGTGCTTATCCGCTCTCTCTTACTTTCTCTCCCGCCACTCGGCGATAGGTACATCATTTGTAGATCCTTTTTCACTTTATTCAATGAAAACATTAAAATCATACACATTTCTTATCTTCACATTATCAAGAATACAATTTTTGAATAGTCTATCATGACTTTAGTCACCAAACGACATCAGTTAAAGTTGACTTATTATAGAAATCCACCTTAGGGCGACGGGTTTCTAGTACAATCGCGATAACTCATTTTCTAGAAGGGTTATTTTGGTGCGGTTTTTGGCGCTAGCGACCTCAGATAGGCTAGTTCCCATTATATTTGGCGAGAAATACCATTTCCCGCAGCGCAATTTTCCCCTCCCGGTACATTTTGAATTTTCACCAAAATTATATTTTTTCAAAATTTTTATTTTAAAACCTTTAGTCTTTTTCGATTTCTTTTTTTCAGCCTAACTTCCCAACCCACTGGACTTACATTCTGGCTAGCATTACGCGACCCCAAATTAAGGTTCAGTTTTCCGAATTAGCATTTTTCACCAAAAATTCCGGTTTTTTTTCAATCAATTTCGGCGCGGTTGGCTAGGGCTTGCGGAGACGCGTCTATTGACACCTCGTACGCGAGTCTAGCTCAACTACAACGCTTGAAAATTTGTGGGAAAAAAAAGACCCGAAAGAACCGAAAAAACCGGGTACCCGGTTCTGGCTTGAGTTTGGAACCGAACGAACCGGTTCTCAAAACAGGGCCGGTTCTCGATGCCCTATTCAGTACAGCCTTTGAACAAGATTTCAAAACTTAAATATACCAGCTGAAAATTTATTTACCCACGCCGATTAATAGGTCCCAATCGATCCTATCAAGTCTTGCATTTTATTGCTATATTGAATACTATACGTTACAATTTCCCGTGAGAAATAAGCTACCAATGGTAATTTTCTGTTTTATTCTGTTTATTGCATGCCTAACTTATCGTGTTTACGACTAGCCAGCTTATCAAACTCATCAGGCCTTTAAAATTATGCTTCATTGGTAAGCATGCAGCCATATAACTAATATGGGCTTCTAAAAATAAACAACGCATTGATGTCGGCGCCGCATAATTGTTAATAATGTCGGGTCGCTCGCGTATGTCAATAGATACTAACATTAGCAACTTGCTTGATTAAATCTATTCGACGTTACTAGATGGCGTCAGTGGCGTAATACAGTAGTCTGTCACCAACTGCACGTTACTTTGACACTTACGGTAAGCACACAAGGTGTACAACAAACTGCAGTGTAATAAACCAATGGCAAAAATAAGTTTGTGTCTGTCCGTAATAGTGGCTTAATCACAAGCTTAATCGTCGGGAATTAGTAGATACGCACTTATTTATTACAGGCCAGAAGTGCTACCGTTTTGCTTATTGGTAATTATTGTACCTCTCTAGCTCAGCAACTATTGGCTCGATACTTCGATAACCATTATTTAGTACGCCACTTATTAAAGCTATCTGTTTCTATGTCAATTATAAAACTAATAATCTTGTCCAAGCAATAATCTAATTTTATGGACTAATATTTTATTAACTTGTATCATATTAACGATAAGAAAGCTTGCCGTCCATTTCATTTAACTTAATAAAAGGTTCCTATAATTTAATGAGTACCTCGATATCTTACTTTTACTTTATAATTGACACATTTTAATATTCTATAAGACGCTAAGCGCTTGAAAGTTTATTTTACCTCCATAAATTTATAATACATTCATATAATACTTAAGCCTGCGGACGTTATTTCAATAAGCGTGTCTATAATTTATAAAGCAATGGTCTCATGTTAATAGGATAAACTATTATACCAAGTCAGACATTTGATGTTTTTACGATTATTATTTCAAAAGTCATTCTCAATTTCACAACTACATCAGACATTTACCGACCATTTTCTTTTAACATCGCGCCATTTAATGGCACAGTGTTAAAAAAGGCGACTTATTAGGATTCCATACACAAATGGTAAAACAGGACCCTTTTACAGAGACTTTGCTGTCCATCCGTCTGTCTCTCCATCTGTCACCAGGCTGTATCTCATGAACTATGATAGCTAGACAGTTGAAATTTTCACAAATGATGTATTTCTGTTGTAATAGGACAACAAATACTAAAAACAGTATAAAACAAATATTCAAATAGGACTTTCATACAACGAACTTGATATTTTCGCCGCTTTTTGCTACAGACAGTACAGAACCCTTCCTGTGCAAATCTGGCTCCTACTTGGTCACTTTTTTTTCGTGATTTGAGTCGGTACGTCGTCCAAATGATCCATCAAAGCGTAAGCTGGCCAGGTGGGTAATCCGCCACGATAATGACAGGGTAATAAACGTAAAGTGGGTGGCAATGCTCACAGGATTACCAACCAGCCACTCCGATCATTATCTCACATTCTTTGCTTACATTTTGAGTAGTTAAGCTCTGTAATTATTACTTTTTAAATAGCTTTAAGATAGCGAAACAAGAGTTGAATAAAATGAAAAAATAAATAAAAGAAACTTTGAGATGCTCTGCCATGCCACTAAAATAAGTATACATATTTTCTATTTGAACCTTAAAATAATATGATTGCTCTTTGTATGTTTTTATTTAGTTATTTCAATAAAATTAATTAAATTCGGTGCAACGATCGTCAAAGTATTATTTTTTACAAAATCTGCACATTTCTTCAATCTTCAACAATTACGCACGCTGTTCAATTCACATGTTCGCCGACATTTTTATTTATTTCTTGATTGAACCTTTATATTCCAATATTGCGTGCGTGTAATTGAAGCCATAACTTTTAGTACTAAAGAATGCCGGGTATATAAAATAATATTTACGCTATTAAAAACTGTAGGAACATGTTCCGAGAACCGTCCGTGTATATCTCAGTCGCCGTTTTCATTTTGTTTTTTTTTTCTCAAAAAAACAACCTCGTTGAAATAATCTAATGAACAATTTCTCTGCCAATTAACAACGCTAGCTGTTTACAAAATAAAAAGGCTTTTTCAACAACACCAACCTTATTATTCAGGCGAGAGATTGTTTTTAAAAACTCCATTCTCGCATAAATTCGCCAAGGTTTCCTATCAGGGGTTTGCATCGCAATTAATTCGATGTCGATTTTTTCCGCCCATTAGTTAGCGTTATCGATTCGACACAAGCAATTAGGTGGCCGATCCGATTCGGGCCGTCCGACGTCCGATCTCCACGATGGGCCAAACATGATTGATGACGTTTTTACCTTATTACCGAACTTATCCCCTCCACAGCTTATCAGCTTACAGCGGGGGAAGGGGAGGGGAGCTTCTCATTACGAGATTGCGGTTACGTCGTGTTCAAGCCTGATAACAGTGTTTGAACTCTTTGAAGGGTTTCATTTATTTCATTTACTTACATCCCTTTGGGTTCCTTTGCGTATTCATTATATTGGGTTTTAAGGGTCTAAAGGCGAACCCTTTATTTGAGTGATGAGATTTCGCTCTGCGCAAATATTGAACGGAGTTTAGAAGACACGGTGAGGTAGATGCTTAATGAAGTTTTGGTATTCAAAAATATAGCCAGTAAATAATGTTGTCAGACAAAAATTGTAGGAAAAGCTGAACACCTGACTAACAGTCAGTTTCGTAAATTATCACCCATTACTGAACAAAAACCATATAATCACGGTGCCTGCTAACAAGCAGATGCAAATAATCTATTCAATGCCGTCAAAGGTCTTTCACCTCCAACGGTCTGACGCGAAAATTAGAAGGCACATGTGAAAATTATAGTAATTTCTAACTTACTTCAAAACTACTAAGAAACACTAGAAACTACGTTTTCTACTTCATAATATTATGTGAAAAACTACTAATCTAACTATCTATTGTTAGTAGTCAGTTGACTACTAACAAAATCTTGAAGAAAAACCTCAAGAAGGTCAGCTTCTTGTCTAGTCTTGACTAACCTCGTTGCTTAGCCAATCTTTTTTACCACTTCATGAAATCTTTTGAATTCGCAACCGATGCCAAGACAATAGCTGAAAAACCTTGGACCATTACCTACTCAACTAGGTTTTTTTGAAGACAGAGAACTTTTTATCTATTTTTTGGTAACAAGGGGAAACCTTCAAAAGGCGCTCGGACTTAGGGTGCATCCCTGAGGAGACTATACAACTGTCTTCCCTGAGCCACACACACATACGAGATCACACCTACTACAACAGTCTCTAAAGCAGCTGCCAACGAGACACCTTTGGTACCTTCCTAGTACACACACACTAAACCTGGTCTTTCATCTATCCACAGTGGGCGGGATGTCTCGCGGCGGGAGCGGCGCCGGCAAGACAGCCACCGCCAAGCGCGTGCCCCCGCCGGCAGTCCCCGGGGACGCCTTCGGGACCCCGCAGCACCGCCACTCGGGCTCCAGCTTCGGCTCGCAAGGGTACGCCTCCTGCGAGGAACAGCCCTATCCACAGCCGCCGGACACGCCTTCACATACTAGAGGTAAGAGACACTTAATTCTAAACTAGTGTTATAAACAGGAAAGATTTGAATTTTTATTTGTTTGTACCTATGTTACGATAATACAAAAACTAGATACTTAACCGAATGCAAAAATTCTTTCACCATTTGACAGCTACACCATATTTACATTGTGGACCGCCCGGAGGACACGGTGGAGCACACAGTAGAAGTGTGCCCCGCTTGGGCGGAGCACCGCCGTGTCCTTGTGGAGGCTATCGGGAGCGGCGACCTCTCGCGCCGGGCCCTGGTTCAGGCCATGGTCCGGAGCGAGGAGGGATGGCATGCGGTCGCATCCTTCTGCGAAGCAGTAATGCTCGTGAAGGAGGCTGCTGACCGCGAGCGCGTGATGGAACGGTCCTCACGCCGCCGCCACCGAGATCCCGATCTCGATTTCCGACCACCGTAGGCGCGGGATCGCGGACGGCGAGCACTGGGTAGCTCGCTGTCCGGCAGTCTGGAAATAATCTGGACCGAGCCAAGTCGTCATCGGCGGGTTCTATTCCACGCGCGCCTCAAGGAGATGTCAGCAAACTGTAGGGGCCCGACAGGGCCGTAGCCTCTGGGGGGAACACGTGGTATACCTAAAGGTTAACACCGAGTCCCCCCCAGAACGAAGGCAACGAAGGAACGGGGTAGGGGTTTAGTCAGTAAGAGTCTGACACGCCCTCCCGCTCCGCCCAAGAGCGGGAGAAGTCATTCTGATGATTCCCCTGCCAGAAAAAAAAAACCATATTTACATTTTATTTTCTAGAAATTAATAAACTCCTTGAATAGCCATATCAGACATCTCTGGAGGTTGGTGAATTAATCAATAACCCATCTGGTCAGATAGTCAGTGACTTTCCATAAATAGTCTTTACATTGTATAAAATAAAGTCACTTTTTGCATGTGCTGTTTATTCGCTAACTCTTCTTCTCTTGATTTTGATGCGTTTTACACTCATATATATAGCAACTAGCAGCCCGTCCCGGCTTCGCACGGGGTAGACAATTATTTATTTTTGGATTTTTTCCCGTCAAATGACTACCCTACATATCCTACACTACCCTACACTACCCTACACTACCTAACTTTTTTTTTTTAGATTTAAACTATCCTATCTCTCAAGTTGGATCGAACTGCACATGGTGTGCGAATTTTATTATAATCGGTTAAGTGGTTAAGGAGTCCATTGAGGACAAACATTGGGACACGAGATTTATATGTATATTATATAGCAATGAGCGAAGCAGATGTACGTATACGATTTACACTCGTGCAAAGCCGGGGTGAGTACCTAGGACCCGTCCCGGCTTCGCTTGGCTTAACTATACAGGCCTGCAATACTGAAGTATTACTGTAAGCACTGCCATCGAGGTCCGTATTCTAAAGCAATAGCAACCACGGTCTTAATTTAAATCGGACCAGTTTCATAATCAGTCTCAATACAAATCTGGACTGTACTTTTTTCTGGCAGCAACATTTCTATTCGTCATCATCATTTCAGCCTAAAGACGTCCGTTGTTGGACATAGACCGCACCACAATGACTGGTCCCAGCTTCACCATAGATTTCTACTATACCTACACCATTTTCAACAAAAGTAACACATGATAATAAAAACTTGTCTACTGTAAATTCCAGATGACCACTCGGACTACGGCAGCACAGTGTCCGGCGTGTCCGGCGTGTCGGGCGCGAGCGGCAGCCTCGGCAAGAGTCCGGCCGGGGGCGGCACGTTCACGTTCCCGCCGCCCGCGCAGCCGCTCACGCACAAGGCGGCCGTCTACTACCACCATCAGCTAGCGCTCAGCGATGATCAGGGGATCGATATGACACAGGTGGGATAGATTAAATTAACTGGTTTTAGTGTCTATTTGCATCCCTTCCTAAAATACATATTAGATATTGCTGTTAACGATAAGACCGCCCATTGTACCTCCCCTACTAATCTTAAGCTCCGTGTAAAAAAAAATATATTTATGGTGTACAATAAAGGGTATACCTACCATATTCTCTCTTCACCACCCTAAGTAGACTGGTAGAGAACGCCTATGGCATTAATTCCGCCTGTGTAGGTACCTTTATGTGCATGAAGTTTCAATAAATAATTAAATACTCCTCTGTCTTAATTGCATATAATAGTAAGTACTGAGTTCCCATAAGGATATTCAGATCCCAATTTGAAATCGTTGCCATCAAAACAACGAAAAAAAATCTTATATCAACTTGTAGCGACATCTATGATGTCACTTAAGAACTGCGAATCAGGCATCGCGCAATTAAAAATCCCGCGCGATTCGGATAGATACAACAGCCCGAAATCATCTACCGGGAAGTTGCTCACCAGAAAAACATCTGTCTGGTCGGCAGATCTTTCAATGGAGGTTGTGGGAGGATGTGGGATTTTACTGTCTGTTCCACATACCTCTAAAAACTTAATATAGGTACTTACTTTAGCCAACCAGTTGTAGTAGAAGCCAACTATTGATTACTACCAGGACTGCTACCGATTTATTTCAAAAACCCTATACGTACCTAAAGTCTGTTTTTTAATCTCTGAGACTAAAATGACATTACGTGGATTATCACACTTGTCACAACACAAAAGAACTGGCATTATTATTGTAAGTTTGACATTTGCCTGTGTCAATTTAGTCTCAGGGATTAAAAAACAGATTTGCATACTCCTTTACCTATTTCACCACTCTTCAATGTATACCTCATAAAAACACCTTCCAAGACAGCACTGTTGACCTCTTTCGTGCTCATTTCCAGAGCCCTGGTCGCGACAGCCCCGGCTCCTCGTCAGGGTCGGCAGGCTCGGGCTCGCGCCACTCATCAGCTTCGCTAGACAGCGGGCGCGCGTCAGGCCGCATGCCTCACCACCACCACGCCGCCTGTCATTGTGGGGACCTCGCTGATAGAGTACGGGCGATGATTGCTCAGGGGCTTCCGGTGAGTATGAGAAGTAAAGTATAGGAGGTTCTGTTTAGACAGCAGAAGAAAACTTGCCGTCAAACGCAAAACAGATAAATATGACGATGGTGTTGGCTAAGCCATAAATGGGCCGGAGCCAGCATAATAATCAGTCAATAATAGTGAACTGCTTAATAATCTTAGCAGTGGTGGTTTAGTGGACTTATGAGCATTTATTTCATCACCACTACTCTCTAAATGGTGAACGAAAACATCGTAAGGAAACAAACATGTCCTAGAATCAAAAATTCGAAGACGTGTGACATCCAACAATCCGCACTGGGCCCGCGTGGTGGTCCCTCTGCTAGAGAGAAGGCCTGGGTCTTAGCAGTGGAAACATTATATGGCTGATCCTGCTAGACAAAAAGCATATATTTCATTTAGGCAGGGTTTTGGATCCTAGCCAGTTGACGGGTCCAGTGTGTTCTAAAAGCAAAAAAACTAATATTACTGATAAATAAATCAATTTCTGTGCAATAACTCTATTGAACTTAATATCCACATCAACTCAACTTCTCCCTTCAACATTCCAGGACACAGACATAATCCACGCGTGCCTAGCAGACCTTCAAATGGAGGAGTACGCCCGCCTCTTCATAGACGCTGGCTACGACCTGCCGACGGTCACACGAATGACTCCCGAAGACCTGACGGCGGTGGGCATCAAGAAACCCAACCATCGCAAACGGTTAAAGGCAGAACTCGCCAATTTAAATGTTCCCGATAACCTGCCTGATTATATACCGGTACGTATTAATGGACGACTAGATATATAATAAATTACAGAAGCAGTTAAAATTTTTCAATAAAAATAATGTGAATTTTGTTTTTTCCGCAATTGGTTAAATTTTTTGAGTAATGGTTTATTAAACTGGCACTCAAAATTAAAGTAACTGACGCCAATGTTGAAATTGAATAAATCCTTTTTTTATTTTATTTATTTAGTACATGGAAGACTTCAGCTAATAAAACCAGAAAAAAGAAACCATAAACATTAGGAAGCCAATTACAAGTCCTCACGTATTATTAACTTTTATAAACCTTGCGATGAAACTAAATGTCCGCCAAAATCGTTACCTACTCGTCTTTATCCCCTGAATACTTTTTGGAATTTTTCATTCAAGAGTCAACTACTTATAATTTGCTCGTTTAATTCCAGGGTTCCCTAGAAGAATGGCTACGACTACTGCGGCTGGAGGAGTACGGACCCGCACTAGTAGCGCAGGGCTACCGCACTGTACACGACGTCACGCAACTTGCTTGGGAGGTAAGGATACCTTAAAAACCTTAAAAATAGCGCAGCTTTGGTATACTGTTAAGAGCTATACTACCGAATCACAAACAAAAGGAAATAAATATCACAATAAGATCTGCTTACATTTTCAATTATGGCTTACAGTATACCTGGATGCAAATTTAATACCAGTACGAGTATTATACGCGAAGTCTCCATCTAACCTATCTATCACAAACTAATTTGTGGACCATGACCCAGTCACTCAAAAGACTGGTTGTCATGTCAAACGGCTGATGCTACAGACTTCTAACGACTGCCAATGCAAATGCACATTTTTAATAGGCACTAAAAACGATCTCCATTCACTTTCAGGATTTAGAAGACATGGGTATAGTCCGTTTGGGTCACCAGAAGAAAATACTTCTTGCCATCAAAAGAGTAAAAGATATTAGAGCGGGAAAGAGAAGCATTAGCAACCAAGGATCGTTGGACTTTACGAGAATACAGCCAGGCCAGGTCAGTACCTCGCACTAATAGACCATAGACCCGATGTCATTGTGTTTGTAGTGATGTTTTAGAATTTAGACTCTTGATAGATTAGGGCTTGTTTTGTAGTAGACTATGGAAGCTTAAAAAATCCTGAAACAAGTTATTTCATTGTTTTTAGTTATATGAAATGTATCAAAAATACAATTTTTTAGTTAACATTTCACCAAATGAAAACCCATAGTCTACTATAAGAACAGCCCTATTTATGACAGCGGATACTAAAAGAAAAACACTATAATTATCTATGAAAATCCGCTTTCGTAATAAAATTCTAAATAGACCGTGCAATAGAGAGCAAATTAGATTTCTATTCTGTGAATCAAAAGATTATTTTCGAAGCATCACTCCAAATCAATATTCTTTTGTTTTATTTTGTCATACTTAATTTTATGATTTTATTATTTTCACATTACATTTCATTTCATTCATCGGCCATCTTGATTTTTCCCGCCAAATCTTCTAACAGAAACAAAGCTATTTTAATAAAAAGTCTAATACTTACCTTACCTACGTAATTATTTTCTTTTTATACTAACAGCGTTATTTTAACAATTTAAAGCGTTTTAAAAGCTTAATTATTTTGACTTTATTTTACTAATTAAAGATTTCCGTTGAGCCAGTCCGAGGCTTTTGTTGTTAGATCCATATTGTGTGACCCTATAGCACAAAATGGCTGGAAAGCTTTGTTTGGCGAGCCGAAAGCTGACACATTATGGGAAAACTGATGTAATTAATCGATTGGCGTAAAGTTTATAACAAAATTCATTAATATGAGTGTGGTGTTAAAATTGAGTGAACTTTTCCCGATGCGTTCAGAGACGTCATTATCATTTCGCTTAGACTCTAGGTGTCGTCCATCGCCATCGCCTTCGCTGGTCGGATGTCCAACAGTTCTGCGATATTGTGTCCTCCACGATCATAACATATTTCTATCACTTTTATTTCCACATTTAATTAACTAACGAAATCAATTAACTGTTACTGATGTAACCGTGAATTAATTTTGACTAACTCATAAATAAAGTGAGCACTTTCGGAAGAAAATGTTTTCCTTATAAATTATCTTCTAGCCGGACGGCCTGTCTTACCTTTATGAATCAGTGGCTGGCCGGTCAGTCAGTCAGTCAGTCGCAGGGTTGTATCCGCCAGCACACACGTCCATCCGCTGCATCCACCTCATACCACTAGCCCAGAGCAGCATGTGAATGTTTTGTTTTCTTTTCTTTTTCCAAACACAAACCGCACCTTGGACATAATCGGCTAAAGGATTTATATCCGAGGGAGCTACATTACCAGCCTTGGGAGCGACAACGGAGTTACCATAAACCCCCCGACCTAAACTTTGACGCCATACCGACGCCCCTATGTGGCACAGATTTGGTCCCTATCCAGGTATGAGACAACCTCCTTTGGCACAGGTCTTGTCAGTTTGTTCTCGATGCACCCGAGCACCCAGCTTTTATGTGCACACGATTTTATCGTTATAGTGAACGCAGTGTTTTCCATGTGTGTTTTATTTTTTACGTGTGTATACCTTTTCTCCCCACTACCGTAGAAACCGCTGTGAATGATCTTTCCTGCACGGTAGTTAGATGTTACACTTTAATTTTAATTATTTTATGAATTAATACAATATTATACTAATTGCGCATGGTTTTAATAATGCTAACATTATAAATATTTGCGATTAATGATTGACGAAACAAAATCTTAAAAACAGACAGCATGGTAAGAGGAGTGACATTAACATGAATTGTAAAATAAGTTGATGCCGTTGTTTGTAAATGTTTTTGAAAGAACTTTCTCTGTAATATAAATTTTGAAAATTAAATTTGACAACTTGTGAATCTGGGATGGATCTAAAACGTGTTACAAATGCCAACAGATACGTCACCCGCGCGGGAAATCACTAGAAAGTCTAGAGGATCCTTCGGAAAGAGCGTCGCATACTACATTTTCTCCTGAAGCTGGATTTTATTACGGAGGAGGTCAGTGGCGACGCTCGTACGACGACGGCGACATCACTCCCACGAACGACAGCTCGTACGAGGGCGGCGGCACGCTGCCGCGCCCGCGCGGGCTCGTGCGGCCGCGCCCCGTCGCCAAGATCACGGCCACGCCGGCCTACCGCGACAAGTCGCCCGACTACACCTACGACGAGATCGCGTACTCGGCGCGGCTGCAGCGCGTGGCGTACGGCGCGAGTCCGCACGTGGCGCGCAAGCCGCCGCCCGACCCGCCCAAGCGCCAGAGCTCGCAGTACGCGCCCTTCTCGCGCTTCGGCCAGACCACGGTGGAGATCCACCCGGAGAAGAGCCTGCCGCTGTCGCTGCCGGCCTACCCCAGCTCGGACTCGCTGTCCGTGTCGCTGGACAGCACGGGGCTGCTGCCGCCGCCGCCCGCGCCCTCCAGCCCGCCGCGGCGGTACGACGACGACAAGCTGCGCACGGGCTCCGATGCTAGTTTTAAGGTGAGTCTACCACTACTGTATGAGCTTTAAATGAATAACTGTAATGGTGTTTTTTTCCACCAGACGTATTAAATCTAAATTCGTCAGCAAAAGTAGTAAATTTTGACAGATACCTACATAAGCATAATAGGTAACTAATAAAGCTAAAATACAAGATTATACTTACGTTTTCCCGTTGTCTTCTTTACAGTCAAGCTCTAGTACAGAATCGGATAGCATTCCATTCGCGAACGAAAACGCCGGGACCATAAAGCAGAACCGGGGGCAGATTGGCGGACGGCCGCACACGGTGGACTACGGACGCGGCGGCATTGGGCTCGCCAGCCTGCCGCCGCGCGCCGCCGACGCCAAGCCCGCCGCGCCGCACGCACCGCACGCGACGCACGCAGCGCACGCACCGCACGAGCATAAAGACGACAAGAGCACGGAACCCGTCGACGTGCTAAACGACATCGGCAACATGCTCGCCAACCTCACGGACGAACTCGACGCCATGCTAGAAGAAGAAAAGCGCCAAGGACTCACAGATTCCTAAAACCCACACACAATCTAGAATACATATTTGTACTCGAATACATTAAAACTTGTCAAAAATTCCAAAGAATTGGACATCGGCAAAGACTTCCACTAATTTAATGAAACGCTGACATTTTGATAACGCAACCAGCTATTTAATAGGCATCTACATTATTTTAGGATCGTAGCAATATGAGAGCAATGTTTTGTGTATTGCAGCGTTATGACGATTGTGAATACGGAATAACGCGATTATTGGATTTAGTGTTTTATTGAGGAGCTATTCAACTCAGAAAAGTTAGGTTTTTTATAAAATATACAATCAGAACCGAGCTGTTTAAGCATTTCTTCCATTGCAAAATTATATTTACCTCTATGTCAAAGGACTGAGTAAAGTAGAATGTGATGTTACTTCGGCTTTCGAAGTCTAGAGGAGGAGGTAGTCCTCCGACTTGTAATGTGACTAAATCAGATTTTTTACCAATGTTGCTTCAGTGTGTGAGGATTCCATGCGCAGCACACGAGGCCACTGCTAGACGATAGTGTCACTTGCCATCAAACTATTCCTACACGATGAAACGGATAATATACACGCGTACTATAAAATAGTTTTGTAGCATTTTGTACCGCCGTAGTACATTTTATACATACTTGTAATTTAAACGTATAGTTTGCTAAATATCCTGTTATTTAATTTAGTGAGCTGTGTATTTTTGTTATTACAAATAATTAGTTCCTTGTAATATTAAAAATTGAGTGTTTTTATTGGGATAGTAAAGAAATTAGATGTTAGACGGATCCAAAAACAGACAAAAATGGCTATTTTTGTAAATATTGTTTTACTTAAATTATGTCATAGATAAAATATATCCCAGTAGTTAGTTTTTCATGTACAATAATTGTAGAGTATTTGATTATGATGTAGAGATTAATGTAGCTAGAATTTATACAAAACATTAGTCTAGTGATAGTGTGAAAAACTAGGGTTTACATATTAATGTATTATAGACAATTATAAAGTTAGCTATAGACCTCATAGACCTTGTATGTTAACATTCTTGTAACGCATTAAGGACATGCCGTTTGCCCCATCATTGAAAACGACTGCAAAGTTATGCTTCCACTTATAAATAGTAATCTTCCTCCATCTAAAGCTTAGCAACACCTTGCTTGCAACGGAATGCAGAATCGCCCTCGCTAAAATGTTTATGGTGTTACCCAATTACATTAAAACTACTTTTGATACTGTGTCCATCAGAATAAACCTCACAAAACATGATCTCTAATTTATTTTCCACTTTTAACGCATGTCCAACGTGATATCAAGCGGCCATAACAGTAAACTGCTAATATTTTATGATGGCAATGTTATGTAAAATAAAACTTCCCATAGACAAGTCCGAAAAAATAAAACCGCAATTCCTTATTTAAAAAATAAAAACAAAAAGTTTGTACGGAATGAATGACCATGATTGTGTAATTTTCAATTCGTTAGTTAATTAAAATTACCATAACTGTTTTGTTCTAATTTATTTTAACATGTGTCACCCATGGCTTGATGTGAATATTTTACCTAACATTGTTTACAAAATAACGCCCACAATAATCAAACAATAACTAATAAAACTTAACACCGTGAATGTAATTAAAAATAACATCTTATTAAAAAGTAGAACCGTATATTTAAGCTTAACTTTGTAAATATCTTTATAGAAATCAGTGTTTCTATACAGTCTTCTTTGATATTCACTCTCAAATGTAAACATTTTGTATACCTACATGTTAATGTTATAAACCCATTATGGCAGCCACTCATATTTTTTAAGGTGCTAGAAAAATAAAGCAAAATGATTTACCCAACATACTTTTAGTTATAACGTTCTTTGAACTAGTCAAAATTTATATTTTTTCGAGTGGCAGCAAATGAAAGCAATTTATAATTATTATAATACATCTGAATTGTTTAAATGTAATTTAATATTATTGAGCAGCTTATGATCCTCATTTAGTTCATTTCTTATTTCAATAAATATATTTGTAATATCTAATCTGTGTCTTATTTTCCTGTGTTTAAATATCGTGTTGCAACTTGTGTTTCCACAAAAGTAAGATGGCGCCAAATGAATAGAGGGATTTGTCTATCGGCAAATGACTATAGTTTATGAAGACAAGGATAAATGATAAGTGGTTGCGACAAAATTCAAGAAACTGCAGTTTACTTTAACTTAGCGTTAAATTGCTTTTATGTGATAGATTCACAGAAAATTCCGACCACTACATCTTTTAAAGTAGCAATTCGATTCTAAGAAAGCCTTCAAATGGTTTTCTTTAGAAGCGTTTCTGAAAATATTGAAAATACAAGTTAGTACAAATTAACAATGTATAAAATCGTATAAAAAAAGAGTTTTGTGCTAGCACTATCCTCGTAATATAGTAAAAAATAAAGTAATTGACACGGAAAATCCTAGTCTTCCCTATTCTACTTATTTATAAAATATAACGCATTTTATAAGTAAGTAAGTAAGAAGAGAGAAGTGAGTCTGCATTCAGATATCTCAAAAAAAAGGAAAAGCTGAAAGTCTTTGAACGAAATTTAAATTTAATAAAAATTAGGTACCATGGGATAATTTTCGACGTAGATTAACAATTTAAGCAAGTTCAAGAACTTGCCAATTCAAGAATAAAATATAGGTAACTTGACTTTTGTTTATTTACGTTTATCTAAATTCAAATCCGAATTATACGAGTAATATGACTTACCTACAAACAAAACTTTACAATTACACACAAGTCTTTATTAAAAGCTAATCTTATCAAAGTACACATAATAACTATATACCTACCTACATAGGTACAAACGACGCGCCATATTCACGAGTTCATTTCCGCACTCCGGAAAAGCGGAAGTAAATATGCGCCGTTGCGCCATCTCTAACCTACTTTGTCAAAACAAAAGCCTTTTCTTTAGAACTCCTACCACACACTTAAAACAGAAATGGCAATAGAAAAACAAATGTAATATTTCCATAGAAATAAAATTGTAAACAATATTTATTTTAAATATTGTTAAAAATAAATTACAGCTCAATATTATAGATATTTATTCCACAGCCCGTTTTCATTAGTCTGTGGTCCATTTTCCTGAAAACCGAATTTTCCCATAGCTCATTGGCAGCCCTATTCGAGTCGTATTATTCCGACCAATCAGAGCGCGGTACCGCAGATCGATGCCGAACCGCGGGCGAAGAGAACGCAGTAATGTCAGATTTTCCTGTTGTCATCTGTGAATTTGGTCTGCGCGATCGATAACACGAATTGGCTATTCGTAGTTACGGAGGTTGGATACTTATTGAGTCGTTTATGGACAGATAGTTAACATTGGTGCTTGAAGTAGCAAAATTCTCATTCTAAAGTGATAAAATGGATACGAGCGGGGCGTACGGTGGTGGCAAGGCCGGGGGCGCCTTCGATCCTCAGCAATTCATCCAGAGACCTCCCGTCATCGTCAGGGCGGTCTGTTGGGTAAGACACTTTATATGCACTATGAACAGACCTCATGTAACGCCTAGAACCTGCTTTTATTCTTTTTCAGGCCAGGAACAACCGGTTACGTTAGTTGCTTTTCATTTCAGGGAAAAACAGCTACATAATATCATTACGATCTTCGAAGTAGGAACTTCCTTAATTTGATAAATGATTTGCCTGTTTACATAGAATTTATTTTGTACTTTGTACAAACATAATACTTGAAATCGGGAAATAGAGGGTGTCGTTAAATATCTCTTCGACCGAGTATAATAATTTTCAAATTAGGAACCCTTACTAAAACCATAAAGGAGTATCTTAATATGGATTTTTTTTTAAACACAGAGTCTAATTTTCAAACAAAGCAAGAAGGTTTTATGTAGCATGTGACTGGCCTTGTGTTAAGTAAAGAGCTATGTAATAGACAATTATTCCACAATATAAACCTACATACATATTGATAGCAGTAGGTATATCTACCTAATTGATCTAATGTTACACCCACTGCACTACGATTACAGAACACTTCAAAAATTTACTATTAAAATATTTATAGACTTTACAACTGGGTCACATTAGATCATTATTTATCCAATGCAAAGATTATCTATTTTGAAGATAGTCTCTGTAGCTATTTCGGGCCACAGGTTCTGTATATTTGATTGGTCTTCCATTATCGGATAGATGGTTATTTCAATTCATGCACTATATAAATAATAGTTCCTACTCTTTAGTTTTATCAGTTACGACAGTCGCCTAATTAAAAATCAATTAAAATGGCCATAGTACAATATTTCCAGAACATGGAACATTAAAAGACATGGAGCTAACATTATAGCTTTTTCATACCCTTTAAACATAAAAATCAAAAGATAATACAGTTTATAGTCCATAAAATTTTTATTTTAGTCCAAGAGGAAGTATGCCCTAGATTCCAAAGCATTATTTTTAATAAAAATTCTTTATGTCATCGGAAAGTTACGTTGATATTTCTAATAGATAATAGAAATGTATGTGTAATTGAGTAAAAGTTCAAGGGCGTTAGAAATCAATAAAATGTTTCTAAAAAAGTACATTAGGGACATTATGTTATCATTCCATCTACATGTTATATGGTTGTAAGCTGACAGTGTGCTACAGAAATAAAACACCACCTCGTTTTTCCGTTCCGTTTTACGTCTACTTAGCTCGGATTGACAGTGCTATCAATTATTGATGTCCCATGGTGTTATGTGGGTCAGCAAAGTAGCTCATGCAAGCACTGTTACGTAAATAACTCTTCACTAGTTAAAGAAGACGGAAAACGGCCCTTAGAGTCGACTTGATCACTTCCGGGTTTATTGGACGAAACTGAATTAAGGCAGCTTTTGTACAGTTTCAATATTGAAAAAAAAAACAAGAAAATCTACGGTCTACAGTATCCCAAAAACAAATCGTACCTAGTAGTGGCTCTCATATTAATAATTAAATAGAAAGTACATTTAAGTATCTAATGGTATTAATTACTCAGATACCCGCGAAACGAGACACAATAGTAAAACAATAACAGCGCGGTCTCATAGGACCGGTCGGGGATTCAAACGTTAAAAGTCAGACTAGATCCAAGTGACGGGGCTGTTAGGGTTGCCCGCTAGGGCTTCGGATAGGTACCTGAACAATCGTTCGAAAGTGTTGTCGCGGCTTTGGAACGCAAAGGACAACTGATGGAATACAGGAGAGTTTTAGTCAGTAAAAGCCTAGTAGGTACTCTCTGGCACTCCACCGAGACTGAGAGTAGTTATGAGTTTAACCTTGAAAAAAAGGTCCAGAGCTAAACCAACCCCACGCCATAGAGCTCTATCTTCGGCCCCTCATAAATGACCTATTTTCACTATTTAGTAAGTGCAGCATGCAACATATTTCCACATCCGTCTTCAGTTTTAAGTCACATATCTCCAATACTACGCTACATTTACGGAGAAACTAGTGACAAGAATAATAACAGTCGATCTCCGTTGTTCAGCAAAGCTCGCTGTAGATGGACCACATTAAGATACCTAGAATCCTCTGCGCCTTGAAAAGCATGTTAAGCCACTGGTTTCGGCTATCATTTATATACCTTTGACAGTAACGGACGGGTCGTTACGGATAGTTAGAAGCTAAGAAATCTGAGGCTGGTCTTGCTAACGAATATCGTCTTAGTTCAGTCCATGTAAAATAGATACTGATATCTAGCTGGCATGGGTTTGACTGAAAGCCAACTCAAGCACAATTAGAGAAATGCTAGACTGAATGATTACTGTCTTTATGTAGGTAAATCTTACGAAGTGTTTCAGCTTCGTTAATGTAACGTCGGGAACCAACACGACTATAAATATTTACATACACGACTGGAATCGACCAGTTTTGTAATGTAGGTAATCAGAAGAACCTTCAAATAATGCAATGTGATAATTCACAATGCATCCTACGACCAAGTGTTTGTACGAAAACCTTGAGTTCTAATAGGTATAGTTCCATGTTCATAAGTAGAAGTATAGTATAGCTTGACCATTTTAGGTTTGTGGGATTATTCGAACGCGTCTCCTTGGCCCTTAACCGCAAAGGGCAACTAAAACACAAGTGGGCTTTAGTAAGTAAATCTGACGCTCTATCTCGACCTCAAAAAAGAAAGTCTGGCTTCCACTTTCTCATAGCAACTATCCGTTCTTTAACTATAATCCCGTAATATTTCGGAGACCTTTAGTTTATTACACTCTGGTATTATTTCGTAACGTATTTTTATCGGAACTGTCACTGTCCAATGGGTACTTCTCTGAGATATGTTCGCTCCACGTGTTATTCAGTAACAAGCTCCGTTGTTAAAGGTAGGTAGTGTTCGGTTCTTAGCCGATCGGATTGCACCGATCTGACCGATCGCGCGACACGGTCGCCTGGTTTGTTAAGTACTCCATACAAATCCATACTAAGCAGTGGACTTGGGGACATTGATCGGAATTTCAAAAGGTAAGCTCGGTTGTCCCCAGATCGAAGGCAACGAAGGAACGGGGTGGGGTTTAGTCAGTAACAGTCTGACACGCCCTCCCGTTCCGCCCAAGAGCGGGAGAAGTCATTCTGATGCCCAACTGAAGAAAAAGCAGTGGTTCACGCAACCCGGTCGCGGTTCGCGGATGCTAAGAACCTAATGCTACCTTTATAGCTTGTCGACGACAGGTCCTCATCAAAAGACTCCCCTCGCTCCATTGATTTCACACTGAAAAAAGATAATTTCAGTTAACGACAAAGCAACAAAAGAGTAGCCATAACGCCCTCAACTGCTATGTAAATTCCTCTAGCTTATTAGCAGTCTTTACAGACTAACGGTTTATTATTATCTGTAAAATGACCGTATCGTAACTAATGATAGTAATGATCGACGTCGTCACACAACGTGTAGCTATTAAAAATGGAAGCTATTAAGCCATAGCTTCCATGGTTTTTATTAATTAGGGTGGGTATTTTTACTCGTATGATCGCTTTGGATAATGGCACGTAACCGATATTATTAATAGGTAAGTCAAATTAGTCAGAAGTCTTTATTTCGTCATTTAAGGACAAAATAACAAGAACAATACAGACTTTTAAGCGTAATTTAACAATTATTATTGACCCATAGTAGGTCTAGTAGGTAGTATGTGACTTGAGTAGAGTCTAACCTTTCTACCAAAGAGAAAACCAAAGTTATCGAAACGGCCTTCAGATACGAGTAAAAGTTAAAATGGCTGTAATGGGTCTATCATATAATTATTAGTCGTAGCACCTTTGAGGAGCAAATAAATTAAATGACGTGCTCTCGGAGAGGCACGTGTCTTTTAGGACGTAGGTACCTTTCCAGCCATCTAAAGAACTGCTGGGGGTCTCTTTAAGAGGGGGGGCGGGGGGAATCGGCCAATTACTTCTCCTGCACTACGGTGACTAAGACTTCCGACGAGACGTCCAAGGCGTCTTTTGAGCTGGCTGGAGCGTGAAGAATCCCTTACGCTTTCGTCCACCTTCTTTACTTGTATTACTTGTTTTTTAGCAATGCCTCTTCAACAATTACACATCTTCCTAATCAATGTATTCTTATATCCCCAGTTATTCAGCGTGATAGTGATGGGCTGCATATCAGCCAAGGGCTGGCGCACAGGCGAGGACGGCAAGGAGCACTGTGTCTACAACGACGACACGAACGCCTGCAACTATGGCGTCGGCATCTCTGTCATCGCGTTCATCGCTGCCATCGCCTTCATCGCTGGCGAGTACCTCTTCGAGCAGATGTCGTCTGTGAAGACTAGGAAGCACTATGTACTGGCTGATATGGGATTCTCTGGTGAGTTGATCCTCTTTTGTTTATTGTTCTTTTTTGAACACACTGAGCTGATGTTTCAGCAGTCATATATAGGACCAGCCAGGTGCATTACTTTGTGTAATTTATTTCATTACCGTTGCTCTCAAAACGGTGAAGGAAAATATCGTGTGGAAACCGGCATGTCCTAGAACTAAAAATTCGAAGGCATGTGACATCCACCAATCCGCACTGGGCCCGCGTGGTGGATTACCGCGCACTCCCTCTCCTGGAGAGGAGGCCTGAGTCCCAACAGTGGGCACAATACTTGGCCGCTAATGCTAATAGGAATCGACGGATATGATGTAGAAGCGGAGAGTTATGATGTAGTAGTGGAGAAAAGTAGAGAAAAGTGGAAAGCGTATCCAGTGAAGTGGAATGGGGTGAATAGGTTCAGAGTGGAGAGCTCGAAGCGGAAAGTAGAACAAATTCTCTCCACCCCACTACCCTTCTCTATTCCTCTCTACCAAGGTCTGTTTTATTGGAAACGTAGGGGCGCAGCAGGGCTGAAGCATCTGGGGCCATGGAACGGATTACCGAAAAGGTGTCCCCAGATCAACGAAGGAACGGGGTTAGGTTTAGTCGTAAAGAGCGGAAGAAGTCATTCTGACGAAAAAATCTTACTTATTACTTGCACTCTTACTTATTTGTACCAAAATTTAAAAAATAATAAATGTATTAGGAATACTAAAAGATGCGCTAAGTAGCATTTGATTAAATTAACACGTATACCATTTCATATATTGCACTAATTCCTACTTGGAAAACGTGATAAGTAGGTAGGTAAGTCAATATTATATGTACGAGTAAATGTGTACCTACAGTCTACAAGGGAAGCTATATTTTATGATACTTCAATCTACAGCGTGTCAGAATATACCCAAGTAATTCACAATCTAAACTAATATTATAGAGAGGAAAGATTAGATTTTTTGTTGTTTGTATGTTACGATTTTGCTCAAAAACTAATTGACCGATTTCAACAATTCTTTTACCATTAGAAAGTTACGCCTTCATCTTATTTATTTTCTACTTTCATGTGGGCGAAGCCAGCCATTCCATTTTTCCACTCTTTTCTGTCCTGACTTCTAGTCAAAACGTAGAAATAGAATGCATATAAACTTTAAAAACATCTTGGGACAGTAAAAATATAAGCTAAACCTTTCTTTGTACTTTGTAACAAATGTATAATTATGCTAATATCAAAGTAAAATGCCGAGAATGCCACTATAAAATACTAAAGCAGTGGCTTTATAAGACGTCTTGGCTTTAAATCTGGCACATAATTGCACTGTTTAAAATATTGCACGTGGTCTGAAAGGTCGAGGCCGGTTTGTGCTAGGTCAGTGGGACTTTGTAATCTTTTAACAGTTTACTGGCTAAACACGGAAATCCTTATACATACGAGTATTATAAAATGATTTTGTTTTACCCACCCAGACGCGGTGTGTGTGTATGGTAAACTCATATCAATCAATTAATCAATCAAAAATGTTTTTATTTTACACGGGCACTTATAAAACGTCAAAAGCTTGTGCACAGTTCCAATATTGGTCGTTTCCTATGGAGAAGAACCGGCAAGAAATTCCATGGATACTCTTTTAATAAATTACTGAATTGATTTTCTAGCGATTTTGCAGCTTTGGTTCTTGGAGACAAACATTTATTGGTGACTCCCACAGGACAAACTACAATAAAATAAAAGTAATTAATCTCGTTATACTCAACTGCCGGAGAATGTGTTTCCTGATAGCTACAACCTAGGGGTATTTAAGTCTGGAGTTAGTTACTTCTAGGCAAGCAGGCACATTATCGCTTACTATCAGGTGAGATAGTGGTCAAACGCAACGAGGAGCTCGTGGCTAGATAATAACAGCCGCACAGGTCGATCTTCAAGGTTAAGCATCGCTTGCCTAGGTTGGTCTGTGGATAGGTGACCATCTTGACATAACGAGTTTCCTCCGTGCCTCGGAAAGCACGTTAAGCCGTAGGTCCCGGCTGTCATTTGTAGATCTTTGGCAGTCGTTACGGATAGTCAGAAACCAGTAAATTTACTCCAGTCTTGTCATGAAGTACCGTGTTACCCCAGTTAATGGGTTGTGGAGGACTTGTAGGCAGCCGATCCTCGTAAAATAGTGGTATTCAGCTAAATCCGGCTTGACTGGAAGCCGACCCCAGTATAGTTGGGAAAAGGCTAGGCAGATGTTGATAATTGTAAAATTTCTGGGGTCCTGATGTATAATAAGTATGTACTGCATGTTATATTAGAGAAAAACGATTGCATCACTGCTTACCATCAGGTGAGATTGCAGTTTATGATATATAAAAAGAAAACAAAATTTCAAAGATTTGTAATATCCTTCTTTGCCTGCAAAGCTGGAGTGGGTTACCAGTCTGATAACAAAAACTTTAGAAGTTTTGCTAAGTTTCTAGAATCAAACCCTTTTATCAGTAGTAACTTTATTATTTCATTTCTTCCATGTTGATACCTTGTTTCTGAAAAATCTTGAAATAAGAGCAATAAGCCGTAAGAAGTCGTTCCAAGCTAAGTATGTCAATAAACTCGAGAAGCATCTTAAATTGAATTTGAGGTCGAAGTAATTGCCCTCATCAATAGCGAGCAGATTTATATAGGGACATATCTGTACTCTATATTGCATTCCGTGTCACGAAGGTTAAGGAGCCCGTCATATGATCTAGAGGAGAAAAGTAGCTACTTATGTTAAGAGATGAGAATTCATCAAATCTATTTCTCACCCTGGATCGCGCGAGAGTGAGTGTTGAAACTCACTTTTACTGACTTTTTTAGTCTTGTCCTTTCATTTGCCCTTTTAGTTCCAGGGCCACGGCCAGTAATATAGAATATTCCCGCAGCCCTAAGCAAGGTCTTTTTTTTAGGTGGCAATCATCAGCATGAGTTCTCTCGCTTTTGAGCGGAGCGGGAGGGCGTGTCAGACTTTTACTGACTAAACTCCACCCCATTTCGTTCGAGGGTCGCCCTCCCGCTCCACCCACCTTAAAAAAGGCACCCATAGCCTTAGGTGACCGGCCTAGCACGGCACATCAAAAGGAATCAGTGTGGAAATTAGAATGCTCCTGATATTTTTTTTAAATTTCAACAAATCATTAAGATTTAATTTAGCACATTAAGTAATTGCATGCATATTCTCTATTGACCGAGACTAAGACTTAGGTATAACTTAACTATGCTTAACCAATTACAGCCTAGTCTATAATTACTCATCTGCGCTGCGTGTTAAGCTAATTAATAGTTTGCTTTAGTTTGTGACTTGTCATGACAATAGGAAAACTTATGAAACAGGATGCAGAACACGATAATAACAGAGAAAATCTGAATGCACGCACAGCACACATCGATTGGACAAGGCTTAACATAAGCATAGTATGATCAGCTTAGAGGGGCTTTAGTTTCAGCAATGGGAGTATTACATGCTAGGAGAGGAAATGGGCCATAATCCATCATGTGGGCATGCGGGTTGGTGGTAGTCACATGTGTGGGACATGTCGAATTTGTCACAATGTTTTCCTAAACCGTTTCGCTCAGCTGAATCCCCGATCGGTCGCGTGAGACCGCGCAGTTTTGTCTTACTATTGTGTCTCGTTTCGCGGGTATGTGATAGGTAATTATTATAATTTTTTAAAGTTTATAGTAATGTCTGTAAATATAGCTCATAAAGCTGCAATCTGCTGCTTTACCAGCAAGAACATAAGGCTATAATACCTTCATTGAATCACGTCAAAGTTTCATCAAAATCTTCATATCGATTTTTCCAATAGCTTTTATAATGAGGAGTAGGTAGGTACTATCTTCTTGTTAAACCTACCATAATAGCTGTAATACTTACAATATTAATTACCACCCATAAAATAATACTGAGCTGCGTCTATATTTTTTAGTACACTCATTAATGTCAGGTCATTCCATCTTTTACGAGTCCACAACAACGGGATTCTAACGCGGCTCGATCGGCTCAACAATACCTACCTCTTTGCGTGTAAAATTTTATAGATCGTAAAATCTACCCTAATTTGTTACTTATCGTGTGAAAACGGATTCACTTTTACGAGCTCGAATGCGCTCTCTATACAAGGAAAGTCACTTTTCTTACGCAGTGGAAATTTTCCTCTTCCGTAGCGATAAAATGCTAGGCAAAGAGTAAGGTACTTCGGTATAGCACACTACCTATACCTAGATATTAAGTAACTAATATATAATGTAAATATTTTACTTCTACTTCCATTGTCACGAATGCGATTGTATTTTTTCTTTATCTACTACCTAGGTTGTTTTTACTATCGGACTTCACGATATTACGTTACCGTTCGTACCATAAACATAAAGTATAACACAATATTTAAATCAAGAACAAGGTTTATAAAACACGTCACGCTTTATGAAGGCATCGTTGCACTCGATATTTTGACTACTACTATACAAAGAGGTCTAATGTCTTTGGCTACTATAAGATTGGAATCGACTCAAGACACACCACAAGAGATCGAGAGAGGGGTCTTGGGTTGAATTTCTCTCGTTCTCTGGTGATAGGTCTTGAGTCTTGGGTTGGCTGAATGAAATACTATAGGTAGGAACCTATTAGATTTAATACTAGTGTTCTTGTTCGATCCAACTCTTCCCTTGCTGTCCTCCCCCAACAACGGCCCAAGGCGAGGTCTGCACCCCACAGGGATTGCCTTTAGCATGCGTCGTTTGGCTTTTAACTTTTCCTAAGCCCCTAAACCACAGATAAGTCCGGCTAAGTAGACGACAACCTCATAGGTTGACCTGCGAGAGGCAACATAAAAAAAATCTTATCTTTTTTCTGGGGAATCAGTTAAACAATTCCAGCGCACATTCCTTATAATACAACCGTTAGAAAACTATCGGACTGTAACTCTGCGTCGGTTCTAGAACTTTAAAACTTGGACTCAACGAGTGCATTATTACTAACGATTCTCTTCTTCTTTAGCTCGTTCGTGCCTAGCCTTTTCCCAACTATATTGGGGTCGGCTTCCAGTCAAGCCAGATTTAGCTGAATACCAGTATTTTACGAGGAGCGGCTGCCTACCAGACCTCCACAACCCATTAACTGATTAACCAATTGATGATGTTATAATGTGTTATTTATGTAAGACTAGCTGTCCCCTGCGGTTTCACCCGCATTTTTCGTTACTGCTCCGGTCCCGTGGGTCGTAGCGTGATGGTATATAGCCTATAGCATCCCTCGATAAATGGGCTATCTAACACTGAAAGAATTTTTCAAATCGGACCAGTAGTTCCAGAGATTACCCCCTACATACAAACTTACAAATCTACAAACTTACAAATTTTACCTCTTTATAATATTAGTATATAAGTATAGATATAATTTTTAACTCTGTGTACCATTGTCTTCAGCATTCTGGGCGTTCCTGTACTTCGTCGGTTTCTGCTACTTATGCAACGCGTGGGGCAAGACCGACAACCCACCAGTGGGCACCGCCAACAACATGCAGGGAGCCATCGCCTTCTGCTTCTTCTCCATCTTCGCCTGGGTGAGTGAGAGTGGGATCACTCGTAGTAGTTCTACCGGTAGTAGGTACAACCCACCAGTGGGCACCGCCAACAACATGCAGGGAACCATCGCCTTCTGCTTCTTCTCCATCTTCGCCTGGGTGAGTGAGAGTGGGATCACTCGTAGTAGTTCTACCGGTAGTAGGTACAACCCACCAGTGGGCACCGCCAACAACATGCAGGGAGCCATCGCCTTCTGCTTCTTCTCCATCTTCGCCTGGGTGAGTGAGAGTGGGATCACTCGTAGTAGTTCTACCGGTAGTAGGTACAACCCACCAGTGGGCACCGCCAACAACATGCAGGGAACCATCGCCTTCTGCTTCTTCTCCATCTTCGCCTGGGTGAGTGAGAGTGGGATCACTTGTAGTAGTTCTACCTGTAGTAGGTACAACCCACCAGTGGGCACCGCCAACAACATGCAGGGAGCCATCGCCTTCTGCTTCTTCTCCATCTTCGCCTGGGTGAGTGCGAACTGCTTCACTTGTAGTAGTTCTACCTGTAGTAGGTACAACCCACCAGTGGGCACCGCCAACAACATGCAGGGAGCCATCGCCTTCTGCTTCTTCTCCATCTTCGCCTGGGTGAGTGAGAGTGGGATCACTTGTAGTAGTTCTACCTGTATTAGATACAACCCACAAGTGGGCACCGCCAACAACATGCAGGGAGCCATCGCCTTCTGCTTCTTCTCCATCTTCGCCTGGGTGAGTGGGAACTGCTTCACTTGTAGTAGTTCTACCTGTAGTAAGTACAACCCACCAGTGGGCACCGCCAACAACATGCAGGGAGCCATCGCCTTCTGCTTCTTCTCCATCTTCGCCTGGGTGAGTGAGAGTGGGATCACTTGTAGTAGTTCTACCTGTATTAGATACAACCCACAAGTGGGCACCGCCAACAACATGCAGGGAGCCATCGCCTTCTGCTTCTTCTCCATCTTCGCCTGGGTGAGTGAAAACTGCTTCACTTGTACATAGTTCCACTTGTAGTACAACCAGCCGATGGGCACCGCCATCAACATGCAGAGACTGCAGATAGTCATCGATTTATACTTCGTAACCTGGCTATAGAACACGGTAATGTCCACATTTATTGAAAAAGAAAACAGCTAAAACTGTAAACAGAGAAGAAGGACCACCGGATGGTAAGTACGGTTGCCGCCGACACCAATGTTTGTATTTGATTTAGTAATAAGAAAGAAGTCTGAATATCTTTGTTCTCCAGGCGGCCCACTTTGCCTATGCAGAGCTCGGCTCCAGTTTTTTTTACAACGGTTAGGATTTTTCACTTCTATCCAATTCCTAAAGAGCACATCCAAGTCTTTCCGTCGTCTCCTTCAAGCTCGGTTGAGGCAAAGTGCCGTTTTTAAAGGCCCATAAGTTTTTGAAACATACGGCGAACATCTCTTGTCCAGACCTATTTAAGTTTGAACCACATCATCCTTTGAGTTTTTTCTTTAACCCAGGTGGCCTTAATTATTTTGCTTGTTTCCGCAGGTGGCGTGCGCATTCTTCGCGTTCCAGCGGTTCCGCGTGGGCGCGGACGCGGCGTTCGCGCCGGCCTACGAGGTGGAGGGCGCCGTGGGCAGCCCGGGCACGTTCCCCGCCTACCCCGCCGCCCCCGACCCGCAGCCCGCCTACAGCGACCCCCCCTTCTCGCAGACACATGGCTCTGGTACGTACTACAACCATCATCTACCTAGCCTTTTCCCAACTATATTGGGGTCGGCTTCCAGTCAAGCCGGATTTTAGTTGAATACCAATATTTTACGAGGAGCGCCTGCCTACCAAACCTCCACAATCCATTAACTGGGGTAACACAGTACTTGATGACAAGACTGGAGTCAGATTTACTGGCTTCTGACTATCCGTAACGACTGCCAAACATCTACAAATGACAGCCGGGACCTACGGCTTAACGCGCTTTCCGAGGCATGAAGGAAACTCGGTATGTTAAGATAGTCACCCATCCACAGACCAACCTTGGCAAGCGTTTCTTAACCTTGAAGATCGACTCGTGCGACTGTAATTATCTAGCCATGAGCTCCTCTCTTACCATAGAATTAAAACTAGAACAACATAGGGCAAAAAGTACTTTTCGTAATATAGTCAAAAACACCAAGGCGACGCTGACCTTTTTTGAGGAGCTGTGGTGGATCGAATGACACGTTTGTCTCACCCGTACGTAAAATACGCGCTTTAGTCGTGGAGTTGCGGATATCGTACCATGCCAACAACGACGTACATGTAGCGACATCTATGACGCCACTTATTTACTAAACTGTAAAATCCTTCATCGCGTAATTAGAACATTTATACAACAGCCTGAAATCATCTTTCGGGCAGCTGCTCACATCAGACATAACACGCGTCTGGTTGGAGGATCCTCCCTTTACAGTGGAGGTTTGCGTGACTTTATGTTCCGAATACCTCCAAAAACATTTTGAGCTTGAACAATCAAATCATGGAACATTACTGGATGCGCTCTTTTGAAGTCCTGTAATCGACAAACATCATATCTCAATTTTTTATCTATATCGATCTCTTTATTATTATTATTTATTAAAACAATATAAAGAAAATGTCGTCAGTCTTTTGACATTTCTCATTTTTGTTGATATTAATGTAATCATGGTATTATTAAACTTCAGAGAAAACTGTCCCGAAATATCCGATAGTATTCGGCAAAAACTTTCCTTATTTTCGTAATATACAGGGTGCATCATTTACGGAGAGCCTTGTCAAACGTATCAAAGTTCTAATTAAGTATGTTAAACTTCTAATTTCAGGCAACATCGACTACACGGCCCCAACATATTAAGCTGTTTCACAGCATCAGGATGAATGATTCTCAAGTTTTATTTGCAATCTCACACATCTGCTGAGTAATAAACTCTTATTACTGAAGCATAATCACTGAATACCTACTACTGTAAATCAACTTATAATCGATTTTGAAAACTCTATTTTCATAATCGATAATCGATCCCTACTTTAATATTACAACCAAAGAATTACCAAACTATTCTGTACATACAAAAATGTATGTAATTATTACTTATTATTATCTATTAAAAGTTGTTCAGTGATAGCAATCATGTCCATTTGTTTTAATGAAGCTTATTTTTCTATTTATTTAGTAAGTGTAGTCATAATCAGTCATTATTACATTAAATTATACCAAAGTTCATGTACATTGTAATCAGAAGATATATATTATTATATATTCATGTATATGAAAACGTGTATCGCTTCACAGTACCTGCTTGTAGGTATATCTTGACAATATTCACGTATATAATGTAATATAACATCATATATTTTATGTAAATAACAATGTATTGTAAACAGATATAATAAATAATATAAAAAACATATTCTGGGTCTCAAGCGACGAAGCAAATATATAAAAAATAAATAGTATAAATAGGTACTTAATTTGTAATAGTGTCATATACGCCTAAATATCCTACTTAATTGCTGTTAGACCAATAATATTCTAGTTAAAATAAAAGTTTTCGTAGCCATCTCGATGGTGCTGACATCTGTCGTTTGAGACCGCGAAACCCAGTGTCATGTGATATTATTTCCAATTAATTCTTCACTATCATCGTGCCATGTCTTTAAACTTTATAGAGCGTTTATTTTTGTTATAAAAACTGTTAATTTGTCCTATAAGCCAGTCTCGAATCACCCATACCTCGTTGTAGCTACGTCGTATAAGATAAAACGTATTATATAGGTATTTAAGAGCAATCCTTCAAGCAGAGTGGTTACTAAGAAATTATATAAGAATAGAGTCTTCAAATTATATATAAATTTCGCCTTAAGGAAACTTATAAAAAATAATGCACTGTTTGAATGACATAACAGCATTTAACTTTCATGGAAAAAAAACATATGAAGTAGTGCAAAAAAAACTGTTATTATATCTACAAAATAATATATATATTTCGAAGCCATCTTAGTGACTACCCTGTATAATGTACAATGTAACCAAGCTTGAAAGTATTGAAAAAAATCTTATAACTAGGACGAAATATTAATAAAATTAGTTAATATTTACTCGTAAACAGCATATCGTCATTATTTTTTATTATTATTATTTAATTACTTATTATAAACGACATTTGTCCTTGTGTATTATTGAATCATGGTTACCATATTATAGAAATTAAAACGCTTTTAAAGTGCGTAGATTTAGTCAAAACAGGAAAAAGGAATATACTTATTGGACTATTTTTGAACACCCATTTAAAATTTTCAAATTCAGCGTCTGTTACTAAATCACAGTGAAAAAATACATAAACTGGTATAAACATAGGATTTGGCCAGTTTTGCACACTCAGTGTGGAATTATTATTAAAAATTAAATGTCAACAGAGTTGTTGAAAATTAACCTGTATATTGATTTCAAGGCAAAATGTGTTTGTATAACTTAATCTCATTAATTTCTAAGAAAATTTAGATATTGTATATTTGTCTCTCAATATCCACAAAATGAAACTTATCGATCTAATACACTCAGTATTAATAAATAATTAGTTATATTATTATGTATGACGTAAGCGCTTTACCCAAGATCATAGTATTTTTTTAATATAAAATTATATTCTAGGAAATGCTATCTTATTACTAGACTATATTTAATTTCCGGGCACATTTTTATTATTACTCTTGCATATTTTTGTAATGGTCTTACTGTGCTAAGGTAATCGTTGTAATTTGAGGTCTATTTGAGTACTGTTAAGGTCTAAAATTGAGTACAAAACATTTGACCCCAAGGCGAATAATTGAAATGTGTCCGAGTAGGGCTTTGAGGAGTCGGCTTGTTTAGATTGATGTTTAATAATGGAAAACTATTAAAATATATCTGTACCGTACGTGTGGTTGTTGTACTCACTGTGTAAAGAAACGTACTTATCGTGTGCAAGTGGTGTCCTATACAGATGTCTACGTAGCTAAGTCGACAGATATTTCCAAGAATCTCCTTAAAGTATTTTTCAACTCAAATATAATTTACCAGTGTGTTAGGATCGTGCGAAATATAAAAAACGTACTTCTTAATTAATTCTAGGATATTAAATGTGTGAAATAATGGTTCTAAACTCTATTATTTCAAATATATAAATAAATAATATAGCGTGATATTTATTATCAATGTTGGCTTCATACGTCGGCAAGCCTGTAGTTATCTTTCACTTCCATAGCTTGCACTATTATTTATAAAGAATTCTTAGCAATAATATCAGTATTCAGATGTATTCTTCACTCAAAAAAGTATTTATTCACCGTTAATGTTGGCAACACTTCGATTTTTTACGCTTGCAAGCTTACAGAGTAATGAGTACATCTGAATTGTGTAAACTTCATATCAGTCTTATGTGTTAAGGGCATCGTTGTAATAAATAAAAAATACATTTCAATCAAGGTATATATTTAGGTGATTATATAAAATTATATATACTTACATAGTATAATATCAAACGTTCTATCAAAGTTAGCCATATCCACTGCTTAAAGAAATATTTACACATTCCAATAGAATTAATTTGATAAATTCAGACCAATGTGTTAGATAATTCTATAAGATCTGTTCTTTCAAAGGGAAAAGGAAATGATGACTTGGTCCTCCATCATCTAGAAAAACATGGTCTGCGGAGAGTGAACGGGAAAATAATTATTTTTCTTGTTCTATTGATAGAACATCGTACATATTATACTTGAATGTTGGTACTGCCGAAACATCTTGACCGCTCTGAACTTCGAACAATAGCTTGCGCAGTAATTCTTTTTAAGAATCGAATGCGTATTGCGATTTTTTCGAATAAGAACTATAATTCGGAACGCCAACTTCAGAGTGGCCAACATTTATTTGGGCCGTACTGAATGATAATATGACCAAAACGCAAACATCCCACTGTTATCATAATTATTTTACGAGCCATGTGTTACTATTATCTCTAACAAGCATATCTAACTAATTCCACGAAATGCCCTTCCAGCACATATATTGATAGAAAATTATCTATTAAAAAAAACTAATTGTTGTATCGTTTACATTGTCGCTAAAATGTAAACATTCATCTGTACACTATAAAACGTAGATACTATTAGCCGTAGATATGTACCTTGTATGTTGGTTAGTATGTTCTGAAGATAATTAAAAAAAAATCTACTAAACAGTAAAAAAAATATTGTAATAAGTGTTGAGTATTTTAATGCTAAAGTCGTTCAGTGTTCGGTAAATACCTACTTAATATTAAGACAAATGTATAAAAAGACGTTTGATTTATTTTCTTCGTTTTGTTGTACTTATTTTAAGTTACCAAAGACATTTCCGGAAGATGAGATGTGGAAAGTTTAGAAAAATCTCGAAAAAAATGAGGTCTTGTTCTTTTTTCAATTAATAAAAATGAGGGTAGCAAGTTAAAACTAAGTGTTGACGTCTCACAGTATTTAAAATGACTGGGACACGTTGAGTTTAGGGCATCGGAACCGGTTTTTCCCGGTTCTAAAAGAACCGGGAATTCCCGGTTCTGAGGGACCCTGAAAGAACCGGTTCTGTAAAATAGAGAACCGGGTCTTTCGGTTCTTTCGGTTCTCTCTTAAAATAAATTTAGAAATAGTATTATCTCTATACTTAATACCTATTCTTTATGCTAAATATCAAGTTACAATCCGAATTTATAATCCAAACAGAATAAATACTATTATTTCACTATATTGATAAATAACCTTATGATTTTAATATTATTGAAAACTCTTTAGCAAGCAAACGATTTTTTAAGGGATTCGGGAGGTATTCCACTAAAGTATTCCACGAAGCACAACTTTGTGCTTCAAATCAATTCAAATTCAAATTATTTGAAACACAAAGTTGTGCTTCGTGGAATACCTCGGATTCGGCAACATTAAGGTTGCTCATCCGCTCATCCGCTCGCTCTTACTTTCTCTGCCGCCACTCGGCGATAGGTACATTATTTGTAGATCCTTTTTCATTTTATTCAATAAAAACATTCAAATCATACACATTTCTTATCTTCACATTATCAAGAATACAATTTTTGAATAGTCTACATGACTTTAGTCACCAAACGACATCAGTCGAAGTTGACTTAGTATAGAAATCAACCTTAGGGTGACGGGTTTCTAGTAAAATCGCGATAACTCATTTTCTAGAAGGGTTATTGTGGTGCGGTTTTTTACACTAGCGATCTAAAATAGGCTAGTTCCTATTATATTTGACGAGAAATACCATTTCCCGCAGCGCAATTTTCCCCTCTCGGTACATTTTGAATTTTCACCTAAATTATATTTTTTCAAAATGTTTATCTTTAAAACCTTTAGTCTTCTTCGATTTCTTTTTTCAGCCTAACTTTCCAACCCACTGGACCTACATTCTGGTTAGCATTACGCGAACCCAAATTTAGGTTCAGTTTTCCAAATTAGCATTTTTCACCAAAAAATCCGGGTTTTTTTTTCAATAAATTTGAGCGCGGTTGGCTAGGGCTCGTGGAGACGCGTCTATTGACACCTCGCACGCGAGTCTAGCTCAACAACAACGCGTGAAAATTCACGGAAAAAAAAACCCCGAAAGAACCGAAAAAACCGGGTACCCGGTTCTGGCTTGAGTTTGGAACCGAAAGAACCGGTTCTCAAAATAGGCCCGGTTCTCGATGCCCTAGTTGAGTTAAAAACGAACATCAAGACTGAATCCTACATGAAGATTCAAAGGTTAGTTGAATTTGTTACTCGCACTCGCATACAGGGTTACTTTAACTTCAATTTAGATAATCTTTCTGAGGGTGAAAAGCTTAAAATTCTTTTTCCCGAAAAACAATTATGGATTCAACCCATTTTTACAGTGGGAAAAAATCAAACTCGCTCTGGGCGGAGCTCTGAGAGAGGCAGTGTCTTACCTACTTGTATTGACTTAAACCCACCTATGTCATTCCCCTCGTTGCTCTTTGCATTTTACCACCAAGGTAACATTATATGATAAACCCTATATTTTTTTTATCCTCTCAAAGATTGGCAATGGATTAAGAGTCAGCATGTAGGTACCTACAGTGTGAGTTACAACTGAAAATTATAAGCTTTCTTTATGGAACCTGATACTAATGTAAGTATCTTGTAAAGTGGGTACTTCAATATTTGATCGTGTTAACGTTTGAATCCCCGACCGGTCCTATGAGACCGCGCTGTTATTGTTTTACTATTGTGTCTCGTTTCGCGGGTATCTGAGTAATTAAAAGGTAACAGTTAAGTACCTACGTTTTTACTTCTACATCTCATCTCGGAATAATATTTTAGACATTATTTTGTATTTACTTTATCGATCGCGTCGTTAGTTGTATTGTTACATTTTGAATATAACTATGGTACTTAATGGATTTCAAAGGTAGCCTTCACTGATTAATCAAAAGTTTAAACTCATCACGTTTTGCAAGTGACAAAAAATATGAAAATTCAATTTGCACTTCTCAGTGTTACAAGTTTGCAAAAAGCGGAATAAATAACGTATCATGCATATTTAATCTAATAGCGGTTATCAGCTAAATGCGATAAGCCGATAACATAGTTTATTCGGTATTCCGAGGTCTTATCATGAAATTCAATGACCTGATTTCTATTGATAATAACTTTTACAGACGAGAAACGCATGATTATAGAGTGAGTCATGAAAATGAAATACTGTATTTTTACATTTTCATTGTAAGCCGGCACGAAAAGAAACTAATGGAAAATATTATGACTTATAACGTTTGAATTATTTACCCTTCCAAAACTCGGTACATCACAAAATGGCCCTTAAATTGATACCTACCAATTTCTTGAAAACCAACCATGATTTCAGCTCCTACTCCTAAATCCCAACGCACAAACCAGAGTCCAATTCCATAGTTATTTTCATTATGTACCTTATGTAATGTGTTAGATGTTCGATAATAATGTGCAAATGAAATAATGGTAAATAAAAATTAATTGGAATAATAGATATTGTGGATAATGCGTTTTATTTTTCTGAGTCCTTTATAGCACAGCCGAGTTGAACAAAAAAAATCAGTGAAAGACTAGGGCCTGTTTCACCACCTATGATTAAGTTTCCAATATCTTACTTGGCAGATAATTTCATACAAATTCTGTTCCATTTTTTAATTTATTCAGGAAGTAGTGGCTACTCGGACATTGTGAAACAGGCCCTAAAACTGCTTGTAAGTACCTACATACGTTCTTAACGTTTGAATCCCCAACCGGTCCTATGAGACCGCGCTGTTATTGTTTTACTATTGTGTCTCGTTTCGCGGGTATCTGAGTAATTAAGCCGTGACAAACTATGATTAAACGCCATGTATAAGCACGGTTATCGATGTTGTATGGATCACTATGAAACCTTGGTCACACAAAAGGTGTATGCGGTGCGGCGTGAACTTTCGTACATTCGGAAATGAATTCGAACCGAATCGAACGTGTTTTTTTGCCCAAGGCTTCCTTTAATTGCGTGCGTCAGAATGGCTGGTTGTCTGTGGCTTTAGTCTATAAGAGTAGATTCTAAAATTGCTACATATAATAAATAATTGCTATATAGGATATATATTTAGAAACAAACATTTTTTTTGACCAGCAGTCCTGACATTTGGTTGGCTGGTCACCTCCTAGTTTAAAGGCAAGCATGCAGAGTTTCCCGAAATGTATTGCGTCAACAATTGCAACATATTTACTTCATTTATCTAATTTAGTAGCAACTTCAAACATATGTAGGTATGTTAAATAAAGGATGTAGCAATGATTTAAATTATCCCTAGGAAAAGTGCCTGATAAAATAATAAAGGCAAATACATAGTTGCAGTGTGTCTTCACTCAACGGTTTGGGGCAATTATTTATTACTAGCTTCTGCCAGCGGCTTCGCCTAGAGTTAGTTTAATCTTAGCGTGATGATATGTAGCCAATAGCCTTCCTCGATAAATGGGCTATCTAATACTGAAAGATTTTTCAAATCGAACCAGTAGTGAGAGATTAGCGCGTTCAAACAACAAATCAAATAATAATTACTCAGATACCCGCAAAACGAGACACAATAGTAAAACAATAACAGCGCGGTCTCATAGGACCGGTTGGGGATTCAAACGATAATATAGATATGTAGAAAAAAAAAAATATCGAATCAACTATCATAGACCAACGCCACAGACAACCAGTCATTCTGATGCACACCTTTATGTGAGCGAGCAATGCAAGTTTTTAATAATTTATAGCAGATAATGAGAGGGTAAAAACAGCTGTACGTATTCAAAATCTCCCGTGCGCCAAAATACTTGAAAGTTTACACAAATAGCCCATAATAACAGCACAGTTGGCGCAGTGGTTAGGATTGGCTACCGCGGGTTCGATTCCCTCACGGAACTACCATATTAACCATTATTTATTTTTCAAATTGCCAATTGATTACTTCTTGGAGTAATTTAAACTAGCTTTAATTACTCAGATACCCGCGAAACGAGACACAATAGTAAAACAATAACAGCGCGGTCTCATTGGACCGGTTGGGGATTCAAACGTTAACTTTGGAATTATTACTGTTTTTCAAAACTACCTTCAGGTACTATTTAATTCATGAATCCCCGACCGGTCCTATGAGACCGCGCTGTTGTTTTACTATTGTGTCACATTTTGTGGGTATTTGATAGGTTAAAGGGTTTAGTTTTTACTGTAATTTAAACAATTAAAAAATACAACGAATAGCTTTCTGAATTCCTTTTATTTGACACTTTTACTTACGATTAAAATTATCACAAATAAACAGTGAAAATTACTGATGATTCACAGAATCTAATAAAAAACGGCAACGGGTAGACCTTTAAATTTCTAACGCAACTTGACACAACAGAAAGTGGCAAATTGTTATCAACTAAAGATGCTTACATTGCAAATTAACATTACAGAATTTAACTTATCTTACTTAAAATATTTTAGACATTGTTCAGTTCTATTTCAAAAATAAGTATTTCACAATAATTTCGGAGTGTTCCTCACTAGATGATGTAATGGCTTTTCGTGCGACACTATTTTGAGGACAGCCAGCCAGCAACGAGTCATTCAACTGTTCACGGCGGCTGCTAATGAGGCCGATTAGCACAGTTCACACGCCACACTCCAGCGTCTAGTACAATATCTAAAACCGTTTTTTATCTACAGATTTTTAATCAAGAGCCACGAGTATTCACTGTTCAGTACATACCGTAATAGCAATTAGAGTAACTTATAAAACAGAATGGAACCAGACTGAAAAAAACTAATTACAATACAAACGAAATACATTCAATAAGCTACTAATGTTTAGTCTGGGATTTACACATTACATTTACTTTTGTACATTAAGATGCGGAAGTACGGATTCACACGAACTGAACGAAGTTGTTCTAAACCTGATTACACATTTAGAACAAGTTCGTCCGTAAGAATATTTTAACAATAACGGGCTGCCTACGTGGACCTACTTCTACACGCATACCCGTTTTAGGGCATCGCCTATTTAACATAATAGACCATTTTCCAAACCTATGTGGGCCGAACTACGTCGGAGTAAAAATAATTATGACATAATATTTGTTTTCAATTAGTCGCAATTGCTAATTCAACAGGGTCATTAACATTTATTCCATAGATATTTATACAACTTCTGTAAAATATATCGCTGATCAATACCACCTTCTGATTGGACTCGAGAGGTATTGATTAATTTATTATTATTAACAATGAACAACGTTCTGGTTTAGACATGTTCTGAGGCAATTTGAACTGGAAAAGGTGCGCAAAATTGCCAGTCGCGCTGTTTTGTTACTACAACTAAAATTCCTTAGTTTCTAGGTATTTGTAACAGTGTTACAGGAAGTCGTAAACATATGAACGACGAAAGTATATTCTTAAAGCTAAAATAAACACGCATACTGTCAGACAGTTTCACTAATCACTGTAGAAACTTAATTAAAAACTTAATCATTAGTATCACTGTTACCAGTATAAAAAGGAACTGAATAAGTTGTAGAATACAGATCTAGTTTACACTTTTAAAACTTTGGGATGAAAGTGGTGATAAGAGTTTTTTTCATTGATCGTTCATAATCTAAGATTACCTCATATTAACATAAGAAGTCAACGATGTATTGACGTCATTAGCGGTAGGTGCAGTACGGCCGGAATATCTTAACCGCTCTGAACTTCGAAAAATTGCTTGCGCAGTAATTCTTTTTAAGAGACACATATGCGTATTTTTTTCGAGTATGTGTAATAGTATGGAATGCCAACTTCAAAGCTGGCAACATATTTTGACTGTACTGTATCAAGTTAAAAGGACGAAAAATAAAACCCACTCTTGATCCCACTGAAGTTTTATGAAATGATGCTGGCAACTCTACTTAAGATTCATGAATTTTGTACCATTTCTTATAATTTATCATATTTTAAATGTAAATTACCAGTCTATTCACGTTAATAGTAGCTAATAGATGTTCTAATGCTTCCCCATATTAGTAAAAATTACAATAATACTATTTTTTCCATAATAATAATGAAAAGATTCAGAGTTACCAGACTACAACATTACAATAATCATCATTGCCAAAATAAAAAAATACAACTGGCAAAATGATAAGCTCTACAATTGAATTAAATAAAAAAAAATACGAAATAGGTGTTGGATTTGTTAGAATCTACCACTTATTAATGTAATTAGGTGTGAAGAATGCATAATTAGTGACATAATGAGTGGTTTGAGTCAACTGCATACATAATGCATGTATTTGGTCATAATATTATGATACAGTCATTATCTAGCCACATTCAATAGTCCAATATTTACAATTTAATTCATGAATTCAACTGAAACAAATTGAAAAAACTGTAGCTTTGTTACGCACTTATAACCTTGTTTTTTTGTTTACAAATATTATATACTTTTTTTACTTGTTTTTTCTATATTTTACCTATTCTACTGTAACTTCCAAATGCTTTATTATTCCTTGACTGGTATTTCTTTAGAGCAATTTTTAAATCTATCACTTCTTCAACAACAAATGCCACAGAACATTTGAATTTACTTAAAGCAAAAACGATTCGTAACTTACCAATAATACTCTAGCAATGATCTATACACTGCATAACACTTAAGATATACTTTTAACATCCCATTTGAGTGACTGTAAAGAAAAAGTTATTTGAATCTCATACTACATACCCTCCAATCTTATATCGAAAACTTAATTTGAAGTTGTCCTTTACAATCCATTTAAAGTTTATCAGAGTATGGTACAGGTTGTGAATAGATGGAATTAGTTCTACAACAATATTGGACCATATTCACATCCCATACATGCTCTAAAGGCACTTTGAACCACACAAGACGGACAAACTCATTTGTGATGTTAAAGTTACACCTAGCACATTATACATCAGTAAACAATTGGTTTGTTTTTAGAACAGGCCAGCACTTAGAGAAAGTCTTTTGGTTGTGACTGTATACTTTATCTCTAAGCTGTGCCTGTTAGCCTGTACTACTTTTTAGCTTTCGCCGAGTTCCCCTGTTTGTGCGGAGGTGTCCATCTCAATGCGGACGGGTCTACAGACAACCGAGGCTTCTTGAAATGAGAGCTTGCTAACTGTTCTGCCACTATCTTCGGTGTTACACATATAACATGCTGTCCTTTCCAGTACTTCACCATGTTCATAGACTGTAGCGTAGAGATAATGTCTGTTTGAGATATTCCTGTCATTGAACTCAGATCTTTGATACTCAAGGTACCTCTGCTCACACTTAATACTTCTAATAAGACATAAGACCAGTAAGATCTGTAACTAAGCTTCCCCAAGTCTGATAGTGGTTTCTCAGGACTACCCACTACATGTTCAAGCCTGGACAACTCGTAACTAAACGCTATAAGCAGCTTACCATAGCCTTGTCTCTGATATGGAGGTAGAGTCAGTATACATGCAACATTATTCCCTTCCGGGGAATCTTTCTCTTTAGAAAAATAGCCGACCAAATGTGCTCCTTGCTTATCAACTTCACACAGTATATAAAATAAGAATTGCTCTATATCAAAATATAATGTTTTGTGATCTAAGAACAATTTGGCAATTAAACAAAGATTTTGACAATATATCTTGTGTTCCTTGCCGTCTGCTTCAAATATAGCTATTGTTCCTTTCCTGTATATCTCACTACCTTGTGGCTGTCTTGCTGTGCACTCGCTCAAGTGGTACCTGTATGTTTTTTCCATTCTCATGTATTTCAGGCAGTACTCACATATCCAAAGCTTTGATTGTTTACCATATTCGTCGGGGTAAGGGCTGAAGTACCACGTATCTATTTCATATTTGCCGAACTGAATTCTATCAATGTATTTAACTTTAGTGATAGCTTCGTGTTCCTTTTCGAGCGCTGCTGTTGTGGGGTCCATCTCCGCGTACGACTTCTGAACATGATTAATTTCATCGTGTTTACGTTTCTGATTCCTTGTTATTTTCCGTCCGGACTTGTCGGTGAGCAGGTGATCACAGTTTATGTTGTTGTTCGACTGTTCGCACATGTCGAATCTATCTGACATAACCCTGTGGCGGGATGCCCATTCATCGAGCCTTCTATCATAGCCGACATAGTGCACATAATACTCATAGCAGCCCTCCGTGGCATTATATCGCGACTGTATAATCTCAGCCGGGTGCCATGACTCATCCGAACGCCGCACCAAATAATGCTCTCCGATGTCGAGAGGCTGCTCCTGGGTCGATTCCGAGTCTTCATGGTCCGTGCTCCGACAATCCGGATTAGGTAATTCATTATTCACTATAGGTTTTTCTAACTCTTTATCACCTTTTGCCATATTATAACGGAAATCAACAATCGTATCACGCAATACCGCGCAACGCGATCTATCGAAGTCGCCATAATAGCATAGATAATAGAAAAATCAAGCGCGCAAAAACGTGCTGTGATAGAGTAGTTCGCTAAAACCGTAAACTTAGATTTAGTTTCCGGTAAATTTTAGGAACAAAAAATATATTTTCTACCAACAAGTTTTAATTATTTATCAATTCAATAATCAATTATCGAAACAACTATTTATGTTCTATTCAAATAAAATGTTAAAAATTTTCTCTTTTTTTGGAACAATAGTTTTGTCAAGTATTAAAAAAATCTATTATTGTTTATGGTATTCCAATGTTACCATCAGTAAAAAATGGGAGTTTAATTGGAGGATTTTGGAATTGACTGTTCCATTATTTTTCAAACTTTTCATTCCTGTTTCTTTATTCGGCGCTATGCATCAGTGATGACTTTATTTCTTTTTTTACAGAAAGTATCAAAATCAAGTTCATAAACAGAAATATACGATACAATATCCTTTTCTTCATTTCTTCCAAAACGCCTTGTAGGTAGTTTACTAGAGTCCAGATAAATGACATTTAACTACGTCAAATGGGTGAAACTGAAATTATTATTGGCAACACTAATTTTTTTTAATGCCGAACGTACGTAATCGGCGAGCGAAACGTCTCCAAAGTGAACGAAACGGAGGATTCGTGAACAAATTACTCTTATCGCCAGCAAAGAGATATGAAATTAATATTTTTATCTAAAAACTGTGCAGTTCACTCGTACAAGTGTTGATTGTGATGCGGATGTGTATTGATTGCAACTAGACGTGGTAACAGTGCAGTTTTAGCAAATCGAGATATCTGAAGCCACCCTTGATAATTGTGCTTTATTAGTGACAACGGTCGAGTAGAACGCAGAAATGCAGGCGATAAAATGTGTAGTGGTCGGTGACGGGTAAGTTTCCTACATTTTAGTCGTAGTCATGCTTTCCTATCGTAACAATTTATTGGTAAACTGTCTGATTCTGACGTCATATTTTAAATTGAATCGTCTTCATACAAGTTGGTTTGAGCCGTATCTAGCGCGTTCGATATTAATGCTGGTTATACAACGATAATACACGTTTTATTTACTATTTCCATTGTCCCATTGTGTTCTCTGGTATCGCGGGGACTGGTAAAAGTATGAGTAATGAGGAGATAAAAAATAACACGCCGAGTAACCTGTAGGTTATTGTTCTCGGCCTTAGCAACGTTTTGAACATATGCCGTCATGGCTAGGGTCACGAATAAACAGCCAGATGCTTGAGTCTTGACTGAAGTGAATATGATTTAGAATGTACATCTTTATTTGCATGTATTTTGCAGTCTTTGTATGCTGATGAAGATAACTCTCCTGACTAAAGTTCAGGTGGTAATAAAATTACCATCATTTTACACATGATTAGGGAAAAGATCACAGTCATGGTTTTTGTGGTTTACTCAGTTTCCTCAATGTTCTCAAAGGTATCCTTTTGGATGGTGAAACATTACCACATAAACAGACTATTATATAAATTAATGTAAAATGTTACAATAGAAACTAATGTTAAAAAGAAAACAATGAAATAATAATTATTCCGATAGCCATAGCTTTAAGCATAATGCAAACTTATAATGAATCAATCATTATTTTGGCTTTCTTTTGCATTATTTTGTTCTACATTTACAAACTTTCCATAATGTAGCTAAGTGCTTCCTTTTTCCAATTGAGGATAGCAATTCAACTGTACTCTACCATAGAGCCTAATTTGAATATGTAACTTTTTAAATTAGTTGCAAAGGAAGTCACTGTTTGAAAATCATATGTGCCAGGAATACAAAATTGAGGATAAAATGGCATATTTATTTAATGGATATTTTGACCTTTTATTGAGCGTAATGATATTAAAACAGAATTGATATCTTATCTTGAAACCTAATACTTACAGAGAATAGATAAAAACAATGATAAAATGTGATAAAAATCAACTGAGGTACACTTAAATGCTTGTTTGTCTTACAAATCATAAATTTAACAAAGTGGAAAATTTAGTCTAACTGTAATAAAACTGGTAGTTCTGATATTTAGGGATGAGTGTAAAATACAAATATAAAATAATACCTATTAAAACTTTGATAGCGTATTTATCAGCTGCTTTAATGATTTAGCAGAACTTTATCTAAAAAAAACCAGTTTAACCTATCACATACCCGCAAAACGAGACTCAATAGTAAAACAATAACAGCACGGTCTCATAGGACCGGTCGGGGATTCATGAATTAATAAAACAAATTTAATTTTATAAAAGTTGAATAAAGTATAAATTTATTGTATAAAAAGAGAAACTGACCGGCTTACTTAAATGTCAAATGCACAGTCGAAACTACTGGGACTAGGAGCTGGATAGTGTAAGAACCTTTTGCACAATGTTTCCATTTATGACGAACATGAGCACTAAGAGGATATTCAACCTCCTAAGTGGATAAAACAGAGTTCAAAGTTTGTATAGAAAAATCTACTTTTAACCTATCACATACCCGCAAAACGAGACACAATAGTAAAACAATAACAGCGTGGTCTCATAGGACCGGTCGGGGATTCATGAACGAATGTGGGCTAAGCTGTTATTAGAAGCTACTTACTCCATAATTTAGCACAAATATTTGCACATCCATTTGATAAAGTGTACCAAACAGCCTAGTTCAGTCTATGCTAATATGCATGTCTTCAATAACCTAGCTTTAGAATATCAGATTGCATCCTAACTCGCACAGATGCTGAGTAACACAATATGGTGCAGTTAATTGATACTGTGATATATTGCTTTGCAATGTAAACCTGCCCTTACTGAGTCATAATACCGAGCTTTATGAGATCATGCACCATGACAGATGTGAGCAGTTGGAATAAGAAAAAGGTGTTTAAGAAGTTAAAGAAGAGAAAGAGTGTGTAGTAAAAATAATATATGAAACAATAATAATACAAAACTATTTTCTTTATTAATATAAAAGTAGACCTGATATGCATTGGTTTGATCCCATTTAAAAAATTTTATAACCTATCACATACCCGATAAACGAGCGACAATAGTAAGACAATAACAGTGCAGTTGCATGAGACCGGTCGGGGATTCATGAAATTAGAGGCCACTATGACTGGGTATACAGCTGCGGCCAGCTTAAGACACATCTTAGGCAGATTCAAACAAATGCAACAATTTATATTTTTTTTACTCTACTGTACTTTGCTTATTGATTTTTCTGCAAAATCCAATGCAAATGAATCATTCTCACAGGGCTCCGTTTCATCAGCTCTGCTGCTACGCTGTTGATTTTGGCTCTCTGGCTGGCCAACATACAAATATTATTGTTTACATATAGTATCTGTATTACTAATGTAATAGAACTTCTGGACTACAATTATTCAGCAAGATTGATAAATAATGTGGGTATGTTCTTAAATAATTATGTAATGTGTATCACTCATTGGTTAAGGACATTTCAATCATTTATTGAATTATAAATATAGCACAATAGTTTTGTTCCTAAAATAGCAGACAATATTAGCAACATACCTAATATGAGTGGTCCATACTAATAAACAACTTTTTAAAATACCTTCTTTTTGAGTTAGATCTCTTTATGTTTAAAGATGCGGACATAGAACAGGATAAGTACAAAAAATGTGTACTGAAATAAAAAATAATGTATTCTTCTTAGCATGTTGATGGCAAAACCTGCAAAATTCCTAGCCTGCCCAGTATTCGGCCACAGCAATGCCGTACTGATGCTGTCATTAAGTCCCTAAGTTAACAAGACAGGGCTGTGACGCAGGATGGAAGGTTGAACATGGTTTGCTGAGAGACGCCTCACAAACACTGAAGATTGGCTCTGGGAACCCCCATCTGTGAAGATTGTTTTAACGTTTGAATCCCCGACCGGTCTCATGAGACCGCGCTGTCATTGTCTTACTATTGTGTCTCGTTTTGCGGGTATGTGATAGGTTAAATAATCTATGTATCTGCATAATCTCAATGTGTTCTCACGATTACATTATATAATAGAGAATCTAAACAGAAATCATGTCCGTAAATGAACAATTAGTTTAGGTATACAATAAATTTTATCTATGATTTTCTCATGTACAAAGACAGCAAGTAGGACAGTCTCAATAGGCTAATATTGAACTTTCTTTTAGCACTACCACTGTGTGCCTAATCTCTTTACCTAGTAATGCATTCTGCACTGCTAATGTATAGGTATAGCTGAGCAGATATTTGATATTTGCACAGCAAATTGTATAGGATTAAGAGAGAAGTCTCTTAGAAATATACCTACCGTACTAGCTGCTACCAGCGGCTTCGCCCGCGTAATAGTAGAAAATTGTCAAAAGGGAACTTTCTCCCAAGATAAAAAATATCCTACACTAGCTGTCCCCTGCGGTTTCACCCGCATTTTTCGTTACTGCTCCGCTCCCGTGGGTCGTAGCGTGATGGTATAAGGTGCGTTGGAGTAAGACCGGACGGATTTTGATATAGTTGCAAGGGTGTTGCAAAAACTTTTTTTTCTCAAGTTTGGTATACCCCACATTCTTGAAAATTTTAGGAATTGTTAATCATTAAACACATTATCATTTTAAATTTAATTTATGTACAAACACTCGATACTTTTAGTTTTGTAAGCCTGTAAAATCAGGACACATTTTTTGTGAGTATGATGACGATTTTGCCGCAAAGGGGCAAGTCCGGACAACAATTTAATACTATTTCTATTGCTAGGAGCACAAGGTGTATAAAAAGAATGTATTCGGTCTTTCTTGTTCTTTTACATGATATCAACTAAATCTACCTAACACTGCAAAGATAGATGTACCAAATGATTTTTTCTTTTTTTAGTTTAAACTGTCCGGTTTTACCCCAGGTACCACAATTTAGAAGAAAATGAGATCTTCAAAGTTTGATTTTAAACACAAGCATACTATCAAATAAAATAAACGTCTTAAAACATTAGAATTCTGAATGGTTGGTAGAGATGGAGGGAATTTTTTTAGGACCGGATATTTTTTCCGATCTTTACCCAAGACGGTTAACACCGGATTTCAGCCTACAGAGATAGTAGACACTTGTGGATTCGTTTTATCGGGTTATCACTGCTTAAAACTAAGTATTTAGACACAATAATACCAAAATAAGCTATACTTTTGCTAAAATATGCAAAAAAAAATGAAGGTGAAAGACCGGATCGATACATATTTCATAAAACTTGACTTGTTTTGTTTAATGGCACGTAGTACACGTCAGAGTACCCGGAGCAACTGGCGGTCAGTGCGGGGCGGGGCGGAACAAAATGACGTAGCGCGCAATGTCACTACTTCACTAGCATTAAAAAATATAGCCAAATTAATAAGATATTTGATTTATACGTTCTTTCCCCAGCTCCGATCTTACCCCAACGCACCTTATAGCCTATAGCATTCATCGATAAATGGGCTATCTAACACTGAAAGAATTTTTCAAATCGGACCAGTAGTTCCAGAGATTACCCCCTACATACAAACTTTACCTCTACATACAAATTTTACCTCTTTATAATATTAGTATAGATGTACAGTTGACTCTCGTTAATTCAAACCTGCGATAATTCGAACCTCTCTATAATTCAAAGTGATCACGAGTTCCCTACAAAATCTCTTTATATTTCGAACTAAATCAATACATTTTCATACACTTGGTAATTCGAACGAAAAAATCATTGCTATATAACAAAACGACGCGTTAATTCGAACTTATCGGCGTCCAACACTCGACAATTCAAAGTTGCAAGAGGCGGAAAGATTGTAAGTACATTTTGCGACAAGTTCAAACTTGTATCAACGTACACGAGCCTTTGTTTTGATTCGTTTGACTATTTGACACACACACTTCTCACGAATTGGTTTGTTTAGTTATATTTCAGTTACTGTTACTCTTTCGTTGGTATGCAGATTAAAAGTTAGTGTTAGTTATGAGCCCTAGAAAGTATAAATGTTTGACGATTGCTGAAAAGAAGAAGTTAATCGAAAAAGTAGAGGATGGTGAGAAGAAGAGTGATGTTGCAAAAGAATTTAAGATTCCTCTGAGTACTCTCTCAACCATAAAAAAGCACAAGGAGAAAATTAATGCACACTTAATAATTCGAAGTTTTATTTATTTTCTCTCACAAATTTCGAACCATTTGATATTTCAAACACTCGATAATTCGTAATATTTTAAGAGTCCCTCGAGTTTCGAATTAACGAGAGTCGACTGTATATGGGCTACCCATGTGCCTAATTTCAATCAAATCCATTCTGTCGTTCAAACATCAAGAAGTATCAAACTTACATAAAAACTTTCGCCCTAAAAAGCCTTTCGCTGTAAAAGCAATTTTTACTTCCTTAACATCAGCCATCAACAGATTTTCACCCTGAATGGACTTTCATTTCTACAGTCATGTCAACTTTTGTTGTTCCTGCTTTTTTTCCATAATAACTACATAACTCTTTCTTAAAACTTCTCAGTGCAGCATTGTTTCAAAGTCTGTCCTGCAGACAACCAATGATCAATTCCACTACTTTACTAAACACCGCCACATTTTACAGGTCAGCAAAAACCCACTGTCTGATTTGTACCTACCTATATACTTCAAGGATGTTTCCTCGGATCTCAGTAAAGCTTCATCCAATCCAGTCTCACGTAAATACTTAAACACGACTCTAGTGTAACATCGCACGCTTGCGACCTTTGTTCAATCATCATTTTGTGCACACAATCTTAGAATCGAAGACAGATTCGAAAATCACATGGATTTATCGATTTAAAAGTCTTGATTCCTAGTGATACACTGTTTATCTGAAGAAAAATAAGACCTAGGTTAATGTAGCCTACTTAACGCACTAATAATACGAATCTATTTCTGTTCGTCACACATTCCCGTGTTTTTAGATATCCGCACGAGGTTTGAAGGTCGTCTTAAACAGAATTGGACGCACGTATTACTTTGAATACTATTTTATATGAGTTGATGCCTCTTCCTATTTCCTTTATAGACTTTCTGTTAAGACTTCTTGGGTCTCAGAGAGGGTAAATCCTTTTTTTAAGGGGGCTATAAGTTTTGACACAGGTCCTTTTTCACTGTCGTAAAGAACTAGACTCCCAGTTTATACCAGGCATCCATTCTCGAATAATGTTTTATCTAGATAGAGATTCGTGATTCCCAATACGAGACCAAAGAAAAAATAAAGGAAGAACTTTATTGCAGAACTTTCAAACCAGTTTTCGTGAGCCACTCGAACATTTAAGATTTATTTGCTGAGCTTCCCGATCCCGCCAGTCCACCATCAAGTTTCCGAACGACTTTGAAAATATATTACTCGGTAGTTTACAAGAAAGGGATTTCAGATTCCTTTCTAAAAAGTGCACGGTCACAGAGTTCGTTGGTTGCCATAACATCTAATCAATCACGTTAATCTCTTATTATAGAAACTTAGAAAGTTTTGCGTTCTTAACCTCGCTTCTATTTGACAGGAGGGGTAAAGATGAGTGATCTCTTTCGATGAATATAGCCAGACAAACGCTATCAGCCTTGATCCTCAAAGGGCAGAGGTGCATTGTTAAACCATAGATAGCGGTGACGGAATGAACTGTTCGATCAAACGATGACACTTGAAGGCGAGGCCAATTGATTTGATAGCTAAATGTATGAAAAAGGTGTGTACCAGCTGTTTATCTAGTGTAGATTGTTCATCAATTGGAGTGCCAGCCTTTCGGTATTTTACAAGATGCATTTTGGAGAGAATATGCGGGAAGTGCATAACTTGATTTAGTCTTTGACTCTTGAAACCTTAACGTTATTGAAACCTCCACGGTCCGGACTTAGCGTTGCGCCTCGACCACGTACTTCGAAGGACAAGAACAATTTGCCTGCGGTCTTCCCGTCTGAATTAGGTGTTGTCTCCAAGGCTAGTGTGAATAGGCTCTTAATAAATTAGTGCGCCTCACGATCAACGATTGTATCACTGCTTATCATCAGATAGGATCGCAGACAAGCACTAGTTTATATCAACCCAAAAAAAAATGAAAGGAACCGGATTATTTTGTTTTGTTAGCAACTTGATTGTAATAGTCAACACTGCGAACTTTATGAGTTACTGGTTTTCCTATTTCTTACGTAAGTTCACCAAGATTGGAAGTAGACTTTCTACCTTTTGGCAAGTTTTCCTGTCATTGTGAATGGAAGTCGAAACAATGGGTTTTCATTTGTGTAGTGCAAATAGGGCACGGCCTTAAATAGAGGCCTTTCTAAATAACTACACTTTTACTGGAGGCAACTTTTGTTTGTACCTTTCGTGGTTTTAATTAAGTGTGTGATGTGTCCAACATAGAAGTTTGTACTTCTGTCAAATGAATCCAATTATCGAAATATTTGGGTGCAGCTGTGTGCTCTACTCGCTTTTAATTTAATCATTCTAACTTCTTTAAGAATAAGTGATTACTGATTAATTACGATACGGTGTCGTAGTATATTCCCATATTCCAGTTTAGCTACCATTTCGCAATGAAAACTAAAACACATTTTATTTGAGGTGTATGATACTGGAAATTCCTATCTATTATTTTCTACTTGTAACTACTTACTGGAAAATAATTGCCACTTAAAAATAGACATTTTCAGAATAACGTCTAGAATAATGTTTATCTAATTTCCATGTTATCACTACGAACAATCAACTATTGATTGAGTATTTTATTAGTATCGATAACGATAGCGTTTACTAGGCTTTAGCGTTCTCAGAAACGTACGTTTTTCACTATCGTTTAGTACCTACTTCTAGATAACCTTTTGGCGACATTAACTTGTAATTAAAACATACTAATCGTTGTAATCAAGTGAAAACATAACATTAAGCTTTATCTCTAAGTCCAGCAACGAAACTACAGCCTTTGTAATTCGCCCTGTATTATTAGAGATCAACAATTTCTCGCATAGAAAGCAAATAATAACCACTTTTAAAATTAATCTCCCGTATTATTGCCAACAATGAAAGTCATTAGCTAGGCAGTTGTAACTGACACACAACAGTCTACTTTCGTTTCCATTGTGTAATCAATCGAATAAGACATAGCCGGGGGCACTGTTGGTCTGTTGCAAACGGTAGACCGTATGTCTCCTCGACTTCAGACAATGCTCACCCGCATACAAAACTCGCTTTATACGTAATCAAATAAAGGGTACCTACCAATACAAATCCCGTCCGCCACGGCCTCAACTTAACAATCTGATTGCTTTTATTAAGTGATTGATGCTGGCGGCTAAGCAGACAGATGTTAGTTGATAAACGATTCGGAACATGTTATGGGATTATGTAAGTCTCCGGTATGTGGTTGTACTCTTTTATGTAACTAAGCAACTGTGAACTGTGTGAAGCAAGATTAGTGAGATCATAGGTTTATCAGACATTGTCCTCGTCTAAAAATAGTGTCGAGAGAAGATGTTTCATTTTCATATTGCTAAAGCAAAGGTCGGAGCAATAATAGCGTTTCTGCGTTCAATCGCAGTCTACGCGAGCTATTAATTAAGTCTGTCCTTGCTAAAACGTTCACAACCAGTTTCTTGTAAGTGAAGCGAACCTTGGCAATAGACTGAAACGCTTGAATGAAGAAGAGGTACACAAGTATCGTTTGCTTTGATTCGTATTGGTTATGATTCAACCTTCAAGTGGGCCCCGAAAATATCATCCAGCACTATACGAATGGCTAAATCTTAAATCTAATTAAGGAGAAGTACTACCGTCTGGTTCGCGTTTATAATCGCTTCAGCCTAATTGGGTCTGCGGTATTTTGTTTTTAAGATTTCGGTGAGCTATGTTTTCTAAATTTGGGTCTCAAGAACGTTTAAGCAGCGCCTTAATTGCCTGCTAATGATGCGTTTTTATTTAAGATTTTATGAGTGTCCTTAAACAAACTACTCGGATTGAGGAAAATATATATTTTTCCAGTAAATATTAGGTTGGTATTTGATATGAAATTAGTACCTATCTACTTTAACAATAATTAAATGTTAAAATGAAGGTAGCAACCAGGGACTGTTACACCTACTCCTGAAATAATTATAAATTATTATCAGATAAATATAAACATGACGAGGAAACACACAGCATGAGTTGTAAATCTAAATTTATTTTAAATTTATCATACATAATTGTGCCTTTTTCCTTCCATTTTGATGCTGGTAGTTATGGAATGTACCAATATTTTTAATTATCGAACCCAGTTAACATAATCACTATGTGAGATCAATTTGTGCCCCCATTTTAAATGCAGGAAAATTTATAAATAAATAAACTATCATGTTTACCTACTAGTTTTATTAAAAGTAATTATTTAATCTAGAGTTAAAGCAGCTAGCTTTATAGCCTACATTTATTACGCGGTTTCACTCTCTCCCGTGACAACCGGAATTGTAAATTGAACCAGGATAAAGCACAGACACGCCGATTGTGTAGCTATCCCACCGCACTGAACTTGTAAAAATGTAAATACATAATTTGTTAGGTACTTCTTTTGGTGAGGCAATAAAGTTTATTCTATTCTATGAACTGTAATTAGGGAAATTGATACAAACGATAAAATATGACTGTAGCCTAAAATTGGCATTGGTTACAAACTTGCATAGTATGTATAGCTGCAACGAAGCATAAGATCGATTTATGTAAATAGAACAAACGACATCTTTTGTACAAAGTACATAACCGTACCTAACACTAAAATGCCTCTACATCAACACCCAAACGCTGTTAGTTCGACGCCCGCGGAACGTAACACTGAAAAATTTATGTTCCCAATGTTTTTTTTGTTTGTTTTATAGCTGTCAGTCTGCCACTGTTAATCATAAAAAGTCGTAAATTCCGTTTGGTATTAAATTTTTCACTTCTCTGTTTTCTGTCTGGTTTGGACATGGGCTCCTGTCATGTACTAGCTTCGTTTTTCAACCTGTTTTTATGCGAGCCACTTCAGATACGTAATCGAGTCTCTCTCTATATTGCGAGCTCTTCCACGCTTCTAGTATTTTCAAATATAAGACAAGTGGAAATGTAATTTAGACCTCCATCTACTTTGACCTGCATAATATAATCCAGAACTCCGTGTGTCAACAAGCACCCAGCACCAACTCCCTTATCTGAAACGAGGGTAATTTTAAACTGTGTAAAACTTTATGATGCGTCAGACAATCCGAAATTCTGGGAACATTGAGGCCCATTGTTATGTAATTCTATCTACAGTTATTGTATGGATTGTATTTCTTTACGGTTATTGTATTTTCTTTGTGGTTATTGTTACCGTACTATCTAATATTGCAGTTTGATCAAATCAATGTTCTGTAAATCGAGCCTTCGTGTAGGGAAAGGTTTATAAAGTCAAAACATTAAATAGTCGTTAAGACCAAAAGTGGTTAGTATCGTGTCTAGTAATGCGCTCAGAGTTCACCATTAACCTTAGAGCCCATTACTGACAGTCAACACGACCGTGGGAACCTCGCACCAACCATCCATAAATTATGTTTCATGATGACACAAAGTATCAGCGCTCGATTGATGCAAATGTAAATTCATAACTAAGGCATCATTGTTTAAAAAACCAAATCTTTCGTTTCAAACCAAATTGAAATTGGAGCACAGTTTGGGTTCGATCACGGAGGTAGTACTGCGTCGCACGTGCGTGCTAAATAACGCGTAACCTTGCTCTCCCCTCGTCCTGCAGGAACCGGTCGATCCGGCGTATACCGGAATTTCACTCGGAGACAATAGTGGATCCAGCCAGACGAGCTCTCCCGATCCCCCCGAGATACATCTCGCGACTGCTCACAGACGGGAAAGTAAATAATGGTCAGAGATCAAGAAATCTGGTTAGCTTTGCACAGCCAACTCCTTTTACGAACCAATTACTGTAGATATGTTCGAATGGGCTAAAAAGCACACGCTGCGCCGCAATATTTATGAAATTCGCGTTGCAAAAGTGTAAACTAAACTTGACAAAATATAGCATAATATATTACGTAAAGAGCAAATCGAAACTTGAACAATATGATCATATTGGATTACAAAACTTTTCTTTTTAGAAACTTGAAGCAAGTATACGCGTGGGATCCATCAAGGCTGGACTGACTAGTCGCAGTCCGCCGAGCTACAATACGATGGATTTAAATATCCATGGCATATTTGTGCGCTCACAATACAACAAGCGTATCGCACGCGGTCGACTTGTAAATCAAACACAAGACAGCTGGTCAAGAGCAAGACTACCTACATAATTCTGCTTTCTGTGAAAGTGATTGCAAAGCACTTGTTTTGATTGGTAGTACTTAGCCAGTCAGGCGATAATGGGTGTTATTCATGGGCACTTGGATCCTATATAATAAATCACAAATAAAAATAGAAGAAGCCGACTTTCATATTTGTACTGGATGCCTCGAAACCAAGAACGGAGATAGTGAAACGCCCAAAACAATGGATATTAAAGAAAAGCAAGCAATAAACAAACAAAGGATTTTCGAGTTAACCCACTTCCGTTTTGCCGTGTACGGTGTAGTGTAGCCGAGATGGCTCGAAATGCTCAACAAACCGTAACAAGAGACTATTTCCCTCACAAAGCCCTTTCAGCTCTGCCGGTCCGACCCTAGGCCGCTGAGCGTGTAAGTAATTACTGCTCTGCCCTAATTCCTGGTGCCGCTGTGATCCCGGCTAGTCAGTCGACTGACCTGTTTGCTTTCAATGCAAACTGCATCGGGTTGTTGAATCGATGAGTTTCAACCGAGAGCGTTTGATACACGAATTTCGGTTACCACAGGCAAATGGGTTGCTATGATTAAAATGAATGCCTACGGCAATTTGTGAATGAAAGATGAACTGCAATAAAACACTCCATTTTAGATAACTTCAACAGTAGTACGTCGAGTTACGTGACGGATGCGAGTAATACAATTATTGTCCGTTTTGTGCCTGAACAATGGGGTCAAAATAATTACGCTATCAACGCCGGCAACTATTACGAATAAGAAATAGCATCGTAAGCTCAAACAATAAAGTTATTGTGGCCCACGGCTAGCATGCGCGTTTCTGTTGCGTCATCGAGTGTGCCGCGTGTCGGGATCATAATCGTAACATTGCTAGGGTTATTTATACACGGATGATCCCATGTTGGTAACATCAAAAAGATACATGGCCCTCCGATATTGGAAAATTTAATTTGAAACTGAAACACGTTCCTGAAAATCTGGATCGAACTTGCCGAGAAAATTGAGTTAGCAGCAGACTCGCTAAATTAACTTCCTTGAAATGTTCTTTGGAGTCTCATCAAAATTCGTTCTAACATGGAATATTTTGCTTATGAAAATGTATAACTTGAAACCTTAGTTTGGAACTAATACTTGGTTAAGACTGTGCCTAATGAGAAGTGGTTTTGTAAATCAATATGCTTGGAGCATTTTAAGACATTTCTGCTTTATGACACAGCATTACTTATGCAACTGACAGCCACATTTACACGCATCCCTTTGTTTCCGATAAGAGCGCTATTAATTTTCGCAGCTGTATTGGTTCCACATAAACCCTGGTTATGTTCCTGCACCATATTAGCATCTCCAGGCACTAACTAGTAAATGAGTTCACTGTTCACTGCAGTGTGTTTGTTGATCGAACAGATACCCTTTGTTTGTAAACCACACTCAAAATAGATGAGCTTTTTGTTTAACCTGGCGTGAAGACCTAGTTTCAATGCATTTTACTACCTATAAATTAAACGGGATTGCTACGGACGAACAAAAATCACGTAACGTGGAAGCGAATTTTCCATAAAAAACTATTTATGTTGCATGACTGTAACTAATATTACTGGTATACGTTTATTGAAATGGATTGCATTGAACTGGCGACCTTTCGATTGGCAACAACATGGTCGTTAGCCGGTCATTATACTAGTTTTACACCAAATTGGTATTATTTTTGTTTCTATGCAGATTTGGTTCATCAATAAATGTGATATATTAAAAAAGTTGTGTTTAAACCGGTGTGTTCTGCTTGTAAATCAAATGGCAGTAAATTCAGCGGTGACTTATAAAGTTGTCGTCGCCACAACAGTATAATAACTCGCATGGCTTTTAAACGCATTACGCAATATTTCATCTCTTAATCTGCTATAAGCATTTCCTCAGTGGAGAACCATGTAAATGGTGCTTTGAAAACTCCAACGCTGTAGGAGTAAAATGAATTGCTTTCAGAATAGGAGCATTAAGTAGATGTGACTGGTTTTAGGCCCCGAGTGCTACAACAGAATAATAGGGCTGCGATTTACCGAGTTCCAGTTGTTAGTACTTGTAACTTCCAGGATTTGCGAGTGTAACGCCACTGTGGCTTAGCGTAGGAATTTACGGACTTAGCGCAATTTTGGAGCAATTTAAACAGTTTTAACGGGAACAATTAAAACGTTTGCTCAAGATAAGCTTTGCAACAGTGTTTGTTCCGCCGGGTTTTGTGTAGCTTTCCAAATTGTGTGTTCAGTATTACAACAATTTTCATCAGATCGTCAGTTTATCATCTGCCAGCAGTGCCAGCCCTACTGATGATTTTCTAACCCCTTTCCGTAACGTTTTCTGCATCTACGCTTAGGTACACTTATCTCGAGCCCATATTTTATGGCTTGGCTTTCCCATCATAAACGTACATTTATTTTACCTACGTATGGGTTTGTGGAGTTCACTCGCGCTGCACATTAGCATATAATATTGCAAACTTATTCCGGTTTGCACTTTCCTTGTGGGAAAGGAAAACCGGGAAACGGTTTTCTGACGTCGATAACATAATATTGCATTATGCTTTTATGCAGCTTTCGTATTTATGGTTGACCTAATGCGAACTTTTCAGCCATATTTTAGTGCAATTGTTTAGGAAGTGTTTGAAAACGAAATGTTTATTGTTATTGCAATAAAGCACGCGCCGGTTTCTGTTTTGTGTCACGATTCGCGAACGTGTGAAATAATATGTAAGTATTATACTGCCGTATTTTAATACTGTAGTTTATGGTACTGCCATATAACAAAGTTTATTAAAATATGAGCGGGTTTATTTATAGACTGTAGGATCACACGATTGTCACACACCTAATTTTATACACTATCTGATCTCATCAAAAAACATAATAGCACCTTACTCAAAAATGCGAAACGCAGAATCATAAGTAGTCCAATTTTTTTAGAATAAAAAAAATAGTGGCAAGTTACCTAAATTTTAATTAATAACCAATTAGCTCAATCTGTAATCACATTTATTATATAGCGAAACTTTTTTGGTATTTACGAATATTTATTAATAGTTCTCCTTTACACTCAAACGGCTGTACCTATCGTGCATTCCTAAATTAATTAACCTATCACATACCCGCAAAACGAGACACAATAGTAAAACAATAACAGCGCGGGCTCATAGGACCGGTCGGGGATTCATGAATTCATTGGAAATTTATGATTTTACGCTGGATTTGAGTGATGCAATGGAGTGTAAAATAAAACTATGTAACATTATTGGTTCATTTGAAGAACATACTGTGAAAGTGAAGTGTAGCGTAGAATAGTAACTACAAATTAAAAATTACGCTTTATCTAGATTGATGTTACTAATCAAATAGTCATTTCCTTCTTCAGAATAAGGTAGATATCGCAAATATGTGTAGTATAACAAATAATTCATAATTCTTTGGCAATTAAAAACCTTATCTACGCATTAATTTTAAGCCCCCTTTTCCCGGAAACTCTTAAAGATAACAAGATAACTGAAATCATCAAGTAATAATTCAAATTAAATACTTGATCACAGTTTTACAATGCACTTGAGTGTTTACTGTATAAATGCGAAAATCACGCAACAGGAATAAATCCTAATACTATACTCAAGTATATACTATACTAAGTTTTCCTGCTATATGATTTTCATCATTCAAAATTATCGTTTGTGGTAAAAACAGAATGCGTACCTGACGTCACTAACTCGCTTTATATCCTCATTTAGTACTCCATTTGTGAAGCAAATAAACTTATTATCCGTGTCTGTTGTTGTTGTAGTACTTATGACGTCCGCATAAAGCATATTTTTCTATGTTTCTTTTTGATATTTTCTATGTAAATTAGGGTTTTGCCTTTCCACAAAGTTAGTGCTCCCTGGTGCGCGCTTTGCTTTTGTTCTTTTTTCCCTGTCTTTAAAGGAATGGGGTCTATGTAATGTGTTAAATAAAATGTTAAATACGCCACTTATTTCTTGTTTTAAATAATCATTATTATTACTTCCTACAGCTGTTATCTGGGTGAGTCAGGACAATAAACCGATCTTATTTTATGTCATTTTCATATTAATACTGTCTGGGTTTAACGTTTGTTATTATGCCACTCGATTTTTATGAAGTCGGTACATATGTACATTATGTATATTTAAATACATACATAAATCTACCATGCGTACAATGTTTCATATAATTTTTTCACATTTATCCCCAAATCGTGCTCAAAAGGTTCGCCAAAGATTTGGGGTGTATCCAAACAAGAAAAGCCTTTCTTATTGCGATCATAATCTAAAGATCACGGCTGGGTAATGTTTACTTTTTGGATACTCACAAAAAAAAGGAGGTCGAGTCAGTGATCCTAAATTCCCGAAACGGAAAATCCTGAGTTCCGTATCGACTGCGCTCGAACAAGCGCATAAAGTTTGGATACGGAACTACAGATAAATTTTCGTTGCGTCGCTTCCTCGCATCCCGCTTCAGATATCGAAATACAAATGGAAAATGAAAGAGGCATGTTGTGGAGCATTCCCATACCTATTTGCGTAAATATTTATTTTAGTATGCGCTTTTGCTTTCCGATTGGGAATCGAAAAGTTGGAAAACACATTTTCGTAATGGTTTCGTTATTCGCGCACCATTTTGCAATGAAAAGTTCTGGATTAATGGCTAACTACGAGTATTCAGTGTGCGGTTGAATGTTTACGGTAAATGGGAATAAAAGTTACAATAATACCTAACATATTTTCTACATTAGCAAGCGACAGTAACGTCAATCCCTTTTATGTACGTATTTATTTTTAAATGCAGCAAGCATAACACTGTGGTTAGTTTACGTAAATCAATCATTTCAAAAAAACCCTATTAAGTACATTTAAGGATATACTGTTGGATTGCACTTATGGTGACGTCTGAAAGTAGGTACAAAATAATGTTATGTAGGTACAAAGATTATCTCAAATAGATCACTCTCACTATAGAAGTTTCGGAAACAGCTAACAATTCATCTTGATAATCCATTGACGCAAATGTCACGGAATGACATACAATATTTGGTTCCGTTCCATTTATCTTGACGTTTCGCTGAGGAAAGGAGGCTTTTATCAACGTTTTGTATTCAGCTTGGTCGACGGCTCCTAAGTAGGGAATGCAAATCCGTCCTGTTTTGAAAATCCGGATTTTTTAAAACGGATTTTGTGTCCAATCCGGATTATCCGGATTTTACGGATTTTTCATGAAAATTAAACAAACCTACTTATATTAGTTTATTAACAATTTTTTTTTAATAAACTTTTTTCCCTTCACACGATTTCCCTTCGCCGTTCGCCGGCAAGGGGAAACATTGTGAGGAAACCGGCAAGTCCTAGAACCAAAACTTTTAAGACATGTGGCATCCACAAACCCACACTGGGCCTGCCTGGTGGATTACGGCCTCTCCAAGAAGCCGTTTTCCCAACATGTAAAGACAAAGAATGTATATTTATTCCATTTTGGGTTGGAAATTATCCAATGACTTCTCTCGTTCTGGACAGAGCGGGATATCAGATTTTTAGTGACTAAAATCCACTCCTTGTCCTTCTTCTTTTTCTTTGTCTTCGTTCTAGGGCCCCGGGGTTCACTTTCACATAACCCATGGCAACAGTAGGCTTCGACCCAGCTGGGTCACTACGATTGTATCACCTTGAGACACACTACGCGCCGTGGCGGGGTCGATGAGCTACCCATTGCTCGCCATCCGCAAGCCTGCGCCTACGGTAGCTGGAAATCGGGGTCTCTCTTCCCTCGCACGTGCAGCTGCCTCCTTTGCTAGCATTACTGCTTCGCAGAAGCAGGCGACCGCCTGTCACATTCCTTTGCGCTCCGGTCTATGGGCCGTACCAAAACCCGGCGGTGAGACCTTTAATAATAGTCCTCCAGACCGAATTTTGATCACGGTGGCCTGATGCCTACTGAAACGTGGAAGCCTGATGTATACTGCAGATATTATAGTGCACAAGTGTGTACGCAGACACTGGCGCACTCTCTGTTCTTTTAATCTTATAGTCAGATGGGAAGGCAATTCAACACGACCGGAGAGAGATCAGGTGCAGGACCCACAGCTTGACGTGTTTTCAGAGGCATGGGGGTATCATACCACCAACTTCCAAACTCCGGGCAGCTATAGAGTAATTCCTAATGGAAAAACCCAATAGCACTATTTGCTTGACCTCTAGTTCGAGCTCAGTACCCACGCTCAGCATTCGCCCTTACGAACCTAGTGTTCGTCCGACAAGACAGTCAAACGTCTCACCTTAACCATAAGCTCCACCGTGTCCTCCAGGCGATCGATCCGCACAATAATGACACCTGGGCGTTTCTTTCGCACAAATCCAGTGCAGAAACCTCTCGAACTTACCACGTCCGGTGAGGACCTGTGTCATGTGGAAGGTGAAGACGCAGTAACGTCTTTCCAACCACTTCTCAAAGAGGGGACTTATAGCCATAATTATGGCGTGCTCAAAAAATGTAGTAGTGTTGGTAATTAGTTCATTCTTTTTTCTGTCATAATGATGACGCTTGGTGCCTTAAAAAACATTCAGTCTTTTTTGGGCACGCATGCATTGCAACTTGTCACACGGGTAGACCACGAATTATATTGGACCCACGTTACGATATATTTTTTCTGAATTTACTTGGTTCCACGCGGGTGAAGCCACGGGTAAAAGCTAGTGCTAAACTAATAATAAAAGTAGATAATATCATCGCGAATTAAAATTTCTTATTATTCAGAAAATCCGCGGATTTGATTTTCAAATCCGGATTTACAAGTCGAGTAAAAATGTGCGGATATCCGGATTTTTCGGATTACGGATAGTCCGGATTGCATTCCCTACTCCTAAGTATAGGAGACACTCACGCGGTTCACTGCTACACATTTATATCATGTCTGTACACGGCTTGAATCTATAATCTAGTTTATCTTTTTCTAGACAGTATTCTGTCTTTGTTAACAAAACCTGTTGAAAACATTAAAAAATAAAACTGTCTCTGCTTTAAATTTTGTTTTATTATTCTACAGTTGCTTTATTTGTTCATAGATTTTCCTACAATTCATTTAGAATCAACGCCTGGTTTATGTACCATAGCCTACCATCGCTCGTGCACTTAATGGCTGCTGCAATAAACCTTTTTACCTCACACTTTTTAAAGGAGTCTGAGGGAAAGCTTTTAGTACTAAAACATGAGCTGCATGATGAAATGTACCACATTTAACAGTTTTATTTTAGTACCGCTAGTGTTACTGAACTAAACAAATATAAATAATATGAAATATCATTCAGCTGAAAGATTATGAGATTGATGTTGATGAAGACAATAAAATTATTTATGTTATAACTGATTTGAGAACAGATTGCGTTATAAAAGCTATATTGAAGGTGCTAAGGAAAACATTTAACACTTTAGCCGCCACAGAGTTTGATGAAATAGAATCCAATCAATCCTTAGCCATAAATGATGAATCGTTAACGGCCGAACCCAATAACCGATCTATCTCCAGTTTTGGCATACTGGAGATAGTAACAAACGACACAATACAAAAATTATACATGTTTTCTGTTGTTTTATTTGCTTTTCTATCTCCGATATGTGATGAATAGGTTATTGGTTTCAGCTGTGAGACGAACAGAACAGTCGTTTATGATCTTTCATTCAACTTGTAAAAACAATTGAAGCTAAACAAAGGATGCGAATTTAATCAACAATGTTTGCGCGTTGGAATAACATTTAGCGTTATATGAGAAAACAAACAGGTAGAGATTAAATTGCTTCCACGAATGTTACAGCTTCCTTGTACGAGGGACACGGTAATAACATTAATGTTTGACATTCATCTCGAGAATACCTGGAATTACTGAGAGTGTCCTAACATGTGGACGAACATCTGGGATTCCGCAAATATTTGCGAGGACACAACTTTTAAATTGCGAATGGTACTGATGAAACTGAGGGGGTTGTAGTGATGTGGAATGTGGTGTGCTTTTAGTGTTGTGATTCGGTAGTTGCGGTCAATATAGTTCCGTATTTTTTTTATTTTTTTTTATTAGTCGTTATAAACTAGTGCTTGACTGCGATCCCACCTGATGGTAAGCAGTGATGCAATCGTCGATGGTGAGGCGCACTAGCTTATTAAAAGCCTATTCACTCTAGCCTTGAAGACACCCAAATTATAATCGGACGGAAAAACCGCAGCAGGCAGATTGTTCCAGTCCCTCGATGTACGCGGTATGAAGGACGAGGCGAAACGCTTAGTCCGGACCGTAAAGGTTTGGACAACGTAAGGGTGGATACCCGCCGTACGACGGCTTGTCCGATGGTGGAAAGGGGATGGCGGAATCAATTCATGCAATTCCTGCGCACACTCTCCGAAATGCATCCTGTAAAAAACCGAAAGGCTGGCTACCCTGCGCCTGTGCTCAAGGCTTTGTAGATTAGAGTTAGCCAAATCTGGATCCCCAATTAGCCTCTTTGCACGCCTTTCCACTGAGTCCAAAGCTGCCAGGTGGCATTTTGCAGCTCCAGCCCATATGTGGCTGCAGTACTCCACACACGATCGGACCTGTGCTTTGTATAACATTAGAAGCTGCCCCGGTGTGAAGTACTGCCGGACCTTTGCCAAAACGCCGAGTTTCCTAGCAGCTATCTTGGCCTTGGACTCAATGAACCGCCCGAAGTTCAGATCGGAGGAAATTTCAACTCCCAAGAGCTGAAGGCGGTCGGTGCATTCCAGGGATACATTCCGGAAAGCAGGAGCCAAGGTGAACGGGCTCCTTTTAGCGGTGAATACACACGCTTGTGTTTTGGTGGCGTTGAATCCCACCAAATTGGCTTCGCCCCACTTATGATTGATAGAACAGTTCTGTATGATATACAGGTGAATGATGCAATAATATAGCTCTTTTTTTAAATCAGCGTGTTCGGTTCTTGACTATGAATATTGATTTAAAAAGCCAATGATTCTGTTTTAATTTGCATTGTAGGTAATCGATCCGTAGGCTTTTGAGCATTATTTTCCTCATAATATTGAAATTGCTCACTTTAAAAATTAGGTAACCTTGTACCTATTATGGATATTTTCCCTGTTTAAAATTTTCCAGAAATTCAATTTTTCACTGGAAATTTACTAATCCATATTCGGTCTATGCTTCGAGGAAATGAAAACCTCATTGGTTCTCTTTTGACACCGCTATCACTGAATAATTTACCGAGCGACGCTATTTCAAAAGCTTGCACTCAAAATTCACTTCACACGAAATCAATTTGGACCAATAGCCGGGCTATTAAGCGATCCGGGCATAGCCGCGCTGTGAGTGCCAGCGAGTAATGAAATTAGCATAGCGCTCGTACATCATACGAGGGGAGCAAGGGCGCGGTGGACTAGTCTAGTCCCGCCACTTGCACTACGCTACGTATTCACTCTACAAGATCGAATGAGGTCTTCAATATGGTTTTGACTTCTATGGTACTAACGACCTGCCCCAGCTTTGCATGGATGTTATAGACTTTTGAAAATCTTGGCTTTTCTGTACTATATTGTGTCTGTATTATTTCTGTTGGTGAAAACCGCATGAAAATCCGTTCTTTAGGTTTTGAGTTTATCGCTTTCATACAGACAAATTCACAGACGTGGGCTTTGTTTTATAGTTGAGAGAGCAGATTAGCCACGCACTTAAGATGCAGTAAAAGCACTCCACAATGTAATATTATAATAAGAAATGTCATTTATTATTTTAATAACGGAACTTAGTGCGATCTCTGGATAATAAACGGTTTCCATGAATAGCCAGAGATGTTGCACAGAATTCAAACAGCCCCGTTGACTATGACGTAAAAAAGTGCATCAGAATTCATATTAGAAGCTTACGCATGATTACGCAGCAGCTCTTACGTTTCCAAGTAACGGTTTGAAGTGCACGTTATTGCACTTAATGGTATTTTAACATTTCTTGAGTCACACATAGAGTCCCGTTTATTCGATTTCGTTACCAGGCGACGGCCAAGCTAATGAGAATCTTGGTGACTCATATACATTCATATTACTCACGCGAGTTGTACCGGTTGGTACCTACTTGAGGTTTGAGGTGCTAATAGATTTAATGAGTAGGTACCTACTTCGGAAATTATATCCATTACCTAACCATTCTTTACATTTGGACCATAATGTATACGTCAAGTTGTTAATCGTAATGTGATTCTAGTTCAATTAACTAGCGACCTAGACATCGCATTTAATGAACGGCCCAGGCGTTCAATTTAGTTGGCTAATTTAACCAGATAGCTTCTACAATGCACAGATTATAATAGCTAATTTCTCAAATACGATCACTAGCTTTGCTTGCCAACTTTTGTCATATCCTTGGCCTGTCTCTGAGAATCGGCACCACTGTTAGCTACGCTAGTTTGTATTGTAACGCTCCAAGCTTTTGTTGTCATCATCATTTCAATCGAAAGAAACTCCATAGCTTGACATACGCTTCCTCCAATTATCGCCACAATGATCGCTCCTGTGCGTCTCACATCCATCGGATTCCCGCGACCCTCACCAGGTCGTCCATCCATCTTGTGAGAAGCCTTTCAATGCTGTTTGAAATCTTTGTAATTTTCCTTCAATCATAACGTTTGATTGATTACTATTCATCTTCATGCCTCTTATAGCTCAAGTTATTGAATCAATCTAGAAAAGGCCTCGCTACTGTAGCGAACCATATCAATGTGCTAATCGTTTGATGTTAATTGATGGGATGCACGTGCAGCAAATCTGTAAATAAACAAAGACAAAATCTACACCATTTACTATGTATTTTACGCACATGAACTCTGTACCTACTCCGCATTATCAAGTTTAGATAAAGCTAATCGTTTAATGACGCAATGCTTTATCTGTGGAACCTATTTACATATTATTATACATATTCCAAATTATGCAATATTTTGTTTGTCGCTTACTTAATAGGTAGGTTATTTTAATTTGGATTTTGCATAACAATTTTGTGTGCTGTGTGAAATAAAATTGTATCTACGTTTTATGTGATGCATCTTTCAGGGCTTTGATCCAGCCAAATTAACCGTATGCCATGATCTTTCAAAATAACTACCCACAAAGGTTAGTGTGGCTTGATCAATCCACACTGGATCAAGTGGTACGATTTCTTGCATTTGAATGTGGAATATGTCCCATAATACATCTTATATTAATTGTGAAATGGTTTCCACGCTTAGTCGTCAGTGGACCATTGTGCGTGGGCCATTGTAGCCTCCAACCAGTCCACCTCTCTCCAAAAGCAGATAGGTCCTTTCAGTTTGATCAGCTTTCAAGGTTCATGTTCATATTTCTCTGACGGCTTTGCACTTGAGGACTGAGAAGCACATGCGCAATAGCTTCCTGCTACTCCATGCATGCTTTGCATAGAGGAGTTTCAGTGATATTAATTGTGAAGAAGTGTCTATTCAATGAGCAGTATCTGGTGATGGTCCCTACCAGGCGTAGGCTGCCTCAATTCAGTCCTATATTACAATCCAGTCACATTAACTTGACGCATCTCTGAAATGCGAGCATCTCCCTGCTTCCCACCACATTCTCTTAGCTCACCCGGCAAGTGTCAGATATGGTCAGCATCTTTGCTATCGATACGCGTGTTGATAATTTGGCTAGTTCTCTGTTGTTGTTATATGTATTGTTTTTGGACATTATTTCATCGACGCCAAGCGTCAAGTTAATGTGACCGAATTGTAAGTTCATGATCATAATGGTATTTTGTATGACAGTGATGATGGCATCACCATAGGAAACTGAAATCAGAGTCAATTAATAGCCATTACATAGTTACATGTTTATTATAAGGAAAGCCCATAGTCATTTGAATACGTCAGTCACGTCAGCCTAAATGACGCCTTATTAAAGGTAATTTTCCTTTAATAATCGTGTCGTGTCTCTTTTAGAATTAATTTACTGGCTACCAGGAACGAAGGGGAATACGATTATTACTGGTTTTAGTTTCAACTAGTTCTTGCCCGAGGCTTCGTGCGTACATAAAATATAGCCTATGTCACTCAGGAAAACGGTGAAAAAATTTTAGTAATCGGACCAGAACTTTCAGAGATTACTAACAATTAAAACAAAAATCAATCAATTTAATTTACAAACAAAAAAAACTTTACCTCATTATAATATTAGTTTAGATAATCTGTGTTGACTTGCTAACGAATATTAAAATATCTTGCTTACGATAATTGAACCCTCGCTACTGCTACATACGGAACCTTTGAACGCTTTCCTCCAATCTGAACCGTAGCGGTATCGGCTCTTATCAACAGACGGTGTAATCACTGGCTGCAACGTAGCATTATCTCTGCCACAGTTAGTTTGTGCACCGAATAACGATACTACTGGATACTACCGATAATAGTTATAATATAAGCTTAAGAGCCGGTTGCAGTCAGAGTATTTGGTGGGTTCTGGCTCGGATCTATCTATGTCCACCGCGTAACAGCGATATTATTTTTATTAAAAAAATATATATTAATTATTCAAGATGTTTGTTTTTGTCAGACCGTTTAAAAAATATATTTTATGTAACTTTGAAGTTCTCGCAGATAATTATATTGAAATCGTAAGTTGGGGTTAGATTTGTGTTTTTTTTTAACGTGTAATTTATTATCGTGTCCGAATTTTTACCCGACTGTGGGTCAATTTTTATAAAATAATTCTTCTTGATGTTCTCTTTTATATCTGTGGATTTCCAGGGGTTCAAAATTACCCAACCAACTTCACCTTAACAAACAACTTTTACGTTGATTTACTTTGTACTTACTTGCTCTAGTTTTTACCTCGTAAAGATAACGTCGTAAAAAAGCAGTTAATTTTTACAGATACCTGGTAAAGTAGTAACATTAGTAAGAACCTCTTTGTATGGAGGAAATTAAAAAAATAAGTTCCTAACAGTAACAGCGCTGATTGACGTCCACGCAAACTGAAAGGAATTCAATAAATCATGTCAGTTTCTTTCCGTTTTGTAAATTACGAAATGTAAACGATACCGTACATTTAAATGGAATGATTTTCCGCCAAATTAACCTATATTCAAAACATAACACGAGTTTATAGCGTTATCATAAACGTAAAGTTATGTGATACTGTATCCGAATAAACAAAACGCGTCTGCGAAGGGCATTGACCTCCGGCTGCATGTGTTCACGAGTACAACTCACTTGTAAAAATATTAATAATAAAATAGGAATGTCTGAATATGTATGCAGCGCAGCGTCAGTTCATTGACTTACAAAGAAACTGAATGGGGTCATACAGGGACTTATTGACTCTATTATATTCGAATAGTCTCCTTACTTATTGTATGTCTCATCTAAGGAATAAAACTTGTATTATGCTACAATTTTGTGTACAATGAGGTAACTCCGAATTCCCAGGAACAAATCTACTCTACACATTTTCCTGTTTTAAAATGGAGCACGATCATTTTAACGGATAATTAAAATTACCGCTAACCGAATCAGATTCACGGAAAAAAGGAAAACGGAAAGTTCTAGGATTGAAGAAAAAGTAAACAAATTGATGTAAATAGTTCATAGAACAGTAATACATTAGTCGTCGTCTTTGAAATAAAAGAGCAAAGATCGTTTGAGTCAGCTGGCCTCACAAAACATCTAGCTGGTAATGCGTCATCCTGTTCCTATGTTTTTCTTTTATTATAAGTATAAAGAATGAATAAATCTGTTAATAGTACCGAGGTTTAGTAGTTGTACACATGAGTTCGACCACTCGTAATATTTTATTTGTGGTTTTTGATAAACCAAACAGGACAAGCGTTATTATTTTCTTTCTATGCTTTACTTTCCTTCTTGAAACAATTATTCATCGATGAAATGACACGATACATACACTAAACTGTTTCAACGTGTGAGGACGTAGTGTACTTACTGTGTGTACTCGCCTCAGTCACACCTAGGTTGTACGCGTGCAATGTCGAGCTAGTCATCCAAGTAAGTTCTAGGAGAGGAATAAACCTGGCGCAAGAATCAGTATCTTTGTATTTACGAAACTAAAGTAGTATTTTCTGTGACATGGCATTAGACTTTAACCTTGTTAATCTGTATTAAACCTTTACTAAACATAATTTAGTACTGCTGGACTAAATCCATAAAGTTGTGTTAAACATTTCGTGTAGACAGTTCAAACTACAACCGTAAAGATAACAAATTGTTAGAAGCAAATATAAACTTTGAAAGTAACAAAAACATAACAGGGATCGGTTCTGGAGCATCAGAAACCGCGAGACGTGAGATTAGTCAAAACACGTTGTTGATGCTATCACAACAATGCCTGGAAGCGATTAAACACTTGTCTCAACTAACCACTTTACTAGGAAAACATTGAGAAACAAAACTGAAGGCTATCTTAACGTCATCGTAGCCGAAAAACGTTTAAATTGTTTCATAAACTTCCGTTTGAGAATTCTTTGTCTCGTAATTAATAGTAGTCTTTTATCGTTTTGAGAGTCCTACTTCTTACAATTCAAGTAAATTCAGTTGTTTATCAAGTAGATAAATTAACTATCGAATACAGATAAAATTCTAAACGATTCCTTTCTTGAAACTCATTAACAGTCGCTTCGCCGTGAGTGAAAACATGGCAACTTAAAATGATTCCAGTCTAGACAGATAAAACTTATATTTCTTCGCAGTCGAGTATTACGATGAATGACTGCGTGTGTTTATACAGCCATAAGTCGTCAGTTACTCCGTCTATTTATAAAGTGCCAGGAACTCTCCCGCGGTGTTGTGATTTCGCGACAGCCCTACGCTTTAACTCCAGTAACTCGTCCTCATTTCGATGTTAAACTCATATTTTTTCATGCAGAAATATTCTTTAAATTTTTCCGCAATAAAGGAAATTGTGTCAAGTTTTGAAGGCTCTATTCCTTCCTCGCCTTTGTGCCGTTACCGTGGTATTATTTGTTTAAATTAACGACGTTTCGTCGCTCTGTTGCACATAATTACTTTCCACGAGATTTTTGACAAGGCATTCGGAATGGCTTTTGCTGGAATTACAGACTAATTGAATATTAAGCAGTCGAATTTGTGAAGCAGTATTATTTCACACGGACACAGAATAACCCCTGGGTGAGTTAACGCGATAATTAAGCGAGTTACACACATGGTTAACGTGTCACCAGTTATAATGGAACACGTGTTTTAAACGATTCATGACGTTATCTGTGGACCAACGACTCCTTTGAGAAATAACAACAGAAGCATGCCAAAAGTGTAGCACAGGCTCCAATTTACTCGGACACACAGATTTAATTAATTTAAAGCACTAAAAGAGCGGAATATCAATGTCAATTAAAACAAAAATGTAAAAAGATGCAAATGAAACTGGGAACTGTTAATATAATATTTTTATTACGTGTTACAAATTCTGTGGATGGGTGACCATCTTAACATAACGAGTTTCCTCCGTGCCTCGGAAAGCACGTTAAGCCGTTGGTCCCGGCTGTCATTTGGAGATCTTTGGCAGTCGTTACGGATAGTCAGAAGCCAGTAAATCTGACTCCAGTCTTGCCATGAAGTACCGTGTTACCCCAGTTAATGGGTTGTGGAGGTCTGGTAGGCAGCCGCTCCTCGTAAAATACTGGTATTCAGCTAAATCCGGCTTGACTGGAAGCCGACCCCAATAAAGTTGGGAAAAAGGCTAGGCAGATGATGTTACAAATATTTTGGTATACAAGTATTTTGTGATTCTACGCATAACAAATCTAGAGCTGGTAGAACACAGGATTGGGTCAAATGTTTCTAGTGTTAATAACGGAAATGGAAGGAGTAAACAGTCCAAGTAAAAGAATGCTAAAAGAACCGTCTAAAGATAACAATGTCTATGTTTACAAATAAATCAACCCTGAAGAGGCTAAGGACCGCTCTGCCGGAAAGATTAAATTGATTGTTACTTCGCCCCAATTTCGAGAAACTACTCGAGGCGAGAATACAAACACTAATATTTGGAGGAGGCGTCGACGTCCCGCGGTCTTTATTACAGAAAAAAAAATGTACGAAATAAATCTTTTAGTCGGCCAAATGCTTCTATTTACCCAATAGTGTTTGCTTTCTTGACCTTCGTTGACTCATGGATGATGAGTCAGTCACGGAACGATATTATCGAATCGTTATGCGAGTATTGACGTATCGACTACATTTGTTTGAAATCCAAGTGTCAAGTTCTTTGTTGTTTTGGGGCTGGTCATTTGTTCGCAGGCTTGTTGTTTTGACAATTAAACTTTCTTACAAAACTCGTTTTGAAATACATTTTTGTTACTTCTTCATGCTTGAACGGCTGAACGGATTTCAAAGAAACTTGGTATACCCGTATACTATATCCTGGAATAGCGCATAGGATCCTATTCATCCTAGGGTTATGTTGACTTGTGATAATTTTCTACCATCACAAGTATAGCCACTGGCAGCAGCTAGTAGAAACACAAACATTATTTCGGAGGTCTTGACATAACTCAAAGCATAGCATAGCATTAAATAGATGATTTGGAGGCTGTGAAGGGTAGCAATTTGCGGGGTTGTTTACGATTAATTGAGTGTCCAATTATTCATCTACAATTAAGTTATCGAGTATCTTACTGAAAACCAAAATACAGTGGTTCATCGGTGTCGTCATTAATTTGGTTAGAGACGAAGACTAACTGCAGTAATTATCTTATCGTTTTATTATCTAGTTTTAGTTGATTGTGGGCCTCTCTGTCCGCAGTAACATAAAACAGATTGCAGATAGGACTTTGCCTAAGTTGAACCCTGACATTGCGTAACAGTTTGCCATAATTCAACGGTCAGGCAAGTCTACCCATTGATCCACGATAACGTCTATCAAACACTGATAAAAGTCTTCTAGGAAAACATCAACATAAAATATATCATTTCGATTGCCGACATGATGCCTATCTAATGACTCAGACGGATATGCGTGAAGTGATTTATTTTTGTTCCTATTCGTTGATGACTAACAATCTCAGGTCAGATGTTCCCATGTAGAATGTTTCCTTCGAGCCGTTATGCAACGTGATTCATTTGTGGAATGACGAGCGAGCGTTGTAGAGATGCGTATGCGCCGGGTCGAGGGTTATGGGCGGTCAGTCGACGATCTTTCCTTCTTTATATTCGTTAGGGTTCGCACTGGTGTTACGCTACACTGATTCATAATTTTTTGACGCAGTTTCGAGACACGATGCGAAAATTAATTTGGAACTTTCTACAAGTTTTAGAGATAACGATTGATTCAATCATGACGTATTTGACAGATATACATAGTATTTGGTAATCATTGGTATTCTAGGCGAGCTCATTAGTTGTAATTAGACTGATAGATAGTGTGTTCAAACACAAATCCACGCATTAAACAACATTCTGCATATTAAACGAAAACGAGTTTATCGACATCGACATTCCCTTGCCAGGAATATCTGACAGGATGTCGTACTCGACACGATACGAGGGCAGAATATTAGCGATCGTTATAACACGGCCAATTTATGTAGTGCACTTGTGACCTCTAGACGCGGCCGAGAATAGAGGACAGTGTTGTTTTAAACACAGGATTTATATGCACGCCCGGAGCTTTACTCGTAGTTGGCGAAAATAGTACTAGCTATTTATAACGGTGCTACAACTGATATAAATTGTATGGTGTTTTCAATCTGGATAACGTAATTTTGTAGTTGGTTTTCCTACATACTTTACATACTTTTTTTTGAGTTTGTTTACATTTGGTACTGCGTTAGTTTGTTTGTCTAAAATTTTCTTGCACAAAACACAAAATATTGTAACGTGTTTATTTTTTAGAGCCATAATTATTATACCATCTGCAGCTTCTGTTTTTAATAAATAAAGCTGCAAATCTAGTAAATGTGTCAGGGTTCATAAATTCTGCATTAAGGCCTAGACATTTTGCTTTTTTTCCGTGGCAAGCATGTGCTGTCCACTTTACTTATCACATCCTTCATCCTTAGCACGCAAGAACGTGCTCAAGTGTTGTTTTTTCTTTGGGTCAGTGTAATGCGCCATACTGCCTTATTAAAAAAATTTAAACTGCAAAAAAATACTGGCAGCTTACCAGACATCACAATAGTCACTATGCGAAACCATACTATTTGAATGCTGATATGTTCTTGGTCGATCACATTTTTTGCTGATAAAAAAAAATACATTGTGATTTTTAATGAGGTTGCAATTTCCGCATGAAACTTTTTGATGGCTTTTGTTCGTTATAATCTCATCCTATTTACGAGATTAATTTATGATGACGGTTGTCACAACGAAATTTAACTGACTCCGAACTTTGCGTATCTTAATACTTTCCCAGTGTCATCTCAACGGCAATGTTTAATGTTTCGTTTTTCTTTGTCCACAGAGCCGTCGGTAAAACATGTCTGCTCATCAGTTACACCACAAATGCCTTCCCAGGAGAGTACATACCTACAGTGTAAGTAAACGTCGAATACTGGAAGAATACTAGCAAAGTTATGCGCGCAGCTCGTTAGCAAAGTTTACCCAGATCAAACAAAATATAACAAGATGCTATTATATAAAGATACTTTGTAGTTGTTTGACCTATTTCCAGAATCCATGCTTCATAATGATTTAATTTGTTGAACAACGTCCGTCCAATCTGCTGGTGGTCGCGATTCTCAGAATATTTAAAAGCTCAAATAAATTGACTTTGTTGATGCAGTAACTGATATTAGTATATAATTAACTATCTACTTTATTCATTTAATTGTTAAATTCTCAGATGTGAATCTAGCACGACTGCTTTTTTGTTAGGATTTGTTGCAAGGTCATCTTCTGCCGAAAAAATGTAGATGCGGAAAATACATTCGAAAACTAAGACGAGCAAGTCATTGCGATAGTACTAACATATTATAACCTCATCTACACTACATCGTATTTTGTTTAATAGTTCTATGATTGGGTCTTTTATTTACATGGACGTAACTATTGTAATTATTATGTAAAATGTCGACCCATTTTAGGAAGAACACTGTAAGCGACAATTTGTAGTTGACCTTTAAAAAAAAGATTTTTTATTCATACGGCCATTGATCTGAATTAGAATAGTTTTTATTAATTGAAACAGGTAAATCCCCATTCTGCTAAACCGTCGCGAAAAGGGTCGATATACATAAAGCTATTTCTATAAACCACTACTACACTCCGGGTATTTACCGAGTTTTATTTATTTTTATGTGTTACTACTTTGAAAAAAGAAATATATTTTTAATTTATATCTTGGAAAAAAAGGGAAATTTCCATTTTTCTTTTGGTCTAAAACCATCTTTGCATTATTGCTTTTCTAACAGAACTGGCTCGGGGCACATCTATTGATGATTTCAAAATCTATAACGGACATACATAATAAGTAGAAGCATTTTTAATTAAAATGAAAATTGATTTTTATGTGATATGTATAAAGAATTCCCATCTATAGGTAATATCAAATAAAAATTGAATAATATAAAATATATATTAAAAAAACCTTCAAACACCCTCAGATTCGACAACTACTCGGCGAACGTGATGGTGGACGGCAAGCCGATCAACCTGGGACTATGGGACACGGCCGGACAGGAGGACTACGACAGGCTGCGGCCGCTGTCCTACCCACAGACCGACGTCTTCCTCATATGCTTCTCGCTCGTCAACCCAGCTTCGTTCGAAAACGTCCGGGCTAAGGTGGGTGTTTACTCTAAACTACAGGAGTCTTAGTAAATAATGTACAACCTGGGACTATGGGATACGGCCGGGCAGGAGGACTACGACAGGCTGCGGCCGCTGTCCTACCCACAGACCGACGTCTTCCTCATATGCTTCTCGCTCGTCAACCCAGCTTCGTTCGAAAACGTCCGGGCTAAGGTGGGTGTTTACTCTAAACTACAGGAGTCTTAGTAAATAATGTACAACCTGGGACTATGGGATACGGCCGGGCAGGAGGACTACGACAGGCTGCGGCCGCTGTCCTACCCACAGACCGACGTCTTCCTCATATGCTTCTCGCTCGTCAACCCAGCTTCGTTCGAAAACGTCCGGGCTAAGGTGGGTGTTTACTCTAAACTACAGGAGTCTTAGTAAATAATGTACAACCTGGGACTATGGGATACGGCCGGGCAGGAGGACTACGACAGGCTGCGGCCGCTGTCCTACCCACAGACCGACGTCTTCCTCATATGCTTCTCGCTCGTCAACCCAGCTTCGTTCGAAAACGTCCGGGCTAAGGTGGGTGTTTACTCTAAACTACAGGAGTCTTAGTAAATAATGTACAACCTGGGACTATGGGATACGGCCGGGCAGGAGGACTACGACAGGCTGCGGCCGCTGTCCTACCCACAGACCGACGTCTTCCTCATATGCTTCTCGCTCGTCAACCCAGCTTCGTTCGAAAACGTCCGGGCTAAGGTGGGTGTTTACTCTAAACTACAGGAGTCTTAGTAAATAATGTACAACCTGGGACTATGGGATACGGCCGGGCAGGAGGACTACGACAGGCTGCGGCCGCTGTCCTACCCACAGACCGACGTCTTCCTCATATGCTTCTCGCTCGTCAACCCAGCTTCGTTCGAAAACGTCCGGGCTAAGGTGGGTGTTTACTCTAAACTACAGGAGTCTTAGTAAATAATGTACAACCTGGGACTATGGGATACGGCCGGGCAGGAGGACTACGACAGGCTGCGGCCGCTGTCCTACCCACAGACCGACGTCTTCCTCATATGCTTCTCGCTCGTCAACCCAGCTTCGTTCGAAAACGTCCGGGCTAAGGTGGGTGTTTACTCTAAACTACAGGAGTCTTAGTAAATAATGTACAACCTGGGACTATGGGATACGGCCGGGCAGGAGGACTACGACAGGCTGCGGCCGCTGTCCTACCCACAGACCGACGTCTTCCTCATATGCTTCTCGCTCGTCAACCCAGCTTCGTTCGAAAACGTCCGGGCTAAGGTGGGTGTTTACTCTAAACTACAGGAGTCTTAGTAAATAATGTACAACCTGGGACTATGGGATACGGCCGGGCAGGAGGACTACGACAGGCTGCGGCCGCTGTCCTACCCACAGACCGACGTCTTCCTCATATGCTTCTCGCTCGTCAACCCAGCTTCGTTCGAAAACGTCCGGGCTAAGGTGGGTGTTTACTCTAAACTACAGGAGTCTTAGTAAATAATGTACAACCTGGGACTATGGGATACGGCCGGGCAGGAGGACTACGACAGGCTGCGGCCGCTGTCCTACCCACAGACCGACGTCTTCCTCATATGCTTCTCGCTCGTCAACCCAGCTTCGTTCGAAAACGTCCGGGCTAAGGTGGGTGTTTACTCTAAACTACAGGAGTCTTAGTAAATAATGTACAACCTGGGACTATGGGATACGGCCGGGCAGGAGGACTACGACAGGCTGCGGCCGCTGTCCTACCCACAGACCGACGTCTTCCTCATATGCTTCTCGCTCGTCAACCCAGCTTCGTTCGAAAACGTCCGGGCTAAGGTGGGTGTTTACTCTAAACTACAGGAGTCTTAGTAAATAATGTACAACCTGGGACTATGGGATACGGCCGGGCAGGAGGACTACGACAGGCTGCGGCCGCTGTCCTACCCACAGACCGACGTCTTCCTCATATGCTTCTCGCTCGTCAATCCAGCTTCGTTCGAAAACGTCCGGGCTAAGGTGGGTCCTTACTAAAGTAACAAAACCATAGTGGTCTTATCTTAGTAAATCACGTAAAAACCTCTATTTTATCATAAGAAAGCCTAGACTGCTGATGTTTAAATGTATTCGATGACGTTAACAGCAATGTTCGGTTATGTCAAAGAGTTAAAAAAAAAGTTTTTTCATTAGTGTTACCAGAAGGCGTTTGTAGAGTTTTGGTACAAATCGGTCAGTGTAAAGCTGATTAAAATGGTCGGATGGTGATTAAAATATGATTTGCGACCGAAACACGTAATTATTTATGGAATTATAATCATTAAAATGAGCTTATCCTATTAAATTACTTTTTTATAAAATAACCGTTCAATAGGGTAACTCATTGAAGGTATATTTTGTTACATTTAGTTTATATAATTTTACAAAGAAAGAGGTTTAGAGGTAAGAGTGTAAAGTTCCGCAAGCCTCCATTGAAAAAGGAGGATCCTCCGACCAGATGGGGTTATGTCTGGTATAAGCTACTGCTTGAGAGGCGATTTCGAACTGTTCTATAGTTTAAATCGCGCGGAGAACTCTAATTGTGCGATGCAGGATTTCATATTTTTGTAGTTCTAATATGACGCTATTCCTACATGTCGATACACTGGCTAAGTTAGACAAAAAAAAACATAAGAACTATACAAACGCACGCAGTAAGAACTCAAATTAACACGTGCTATAGTATGAAGTCGTCAAATCCTTTATTTATGAGTTTTATGACTGATAAGATAAAGCACAATATTGTAAAGTTACATACTCGTATGTGCTCCCACTGTTCTTTGTTCTCAACTTGATGCATGTCACTAATCAGTTATTTCTATGGAATTATGTGACTCAGTAATCAGGAAGTTCTACTTACATGAGTTAATTGAAAATCTTGGACAGATGGTGTTATTTTACGTTATAGAATTGATTTGGGATTTATGTAGTCTTTTTTTTTACGAAAAATTAATGGAACAGTTAGATTAAAGCTTATTTCTACGTAGGAAATCATAAATTAATGGGCTTTGGGTGGAGTGAGAGAGCCAGACTTGAACTGGTTCAAACTCACTTACCCCACAGATGAATTATTTTTTAATCAGTACCCGATACTGGCTGGATGGCTTTTACGAGGGCTTAGATTTCATGGGAGTGCGTAAAGTAAGTTTGTTTTACGTAGACACGTTAATGACGCTCTGCGCTGCGATTGGTCCGCTCCAAGCTGTTAACAATCAAGAGTGCCAAACGCGGTAAAAGTTTCGTTCGCGTTAACATAAAAACAACTCGCACTCAGCGCTCTGAACTATGTTTTTGTACTTGAAAGTAGAAGATGGCGAGATAAACTACACGGTGTCTTGACTAAATTACAAAGGCAAACGAACCAGTAGAAATGAAGTGGATAAAATGAAGAGAGGCTGTTAACGAGAAGTGAGGTTGTTAATATAATTGTAATATCGAGCCTTTCAGGAAGTGCTTCAGTGGCAATTTGTGTTTTGCGGGAATGGGATAGCTCTTTTATAATTATAAAGTATTTATGAAAATATGTTAATAACAACTATCAATTAACGCAATCCATTTGAACTGTGAAAAGGATGGAGCTTCTTAGGGTGTATAGTTACATCCCTCGTTCTCGCTCGCACGATTGTCATTTGAACACGTCATAGTAAAGGCCCTGTTGTTAAATGGATAATGTTTTTTTTTTGTCGGAATATCATATTATCATAAATTCTTTTGGATTATGGTAGGGAAAACCCCAATCCTACAAAAAAAAACTCAAACTATTAGTTACGATATTATTCCTAAAATGGTTCGATATTTTAATGTATACATTTTGTATAATAATAAAATTAGGCGTAGTTTTCAGCAGCCATGCTTGGAGGTCCTCTTCAAAGCATCCATTACTGGCCTTTTTATTTAGCAATAGATGCATTTCTGATGCTGTTAGCATATTGTAAAAAATAAAGACAATATTTTCCCTACTAATGTTGTATTCTGCACGTTCCAGTGGTTCCCCGAGGTGAGGCATCACTGCCCCTCGACGCCCATCATCCTGGTCGGCACCAAGCTGGATCTGCGCGAAGACAAGGACACCATCGAGAAGCTGAAGGACAAGAAACTAGCGCCCATCACTTACACACAGGTAATTAGCTTAGTTATTCTTTTATCTGCCGTATATTTTGTAACTTAGGATTCATCATCATCATCATCTCAGCCAAAAGACGTCCACTGCTGGACATAGGCCTCCCCCAAGCGTCGCCACAGCGACCAGTCCTGTGCGTCTCGTATCCATCGGATTCCCGCATTTTTTTTCTATTTTATTTTCTTTTTCAAACGGTCACTCAATACTCAATCGTTCATTTACTAGCTGTTGCCAGCGGCTGCGCCCCAGTGCCGTAACTAGCCTTTTATGCACCCGGTGCGAGCTTTCAAAACTGCGCCCCTGAAAAATGCTCTAACCAGGCTTAGTCTGGTTATTTCTGCGCCCCTCCAGGGTCTGCGCCCTGTGCCTGGGCACTGCTCGCACCGCCCTAGTTACGGCACTGCTGCGCCCGCGTGATAGTAGAAAATTCATAGAATAAAAAACGTGCTATATGCTATTCCAGGACATGATCTACCTGTATACCAAGGTTCGTCGAAATCCATTCCGTAGTTTTTTATTTATTTAGTACATGGAGGACTTACAGCTAAATAGACATAACACGAAAGTTATAAATGGATGGATGTTTGTTACTCTTTCAAGCTAAAACTATGGAGTGGATTTCGATGAAATTTGTGCAAGGGTAGACCATGTCCTAGAATAGCACATAGGACACTTTTTATCCCAGAACTATGTTCCCTTGGAATAATTTTCTGGGGCGAAGTCACCAGCAGTAGCTAAGAAAGTAAAAATAAAGTCGGGAAACCAACGAGACAACCCTATATAACGAACTGTCAAATCAAAGTATCGGTCAAATACACCTAACAAAATTCCCAAATAGTAAACAAGGTACAAACAATCCTCAGGGCGGCAATGTATGCTTGGCACTTGACGCGTTTTCGTGGCCCCTTAGTTATAAGCGAGGTGGGAAGTGCGGCGCCCTGTCGCTCGCAGGATATTACAAATGTTGCTGCATATGTTATAGTGTTATGGCGTTTCGTCTTATGCAGAATGAATGGGGTTTACGTGGCTTGTGTTAAATTTTGTAACATTTGTGTTGTTTATATTTTTGTGGGCATTTTGGTGGGCGTTGAATTCTTTCCAAATGCCTTTTTTGGGATTGTTCATCCAGTAAAACGGAACCAACGATTGATTTCTCATATTGAAAAAAAATTGACAATGTCAAGTGGGCTATCATTTAATAGGTCTTTGAAAATTATTCACGACCGTTCAGCCAACACGTTTTAAGTTGGTTAGTGACCATTCTCACATTTTTTTAGAGACGTGATTAAGTGGAGTTTTAAAATAAAGGATTGAAGAGAAGATTCCAAACATAAAGGAAAATTTAAAAAAAATATTGAAAAGATTTATTAATGACTTATAATATTTATAAGTCTATCTAATAGCTAGTAGCTGAAAAGCCTTTCAGATTCTATAACATCAAGTATCATCACGGCTGTATCGACCAAAGAGTTAGACAACAGTGTTTCTGGGAATACATTTCACTAATAGGATAAGACAAGGTTCATTTTCGCAATAAAATCAATGAATTTCAAATAATCGCATTAGAGCCAAAACCTACATCTACTGTTGAACTTAGGCCAGGCGCGCACTAGCGGCCAGGCCGCAGGCGGCCAGGTCGCGTGTGGCCGCTGGCTGCTGGCCGCTGGCTGCTGGCCGCTAGTGCGCTATTGGTCTTAGGTCTCATCTACACAACCTCACCAAGTCATCGCGTCTTCCAATACGCTTACAGCACACTCACAATCGTACCCTTACCAATATTCTATTCCACGTTCCAGGGCCTCGGCATGTCTAAAGAGATCAGCGCGGTGAAGTACCTGGAGTGCTCGGCGCTCACGCAGAAGGGCCTGAAGACGGTGTTCGACGAGGCCATCCGCGCCGTGCTGTGTCCCGTGCAGCCCGTTAAAAAGCCCCGGAGGTGTAGACTGCTCTAAGGATTGTGTAGCACTGTCAGATAAGGTATTGATAATAACATTTTTTACTAGCTGTCCCTTGCGGTTTCACCCGCATTTTTCGTTACTGCTCCGCTCCCGTGGGTCGTTGCGTGATGGTATATAGCCTATAGCATTCCTCGATAAATGGGCTATCTAACACTGATAGAATTTTTCAAATCGTACCAGTAGTTCCAGAGATTACCCCCTTCATACAAACTTACAAATTTTACCTCTTTATAATATTAGTTTAGATTGAAATTACTTTAACAGCAAACATCAGTGTTGCCCTGGCTCTTGTACCAGGAGATCCTGTATTACAAGAGCCAAATTATTGATGTTTTCTAAAGAACCAGATCATATTTTTAGGCCCACGTTTAACCACTATCTCACTTAACGGTAAGCGATGATGTGGTGGATAATGGAACAAGCTTGCTTAGAAATTACCTATTCACTCTTGACTTGAATACCCCTAGGCTGTAGGTATGAGGAAATAGAGACTCCGGCAGGGAATTCCACTCCATAGCTGTACATTATATCATCGACATATCGATCCTTTTTAAAAAACTTTGTAAGCGACAATTAGGGTTTTTTAAAGGAAAATGGGATTTTCTATTCCCTAACTAAAAAGTATTAATGACTATATCTTTCTTGACTTGCTAATCATACAATTACTGACTCATTAGAATAGCTCCTTCCGTCATTAAAAGAGACGTCTAAACGAACTGGCTAGCCTTAAATAAAATTATATTAAAATGATTAATTCTTCAGGAATATTACTTATTTAATAAAAGCGAAATTAAACTATTTGAGGCAGATTCTTTAAAATTATCGAACTCGCTTTGCTTGCACTTCTATCTTGATCCAAAAGACTTTTATAATATTAATCTTTTTCTGTGTGAGAATCGAACATATCTGAAAAGGAAGTCAAATCATACCAAGCTTACTTCTTAGAACTGAAGATGAACCCCTCTGAAAATAAACCTGCTGATACCTAAGATAAGAACTAACAATATCTAACGCTACTGCCAAAAGCCATTGTTAGATTCATTTCATTACGTGACTTAGTTAAGTATGTAGCTGGTTTTGTAGTTTGGGTATCAGTCAATTCACTATATTTTTCAACAAATGTTCTGTTGTTAGTAGATAGTAAGTGATAGAATTGACGTAATTGGGTATTAATCATTATAATACATGAATACATTAAAAGTAGAAATAAATGGGGTCCACGTAGACCATGTACGCCGATTTCGACTCGTCCGTCTCCATACATTTGATATAGCAACTATATTTGTAGAGCTACATTAGACCCACGCCACGCGGTCCGACGCTACGTACTAATCAGGCGTCGCCCACGTATGCATCGGTCTAATGCAGTTCCTGCATAATTCCTTTGGTACATCTTCATCCATTATACATAACTATCAACTTATCGTCTGTTTTTTATAACCTGAGACTAAAATGACATTACAACACTAAAGAACTGGCATCATTTCTATAGTAAGATGACATTAAATGTGTCAATTTAGTCTCAGGTTATAAAAAAGAGACGGTAGTAAATATCCATAAATGCCTAGTCGTCGCGCAGTAAATGAATGCTTCGTATTTTTGTTTTCAGATAGCGTAGTACAGACGTCGATGCCAGTGTATACAGCATAGCTTACAATAGAGCGCACCAACATCAGTATATATTGTGCGTTAACACGAGCGCTGTAACTGACTGCAATAAATGCATACATAGATGTTAATTTTTACTGTTAAAGTACGCATTATTAATTAATATGTAACGTGGGTTGGTGTGAGTGAGGTCCGTTTAATGTATAACGCTTTTTTATATCGACCGGATATTCTCGTCACTGGCAGTTTGTAGAGGCTGCGCAGACGATGACCTTTGCCTAATGTGTTGCAGAAGTTTGTCTATGGATGTCACTGGATTCTTTATTCATATTGTGTCGTAGTTTCATTGTCTGTATGTCGTGGAACTGTCGTAATTATTGTGAACTTACCTCTGAACACTGTAACTCATAACTATATGTTTGTAAATGATTCCACCTGTAGTGTACCGCCGCCTGTCAGTGACTGCTAGGTGTATCCGAGTGTAACTCATATTTGGGTGCTTTATAACTTACCGTCGCTAATACGAAAATGTAATTACATTCCTACATCTATGATAATTTCGGGTACAAATTGTTTAAACTTACTTCACCGTCGTTTCTATGCGGTTGTTTAAAAAGATGGAATTGTTAAAATTTTGTTTGCCAGAGATTATATTTTTCGATTTATTATTGCTTTTTATTTGTTTCCACATTGTTGTGTATATCAATGTTTACAGTCGACTCCAACTCGAATACATTTTCGTCCTTATTTCTAATGTGTTAAGGTTCAAATTGTGTACGAGTTACAATGTCGACTAGGACTAGTGGCGTAATAAGTACAGCATTCGTTCGTAAGAAAATGGTTAATCATTAAAGTTTCGTATTCATTGTATATTTAATTAATTAAAAGGTTATAATATGTACCTATGTATGATGTAAACTGTATTTGGTTTTAATATGCTATGCAGATTCCAGGATAAATTGACTTCGATGTGATGTGTAGGTTAAAATATCTTAAATAAGAACCCACTGTACTGTACAAAACTCAAACCCAAGCACATAATCCTGCATTTACTAATTCATTTGTAACATTAAATATTTCAATTAATTCATGCTGAAGTCGACTTTGATTGGAGTCTTACCAAATGAAATTCATTTGGTCAATAGTATGCCATTTCATAGTAATGTAGCTGTTGCATTTATCAAGTCGCGTGAACATGCATTTTGAATCTTATGCCGCCGTCACACGTAGCATAATGCAATGACTATGTTTCGTAACTGCGTATTGTTTCTCTAAATCGGCTAAAAGCTTAAGAGTATAAGCGCCCGCGTGAATGGTCAATACTTAGATACATATCGTTGGTAAAGTGTAGCTATGCTATCGTGGCGTCTTTGTAACACTAGTCACGGTAGATTTGCGATTTTGAACCTTATTTCTGTAAAATAGAGTCAATTTTTTCGTATTGACGTGTGAGCATGGCCGTTGTTGGTACATGCGATTCGTAATGTATTTCTTATAGTTTAAAATCGCAAATCTATGGTGACTAGCGCAGTTTTCAATAAGCAACAGGATTGTATCGCAAACGTTTAGCCTTCTACAGCTAATGTGAAATCCGCACAACTACTTTTAGCGTTAACCGACCGGGTCGCAGTGAGAGGGCGCGCGCAGACGACTGTGTCTGTGCCGACCAGCTCGACTCGGTCGCATTACGGTCACGGGAGGCATTTTTCGCAAGAAATGTGATAAACGGGTTTAGGCTCTAATTGACTGTCTACATTTTTACACGGCCTCTAGATATGAGACGCTTTTTTTACCTTATACGCCTAACTTCACGATTGTCGTAGATTCTACCGATCGTTTCTATAGTAAATAAAATGGCACTAAGTTAATTACTGTCTAAATCCACTCCTAAAATATAAATGTTATGATAAGGAAACAGTACACGTAAGTTTGTGTTTAAGTGTGCAATTGTTGTTGCTTGTCACCGAACGCGGCACGCCCTGTATAACTGCCATAAAGTTAGTTATTCGTTTAAAAAAAAGTTATATTACTATTGAGTTTTTACTCTTCAGTTTCGAAATTTAAAAATAAAAAGCTCGAACAATTGCACAGAACATCCCTAGCGGTAAGATTTTAATGTATGTATTGTTCAGATGCAAATATTTAGAAGAATCAGCATGTAAATACCGGTAATTTAGTATTAAATACAAAAATAATATACACACGCCATTTCCTTTGGTGTAACGTTTTATACTAGATCCAATTTTTTCACATTAATATGGACTTTCTAATGCTAATTCAAAGTAAATAATTTCACTGTGTAGTTTTATGTATTCTCGTATCGTAATACGTTTATGGTTGAATGGACTAACTGTATTATGTCTAGTTATAAAATATATAATTTTAATAATAGGTCAACAATATAATAAACATGTCGAGGCAGCGAAGAGACGAGATATGAAACATAAATAAAATAGTATTTTTACAACTTGAAACAGATTCGATAGTATAATTTTGTCAAGAAGAAATTATTGTCAATATATTTTCAATGGCTGAAATGAGTGAAGGCTTTATGGTAGCCAATATATCAGCAATGGCTTTTACAAATGCATATAATCTTTAACTACCCTACGACAAGACTACTGCGATTGTATAAAAGAACGTATATTAATAATTTAGTATGTCCGTTAGTCCAAATTCCCTTAAGTATATAATTTGTAGTGTATGTTAGTATCGTTTACTTGTATCAGTGTTATGTTGTCAACTTGTTGATTGTATGTACTGTATTGTTGGATATGTAGTCACCTATGCCATGTACTGCATTTGCTTTCATTCAAAGTAACAGCTTGTATAATATTATTATTTTTATACAAAATTGTATATGTATAGATATGCGCTATGTCTATAATTCGATTGATATATTAGTTAGATAACGCTGTCGAGTAATTCTTCCAAATATTGTAAGCCTCTGAATAATTCAAAATATATTTATATTAACTGTTCAAACTATGAGTTTTATTTATGTACTTAACCTATTGATACACACGTCACACTACAAAATCTTAATACATTATAATTTTTCTCTACGTGTGTTTGTCACCTTACTCCTCCTAAACGGCTTGACCGATTTGAAAATAATTTTGTGTGTGTAGTTGAGCCCGGGATGGTTTGAAAATACAATTGAACCTAACAATTATCGCTGCAATCGGGTTCTTAATTTTTTCTGACAAAATCTTAGCTTTTGAGTGGGGTAGGGTTTGCCGGGGCCGCTAGTATACCATATTATTCATACATAAGGGTCTGTGAACTGAAGGAATTTATGTGTTCACGCAAAGAATAGCAAATATCAAGCAAGTAGATTAAAATGGTCTTCATTGAACTATACCCACTGTAACTACAAATAGTACAAAGATAAAATAAAATTACGCAACCTTGGTAACAGATATCAAACTATACAGATAATGAAAGAAAAATATATTGTAGCTATGTACTTAGTTAAGAAAACAGTCATATTTGCTTGCGATTATGTACTTTATTGAAAAGCCTTTTTTAACGCGGTAAATCATCAACATGACTTCTCCCGCTCTGGGCGGAGCGGGAGGGCGTGTCAGACTTCTACTGACTAAAACCTGCCTTCATTCCAGGGTACCGTCCCAGGTCCCAGTATCATTGAAAAGGCTAATGTTAAAAAAATAACTCATGTTTCAATACTTGCAAAAGGATTTAAAATTCCCAAATGAATATCATTACTAATTTGATACATATCTGCACAAACTTCTATTCTACTTCAATGAAAAAATGCATAATAATATGCATACCTACGCCTTTAACTATCATCTACATTGATTTCCATTGTTGCATTGCATAGAAAAATGATGAATGTTCCAATTCTTCAGTCCAAAGTACGTTCTGGATGACGTCATACAACTAAATACATAATTGCAGTCAACAGCTGTGTGGCCTGTGTCAAGGTCTTCTAAACGGCACACCTAACATTCATTTAATGGAGACGAACGTTCATCGTACATTTTGACAATTTTAAAACAGAAGCGTACAGAAAATGTATACCTACAACATTGACCAATATGAACAATCTTAACTAAAACTATAATTAAGTAAATATTATCAAAGATCATTCCAATATCTATTGCGTATTGTAGTTTCGTCAAACCAATATAAACTGACCTGCCCCTCCTCTTCAAATAGAACCAACAACCAAGTTTGAGGCAAAAAAAACAAAGTCCAGCGTAAACTGGACACGAATAAAGATAAGTGCTCACGAGACGTTTTGTAATCAGTCGCATGAGTGGCGCTGCCAGTGAGCAGTCCCGTGCGTCTGTCCCGCGTATTAGAAACGAGGAAATAACAAAAAACGTGCTAACTAAAAATCTACTTTAAATCTAATGAAATAAAGTAAATTTTTCCATAATGTCGAAAACTGTTTTGAGCAAGGAATTGCCTGATATTGAGGTTAGTTATTGCTGTTTCTATTTACCTTCTAATGTTTTGTTTTTAGATGATTTCTACATAGTTGTATCGATGTGTGGGCGAGTTTTGTGTTGTTGATGTGTTTATATGAGATTTCTTTTTATGGTTTACTATAAAGACTATATTTATTTTATCACTTCGATAAATTGAACCGATTGTTTTGTTTGTGCTTAAATAAATGATGATTGTTGCATAGTTATCACAAATTGGTAATTTAAGAAATAATTATGAATTATATTTTTATACTATACCCATCAATCTATCGTCGTAATTAGTTTTGTAGAAATAAATTAACATAATAAACAACACAGACTAGTACTTAATTCCGGATAGTAATTGCATCCTAATACATAGATACTTGTCTGACTAGTTACAATTTTCAACACAAGACATTTTTGCTTTGTCCGAGGTCAATAGCTACTCAATAAACATACGCTCTTGTTTAATTTGCTGTCTGTACTTACATTTACCTGGAGAAAGTGCATTTTTTAGATTCGTGTTGGATAGTTTCATCGTACCTACAGGGTCATAGAATAGAATAAACTTACTTTCAATGATTCTTAGACATCCAACCTCTGAAAAAAATAAATGTTAAATTACAAAGTGTCTAAAATATATTAAATTATAAAGTGTCTAAAATAAATTATCACGAAATAATCAAGAGGTAGCCCATTATATTTTTTTTTCTTTCTCGATGATTGAAACTTGAAGAATTAAAGCTGAATGATTGAAGCTTTCTTTTCGTAAAAGTGATAACAGAAATGGAACTCTAGAAACTATTAGATCTTGAGTGTTTTTACTGACTATTGTAAATTATTTTTCCCTTCTGAAAACTGCTTGTTTCATGTATTGTTGATTTCGTAGCAAATATGATTCGATTACTTAGTTACTTCATGTCAAAGGTTATCTTTTATTACAGATAGATAGTATTGTTTGAAATATTCTTTAGTTGTAAATCAACGCAATTTATATCAAGGTTAAAATCCACATCATTCATGCATGGAAAGTTGACTGTATATCTCTGTTGAAAATATACCTACGTGACTAGCCCTCCACCGCCAATCGCTTTTATTTAGTAAATAATATGTACACAATTGGTACAAAATAACCCAAAAACAAAAAAAAAAGTTTTTGAAAAAATTGACACAGACAGAGCAACGATAGGCACACCCCTATCCGCATGACTAGAAGTCACGGAGTCAGGGACATAAAGTAAATAAAAATCCTGTTATAGACCAGTTGTTTTAGTGAATTTAGATATATTGTAATCCTTAATTATTGTAAAACAAAGTAACGCGTCTGTATGAACGCGATAAACTCGAAAACTGCTGTTAGGATTCTTAAGTAGTGATTCATGAGAAAGATTCAAGTGTAGTACATGCGTATTGTAGTAGAAAACAGCCGAGAATTTCAAAGATTTCTAAGACTTGTGCAAAGCTAGGGCGGGTTGATTTGCTAGTACTTCTGGATCGTCATTAGCTTACCCCGTAACCCAATTTATTTTGCGTCCACACAACATACATTTTTTGTCACCATACTTCGTTAATCGTCTCTCTTCATCTCCAATAATTGGTGTCAATTTCAGAGTGCAATATTTATCAACATTTAGTTACAGCAGAGGTTACCGTTGTATAAGCACTAATAAAACAGTGCCTATACTTTTTATGACTTATTGATATAATTTTCAGAACCTATTAAGGCTCAATCCAACGGTGAAGCCGTACACCAACTTGGTCCCTTCAGCTCAAACTAAGAAGAATAAGCAGCATTGGAAGAGAAATGAAGATAGAAAGTGCACTGTGAGTATTTTTTGTAAAGTATTTTTTTCTTTATATCGACTTGTATATGAATACACCCTAAACCACACACGTGGTTGGCCACGCCTGGTTTGTTCACGAGCACCACATCGCATGGCGTTGCGTGGCGTGGATCGTGGATCTAATGTACCTAGCTCTACAAGTCTAGTTGCTATATAAAATGTATGAAGAGTTGAAGACCGACGCACCCAGTGTGCAATGTATCAAGCATGACTTGACTCGCGAGGTTTTCGGTATTAGACAGTCGTTGTACATTGGTCATCGTACCATTGACTAACACCTAAGGTGGCTCTCGTGGACCAAGGGCTTGTTTTTGAAAGCAGTGCTTCTAGACACGGCTCGTATTGGTAGGAGATTTTTTTCTCCGAAACCTTGACCAGCTTGGACCCTGATCCCGATAACGGAAGGATATTGTTGTTTTTTAAAATTGTATATTTAATTAAATATGCGAAATCAAGGAAAAACCTAATGTTAAAAACCCCGTGAAACAGTCACCTACATACATACAGTCATCAGCAGGTAAAGCTTAAATGTTTATAGTGTACCTAACATAATTCGTCCTACGGGTCAATTCACGACTAAAAATATAACTTTATTTACCTACTACAAAGAGCTATTGCTCTGAGTGCGAGTTGTTTTTACGTCAACGCGATCGAAATGTTTGCCGCGTTTAACTGTCTGATTGGTTAAGGGCTTGAAGCGGACCAATCAGAACGGCAAACGTCATAAATGTGTCGATCGCGTTAACGTAAATCGAACTCTCACTAGGCTCTCAGATCGAGATGCTTTGCGGCGCAGCGCAGCGTTTTTTTTTTAAATACCATAAACTAGTACTTGACTGCAATCCCACCTGATGGTAAGCAGTGATGCAATCGTTGATGGTGAGGCGCACTAGTTTATTAAGAGCCTATTCAGTATTCACTCTAGTCATGAATATACCCAAATTATAATCGGACGGAAAGACCGCAGCAGGCAAATTGTTCCAATCCTTCGATGTCGCGGCTGGCTACCCTACGCCTGTGCTCTAGGCTTTGCAGATTGGATTTAATCAAATTCTCATCGTGGTTACTATACGAAAAGTTATAAAGGTTTGCCTCGGTGTGGACTGATCCTAATGTGAACAAGTTTAGTATCATCACTGGAAACTACCTGACTAATGATGCTAAACGTCGATCTAAACACTCACTATGTTTTAATATGCATCAACAACGGTATGCGTACCGTGTGAGCAATGATGCGTCATGCATTATAAACTGCGCTTAACGAGTCGATTGAAACGAACGTGAAGAGGTATCCGGAACAGGGATGCGGAAGGTCCCTCAAACCTCAAAAGAGAGGATCCTCCAACCAGACAGACGGGTGTTATGTTTTGGTGTTATGTTTTATTAAGATACGGCATTATATTCTGGGGCAACTCTACAAATAGAGAAACCGCCTTTAAAGCGCAAAAACGGTCCATCAGAGCCATGTTCAAACTACAGGTTACGGACAGCTGTGAACCATTTTTCAAAAAGTATAAAATTCTGACACTACCGTCTTTATATATTTATGAAACTGCCTTATTTGTCAAACTGAACTCACATCTGTTTCCAAGCTTATCCGATACTGTGCAACGTAACAGGCGGAATGATATGTTGCGCGGACGTAAAGCCAAAACTGCTCTAATGAGAAAAAGCATATTCTGCATAGCCCCACAAGTGTTTAACAAAATCCCAAAACCAATTAAAGACTTGAATTTAAATGGATTTAAAAAAGAACTCAAAGATTTCTTGTGCAAAAAGTGTTATTATAATTTAAACGACTATTTGAATGATACTTTGACATCCTAATTAACTAAATTGTATTTGTTTAAATTTTGACATCTATCTTTTGACATTGATTATTATCCTGAATTATTTGCATCCTCATTGAATTGTACTTTTTAAATTTTGACATCTTTATTTTGACATTTAATATCACTTTGAATTTAATCTACATAATATTTTTAGATGTTCATGACATGCCATAATTGTAAATCATAATTCTTATTAACCCATACTAACATATATTATTTTCTTAGTCTTAAAAGAATATTTATGTACCTACTAAATATTTGCACGCCACACATGGCAGATTGTGAAGAGACCATCAATATTTAAGACCATATTATGTACCACATTCAGACTAAGGGCCTATTTCACCACCTATGATTAAGTTTCGAGTATCTTACTTGACAGATAATTTCATACAATATCTGTCACATTTTTGAATTTATTCAGTGAGTAGTGCCTACTCGGACATTGTGAAACAGGCCCTAAATAAATGAATTTGAATTTGAATTTGGATCTATTTACTGCCCGATAGATGATTTCGGGCCGTATACAATTTTTATTTTCGTAAGCTTTTTTACACATTATTATTATTAGCTAAACGTATCATATTTGTTTTTTAATTTTCATCCTCAGTAATTGCATTTTAAAGAAAAATCCCCAGGCATTTTACTATTATCACGAGAAGATAAAGGTACCTAGACTTAAATTGATAAGCGATGCAATTATACCTGCAGTGAATATTATCAAAAAAATATCGCACATAACGTTCACGTACACTTTAATTCTGATTGTAAAAGTGCATTCCCTTTTAACAATCTCATATAGATTGCTCGTGGCTTAAGTATTAATTGATCGACCTTCAAAGTTTAGCAGAGCTTGCAGAAGTCGGGCTGTGGGGGCACGCCAAAATTGTGGCAGTAAGTCCTTCTTTGAGGAGTGGCTGTAGAGGTGTCACGGTGTGAGGACCTGCGAAAGGTGAGGACCTTTCGCAGGTCCTCACCTGACATGGTATATTCGGGAGATTCCTGCATCGGATTCAGGCGGAAGAAACTCTCGGATATCACCACTGTGTGGATCACTCGGAGGACTCGGTGGTGTATACGGTGAAAGTGTGCCCCGCTTAGACAGTACGCCGCCGTGTCCTCGTGGAGGTAATCGGTAGCTGCGAACTCCGGAACGCGGGGGAATGGCAGACGGCCGTCTCCTTCTGCGAAGGAGATCACTCCTTACTAGCTAGCGAAAGAGGAGGTCGCACGTGTGAAGGATCCAACATCCTGACGACCCAGCCACCTCGACTCCGACCTCGACTACCAACCACTGTAGGCGTCAGCCGAACCCCAATTGTTGACAGCGCAGAGTGAATAGAGTGATCCACACGATCCTCAAAGAGATGTCAGCAAACCGTAGGGCCCAGCAGGGCCGGTGCACGCTAGAATTTGGGGGATTTTCTGAAAAGGAAATCCGTAGTCCTAGAACGCAAAGGGGAGCGGAAGGACACAGGTGTGGTCAGTAGAAATCTTGACACGGCTTCCCGCTCCACCTAGACCAGGAGATATCATCGGTAAATTGTGCACATTGAAAAAAGTGCAGTTTGACGTAATATTTTCATCGGTCGATAAGTTTAGCAAAAACACACTATGTGTAATAAAACCTTGAATAATATCTATATCTGATAGAATTTAATCAAAGAAAACAAAAGATAAGTAATTTCTAGTGACCTGATTACTGCACGTCACTGATGCAACACATTTTCCTACGTATTACAAAAAAATCGGTTAAATGCGAATCAGATTCGCGGAGTCAGATGTTCCGTACAAACTCACCTATATAAATATGTATGTAGTTCAATTCCCGAATCCAAACGAGAGTAACTACAAATGTACAGTTTTCAAATTGTTTCTTATACCTGTGCTTCATGTCAAATTTCATGATTCTAGGTCACCGGAAACTTCACAGTGACGTAGAATCCTCATCATCTTCCCGGCGGAAAGTAGAGTATATACCTATAGGTTTTGATTACCTTGCGAATGTTTAAACGGAGCATAACGGCCGTATCACAATAGCGGTTTGCGAGCGGCTACGGGGCGGTGCGGGCGAGCAAGTGTGATGAAGTCCTAAACGGTCTTTTGTTTAGATTGCGTTGTCCTGAGTCCTGAGTATTTGATATTCATTTTAGCTTCACTCTTCCACGCAGTGATGAGAAAAAGAGTTTTGACAGATCGACAGCAAACTGATCCTATAAGGGTTCCATGTTTTCTTGCTGATTTAGGTAAGGAACCCTAAAAAACATGCAATCAAGAACCTGCTAAAGAACTACTTGGATATTTAATCTAATATTATGATAAGATTAGGCTAATTACCTAATTAAATTCCAACAGAGATTTTAAGCGATTACATTGCAGGAAAACTGAAATGAAATTTAATTTTTTAAAGATTTGTTTATGCCAAAAATATGATAAAATCACTCAAATTTCACAGATTCGGTACGCAGTAAAAATCTGAAATTAAGATTCTGCCTTACATGCTTAAATATTATAAAAAAAAGTTCCCCTCCGCGCTTGTCCGTATATTCGTGGTGAATTCAAAAATTAGTGGACGGATTTTCATACTGTTTTCGTAAATTGGCAAAGTGATTCAGCAAAACAAAATTTATTCTTCTTCAAGCTTATTAAAATTATCTAATTCATGGAACCTACAGAAACAGTTGATTAAAAAGCGAAATACGGGTTTCTTCCATTTATCTTCAATGATTTTTATCAGTGCTTGTTTCTACGTAAACATAGATGAAGGCATAGAAACAGTGTTTTTCTCTATTTATGTAATAACGCTTAGAATAATATAACACAATACAATAGTGATAGTGTTATCACAAAATAAATATTACGCAAAATAATATAATGAAGTCGTTGATCTTACACGTGTTTTGGACGGAAAAATAGCTAGAACATGGCTCTAATTGATAGTTTCCTATGGGGAAGAATCGGCAAGAAAATCCGTTACCCTTGACCGGATTCGATCCATAACACGGGACAATTACGCGTCGGCTGCGCATGCTGACCCCTAAACGCGAGCAATCCATTTAAATTATCATACAATGTTTGAAAAGTGTTTCGCCCCTGTAAAAGTGGAAAATAGATATATGCCTATGTTATTCAGTGATAAAGTGCCATCCTGGTAGCGAAAGAATTTTCAAAATCAGTCTTATTATTTTTTATTTAATTACAGACAAAAACTGCGTTTTCTGGTTTATTTAATTAGTTTAGACTAATAGATGTACCCAAGAGAACGCTGTAGACCAATCAAATAAGTACAAAAAAACAATATTAAAAGAAAGGATCCAAATAGAAAATAACGTATGAGTCTGCAGAGTCTACAGTGTTCTTCGATTAATTATTATAATTATAAAAAAATAATTTAGTATAAAATTTAATTAAAATGTGTGGTTTGTTTTTATTAGTATAATAATCAAAAATGTTGTTCCAGGCCTGTCCAACTCTCGCCAAGAACTTCGACGACATCAAACACACGACGCTGTCGGAGCGAGGCGCTCTGAAGGAGGCGGCGCGCTGCCTCAAGTGTGCCGACGCGCCCTGCCAGAAGTCCTGTCCCACCCAGATCGATGTCAAGAGCTTCATCAGCAGCATTGCTACTAAGGTAAGAACTTCGACATCAAACACACGACGCTGTCGGAGCGAGGCGCTCTGAAGGAGGCGGCGCGCTGCCTCAAGTGTGCCGACGCGCCCTGCCAGAAGTCCTGTCCCACCCAGATCGATGTCAAGAGCTTCATCAGCAGCATTGCTACTAAGGTAAGAACTTCGACATCAAACACACGACGCTTTCGGAGCGAGGCGCTCTGAAGGAGGCGGCGCGCTGCCTCAAATGTGCCTCAAGAGTAAATTACTTATTTTAAGTCTGCGCAGACAGTAGTACACACACAGTCAAACTTACTGTCTTAAGAGGGGACCCTCTTAAGCCATTAAGTCTAGCTGTGTACTGTTCCTGATTCAATAGTCGTCAACCTGAGCATGCCTTGTGTGATTGGTGTCAAAACCATGGTTTTAAAGCTTTTTAGTTCATTGCATAATCTAATGCAATGTTTGATAAAGAGGCGAGGCAATGACAAACAGACGCTCTGTTGAATGAAACAACGAAGGAAACAACAATTATTTTTTGTTTTGGTCATAGTCGCAAGTACCAACTAATAATATTATGTCACCGGTTTTCTAAATGTATTGACTCGCATAATGAATCGATATATTGACATTGATAATTGACAGTCTCTTATCATGAAGTTAATATCAGGATAACATACAACAAACATAGGAAGTCATCCTTTTAGTGCCCATTTCATTTATGCTTTTAGCGTATCTATAGGTTTTTAACTTACCTAACTAAAAGCCTTTGCTGATACCGAATGTTAATTGTTAATAAATTACTCGGAACCCTCATTCTTTATCTAAAATAAAAGTAACCCTAACCTTACTTATATAATCAGCTGTTTACCAGTGAAAGTCCTGTCCAAATCGGTCCAGCCGTTTCGGAGGTTAATTGGAACAAAGAGACAAAAAAAATTGCTTTTTTTACTAGTATCGATTATATTTCTAAAATAAAGTAACATAAATCTTTTTCTGAAAATCGCATCTTTGGTTTTTTATAAAATGCAGCGGCAATTAGTATTTTAAATGTTTAAATATGAAAACGGGTGAAAGCGTGGCGGGGACATATAGCTATCTCTCTTCTAGACGCTTTACCGAATGGCCGCGACGTCGCATGTCACCGGTTGCATATCTTTTAAGTTACTTGACAATTTCCCCTTCGACGAGATTTTAAAGGAACTTACTTTAATTGTGAACAGATTTAAAAAAAACCTATTTCCGATTTTGAAGAAAGTAATTAATTTTAAAAAATTTGCCCAAGTCAATTATAAATCCAAGTTTTTAGTTTCATCTCATATGTAAATTATTTTTCTTTGGTTTTCTTTTATATATGTTTGGTCATTAATTTTCAGAACTACTATGGAGCGGCGAAGGCGATCCTGTCTGACAACCCGCTGGGCCTGACATGTGGCATGGTGTGTCCCACCAGTGACCTCTGTGTGGGAGGGTGCAACCTGCACGCCAGTGAGGAGGGCGCCATCAACATTGGCGGGCTGCAGCATTTTGCTGTTGATGTGAGTTTGTTTGTTGATAATACTGGTTGGATTTAATTGGGATTTCAGCTAGAAGCTGTCCTGGATAAACCTTGTGAAACACTTACCTACTTCTAGGCTGATAATATTGTAGGAATTGTAGGTACCCACATTTAATTACCGTGGTTCTTTCGAAAAAAACCTGCAGCCCTGGCAGGTATCGGCGCGTAGTGATCCACGCGCGTCTCAAAGAGATGTCAGCAAACCGTAGGGGCCCAGCAGGGTCGAAATCTGCTGGAATCATAGGTTGTGCAAAAGAGAACCGGCCCTGGAACGAAGACAAAGAAGGAACAGGAATGGATTTTAGTTAGTAAAAGTCTGACACGTCCTCCCGCTACGCCCAGAGCGGGAGAAGTCATTGAAAGATTTTCCACCTAAAAGAAAGCCCTGGTATTGTAGGCGTGTAATTTGAAAATGTTATGTCTTTTTAACCGATGCTAAAAAGACACACGAAACGAACGAATTAATGTTGATAGAACATTGGCTTGCCTCTTGTTTTCATTTTCGACATACTTATAATATCTATACTAATATTATAAAGAGGAAAGATTTGTACCTATTTTTGTATGTTTGTAATGAATAGGCTCAAAAAGTACTGGGCCGATTTAAAAAATTCTTTCACCAATAGAATGCTACATTCTTCCAATTTGACATAGGCTACATTTCATTTTGAAAAAAATTAGGGATTTTTGGTAAAATTTGAACAATGTAACCGAAGGTGTAGAAAAATGAGTCTTAAGTCACTAAAAAAAGTGTTTTATATCCAAATTTCCAAAAATAAATAATTGTCTGCCCCGTGCGAAGCCGGGACGGGCTGCTAGTATATAATACACCTAAAGCTAAGGTATGCACAAACAAACAAACATGTTATGTTGTCGTCAGAGGTCTATTCAATTTGTTATATGTCAATCTTTGGGTGTGGCGAATGCATTGGGGGTGGTAGCAGAATGATAAAACAATAAATTTATAATGTTTTTTTTCGTTAATCTGAATCCAAAGGCTTTCTTATCCTCTGACACCATCGTTCTTTCAGACGTCTTTGACTGCTAAACGTAGTGACGTAGTTGACTAATTCCTAATGATCTGAACTATTTTAATTTATCAGAAATCACAACACAAACTAAAACCCACCACATTCCAGGTGTTCATGAAGATGGGGATCCCTCAGACCCTGGACCCGGCGACGAAGCCGCTGCCAAACGGCGGCGACCAGAAGATCGCGCTGGTCGGCGGCGGGCCCGCCAGTATCAGCTGTGCTTGCTACCTGGCCAGGCTGGGGTATAAGGATATTACTGTTTATGAGAAGGAGAAGTACTTGGGGGGGTTGAGGTGAGTAGGAGACAGTTGTTTTATATTATATTTATTATTTATTTTATTTTATAGAAGGCTTACAGACTAATAGTGTGAAATGGTATACAGAGAATAAGACATTCCAATGGCTAATTACAAGCCTCCACAAATAGATCATAAAAACAAAAATCGATTAAAAAGAAAGTAACACTAACAGTCTTATATGTGTGTGTGCTGGGATTGTGTAGACAGCTAAATTCCTTCTAACTCATCAGAAATACCTTCCGACGTACCTTCTGATGACTTACATAATTATTATAAAGTGTAGGAACAGGTTTCCGAAAACTTCAGGGGTTGCTCAGTAGACGAAAATGAACAATCTTCCACATTTTATTTCAGGAAACAAAAATTCATACAAAATTATAAAAGATTGGACGGTTTGTATGGAGATGAATAGACTCAGTGGACCTTGTAGATAAATGAAAGAAAGTGGACTGTATAATATAGGTGTAATACCGTAAACGCGTTTTACATTAATTGAAGACCGTACAAAGAAATGCCCGTAGTGGCGGGTGTCTGTGAGCTCAGTGCTTGGACGGGCCGCGGTGGCCGGCTCGGCGCGACCGGTTTCGGTCACCCGACCCCGCGCCGTCCCCGCGGTGCAGTGTGGCCCTAAAACTTGGTCAAAAATATTTTATGACTCGAACGATGATTTTTAGAGTATATAAGTTAAAATAAGTAATAAAAGACTTACTACAGTTAGAAATATATATTTATTCGTCACTATTATATACATTTTCATTGGTCAGGTCACTCTCATTAAGGAAATTAAATACGTCTCTACGCAATCTTTCTATTTTTCTTAAAATATAGATTCCGCAGCTTCTTCAGAAAGTTTACCTATTGGAAAAATTGCGTGTTGTATCACTTAGCACCTTTACGAAGTACTTTATGCAGTGTTGAAGACACAGCGTAATACCCATTTAAAGCCACATACATCTCACCAGTTTTATCGCAGTATTTCTGGGTAACGAATGTAACGATATTGATCCGGATAGGCACTCTACGTTATTTTCTTCGAATCTTCCTTGGTTTAATTTTTTAGGGTTCCGTACCTAAGAGGAAAAAACAGAACCTCAACAAAGGAACAAGATCCTTTATCTCGAGAACGTGTTGAGGTATCGAGTTGAAATTAAAACTATATACTTAGGTCCACGGTCCCTTGAGGCTGTGCAAAAATAAAACTTGTAAGTTAACGAAAAAAAAAGATACAGCCGTTTATATCGCAAAAAAAACTTACATTTTGACACTCTAAGAAATCAACACTAAGGGTACTTCCCGTGGACCTAGAATCCTGAAATTTGGCATAAAGCAAGGTTTTATAGCACTAATATAGGGAAAAGTCTGAAAACTAAAAAAAATCTAATTATGTCACTTGAAAAAAAATATTATTGATTCGAGAATTGAACTTCTTTCATAGGTAAGTCGGTACGGCACCCTTGGTGCGCAAGTCCGACTCTCACTTGGCCGATTGTGTTTTTTAAATGGTTAGCAGTACAATAGCTACTTGAAATTGCGTTATATATTAGCGATTTTTTGCTTTATATCATGAATTCTTATATCATCATCACAGTAGGACCTTAGCAGTCGCTGTTTCAGAAATGTCAATTTTCCGTCAAATTTTGACTCATCAGAACCTTGCATAACAGCATACAACTCAATCCAAGTCATAAACCTCAATTCCGAAGTCCCTGTAACAAAATAAGACTAAATCTTATGAACGAATATTTATACAAGATTGTTAGGTACAAACGAAAAAAAATCTCAAAAAAAAAGGGGGCGGGTACGGGCGGCTGAATTTTTTATAAATCTGTTCTGGACTGTCTACTCTAAAAGAAACAATAGCATTTGTGCTTAAAGAGTGCTAAATAATATAACAAAAAGTCTCTTAAACATAGAAAAGTAAGAATTTTTGCAATAATTTATGACAACTTACTTTTGAACCTATATATTAAAATCGATCGAGATTTTTCTAAAAAAAAACATTTTCCATATAGTTCCATACCTGGCTGAAAGGAATCCATCACAAAATCCACCACAAAAGCGTTTGTTTCTAAAATATTACGTTTTAAAAACAAGTAAAATTTGAGCGCATCGAACAATCACACGATCACTTACGCGAACGGTAACTTCCGACTGAGCTAGCGGCTCGGGATGATAAGCTAGCACGGAGTTCTTTGGCCATTTTGTAGACCAACTACTTAACTTTTGAAGGATCGACAGTATGTAATAGTTTACCAAAAATTAAAAAAGTCATTTTTGGCCAACTTTTAGGGCCCAATACCACATAGTGCGGTGGTCCATGCAGGTGAAGCGCCGACAGAGATGCCAATTGTTTTTTTTTTCATTTAAAAAAATCCTTTTGCAAGGTTGCTTAGTTTCTTCTACTGGGCAAGTCCTTAAAGTTTTCGGAAATTTGCACTCTGTATACTTCTCGGTGCATTTTTTTAATGGCCCCCCTCGCAAATTATGTATTACTTTTGTATTGTGGATGCGACACTAAAGATGTGAACTCACATACAGACGACAGGAGTAACTATTAAGGCTATAGAAATATATGTTTTGTACAACACGCGCACACAGCGATTGGTAAACTTACTTCAAAATCGTTATTTGTAATATTTAAATTGATTGCTGTTTTAAAATTTTAGTTCATCGGAGATCCCTCAATATCGTCTTCCATTCGATGTAGTGCAGTTTGAAGTGGACCTGGTAAAGAACCTAGGAGTCAAGTTCGAAACCGGCAGAAAATTATCCACTCAGGACATTACTGTCAATGTAAGTATTTAATAAAAAAAATGGTTTTTAATGTTAATGTAAATATAAATCTTCCCTTTAAAGACTACGCTTTCATTTACACGTAAAGATGTCTTTGTGTCAATAAATAATTATAGACGTAAGAAGTGGCACTCAAGCATGAAGTTCTCTATCCTATAGGTATATTTTCTGATCTCTGTTTCCTTCCTTATACTAACGCGATATCCTACGTAAGCGATTCAATACGCACGCTATTGCAAATTTGTCCGATGCAGTTTACGCGAAGCGTCTTTTTCGTCCTAGGTGCGTGTGATGTTGCCGCTTCAGCCGCAATTTATTTGAGAACAAGCCACGGCACTGCAAGGGTTCGCGCGAAAATATCAAACCAACTGTATGCGTCCTGTTCGCCGCACCGCACCCACGTTCATTTGATCACTTAGGCCACCGTAATAGAGTCAATTGTTTGTCCTAATCACGCCGCTTAGCTTCAGGATCTACGATCACGTTCGTGTTGAATCACGTAGGACATCGCGTTAAATAACAGATTTCTGTTTTATTCTCCAGGGTCTACTAGAAGACGGCCACGCAGCGGTGTTCCTCGGAATCGGCCAGCCTGAACCGAAAAGCATTCCAATTTTCAAAGGATTAAACCAAGAAATGGGTTTCTATACCAGCAAGGATTTCTTACCCCTTGTATCTAAGGGAAGCAAGAAAGGTATCTATTATTGTTTTGTATAGTTTATGATTGTATAGTCTGTGTTTCCTGATAGCTACAAACTAGGGGTCTTGTAAGTCAAGAGTGAATAGGTTACTTCTAGGCAATCGTGCTCCATCGTCGACCACATCATCGCTTACCATCAGGTGAGATAGTGGTCAAGCGCGAGCTTATCAATAATAATAAAAAAAAATGTAGTTACTAACATGATAAAAAAAATGCTTTTGAGAAAAGCGATTTCTTAGATTACAGTAAGACATTTACTTTGTTTTTTTTACGTTTTCTTTAAAGGCCATAATTGTCTCCTATTTTTTAAAATCTTCTTCTTCTTCCTGCCCTTATCCCATATTATTATTGTCAATTATTAAATATAATAATTGAAAAGGTTTTTTGTCCTATATATTTAGCATACAAATCAAAATTTATGTTGAACAGGAATAATAGATGTGGGTAAAAAGGTTGCCTAACTCAAATTCGAGGACTGGGCTTGAGTTGCACGTAGTGGATTCCTGAAGATCGAAGCGCTGTCGCAGTCACTCCAGAAAGTTGATTTAGGCGCGCAACACAGGTACAAGAAGTTCGAGACGACGCAGGAGAAAAATATCTGGAAGGACTTGAAGGAAGTCTTTCCCTAGCACTGGGACAGTAACGGCTAGAAAAAATATTAAACCCTTAATGAAACTCACAATGACGCCTATTCCTGCATGCATAATTATTTATTTAGAAAATAATGTTACATTTTCAAGGCTGTAATATTTGTACACCGCTAATGGTAGGGTATGGTCAAAATAACGACTGTTTTATTTTACCATCTTATGTTTACATCATACTCGAGTATTTTTTTTTATTGATAGGCTCGCACTTGATCACTATCTCACCTGATAGTAAGCGATGATGTGATCGATGATGGAGCACGCTTGCCTAGAAGCAACCTATTCTCTCTTGACTTAAAGATTTGGATTTGTATTCGTGATTCACCGTGGCTATGGCAGAATTTTTCTCCGATTTCAAAAGCAAATATTTGTTTCTTTCAGGTCTGTGTGCCTGCAAGTCCGCTTTACCAGAGTTACATGGTAACGTGATAGTGCTGGGCGCGGGCGACACGGCGTTCGACTGCGCCACATCGGCGCTGCGCTGTGGTGCCCGCCGCGTGTACGTCGTGTTCCGCAAGGGCGTCACCAACATCAGGGCCGTGCCCGAAGAGGTCAGTTAGCAAGACCCCTCTGCTATCGTTACACGCTGCCGTGAACCGCTAAAAGTAGTTTTTTGATAACTTTCTGTAAAGCTTTACTGTAAAGTAACTGGTTATACTGCGTTAGATTGCATGACCTCTACACTAGACGGATGATCGTTGAGCCAAGAAGGAAATCAATGAAATTATTTTAATTTGTTGAACTTGTTGATCGCCACGTTAAAAATAGGTGAGCTCTCACAACACAAATAAGAAAGAAATACTTAATACTTGGCGGTATTGCAAATATTCACTTACCCTTTTAATTTGTTGCAGGTTGACTTAGCAAAAGAAGAGAAATGCGAGTTTGTTCCGTTCATGTCTCCCAGAGAAGTCATCGTTAAGAATGGAAAGGTACGTTCTGTTATACTTGTTTTACCATCATCATCATCATCTCAGCCGAAAGACGTCCACTGCTGGACATAGCCCCCCCCCCCCCCCCAGCCCACAAGCGTCGCCACAGCGACCGGTCCTGTGCGTCTCGCATCCATCGGATTCCCGCGACCCTCGCCAGGTCGTCGGTACGTGGCCGCCACTCTAGAACCCTCCGTCCCCATCGACCATCTGTTCTACGAGCAATGTGCCCTGCCCACTGCCACTAAAGTTTGGCGATTCTTCGGGCTATGTCGGTAACCTTAGTTCTCTTGCGGATATCTGATGTGATCGCGCAAGGAAACTCCGAGCTCCGAGCGAACGAGGAAAATGTCTTTTCCTCGCTCGCTCGGAGCTCGGAGTTTCCTTGTTTTACCATATTAAACTTTAATTACCAATCTACTACAATATTATAAATGCAAAAGTTTGTATGTGTGTGTAACTTTTTCAATTTGACGAAGTTGGTACTAGGATAGCTTATATGCTGTATTAACATTGGCTATATAATCTCGGAGGAGCTCGTGGCTAGATATTAACAGCCGCACAGGTCGATCTTCAAGGTTAAGCAACGCTTGCCTAGGTTGGTCTGTGGATGGGTGACCATCTTAACATAACGAGTTTCCTCCGTGCCTCGGAAAGCACGTTAAGCCGTAGGTCCCGGCTGTCATTTGAAGATCTTTGGCAGTCGTTACGGATAGTCAGAAGCCAGTAAATCTGACTCCAGTCTTGCCATGAAGTACCTATACTATATTTTAAGGGTTTACTTGTGACATTACTTACGCGGGGATATTCGTGGGGGGCAGTCAGTAATTTTGTAATCCAATACATAAATAGCAAATATAACTTGTAATCATAAGCTACTAAACTACAATTTACCATTGATTATATCACTGTACAATAGTGTACAACAAAGTTTATCTCAGGACATTTCTTCATACAATTCTTGTCAAATCAATTTATTTCTATATCGGCAGATTGCAGCTTTGAAGATGTGTCGTACAGAACAGTTGGATGACGGAGAATGGATTGAGGATGAAGATCAAGTGATGCAACTGAAAGCCAACTTCATCATCTCTGCTTTTGGCTCCGGACTTTATGAAGCTGATGGTACGAAAGTTATTGCATTATCTTGATTCGCCCTTATTTTTTGTTAGCAGAATATTTTTTCCTGTTCATTTCTGATTTTCTTTTTCAATTCATAACATAGTTTCTCCCGCGCTGGACGGAGAGAGAAAGAGTGTCAGACTTACTGACTAAAATTTACGTACATTTTTTTTAATCATTTAAATTAGTGCTTGACTGCAAGCTTACCTGATAGTAAGCAGTGATACACTCTTTGACGGTGAGTTGCACACATTTATTAAGAGCCTATTTACTCTAACCTTGATGATCTTTCTTTCGAATGATCCTGCAGCCCTAGCAATCACAAATAACCTTGCAACTAACTTCAATCTACCTCCACCTCCCCAGTAAAAGACGCAATGTCAGGCGTAAAGCTGAACCGCTGGGGTCTACCCGACGTGGACGAGGCCACCATGCAGAGTACGAGTAACCCGCGCGTGTTCGTGGGCGGCGACCTGGCCGGCGTGGCTGAGACCACTGTGGAGTCGGTGAACGATGGCAAGACCGCCGCCTGGTATATGCACTGTTATTTACAGGTTAGTTGCTGTTTTTAATTATTTTATTGTTGGGCTCGCTTTTGAACACTATCTCACATGATGATAAGCAGTGATGTAGACGACGACAGGGTTACCTAGAAGTAACCTATTCTCATTATTTAGACTAAATGATAGATCTGTATTTTACTACTCATTCATCCGAGGTAGTCTTGGTGTCCGTGACGTGGGGGAAAAACTGCAAGAGTGTCGTCTGCGATGGTATGGCCACATCATGTGTCGCCCTAGGGAGTAGTCGGCCGGAGATGCATGAATATGGCTGTCCTTGGGGCTAGGTCTCGTGGTCGCCCTCGCATGCGCTGCCTGAACGTCGTCAAGTCCGACATGAGAGCCAATGGCCTTACTGTCAAGGATGTAGAAGATCGGGCAAAATGGAGCAAGCTAAGCCGGAAGGCGGACCCTGGCAAAAGCCGGGACTAACGCCAAGTTGAAGAAGAAGAAGAAGAAGATAGATCTGTATTTTAGACACAAATATATTAGTGGCGACGCTTGGGAGAGGCCTATGTCCAGCAGTAGACGTCTTTCGGCTGAGATGATGATGATGATATTACTGGTGTAATTATAAATTGTAATATGTTACTAAGCCGGTTCGACGAACGCCAAGTACGTATACAATGCGGCATACATTATTTCAGTCGAATTGTAATCTGGCTGAGAGTGAGGTACTTGCATTATATTATAGCGACAATTTCCAATTTCGTGTGCTTTGAAATACTAGGTTATGAATATTAGAGAAGAGGTTTATAGAGGCAAACATTTGAAGGGAACTTTTACGTTGTCTAACACTTTTTCTTATTATTTAAATACTCCAATTTAATTATTAGATAGAGATCAATTACACTTAAATACCAAAGTAAACATTCTAATCAAAGTTTTATTTCTATTCACCTCTGCGTTCCGTTTGACGGACATACTTTTTTTTATGTATAGGCTCGCGTTTGACCACTATTTTACCTAATGAAAAGTGACAATGTGGATGACGATGCAGCATGCTTGCCTAGCATTAATCTAGTAACCTTATTAATGTACACTTAACTTTTTCCATTCGCAGAACATCCCATTCACCGCGCCAATCGAGCTACCTAAATTCCACACGGCTATCGACGACGTGGACCTATCCGTGTCAGTGTGCGGTATCCGCTTCGAGAACCCGTTCGGGCTGGCCAGCGCGCCGCCCACCACCACCACCGCTATGATCCGCCGCGCCTTCCTGCAGGGATGGGGCTTCGCTGTTACTAAGACCTTTGGGCTTGATAAGGTAAGTCCGAACAATCGCTAAACTTAAGTGGCAATGAGAAGGACACGTTGCTCGTAGAACAGATGGTTGATGGTGACGAAAGGTTCTGGAGTAGCAACCACGTGCCGGAAGACGCAGCGTTGGAAGGACGACTTAGCGAGGGTCGCGGGAATCCGATGGATGCGAGACGCACAGGATCGGTCGCTGCTACGATTGGGGGAGGCCAATGTCCAGCAGTGGACGTCTTTCGGCTGAGATGACGATGAATGTCCAGCAGTGGACGTTTTTCGGCTATGATGATGATAATGAAGGTAAGTCAATTACCGCAAGGACTATTTCGACATGACTCAGGAATACCTGGAAGACGTTGGATCTTTGCTCAGTAGTGGGAAAGTACAGGTTAAATAAAGAAATTTCAATTAATGTTTATAGCGGACTCTATACGTCCTCCTTTCTTCTCTTGCGCACGTCTGTGGCGAGCATGCAGCAAATAACCAGTGGATTAAGTATTTTTGTTCTAAATCAAAGTCACTAAACAACGGTGAGGGGAGCGTTGAGCTTCGCCCCATGGGATTGGCTGATAAATTAACAACCACTTCATCAGCTAATCACACCATTCATACGTAAACTTGCAATTGCTGCGAGTGGCTAAAATTTAGCCGCATAACCTTGATATAGGGTACGTTTAGTGACCGTGGTAACGCCATACGCGCTCTGCACTGGTGCTCCATGGCGGCGAGCTATCACAACTGTATTAACCTATTAAAATATTGAAGATATTAGCTACATAATGACTTCTCCTGGCACAGAGTTGGTAATCGCAGGAATCTGTTTTTCGATTCTCGACTTTATTACCCCTGTTGACTGATCACTGCGATTAACAAACTTTTTGCCCGAAGACCATGACGAGATCAAATGAAAATTTCCATCAAATTGAGGTACTCCTTTTTTGATGTCAATTAATTGCTACATTATTTTTATTAAACAAAAAAATAAAAGGTTCATGCAAAAAAAAATGGTTGTGTGTGTAAATGTTCATGCTTGAGAAGACATAAGCAGGGGCAAATGGTCTATTTTTATTAGAAGATGGATCAAGATCACGAGAGTTTATAAATGTGATCGATTTCTATCAACATCGTTTCTAAACGAAGACCGTCTTCTGAAGTTGAATTCTCAGTTCAAACCTCAACCTTTTTTTTAAAACCTCAGAACTGCATTATTCAATTTAAAAAATATTCTCTCTTCCAGGACCTAGTAACCAACGTATCGCCGCGCATCGTCCGCGGCGTGACGTCCGGCGAGAACTACGGGCCGGGACAGGGCTGCTTCCTCAACATCGAGCTCATCTCCGAGAAGTGCGCCGACTACTGGTGCCAGAGCATCACCGAGTTGAAACAGGACTTCCCCACTAAAGTACGTTACACATATCAGGATCACAATTTCTAAGCCTTGTAGCCAGGATTATCCATCAGTATGTGCTCGATCCGGTTCTTAATGACCATGTCATTGTACTGGGATCGGTGCATCGTCACTGACAGGACTATTGTAGCCGATAAACCTGATGCAGTGGTGGTAGATTTTGGGAAAAGGCTGCACATATAGTAAGAAACCCTGCGTCTTAAACTAGCGATGCCTGTGACTTAGGTAGAATCAGTGTTCTACTTCAACTTCGTGACCAAAAGAAACATTGATTATTCTTGATTATCTATCTATTATATATATAATTATTTTGATAACAATTTTCTGTTGTTCCAGGTAATAATAGCGTCAATAATGTGTTCGTACAACGAGGAGGACTGGACGGAGTTAGCGCAGAAGGCGGAGGCGTCGGGTGCAGACGCGTTAGAACTCAACCTGTCGTGTCCGCACGGCATGGGCGAGTCGGGCATGGGGCTGGCTTGTGGACAGGTGAGCTTTGCACATAACAAAATAATTAATTAGAAAAATTACAAAGCTAAACTTTTTAAAATCTTGATGTACCACGCTACTCCTACCAAGACTGCCTTATTGTTTGAAAGAATCCGCGGTGTTGAAACTTAAAGAACACTGGTGGTTTTTATTCAATAAACGTTCAACATTCCTTCTCACTCCATCCAGAGCGGGAGGTGTTATTATTTTTTTCACCCTAAAAAAAGGGAAACACTAGGGTTGACTCGATAAATTGGCTGTAAAACACTACAATTTTTTTTACATTTGCCTTCTAATGAAAAAAAAAACTAATTATAAAATAATCTATCTAACCCTGAAACTTACAATCAAGAGCAGCCAAGACAATAAAAAAAATCTGAAATGTTTCGAGACAAACATGGAAACACGAATCAAATATGATTAAACACTAATGTACGGATTTTATATAAACAGGACCCCGTACTGGTAAAAGGAATATCGGAGTGGGTGAGGAAAGCCGTCAAGATTCCGTTCTTTGTGAAGCTGACACCGAACATCACTGATATTGTCAGCATCGCAGTGGCTGCGTATGAAGGTATTAACGCATTTAATATTCGATGTTCCCTACTTTTCAAACCGAAATAACTTTGTATAGGCGTAACTCACACTGTTTCTATTATATCTCTTTCTCTTGTCTTTATTAATGAGCTTTTTCAAATAACGCCACGGCAATCTGTAAACACTTTTAATGCTTTCCTTTGCGTGCGTAAATTCAACCACTATTTGATTTCAGAACCGCATTCATATGAGGAAAAAATCGTTAATCGCATTAATCAGAATGCCTAATGCATGTTTGTTTTCATCATCATCTCAGTCGAAAAACGTCCACTGCTGGACGGCGGCCTCCCCGTGCGCGTGGCCACAGCTCGCGGTCCTGCGCGTCCCGCATGCATCGCATTCCCGCCACCCTCGCCAGGTCGTCGGTCATAACGTTCGGCGCTTCGATTAGCTCGCGCCAAGTTCTAAACCAATCGTCATAAACGTTTCGATCGCGTTAACGTAAAAACAACTCGCGCTCAGCGTATTTAACAACACCGTAAGCAAGCTATGCGCATCAACAAAGTTTGGGCGTAACGCCTTCTCCATATACATCGCACCTGGAAAAACGATTAATTTCAAAAACCTATAACGTAAATATGATTACAGGTGGTGCAAGCGGCGTCTCAGCCATCAACACAGTTTCTGGCCTAATGTCTGTCAAAGCTGACGCCACACCGTGGCCGGCAGTCGGTAAGTGCATCACTTTTATATTTCCTTAATTTTTATAAGAATTTTGATGTAAAAAATGTTGTTATTGGTCCTATGAAATGATACCATTAAAGCAGGAACTATATTAGACCGACGCACTCTTGGGCCACACTTGATTTGTACGTAGAACCGTGACGTGAGTATAATGTAGCTCCACAAGTCTAGTTGCCATAAAAAAATATGGAGACGTACGTAGCCCACGTGGGCCCAATGTTATCATTACCATCATTATTTAAAAGAAGGACGTCCACTGCTGGACATATACCTCCCCCAAGCGTAGCCACAACGACCGTGTCCTGTGTCAGTGTGTCACACATACATCACATTCCTGCGACCCTCGCCAGGTCATCGGTCCACCTTGTAAGAGGTGTTTCCGCGTAGTCGCTACGCTAACCTTTCGCCCCCATCGACCGTCTGTTCTACGAATAATGTGCCCTGCCCACTGCCACTTATGTAAGTTTGGCGATACAATTGCTTATTTCTACGAATTGTCTGAGTCTAGATAGGAACCAGAAGGTAAAACTACATTGGAACCATGTGGCCCACGTACGCCGATCTAGTCGCGTCGGTCTCCATACATTTTACATAGTAACTAGACTTGTAGAGCTACATTAGACCCACGCCACGCGATACGATTTTACGTCCAAATCAGAAGTGTCGGCCTAATGTAGTTATCGCTTTAATGATACCATTTCAAAGAAAGAAAGAAAAACTATTTACATGAACAGTGGCAAATTTACAAAACATGTTAACAACAAAAAAAAACGGATAGAAATATGCTCCACGTCCGTGCAAAACAGCCGAACGCTCAGCATAATGCTGTAGGCACACAAGTGCGACTAGTCCACAGCGCTGGTTTTCAGCGAAGGAACAAATAATAACATTCTGAGTATGCCCATGTTTAATGTGCTCCTCTTTGCACAGGCGTAGAGAAGCACACGACGTACGGCGGCGTGTCGGGCAACGCCACGCGGCCGATGGGGCTGCGCGCCGTGTCGGCCATCGCCAACAAGCTGCCCGGCTTCCCAATACTGGGCATCGGTGGGATTGACTCGGCCGAGTCTGCGCTGCAGTTCATTATGTGCGGAGCTCCGGTTGTGCAGGTCAGTTATGAAAACTTTAACTAATATCAGATTTTTTAATAGGATACATTTCGGATAGTGTGCACGGGAATTGCATTGATTTGATTCCGCCATTTCTTTTCTACTATCGGACAAACCGTCGTGCAGCCCTTACATTATTGAAACCTCCACGGTGAACGGTCCGGCCTAAACGTTTCGCCTCGTCGTTTATATCACGTACATCGAAGGACTGTAACAATTTGCCTGCTGCGGTTTCCCCGTCCAACTATAATTTAGGTGTCAGATTCAGGTTCAGATTTCAAATTCATTTAATCATTGTAAATTGTCTTCAAGGCTATAGTGAATAGGCTATTAATAAACTAGTGCACCTCACCATCAACGATTGCATCACTGCTTACCATCAAGTGGGATCTCAGTCAAGCACTAGCTTATAAAAATAAAAATAAAAAATTAAAATACCTAGTTAAATACAAAAATTAATCAGAAAAAGTTTCTTGATGATTCTTTCGCCATAAAAAGTAAATAATGCATTCTTCGAAATGGTTGAATGAATACTAATGTGGACAACACATCGGTGAGAACCAGAAACAAAAACATAAAAAAATAACTGTACGAGTATAGTATAAAATTTATTATAAAACAAACATATAAAAATACAAAAAAAAACTGGTATAATGAAACAAACTAGTTCTTGAGAGAACATACATTTACGTCCCAGCCGCCAAGACATGAGACGCAAAAGGCTTCGGGAATCGCAGAGCGATCTCTTACCACTAAAGGCGTGAGCGTGCATGCTGATGACGAGCAATGGGTGGCTCGCCGTCCTATAAAGACCGAGCCTGAGTGCTCGACGGTGGGATAGTATTCAACGCGCGCCTTAAAGAGACGTCAGCAAAACCGTAGAAGGAAACTGAAGGAACATGGGTATGGTTTTAGTCAGTAAAAGTCTGCCATGCCTCCTTCTCCATCCTAGAGTGGGAGAAGTCAGTAATAACATCGGTAAAATCTAACCTCAAAACAAAGGTAAACGTTATTATAAAATAAGTACGTATTATTTTTGTTTGAGTCTCATATCTCGTAGTTTATTACGGATATTGTTCTGAATAGACTGCGTATTCGTATCCCAGCCCATTTTACGTCCATACAGTTTAACAAATGCCATTAAAACAGTTCTCGCCTTTTTATTCAGTCCTGGTCTGACGCCGTAAATTTCATAATCTTTCGCTCTTTGGCCGGTCAACGAACATGTACTCAAAGCACTCTTTTTGAAAATTTCTGTCAATAAATATCGAGCAAGTGTATTGCAATCCGTCGCCGCTCTCATACAAATACTAACATTTTTAGCATTAGCGTACACACCAGTATGAGGTAGTAGTTCAACGAGTTCCGGAGCAGATTTGTGATATTTTAAAGTCCATCGCGAATCATGTTCTTCGTATTCCGGAGGTAGAATAAAGTTCTTCTCAAGATTTTTCTTTAGAATTTGATCTTCATCATCGTCATCATTACGTCGTTTCTTTTCTACATTGCGTTTACCTTTGGACATCTTTCTCGTTTTACCTTTGGTACCTTTTAATGCATCTTCGTCACTACTATCATCATTACTATTTTGTTCCTTTTCTACATTTCGTGCGCTTCCCGATAGCTTTGTAATTTCTTCTGTGTCTTCATTACTACTGTCATCATTACTACTATCATCATCACTATTTTTCTCCTTTTCTACATTACGTGTACTTCTGGATAGCTCTGTAATTTCTTCTGTGTCTTCATCACTACTGTCATCATTACTATTTTGTTTCTTCTCTACATTTCGTTTACTTCCGGATATCTTTGTCACTTCTGCTGTATTACCTTTCGATGTAGATGCAGTTGGAATATTATTGTTTGGAGTTTGAAGTTTTAAAACTTCTTTCGTCTTTTCAGGGTTTTCACGTAAGAACTTAAAAAACCCGGCCAAGAATTTCTTTTTGTTTATTGTGGTAGGATCCAATGGCTGGTTTGCTAGATTTGACGAATTTCTGATACTACTTGGTGTTTTGTTTGTATATTTTCCAAGATTAGTCATAGTCATTCCTTCCTCAAGCTTACCGTTGTTAAAATTTTCTATCAAAAATTCGTCATAAAGGGATGACAATCGATTTTTACTTGTGGATTCGGACGCTCCACTTGCCGAAACCTCAGCCTCGCTGTCAGAATCACTTAACTCGATTGAGCCAACCGTGGCTTCGCTTGGTCGTATTTTGACAGGTTTTTTTGTTTTACTTGCTGCTAGACGTTTAAGTTTTATTTTTGTTGCGGATTCGTTGTTTTTCAAGATGACAAATTTCTCGGGTGGTGCCATCTTATGATTTAGGTATGTTCTAGCTTTCACTCTTGCCCCTTTTTCTTCCCTGAGAATTTATTCAGGACCTAAAAAAAACAAATATGAATTACTGGTTGATATTTTTCAACATTAGATATGTTTATAAATGTAACTAGACATTAGAAAATTCCATATCATGGATATCTTCTATCTCAGTTTTTTTGACACATTGAACTGAAAAATTATATAAATTCGAACTATAAATTTTCTGAAGCATCATACCTAGATGAGTCTTTCTCTAATGCATGAGAAAAATAATAACCAGTAAAAAGAAATCTAACCAGTTTCTCAATAAGTATAGGTACAAAAATAGAATATTAATAGTGCAAACACTATCAGAATTGGTAGATAAGCAACCGAGATAAAGGTAACCTAACCCTGTTTTCTATGGCCGTATAAGCTTCATGAACGTTGACGTCAAAAACCATGTCGGAATTCTCTTCCTTATAAGCTGCTTTGATACTTTATAACTTCGTTAAAGATTTAGATATTTCTATTTGTTTATTTAATTAAGCAAATAATAAAAATGGCATGCATAATACCTATTAGTATGGGTATGAAATGTATGCCTAAAGAAGATTCTGACGCTGATATTACTGTGATATGATGATTATACTTTTTAATTATATTATTATAGATATGAAATGAATACCAAAAGATTATTCCGACTTACTAAATTAATTCATGAATCCCCGACCGGTCTCATAGGACCGCGCTGTTATTGTCTTACTATTGTGTCTCGTTTCGCGGGTATTGATAGGTTAATTTATGCTATCCGCTATTATGCACAATAATATTATGACACAAAAAGACACAGGAACCATGTAGGTTAATGTATTTTTATTCATACTGAATCGGATGATGTCATAGCCAGACTATTAGTTTCCATGCTATCGACCGCACTTAATGTCCTTGAGAGCCCAAACAACACCTGAAGAAATCATAAAATGGTCTTTTTGAAATCATAAAGTAATGAAAATAATCAAAACTTACCTTAAACTTCTATTTGGCTTTACAAATTCAATGTTTTCAACAAGCAGAAATAAAAGACACTTGTTTGTTCACAATATTCTGCGTCATACTAATAACATAACACGATTCGGCGCCATGTGCGAAAAATAAATACCCGTATTATAGCCACTGTGTTATCATTCTCAAATCCAGTTAACTACTAAAGGTTACAAAAATTCTACCGTACGAATTGACTAAATCTACCATAGGTCGTTAGTGTTAGTGTAGTATTTGAGGTTTCTAACGTACCTAATTTTTATTTCTTTCTATTTTCACAATCAGAAACAGATAAGCCATTTCTTTGTCTTAATTATTCGTTGCGTCGCGCGTCGTCGCCCGCCGCGTCGTGGCGCTAGTAACACTTTGACCTTGATGCTATCGCAGTAGGCAATGGACGAGCGTCGATCCAAATTATACCTATATATTGAATTGAAACACGACGGTTCGTCGTGCGAGGGCTACTTGGGATAGCTAACATACATAGGCAGCCTAACTACGCACAGCAGAGCTATTCTCTAAAAAAACAGCTTTGCCGGCAGCGCTGTGCTGTGCGCAAGACTGTTTTGTTAGAGAATAGCTTCTCATAAATTTAGCTAATACCAATTTGGATTTCGTCGCTGCTGTTTAAGGCTGTATTCTTAGATTAGCACTCCAGGATCTTCCTGGGGGCTTCACGAGCTTGGCGGAACGACCTCACTGTACCAAGGACGCATGTCCATGACTCCTGGATCTCAATCACGATATTAGATGTCGATTCCAAGTTAAAAAAACTTGCCTCAAACTTAAACAGATTTTTTTTACCCTGTAGGATAATAGGATTAGATCTGGTTACTTTTCCAGTATAAAGCATAATCTGCCTTATAATGTTCCCACTACTGGAACTCTGTACTCCACTCTACGAGAGGGAGCGGGTTGGTGGTTGCCACATGCCTGTTTCCTCAAGATGTTTTCGTTCACCGTTTTGTCAATAAAAAAGAAGTTTCAGAGTTCAAATTATAAAGAAGAAAAATTAATTGAGTATTCGGTATCTAATCGGCAGCAAACACTTACTTCAGTAACACTGATTATAATGCAAGTCCAGATCTACGCAGTATTTTTTGTAAACAAGGCCACAAAAATACATTCTTACATATATTATACAGATTACAGAGTTATAAATAAATGGCGCCGTGTTTGTGTATAGTTAGGTAGTGTAAGTACGCTACTGTGTCTACTGTCTGCTCGGAATGCCTTGTTTTTAACGTTTTATTGATTGTTGAGCTGTGAAAAAGACGGATGAAAAAAGATTGCACGTTGCGGCGATGAGAATGTTAAGATGGATGTGTGGTGTGACGAGAATGGACAGAGTGAGAAATTAGTATACTTATTAGGGAAAGTTTGAAACTGATGTTAGCGACGGAAGAGTTTTGCATGGTATGGTCATGTGAAGAGGAGCGATACAACGCATATTACCTACTAAAAGAGATGAAGTGATATGAAAGAAAAGGGACTTAGTGATAGCGTGACGAGTGACAGGACAGCATGGAATAAAAAAAGTGTTGCGCCGACCCCCCAAATTAAAGGATAAGGGCAGGAAGATAATGATTGAAATAAAGCTAAATATTTGCTTCGTTTGAACGTTGTACGCCTCAGACTACCAACCGCATTATTTTTCTTACGATCCATACTAAGGTTGTCTGGTAGATATCGCTGTCAGCGATAAGACCGCCATTGTACCCATTGATTTAAGTTTCTGTACAATTTAGGTATAACTTCTTTTGGTGTACAATAAAGTTTATTCTATTCTATGTTCCTTCCAGCTGACTTGTTCCTTTAAGTTTCCTCGTAAATAGGCTGTACCTATGTGTGAGAATGTTCGAAAGAGTTACCGTGCTACTGTAATGCAAATGGCTACTGGAAGAACACCGTTTGGTTTTAATTAATAAAAATCTGACACGTCCTCACTCCACCCAGAGCGAGAGAAGTTATTTGATGATTTTGCACTTCGAAATTATAAAACATACCTAACATCTTAATTTTGTTCCTTTTCTAGGTTCCGATTTTTTATATCTTTCTAATGTGTGATCTCTTCCTTTGGCTTTGATGTGGAATATTAGGTTAGGTTAGTAGTGAATCTGGCGATCGAAGGGTGTGCATCTGGATTGAGGGCCCATTTTTTAAATCCTTACGAAACGAAACCAAATTTACAGGGAATTTAGTAAAAAATTAGTAAAACTTAGAGCACTAATCCATAAATTTCTAAAACAAAAACTAAAACTTTTATAGCTAAATAACGTGGGCCCTCAATCCAGATGCTTCGTAAAGAGGCATAGTCTAGATCTCGGAAAGTACTATGTCTGGGTTATAATGTTTATTTAGGAATTTAGTAAAGAATTTCTAAAATATTTTAAGAAATTCCCAAATTTCTAGAATGTCGCATTACAGATTTATAGCGGTTTATCTTGGGCCCTCAGATCGTAAATGTCATTTCTCGAAAACTGAATTTATGTGACGAAATACATATCTACGACTTTAAAAGATGTTAGTTAGATACCTCTCTGAATTCGTAAAAAAGAAATAGTGACCCAAAAGTTAATCGTTAAAAAGTAAATTAAAGTTGAATTTTACCGAAACGTCTGAACTGAGGGCCCAAGATTTTCGGCTTTTTTTGCTAGACTTAACCTCATAGATAAACGCAAACTAGACTAAAATGTTCTACTATTTTTTACTAAATTTTAACGTATCGTCCGTTTTTCTAAGTGTTATACTTTAAGAGAAAATTAATTTTCAATTTTGTACTTATAGGAAGATGTCTTGTAGGGTGACCATAATGTTTTGAATATCCTATACCTAGGAATATACCCCTGGAGATTGTACGAGAGGATACATACTGATCAGTCCAAAAAAAAAATGATTTTGTCCAAAATTTATTTTTGGAATCTCTGGTAGGTACTCCAGATCTTGGCCATAGATACGACAACTAATTAAAACATTTATTTATTTATCTTTATCTTCCATCTATTTTTACAGGTTTTATTTAACCCTCAATACGATAAATGCACCCCCATATGAACTGACGGACTGTGCGAAGCATAAAACCCAGGTTTCTATAAGCTCTTCTTTTACAGCACCGCGTGACGTGATCAGGTGTTAAAACTTAATCCCAGGTCCTTGACTTCTGTGAGTCGTTCCATAGGCAACCCGTCAATATGGTAACTGCTCAAGATGCACGAGAAAAAGTGATTGTCACACACTTCGTACATACTACATACCAGTTGACCACTTTATCTTTATTTTACGCTACCCGCCCATGTCCGATAATCGGTGACCGTTTTTTTGTAGGTGAAAAATAGAACACACAGCGATAGCAATAGTGCAACGCACACGGCCTACAAAAAGTCGGTCAGAATATACTATAGGATTATAATTTGACAATACGATTATCAGTCCTACAAAAAATTTGACTCTATGCAAACATTATTAAAACTAAATAAGTGTTCTTTTTTATTTATTTGCTTCAGGCAACTAGGCCTATATTATAAATCAGACATATAACAGAGATCTGATTCCGATTCAGAAAGGTAGGAACTTCTGATTGATTTTCCACCTCCGATTCCGATTTTTAATCGAAACTTGTATCGGAGTTGCAAACGGACACATAAGAAAACACCGAGCATAGCCCTTTCCATTGCCCTTTGGATGACTCTAAGAGCGTTTTCACATTATCCGATCCGATATCGGTGTCGGGCGCCGATACGATATCGGGGTAAGTAAAATGTATGAAATGCCGTGCTCCGATATCCGATATCGGGCCGGACAATATGAAAGACAGGTACATATTTCATACATTTTACTTACCCCGATATCGTGTCGGCCTCCGACACAGATATCGGATCGGATAATGTGAAACCCTACTTAGCCATTTGAATGCTTTGAGTGTCATTATGTCATCACTGCCAATACGCACTTGTTATTGACTTTTGTCTTGAGAAATTGTGGTATTATATGTTGGACGAAAAGATACTGCGAAGCTTCCCGAACGCCGCTCCGCTGCCCAGCCGAGACGGATTCGGGCCTATTTCTCTTGACTTCTTCCACTATATTCCCTTATATCAGTATCCCTAGGTATAGGATATTCAAAACATTATGGTCACCCTACAAGACATCTTCCTATACAAATTTAAAAATCAATTTTCTCTCAAAATATAGCACTTAGAAGAACGGACGATACGTTAAAATTTAGTAAAAAATAGTAGAACATCTTAGTCTAGTTTGCGTTTATCTATGAGGTTAAGTCTAGTAAAAAAAGCCGAAAATCTTGGGCCCTCAGTTCAGACGTTTCGGTAAAATTCAACTTTAATTTACTTTTTAACGATTAACTTTTGGGTTACTATTTCTTTTTTACGAATTCAGTGAGGTATCTAACTAACATCTTTTAAAGTCGTAGATATGTATTTCGTCACATAAATTCAGTTTTCGAGAAATGACATTTACGATCTGAGGGCCCAAGATAAACCGCTATAAATCTGTAATGCGACATTCTAGAAATTTGGGAATTTCTTAAAATATTTTAGAAATTCTTTACTAAATTCCTAAATAAACATTATTAACCCAGACATAGTACTTTCCGAGATCTAGACTATGCCTCTTTACGAAGCGTCTGGATTGAGAGCCCACGTTATTTAGCTATAAAAGTTTTAGTTTACGTTTTAGAAATTTATGGATTAGTGCTCTAAGTTTTACTAATTTTTTACTAAATTCCCTGTAAATCTGGTTTCGTTTCGTAAGGATTTAAAAAATGGGCTCTCAATCCAGATGCACACATCGAAGGTTATGGGTTTCGATTTTACATTTGTTTTCGTAATTTAGGACTTCGAATAAATTACGGATTGATATCACCGTACGAAGCATAGGTAGGTACGTACTGTGTGGAATTAAATTATTATGACTGGGACATAAGGTACCTGTAATGTTTACTAAATTCTGAGAGAGTTACGAATAATCCAAATTAGGTACCAAGAAAAAGTCGGAATTTATGAGCGATACCGCTAAAAGTCTAGATGTATGTAGTTTCTTAAAAGTAAAAGACCGTATCGATTGAACTCAGTCATAGTACCTATTGTTACTATTTTGCTTGCTTTCATACATTTATATCGTTTGATTTTTTAATTTTATTTTGCCAATTTGATAAACAGAAACAAATCGTCGAAAGCGTTAATTGCGTGGAAGTTACATATTGTTATATCCCGTTTGTGCGTGCCATTAGTTTGTTTTTCCACTTTCATTTCATTTGCTAATTCCGCGAAATGGGTACCTATTAGCATTGACCATTATCTGAAATTATTATCTGTAAGTATCGGGTCAATGGTTCATGTAAGAACAAGATAATAGTATCTACGAGTTAATTTTATTTTTTGGGTGTGGTGTGAGCCAAGCTAGATTACTTACCTATACATGTAGATACTAGGGTGAGTTTGTTATACGTTAACGCGATCGACACGTTTATAATGATCGCCGATTGGCTTTCTCCAAGCTCTTAACCAAAATATCCAAAAGCGGTGAACGTTTCAATCGCGTTAACGTAAAAACAACTCGCACTCACCGCAATAATCTAAATATAATTATAAATATAGTTAAGCTTTGACAAAACTGCCATAGACTTATAAATAGTTAGTGGTAGGCAGCCCACAAAAAGTAGCTCATATAATCAGAAGTATGAGAAGAACAAAGCAGTAGAAGATTATTAGAATAACCGCAGATTCCTAGCGTATGAAGAACATAAATATTGAAAGTGAGATTTATGATACGAGTAACATCAACTCGTAACAATGAAGGTTGGGACTTTGGGAGAGTCGAGTAGAGAGAAAAACGTGGTCTTTTCCCACTCAAGGTGGAGCGAAACTGGTCAGACTTTTACTGACTAAAACCCACCTATCCGCTTTAACTCTTTTGAACTAGAGAACGTTCAAAATAGTTACTGATTGTTCGTTGACGTTCACACATCTAATGAACACAAACATGTTTTTTTTTTATTATTAACCTACATTGTCTCCCACCGCAGCCACTGCTAGATAAACGCCACCCCCCTTTCTTATTCCAATCCTCTTTGCCTTGTGCGATCTCTGAACCAGTTTGTCCCGCTAACATGATCAGATCATCCTCCTTCGCTGTAGCCGACCTTAACGACGACAGCCTCCCTTAGGTGTCCAGTGTGCGACGATCCTTCCCCCTGTCCATGTAGTATTTTAAACGACATTTAATTTCCATTATTAAATTCAACTTTTCTTCTTTCCAGATTTGCAGCGCCATCCAGAACCAAGACTTCACAGTAGTTGACGACTACATAACTGGTCTGAAGGCTCTGCTATACTTACGGTCCAGAGGTCTCGACGGCTGGATGGGGCAGTCTCCGCCTACCTTCAAGCATCAGAAGGGCAAACCTGTACAAACGCTGTACGGCGACGATGGCAAGGTGAATTAGACTTTATGTATTAAGCTTTAGGCCAGGCGCGCACTAGCGGCCATGGCCGCAGGCGGCCAGGAGAAACAAATGAAACCGCCATAGAGCGCGCGCTTCTGTCCGCACGCGGCCAGCGGCCACAGGTGCGCGCGCTCTATGGCGGTTTCATACTAATGTATGTATCTCGATGGCCGCCGCGTCCTGGCCGCTGGCCGCTAGTGCGCTATGGGGTTTAGAGTTTATTACTGTTTGTTAAACATATAGCTGCCCTCATCTATAAAATCATAGGACTCGCTTCCATTTCACCACGGGAGTCGTTTCTATTTATTTTCGACTTTATTTCAATATAACTAATATTGATATTTTTCCCATATGCGCCGATTCTGTTGTCCAATTTTCTGTAGAACCCGCTCATTTTCAGCACAATCCATAAATATTTGATTTCTTTGTACACTATAATTTCTCATGAACTTTTAATAAATCCCATTTCAATTCTCATTTCTAGGTATTAGCCCACTTCGGTCCTTACAGCAAAAAGCGTGAAGAGCTACTCCACGAAGCCAGACTAAAAGCAGACCTACTAGCAGACAATAAGGTGCAAACTTACTTGACAAATGGCTCCCTCAATGGAAACCATGAAGAGAGTCCTGAAGTTCCCAAGATTCAAGATGTGCTTGGGGAAGCGTTGCCCAGAGTTGGGACTTACAAGCATTTGGACAACACCAAGCAAGTCGTTGCACTTATTGATGATGTAAGTAGACTTATTTAATAATAGCTTTTCCCGCGATTTCTTCAGCTCAGATTCGTAAAACAGCGCAATACTTTGTTACTTTGAAATTAGATTTTTTTTTTAAATAATATTAATTAACTTCTGCCAGCGGTTTCACCCTCGTGAAAGTAGAAAATAGAATAGGTAAAGCCTATGTTACTCAGTAGAGATGTAGCTTACTTATGATGATAAGGTTTTTAATCGGCCCAGTATTTTTTGAGTTATATCGTAATACATGAACAAAAAATCAAATCTTTCCTCTTTATAATACTTTAGAAAAAATAAAGTTACCTACGCCATTTTCTATGAATTGAAGACTAAAGTTCGAATAAAAGCGAATAATCGTTGAGTTCCGTTCGCCGTCTGTAGTGTGGCAGCACTGAAGAAAAAGGGATGCTAAAACTTTTTATTTTTTCTAGGACATGTGCATAAACTGCGGCAAATGTTACATGGCTTGCGCAGATTCCGGATACCAAGCTATCACGTAAGTTCTTTTACTTGGGTGTACCTAATATCAAAACAATAGAAGGACACCTCTTTCAGCTTAAATATGTTGATAAAAAGAGTTTAAAAACATACCTAGGTATCTACTGTGATCGACAATTTCCCAAAAAATTGCGTTTCTATTACTTGTTGATTTTTGATAAGAGTAGTTTCACTTGCATAGAAACCCAATTAGTGATGACGATATGGTTGGCGCAGTGGTTAGTGGTTGAGCGATTGGCTGCTGCGCTGCGTGTCGCGGGTTCGAGTCCCGCACGGAGAAAATATTTGTATGGCCTAAGGATAGATGTTTCGGGTCTGGGTGTCGTGTGTTTCCATGTTTGTGAACGCACCCACGATACAGGAGACATTACCGGTACAGAACAATTTAAAAAAAAAAATGGGAATCGATTCGTACAACTTATTAGAGATATACACACGAGCGGCATGTTACTAACGGCAGATGTAACTGCAGCCGTCGACACGGCGCGGCGGCAGCCGTCGGCACTTCGGTGTCAGCCGTCGACATTTCGACGGCTGCCGTTGACGCGTCGGCGGCTGCCGTCGTCCCGTCGGCGACAGCCGTCGAACCATCGGCGGCAGTCATCGATCTATAGTGACACTTACACTGCCGCTGATCTTCGAAGTTAAAATGTCGACGGCTGCAGTTACCTCTGCCGTTGGGAACATGCCGCTCGTGTGTAAGCGCTCTTAGTGTGAGGAAAAAAGAAGCGTATTTAGTTCTCTCTGTCACGCAAATTAAAAAAAATAAGTACTTATATTTTTATTATCCAATGCCTTATGCAATTTATGCTTTTGAATAGTAAGTAGTATGAATTGTATTACTAATAACCATAAAATGAAAAAGAAGTGAGAAACTTAGAAACAACGTGAAGCAATGATAGGATTTGCGGTCCACATTGTGACAATGTATCATTCATGATAATCTTAATGCACTGCGCGACACACACACGAAATGCTCCTTACATGTTAATAAAAAAAATCCCTACATTGAAATTCTCATTTTCATGAATATGTCTAACTAAGGAAAGGTCTACCTAATTGTAATCCAACAATCGTCATTAATTACAGGTTCGACCCCAAAACCCACATACCGCAAGTGACCGACGACTGCACAGGATGCACGCTCTGTCTGTCTGTTTGTCCCATCATCGACTGCATATCGTGAGTATTGCTTCCTATATAAGATAGATTAACGGAACTTTTCTTTTTGTGAACTCCATAAATCATCCATCCAATCCAATTCAGAATCTTGACAATTTATTTGCCACTCACACAATTTTCAACTTGATCTCTATGTAGTCTAAGCTTATTTTCGTGTGAACATTTGTAGCAAAAAATGCAAATATGCAATAAATCTTGGTTGCAATAGAATTTGAACTTGATATGAAATGTTCCACATTTTTATAAATTAGGTAATCATTTGGTTTCACTTTTGATATTGACTGCTATGTGCCAGCACTACTGTTTCGAGTATCTACTTATTTTTTTTTTATAATTTTCAGGATGGTGCCTAAGACAATTCCTCACGTTATTAATAGGGGTATGCACTACGAGGTACATCCAATCTCACCTCTGGGCGCCGTGTGCCAGTAGAAATCAATCACACAATCATTTGCTATCAAAAATGTATATTATAATAAAAATAAAAACAATAATACAAAATATTAATCTCTATTAATTACATTTTCATAGATTTTATTAGCATTATTTTTTGCAGTTTCCCAAGAGTATATCCAACTATTTTCAGGATTTACATCTAAAGTTAAAGCAGACAGTGGTTTGGGGCAATCATAGTGACTTTTATTAACAATATATTTTACTCCAAATCCACCATTCATTTGTTCATGTAGCTTCTCACAAACGAAGCATTCGAATTTATCAACAATCTGCAAACCATCAAACTGGTAAGGTCTGTCATTGTACTCCTTCAACAGTTTCTGGTTTGTAACTAATTGTTTTGTCTTATGTTCCAAATATTCGTCATACAAACTATTATTGTTCATTAATACCTTAATATGTTCATACAAAATCTTTGGCGTAGGGTAATCTTCCAGGAGTATTGCAGACTTTTTATTTGGTAACCAATCTCTGATAGAAGGCGAACCAAAGTATATGGGGACAGTTCCCACCTTGATAGCGCGCCAAAACTTTTCGGTAACATAGTCATTGCATGCGCCATTCTCTATCGCTACTACGAATTTGTATCTTGCAATGAACCTTAAAAACTCATCTTCATTTAAGTTATTTAAATAGTCATTTTTGAATTTTGATGGCATATCTTTGTTCTTTAAGCACGTGCCATAAGAGTCAATTTTTGTGTATTTCATCAGCTCTTTGACATATGCGTCCCTTTCGGTCGATGTTTCACAGTCACTTTGTAAGTACATAATCGGGGCAATATCATTTAAAAAATTGTTTTTCTTTTCCGTCTCAACAAAGTATTTGCGACTTGTTATATCTGTGTAAGATCGTAAATGTTGCAACGGAAACGGCACGTTGCTAAACCTGCTAAATGTTGATGAAAAATTAAACAAACTTAATGCCTTCTCATGTAAAAATTCTTCTACATTTCTAGGAGATTCTTCATGGAATAAACCCCAAATATCATTGGGTTTTCTTGGTAGAGGAAGAGTCTTAAAATCAATAGTACTTGCATAGAACAGGTATGCTCCTACATTATAATGTTCTCGTTGGGTCCTATCACTATAAACATAGCATGATACTTTATTGGAGCAATGCTTGACACTTGATATCCCAGGGAACTCCATAGTCCACCACAGTATCACTGGATATGGAGCTGTTAGTTTTGTCTCATGTGTATTATTCAGATCACTAAACGTCCACAGCATAATGAAGAAAAATACAAAAACTGGCACAAACCACAATATCACACGCAACCGCACTTTCATTAGTCTTTTAACAATATTCTTAAACATGATTTTACTGTAACATGCAACAACACATGTACAATGTTTCAATCTCTTACACATTTTGTATAATTATGGCACATAAACTCTATTTTATCAACTTTATTAGTCACGCAGCCACATGATCGTAAAATGGACAGGAAATAGCTGTAGTGACAGGAATACATTATCAGTTGTCCTAAACCATAAACACTTGTTAAAAATAATACAATAGTAAAGATAACAAACAATTTAATGAACAAATTAAATGGTCCAGCCTCTTTCTTTATGCTGGTAATATATATCCATAGAAAATGCTATTATTAAATCTGCATAAAACAATCCATATATGGCTCCTACCATTTTACCTATAATAAACAGATCTATCAAAGCTAGTATAGTTATGATTAGCTCAATGACGACGTAATATAGCTCTGCCTCATATTGTACTTGGTCCACAACATAGAGCACCATAAGGAGCGCAGAGCACATGATAGTGGGCCCAGCCACCAGGCATTGTAACGCGTCCAAGGGTTCCACAACGTGAGGCAGTATATTGAGCAGCAGTGCCACTACCTAAAAGAGATGGACCCACTTAAAGACTTTTATTCATTTTACAAATAAACCAATAACTAATATGGCAAATTGTTCATACATTTATATCCTTCTTAATAAATATTTAAAAAACTGTATAAAGATGAGGATTTCAAGTCATGACATTTCAATGCTCAAATCTACTGAATAATACGATTTTTATTATGCTTTCTGTAGCATTTTATTTAATTATCACATTTAATCTGATCTTAGCGGTGCAAATCCTCTTTCACTAATGACATAGAACAGATCTATGCACAGTGCAACAAGCAGGTGACAATAGAATAGTCCATATAAAGCTCCTGAGACAGTTACATTTATGAACACATACAAAAATGTAAGGACATTGAAAAATATTTGTATTATTAGGTAGAGTTGTTCAGCCAGGTCGTGCACTTGGTCCACTAAGTATAGCACGATGAACATAAGTGACAGGACGAGAGTCGGAGCGACGGCCAGGCAGTGCATGACATCGGGCTCCGTTATAATGAACGGGATGATCATGAGGATCAACGATATAACCTAAAAGTAACAATCTTCATGACACTCATGTCTCGTTTTGTTTTGGGACTTACCTATTTATCCTTGGAATCACTATCTACACTAGGGCAGGATGACATGATAGCCCTAAATTCGTATCAATCGAGCAAATAGGCTATTTGTTGGTGTTAAAATGTACTTTCGCGCCTGATCCATTAATATAGTTTGAGGATGAACCAAATTTAAATGATCTATCATCCATATCATTACTAAATATATGGAAGCCTAGTCTGAATTATTATTTCGCAATAAGTCCATAATAATTATCTTATTTTACTAGTCTGTTACTCTGCTATCTAATCTACTGCAGGCTGCATTATATTTATTTACCACTAGTCATATGATCATGACATGTGTCAAGTTGTCAACAACTCAACAATACTGTCAAGTTAGACGCTGCGTTCCGAATCAGATCACCTCAAATTATACGTTGGATTTTTTAAACTTATTTATTATACAATTTTCAGTTCAAAGGTTGAATCAAAGACATTTATTCAATTAAAATTGTATTTAAATACTAATTATACCTGGTACACGTAAAACTGATTAGATTATAAATTATTATTATGCGCAACTAAAAGTGCATCCCCTTTCATTGGCAATCAGAAATAAATCAAGTGATAATGCTGTTAACAATGCAAAATAAAATACACCGTAAATAAACCATAACCAAACTCGAACAAGATTCAGTAGAAAACATTGAATAAAGGCTCCAAAGGTAAATAAAATTTGGAAAAATAAATACATTTTTTCCATAAACAACGGCACTCTTCTTCGTAAATACAAGAGAATAAATAAAAACGATATTACTAGAGTAGGGCCAGTTGCTATGCAGTACATATGTCCCTCTGGTGTAGCAATTATCCACGGTAATATGGTAATTGCAAGTGAAAGTCCCTACAAGGAATGAGATTGTAACTAGTATCAAGAAATAAATCAGTATTATTCAAGAATGCAGGGCAAGGAAAAGAAGTTATGTTAATACTTACAAATTCAACAAGTTTCATAATAAATATATTGTATCTTATTAATTCATTCCATTTTTTATCGACTGGAACCGAGTCTGAAAAAGAAAATATTGGTATAAACCCGCGCTGTCGCATGTCGCTCTGTCGGAGTAAGGACCACAACAAAAAGTGAGGCCATAGCCTGACAATCCACGATTAACAGATTAGCAGAATTAATAAGAAATTAAAGACTTTTTGGGATAAAATAACTATAATATGCACCCAAAACACTGAGTTTAGAAGTTCTGTTCGTTCATCCTACGACAAAATAGAACAAAAATATTGTACCTACTCACCATTTATTATCATGTCCGACATTTTCGAGCTATTTTAATTTTCTGTTTGTCTTTAATTTTATTGTAAGTTGATCATTTATTGTAAAACTTCACCGGGTTCGGAAATAAAACATGTTCTCAAAAAAATAAAATATAAAATAATATCTTCAAAAATAATATCCGTGACAGCCCGAAAGACATTCACAGATATCCGTAAGTCAAAATAAATATTTTTTTCATTAATTTGGGATGCCACTTGAGTGCCAGAAACTCTAGATATTACTCTGTTATTAAAATAAGTCCGGTGGAATTTCGGTTATAGAAGGTTTTAGAAGAAATACTCTTTTTATTACTACGTCCTTCGACTACGTCCTAATGTGATCTTCCATAGGCACTGTTTAGCAGTTCTACGCTAACTCTGCTATCTATTCTGCTTCACCTCATTGATTGCCAAACCAACAGACAGTAACCGAATAATAGCAGCCAACGAACGTCTCTAATATTGTATGTGGTACAACCGTACAACAAAACTTGTGATACGTAGTCCAGTCAAATTAGCTCAATTAAGGTAAGAATCTCGGAATTCGAGATACCCAGCTGTAAGTTTGTAAATAGTTGTATATTGACACCCTAAAAGTTGTCTCAAAACCTACATATGGTAGGGTGTACGCAACTATTAAATTTCATGGTCGGGGGTCACAAAAATCGGGTTTTTGCGCTTTTTTTGTAAATATCTCATTTCCTATAGGTTTTTTGCTATTTGTATATTTAACAATATTGTAGAATATAAAATTCTCTAAAATTTTAGTATAGAAAACTTTTTCCTACGGTGAACCGTTTTCGAGATATAGGGCGGAGACCGCGCGGTCACAGCATCACTTTAGATCAACTGGTGCCTCCGGTCGAAAACGCGCCATATTATAGTTAATGAACTATCGATAAATCAATGATTATAAATATTTGTCTGAATAGTCGTGACTATTCGGAGAAAAATACAAAAAAAAATATTACACAAATATTTTTTAAGTAATAAGTGAAATAACACAAATAAATTCTTTTAAAATTTAGATCTGTTGTGATATTTTCCTCTACCATTACCACAGTTGTTATATTGCTGTTCTTTTTTTTGAAGCGACAACCTGAATAAAACTGCTATCTACTGCTATTCTTAAAAAATCCAGAATTCCTCTAGATTTTTCACAAAAATGAATGAAACTTATGTGATTACCCAAATTTATTGAAGATTTTTACTTTTAGCCAACTTTAGCTTGTCCTGGTGTAAAAAAAAGTATGAACACTACTATGGCAAGTTTTTTTAAAAATTGGTGCAACTAATCAAGATTCCAAAATGGTATACTACTTTATTAAAACCAGCCACAAAAAAATAATATCCATACAAGTTCAAAACAAGAAACTAATTTCTTAAATTATTGTTAACAGTAATCACTTTTCCTACGTGCCCAAAATAGGTTCTTGCTACAATTTCTATTAATGAATGACATACCCTAGTTATTTACTTTGAAAATTAAAGCAAGATAGAGATATTTAAGTTAAAAAAAGCATAGCATAGTAAGAGAAACTAATTATTCTCAGTAAGTGAGTTCAGTTCAGTACGCACTGCTCCTTTCCATCGTACATCCGTTCACAAGCCCATGCTGGCGACGGCGGACGACGAGCAATGCGTAGATCGCCGTCCTGTCGTCCAATTACCATCCGGATTGCGCTCAAGTCGTCGACGACGCGTAATGGTCTATGCGTACTTCAAGAACATTTCAGAAAATCGTAGGGGCCCAGCAGGGTCGAAATCCACTGGGGCCATGGGGTATGTGAAAGGGTACACTGACTGGGGCCCTAGAACAAAGGCAAAGAAGGAACAGGAGTGGGCTTTAGTCAGTAAACGTCTGACACGCCAGGTAAGTGTTGTTAAATAAATGAATACTGAATAAAAAGTGGATAGGTTAGAAAAAAAAATCATGAAATATAATATAATAGTTAATAAAAATTGACAAATATTTATAATCATTGATTTATCGATAGTATCAACTTATATGGCGCGTTTTCGACCGGAGGAACCAGTTGACCTGAAGTGATGCTGTGATCGTGCGCTCTCCGCTCTCTATATCGAAAACGGTTCACCGTAGGAAAAAGTTTTGTAGAAAAAATTTGTAGAGAATTTTGTATTCTACAATATTGTTAAATATACAAATAGCAAAAAACCTTTAGGAAATGAGAAATTTACCAAAAAACCGCAAAAAAACGATTTTTGGGCCCTTTAACCTTGAAATTTCATAGTTGCGTACACCCTACCATATGTAGGTTTTGAGACAACTTTTAGGGTGTCAATATACAAGTATTTACAGACTTACAGCTGGGTATCTCGAATTCCGAGGTGAAAGTACTATAATGACTGGACTAACTATAATCAATGGTTCTGCTATAATCAGCCACACAAAAATAGTAACCATTCCTAGAAAAGACAGACATATTCGACCTTGGATTACTCCTGGCTTACTAAGGTGCATTCGACACCGTGATAAACTTCACAAACAGGCAAGGAAATCGCCTGATAACCAAATCATTCAAACCTCTTATAAACGTTATAGGAACTACTGTAATAATCTACTCAGGAAACTTAAAAGGTTACACGAACAAAATGAGCTACACAAAGCAAAAAACGACCCTAAAAAACTGTGGAATAAAATTAAAGAGATCACATACACAAATAGACAAAGCAACCCTCCTTATGAGTTATTGAGTACAGTCTCAGATAAAAGCGATGCAGCTAATCTCGTCTGTAACTACTTTGCGAACATTGGGCAAAAGTTGGCATCTATGATAAATACCGCAGCAAGTCCCTCTCCACCGCATTCTACTCCAACCATGTCTCCACCTAGCTCCTTTGCTCTTCTCGAAGTGGATAATGCAGAAGTGGACTCCATTATCTCAAACCTGAAACAAGACTCTGCCACTGGCTGGGACGGTGTTCCTGTCAAACTTCTAAAACTATGTCGACATGTCCTCGTACCGCTTATTACTCACATAGCAAATTGTTCTTTTGCTGCAGGTATATTCCCAAATACGTGTAAAAAAGCCGTAATCCACCCAATATATAAGAGTGGGAACAGAGATTGTGTAAATAATTACAGACCTATTGCTGTACTACCTGTTATGTCAAAGATCATAGAGAAAATTATCAATAAGCAACTTGTAAACTACCTATATAAATACAACATTATTGCAAAAAATCAATACGGTTTCAAAAAAGGTATATCTACAGAAGACGCAGTCCTGGACCTAACTGAACTTGTAGCTAAAAAACTAGACAGTCAACAAAAATGCCTAGGTCTGTTCCTTGATTTAACCAAAGCCTTTGATACGGTCTCTGTTCCCACTCTTCTGTTAAAGCTGCATAGCATCGGCATACGAGGTATTGTTCACGAACTGTTTAAGAGTTACCTTATGGATCGAAAAATCTGTGTTAAGATAGGAACTAATACTAGTGCAGACGAGACTATATCATACGGAGTTCCACAAGGCAGTGTGGTTGGCCCAACGCTCTTCCTTATTTACATTAATGACTTGTGCACCCTCACTCTACCATCTGCTGACATATTTACCTATGCCGATGACACAGCCATTATAGTACATGGGAAGAGCTGGGCTGAGGTGAAGAACAAAGCGGAAGAATCTCTGCAAAAGGTTACACAATGGCTTAGTAAAAATCTACTCACCCTAAACCTACAAAAAACTAACTATATTCCGTTCTCTATTCACGCTAGCACGAAACCCCCAAACATATACTCAATTAGAGCTCACACCTGCCAGGACACCTCGATCTGCTCTTGCCTATCACTCCCCTCAGTAACATCTGTCAAATATTTGGGCGTAATTATCGATGATGGACTGAAATGGAACAAGCAGATAGAATCAACTGCCAGCAAGGTCAGGAAAACCATTCACCTCTTCAAGTCATTGCGGAACTCTGCTGACTTAGAGACATTAAAAATGGTCTACTCTGCACTTTGCCAGTCTATCATCGGTTATTGTATTCTGGCCTGGGGAGGATCGGCCAAAACTAAATTCCTCGAGTTGGAGCGAGCACAAAGAGCAGTATTGAAGGTTATGCTGAAAAAGCCCTTTCGCTATCCGACTCATCAGCTTTACACCGAGCTCAAACTTTTAACGGTTAGACAGCTATACATACTGAGAACCACTCTCTGGAAACATAACCAGGTACCACCCCCAGACTCAAATAAACGTGGTCAAAGAATAGTTTGCCCAACCCCCACTCATAGAACCACCTTTGCCAGAAGACAGCTGTATGTGTTGAGTTCTCTTGTATACAGAAATATTAATAAGACCATACAAATAGCAAGGTTAAGCAAACATGAAGCAAAACGAAAGGTAAAGAGCATGTTGCACTTCCTGAACTACGCTCAAACGGAGGAACTACTAACCACTCACACATAACCCGTTCAGTATTGTCTCCGATCTTTTCACTATTCCGTTCGTTTCAACTCAAACACAGTCTCTTGACACCATCACAGTTACATCCAGTTACACTACCACCACATTCACACTCCCACACTTACATACACTAGCTCACCAACACATTCACACTCGCACACTCATCACCACACACACTCAAACACTCACCACCACACTCACACTCACACCAGATCCAGCACAGTCATTTTACTTTTATATTAAATTTTCCCTAAATTCAATGTTTTACTTTTATTTTGTTAAATTTTATTTTTATTGTATAATACTATATTGTTTAGTGAAATATTAGCTTACCAGCTATAATATTCTTGTGGGTTCATAGTGTCCAAGTCGCAGTAGAACACTGACTCCTAAGTCACAGGAATTCCTAGTTTAGGAGTCAGGGTTTCAACTATTGTGCACCTAAACTACTCGTAATGTAACTTAACTGATATTTAACTTGTAGTAAGGATTTGTGTCAATAAAGTATTATTATTATTATTATTATTATTATTACTAACGACCTAGAAAGAACGGCATAGAAATGATGAGAGTCTGTGATATTGACTACCCGGCGTAATCGCGTTAATTACTCAGATACCCGCGAAACGAGACACAATAGTAAAACAATAACAGCGTGGTCTCATAGGACCGGTTGGGGATTCAAACGTTATTTGCGATTGTTGACCACTATAGTATAATAAAGCTTAATGTCCTGAGGTGGTGAATATTCATTTCAATAAGGAATTGGAGATGAAGACGAAGAGTAGCAAAACTAGAATACTGTAAGCTCGAGCGTGGCATTTTGCGGCAACCTTTGGTGAAGTGCTTACTCTACTTTTGAGCATGCCATGACACTCAAACTATGAATAAGGAGCTACAGCCATCGCTATGCCAAAATGGAACAATGGAACATATAGGGCCTAATACTCTCTCAAAATGCTTGTATAGGGCATAAGGGCACCATGAAAAGGATGGACAGTTCTAAGAAAATTTAAATTATGAAAAAAATATATTTTAAAGTTTTATTTTAAGTTTTTCTCAATTTTTACTATCATTTTTTGATAATAATCAAAAAGATTTATAGGTGAACTCTATTGAAACAGCTTGACCGATTGTTATGATTTTTTTATACATTTATATTTTGTAGGTTCGATTCCACATAAAATCGCAAGTTTATCCTTGTCTGTGGTAGGTTTTGATTGTGGCCACTTGTAGTTCTGCCGTTAGCCACGTTCATTTGATGCCCTGTAGCGCTAGTGTGCTTCTGCTTGTGTTAATCTGTCAAAAATGGTGGATTACTGTCACAGTGGCGTTGCGGTGTGATTTTTATTAAAAATTTCGTTTATTTATTCCGGTCATGTTATAGCTTCGTTTACTAAAATACGAAATACATAATGGAGGAAGAAGATCCCGTAGTACAGGAGGTAATTGTTTTGTTAAAATTCATTAACAACGTGGTAGTTTAAAAGGTTATGTTGTTGTGAGTAAAAACGTCGGGTTTTCTTAATTTGTGGCGTTTCCTCGTTGCAGATACCTGTTTTTCTGTCTCAGGCGTTAGCACAGAATCTGTACATATATCAGTATCCAGTGAGACCAGCCAATAGAGACTGGAATGACGTGAAAGTTGTGAATGCTTCCGTAAAGCCTAGGAACAAGATGGTGCGACTGGAAGTCGGCTTGGACACGTACAGCGATAAGTACTGCTCGTCTAAGGGCGAGCAGATTGCTCTCAATACCGACGGCCAGCAGGTATAAATAAGTTCCTAATGATTTACATTAATCTTGGCCCTAATGTGACCTTCCTAATTACTGTTTACAATGTTTTACAATAGCTTGTCAATGTTCTGCTGTTATTCCTGTTTGCTGTATTCATCGTTTTAAAGTTTTCTTTCAATATCTTAGCTCCCTTTACATTACTATATACTTACATTGCACTCTATTGTCCCAATACTGAGCTAAGGACACTTCATATTTCTCCAACCACACAAACTATAAAAGAACTTTTACTTTAGTTACTAAAATATATGTTTTATGTGTACAGGAATCATCATGGCACATAAAAGAGAAGGACAAGTCCCAGTACTTCAGAAATGGCATCATGGACAAGATTGTCTATGAGAGCAGTGGTCCTTGCACAGAGACTCAGCATTATGCTGTTGCTATATTACAGGACAAGGAGTTGCATTGCACTCCTATACAAGGTATGGATTATGTGGTTGAAATATCTTTTAACTCGAAAAAAAAAATGGCTCCTTGAATAAAGATGAGGACTGGCTCACTTGGCTGACTTATGTCTGCAACTTACATATCCCCTAAAGCCCCGCCCTATTGCAAAACCTAGCGCTAGTTTGAAAGGCAGGGTTCAATAAGTGTTTTATTACAATTGTTGGATTATAAATAGTTGCTATACTTATGACTATTACTATTATTACAAATTAATAAGAGTAATATTAAAACATTATTTATCTAAACTAATATTATAAAGATGAAAGATTGGGTAGTTTGTGTGTTATGGTTTAACTCTAAAACTAAGTGACCAATTTAAAAAAATCTTCCTCCGTTTGAAAGTTACATCTTCACTGAGTAACATTGGCTATTTATTTTCTACTTTCTTGCAGGCAAAGCCATTAGCAAGAACTAGTTTATTTATAAAACTGTCTTACTTGTAATATCTTCAGTGCATTATGAAATAGTAATAGTTATGGAAAACAATTATTGCAGAATGACATAGTGAAATGCAATTACATTAAACATTATGTAATAAATTATTATCGTTAAAATTGCAATTGTGCACTTGAAATAAGTTCCTGATTAAAGTGTTTATTTTTTAGGTATAATTCAAATGAGGCCTTCCTATTCCTACTATGATAAGCAAGACAAGCGCAAGAATGACAAGAGCAAGGCTGATTCAGATGATGAGGATAAAGAGCCTGAAGCACAACAGGTAGATTAATTTATTCTGCAACCGGTCACGCAGTGTCTAATCTTTTCGTCGAATGATTTCTTCTTTTAAGTCATCAATCATCAGAATGACTTCTCCCGTTCTTGGTTGGAGCGGTCAGATTTTTACTGACTATACTTCACCCTTTTCCTTTGTTCTGTGGTATGAGCTTCCCTTTCGGAATCCAAACCATGGCCCCAGAGATTTCTAGTAGCTTGTCATTAGTTCATTACAGACAAAAATAGCTCCTGCATTTAGTCTTTCTTCTCACTCCTCCTGAGAGTCACAGAATGTGTGTGATTAGGAAGCGTCGAAGGCGTCAAAAACACTACACAAGCCTGCCTCATATATTTTGTATTGACAAGGAGATTGATTGTGAAAATTAGACCTGAGTAGATGAAAAAATATTTGATGCCAATTATTGGAACCCTTGAAAAGTACAAAATAATTGGAGTTATAAGCAAAGCTCTTGTTTTGTCAAGCAGAATTGGTTCATAATCTGAAGAAACCGGTTCCACTTCAAAATTTTTGTATTAAATTTAAGCAAATTATTTTTTAGTTGACAAAAAATAATTAATGAATAGATTTTCAAAGTTCCTGAAATCTCCCATCGGTCTTTAAGGTTACGCGCGACCGTAGCGGTCGTTCCAATAGTCGCGCGCTCGCTTGAAGGTTAATTGACAAGTAATCATCATAAATTAAAAAACCAGCCAAGTGCAAGTCCACACAATGGATTCTATTCTACAATATCAAAATCAAGCTTCTTCTTCCGGCTCTTGTCCCATATTATTTGGGGTCGGCGCAACATGTTTTTTCTTCCATTCAGTCCTGTCACCCGTCACGCTATCATCAACTCCCTTTTCTTTCATATAGGTCATCACACAATCCATCCATCTTTTCTTTGGTCTCCCTCTTCCTCTCCAATATCAAAATCAAGCAAAATATGTTTATCATGAACCATACAGCTTTTAAATATAATGTTTGTAATCTAACAGGTGACAGTTAAGTTTGCGCGCCAAGAGACAGAAGTATCGAAGAAGGCGCGAGAGAAATCCTTCGAGACAATATCTCAGAGAATCAACGAGGAGCCGTGGTACGACGCGCTATGGAAAAATAGCGAAACAGACCATGCAGAGGTCAGTTTAAAATACCGTATGAGTATAGAATCAGAATATTTATTTTCAACAATGATTTAATTTTGAAAGCCACCTTAGAGTGGACACTTTCCACTTTATTGTATTCACTTGCTGGTGACTTCAAATTCAAGTCGAAACTGATATTTTACACTAAAATAAACAAGAAAAAAAAAACGAGATTTTAATATGAGTAAAATTGAGTTTAAAACTAAATGATAAAATTTTTAATAATAATAGTAAACACAGTCTTTTAGACCAAGCTTACTAAAAATCTGAAATGATTTGTGCCATTATTCTAAATATAGAGAGATGTGTGACATACAAGACAAATGATGGCACAATGGAGGTGAACCCCTTAAATCTTTTATTCCAACCTGTGTATACTGTCAATTATTATTAGAAGATATAGAATTCGTCAAACTGCAGACAATGACAAAACATGTCACTGCCCTATGTACTTTGTGCATGAAGAATAAATAAATAAATAAAACCATTGTATAAAACACTTTCCTAATATGTTCTCTAGTTGGAACGTTTGAAGCTATTCAGCGCCACGTCATCGGATGGGTCGGCGCTGACGGTGCGCTCGCGAGAGTACGTGCGAGCCCTGGTTCCCGCGCCGCCGGAGGATGAAGCTGACATAGCGCCTACTAAGAGACCCTCGCCGCAGGATCAGCTGAAGGAGATACTTGTTAGAGGTATGTCATGATTGTTTATCTCTTGTCTGTCTAGCTATGGGGTTTATTGGAAGTCCTCGTGGCCTCAGCAGAGACTGTCCATCGATCTGACGAAATATGTACAAGTACGTGCCAAAACCAGCTAACTTCTTTGTTCCCTCACTCTCAGGAGGTGAGACCAACCTAAAAGCTAAATTCCAAAACTGAATTTGGGTTAAGTGTTTCTTAATACCTTGTCTATTCTTTCGTGACTAAAAATGTGTAGGGTTCTGTAGTTTCCGTCTGTCACAATAAGTGTCCCCAACTTTTCAAAAACTGTTCGTCCCATCAAGGTCAAAATAATTTTCCTAGAAAGTCTTTATAAAGCTCTACTTTGCAGATTTTTTCATATTTTCTAAACTTATGGTTCAAAAGTTAGAAGGGGAACACATATTTTTTTACTTTTGGAGCGATTATTTCCGAAATTATTGATACTATCAAAAAATGATTTTAGTAAACCCCTATTCATTTTTTAATACCTATCCAACAATATATCACACGTTGGGGTTGAAATTAAAAAAAATCACTTTACATGTAGGAGGGCTACCCTAATAAAACATTTTTTTCAAATTTTTATTTTACTACTTTGTCGGCGTGATTGATATACATATTGGTAACAAATTTCAGCTTTCTGGTGCTAACGGTCACAGAGATTAAGCGAGGACGGACGGAAAGCAATTGCGAAACTATAAGGTTTCCGTTTTCGCCTTTTGGCTACGGAACCTTAACCCTTTTCTTGACGTTGTGCACTGTGGGATACAGTCAACTTTGAAAAATCATACTAAGAAAAATATTCTTATTTAAAACAAATTTTTTCTACTGTTTAAGAAAGAAACTGTTTCTGAACCCATTTACGTCAAATCATGTCAATTTCACTCAACCGTTTTTCAATTACAATCAAAATGCTAAACCGACTCAAAGTGGACCCCCCGACAAAGTTATGATAATTAATATTTTATATTGTTTTTACATAATAATCTAATAACTGTGCATGTCACGGAAAAATACATTAGTATATACGTGTCAAGTGATTGATTTTTGATGCGAAATTGTATATTTGGTTTAGTAAACTAGAGCCAAACTGTTATGTATCTCACAGGATACACTGCCATGTTTACTGGTTTTTTATGGTTTGGTGTAATGTATCGTGTAGTGCACACTGCCATGTTTATAGTGTTTTATTTTTTATCATTTTGTATTGATTACTTTTATAGTGGCGTAGTGGTAATGATGTTAAAATAAACCAAAAGGTTCAGGGTTCGATTCCCGGTCGAGACAAAATTGATTTCAAAAAATGACATGACAAAATCTGTCCATATTTTTATTCTCTAGTATTTGAAATCTGGTTTTTGGTTTCTGGTCTTTTTATGGAACGTATGCTCGTTTTGATTTTCGCTTTGCATGTTGGTTAATTAAGCTTGTTTATCTTAAAGCGGAGTACAGCCTTCCATTATAAGGGGCAGAAGCCTTGTGCCCAAAATTGAGCGTGAAAAAAACGATTCATCGACGGAGTCTAAAAATGAAACCCGACAATTTTCAATTCGACATAGGGTAGACAAAAAATCATCACCTTGATGGCCTCCACTACCATCGTCGATGAAATATCTCAACCTGCTATCCGACGATGAAGTAATAGATGTCCAAAAAGCGGTCACTGCATCACCATTGCTAGCGTCTCTACTCAGTCTACCAGTCGCGTTAAATTTGACTTAATTGGTATCAGTACGACAGTAAATGTGTCACTGCCGCAAGCAGCTTATATAGATGCCCACTCTATATCAACGATCCATAGAAAAACAAGGAGAAAAAGATGAGGTTAGCGATGCCTTGTCCTGAAATTATAAAACATTACAACGCCCATATAGGCGGTGTTGATTGAGCTGATATTCTAATTGCTCTCTATAGAACTGAACTGAGGGAACAACGCTGGTACCTACCATTGTTGATATCACAGCTGTTAAACATATGTATATTATTATATAATAGATGGATTTTATAACGGAGAAAAATCTGTAATGGTTTAAATTCAGGTACAATATTGCCAAAAACTTGTTATTACTCCTCAAAACCACCACGAATCATACGAACAATAATGAAGAGGGTCTAACCGCATGAAAACCAATAAAAGCGCCTGTTGCTAATAATTAAATAATTCGCAGTGACCAGCTTACCCACTTCACGACTTTTGGAACAGAAGGAAGGTGCAAAACTATGTACTAAAAATCAAACCACTGTGTCATGTACTAAGTACTAAGGAGTCAGATTATGCTGAGTACTTGGCAAAAATAGTTTTTATACTTTTCCCAACCAGTAATTTCCTGTTAAGGGATCTCACCAATTAAAAATTACTATTTCATATACTATTTGTATTATTACCTGTTTTTGGCAGTGTGTCTTGTGGGATACATTCACCTGAGATAGTCATTCCTTACAAACATGGCAATGTATCTCACAGGATACGGAAGGTATTTCAGGAAACAAAAGGCTTTGATTTTTTTTATTATTTTTCTCTGTGTTTTATGTTCATAATATATAAAATAAGATTATTCGAAAAAAAAAACAGTTATTCATTTTTTTTTTCTTTGCCAAGTTAAGGGTTAAAAAAATACCACAGTTTATGCAAAAAACAGTTTATACAAACAGTAGTAGTCCTGGGAACCACCATTAAAAAGAGAGGATCCTTCGACCAGATGGGTGTTTTGTCTGGTTCGCAACAACTGGTCTGCGTGGGAACAGCCCGATAGATGATTTTGGGCTGTCGTATCTGTTCAATTCGCGGGGAGAACTTTAATTTAGCGAAGCAGGATTTCGTTGTTCTTATGAGACGCCATAGATGTCGCTACACAGTTTTTAGTTATTATTTAATTTGTTCCAGCAAAACTGATGACGTTCAACGACCTGCGCGCCCTAATCCGTACTGACGAGGGTCCCATCGGCGAGACGGCGCTGCTGTCGGCGTTGAGTGGCGCGGCGTGCTGCGTGCGCGGCCTGTGGACGCCGCGCTCTGCTGACTTGTACACGCGCGCCTCGCCCGTGCCTGCCAGGCTCATGTGCGCTGCCAGGGACCATGTGGTGAGTTACTTGTCGACCCTAGAATAAAAGTACCGATCGCCAAGCTGAACGCTTGCCAGTGCGGAGTTACCGCACGGTTTACCGCGAACGTCTCCTTGCTGATCTACCACCACGATCTGTCGGACAGTCGAGCGAAGGAAACGCCCCGGTGTCGGAGGACACGGTGAAACATACGGTGGAGGTATGCCTCGCTTGGGCGGAGCACCTTACCTTGCTAAGTTGCTATCACTGACCTAATGAGGCAGCTGTTACTCGCCTGTATTGTAGAATATATGCAAGAGTAATTGGTTTTTTTTCTGGCTAATCTAATTCTAAACATGTTTATTTACAGTTATATCTCTTCACACAACACGCATATGTCGACCGGCGGAAGGTAGCGGCAGCTGTGCGTCTCCCCGCCACAGAAGTGTTAGAGATCATCCGCTCCGTCGCCAAGTTCAACCCCAAGACCGGATGGGAACTAGTCATACCACCCGACATCGCCTTCGAAACCAAGTACCCTGAAGTGGTCCAGCGACAGAACCTGTACTGGGAAGCACGACAGAGATTGTTCAACGAAATGTTGATCGGCGAAAATGTTCCTAAAAGGCAAAGGAAGAAATCTCAGAGAGACTCAGTGTCGTCCGAAACGATGATGAGCCCCAAACCGCGGTGTAACAGTGTTACGGAAGAAGAGAGTGATAGGAAAAGACACAAAAATAAATCTGCCACGGGTAGTGGGAAACGGACTAGGCATATTAGCTCTAGCAGTGCGCAGGACGCGACGTGATTCTCGTCCTTTTTAGGTTATCAAATTGTAGCGTAGTGTCACCCACCAGTGCTTCGTGATCATAAGTGAACTGTGAGCCTATGCATTGTTAATCGACTCTTGGGACTGGTTAATGAATTGGGGAGGTAACTCATTTTTTTATTTATGTCAAAAAGTAAATTTGTCCATAATCGCAAATAGAAAGAATTTCTTGAACTCGTTCAGAATGTAGTAAGTTAGAAAACTACCAAATCTAGTGGATGGGGTAAAAATAACGGAAAACAATGAAATAATTATAAATATGTGACGCCTTATACACACTGATTCCTACAATTGAAAAGCAATATGTTTTGTTTATTGTTCAGTACATATAAGAATTGTACAAAAGTAAATACCCAATTTGAAGTTGAGAACTTGCCAAACTGAGGAAACGCCAGGGCAGTCCACGAAATTCAATTTGTCTTCAGCTTTTGCATTTTGTGAATGACGTTTTCATGAAATAGCCGTTCAATTGTGTTAGACGAACTGAGAGGGTTCTATTAATAATTATAATTACGAAAATAAAAACGTACTATGGTCGTAAATCATATTTTAATCTTGAGAAATTTTTGAATTTCGCGGATTACTCTGACGTTTTCTCCTTGATGCCCAGATTTTCAAGTTTAAGGTCCCACTTTGCGCGGGCTTGAACTCACTGGCGGGCGCGGCCATAAAGCACGCTGTCTCACTTGACATCGTGCCCGAAAGAGATAGTATCAGTGATGAGCGGTTAGACACTAGTCCTCACGCACGACGCGACGTCTGCTTTGCACATGCGCTCCGAACCATTCCGAATAAAAACGAAATTACACGATGCACACATGTCATACCGTTTCAGTTGTTGCGGTGTGTGCCGCTCGAATTCGAAAAACAAAAGATTTAAAATAATACCTAAGAGCGTTTTCACATTATCCAATCCGATATCGGTGTCGGACGCCGATCCGATATCGGGGTAAGTAAAATGTATGAAATATGTACCTGTCTTTCATATTCTCCGGTCCGATATCGGATATCGGAGCACGGCATTTCATACATTTTACTTACCCCGATATCGGATCGGCGTCCGATACCGATATCGGATCGGATAATGTGAAAACGCTCTTACGTATGTACCTTTGTTCGTTTCTCGGCAGTGAAAAAAAAGACAAATTTTCATTTGTTTCGTGTACCTCACCTCACAGAGCGCTGTGGCGCCGCACTGAGTTCACCTTCCTATTGTCCGCGGACGCGGGCCACATGACCGGCGTGCTGTGCAGCAGCAGTTGCCCGGATCAGACACAACACCCGCCTCGCTCAATTGGGCAGTTGCCTGACCAGACAAAACATCTCTCTGGTCGGATGACGCACTCTAAAGACTAAACAAAAAAAACTAGGGCTGCTGCCCGGACCAGACACAACATCCATCTCGCTCAATTGGGCAGTTGCCTGAACCAGACACAACACCCGTTTCGTTCAATTGGGCAGTTGCTCGGACCAGACACAAAACTTGTCTCGCTCAATTGGGCAGTTGCTCGGACCAGACACAACACCCGCCTCGCTCAATGGGCAGTTGCCTGGACGAGACACAACACTCTTCTCGTTCAATTGGGCAGTTGCCCGACCAGACATAACAACTCTCTGGTCGGAAGATGCACTCTAAAGACTAAACAAAAAAAACTTGGGCTGTTGCCCGGACCAGACACAACATCCATCTCGTTCAATTGGGCAGTTGGCCGAACCAGACACAACACCCGTTTCGCTTAATTGGGCAGTTGCTCGGACCAGACACAAAACCCGTCTCGTTCGATTGGGCAGTTGCCCGACCAGACATAACATAGCCGATCGGAGTGGAGGGTGTTAGGTTTTTTCGTTACGGAATTTCTGGATTCGGTCCCCACGCTCAAGGCCCGCGATAGAAGCTATGCAATAGCTTAAAAAAATACAGTCGAATTGATAACCTCCTTCTTTTTTTGAAGTCGGTTAATAAAGCGTAGATATTATAGGTAGTCAACATACACGTCATACGAACGATATAGGCCGCAGTAGACTGAACCAAACTCAGACAGCCGCGCGCGGCGCTGTGACACGTCGTCCCCCCGCACCGCAACCGGGGGTAACTTTATTCAGTGAGATGCACGATAGTTCTGAGTAAAAGGCGTGCGTGATAAAATACAAAAAGGCCTTTGGAAGAAGGGGTTTTACGAAAAAACCACTCCATCAATCAATTTCAAATAAAATTTATTAAATTCTTCGATAAATTTGTGGTGTCGGTACGGGCTTCGTTTTTGAAATTTGATGCGTCTTTTATTTCTAATTTACGCTCAAAGTTGTGTTAAAATTAGCCAAAAAAAACGAAACTTTAGAAGCTCGTAACTTTTTATTGGCTTATTATTTTACAATTCTGCTTCCGTACAGACAAAATTAATAATGAGACAAAACGATATCATGTTTAACTTTGGATGTACATGGTCAAATAGTGGAGTAAAACCCCCCCGAAATTTGTATGGAAAAAATGTTGACTTGAGTCGCCTTAAGTAAAGTTTGCAAATACTCAACTTCAGAAATGGGAACATACCCGTTTACACCAGTACAGGTAATGCCTAAATTTAAGGGCAATTTTAAACCCTTACCTGATAGACGAATATCAAAAGTCCAAGAGCATATGTAAAATTCGGCATCACAAGTTGATGGTCCCTAGGTAAAGTATCGAAAGTGAAAATCGCTACTTTGCAAGAGAGTGATTTAAAGTTTATTTTTTGCATAATTTTGTCACGGGTGATTAAATCTTTATAAAAATTAGGTCTCTAACTATCGGGAAACGAAGTTGTATTAAAAAATATCCTTTAAAAAGAGCTCAAAACAGTAATAATAAAAAAATGCTATTTTTTTGATTCGATACTTTACGTAGGGACCATCGAAGTATGTTTGAATGTGTATTAGTCCCCTTTACCGCACAGTTGGATTTCTTTGGACTTGAATTTGGACCAAGCTTATTAACCAATAGCAACACGGGACATTGTGTTTACTGTGTTTGACATTGGTAAATGAGCTTGGCTCAAAGTTATACCTCAGGGCCAAAGTAACCCGACTTTATTAATATTATGAAAGGATATCCAACATTTTAAGTTATCATGGAAAAAAAGAAAATGCCTGTTTTTTATCGAGAACTGTTTTTTCATAATTATTTAAGCAATAAACGAATACATGTTCTTAGCTTATATGCACTTGTTGAAATGTGAATTAGTTTATAGCAATATAGTAATGGACTTAAAAACCTGATTAAAATATATTTTTGTATTAGTTACATTGTAGTAGCATTATTTAACCAAGTATTCATTAATTAGTACTGTTTCTTTTTTTCACGTTTGGTTCATGGTTTGCTTGATGATTTGAGTCATGAGTGATTGAGGTTAAGACTTTTTTTAAATTATTGTATTGACATGACTATATGGCTTTTAATCTAGTAACAAAGTTACAATTGTGTTATGAAGGTGATGTGATAGATTTGGGAGAGATTCACAGATCCCACTCTAAGTTGGCGTTCCGTACGAATATCGACTTAGTGAAAATTATTTGTATGGAAGCAAATGTGACCAAGTGTTTAATATGAATTTGTTGTATGTTCAGTTCTATTTAACGAAGTACAGTTAAAAAAGATCTGTGGATCTTGACCATAGGATCTTTAGATTGAATATTTCAACCTGATCATCATCAATCATTAAAAAATATATCAAAATGCTGCTAGCGGTTTGTATTTTATAGAAAAAAATAAAAAATGTTATGCATAAAGCAGTGGCATATTGTATTTAAGTAAAAACTGCATGGCAGTTAATGTTTAATTTAACTAATAGAAGAAATTTAAAGGTGGCTCCGTATTATAGTAAATAATAATAGTATTCATGTTAGTGATTCAACACCATAGTTCCAATTGATATCAAATGTATGCAAAAATGTGCCTAAATGATATTTTCTAATAGCTTTTATTGAATTTAGGGTAATATATATAATGTTATTAGTATAATTAAACTAACTGACCCATAATATTAATCATGACAAACACTGCCACACTATTAATAATCAAAGGACACAATAAAATTAAAATGACTGGCGAAACCGAAACAGCCTAGATGGTAATCAATATACATATAATGGCAATAGTAAAACCGAATAGTTGTTATATTGTTAAAAGATATTTGCGGAGTTTCGCTAGCTGATTAAATTTGACTAAAAAATCACCCAATCAAGCTTTTACGTGGGGTTTTTTAAATAACAATAAAAGTTTAGCATGGTTTAATTAGGTTTTTTGATTTATTATTATTTTTACAGAAACACAGCTTAACTTAATTCATTGACACTCGCTCTAGATGTAAAATCAGTTACGAATATGAACAATGAGTAACTTCCTTCTTTTGTCCAATTATCTAAACATAAAATATAGGTACTCAAAAACCTTTACAGCCCTTCAAACTAATGCGATAGTGCAGCTATCAATTATTATACTTAAATCTTAAAATCCGTTGCGTGGTTTAAGAGTTAGCCGATAATCAGACAGACGCCGAAAGTGATTAGGTTTTATGTAAAGAAGCTTTTCAATTATGTTTCAGAGGTCCAAAGTAAAAGTTGTCCACATTCAAGAGTATTTTCACCTATTATAAAGTTACCAATCAATTATAAGCCACTGTATTTTTAAAATAACCACCACTAGAAAGCTTGATTACGCAAAAATATCATTGTATGTATAATAATATCAAAAAGTTAATACAGCTTCCACTGGTAATCCCGAATGAGTGCTTCTATGTACACTTTAATGTAAATATAAGCCACAGACAAGTCAATATATTAAATACTAAGCCGCTATCGTACTAGGTGAAAAATGTTATAACGCATTTGTACATAAGTTTATGTATATATAACAATTGTATGCTATCATAATGTGAAATTGTGCATGAGCAATTTGTGATTTTATCGATAAGTTGTTAATTTTTGTAAACGAAATAAAAAACGTTTATTATTTTATGTATTGGATCTTTTGATTAGAAAATAACCTAAACCTCAATGTTTCTGTTAAAAAAGAGAGTAACTTCATTCAAGTGCGATTAAAGTGTGTCCGTTTCTACTGCCATCTCACAGTCGATATTACAGAAAATCCAAAATCCACAAAATTAATGAATAGCTAATTTCGTAAAACGACTTATAATTACGAGTTTATTTGAGGTTATTTTCATAATAACTATTGTATTTTCAAACCAGCAAGGGCCTACCTACCCAAATAAATACAGCAATAAACACAAAACACAAAATTACATCCAAATCGGTCGAGCCGTTTAGGTTTAGGTTAGGTTTAAGTTTTTATCAACGTACAGAAGAATTTGGTATAAAAATATAGAGCTAATAAAAAATTAAAACACCAAAATCTAATTAAAACATTTTATTTCAACTATTACATAGTTCTATTTGGTGCGCGTTACAACAACAATATTATATTCTCAAACATCAACATTAAGCGTTTACTTAGTAACAACTTGTAAAAATATCGTGCTTATACATAGGTAAGTAAAGAGTTACAACGATTGATGGTAAAATGAAACAAATAAGTACACCTGTAGCCTAGATGGCCTAACACAATGGCATGTGGAACACCTATGTTATACTTATGTATTTAATAAATTAGAAAACCTGTGTTCTGAAGGATTCTGAGGGATCTTATTATTGTATCTACAAGACCCTTCAGAATATAATAATATAGTCTCAAAGTCGAGACTCACTAGGTTTTTGGAAAAGTTATTGACGCCTCAAAAATGAAACGCAAGTCAAGGTGATACGACTGATTATGAATCACAGAAAAACAAATATATAATTAATGTTAACTTGATTTTTTTAAACTATGATAGTTTTACAAAAATTAGCAGTGCTATAAAGACAAGTTTTTATTGTTTAAACATTACAATCATATTTTCTTTCGTATAAATTTTATACCTTGTGTTTAGTATAGAAATAACAGAAAATAATTAAAATATATCCTACAAAAGACATCCATATAAAGTACATAATAAAGTCAAATACAAATGTTAAGAAATAGAAGTTCCATGATTGTGTACGATTCCTTTTAATTTAAATTTATTAAGTGCAATACACAAGTGATGAAATTGGACGTCTGAAAGTACATATATTACATACTTTATTTTTAAATCAATGATATTTATTTAAAGCTTTCATAATAGCTTTCAGACAATAAGTGTGATCTCTAGGAAGTACTTGGTGAAATATCGAATTAAATATTAAGTTCAAACTGACAAATAACTTAGAATATTAAAAACATCTCGTTAAAACTGGTGTTATTAAGTCTAGGGAACTAAACCACCAGAATAATTATCTGGACATGTTTTGTTCAAGTATCAGAGAGGAGAATCATTTATTCTCTATTTTTATATTTTGTAAATGCAATCAACTCTTGGCAAAACACAGAAAGACTACAGAAGTGTTTGTACTCACATCACAGCGTACCTGACTACAAAGGCGATGGCAGCAAAGCTAATGGCAGTAAGACTATTCAACTTGTTGCCGTTGCTACAGAACTGCAGGTCGCACTTGTTGGCGACGTCGCCGAAATGCTTCTTGACGAGCGACCAGTCACAGAGGCCCACCCTGCAGTCTGGTATGTCCATTGTGCGCTCGTTCTCCAGGAAGAGAACTTGGTACTCCTCGTGTACTTGGAAGTTGCCGTTTTGTGTGCATCTGGAATGAAGAAATTTTGGATTTAGCATTTAGTAGTTAGTGCCTGGGGTTTTTACCTAGAACTTTTGTTCCTGTAAGTGAAATTTAAAATGAAAATATGATGGAGCTAATAATATGTAGAAATTTATGTACCTACCTATTGAAAAATTGTGACAAAAGTAAAGAAAATCCACTGCTACTGCTGGACGTCCTCTCTAGGAGAGGGAATGGGTCGTAATCCACCACGCGAGCCGAGTGCGGGTTGGTGGATGTGAAGTGGATTTTCTTCTTACTTTATATCAAATGACTTGTAGAGCACAGTAGCGAGGTTGGCGTTGAAAGGCGTGATGTTGGACGTGGTCCACTTGCGGGACTGCACTATGGCGGAGTGGTAGTTGTCCCCAGTAAGCGGAGCCGAGTCCTTGTGTGCAGCACCCATCGCCTTCAGGGTGGCCCCCTCCGTGAACTGCACCATGGAACGTGGCACAATGCCTGGCTTCTGGACTTTATGTCAAATGACTTACTTGTAGAGCACAGCAGCGAGGTTGGCGTTGAAAGGCGTGATGTTGGACGTGGTCCACTTGCGGGACTGCACTATGGCGGAGTGGTAGTTATCCCCAGTGAGCGGAGCCGAGTCCTTGTGTGCGCCCATCGCGGTGAGCGTGGTGAGCAGCGTGGCCGCCTCCGTGAACTGGATCATGGAGCGCGGCCGCGTCACGTTGGCCGGCACCTCATCTGTGGACATTTCATGAGAAACAAGTCAATTTGAATCCTGACAACTATGTTTGTAACAGCTAGATTAGTACATTCAGTGCCTCTTTTTATCTGGCCCATAATCGTCGCTTTAGATTTGTAAGTTGGGTCAGGTAACATAGGGCACAGAACCTACCTATCATCGCAGCGTTAATATCTCTCAATGGTCTCATCATCATCATTTGAGCCGAAAGACGTCCACTACTGGACATAGGCTATTTATCCTGCAAGTATGTTCCCTCGGGACGATTTTCTACTTTACTATGTTTCGTCACTGCTGCCGCACGAGTCCGGTATAGGAACCTCCCGGACTTTCCATGACCGGTGAGGTTGCGACATGTGGAAGGTGAGAACGCCGTGTGTGTGTAATGTGTGTTACCGTCATAATGATGGCGTGCCCAATAAAAGGTACCTACGTAGGTACGAAAACTTTTTAATGTGAGCAAATAAGTAGGTAGGTAATTGGCCAACATGGCTCATACGAAATTAAATTAAAATGTACGTCAACTAAACGTTGCGGTCATCACAGCTTATGGTGTTAATTAGGAAGCAGGATATTGTCTCAAGGCTAATCAATTAAAAGTCAACATTTCATAAAAAATTGGACTTCAGTGTCATTTGGTTGATAGCTGAAAATTTTATTAATTGCTTCATTAATACGTCGCTAGGATGTCATTTAAGATAAGAATAAAAAAATCTAGTTCTAGGATCCGTATTTGTTTTATTTTTCAATATCTCTCTTCCAGGACTGTTAGTTTTTTTGACCCGAAACTTGTTCATCGAAATTTTTTAGGACATGCCGGTGTCCTCACGATGTTTTTCTTCACCGTATTGAGAGCAGCGGTGATAATGTAAGTTACTCTGGTTACACAAAGTAATGAGGCTGGTTGGGTTTGAACCGCCACCTACAACTGGTAAGTCGGGGCCAAAACTAGCTTGCCAAATTTCATCCAAATCCATTCAGCCGTACGAGAGTTTGAAGGAGAAACAAACATTGCCATATTAGGTACAGTCAGCATCAAAAGTCGATGAACAGAATCAACATAACAAAACACTTGTTTGTAATGAAATGTGTTTCATCCTGTTCACAATAAAATGTTTTGTAATGTTGATTCTATTCATCGACTTTTGATGCTGACTGTACATTGGCGTGATTATTTGAGAACATGTGAACACGTTTGTGTAGGATGAAAACTGTGTAAATAAGTAAGTAAAAAACATCTAAATTATTTTATTTTACGTAGGCCTACATGGGCACTTATAAAACGTCAAAAACTAATGCACGGTTCCAAATTGGTCGTTTCCTATGGAGAAGAACCGGCAAGAAACTCCGTGGTTACTCTTTTCAAAAAACTATTGAGTTTACAATACTTCGATATTACAACACAGACACATACAAGTGATAAATAATCCTAAATTATCTAAATTTCACAGTTCCTATTAGACTTTTTTTAAAACACTATATAGCTATGAGTTGACCTTGTGACAGTGTTCGCGATGCATTTTTAGAAAGATTACACAATAATATTTAGATCGAGTTATCCCAATTTCGCGATGGCACACAGCCAAAGAAATTGTAAAAAAATATGTTGTTTCTAACGTTTTGTCGAGCACAGAAATGTTTGTTTGATTTCCGCGTTTTTATGTTAGCCCCGTTATAAAATTTGTTCGTAATAATTGTGTGTAACTATTAATTACAATGGCGCCTTTTAGGCAAGCTTTTGCTATTTTTGTTAAGGCTGGCGCGAAGTGTCAATTTTCCATACAAACGTAATACCAAAATCATTTGCAGTTTAAGCATATTTACACCATAATATGATGTTATTCGGATTCAGACTATAATTATCTAGGTTCCTACGTCGTCTTTTTGTTGAAAAACTTACCCCAAACGAAATTTAAGCGAATTTAATTTTGCACATTTTCACGGCGAAAATGTCATGTTTTTATATAGTTTTTTCTATATTATAAACATCAATATTTCAAGATATCTCCCCGCAGGAACACAGATATTATTATCAAGTTATAAAGAATTGAAAAGAAATTGGAAAATCATTAATTTTTCATTCATCATTTTTGGTATTACGGAATACATCCAAATTTCTCCCAAATTTTCAATAGTTTTTATTGCTATCGCAGCAAGCAAATGTCAGTGTGTGGGTGATGACATCTCCAGTCAGTGTGTCCAAGAATTGTTTATACTATCTGGATTGATTACGTCAACCTCAAAAACGTACCCACAAAAGGGTATGTTGTCTCTTTCTACCACGGTGTCCATAGACGAGTAAGAAAGGGACACGCTACCTCTTTGTATGCTCCGTCTTGCTGGGTACATTTTTTCCATTTTTGCTTGTCAATTTAAAATATGAACTTAATGGCAATGAATTTTAAGTACACTTCAGATTGTGTGATATTACTTCGTAATCATTCCAGGGTACACTAGGTCCTTGCGTGTGTGTCGCTCCTACAGGGTTACCTACTTATCTATCATAGGTTCATATTTGATCGAATTTCATTTCCTATAAAACTTTTCAACAATTATCGTTTCGTTTTAAGGATTCCGTACCGCAAAGGGGAAAAACGAAACCTTTATAGGATCACTTTGTTGTCCGTCGGTCTGTTTGTCAAGACCCTTTATATCGGAAACGCGTGGAGTTATCGAGTTCGAGAATAGGCCCGCGATCCCTTGAAGCTGTGCACAAATCAAATATATAAGTTATCGAAAAAAAAGATACAGCCGTTTATATCGCAAAAAACGTACGTTTGATACTCTCTAGGTAATCAAAATTTATAGGGTAAAAAAGGTCTTATAGCAAATATGGGAAAAGTCTGAAAACTGAAAATTTGTAGTTACGCCACTAAGAAAATCGGTTCCCCTCCTACAGGCTTTCACACTAGCGTATTGGTCATATTGTACAAGCGGTTTGCGAGCGTTTGTTTCTTATATTATTTAGATCTTAATCACCTTAAATTCATTAAGTCGTGATTTATTTTTGTTAACATCTCATGTTGATAGGTTTGATTTTTTTTCTTATATTTACATTTTCTCTTATGGTGTGAATGTGGGAACACCGTAGACTACGATTTTGATTACTAGTATTTCGACAGTTTTTTGATAAAAAAATATTTTTATTATACTTTTGGGTACAATCTTAATAATCTGTCTGTTAATATAATATTGTAATATATACTTATAATACATTTGTAGAAGTAAAAATTCTGTATATTGAAAATATCAAAAAAATTATGGCAGAGGGGGTGTTACGAAACCGATACCGAACCCATTTTTTTAAAATTAGTTAGGTACTTAGGTTTACTTTTATAGGGCGCAGACCGTGTAGATTTTAATTTCAAGTATAGGTAGTATATTTGATAGTGTGTAGGGTATTTTTAGTACTCTTAGGTAAGATTAGTAATTCGTATAGATACTAGTTTTTAGGCATTTTACTTATTTATTGATATACATACAAGAAAAGTTTTTAACCACTGCGTAAATTTTTTTTGGTGGCTCAGTGTAAGTAATAGAACACAAGTCGACTTCAAGGTTAAGCAACCCTTGCCAATAGGTTGGTCTGTGGATGGGTGACCATCTTAACATAACAAGTTTCCTCCGTGCCTCGGAAAGCACGCTAAGCCGTAGGTCCCGGCTGTCATTAACAGTCGTTACGGATAGTCAGAAGCCAGTAAATCTGACTCCAGTCTTGCCATGAAGTACCCTGTTACCCCAGTTATTGGGTTGTGGAGGTCTGGTAGTCAGCCTATGCTTTCCGAGGCACGGAGGAAACTCGTTATGTTAAGATGGTAACCCATCCAAAGACCAACCTTGGCAAGCGTTGCTTAACTTTGAAGATCGATCTGTGTTTTATTACTTACACTGAGCCACCAAAAAAAATTTACGCAGTGGTTAAAACTTTTCCTGTATAAGTGTAGAATGTGTAGATACTACACTAAAAACTTATTGATAAGTTTTTTCATACACGCAACGAAGTCGCGGACACAGCTAGTATGGAAATATTGTAAACCCAATATTTTTTTGAAAAGAGTAACCATGAAGTTTCTTGCCGGTTCTTCTCCATAGGAAACGACGAATTGGAACTACGCACTAGATTCTGACGTTTCATAAGTGTCCATGTAGGCCCACGTAAAATAAAAATATGATTTCAATTCGATAGATTGATCACTACAGAACACTGTCTTTTTTTGCATTAAATTTATTTTTAGGATAACATTAAAAGTGACACCCCTATTACTTCAATGGAGCATAGGTAATCTGAGGGCACGGTAGTGTCACACCCACCAAGTCGCGCAAAAAAGTGCCATCCTTATCTCGAAACATTTCGAGCCATTTTCAACCTCTTATAAATCCGTTGTGGACGAAACTAGATCAAGCAGGCTTCATAAAAAGACTATATATTTCAATTTTCATTAAATTTTCTAAATTTAGTCACTCACTGACTGAACGAACATAAAAATTCTAAGGTACTTTTAGCAGCAATAGAGACAGAAGTTTTCAAATTTTGATTACAATTAGTGTTTAGTGTACAAACCAAGGGAAAACTAAAATATTTTGCAATTTCGACCTAGTTTTCTAGATACACCAACTGCATATATAACTTAGTAATCCCATATAAATGTATAGGATTACAAAGTTACATTTTTAAGATTTGACTTGGTAATCGCACTAAACGATTTACTTAATTACTTTTGAGATACATTGTGTTTTCATGCGATTACAAAGCTAAATTCATTTATTTAAAACATACAAGATATCTTGACTTGGAATAACATGGATCTCACATATTTTTACGGTAGAAGAGTAGTGTTGCGAGACTTGAGTTTTTTTACTAGCTGTGTTTTTGATGGAATTATTTTGTCAAGTTCAAAACTGTTCTATATTATGCTGTGAAGATTGTCCGACTCACACGTACACACACATATGCAATTTCGCATTTGTTTTTGCCAAACAAAGATAGCAATATACCGCGAACGTATTTTATTTTCATCTCAACTCGAAGTAGCGAGCGATCTCCGCTGGATCCTTAATTGATAGGAATGACAGTATATACTAATATAACTATACATAACTATATTTATAATATTTTTATTACAAATGTGAATTGCCTCAGTCTTTGACAATATTACGTTATGGCTTTATTTATTTATTTTTAGTAAGTACAGCAAAATAGCAATTACCTAACACTAAAATACTATAATTCTGTCACTCTGTCTTCTCATAGAGAACCGCAAGCTTTCTAATAATTACCGTCTTTCATTCATCAACAAACAAATCCAATCCAGAATTGGTTTCCACGAGCGTGTTAAGAATCTTTATTCTAAGCAGTACCTATAGTCTAGGGGAGGTGGATCGAGCTATAATGCAATTTTCTGGCTTCAGACTATCCGTGACGTCTATCAAAGTCTGATGGTGTAGTGTAGTATTGATGACCACATCTACGTGTTTTCGAAGCACGGAAGAGATTCCGTATGTATGTAATAGACGATCACCCATCTATGGGTCGACATCAGTAAAGTCGAAGATCGACACGTAGGTACAGTGTCGCATGTACTACGGTCTGTGCCCTATATTACCTACCTGACCACCTTCTTAGAAATATAAAGTAGTAAGTAGTAGTAGTAGTAGTAGTGCGTTAGTAAGTTATATATGGGTCAGATAATAAGAAGCACTGACTGTGTACAGTTGCATTAGCGGCCTTGCAATGTTTCCATTGTTGAAACTCAGGCTTCCTCTCTAGGAGAGGGAATGGATCGTAATCCACCACGTGGGCCCAGTGCGGGTTGGTGGATGTCGCATGTCTTCGAGTTTTTGAGTCTAGGACATACCGGTTTCCTCACGATATTTTTCTTCACAGTTTTAAGAGCAGTGGTGATGAAATTTTTACACAAAGTTATGCACCTGGCTGGGTTTTGAACCCAGGACCTACAAATTGCAAGTCGGGGCAATTACCACAGCAGCTTCTTACAAAGCTAGATAAAACGGTGAACTGACCTTTTCCAACATATTGCTCGAAGAAGGTCATGAAGTCCTTGACAGTGGTGCAGCCGACGTCCTTGTTGAGCGGGTTGCCATAGCCGTACTTGTAGTACGCGGCCAGGTCTTCTGCGTACTCCAGGCGCTTCAGGTCCTCGCGGGTGAAGGCCTGGGGAGAGGGTGCTTTTAGTATTGAGAGGTGCTGACTTACTGAACACTTAGAGGGAAGCTCCAAGGTTATCATCATCATCATTTAAGTCGAAAGACGTCCACTGCCGGTGATAGGCCTCCTCCAAGCATCGCCACAACAACCGACCCTGTGCGTTTTGCATCCATCGGATTCCCGCAACACTCACCTGGGTCTCAAGTCTGCTATTAGAATAGTATCAGAATTGTCGATTATTGGCTTCATAATTGTTGTTTTTGTCAAGTTTGGTAGTGCAAACTACTATTCTTTTACTACTACACAATTACTATTACTTATACTATTCTAATAGCAAACTTGAGGCCCTGTTCAGCCATCGGTCCACTTTGTAGGAGGCTTTCCAACGCTGCGTCTTCCGGTACGTGGTCGCCACTCTAGAACCTTTCTTCCCCATCGACATCTGTTTTACGAGCAATGTGCCCTGCCCACTGCCACTTAGGTTTTGTGATTCTTCGAGCTATGTCGGTAACCTTAGTTCTCTAGCGGATATCTTCATTTCTGATGTGGTCACGCAAGGAATCTCTGGACCTATGCTCGGATAGATTATGTCTTCTGTGAAGGCTACCTTGGAGCTATTCTAAGGTTTACAGAAAAGAAAATTGATGGTAGCCCCAAATATTCCACATGTTACTTACAGCGCACCAAGGAGACCTAAGATTATGCGACTCGTCCCAAGCCTTGTTGTAGCGGCACATCTGGTAGATCCGGAGGATGATGTCTTTCTCCTTTTCGTAGTTGAAGCCGAGGCGAAGGGAAATGTTGGTCAGCATCTGGTGAATACAACATAAATATTAGATACATAAAGGAAAAACGGACCCTATTGCTAAGACTCCGCTGCCGTCCGTCTGTCACCAGGCTGTTTCTCATGAACCGTGATAGCACCTACTTAAGGGGGATGTTCCAGCTTAGTTAGGTTTAGGTAGTTAACTAAAGGTAAACAATCTTGGTATGTCTTTTTATGTAAAAGTTGTCTAAAAATTGTATGTAAAAATCTTTGCAAATAGGTATTTACCTAAATCGATGTTAGCTAATAAACTAAATTTAAATAATCTTTGTGTATATTATATACAACCTCTTTAATATAAAAAGACATACCAAGACTGTTTACCTTTAGTTAACTACCTAAACCAACGGAGTATACACATATATTTTTTATAAATTTCATCTACAGTTCTAAACTTCTAGGTAAAAACCCACAGGCACGGGACTATATTACCTATATTATTTAGGAAAATCTTGTGTTGAAGTGTTTGTTATAAAGCGAACTCCTCTGAAAAGGCGTCACCGATTTTTATGAGTTTTTTTTTTATTTGGTAGCTCTGAGAATTGGTCGTAGGCCTCTTTTCACCATCCTACCCCCATCTCCATTTTTATTTCTTAAAACAGATAATAGATAAAACTTAACCTATCAATACCCGCGAAACGAGACACAATGGTAAAACAATAATAGCGCGGTCCAATGAGACCGGTCGGGGATTCATGAATTAAAGAAAAAATACAATACCTACTTATTATAGGTATTACTTTGTAGAGTCTACTATGTTCTCACATTTACCTACAATACAAAAAGAAGCTCTATAAAAATTATCCTACTAACAAAAAGCATGATTATAAAACATGTATTAAAAGTTAAAATCATACCAAATTAGCTCGTAACGAACTTTAACATACCCAAATTACTATGTTTCCGCGAAATGTGGCTAAGTACATAAATAGCGACTTAATTAAAGCTCCGGATAAGGTCATCGCGGTCATGTTAGAGGCTATGCTCTCATTTGTATTAATTAGTTTACGACTAAGGTCTTTGTTGTTAGCAAATTTAATGTAGATCGTTATTTTTCAAGTAGGTAATATTTTTGTTTGGATATACAGCCAAACCATACTGGCTGTAAACGGTACATGTGTCTCAGAAAATGCTCACTTTTATACAATGAGTTTATGACAATACGACAATAAAAAAAAACACTGGCACTACTCATCATTATGAATAACTTTTAGTATGGGATAAAATCGGGTAAAAAAATTCAGCTGTTCCGTACATTTGGTCGACTCATGCAAACGTGTATGGTGTATGTATGGGATAGGTACCTGAATTATTTTTCACGATTTCAGGTTTGGTCCCATATTTACTAAAACTTATTCATAATGATGAGTAAAAGCATATAAATACCTAAGTATGCGTAGGTTACGAAATCAGAAACTGAAAACGTGGGAAAATGACTTTTTGAAGATAACATTATTATTTCGTTTGTACAGTTGAGGCGAAAGACGGCAAACTGTTTGAAATTTGGCCAATTCAAGGGTACAGCGGGAGGGCGTGTCAGACTTTACTGACCAAAACCCACTACTATTTTCCTTCTTTGCCACGCGTCCCAGAACCCCGGAGTTCCCTTTCGGACGACTCATGGCTCCAGTTGGCCCAGTAGGCATTGGCCCTAAGGGGCCCTACTGTAATCTTTGATATACAGATTTAAACAGGCATGTATTTTTCCAAAAACTCCTCAAAAACTACGAAACGGATTTTGAAGCGGTTTTCACTAATTAAAAGAGCAATAAACGGGGAAGGTTTATGTATATAATCAGTAAACATGCGAAGCTGGGGCGGGGACACTACTTCAAATATAATTAGCTCCGCTAGTTAATTTATACGTGACCCTTTAGTTAGGCACATAAGTATGTAGATACCTATATTTTATATTTCTAGGTAACCTATATTTTAGAAGCTTACATTTCTGTGAAGATCTCCATGAAAAATGTATATGCTTTATCTGATTACGGCTTGTTCGTCAAGTCGCTACTCCGAAACTCGCAAGCTGCTCGCGAGCTAAGTAGCACCTTCCAATATTAGTTCTGTTTATATGTTAGTCAGTTTCTCCTTTTATTATACATATGTATAGATTTATATGTATAGATAATTTAGCCTTTAGCTAAATGGCTATATTTTTCTAGTATTGACAATGTGTTATACCTCTTACTGATGCTTTAATGCCTTTTCTACTCTTTTAATGAGCCACATTTTGGATTTTTGAATCTATTTACGAGTTATGATATTTTTAATGGCGGCACTAGTTATCTGTGCAGCGCCACTTAAATAGTAGTTACGAAAATACATATTTCGGGAAAATAAAATGATAGTCGCAGATTGAGATTCGAGGTCGCATTCCAGTCATCTACCATACGGCTCTGTTTGTGTGACGGTTCGTTCAAATATTATACAAAACTTTCTAGAATATGTATATTAATTTTTTAAATGTTTAATATAGTTAGGTACTCACGTAACATACAATTCAATATTTGATTGCCTTTAAGTATGTTTATAAAATATTTTATAGACTACATAATAAATCTTTTTTTAACAAAATCCTCAAAATTGATAAATGATATTTATTTTGCAAATAGTTTTTGAAAAATACTTTTACACGTCAATTTTATTTCGTCAGTTTAAACTAAATGAGATGAAATACCGATACAAACTCAGAGGTCTCTTTTAAGGCCCATAAAAAATATATAATGGTCAAATCACTTGAGAACCTTGCAGATGTAGTGTCTAAATGGCCTGACCTGTCCAGTCAGTGCAAGCATGAGTCAGTATATTCGCACAGCTCAACTCAGAACTAACAGGTACTAAGGAGCTTAATAGATGTAAGTAAGTAACTTATTAGTGAAAGAATTTTCGGAACCGGTCCATCAGTTTTTGAGTTAAATCGTAACATACATACAAAGAAACAAAAACTCAAATCTTTCCTCTTTATATATTTTTTTTAAATTATATAAACTAGTGCTTGACTGCAATCCTGCCTGATGGTAAGCAGTGATGCAATCGTTGATGGTAAGGCGCACTAGTTTATAATATTAGTTTAGACAAGAAAACTGACCTGTTTGTAGTCCATCTTAGACTCGAAGATGTTCACTTGCGTCAGCGTGTCGTTATTGTCTCCCACATTGTTGACCCAGGAGGGGCAGAACTTGTAAGGCTAGAAAAAAAAACATAAAATTTATTTAATTAAATTTTTTCACTTGAAAAAAAAAACAGTTTCGTTTTTAATCATTAATCAAATATTTTTTCCCTAAAAATGTCATCGGGGTTGATAAAATCGTTATTCTAATTAACCCCGATGACATTTTAGTGTAAAAAGTTTAGAAAAAACAAAAATAGGAAAGAGCTGACGAAAAATTCCACCACTGGGGGATTCAAAATCAAGTACTGGATCCATGGTATTAGTTTGTGCATCGATGTCGGACACAGGGACTAGGGTGTACCTGTAGGTATAGTATAGGGTATATAGCTCTATCCCTGTTTAGCCCTCACACTCTTGTCATGGTAACGTCCCTGGTGCGAGTAACAACGAGAGAACCTAAACTTTTTCATTAATATTCACTAACTCTTCTTGTTTTATTGGGTGCCACACTGGCACCACACTGGTGAAGCTTTGCATACGCGTTTTAATTTCTCAACAAAATTAAACCGCTTTTTCAGTTTTGGTAAATTCTTGATAGATGAGCACCTAATGATCTTCTAGCAAGTGTACTTACCAAATATCTACTTAAAGACTGAATGCATTGGATGATTTTCCATAACTAATGTACGCGGTGACGAACTCATATTAATTTAGAATAAGAAAAATATTGTTCTCAAATGTCATTGTTTATTTTTTTTGAGAAATAAATATCTTTAAACCTACTTACCCTGAGTAGTTTCTCGTTATTTTCCTTGGGTATATCGTAGGCCTCCGCTTGATCTCCAAACAAGCCTTCCGAGAAGGCTTTGAAAGAGGTCTTCGAGCGCCTGTCGTCCGCAAACTTGAACTGTGTACAAAAAAGAAGAAATCACCATCAACGATTGTATCACTGCTTAGCATCAGGTGGGACCGCAGTCAAGCACTATAAGTGTATAACAATTTAAAAAAAAAACAAGAGAGTTGGTACATATAATTTTCAGAAAATCAATTAAACGTTAGGTACGTTTATCACGTTTCTAGGTACATTGCAAACACAATTTGGCTAAATTGGGATGATAAGACTTCACTCAGTACGAGTGCGTAGTTCCTGTCCGAATTGTTGTGAAACTGATGTTTTTATTACTTTGATTAGAATTCATACCAAGTAAAAAAAAAATAGCAATCCTCCATACAATCTTTATCCATACAATCCTAAAAACAAATGGTTTGTGCTAATTTTCAAATGTATTGGTACACAGAATTAGATTTTGCATATAAACGAAATTCCCTATTTTCACCCCCTTTTAGAAACTAGAACCTTTAATATAATTTTAAAGAATATAGATTAGGTATTATAGCTTTTTAAATTAAACTCTCAAATTATTTTTTACGATAGTCAGCTTAATAAGCTGCTCAAACTTGGGATCGGAAGTGTCTAAATTAGGATAGTCCCTGTGTAACACGAATTTGTTAAGTTAGTATTACAAATATTAATTAACAAAATAAAACATGAAACCTTATCTAAATTAGCGTAACTTTAGGAGATAGAACCAGAAGAATTAATTATAATTGACGAAAAATAAAACAAGTCCCGCAAAACAAACTCATTATCGTATCACCATGAAACGAGTGCCATGGCGTCACCTCCAGCCAGTTTACGAGCAAAAATGAGTCATGCCATTGAACAAATAGGCGTAGAATACGTAATGCCACTGAAAACGTAATGCTCCTCCTTGGAACTAACTAATGGGTCATGGAGCGAAGTCGTTAGGCATCTAGGACATCTAGAATTGTGTGATGTCTAGGTTAAATGAATCGTGGATATTAATTTCATTGTATTACCTTGAGATAATAGGGGAAATATTTATATCTGTGGTGATGAAATAAATTACACAAAGTAATGCGCCTGACTGGGTTTGAACCCGCGACCTACAACTTGCAAGTCGGGGCAGTTACCACTGGGCCACCACTGCTCTCAAACCGGTGAAGGAAAACATCGTGAGGAAACCGGCATGTCCTAGAACCAAAAATTCGAAGACATGTGACATCCGTCAATCCGCACTGGGCCCGCGCGGTAGATTATGGCCCATTCCCTCTCCTAGAGAGGAGGCCTGAGTCCCAGCAGTGGGAACATTATAAGGCCAACATTATAATATTAAGTTGAAGTTGATTGATATCTATCCAGTAACAGACCATCATCATATACCCTTGTCCCATGTTACTTGGGGCGCTGCAACAAGCTTTTTCTTCCCATCTTTTTAATAGTTTTAGCCGTATAGCCGCCTTATCCCATACAATCCATCCATCTTTCCTTTGACCTCCCTCTGCTTCTCCAGCCATCCTCACGTATATGCATAACTCTTTTAGTAATTTGCTTTCATCCCTCCTTCTAATATGCCAAGATAAACGATTCCTTCTTTTTACTTTTCAGGCACTGCCCCCACTTTCAAACTTGCTCTAATATATATTCATTCCTCATCTTATCCATTCTTATCACTCCACACATCCATTTCAATATTCTCATTTCCGCTACATGTAATCTTTTATCATCCGTTTTTTTCACAGCCTAAATCAATATTCTGATCCATACGGTATAACAGGACTTGTACTTATATTATACAATTTAACTTGAGGCCTGTGGGCCTTTAGTTGTTGTGATTTTAGTATCGACCAACCAGTTTATCGATCAAATATGTTAAAAAAATGCAACCTATTGCATTTACTGTTTTATTAGTGCTGTTACTTATATCAAATCAAATTAAAATTGATCAAAAAATAAACGTGAAGTTTGACGTTAGTGTTGAGACGACTGCTCCCAATAGCCCCTACTTTCATTTTTCTCCACCGCGACTTATCGTCACGAATAAGTTAGAGTCTATGTCGGATGTTTCCAGGTATCCTCTCTGATGAAAATATTTCAAAAGTTTTTTCCTACCTACTTTCTACAAGCTAATGAGTATTTTTTGCGACTAATGGTAATAAACAAACGTGATTGTCCCTGAACTGGTTTTTTATTGCAATCTAATCAAATAAATTATAGAATAATGAAATTAATGGCCCGCATGTCCTTCTTGATAACAACCTAGGTAATGAGGTATAACTTTCTACGCTTTAATTTCATTTCGAAACGTTGTTTTCCAATTTCAAGTTACATTATTAGCTTCAATAAAAACCTTGAAAATAAATCTAACCAAAATTTTATCCCCGAAATGTTTGAAACGCATTTTTAGAAACCTATATTCTTAGGTCTCAATGTTATCGAAGATAATTGATTACTTCAAATGCAAAGCAACACCAAGACTGGAATCTAGTATCTAAGGACAGGCATCTAGGAATTTACGAGCTAAACACAATATTACAGATACTTGAACACACAAGATGCTATAAGCCAACGATAATGAAATTCCTATACAGCTCCTATATATGGAGCATAGGATATAGTCCAATTGCTTTTCCTCTAGCAACTCATGAAAGTCAATGCATTGTCGGCATTGTTTTGTATTATACGTAGGTGTGGAATGGGCTGCTACATAACTATAAACTTATTGAGTAATCTTTGCTCGTAGGTTTTATAAGCATTGGCATGGTAATCACGTTCTTGGATAGTGTAAGTATGTATCGTAGCGGTAGATGAATTGTCGAAATATTGGTAAACCGTTTTTTGGACAGGATGTCTAATTGTGCCGATTACGGAAAAAGTACCTAATCCGTTAACGGGACCCAAAACGGGATTCCGGGGTTCCAAATGATGGTATCATTCCGTTCCAATCATGGTTCCAAATGACATGAGTATACCATCATTCAGAACTTCAATGACTGATTTTATAAAAGTCAGAAAGCCTTCAAGTTTCTAAGGAATAAAAAATTGTTATGGCCTTTTTTTGTCAAACCCCCATTTTTATTCTTTCTATAAATTATATCAGGCTATTCAGAATCTAATTAAATTACTTATCTAATGTCTTTTGCCATGTGACCTGATTCTTTTGTAACAACATCTATGTCACCGTATATGAGCTTAAAAACCTACATCGCGGTGGAGTTCTCCAAGCTATTAGAACATAATTATAATACAATAGTTGTTGATGTTCCCAAAAAAACCATGAAGGTGTTCAGTTGATTCGTGGTTTTTTTTTGTGTACATTAAAGAATTAAAGAACTATTAGGTATCTATCTGGTCGGAGGATCCTCCCTTTTCAATAAAGGTTTGTCGGAATTTACACCATGTTCTACATAACAAAAAGTCGTCATCATTTCATCAATCAGTAGAATGCCCTAGCTTATTTCTATCGATTGAACGAATGATCTATTTTGATGAAAGATTGGAAGAAAATATGAGTAAAATTGTCGGTATGAATATGATTAGCGCAGAAGAATTGTAAAGAAACGTCTGAAAGATTGTATGAAGGGAGATATATCTGGAAATGGGGTGACTGCTGAAATTATGACTAAAAGATAATACAGTACTAAGGAACAAGAAGAAGAAAAAGAAGACATGTCGGTAGGGTCTACACTTAATAATAAAATAATGAGCAAGAAGAGACTTATGATTCTCATAGTTGTTAAACACTTTTGAGGAGTCTAAAGCCAGAACAGTACTTAATCAAGATTAACTTACCAAATAGTCCTTTCGGTTGGTAGTGAGAAGTGTAGGGAACCTATTCTTCATGAACTGCGCCAGCTGCTGCGTCATCATATACCCTTCGCTGGTGAGGTCTCCGGCGAACGTCTTGTTGATCCGGGTATTCCACTGCCATTGTTTTAGGAGCTCCAGATCCGCGTCGCAGAAGCGTTGCTGTGGATGAAGTAGTAGATTGAAAACGTGACGATATAGCGGGAACTACACTAGACCGATGATTACGTAGGCCACACTTTGACGTCTACTCTCTTTCTCCAAAATACGAACTTTCCACCGAAATTTCGTCGGAAAAAAGCAAAAATCTATCTATCAAGATCATGTTTTTTTTGTCGAAACATTACGAATTAGAGTAGATTTGGAGAATCGAATCGTTGAATCAATTTCTTTGATTCGAAATTTCGGAAAGTAATGGAACCGTGGTACGAAACACGTGAATTTTCGGTCGACACTTTGTATTTCGAAGAAAGTAGACGTCCTGTTTTGTACTTAGAACGACTTCGCGTGGCGTTGCATGGTGTGGATCTAATGTAGCTCTACAAGTCTAGTTGTCATATAAAATGTGTGGAGACCCCACGCGCCCAGATCGGCGTATATGGCCCACGCGTTCTACCTTATCTCTAGTGAATTGTGTTGTAAAGGATCAAAGTCGTCATTGGATACAGAAGTTTTTACAGGGATTTTAATTTATTCCATAAGCCTTGAGCATTGATGCTACGTTGGCGGAGCTTCGTTATTGCACCATTTCATTCCGCCAAGCCCATTCCATCATCAGCCCACTAGACGAAGGGACGTTGCGCCACCGGTACTTGATAGGTATCTCAACTACATCCGCTAAAGGGTGAAGTGAGAGGTCGTGTCTGACTTTTACTGATTAAAACCCTCCTGTATCCTACAGTTACCCTTGGAGTTCCAAGGCTACGGAAAATCTTTTGCGTGGGCAAACGTTGTCATTACCGCCGAGGTGGAATATGCGCCCGAGCTAAAGGCGAGGACGCTATGCATATAATATGTATTTGCAGTTTCTTAAGCCCAATTGCCCAAACGACTTTTTTCAGCAAAAAAAATCACGAACATAATGTGAAAAACTTGTTCTCGGATTCTCATCGGAGCGACAAGATCGATTTTTGTGGAGCGGCCCAGCGACTGACCAACGTGCGTGGGGAGTGCCCAGCAACCAACTTGATGTTAAATACTGGTGTTCCTATTATTGAATAGGCTTATTAGTTGCCCGAGTATTTTTCCGTACTAGTGAGAAATATGTATATCTTATTGCGTGTCTAGAAACGGTAAGGTAGGGGGCAGTTCTGGATTGAGTGTGTTGAAAAATAAATATGACCATAGATATGATTACGACCATGTTTGTACCTTCAATTATGATACTTTGTTTAACATACTTTACATTAAAAATGTGTGGAACTTCGCAAATCAATTAAACATCACAGCCTGATAATGGTTAGCTCTGTCAAGAATACCTACTTAAAAAGTGCTAATAGTAGGCCTCAAACCTTGTGGAACTTTACCGAAATCGTACACAGAACCGTAGGAGGTACATTTCCATAGCTTTAGTCAAACTTCCAAGGTTAAGTAAGGCGAGTAAACTATGAGTATTTGCACATGTCTACGAGACCAAATAAGCTGGACATACAACTTCGTAAACCGTTATATATGGAGGTACATACTCCGTCGAAATGCTGAGTTTTATGACGAATCTATATTCTATCTGCACACATTTTGTTTTTGGAAAATAATTGCAAACACTAATAAGAACCTACTTATTTCTTGTTTTCATCAACACAAACAACTGCTTTATACTCATAGGGATAAATTAAATTTTATAAATTCCCTACTTATTCCTAAGTGATCCTATTCGGCTCTCGATAATGTAGATACGATTGTTGCAGCGCTGAGTGTCTGAGGCCCAAATGCTGAGTTGGCAATGGCTGAGAACATGTTAAGATAAATCGCCAGGCCTAAGCAAAAATTCCTGTTGTTTCTACAAACGACCTGTGTGCACTGCTTTGGCACCGACCAAGAAGGAAATCTTGTCGACGTTAGACACGATGCGTGAAGTTGCTATGATGCGGTAGGAGGGCGGGGTAGGTGAGGGGATGCCACTACATTTTCGAGCCTAGATCCAACAAAATTCTTATCGTGTACATGATGAATTAATCTCAGGTATCTGCCGCAGAAACTGCGAAATTTCTTAGCGTGTACAAACGCCCTAACCTTTTTGGTTTGGGCACGCTCAGTGCAGCAAATGGTTTTTGAATCATACCGTACTTAGAACTCTGCTGGTTTTCCTTGATTTTGGGTTGTGACTCAGTCGAATAAAATATAAGTAGAGATTCTATTTTCTTAGGTATATATTCTAGGGTGCCTGTGAAAATTTCAAGACATATACATAAATTACTTATAGATTGATGTTTTAGTCTTACTTACATTAGTGGTCGCAAAGTTGCGTTGCTGGTAGTTGGTAACTATGTCATTCCTAAGTTCTCCAAGTTTCATTAGCTCATCGATTTCATTGGCTTCGGGGTTATGCGAGCCGTGGCGAGCTAGCATCCAAAAGGCGATTGGCTTGCATCCTGAAAAGAAGCAAACCTTTTAAAATCATTTTCTATTTTTGGACCGACTGGACAAATTAAGAAATGATCACCTACTCGTTTCTTATTTTGTCTACGTCAGCTGATTGCCAAAAAGTTGTAAGAAAGTCGCATGCGATGGTACGGCCATATGCATGCGCATGCGATGGTCGTCATCTCGTTTATGGATATCCATAAACGATCAAATATGCAAAAAGAAATCCAGCAAGCGAGTCTGAGAGCACAGACATATCAGAACAGAGCTCTCTGGCGGAAAAGTACAAGTGGACTCGACTATAGCTAAAGTATGAAGATCGTTGAACAAAGAACACGAAGAAAACTATACTTAATTTGTTATAGGATGGTTTCGGTGACAGCTGTCAGATTCATACAATGTAGCTATCTATCCTTTTCTTTCATCTTAATGATGCATATTTTCGTCCTGCTGTCACCCAACCCATGCTATGTAAAAAAGACTATAGTAGATAATTTTGAGTAGGAATTGAGTTTTCGAGTGGAGGAAAAATAAAGGAGACATTGAAAAGAGCAAATTCATGTGTCAATGGGGGTGAAGGGTGGGGAAAAACTAAATACACAGCCGTCATTAAGTTTGAATGGACGTATAATTTCCGTCTGTCAGAAAATAAGTAGGTTATGCCTAACAAATTAGTCTGTAGGATATACGAATAGGTACTAACGATAAAGTAGGTAGGCATAATAGTAGTGGTTAATTACGATGACTTATTTAGGTATATATAATTTTTGTGGAAAAAACATTAGATATTTTTTACTCGTAATCGTTACATCCCATTATAATGCGTGGGTTTCTAGATAAAAAACAGGTCATATTTAAAAGTTTCTGTTTTTAATTTTCTACTCTTTTTTCCTAGGTACTGTATTCATGGTATTTACATATTTTTTTGCAGCTTTGCTTTCGCAGGTATGCTAAAACTTGGAAGATAGAGACGGTACGCAAATACGCGCTTTACTCGTGGAGTTGCGGATACCAGCCCCGTTACACCTGCTATACTAATTTGGAAGAGAATTCTTAATAAATCTATTTTCAACAATTTGTTTTATCTTTTCCTTATTTTATATCTGTTTGTGTGTGCATATTTTTTTAATAATATCTACCTACCTACGAAAGATCTAGGCTGTAAGAAAACTAATAGGTAAGCACGATCTAGCACACAAACATTTGTCCAGGGTGGGAATCGAACTCACGACCTCCGGCATAGCAGTCAAGGTCACTAACCACTAGACCAACACGCCAGTCAGTACGGCTGTATATATTTTTTTTATCTTTCAAACATTCCATTTATACATGCAATAATTATTAAAAAAAATCAAAGTGAACTACTTACTAAAGTCAACCTAAAGCAGACTAAAGGCATAGCATAATATGGCGTTGTATGAAGCCGTATTTTTCCTCCGAATAAATTCATAAAATACCCGGGAAAACCAATTTAAAGCTAGGGCCAAGCAGCGTAAATAAAAACTAGATACAGTAATCATTATTTTTTTCTACTTGCATATAAATAAACCATTAGTTCTACATTATACTTACCAGCAGTCTTTTGTGCCAGACCTGTGTACATAGTAAAAAATTAATAAAGTAAACAATCATGTATTGTGTTACGTCGCAAGCAAAACTCGGTTGTTTTGGACAAAATTAATTTTGACTGTAAGTCAGTGTAATTGGTCAGACGTAGTTTTAACTTTAAGAGTTGGTCATAAGTAGTTTTTTGTTATTTAAAGTGGTCAAAAGTAAATTACTTAGTACATATTTTAAAACTAATAATCATCACTAACATTAGATAGTTAAGATGATTATAATTTCAGCATCCTTTTAGAATTAATGGGTTGTGGAGGTCTGGTAGGCAGCCGCTCCTCTTAAAATGCTGGTATTCAGCTAAATCCAGCTTGACTGGAAGCCGACCCCAATATAGTTGGGATATGACTAGGTAGATGATGATGCTCATGATCCTTTCTGAATTAAAAGAGCATTAATTAATAGAATAGGGCTTGTTATGTGGTTTTGGTGTAGATAATTAGATGAAATGCCATTGATATATCGATTAGACACTTCTCAGAACCGTGAACTAAATCTTAGACATAAATGACATTAGTTTTTTACCGTCGTTCGAGCCGAGTGTCGTCTAAGATTGACAGAAATATCTTCAATGCCAAACTGAAACTTTCCGTCGCAAAATCACAAATCTTTAAATCCGCATCTGCGTTCTTTTAAAGAGTCTTCTATTTTTAGTCCCGTATATTACATCAATGCATCCGGGTGTGCATGTCGTCTATCTACAAGGTGACCCGTTTATAGGTATTGATCCAATTTAATTTTTCTATAAATTATAGTATATTGATAGAAACGTTTAGAAAAAACATTACTTCTGCAAAAATCTATTCTAGTTTAGAACATGTGATCTGACTTTTTTGAAGTTCATAAAAAAAAGTCCACCTCGAGCAAATTTTCAGTAGTACCTCTATATTATTTTTCATATTTCGTTTTCAAAAAATAATTGTTGAACAAAATTAAAAAAAAACAATTTTTCTGAGGAATATACACGAATATGGTGCAAGTTGCACACAAGTGACAGGAATGCACTACTTCTAAACCTAATTCCATTTGCATCAGTTAAATAGGATTTTACAGAGTATAGACTAAAAAGATAATTACTATTTTAAACGGGATACTCTGTATTTATTTAAGTCCAACACCATCTTACCAACACATAGCAACTTCCGCAACTTTATCCCATACGTTCCCGGAACACCACGGGAACTTACTATGGCAGGTACATCTTGGGCATTAAAAATAGATTACCATGTGCCACATGGTGTTTTATTTGTATTGCTTGTCATTATCTTTGCTGATGTGGCAGTAAATCAAAACATTGAGATGCTCTCTAATTTCCTATAGAGTTGCTTCCGTTTTATATTTGTAAGTATATCCTGTCTTTTTGTGTACATAAATTAACTTACTAGGTATCTGTTTGCCTAATGCTAAAATTGGTATTCATCATTATATTTAACACACATTCTTATTGACTACTATTAGTGTCTGTCTATGGCACTGTAGCTCATAGAGGAGTGAACCGAGTTAAATGCAGTTGTTTGAATTTTACTATTCCATATTAAATGTAACTTCCATAGAAAAGGGAACATCTAGTTTAATCCAATTTTTGCCATTTTCCGGGCACTACTTGCTTCAATTTATTTTTTCCTCAAACTCGTATTAGGAGTATAACGAACATACACACTAATTATTTCACAAATACAACCAACGACCAGAAGAAAGCCCACTATACGACATACGTTTACTATCTATGAGAGGAACAGTTGCCTTAGTTATTAATATTTTTAATGTTGTTAACTGTCATTGAAGCCTGGACCTGTACCCTGACGTAGCTAATTAGTAATTGCTCTGATTCAGAGGGCACTAGTCTGCGCTTGATCTTTACGAGAACGATGGCAGATTAAGATTAGGACTGTGCGAGAATCATTTCAAGGAGATGTAGGTACTGTAGTGTTTCATGAGGAGATTTAAATGGCTTAGAATTCGTTACTCGTGGTACCTATGTTTTGAATAAAAGGCATACTGATAAGATCACGATACCCACAGCACCGATTAAATTGCAGATCATGGTCAGTAATGCAGAGTAAATTAATACGTGTTTCATCAAAAGAGAACAACGATGATTTTAATTGCAATTGAAATATCGTGCAAGAAGATCCTTCGACCAAGAGTCACTTATTCAAGTCATGCTTCAGGAAATACCTGGGTATTTTCATATAACTTTATGGAAATTGGGTAATAATTTAGTTTAAATTTTAGAATATTTCTTTTTCTTTTTCTCAGGTGGCCAAACGCCACGCCTACATGGATTATTCCGATCTGTCACCCCGCTTTGTCCCCTTAGCGGGACAGATCGGACAAAAAAGTTTGATCGGTCCCCCTGTTAGGAATGAGGGGACAGTTCGAACTTTATTTTTTCCTTAACAGTTTCATCTGTCCCCCTATCATTGCTAGGGGGACAGAAGAAACTTTTTATTCCTATTTGTCCCCCATAGAATTTAAATGAATTCTCTAAAGTAATTCTACACGTTATAAGCTTACTTTCAAGAATTAAATAAAAGAATAGTGGTTTGGATTATTATAACTCACGAACTGTATTTTAATAAATTATAAATATTTCTTTTGTTTCACAGTCCCATAAATCACGTAGTAGGTATTCCAGGTATAATAAGTATAATAACAATCAGTCCTCCGATTTGACTTCATATTACAAATGTTAATTTTTACTAACAATATGTTAACTTTTAGATGAGGAAATGTTCTTAATAAGAAAATTTTACGTGTTTAGATAATTTTCAGTTTCTATTATGGTAATTTAAATAAATTCAAAATTTGACGTTTCCATTCCTGTAAGAATTATCAAACAAAATAAAATTTATGTCTGTGCTCTGTATGTCAGTACTATAGTTAATATCAAAACTTATTTTGCGAATAACTTTAAGTTTATTATTATTTAAAAGTTTTCATTTGTAACTAGACTATATGAAGTCAAATCAGAAGACTGATAAGTGTAATATGTACAATACCTACTGTGATTTATTGGACTGTGACTGATTCTATGAATCAATAACAAAACAAAATATTCTTATTATTAGTTAGTAGAAGGATATAAGACTGATTGTAATTGTATCTACTATACGTACCGTGATTTATGGGACTGTGGCTGATTAATAGATAACAAAAGAAATATTTGTAACTTATTTAAATACAGATGATTATAAACCTAAACCACTGTTCATTTATTTAATTTTTGAAAGTAAGCTTATAACGTGTAGAATTACTTTTAAGAATTCATTTAAATTCTATGGGGGACAAACAGGAATAAAGTTTCTTCTGTCCCCCTAGCAGTGATAGGGGGACAGATGAAACCGTTAAGGAAAAAATAGAGTTCGAACTGTCCCATCATTCCTAACAGGGGGACAGATCAAACTTTTTTGTCCGATCTGTCCCCCTAAGGGGACAAAGCGGGGTGACAGATCGGAATAATCCGCCTACATCACCAGACCTTCATATACAGATCGATTGGCGATAGAAAAGAAGAACGTCCGAACAACTAATGATGATTACAAATTACCAACACATTGCATGCTCCTCTAACAATAAGACCTCATAATAGGTACCTACAACGTGCCAGGTCAAGCTCATAACTAAGATTGATCGACCTATTAGCCGCCATTTGTCAATCGAACGAGCTCCTCTATTATGTAGAGTGATATTCGCCACTATTAGGTTATTGGGAGCATTCTCTGTAATTAATTTAGGTACAGGTAAAATAATTTAGGGAAATTGGGTTTAGGAGACCTGGTCTTTATATGCACTGACCTAGGGCTAAGTGGGGCAGTGCCCCGGGTCCCCAAAACTCGGGGAGCCCCCAAAACCTGATAAACAATCCTTTTCTAATTTGAAATATTTCGTGATTGATCGATCTATTAGCCACCGTTTGTCAATCGAACAAGCTCGTCTACTATTAGGCTATTGGGAGCATTCTGTGTAATTAAGTTAGGTACAGGTAATAACTTTTAAAGAAAATGAGATTAGAAGGCCTGATCCCTATATTGAAACCATATGTACAAAAACGTTTTGGGAACACATTTACTGTGCTAACAGCTACGGAACGGAGTTTCCTCGGAGTCGGAGTGTTTGCTGATAGCTAAAACCTGTGAATAGGTTACTAGACAAGCGTGCACCTGATATTAAGATAGTGTAATAGAGAGCCTATTAAAAAACAAAATAATAAAACATCTGATACAGTTTTGGAATTATGACCCGCATGCGGGCAAAGCATTTCCAAATTCCAACTGGTATTTTTCATAGTCTAAGAACAACAAAAATTAAACGGGTAGTTCGTTTATTTAAAGTTAGGTGGACTTAATGTAGCCGAATTCTCTACTAAGTAGATCTAAAACAGACCATAGTTTCCAATTCGATAAAATCTTACTAAACAGCAGAAGCTTGGCAGACAACTTAAGAAAAAATCTACGTTGAAATGTTAGCAGCTATTTATCGTAGCTTCACTCTTGTTTCTAAGCTTTCTAGTCTCATAATGGGTTCCTCCTGTAATAGCACCTCACACCCTCCATGTCTATCTATTATAGTAACAATAGCTGCAAAAGTGTGTCATGTAGTACCTCCATCCCACCCCTGCTGTTATTTCACACTTTCACACTGAGCATTCGATGTTGGATAAACTTAGCTAGATAGGTATACAGATTAACCCTGTTTCAGCTTGTTTACTTGGAATGGCTTTATAGGGTGGACCATGAAACGAACTAGAATGTTCTTAATGAAAGATACGTTGTACTTAGTTATTTTAGTCATTTTGCAAAAAGTTTTAGGTATATCTAGCTGAAATAATAGGCTTGGGGAAATACCAAAGTGGTTGGAATCTCCATGATCTATTTGATGAGTCTTCAACATTAGGCCGCAAGATTGTTCAAAAGAGTTATCGCAGCCATGTCAATCGACCAATCAATCAATCAAAAACTTTTACTTAAGATAGACCATTTTCAGGCACTTCAGAATCGTCAAAACGTCAGTCAGTCAAAAAAAAGGAAGCTAAATTGAAAGCGTAGAAAAAATAATTTTAATTAAAAATTAAATTTAAATTTCTAAATCTAACTAATTCTAAAATTAAATCTTTTGAATAAAATCCAGTTAAAAAAGGAATCCCACATAAAGCTTAGATCTCAAGGGAAAAGAACGTGCAATAAACACAACAGGGCTATTGTAGTAATACGAGTGGGTTTTAGTAAGTAAAAGTCTAAAACTACCTCTCAGAAGTTTAGTTTTAGACTTGGGATTGCCAACTATACTTATGACAGGGTGATGCGAAATATCACATTCGATAGTTGATCCTCTTGATTCCTATCTATTGATGGCTATTTAGCTGTACCTGCACATTTGAGCAGAATTATAAGGCAATAACCGATAAACCGATAATAACACTGAAAATACAGTTCGTTTTACACATAATGAAATACATGGTTTATAACGTCCTAGATAACTGTTCACGCAGTTTTAACTTTCAAAGGCCCATCGTTCTTCGGTAATGAAGGTAGTGACGTAATTGGACCACATCCAAAAATTTACAGATACAGATTATAAAGTTAAAATAGGGCATCGCGTCATACGCAATGATATTCTACGTATCAATGTCACTGTATCAATCATAATTAATACGTTTTAATCTTTTTTGTGTTAGTCTTAGGATTACTATTCACAGACGCGTAGCTTCATAGAGGCGAATTCGTTATTGTTCACCTGCGTGAAGATTACATACAAAACTATGAAACTGTCGACTAAGCGGGAACGAGACGACGGTGACAAGGCAACAATGACCAATACGGGTCTCATGAAGCTACGCGTCGGTAGACTGTAGGTAATAAAATGTTTTGTTACAACCAGTGCTAATAGAGCTATACCTACTTTGGAAACTAAACGATACGTTTTGAATAACTAACGCAGTTATGATATCAAGAAGGAAACATTCGTATTGTTGCATATCGAACTATTGTTATACTTATAACATAAACCCTAGTATAGTGTCAGGAGGAAACGATAGTATCATATGTTTGGTCGATCCAGAATCTGTTATTTGGTATCTTAGTAGCCGAAACCAATAACCTACCTATCACATATCGGAGATTGAAAAACAAATGAAACAACAGAAAACATGTATAATTTTTGTATTTTATCATTTGTTTTACTATCTCCGATATGTGACAGATAGGTTATTGGGTTCGGCCGTAAGTGATTTCGAACCTAAAGATGTCCAGGAGAAGAGCGAGCTCCATCAGAAACGAATATTGTCAAACGTCTAACATTGAGCATAATTTGCGGAAAAACTACACATACCTAATACCAGGGGCGTAGCTACCGCCGTATCTGCCGTATCAATTATACGGGGCCCCCGGGCCACGGGGGCCCCCATAGTGTGTAAGGAAAATAAATAAAAACGTTCTAATTTATTTTATTTTACAAATGACAAAATTCTATAAAGCAAATACTTTTTTTCCCGTCTTAAGCGTGCGTTCAAAAGTTGGCAAAACTACATCGTTATGGCGGGCTGCGGGACTACTTACTTACGTACAGTCAGCATTAAAAGTCGATGAACAGAATCAACATAACAAAACACCTGTTCGCAATAAAATGTGTTTCATCTGTTCAAAATAAAATGTTTTGTTATGTTGATTCTGTTCATCGACTTTTGATGCTGACTGTACTTAAGAACTTCGATGGGACAAGAACGGCTGTCAGACCTCTCACTATTGTCCATAGAGGCAGAAACATTAGAAAAATTAAAATCGTCATCAGCCATAAATGATTTAATAAATCAGTTTGCCGAAAAAAAAGCAAGGAGAGTGAATATTTAAAATTTGATTTTTATTTGTAAAATGGTTAAATTATGTTATGATAAACAAATATTTCTTTTCACAATGTATTTTTTCTTTTGTGAAAAATCTTTACCCCCATATAAGGGCCTCCAAACAATTTTTTTATACGGGGCCCCGACAAGGCACGCTACGCCACTGCCTTGCAGTACTTCAAGAAAATCAAGGCTACAGACATTTTGCTACAATAATGTTATTTTTTATTATTTACATAATAATCAGTGTAACAAATCCGTGATGTTATCTGCAATAGGCACTTGATGTCAGGTTAACGTACTCAGTTTTTATTCATGAAATGTTTCACAATACGCGACGGTAGTGTGAGAATAAATCACATATTGTGTTACAGGGGTGAACGTGCTATGCGCGTCTGGTGCGAGAAAAATGGTAATAAGTTGGCACCTAGGTACGTATTAGCCTGTTTAAACAATGCTCCTTAAGAGAGCTAACACTAAAAAGAGAAACGAGACAACACTGAGAGAATCATCGTATTAAGAAACAGATGACAATGAAAAGATAAGAAAGCATAAATAAATTACAAAACCAGCTATTGTGTTTGCTCAGTTAATTTCTCAATCTAACCTGGGGTTTGAGAAAAATATGACGAATCTCTGGGAAAGAGATAAGCTGTACTTAGCTGGTCGCCTGTGGTACTCTACAGGCGAGATCTAGACATAACACAAAATAACATTGGTCGAAATGGGAAAACGATGGTCAAAAAGCGCTACCGATATGTCACACAGTAAATCCACAACATATTGGGCGTTATCGCTGCAAGAATGTCCAAATGTCTACATCCCAAGGTCTACCAACTAATAAAACTACTTCTAACTACACGCTGTCACGCCTGGCTACACCCATGTTTGCTACAATTAGTTTATAGTCCAGTCACATACGAATAAACGAATAGCAATCGTAAAGCCTGGACTGTGGGACAAAGCTGCCGACAAAACTTATAGCCCAATTAACGTCTCGTATATACTTGGGTAGGTGCGTGGAGAATGGAGATTAGTCATCCCTAATCTCCAAGGCGTCCCTATTGCATTGCTGGTCATGTGTCACCAAGATCATTAGCAAGGTGTTAAATTCCTTGAGCTGAACGAAAGAGAACCCTGGAACGCAAAGAAGGAAAAGGAGTGGGTTTTAGTCAGTAGAAGTGTGACATCAATAGAAGTCTGCTCTCCCGCTCTGAGAAGTAATTTTGATGATTTCACACCTTAAAAAAGGAAACTTATCTAAACCCTTAATACACTAATCAGATCGAGTCGGGTTATGTATGACATTACATTTTCGGGAGTAGATATAATATGTCTCTGGAAGTGAACTGTTAATTTGTAGAATTATGTTGTCTCATCTAAACTGTCCCTAACTTTATAAAATCTTAGAGATTGCAGAATCCAGATCTATATCTAAATAAGTACTTGTAACAATTCGTGCAAATAGCTAACCATATCTGTACTTTTTTTGTCTTCAATTAGTTTTATCTCAGTACCCAAATATTCGTTAGTGAATAGGATTCCAGTTTCCGCATCGGTTCTCTTTAGTTTATCTCGGTAGTCAATCTAGATAGATCGTTGTCCATTATAAATTGCGCTTCCTGCATTAAAATAACAATTAAAATGTTTATTTTTAGAGTTCATGTGTTTTTTTTTTTTTTTTTTTTTTCCGGTAGGGGAATCATCAGAATGACTTCTCCCACTCTTGGGCGGAGCGGGAGGGCGTGTCAGACTCTTACTGACTAAACCCCTACCCCGTTCCTTCGTTACCATCGATCTGGGGGACACGGTGACAACCTTTCGGATACCGTGTTCCCTAGAGGCTTTGGCCCTACCGGGCCCTTACAGTTTGCTGACATCTCCTTGAGGCGCGCGTGGAACAGAACGCGCCGTCGACGACTAGGCTCGGTCCAGATTATTACCAGACTGCCGGACGGCGAGCTACCCAGCGCTCGCTATCCGCGAGCCCGCGCCTACGGTGGTCGGAAATCGGGATCGGGATCTCGGCGGCGGCGGCGTGAGTTCCGTTGCCTCACGCGGTCGGCAGCCTCCTTCGCTAACATTACTGCTTCGCAGAAGGAGGCGACCGCGTGCCACCCCTCCTCGCTCCGGACCATGGCCTCTACCAGGGCCCGGCGCGAGAGGTCACCGCCGCCGATAGCCTCCACAAGGACACGGCGGTGCTCCGCCCAAGCGGGGCACACCTCTACCGTGTGCTCCACCGTGTCCTCCGGGCGGTCCACACAGTGGCGAAGAGTTCATGTGTGATGTTTGGTCAGTGGATTGTCCGATTTCTCTAGCGATAAAGTTTATTTTGTGAGAGATATGACAATTATTTCTTTATCATCATTAATACTATTTGCAATGGTATCCACCATAGAATCTACTATTGTTTGTATTATTTGTACACTAAAAAAACTATTTTCATCTGTAAAGAATTTGAAACCATGTTACATCTATTATGTACCTACATTGTACAGACAATCTATCAGCTAATGGGTTGTGGAGGTCTGGTAGGCAGCCGCTCCTCGTAAAATACTGGTATTCAGCTAAATCCGGCTTGACTGGAAGCCGACCCCAATATAGTTGGGAAAAGGCTAGGCAGATGATGATGATTGTACAGACAATCTATATAATTTATCTAGCTAGGTAGTTCAATTTTCCTTGATTCGTTAATTGTTTGATAGGTATTAGTTAATTGATGGTCATAGGTGGTATGTAGCCGTTGTTAGAGGAAAATATCCTTGGAATGGAATATAAATCTGATTCTAACGATGTAGCTCGTTCAGCATTCGATTTTTTTTTATTTTATTATGTAACATAAACTAGTGCTTGTCTGCGATCCCACCATGGTAAATGATAAATAATATTTATTTTGCAACTAGGTTTTCACAAACACTTTTACACGTCAATTTTCTTTTAAGGTAAGCAGTGATGCAAATCGTTGACGGTGAGACACACTAGTTTAGATTTTAGAAATGCTTGACAAATATTCGACAGTTAAGTACTAGGCAAAGTTTTAAAACATTAAGATTTTGACTTTGATCAAGAATCTAGATAGAAAATAAACAAGAATGATTCTTTTAACACAGATATACGACGCAGAATTATACAAGCAAATCGATTTCCCGCCTTTCTGTTAGTGTTTGACGGTAAACAAATCTTGCAAATTGACCGCAGGCCACAGTTTACATTTGTAAATACCGTTACTTCTCTCTACGCGTAACCGATTCAATCGCGATGTAAGAAATCAAAGTATGTATGTAGGCTCCGGGACACATAGCCTTATGAAGCTTTTATATAGAACTAGTGACCCGCCCCGGCTTCGCACGGGTGTAAATTTATGAGTGTTACTCTACCATACTATGCACGTATTATACATTCCTCTTGAATCACTCTATCTATTAAAAAAACCGCATTAAAATCCGTTGCGTAGTTTTAAAATTTTAAGCATACATAGGGATATAGGGACAGAGAAAGCAACTTTTTTTATCCTATGTAGAGAAAACACGCATGATTAATCAGCTTAGGTAGCCCAATTATCTTTTTTTATGTGAAAAAATCATCTTTATCTTCTCCCGCTCTGGGAGAGCGGGAGGGAGTGTCAGATGTTTACTGACTAAAACACTGTGTTCCTCCAGTTGGCCTTTGTATTCCAGAGACGCGATAACTCTTTAGAACAATCCTATGACCTACATTACGAGTGGAAATATTTCCAAATTAACGCCTAATTCATTAGTCATTATTTTTAAATTTCTTTTATTGTTTTATTTATTTATGAAAAGTAAATAACAATATATCGGCAGAATTTACAATGTTAATTTGACAGCGATTTATGATTATGTAGATTTTAATCATATTTGAATAATGATTAATGTGCAATAGGTACATTAGCATCTAATGATGGAATTGACTCTGTTTATGAATTTTTCAGAATATTTAAATAGTCATATTGAAATAAATCATTTACGACTATACTTACTAATTAATTATTTAATAAAATGTATAAATATGCTGAAACTATTCACAATGGAAGCCCGATAGAATACGGGACGCATGATGCTAAAATTAAAAATAGTTACGAGTTTCCTAAATTATGAAATTCCCAATGAGCTATAATATATATTATGTTTCAGAATCAGAGATAACTATATGACATGCGAACGGATTACTGAGAAAAATGAAGGTACAATAAAGTATTTATAGCTTATATTTTTTTTAAGTTTGCACTAATAATTTCTTATATATTTCGTTCGTTATCAATTAAATCCATGAAATAAAGAAGACATTTTTTCGACCACTAACGATATATAGTAGTAGGTAGTTATATGATTTGTTGCAAAAATTGTCTTATGATTATACTGCTGAAACATTATTAACAATCATTTCATAATTGTAAACCTAAAACTACAACCAAATTCAATACCGTTACACGTCTGTATAAAGGCTATCTAAATTGTACTTAATTAACTCACAAGTTGTACAAAGATCTTTCTAAACGCCTTATTGACACTTCGCGTGACCCAAGGGCTGGCTTTTACCTCGGACAGAGGATAAGCATTGCCATACAGCGTGGCAATGCCGATGCCGCCAGTCTTTTGGGCACATTACCGGTCGACAGCGATGTGAAAGAGTTTTTTGACGCCTTACTTTAAGTTAGTTTTTTTGTAGTTAGTTTAATTAGTTTAGAGTTTTTTATTATGCTGTAAATAAATATTGTATAATTTCTGGCTTAAATTAAATAAGTATTAACTTATCTGTGATCATCTTCAAGGAGAAACTGGCTCCTGAGATACAAGTATTTATTTTACTTAGTTTAGGAGTCAAATGTTCATTTAATTTGCATCGGCGTTTGTACAACTAATGTATCGGCTTGTCCTATATTGTTACTGTGTGTGTTAAAATGTACAAATAAATAAATTATTGTTCCCTCTTTATTCATTTTGATATCTATCTATATATACAGGGTGTAAAAAGACCGATCACAAAGCCGATAACTACACATTCTGTACATGTAATTAAGTAACTTAGACCAAAAAATATTGCTGGGAAAAAACTTTTTTTTTTCATCATTAAAAAATAATTTATTAATAAATAACTTCGATCAGCTGCGCGTTCGGCCGCTCGCGCTTGGTCGTTGAACTGATCGCTCGCTTGTGTGTGTGTGAGGCGCTCGTTGTGTTTAGTTTTCATTGCATTTTTGTGACTTCAAATGCGTAATTTGTCATGAAAAATTGATAATTTTGATAATGTTTGTTCGGAAGAAAGTTTACTAATGATACTTGGAATACAATTCTAAAAAAAAAACGAAAAAAAAATTGTTGACTTTGACCTTCAATATCTCCAGAACTAGTGAATTCCCAGGTATGGTCTAGAAGAAAAAAACTATCCCAGTGATGAGGACTATTTGGGGTTTTCGTTTTCGTTAAGGATCTTTTTACACTCTTTATAAAAGTAAGTCGTGTTAGTTACTCCACTTATAACTCAAGAACGGCTGAACCGATTTAGCTGAAAATTGTCAGGGAGGTAGTTTAGAGCCAGGAGAAGGACATAGGATACTTTTTATCCCGAAAAATTCGAAAAAGAAAAATATGCAAAACTTTTGGTTTCCTATTTATCGATTAGTGTACGGTGGGTAGGGTAGTGTAGGGTAGGTAGGGTAGTGTAGGGTAGGTAGGGTAATGTAGGGTAGTGTAGGGTAATGTAGGGTAGTGTAGGGTAGTGTTGGGTAGTGTAGGGTAGTGCAGGGTAGTGTAGGGTAGTGTAGGGTAGTGTAGGGTAGTGTAGGGTAGTGTAGGGTAGTGTAAGGTAGTGTAGAGTAGTGTAAGGTAGTGTAGTGTAGTGTAGGGTAGTGTAGGGTAGTGCAGGGTAGTGTAGGGTAGTGTAGGGTAGTATAGGGTAGTGTAGGGTAGGTAGGGTAGTGTAGTATGGTAGTGTAAGGTAGGTAGGGTAGTGTAGGGTAGTTTAGGGAAGGTAGGGTAGGATAGGTAGGGTAGTCCTTTGACGGGAGCGAAGCCGCGGGCAAAAGCTACTATACATATAAATTACATTTTTAAATTTTTAATACAAAAAATTAAAAAAACAATTTTAAAATATAAAAAATAGTAGCCCACCGTTATCGGGAGCAGGGTCCAGAGCTGCAAAGAAAAGAACTTCCTATTATTATTATTATTATTTATTATTACATTCTAACTGTTGCCAATAGTGATGAGAAATCTTCATGGTGAAACATTCTGGGCCTCAAGTGTGCTATTAGAATTGTATCTGTATTGTCGATCATTGGCTTCATAATGGTTGATTTTGACAAGTTTGGGTGTTAACTTGTCAAAATCAACAATTATGAAGCCAATGATCGAGAATTCAGATACAATTTTATTTTAATAGCAGACCTGAGGCCCTGGTCTATATGACCGTTTCTTGGCTAGCATCATTTATTCCACTTACGAGTATTTCAATAAAAATCTGGTCAAATCATTAGCAGTAGTATTATGAATAAATTGCTTAGTTTATTGTTAGCTATAAACATTTACTTGTGAGAGCTTTTGTTTTATCATTATAATCATTTTGGCACAGCATGACAATGGTGGAATTGTAAGAATTCTCAACTTCTCAAGGAAATTTCGCATAAATCAATCGCCGATTTCGGAAACCACTGTGCCAAGTATTTTGTTCAAGTAAAATTGTAAAGTGTGAAAATAATACAGTAGTCTGTGATTGGTTAAAAGAAACTCTGGCAAATTGGCTTGACTGAGTCGAATGCTTTTCGAAAGTCTGGAAACACATTAGTCTTTATTATAGGTAATGACGAGCTAATGTCGTAAAATTTCTTCTGAGTGAAAGGAACATATATTCTTAAATATTATGTAGTAAGTACTACTTACGTTTTGGTTCGTGGATTAAAGTGTAAGTTATTAAATTGATGAGTGTTCCTCTGCATTATCAGAGTTAAGATTTGTTTAGGTTTTAGCCTATGTTATGGCCCGCATGGAAGTAGAAAATTATCCCAAGATAATGTACTCCCGGGATAAAGTGTTCTATTTTCTTTTTTTTAAATATATTTTCATTTTTTTTATATTATATTTCTATCTTCGTAGGTGAGCCATGTTTTTTTTATATTTGAGAGTTACGGAGTTACACACATACACTATACACTCATAATCGATCTGCCAAAAAAAGAGACTCCTGCCCGATTTCCGATTTAAAAGCAATTAATTAAGAGTTTTGGAAACTCTACTTTAATTAACCTGAAAACATGTCTCTAGCATTAGACCGTTTTCACATTATCCGATCCGATATCGGTATCGGACGCCGATACGATATCGGGGTAAGTAAAATGTATGAAATGCTGTGCTCCGATATCCGATATCGGGTCGGACAATATGAAAGACAGGTACATATTTCATACATTTACCTTACCCCGATATCGTATCGGCGTCCGATACCGATATCGGATCGGAAAATGTGAAAACGGTCTTAGGTTTTGGTTTTAGGGGCGGTTTACAGAATTGAGTATTTTGAGTTAATATGGGGGACGGGTTTCCGGATTAAATATTTAAATCATAATTTACAGTAAATCATTCCTGAAACCTAATGAGTATTTAGGTCAACTAAACGGGTGTGTAAAATTATTTAGAAAGCCTCGAGTCATTTGTTTTTATGAATTCCAGTCACGTAACTTTTACAGGATTTCGCTATTCAATTAGATAAATGGTCATGTTCGTTTTATTAGGGCCTTGGCGAAAATTACAGAGACAGACTAGTTATTATGAGTAATTCAGCGCAGAACTTAGGTAGGTAGTGCTTTTTGTAATCTCCTAAAACAAAGATTAGGTGATGTTTTTTTTTTTTTTTTTAGTCGTTATAAACTAGTGCTTGACTGCGATCCCACCTGATGGTAAGCAGTGATGCAATCGTCGTCGATGGTGAGGCGCACTAGTTTATTAAAAGCCTATTCACTCTAGCCTTGAAGACACCCAAATCATAATCGGACGGAAAAACCGCAGCAGGCAGATTGTTCCAGTCCCTCGATGTACGCGGTATGAAGGACGAGGCGAAACGCTTAGTCCGGACCGTAGAGGTTTGGACAATGTAAGGGTGGATACCCGCCGTACGACGGCTTGTCCGATGGTGGAAAGGGGATGGCGGAATCAATTCATGCAATTCCTGCGCACACTCTCCGAAATGCATCCTGTAAAAAACCGAAAGGCTGGCTACCCTGCGCCTGTGCTCAAGGCTTTGTAGATTGGAGTTAGCCAAATCTGGATCCCCAATTAACCTCTTTGCACGCCTTTCCACTGAGTCCAAAGCTGCCAGGTGGCATTTTGCAGCTCCAGCCCATATGTGGCTGCAGTACTCCACACACGATCGGACCTGTGCTTTGTATAACATTAAAAGCTGTCCCGGTGTGAAGTACTGCCGGACCTTTGCCAAAACGCCGAGTTTCCTAGCAGCTATCTTGGCCTTGGACTCAATGAACCGCCCAAAGTTCAGATCGGAGGAAATTTCAACTCCCAAGAGCTGAAGGCGGTCGGTGCATTCCAGGGATACATTCCGGAAAGCAGGAGCCAAGGTGAACGGGCTCCTTTTAGCGGTGAATAGACACGCTTGTGTTTTGGTGGCGTTGAATCCCACCAAATTGGCTTCGCCCCACTTGGAGACTGCCTGAAGTGAGTCATTCGTACGCTCTACCATAGCCTCTCTTTCAGACTGGATTAGCTCCCTACTAGCCTGAGTACTCGGCATGTATCTCTCTACAACTGTGCTATCATCTGCATACCCATAGATACCGGGCAGCAGCAGATCGTTGATATGGAGCAGGAAGAGAGTTGCAGAGAGAACAGACCCCTGAGGAACTCCGGCATTAGTTATCATGGGCTCTGATGAGCATCCGTCGACAACAACTCGGAGGGACCGTTCACTCAGGAAGTCTTTTATCCAGTTAATCAGGCCAGGAGAGATGCCGTACGCTGGAAGCTTACTCAAAAGGCTAGCGTGCCATACCCTATCGAAGGCCTTCGAGACGTCTAAGGAGACTGCAAGTCCTTCCCCATTCTTCTCGAGGGCCTCGCCCCACAAGTGAGTGGCATACACTAGTAGGTCCCCAGTAGACCGATTGCGACGAAACCCGTACTGTCGGTCACTGAGGAGATCGTTACCTTCCAGGTATGCCATGAGGCGCGAGTTCAATACACGCTCCATAATCTTGCAGAGTATGGAGGTTACTGAAATCGGCCGATAGTTGGTAGGATCGGCACGACTGCCCTTTTTGGGCACGGGCTGCACGTTGGCAAGCTTCCAGGACTTCGGCACTATACCAGTCCTATATGAGAGGCGAAACAAGCGTGTCAGAACAGGAGACAACTCGGGCGCACATGCCTTGAGAACAATCGCTGGAATACCATCTGGTCCACTAGCCTTATTCACGTCTAGACGACACAGTGCTCTCAGAACCTCTTTGTTCCTTATACGGACTTCGGGCATCGAGGTGCCACAGTGAGGCAGAGTCGGTGGAGTAGCACTGCCAGTGTCAAGACGAGAATTATGGGCGAAGAGAGATGCAAAGAGACCCGCTTTCTCTCTCGCCGTATGAGCTAGTGTTCCATCTGGCCGAACCAGCGGAGGCAATGTGGGCCGACAGAAGTTCGCTTCGACCGACTTGGCAAGGGACCAGAATGCTCTGCTACCGGACGGTTGCGCAGAGAGCTTCTGGCCAATGTGGGAAATGCGATCGAAGCGAGCCTTCCTTAGTGCCTTTTTGTAGGACTTGGCAGCATGGTTGAAGGCTCTCTTCTTTGAGTTCAGGTCCGGAGCTTTGCGGTCACGAGCATCCACCCAGGAAAGAAACGCCGAGTGCTTTCGCTTTTCAGCTTCAGCACAGCCGGCGTTGAACCATGGGCGGGCTGAGCTACCGACCGACGGTTACGTCACCATGTGGGATGTAATACTCCATAGCTTGACGCACCACATCGGAAATTGTCTCCGCACAGCTCGACGGATTTTCCGAAGAGAAGCAGACCTGCTGCCAAGGATAAGACGCAAAGAAGTGCCGCATCTCATCCCAATCTGCTGACTTGTAACGCCACACTCGCCGTTCACCGCGTGAGTCGCAGTCAGGTGGCGAGAAGGACGTTACAGATTTCACCAGACAGTGATCTGAAGTTCCGAGTGGTGAGGAAACTGTTACGATACATCTGTCTGGATCGGTTGTCAGCAGAAGGTCCAGACAATTGGCAGTATGACCGGCAATATCAGGCACCCTTGTCGCTTGCTTTACCAACTGAGAGAGCCCCATTGAAACTGCAAAGTTTCGCGCTTCTCTCCCAGCGTGGTCAGTCCTCTGGTATGGGAAAAGCCAGTCTTGATGACAGGCGTTAAAGTCCCCCAGAGCGACGAACTGCGCATCAGGGTGCCGATGCAGGGCCGTATCGGCGGCCATACCGAGGTGGTCAAATAACCGAGTTGTCTCCTGATCACCGCTGTGGGATCGGTAGACACAGGCATAGACAATTTTGTCCATACCTGTGTCCGCCAACAGCCATAAGGTTGAAAAATCGGGGTCTTCAAGGTGACGGAGACGCTGGCAGCAGATGTCATTGCGGACGTACACACAGACCCCGGCACGCTGTCGGAAGTGATGCTCCAGTGAGTATCCCGGGTAGTTGAGGTACGCCGCATCTGACGGACATCTAATCTGCGTCTCCGTCAAGAAAAGCAAGTGTGGCTTATCGGTTTCAAGGTGGTGGTGGACCGCATTGATATTGGAGTGCATCCCTCGAATATTCGAGAGATGCACTTGGAAAGGGAGGACGTGCAACCGCTGTCGACACCTGCTTTTCTTTTTACCTTTTTTCATTGTTGTTTGGGTTTGGAGTGAATAGGAATGGTGGAAGATAGCAGTTGAGCGAGGTGATGCGATGTTAAACCCAATAACACACTCAGAATTGCTGCGCCAATGGAGGTTTGATCTGGAGACTGCGGGGTCGCCCGAACCCCCCCAAGGATCGCCATCGGGTCCTCCCATCCGGTCGCCAACCGGCACGATGGGGCCACCCTGGGATTTTTCGCAGATGGCGGGGCAGCCTTTCGTGTGTGGCTGGCACGCTACTTGGGCCCCCAACTGTCTACGGTCGGCCAGCGGAGCACCGTGCTTCGGATCCCGCTACCCTCCATGATCAAACATCCGGCACAACAACAGCTGGTGCATCATACCCGGTACACATCGCAACACAACTGCTCAGACCTATCCTCCACCGTACGGCTTCACCAAACATCATGCCGGAACACGACGGATCGCTTGGCGGCATGGCTTTGTCTGGTGGGTGGTAATCTTTAAGCCGGCAGCCGATGCAATGGCCTACCACCAGATTTACTGCTCGTTTAGCGATGTGTCGCGTATTTTAATAGGATACTCTGCTTCAGTAAACTACACACACAAATTGATTCGTATGAGCCCTCATTCATACGGTGGTACCTACTTGGTAAAAACCAACTGCTTATTATACATAATATTGGACAACTTGATTACCTCTTAAATAAACACGTTTTCTTTCTCTTTTCTTTCTTTCTTCCTAGTTAGTCCTCAGAATCCCTTAACAAGTTATTCTACCGACACAAAAAAGGTTAAAATTTCTTTTATTAGTAAAGTGATAATATTACAAGTAAAGTGATAATGTTACTTAGCCTAAAATCAATTTGTCTAGCTTTTTCACAGATATTGTTATGGCTGTAGTAGGTACGATGGTTGACATCGGCCTATCTGTTCATGTATCAAAATTTAACTACTAAATAAAAAAAAATTGCGGTTGGAATTTAGATACGAGCTTCTCTATGGATTCTTTGTTACTGTTCTTAATTTAAAAACTTACCAGGAATGTCTGAAGTTCTAATTGCAGATCTGTCAACGTTAGCGGCCAGGTAGGACGTCTTATCGCCAAATAGGAAGTAAGGAGGGTTCTGGGTGGAAAAGCAGGTCTCCTCGCCGCTGGCAGCGGCCAGCACCAGGAGAAGAAGACACCACATCTTCTGGAAAGTTGGAGATTTTCGAATGAAGATCAAGTTTAATATAACTAATAAACTAGTGCGCACCACCATCAACGATTGCATCACTGCTTACCATCAGATGGGATCATAGTCGAGCACTAGTTTATGTTACATTATAAAAATTCCCTCTCCTAGAGAGTAGATCTGAGGCCCAGCAGTGGGAAAATTGTAAGGATCAGCCTTATAATTTTCCTACTGCGCACTGCTACTTATAATAAAAAATAATAATAAGTGAAAGAAAGATAAAATGATTTATTTGGCACATATAATACACACAGTGGTGGTTCGTGTATCTACAAATGAGAGGCACATAGGTGCGAAGTGCTGGCTTTTAAAAACAAAATTTATGCTAAAAGGCATGCAATTTGACATTTTAATAATTTATGCCTAGTGTGCCCTAAGATTGTAGATGATGTTTTTATGCGATAGCCTTGGGAATACCTATCTTTAAATTCCGATAATGTTATTGGGAAGCACCTTTGGTAAACGATTCTATTGGAATCATAATTTAATAATTGTATTTATAATTAATGCACGTGTAAGTTATGTGTTATAATAAGCAATTTATAATTTTATACATTATGCATTAGTTACATTACAGACAGAGTGTAGGTACAACTAGGTACGTTTTGATAACTAAATATGCAAATCGTCTTCTTAGAGTAAAAACCTCATAAAATACGAAAGAGATATTGCACGAGGAAAAATAAATTACGCTTTATTATTTCTATTATATTTTATAGTTTTGATACTATTCTAGATACACTTAAGTTAAATATATTTCAAGTTAAAGTCCAAAAAATTTCAAATGGCATTTTAGGAGCTTTTTAAAGACTCTTAAAGTTACTTCTCATGAACCGTCATTGATGGTGTTACTGGCTCAGATCAAATAAAAAATATTAGATTAGCAAGCTATTCATTCTGAGGCAACGAAATGAAGAAACATTTTTTTTTTCAAATTCATCTTGATGTAGTTACCTACTCAAGTCGTTCTAAATTTATACTAAGAAAACATAATTCGATAGCCGAACGCTGAGATTCGTTAATTTGACAAAAAAAAACTTGCGAAACTAGTTAGGCGCTTATTAAATCAGTTTACTATCAACAGCGCTCTTGTATCCTCTCGTCTCTGTAATGTACTTTGTTTTGTTTTATTAAATTCCTACAGGTATTTTGACTTATAAAAAAAAGCCGGGAGTGTCTATGTATAACCAACTCCCGGTTATTTTTAAGAATAGGCCACAATTTCATAGAAAAAATATCAACAAATCTACGAAGCCCGAGCGCAGTGAGGGGACAAAAGTACATAAGTAATGTAAGTATGTAATTTCAAATAAATATGCAAACTTCTACATAATAAAATAGAAAATATGTGAGATACCTTTAAACTAAATGGTACAAAAAAATATGGGCACAAGCACAACTCAACTGCAAGCAAACAAATAACAAAAGCAGCACAATGGTCATGAACCGGCACTAATGAGGCACACTCGGACACTTCACCGAAAATATTTAACACGGAATAATTAAACGAACGCTACGCTGATTACCTTTGCGCGGGAAGATTCGGGAAACACTGTTTGACTATGGCTCAAATGCACGGGAAACGCGGCGGCCCGCGGGCGCAATGACGGAGATACTGGCTGGACTGGGCTTGGTATCCGAACACAAGAGCGGTTGGCCCGCTTGCCACACAACTATAGACCCAAGCGCACAGTGTGCTTACAAGTTACAACCTCAAAACATCAGTAGCTATTCAATGAAGTTAAGTTAGTTATGACATGATCAAGTGATGATGAGCTAAAGAATTTTCTTTCAATGTCAGGCAATGTTTATAAGGTGAGGTGGGGTAAGACTAACATACTTTTCTGCCAGACAGTAATGATCGATTTTCACGGCTAAGTTATTTGACTTACCTCTGAGATAAAAAAATCACTGATACCTAATACTATACGCTTTAATAAAATAATGGATATATTTTCGTTAATGCATCTAGAACGTAAATTTTAAATAAATTGTAAGGCCGTTAAAACTGCTAGTCTTGCCCCACCACATGGGGTAAGAATAACAGTAATGTATTTTAACTGAAAACGAATGCTTATTGAGGTTTGTAAAGAAAAAACGCAAATGATAAAAGTATTCGTATTTAATTTGAATTGTATAATGACGGAACAACGTTCATTTTAGCGGTAATTCGTATATTTCATGATTTGGGGCAAGACAAACATACAATCAAAATCAGAGGAGCAGAACCTTTTGAGTGATATCTATAGCATGATATGAATAAAACGTTACACATATAAATTAAAAAGACAAAAACGTGAAAATTAAAGACCCAGGTCTCTAATTTCCACGAAAGTTGCAGTAACGGTTTCGCTACCAAAATTGAAAAAAAAATTGAATTATAAATTTGAAATATATTGATTTGATATATTGAATTTGAATTATATTCACCCATAGATATAGAATTTATGGCGAAACAACTTTTTATGGCCAAACACCACTTCGACTGGACGATTCACGGAATATTTAACAATGGATGAACTGTTTTTTCGATTTGGTTTTCAGTTAATAGACCATGTACCTAACTAAAGAAAAATATCCTAAACGAAAATGTTGATTACAACTGACTAGGGGAAAGACTAACATAATGTTTGTCTTACCCCGGGCGAACTGATAGTCTTCCCCCACTTTGATATTTGTAAGTTACGTTTTGGTTTTGTAAAATATTAGAAGAAATCTTATGTATAATGTTAAAATGGTACGATAACTTAAAAGACAATATTAATATGATGCTATTTATGTTCATGACTCCTCCATTTAACGCTTTTTTTCACCAAAATTCAAAGAAATTCTTACTGCTCTGTCACGTGCAAAAATTTATTTCACAACTGAAATTTTCGTTTTGTTATGTTATCGACATTAACGATCAGAAGTGCCATCTGTGTTTTAAGTCGAGAACTTTTTCATGCAAACTGTTTTATCGACATGGTAAATTCAAAAAGAAGACGGTACTTTTCGAGATATTTGAAAGTGATAGTCTTGCCCCGCTGATAGTCTTACCCCACCTTACCTTACAGCTGACTTAGCTTGCTCGGATGTGCAATTGTAAACGTTTTATTGACATGATCGGAACATAAGTAAGTGATGTAACATGAAGTCTGTATAGAGAGACTTTATGAAGAATTTGTCCTACTTTTCAATGCTTGGTAGTCGACTCTACCTTCTCACTCTCTTCGAATATCTAGATGATACCCAATTTGAAAATTTGCTCGAACTACAGAGTGTTAGTAAGCACGGAAAGTTTTCTCTATTTGATATGTCCTCAGTGTATACCTAAGTATATAAAGTTAACACAGATGTATTTTTTTATAATAGGTAGTATTTATAGCAATTACATCTGCGTGTCTGAACAATATTGTAATACGTCTTTAACAAGACTGCCAAGTTCTAGTACATAAATGTAAATTTTCCCAAGTTTTCTCTGCCATACGATGGTCGATGGACAGCCACAGTAATTAGGTAGATTATAGAGTTTTTGTGTCACGGACTCAACATGGGCCAGCGTAGATGACATCACGGTTTTGTCGAGAAAATAGCGAATGAGGTAATCTGTATCGAACGGAAGATATACGTAGATATTTAAGGCCTGTGTAAACCTGGAACTACAGCTCTATATATGTAGGTACCCTACCCATCATTAGAGTAAGTTATCCTGTTTTCATAATTACTACGAAGACGATTAATACAAAAGAATGAATGAAGAAAATATACATCGAAGGACTGGAACAATTTCGCTGTTACGGTCTTCCCGTCCAATAATTTGGGTGTCTTCAAGGCTAGAGTGAATAGGCTCTTAGTAAACTAGTGCGCCGCACCATCGACGATTGCATTACTGCTTACTACCAATTATTAAATTACACTACCAATCATTAGGTGGCATCACACGATCACGGTGACACGACGATCCCAAACAAATTGTGGTTGGTAATAAAATTATGATAATCATCTTGAATGAAGTTGAGTGTTACTTACTCACCTTGTCGGTTGAAATTTTACAGAAGGTAGGTAATTGATCTATAATAAAAATAATAATCGATTTTCTTTGATCGATTTAATTCATGAATACCCGACCGGTCTCATAGGACCACGCTGTTATTGTCTTACTATTGTGTCTCGTTTCGCGGGTATTGATAGGTTAATGGTGCCAATAACATCTTTTTTTGCCAAGTAGGTACTTCCTGCATTTGTTCCTCAATAACGGGTGTGGCTTTAGTCCATAGTTTTCTAAGCTTCTTACAATACCACCGTAAGAAAATGACGTAAACCGTACGCCTTATTTTCCGGCCGTTTGTCTTATTATTTGATTGTTCCGAGAGAATAATCGCATGGGAACATCTCTCTTGCACATCATTGTGTCTACTGATCAATGATCATTTTGTATCAATTTGTGTCAGATAGGTTATAGAAAACTACGATGGATGCGGTAATACTTCCTGAATTTGTCTTAGTCTTCAGATTGAGGTTTTTCTACAGTTATTGTTTTGTTTTTTTTTCTAGAGTAAAGGCTGAGTGGCTCTACGCCTTCGGGAGTTACCGTGAATCTGAGCAAAGGGTAACTGAATGAACACAGGTGGGTTTTAGTCGGTAGAAGTCTGACACAAGCTCTGGCTCAAACCAGAACGGAAGAAGTTATTTAATGATTTCCTATCTATAAAAAGGTCTGATTGGCTAATCTTTCCCACCGTTTCCCGCGCTATACGAGTATTTTGTAGCTCGATCAACAGTAAACTGGTCATTTTGTCTGAAATATTGATGACAGAGCTACGCTACGTTCAAAGACGAGTTCTCGTAACGTTTTATGCCGGCATTAATCACCGGTTTATTTTAGTGTAGGTACACATGTTTGTTGTGGAAGTGTAAATAATAACGTGTACTATGTCGTAAAAATACGAGTAATGTAGCTACGTAGATGCAGATTCCAAAGTTAGGTTTAAAGAAATTTATTTCTCATTAGAACAATAACGGTTAAGGAATTGAATAATGAAAGCGGTGCACGGTGTTTAAGACACAAAGTTATAAAAAAAGATAACTCTGTCTCTAGTTAAAATTGTAGGGACAATTATTCACAGAAAACCCCGAATTGTCTGCACATGTTTCAAAGCAAAAGTGATTCTACCACGATTTTCGAAAGGCATCTGCAGATCAACCAATTTTCTGCAAACATTTGACTAGATCCAACTATTTACTTTTAAGCACGCAGACATATCTAACATACACAATACTCATTTCAGCAAAAAAAAAGCCAGTCACAAAAAAGAACAAACAGTCTAATCATAGTACTAGCCACAATCATCATCGGTCAGTCACACCGGCTGTGACGAAAGACGTAGAGGTACTCATTGGAGGTACCAGTGGTATGAAACCTGCGTAGACTGGCGAGTATTGCGACCTCGTTTGAGCGGAGCTGCGGAGCTTGAGAAAGCGGCGCGCGTAAGCTTGGCGGTATACACTACATACTCGAGCTTCAGATAAGCGTTATGCAATGGCCTGATAAGCGGATTAGTGTACTTGGAATGTAGTAAGATGCTGGGTATAAGTAATGGCTCTATTAAGTTTGTACTTACGGTTTTATTTTTGGATTGATGAGGATGAGAAGCGTATGTTTTTTTTAATGAGTGTGTTGTTTAATTACTGCTTTTCATTCATGTTTTAAAGCGATTTATGAAAGCTCTAGAGATGGATTCAACTATACTGTAGATATCTATAGATACATAAGTATAAGGACCGGTTACTGAATTGAAATTTGGAGTTATTTAACTTTAATGCCAAAATTTTATAGTTTTCTCTAAACCATTATAGAAATCAGAAGTTACACTAACGAGTCTTTTTTTTTTAAGTGAAATAATCTAACAAATTTTCCCAGTCTTCATGGATCGAAAGGGAGAGTCGACTTTTACCGTCTAACGCCCACCTCAATAAGCCCTTTGCTTTCCAGGTCCGCGGTAACTCTTTCGGACTATCCCACAGCTCTGGCCATCAAGTCTTGAGTTGCACAGACATGTTTAAAAAAATTCTCAATTAAACCATTCGTTATGTTCTGAGTCTGACTGCAAAAGTGAAAAAAAAAAACGCGTCCGTACCCACATGTAGCGATCGCTTGATTATCACATCAGCTTGTCATTCATGAATAACTGTAATTTCAGAGTAATGACATAGTTGAGTAGAAAGACAGTATACTATTGCCATTATATTTCTATGTGCCAACCGCACAGCTCAAATTGCTGTGCTCATGTCTGTTCTTTCATGTGTAAATAATCTAAAGTGCATCCTTTTTAAAAATTCCTTTCTCTAAGAACTGAAGAGAGATGTCGTGTATTATTTTCGTGGGTAACTAAATTAACTGAATGTTTTGTAATTTGTAAATTTATGTATTTTTATGGATCTTTTACGATCTACAAAAATGGTTATTATTATTACCTAGTCGGGACTAGATTTCTATAAACTTTTGTCTGTGTTCACCTTAATGACCGCCGAAAAATAAGGTATTGCATTGAAATTGTTAAAAATAATATTAACCCGCTTCCAGACTTTTTGTATCCGTCGCTGAAACTGTGACTATTTATTTCACCAACAATGATAGAAAAGGAGATGCTAAAGCCTAAGAGACCAAGTATCTAGGTAAGAGAATAATCTGCAAACAAACCATCATAAATTTTTCGTCAAACGTGTCTACAAGACATCGCAGTCCGAAGCCATAAATGTCAATTAATCGAAACACGTCCGGTTGCACATACCTTCACGTTAAGCATACTGTAAGTGACAGTAACAGTGCTAGTTAATATCCACATAATAGCTAACTATAGCTACACCGAGCCGCGGTGCATACGGCGCGACCTCAATTTTCATGTGCGGTGACCCGTCGGCCGTCCATAATGCCACCTCATCTGTTATACGGGCGAGATGCGTGTCGTTCCATAGCGCATAGTGGCAATTTAAAAACATTGGCTTTTAAATAACGAACGTTTGTCGTCTGTGGTAATATATAATTATGAATCCTATAAAAAAAAAAATATATAAGTTTGTATCAACCTATCAAAAAATGCATGCAGGGGAACTATACTCCGTTGGTTTAGGTAGTTAACTAAAGGTAAACAGTCTTGGTATGTCTTTTTATATTAAAAAGGTCGTATATAATATACACAAAGATTATTTAAATTTAGTTTATTAGCTAACATCGATTTAGGTAAATACCTATGTGCAAAGATTTTTACATACAATTTTTAGACAACTTTTAGATAAAAAGACATGCCAAGATTGTTTACCTTTAGTTAACTACCTAAACCGACGGAGTATAGGTAGGTACAGTTCGTCCGCTATAAGTTGGCGAGTGTGAAAAAAATAAATGCAATTTGCAGTTCTTATTGCTGTTAAAAACAGTTATTGGCATACATTTTTTTTAAAACCTTTGTTTTTGTACGATATTTCAAGCGCCAAAATTCGCAGAGCCTAACTTCACACTCGCCAACTTATAACGGACGAATTGTAATGCTGCAGCCGTATTTAGCTTAGACAAGAATTCTGGTATATTATATGATTTTTTACTTAATTCTAGTGTTAAGTATCTACTGTGTTCGCTTCTTCTTCTTCTTTTCGAATCGAAGGTAAACTCTTTAGATTGTTTGGGCCCAGTAGGTAGCTACGTTAGTTGCAGCATCGGTGGCACTTATTAAGTCCTCCAAAGCGCAGGTTTTTGGGCACTTAGGGCACTCCAAAGTGTGGCTCATGTTTTGTACAGAAGCACTGTGTTCGCTGACTTCCCTTTATATACGTCGCTGGATACATAATTACTTAGATACATTGTACCACATACCCTTTAGATAGGTTAAAATACCAACCGGATATCTTATAGCCGAACACTATGAAAAGCAGAGCGAAGATGCTGACTCGCTTTGGCTATAGGTAGGTTGCGAAAAAGACCACAAAAAAGACGATTTAAGTTCAATAATTTGTATGGTAAAATAATGTGTGTACCTATATTTATCTAATTCTCTAGGTTCAACAGGTACTTACCTACTTACCTTATAAGTTAGTTATTCCGAGGTCCTGGTTAATCTACAACTCTAGGTGTAGAAAACATTTTGTTCACTTGTACAATTCGTCTGTTATAAGTTGGCGAGTGTGAAGTTAGGCTCTGCGAATTTTGGCGCTTGAAATATCGTACAAAAATAAAGATTTTAAAAAAATTAATGCGAATAACTTAACAGCAATAAGAACTGCAAATTGCATTTATTTTTTTAAAACCTTTATTTTTGTACGATATTTCAAGCGCCAAAATTCGCAGAGCCTAACTTCACACTCGCCAACTTATAGCGGACGAACTGTAAGATTTTGTATTGCACTTTCCAGTCAATCAAAACTAAACATATTTATCATGATATCAATTTTTTGTGCAATTTATTGTGCAAGCAGTTTCTTTGCAGAAATTATGAAATGTTAATTCAACAAACTTTAACCACCATTTTTGTTAATTTATGTTTTCGTTTTGTACGTTTATTACAGTCTCAAGTTTATAATGTATTTAGTTTTTGCTGATACCGTTTACCTAGTCCCTGTTTTCCATTTCAACATGTTCCAGATCCAGACACTTTAGATACAAAATTACACCAATGCGCAATCAATGTTACGGCGCAATATTCTCTAAGAATAAATTTGCTAATAATAATTATAGCAGACGCTAAAATTCACTTAAAATTCCCGCCAAAAATCAAAACTTTTCTTTTTTGTATTAAAATTACCTTCGCACTGTGTATTTAGCCACTATCAAATTTAGATAGTACTTATGTATTTCGTTTTTGCTAAGAAAGCATTTGGCAGGAAATGCATCGAGTCAGCCTTCTCGGCAAGCTTCACCGATTCACTTGATCAATACAAATTAACTTTCTATCAACTCACTTTTAAGTCAGCACCATTCTAACCGAAATCACGATTGTTTCAATGATTCCACATATTGTCCAGCTGTGTAGACACTTGAGGTGTAAAAACACAAATTTTATATCACAATATCCACTAGGAATCAATTTACAAATAATTAAAAACCCCATTAAACTTCATTTGAAAAAATTCTTAAAGTAAAAACTCTTAAATTTCCCGCTATACCTACTTTTTAAGATGTCCATTTTTTTATGTCATGTTTTTGGCTTGGACACTAAGTCTTTTTGTATTTTTTTTTTTGTTTGGTTTATTTATGTATCATAATTATGGATGATGAGAGTCAACTTTCTCGGCAAGCAATGTTATAGTACTGGTAGTCACCAATACAATAAAATTAATTATTAAATAAAACATGCACTGAACTTCACTCGAAGAATTCCCGCCAAAAACTCTGCTGTCTATGGACGACAACTAATCTACGTTTTGTTTCTACTCCTACTTGTAGAAATAAATACACTAGCAAAATTATAATTTACAATAATCATTGGGTATTGACGAAAACACTATCAATGTTATCAGCGCATTTAAATTATACTACTCAATATAAATTATCATGTGCTATCAAAACGTAAATTCGCCATTTTGATTAAGTGAAAGTCAATAAAATCGTTCTCTATGCTCAGTCACTAATGGCGTGTCTTCCTGTTACACACGTTAAATCGTCAAAATGGCTAAGAAAAAAGGCGACGAAAAAGTGAACCAAGCTCCTCAAAGTGATAATGAGGAGCCCAATTATGACGAGGAACCCGACTTCGAGGATCCAGAGGGTTTCGTTGATGATATTCCCGATGAAGGTGGGCAATTTTCTGTGACAAGTTTGACCGGCCATATGCGTCACCCACGCATTTTAAAACTTTTCATTCATGTTGTTACTATTTTTAAAGTAATTGTGAGGTTTAGTGTGTGTTGGCAAGTGTCCTCGGTTAAAATTTTGAACTTTCCTAGTGAGTTTAGCAGTGTAATGTAAGTCATAAAAACCTAACCTAACTTTGACGTTGCAGAGTTGTTGGCTGATCTTTTAGAGCAGAAACCTAAAGAATCTGACAGTTATGAGAACGTGGTCGTCGTCGACGGGTGCCCGCAGGTCGGCCCCGAGCGCCTGGAGAAGCTCCAGAGCGTCATAAACAAGATATTCAGCAAATTCGGGAAGATCGTCAACGAGTATTACCCAACCCAAGAGAATGGAAACACCACTGGTTACATTTTCCTGGAGTACAGCAATCCTCAGAACGCCGCCGAAGCCGTGAAGGCGACCAATAACTGTAAATTAGATAAGCAGCACACATTCTTGGTGAATTTGTTCACCGATTTTAAGAAGTGAGTAGTAGATCTCTTTTGAATTCTCTTAAATTTCCATGTGTTAGTTTTTCAAGAATATGAGTTTTTATGTAAAGTTCATTGACTTGTACAAAAGTATTAACTGACCTTGTGACAAGTAATTTATCTGTTTTCCTCCTAGTAATGTGTTTTATCTTAGTCACTTATGCATATCATAACAGAGCATAACACTCTGTATACGACTTGTGAAAATCCCTTACCAATAAATTACTAGACATAAAACTTTCTGTGATAAACAAACTTAACAAATTACTTTTCCTTATCCTTCCAAAAAAAAAAAATATATGCAACAGATTTTATAGTATTTCCGTCATGTATTGTGTTTGTTTCCGTCATGTACATTTAAGTAACCAGCTGTTTTTATAACGGACAAACAAAACAAGACCACTTTCTAGGTTATAAGCTTTCCTATTCAATTTATGTTTTACATTTTCTCTAATTATAATAATTCTTTCTTGACCAGATATTCTGATATCCCTAAAGAATGGGAGCCGCCAGCACCTCAACCGTTCAAGGTTGCGTCAGACTTACAATGGTACCTGATGGACCCCGATGCATATGACCAGTTCTTGGTTGGCATCGGCACCGGTATTGCGCTACAGGTGTGGCAGAATGCCCTGCCTGAGCCAACGCTTATGCAGGAGAGACCGGTAAGTTGTTAATAGTTTTTCTTCAATGTTGTTAAAACAATTTGCTAAATTGAAAATAACAAAACCTCTAAATTTGGTTTGAAAATCTGACAAATTCTAGCAAAGCATATTTATATACTATTTTATAGTATAATTTTTCATTCCTAACTTGAAATTCTTTATTCTGAAATAAGTTGTCAAAGCAGTATTGAATTTCTTATCCAAAATGCCAAGAAGTCACCAAGATATAGACAAATTTACTGTTGCTAATATCTGTCAATTGTGTTACTTAGTACAGTTCGTCCACTATAAGTTGGCGAGTGTGAAGTTAGGCTCTGCGAATTTCGGCGCTTGAAATGTCGTACAAAAATAAAGGTTTTAAAAAAATAAATGCAATTTGCAGTTCTTATTGCTGTTAAAAACAGTGGCATTAACCTTTCACATACCCGCAAAACGAGACACAATAGTAAGACAATGACAGCGCGGTCTCATGAGACCGGTCGGAGATTCAAACGTTAAATTTTTTTAAAACCTTTATTTTTGTACAATATTTCAAGCGCCAAAATTCGCAGAGCCTAACTTCACACTCGCTAACTTATAGTGGACGAATTGTAGCACCTTCTAATGTAATTTTTTTTTGCACTTTTTTTTTCATACACAAAACATGTATGTGCTTTGGACATAGAGTTGTGAACATTACTGAGACATTCATGCATTAGCAGCAAATGTTGGTAATTTATAATATAAATGTATTGCTATATTTAAAAACAAGTTTCGAGTTATAGTGTGACCTGTCATAATTATGATAAAAAAAAGCATCATAATGAATTTGATATGTCCAGAAATTCATTTTCTTTCTTATACTTACAGAACTGGACAGAGACTTATGCCACATGGTCACCGCTGGGCACGTACCTGGCAACGTTCCATTGGCGGGGTGTGGCCCTATGGGCTGGCCCCAAGTTCTCACAGTTCCAGAAGTTCTTCCACCCGGAAGCCCGGTTCATCTCCTTCTCGCCTTGTGAAAACTATGTTGTTACCTTCTCTCCGACTGGTGATAGGGGCGAAGATAAGAAGCTTATTATTTGGGATATTAGGTTAGTAATAATGCAAAATATCCATAAATAAATATCACACCTATTCCTTTAAGGTGGGAAATTGTCATGTGGCTTCTCCCGCTCTAGGGTGAAGGGAGTGTCTTTTAATTTTTGCAAGGCTTGTGCAGTGAAATCACTGCAGCCTTAAGTTGGCTGCGCCTTTAGATATTAAAAAAATTAACTAAATACAGGATCAATAATAAATACTTACTGATAAGCATGTATTATTGTGATAATTTCTTATGATTAACTTTAGACAGTTTAACTCTATTTAATTTTTGCTGTTATAAAAAAAATACAAAAATGTAATGAAATGATACAAAAAAACTATGTTTTCAAAAAAATATAATAGCTTGCAGGAAAATTTTTACTCGAGTGAGTAGGTAGGCGCGCGCTAAGCATTTTGCAACTGCCAGGTAGAAATCCTTCCCTTTCATAGGCTGCTTGACAATACAAGTCACATTTTTTGCCGAAGGCGACAAAATGCTCACAGCTCGTCCAAGGGTTTATCATTATCAACTCACATCCAATATATATGTGCATTGAATCCATTTTAAAATGCTGTAGACAGTTTTACTGCTACTTGGCACAGATAAGCTGCAAAACGAGTCTGACCACTTAATCACTGTAAATCAGATGGCAAACTATTTGTATATGCTTAGCTATATTTGTTGCTTAGCTGCCTAGTGCCTTAACTTTTGGATGATAAGGAACATTATGTATTCTAAACTACAATGTTCGTACCGCCTTTCTGAAACTCGCATGCACAATAAATACATGCATGTAACACTAGCGACCCTCCCCAGCTTCGCACCGGTGTTAGGGTTTGAAAATAAAATTGGACCCGTTTATGTGACACTGCAATCTTGTTCTTATTTTTCCGTCTAAATCTAGCTTTGGGCAGGAGAATGTCTGTCGTGGCCGCTAGTAAATGTACAGTATCGTCACATTAGTAAATTGTTCCAACGCACGCAAACGGGTTTGTTATTACGTATTCCGCTCGCGTCAAGCTGAGATTCAGAGCACGTTAGAATACCAACAGTTATCACAGATTTACATATAAACAAAAACTTTTCTAACTGAGAATGCTTTGTTAATGTGCTTGTAACAGGACCTTTACGATAATCATTAGAAAGTTGACTTCTATAGTTATTTTGAAAATAGGCGACATGCATTTTGGGCTCAGAGTAGGAACTAATGGTAGACGCCAGCTAAGCAATAATACATTCTTAATTTCTATAACGGTAACGAATACGTAAAGCTGTCGAACTTTAAACAAATATTCTATTTATTACAGCATTAATGTTTTGCAATTTTAAATAAATATCACGGAGTCGTAATTGTTCACTTTACATGCAAACTGATTATTGTCACTTCAAATGTAAATGATTATTTCTAGCTAACTGCTGCTAGCGACTTCGCTTTCGTGATAGTAGAAAATTATTCCAAGGTAACATTCTCCTGGGATAAAAATATCCTGTGCTATTCCAGGACGTGGTCTACCCATGTACCAAATTCCATCGAAATCCATTGAGTAGCGTGAAAGAGTGATAAAACCTCCATATTTATAATATTAGTATAGGATAGTAAAACCTCCTTTCTGTGAATAACTAATTGTTGATGTTACCCACAGGTCTGGTTTAGAGAAGCGTAGTTTCCCGCCGCCGGACGAGTACGTGACGTGGCCGGTGTTCCGCTGGAGCAAGGACGACCGGTACTTCGCCAGGCTCGGCCAGGACGTGCTCTCGGTCTACGAGACGCCCAGCTTCGGTCTGCTCGACAAGAAGTCTATCAAAATACCAGGAATCAGGTAAGATCGTCAAAGAATTTTTGTTTATGGAAAAATTTGGATTTGATTTCTGACAAGTTTTTTTTTCACTAAAACATCTTTATTTTCGACCTAAATCTTATGACCGGTTGTGAGAGGTTCTACCTCGAGTTCTTAAAGCGATCCTTTTGACGACCTAAATTGTTATTGGGATGGAGCTATGTCTCTTTCTAGCTTGCACGCCTGACATTTTAACATGTCATCGACGTCATGGTATCTGGACCTTGCAAATTAGTGTTGAGTTGTTAAATAATAAGATTGGCGGTATTCATTCAGGCTTTAGCGATTATTTTTGTCATTTTAGAATTGGTTTTTATTGCATAAACAAACATTTCTTGTTAACAAGATGATGCAAGTTTGTTTTATTTATCACATACATTTGGCGATAAACATTCCAGAAGCTAGGGGCTAACCATTTATAAATCGGTTTGACACTTACTGTAGTTAAATACGATAGCGTTAGTACTTTGAACATAATTCTGTATCTGTGTCAGCTTATTTATATCTTGAGTCGACAATATCTCCATAATATTCATAGTGCATAAATAGTTGTTTCAGTCTTCATGTAGGTTATGAATATGACTTTTTTGCAATACTAAGCAAGTTTATTTCCTTATGCAAGTATGAACGTTGCATTGAGGAAATAAAACTGCTTAGTATTGCAAATTGTTTGTTTTTATTTAAAAAGCAACATTTTCTAATAGAAAAATATACATATTTTTGATTTGACTAACTTATAGCACTTCCGTTGTTGGGGTTGTCCACTAATTATGTATGTGATTTTAATTGATCCCGCTTTTATCATGTGGGAATGTTCGAAATGCACAATTTTTGTGTAAACGCGTTAATTTATGTTTACTGGAAATAATTATAAAAAAAATTGACAAATATTTGACTCTCTTTCCCGTCCGTAAACGCCTCACGTAACGGACCTACACGCACCTTACTTCCGATGCCAATTTTAGCAACTACTCATGTATTCTTATTCCTATTCACAGAGACTTCAGTTGGTCGCCAACAGACAACATAGTAGCATACTGGGTAGCAGAAGATAAAGACGTACCAGCCAGGGTAACACTCCTCGAGCTGCCCAACCGTACTGAAATACGCTCCAAGAACTTGTTCTCCGTAGCCGACTGCAAGATCCACTGGCAGAAGAGTGGAGACTACCTCTGTGTCAAAGTAGACCGGTACTCCAAAGTAAAGAAGGACAAAAATGAAATCAAGTATTCCGGAATGTACTACAACTTTGAAATATTCCATATGAGAGAGAAAGAGATTCCGGTTGACTCTGTAGAGATTAAGGAACCTATTCAAGCGTTTGCTTGGGAGCCCGTCGGGTCTAAGTTCGCTATCATCCATGGTGATCCTGCTAACATCTGCATTAGTTTCTACCAAGTCAACACGGGTCAGGCTCCTACGTTGCTGAAGAAGTTCGAGAGACAGGCCTTCAACCACTTGTTCTGGTCTCCATCTGGACAGTTCATCGTTCTCGCTAACCTTGGACTGACCGGTGGTGCTCTGGAGTTCTTGGACACAAATGACTTCACTATCATGAATGTCTCGGACCATTACCAGGTGTGTATATAGGGTCCAAATAGAAAACTGCGGTGCGGTGTCGCAACGTTAAAATATACGAGTATAAAACACGCATCGCAAAGACTTGCAAATTGATTCGCAACGCACATTGTATGCTCTTTCTAACTGGTGTTTTTTGTGGGAGCCCATAACCCATTGTAATTTTCATACATTGCTGATTGGATTTACCAAAAACTAGATTGAAGAAAATGAAACTGAGTGACCAACTCAATTCCAGTCATGACCCCATACTCAACTTCACTCTGAATCATCAAAATGGCAACTATAGCTTGTTATTTATTGACATTTATCTTGTATATTTCGCTTTGATATGGCAATATCAAGTTGAGGGGAGTTCCCTCAACCTATTTGGAATATGGGTTTTTGACTATCTTATCTCATATTTTTATTGTTATTTCAGAATATTATTTTATTTGTTAGTGAAACAAAAAGTGGCACATAACATTTTACTAAGAAATAATACAAAAGAATTTATCATGAAATGATGAATAAAATTCTAGATAGAAAACTGCTAACCAACCATAACTTTTTTCTCCTCAGATGTCTGGCATCGAATGGGACCCGACCGGTCGCTTCGTGGTCACTGGTGTCTCCTCGCTCAAGAGCAAGATCGATACTGGTTACTATATCTGGTCCTTCCAAGGCAAAATTATCAGAAGGTTAGTAATAAGATCATCCTTTACTGTAAAACATTTTTCATAAGACTAAGAATGTTGTTTTACTGGATGGAAATGATATGTTCATTGATATAAAACAAGCGATTTCCGTATCATAAAAATGTGTAAAGAATGAATAAATAGCATAATCAGCGTTTTAGTGTTCTAACTGCTTCCCAGCAGTGAGAACACTAAAGGAGGACTCGGACCTCAATTCAAGGAGAGAGAATGGGCTTGTAATCAACAATGCGGGTGCAGTGCAGGTTGTTAGATGTTACATGCCATCAGTTTTGTTTCTAGGACATGCTGGCTTCTTCACTATATTTTCTTTCCCCGTTTTGAAAGCAGTGGTGATGTTATAAGTAACCCAAATTAAAGAGACTACCTGGTTTTGAACTCACGACGTGCGACTTATAAGTCGAGCCGCCAATGACCCATGAAGCAACTCTTTATAAGAGAAAAAAAACTATGTCTTATGCATGAAGCTTTAATTTGTTTCCATAAAAACTATTGATAAATCTGCAAAACTAACGTAAACATCATCTTACAGAGTAATGAAAGAAGGGTTCGCGCAGTTCAACTGGCGGCCGAGGCCCCCGACGTTACTCTCTGAGAAGCAGCAGAAGGACATCAAGAAGAACCTCAAGAAGTACTACTCACAGTTCGAGTCTAAGGACCGCATGCGCAGTAACAAAGCTAGCAAGGTATGTGTTACTGTTGCAGTAGAAAATACAAGTGTGTAATGAAATTTGCCAACTCCAGAATGGTACAAATACGTCATGAACAAAATTGCAAAGTATGATTGTAGTATGTTCTCACTATCTCATCAACTATCCCATCACTTAAATGTACTACGGCGAATAGCTATTGACGGAACGATTGGCGCAGTGGTTGTGCGATTGACTGCTGCGCTGGGTTCGATTCCAGCATGGAACAAATATTTGTATGGCCTATAGATAGGTGTTCAGGATCTGGGTGTCTTGTGACTATATTTGTGAACGCACCCACTACACGAGTAATAAATTCATAGTGTCGTGCGTTTAACATATCACATACCCACAAAACGAGACACAATAGTAAAACAATAACACCGCGGTCTCATAGGACCGGTCGGGATTCATGAATTAAAAAAAAAAACTACTTATTCAATAATGCATGAAAAATTTAAATTTTTAAATTAAAATGATAAAATAAGAGTTGGGAATTTACGCTCATGAATATCTTAAGTACTTACAAGGTGCGTGCGTTTGAGTTGCAGAGATGACATAGACTCATGAAGCTAATCTTACATAACGTGTTGTTCATAGGAATTGGTGGCGAAGCGTACTGAGCAAATGAAGAAGCACATTGAATACCGCGAGGCCAAGGTGCAGGAGTGGAACGAGCAGAAGCCGCGCCGGCTCGAGCTCAGGAATTGTACGTATCCCTTCATTATGTTGTGGTAAACTTTGTGTATGGTAATAATTTGACAGTGAGCTGCGGGATAAAGAGTTACTGTGGCACTGGAACACAGGTGGGTTTTGGTCAGTATAAGTCTGACACATTCAGAGCAGGAGAAGTAATTTGATAGTTACTGCAGCTCAAAAAAAAAAATAGTAATGATTTCACATTGATAACGCCTTTATCTTGTACCAATAAGGGCGGATTTCGTTGTTCAGTGCTACTCTTAGAGCAATGTACCACGTGTGATATTTTCCTACCTTTGTCTAGTGTAATATTACAGTTTTTGTATAATATTATCTTTCCTTGCCCTGATCATAATTTATTTGGGCTGTGGTGTCAATCGCCATCTTAGTGGGACAGTGAAGTCTCAAAAGGGAACCCCTGTGCTTAAAATATCACCTTTCAATATAATCCATCTATTGTTTCTAGTCTTGCATTTGACTTACTTATGTTTTCTCCCCACAGATGTTGACACAGACGGTATCGACACCGACTCGACGACAACGACGGTAGAGGAAGTTGTAGAATTTTTCGTGAAAGAGGAACAAACGGTCATCGAGTAGTCACCATTCCGCTATAACGTTAGGGGTCGGTTATACCGGCCTCAGATATACTCCGGTCCACGGACTTTTTAATAAACAGACCACATAATATACAGTTTTTTTATACCTTCATCCCGATAGTCACAAAAACATTTTATACGAGAATTTCATTATGTTCAGTGTAAGATTTCGGTTTATAAATTATACAATAGGTAATGTTTATAGAAATCATATTAAATTGATATGTTACAAATGGAAAAAGGCCTTTTAATACCTCTTTTTGTTGTATTTAGTTTTGTTACATTTATTTATAAGATGTTGGTATGAAATAAACTATTGATTAACATCAGAAATGGGAGAATTATTTACGAACACTGCCAACTCAAGATTATCTTAAAATGTTTGGGATTTAAAGTTGATGAGTTTTCTTGATTTTAATGATTTTCTATATACAAATTAGATGTTGGAGTATTTGTAGCATCTTATTGCCGTAGATCTAGAAGATAATGTTTACTAGTTGTTGTCAGCGGCTTCGCCCGTGTGATAATGATAATAGAAGATTATCCCGAAATTTATTCCCAGGATAAAAAAAGTATCCTATATGCTTTTCCAGGACATACAATGAAATACATACATGGTCTACCTGAATACCAAATTTCATCGAAACTCATTCAGTAGTTTTTGTATGAAAGAGTAACAAACATGCATAAAAAGTTATAATATTATGAACTAATAATGGGAAAATAAAGATGAATATGCTAATGCCGACAAACGACGTGTCGCGAAGCTTCTACTCTGCACCAAGGTGACGAGCCTTAGGGCGAATCGTTACTACGACACAGAAGTGATATAATTATAAAGCCCGGGGTTCGATTTCAGAGCGATGTTACAGGTGCAGACGTAAAAAACTGAAGTTTTCATAAAAATAACACCAATTTTTTCTTCTTATGGCTTAACCAGACTTGTACTTACTACACTACACCCTATATTTCTTGAGTTATGTGCCGTATTTGTCTCTGCGAGGAATGGAAGGTGCAGGAACTAAGGTAGCAGCAATAGAGATTTGTGAAGTGTTATAAGGTTAAAGTTCCGAATCCACGCCACAAGATGGCACAGTCTACGGCATGTACAGTGAGCGTCCAGGAAATGAAGGTGGCAGCACAAGCCTCAATGTGAAGTATAGGTAGGTATGTATAATTATGGGGTAGGTAGGAAGTTAGTTTCAAAATCGCATTATTAGATCTCTGCCATCTTATAATGCGATTTGCAGTGTCACAGCCAATTAATTATTACAGGGAATTTGGTACTAGTTGCTGCCTGTGACTCTGCCCCGTGAAATTAGTAGGTACTTCTCAGTCACCTTTAAAAGGTACCCATACAAAATTTCCAAACTCCAAACTGTTTTTGTTCTCTACTTTTTAAGTTACCTACACATTAACGCAGAGTTTTTCAAATCAGTCGAGACGTGTATGAGTTGTAGAGGGAAAAAAGCTGCAAGTTTATAAATTAATTAATTATCTGAAGCTCAAGTAATTATCTCCATTTCAATTTTAATACAGTAGGTACTTAAATGTTGAGGCGAGATACCAACAAGCACTAGCTCCATGATAAAATCCTCCACATCCAATTTATGGAAACTCTAAAATACGGCATTGAGGCCATCCATGCTATAATCTCTAAAACTGACCATGAATTGTAGTCTATAGATTTGTACAGCAACTTTGTTTTATACTTACTATCAAAAGCGTGGATAAAAAGGTAAAGATAAGTTCTTGTTTGAAGCATCAATAAACATATTTTATTTCTTATTTATTTCCAGACGGCCCCGATTTTTGAATTGAAGCCTAGGGAATCGATCGATTCAGTAACATATCGGGTTCTAAAAGATTGTTCCGTTGGTTACCCTGCAGTTATCGAAGCCTGAAAAGGATGGTACAGATGATCCCACAATGCACACGTGTTTCATGACTACACTAAAGCTCTAGTGTGTACCTAACATTCATATTAAAATTAGCTTGAGGAAAATAGGAGTTTACGCATTCCGCAGAAAAAATCATATGTCGATTTCAAGTTTCTGAAAACGATTCACAGAATGAATCCATTGTTTAGAATCGATATAAAAAAATCAAATTTCTAGACCTATAAAATCGATTGTTCGATTAATCAATCTCAGATCGCTATCCCTAAGTATGATTCGAACTCCTCGTTCCTCGATACAATAAAAGCCGATAATTGAATCTGTAAGCTTTAATCAAGGACCGCAGGATTCTGTTGCGGTGTACGAATTGCATCCCAGTGAAGCCGCAATAAATTAATTAAACGCATCTGCCTTTGACTCGTGTAATGCGAAGTTTTATGAAATTACTACTTACCAACCTAGGTATGGTTTTCACATCGCGCCTAAACGCGCGTTTACGGTACGATTTGTTAGGGTCGATCACGAATTGTTGAAAGAATTACCGAGACCCTAAGGGCTCCCACACACGGGCCACAGGCCACAACCACAAAATGCCGCCACTGGCATTTTCCTGTCATTTTCATACATATGGACTCGTCGCACACGGTTGGCGCCGGTGGCGACCAAACGCTACAAATGGTACTTCATATATTACCGCTCTTGTGGCGGCGTTTTTGTGGCTGTCGCGTGTGGCCCGTGTGCGGCAACGCTTAGGCCTCTTGAGCACGACACGGTTTTCGCCGGACGAAATTCTCCGTCCGTAAGCCCGGCGCGCAGTGTTGTATGGATCAGTAGGGGAGCTTGTTGACATAAACGGTGACGCTACGGAACAGCGCCGCTGCCGTGTGTCATCAGATTTGTTTCGCAATGTATGTACTCTTGTATACGGTACGTTTTTCGTACGCTTGCCGTACGGCGCAAGAACCGGGGCACGGTTTCACTCCGTACGTAGGTCCGGTCAATACTCCGTCCGTAAGCACGGCACGCAGTAGGTATTGTACGGAACTCTGAGTAGGCACAAACGGCGACGCTACGGAACGGCGCCGCCGCTGCGCCGCCGTGTGTCACCAGTGTTGTTCCGCGGTGTATACCGTGCACAAACGTACACGGTATGTTTTTTTACGCCGCACGGCGCAAAAAACTTGTCGAGTACAAGAGGGCTAAAGGTTGGTTTTTGCGTTCTTTGAATGAACGCATGTGGGTTAGTTCTTAAAATCTGACTGTTTCTCTTGCTCCATCCAAAGCAGGAGAAGTTAGTTGATGAATTCCCAGCCTTAGGTACCTAGTGTGGGCTTGTGGACGGCGAGCACTGGGTAACTCACTCGCTCGCTCTGGTGTACACGGATATTCCTTAAGGTAAGCCCGTGTCCCCCAAACCGAGGGCAACAAGGGAACGGGGTGGGGTTTAGTCAGTAAGAGTCTGACACGCCCTCCCGCTCCGCCCAAGAGCGGGAGAAGTCATTCTGATGATTCCCCATCCTAAAAAAAGCCTTACCTAGTGTAGGTAATTAATAATAATATTTTTCTTGATTTTTGCTTCGTTGGTCCAGTACCTACCTACAAATGTGTGTGTTCGGGTTTAGCAAAGCGTTAATTTGGTTTTCTCATTAATTCGCTGGTAGAGGACAGTAGGTACCTACCTAAACAAATATGGAATACCTACCTACTTACGACTTTGTTTTTGAGATAAAAAAAATAAGTTCTAGGTATTTATCTAGGGTATACTTCCAGGAATACTAATATTATAAAGCTGAAGAGTTTGTTTGGTTGAATGTGATTCTTTCAGGAACTAATGGTACCTATAACCCATTTATCGAGTCTATTTATACCTATAACATCACGACGCTACGAACTCTTTTTTTTTCTCAAAAACAAAATTAACGTAAAACAGATTTCGAAGGAATCTTATTAGGGAATAGGTTCCCGAACACTACAAAGTTACCTATAAGTAAGTGGGTATTTTAGAAACCAATGGTCTTAGAATGGAAAGGGCAACTGAAGGACACAGGTACGGTTTTAGTCAGTAAAAGTCTGACAGAGCGTGAGAAGTCGTGGGATAATTTTCGACCTTAAAAAAGTTTTGGTGCCTTGGATCGGATTCCGAAAGGGAACTTCGTAACCCCAGAATGAGGCTACGAAGGAATGGAGTGGAGTTTAGTCAGTAAAAGTCTGACACGCCCTCCCACTCCGCCCAAGAGCGGGAGAAGTCATTCTGATCATCCCCCACTTAAAAAAAAACCTTTAAAAATGTATCGAACTCTTTATTATCCTACATAATTATGAGGCAACTGCCATGTGAAGTGTAATAAAATGATAAATTTATTTCTATTAGTTAACTTCTGTTAGGTTAGTAGTATTTACAAACTTTCCTCACAAAAGAAGCAAGCCTTTCCTAACGCGGGCTTATTACAAAAGTCTAGAATTTGATTAGAATTTTGTGAACAGACCTTTGGGTGTACTTATGGATATTATTAAAAATCAGCTTTTATCAAAGTAAAAAAAATATAATTAAATTAGTGAACAAATAATCTATCCTTGTTTACTTTAAACATGGGAAATCTAATGACTTCTCAAACTCAAAATAATTTTATTTTACACTCGCTGCCCTCCACGTGAACGTCTTCACTCGCGTGCATTATTTATTTATTTCTAAAGTTCTTGGGACCAAATACTGACCTTTCATTACGGAATTTTCACACTTGGGCAGTCTGTACAGTCAACTCTATAATTGGTACAATAAATGAAAGTATCTAAGGGAGAAAATTTCACGGAAGTGAAGTTGAAAAGTTCAAGGGTAAAATTTACAAGTTTGTGATAAGACCTGTAATACTGTATGGATCAGAATGTTGGGCTGTGAAAAAGACGGAGGAAAAAGATTGTATTGTAGTAGTATTAATGAAAATGTTGAGAATGTAAAGTAAAAAATGAGTAATTTAAATATTAGAGGAAAGTTGAAATATAAATGTAATCGTTTGTCTTGGTTTTGTCATATAAAGAGAAGGGATAAAACACATTTTACAAAAAGAGTTATGCGTTTACATGTAGACGGATGGAGAGGAAGAGGGAGGCCACAGAAAAGATGGAAGGATTGTGTGAGGACTGCTATGAATGAATGAGTTAGTGATAGTATGGCGGGTGACAGGACAAAATGGAAGAAAAAAACGAGTTGGGCCAACTCCAAGTAATGTGGGATAAGTGCAGGAAGAAGTGAGAAAATTTCAAACGAGAAATATCGCTTTTATTTCATTGTACCCGGTGTCTAATTGTGGCCCCACTGTCTCTACGAGTATTGGTTTTTAATAAAAACGTTGCTCCACACTATCCGTAGGTATATCGTGGGTGTTGTATCAAACATAAACATAAAAACTGACATACACAAAACCCCCAGACCAGTACCACCTATTTGTAGGGCATATAAATATTTGTTCCATGCGGGAATCGAACCCACGACTCGCAGGGCAGCAGTCAATCGCTCACCCATTGCGCCAATGGTGTCATAGGTAGATATTTGTGGGTAGCTATTCCATATTTGGATACACAAAATATTGCTGTCGTTTTTAGTAACACTAGGTACCAATTATTATTAGTCGTATAGAAAACGAAATGCACTATCAGAAAACACAGAAATAAAGATATACAAACCAAACTTATAGGCAAGAGCTATAAAAACAGCAAAAGGTTTGGTGTCAAACGACGCGTGCACAGGTCAAACGGATTACTGTACCCGAGGCTCACCCCTATTGTGTACGCAAAAACTGCCCTATTTCCCCGGCCCGCCAGTGAAGCCCACAAAAACGTTGTTTTTCCCTCCATGACACCAAAGATAATCCAGTTTCTTCTGGTTTGTGACGACTTAAACCCTAATGGCTTGTCAATTATTTTGACTGTAGTTGATGATACAATCTGTGAACATTTATTATTACGTATAATAAATGTCCTACAGCTAAAGAGTTGAATGCCTTGCCGGAGTCTGTGTTTCCTGATAGTTACAACCTAGGATTCTTGAAGTCACTTCTAGGCAGCGTGTAACGTAGCGTGCTTCTTTTTCGACCTCATCATCGCTTACCATCAGGTGAGATAGTGGTCAAAGGCGAGCCTATCAATAATAATAAATAATGATAAGTTAGGTACTATTGGACCATCAAGATAACTTTTGAATAGTTATTTGTGCAACAAGAGAGCAAAGTTGGTTTTTGCCGCGAGTGTTGATTTTGAATCCCGAGTAAGCGAAGGATTCTATATTTGAATCACGAGCGTAGCGAGTGATTCTAGGTTAGAATCCTGAGTGCAGCGAGGGATTCAAAGACACGAGATGCAAATAACTTTGGTCTCGTGTAGCACATACAACTTTTCACTTCAGCAGCGAGAACAAATAATGTAAATATTAATATTTACTTATCGATGGCTTAGAGTGAAAACCTCGTAACTGCAAAATACGTAACTTTTCAGGAGGCCCAAAAAACCAAATAAGATGTTTATTATAAATTAATTCTAATTGACATCTACGTATTTTATTCAAATGTTTTTAAAATATTTATGTATTTCAAAGCTTATTACCCTTGTTTTAAAAAAAAATCCAACAAGTTTTCACGCGCCATTGCGATGTTATCACACTAACCTGACTCAAGAGAGATTTACATTTAACACCGTAAACGGCATTACAAATACCCAATCAAAATTTTTCGTGATACAAGACGGTGTTTTTCGAGCTTTTCTTTCCAAAAATCTAATAAAATAAAATTACCCAAAATTGCAGATACGAGGTTTTCACTCTAAGCCATCGTTATATATATATATATATATATATTAATATTTATTTATTATTATTTTAATAATATCTAACGTGTATCGCACTTTGTAGCTAGCGAACAGAAGAAGAAAACAATAAAAAATTAAAGCCCGCTATTTTTTAAAGATGCGTTCGGAAATTGCACTATTACTAAATTATTCTGTCACAATAAAGATTGTTAAAACTTTAAATAATTATGTAGATACATGATAAACTTCGTATTTTTTAATTCAACATCTCTTTACTTTGATCATAAAAAAATATAATTCGATTATTAAAAGAAAAGTATAATAATTACATTTAAACCTTGATTTGAAATTTTATAGGTGACGTGTTTCCGAACGTTTTATTGTTGGTTTCTTTTTTGAGCCTATTATAGGGTAACCACTATAGTGATTACCCAGCATATAGTGATTGCCAACATTAAGAAGCAATGCGTTTTTTTGGTAATTTTTGAAGGGTTAGTATAAATTTAACAACCATAGATGTTACAACTATTTATATAGTAGCATTTTAAATTTCAATAACTGGCAGTATTTCAGTTTTTAAGTGTCATAACCGATTTTGATGGAACAGGTGTGCAGCTCGTCAAAAAAAATTCAAGTTTCTTGTGATATTTCTTAAGAATAGTTGTTTCAAAATTGCATTATTTGTTGGCTTTTTCTGTGTTAGGTGTTTTTTGATTAATGTTATTCGATAAAAAAGATATTTAAGTGCCTATATAACTACTTGTAATAACGGTAATTTGTTTCGTAAAGTTTTAAAAGGGGGTGGGCAATCACTGTACCAATATTCTAATAAATTTAGTTATTGCCATATCATTATCTAGCTATTGCCACTGACAATAGATACAGCTATTGCCCGGTCAATAGTTGTATATTTATCCTTAAGGGCACACCGTCATTGCGGCGGTAAGTCTTTGAGGAGTGGTTTGAAAGAGGTCACGGCGTCCTTTCGTTCCGTATGACGCTGGTCCTGCTGCGCTTGGGCGGAGCACCGCCGTGCTCTCGTGGAGGCTATCGACGGCGGTGACATCTCGCACCGGGCCCTGGTACAGGCCATGGTCCGGTGCGCGGAGGGTTGGCAGGCGGTTGCCTTCTTCTGCGAAGCTGTAATGCTAGCGAAACAGGCTGCCGACCGCGAGCGCGTGAGGGAACTGCCCTCACGCCGCCGCCCCCGATATCCCAATCCCAATTTTCGACCACCGTAGGCAGGCTTGCGGACTGTGAGCACTGGGTTGCTCGCCATTCGATAGGTAGTTCGGTAATAACCTGGACCGAGCCTAGTCGTCAACGGCACGTTCTGTTCCACGCGCGCCTCAAGGAGATGTCAGCAAACTGTAGGGCTACGATAGGGCCGAAGCTTCTGGAGAACACGGAAACTCCGAAAGGTGCGTGTGCGTGTCTCCGTGTCCCCAGATCGAAGACAACGAAGGAACGAGGTGGGATTTAGTCAGTAATAGTCTGACACGCCCTCTCGCTCCACCCAAGAGCGGGAGAAGTCATTCTTATGATTGCCCACTTGAAAAAAAAGTTTTTTGTTCTATTTACGATGTATTCCAGAACACCATAAAAGTAACATCCCTGATGATGTCGATATGTTGCTATTTTTATGTCATTTTTGTAATAAAATTAATGATTCTGACGATGACACGAATTCTGATTGCGAAGAATTACATTTAAATGTTCAAATGGCTGGAAAAATTCTTAACTTTTAAGTCTTATTATTAGAATAAGACGTTAATTAATGATAACTGCTAGGTGGGCAATAACTGTCCATTATGTATGGCAATTACTATGTCATGGTGGGCAATCACTGTGATTTTAGAGGTTTTGCTTTTGTTGATTTGTTATTATTTTATTTCTAAAGATATATAAACTAATGACTGATTTTCCTATTAAAAATATGATAAAGTTACATAAAAACAAATATTTTTCTTGATTTCGTTATTAAGAAACATAATAATAAGAAGAAACGACTATCAATTCCTTAACCGGGCAATAACTATATGGGTTACCCTATATGGAATTTGAAAATCGAACTTTGAATCGACTTGTTTCTATCTCTCGCTCTTTTCGTATCGAAGTGAAAGTGACAGAACAAAGTGAAGTTCAAATCTTTCGAATGTTGTGAGTAGACCCAGCACTGACTCGGCATTTAAAAAAAATAATTAAAAAGTTACTTTGTCTCACGCTCGCAGCAAAATCGAATTTTGCTCTCTGTCTTTAAACTGCAAAACGTACTTGTTTGAGGTGCTGAAGTGAAAAATTCTTTGTAAAATATGTAACGAGTAACAACTTTACCAATTTTATTTTTACAAAGTTGCTGAGATGATTACTATTTTACTTTTAGGCAAGCAAGCTTTCTGAAGATAGTTTACTTAAACGAGTAATGGGTAATCTCTAAAACTATTGATACGATTCTGAAAATTCTTTAGCTGCACGATCCCTTAGTTCTATAGGGTATACATTTTCTACTTTACCTGGACACCGGCACATACTCGTAAGAGTGATGTGGAAATCTGAATGTATACCTATAAATCCCTTAGCCCTTTAAAAGCTGAACAAAATTGGATGAAGCTTTGTATACAAGTATCTACCTACGCAAAGACCTGTCTAACGCCCATTTTCAATAAGCTATCTATCTAAAATTGCAGCTACTAAAGATAATCAAGTCTATCCTTTTGCCCTTACTTGCTTTCCTATAACCTACCGACGGTTAGAATTTCCTACCAAAAGTTGTGACATTGACAACTAGAATCTACTGTTTATCGGAGATAGCTATCTATTTATGAACTGCGGTAGGTTATTGAAAACGGGCGTTAGACACAAGAGTTGATTCCAGTAACACGTTTCGTTCAATATACATGGACAGAACCCCTGGCAACAGCTAGTGTCTAAGTCTACCTATTCGATAAATAAGTAGATAATCTGGGAGTCATGGTTGAAGTAAAGAGAGGCATGGTTGAAGTAAAGACCTAATCACCTTCTGGAAAAAAGGTTAAATTGCGTGTCCTAAGCCGTTCTAAGGCGATCTGTCTCATCTGCTGCGAAAGTAATTAGGCCAGTCAGTTTTTGTACGGAGTTCAGTGTTGTGGCGAGGAGCGGATTACGATCTCTGCGTAATAACCTTTTACGTAAGCGAGCTTGAAAGTAAACTTACCTATATTATTGCTTATAGGACAGCAAATTATATTTTGATCTGGTGATAATTCGTCGCGCTGGCTATTTCGTAGCAATCTATTAAAATTGTACTGTTAAACGGGGCGAATGGGAACGCGGGTGAATAGGAACTTAACTTGGATTATGATTTTTATATTGATTTCTGTATAAGCATCGCCTTTTATTACAATTACTGAATAAAGAGGAGCACTGAAATGCATTTCACAATGTGAAAATCCACTTCAAATGTTTGTTCCTATTCTTCCCATTTGACTGTACTTTGTGTATTCAGTCAGTTTCCAGTTTCATTGTCTAGTTTAACCACTCTAGGTGGAATATGAAAAATGTTTTAAGTTTTTAAAAAAGGTTTTATGTATCACCTATGGTTACGATTAGATGAGTTTGGAATACAACCGCTGTGCAAAGTGATAGCGACCAAATAACCAGTGTCACCGGGTCGCAAACTAAAATCAAAAATGTTTTTAGGTTTTTCGATATGAAAATCAGAAGCAGCAAGGAGTCTAGATTTGTGCCCGGTGATATAGATGGTATTGCTGATGCATTTGACATTTTTTTCATTTGCAGTTTTGGTAGAATTATCTATCTCAAAAAATCTACGATTGATTTATCTTGAAAAATTTAAAGTGTGTTTTTTTAATCTCTCAGACTAAAAGACATTACTTGGGTGGTCACACTTGTCACAACACAAAAGAACTGGCTTTATTACTATTGTAATTTTGACATTTGCCTGTGTCAATTTAGCCTCAGGGATTAAGAAACTTTATACCAAACTTTTTTTTTTGTGCGGATTTAGGCACTGCGATTTTCGATTCAAAGTGAAGGTACCGAACTGTAACGTTTTACCTATAGGTATCTATGTACATGCTGAGTGCCACCGAATGATTTCAGCGTATAGATATTCGAATGTCGATGCGCTTAGTTTACGCAAGCTTATCGATGCGCGAAGTGTAACGTCACGTAACGTTACTCAGATGAAATAGAATTTATCGGTTTACACATTATGACAGAGAGTTTAGTATTATGGAAATACTTACATGAAAAGTTGCAACTGGAAACTAGCAATTAAAAGAAACAATCATTTATTGTACCTACTTACACAAAAACGAGTTATAAAATACATTGTTGTACAAAAGCGAGCTTAACTCAAAGTTTAGTTTTCTCCCAGAAAACTATAGAGCAGTAGGTTTTTCCGGGGCAGAAAAGGGCTGTGCTCAGAGATTTCTTGCGTGATTGCACCAGGAATGAAGATATTTGCAGGAGAACCGAGGTTTATGGACATAGCTCGTAGAATTATCAAACTTAAGTCGCAGTGGTCAGGGCACATTGCTCGCAGAACACATGGTCAATGGGGCTGAAAAGTTCTGGAGTGGTGACCGCATACCGGAAGATGCAGCGTTGGAAGATGGACCGATGACCTGGCGAGGGTCGCGAGAATCCGATGGATGCGAGACGCATAGGGCCGGTCGTTGTGGCGACATTTGGAGGAGATCTATATCCAACAGTGGACGTCTTTCGGTTGGAATGATGACGATTAAAAAAAAACTGTATTCTTTTATTAGACTGCTTTTTTTCAGTGGCTACTGCCATGTCAAGAAAATAATGAACGTAACGTTTTTCATTTTTTATTGATTTTATAATAATACTATCAAAATGGACGTATGTTTTGTTTTGGTAGGTAAGTACTTCTCGGAAGATGCATTGAATGTTATACACAACCGACTAAGAAGATATGAGGAAAATCAAAACTGTATTGAGAGCAATGATATAGCTTGCCTTGCAGTTAAATAGGTACCTAACTCTTTATAAAATAAATATTACCGGATCATATCAGTTTTTCTACTGCATTAAAAAGAGGAAACTACTTCATAAAACTTTCCCTGCACTAGAATGCTAGAATGGGTATGGGTAAACGTCAGGATGTAATAACAGCGATGCAAGAGATTACAAGTTTTCTTTATTAGATCTGTCGCCGCTACCTTACGAGGGAGCGCAGAATTTTCCTCGCTTTTAGAACAAACCCCCGGGCGCCCAGTGCACTTAAAGACGAAAATATATTTTCCAGCTAAAGCGTGAAAAAGCTTAAAGTCCGTTGGAAAAACATTCGTGGTAGCTAACATGAGCGCGCATGAGCGCGGTCGCGACGACGCGTCCATTCACAAGCACCGCCCTTCAGTTCGACTCAAATTTTCCTCTGAACGCACGCCCGGGGACATTTTCCCGCGCTTTTCGAAATCCGAACTAATTTCTTTATGGTTAAGTTCGCGCGCCTAAGTGGCCAGTAACGAGTGTTGAAAGTGTTGTATGTGTAAAAAGTTTGTATTAAAAAAAAAGTTTTGATTATTTATTGAGTGTTGGTTACGGTATAAATAAAGTTTTATTTTTTGTTTGCGGATTTTTTTTGGTTGGCCCGCTCGTCGTATTTATTCGGTAAGTACTTACATTATTAAGTAGTATTAAGTGCCGTGCCCATTGAAGTATTTATTAGCTACAAGTTTGGCTATTAAGTTTTTATTTTTTATTAGCTACAGATATTTTCAATCAATTTTATTTTGTGTGCACCGTGCAGGGTGCGTGAACAAACATTTTTGTAGCCGGTTAATTTCTCATGTCTTTATTAACAGCTATTTCTGTTAGTTAGGAAACCTGTCACAAATATTTTATGCAGGCACTAAAAATAGATCAAAGATGATCAAAGAGACTAGCTTTTATTTTTGGGATTTGTCAAAGCGTGTTTCGGTTAGATTTAGAAAACATATGCCACTGGTCAATCGACTCGACTCTCATATAAGATTATAGGTAGTGGTATGTTATTTGAATTGTTTGCGATTGAATTTTTATTAATGAATTTATGTGAATTATAACTGAATTATCTACGTACTGTGCATTCAGTGTGGTGTGGTAACAGAACAATAATATGTAAGTGCAATAAAACGTCGTTAAAATGTTCTTTTTCATGTTTCATGAGGCATTTCTTGAATATTATTTTAAAAGAGTGCCTATTGCGCTAGATGCGTCAAGGTACATAAATATTTACAAGAGTTCAAAGCTTACACTTTAGACACTAATATTTACATGTTTTTATAGTATTCACATTATCGATTCCTATAATAAAATGTTTAGCAAACATTTTAAACTTCAATCTCGCCTTTTGACCAAGTGCGGAGATTGGTACCTACCGATCTTAATTGGTGGGTCTTAGCGTTTTTAATTATTTGTGATCTGTCTAGTATTGGTTAGCATGATAATGGTTCCGTTATCATGTAAGACCTTGAGGAGAATATATTGAACAGGAATAGTTTCATTATTTACCTATAACACCATAACGGTTGTGTTGTGGCGTTCATAGTTAATGGGTTGTGGAGGTCTGGTATGCAGCCGGTCCTCGTAAAATACTGGTATTCAGCTAAATCCACCTTGACTGGAAGCCAACCCCAATATAGTTGGGAAAAAGGGTAATGACGGCCAAATCTAGTTTTACCTGACGAAAACAAAATTGACGAGTAAAAGTGTTTTTTAAAGCCTATTTGCAAAATAAATATCATTTTTATAACAGTTTGGTCTTTATAGATCGTTTCACGTGTTCAACGATTTAAAAAATAAACGGGCTGGAAAAAAAAATCAGAAGCCATTTTGTTAAAATAGTAAAATGGAATGGGTATCTACCATAGACACGATTTATCACAGCGCAGTGTGATTAAAAATATTCGTTTGTTTTTCCCGTTCCATTTATCCAATTTTATTAATTGTAGTCTTCTGATTTCAAAGCTCTGATAACTATTATTCCACATATGTGAGGCTATTCGTGTGTACGTACTTGGTTAGAATGAAGTCAGTTTTGTTTCGTGATTTCTACTAATATTAAAACTGGTAAATAATTTAGTTTTATTAGCATAGGTAATATGAGTTAGTGTGAGACGAATCATTTTTATTTGGATTAATCTATCAATACCCGCGAAACGAGACACAATAGTAAGACAATAACAGCGCGGTCCTATGAGACCGGTCGGGGACTCATGAATAAAGTTATTAAGGGGGATGTTCCAGCTTAGCCCGCGAAATTCAAATTTTCTTACGTTTTTTGCAATTTGAAAGCCAGTGATAAGTTGTATAAAGTTAAAAATACTTAAGCGGCTGTAAAACGTAACTAGTTACATAATTATAAACATAAACATCATTAATACAAGCCTCCAAGCTCACCTAAGTGCAGGAACGATTTTTTCGAGGTCAAAAACGTTCCTGCAACTAAATGAGCTTGGAGGCTTGTATTGATGATTTTTATGGTTATAATTATGTAATTATTTACGTTTTACAGTCGCTAAAGTATTTTTAACTTCGTACAACCTACCACTGGCTTGCAAATTGTAAAAAACGTACGAAAATTTGAATTTCGCGGGCCAGCTGAAGCATTCACCTTAACTTTTTTTACTTAAAATGAATATTATGTGACATTAATTTTATTTATGGTGTAGGTTTATAACAATCAGGGTGTTTCGCTTTCACGTGCAAAGGTTAAAGTCTTCATTATCTGTTGTTTGATGTTGCCACAGATAGGTTACAAAAAGTAAAAACCCGCCTATTAATCTATGAAATAATACAACTAATAAAAATTACGTGGCTACAGTTATTAGTGGCCAGTACCAATCCAATAACTACTAATTTATACTTCTACATTAATCCACGCTCGGCTTAGAAATTACAATTAATTCTTCGCACCGTGAAAGCAATTTAAACTTCAACCTTGATTTATTGGTAGGAGAAAATCTGTCAATTAATGGTGCCTTGTGACTTGTGACGTGCGGATTATAGTCTGCAATCAGGACAGCCCTATTCAATCGCACTGGCACAAACAACATGGTGCTCGTATAGGATAATTACCCTTGTTACAATTTGATTGATTAAAATGAGACATTCATTAGTTTAAAAGCGTAGTGTCTGCTTTGTTTGAACTAGGATCTATGGTTTTGTTTTAGTCGATTTGTGTGATCCTTATGGTTTGTGATTTCGACCCTTTGTTTAGTGACATGGACAATGTGTTCCCATGGTTAATGGTAATTTTGAAAGTTGTGGTAAGCAATCACATACCTAATACACCAACTCGCGTATCCTCTGCTTACATGCGTGTAGGAAAAGTTATAATTATAAAAAAGACATTTATTTAAACTAGCTTTTAAAAAATTGTCCGCCATAATAGTTTTATTGTAACGAAATTTTTATCCATATTCTTCTCAACAAACCTTCTAGTAGATATACAAAGTATAGCACGGGGTTGACTAGTCAGCCATCTTCAGGATTCCGCCATATTGGATTTAGTGACGTCACTTAGATAAACATGCATTGTCATTCTAACTGAACATGTCTGACCTTTAAAACGGCTTAATCGGTTAGGGGTGTTTGGAGATTTCATCTAAACAAACTTCTTATTCCTGTCCTTGTACCGTTTTATTTGGGTTCGGCGCAACACGTTTTTCATTTCATGGTGTCGTGTCTACGTAGACTGTCGTTGAGTCTACGTACAAGTAAGACCGTCTTACCCTTATTCCACTACGCGGCGTCGACTAGGACCGTTCGTAAAAACGAGTGGTATAATAGGCCTTAAACTTCCTTTTCTTTTATATCACTTCTCACCTAAACTATTCAACATTCCTTCTCTCCATCTATACAATCTATTCACATGTATACTCTTAACTTTTTTAGTAACATGGCTTTCGTCGACCTAAACAAACATTGTAAGTTTTATAAAGCCTTATAAAAATGAACTATCAGTACTTTCGAGTACATTGTCCATTGTAAATTTGTCCATACATGTTCTAGGCTTGTTTACATTTTACTCGTAAATGCTTAGGCTAACATGTGTACATCCAAAATGATAAACCACTTCAATACACCCACCTAGTTTAATTTCCGCCCAAAGTGACGACTAGATCTAGTTTTATGAAGGTCTACTATAATAACTTGAGCGAATGCCAAAACATTTATTGTAGCCAGGACTTGGGCCACACTTGGACCTAATTTTCCTTAAAGTGCTACCCAATTTAGGTCGTCTGCATCTGGTGATAGTACATTGGGTAGATTGTAAATGTAGGTGCCTTCGTTGGCCCGGCTTTCTCTGTAATTAGGTTCTTGACCTTATAAATGTTTTAAGAGTCAAATGGCCTTCTTGATCAAGTCAAATGGCCTTCTTGATCAAGTCAAATGGCGAATAGCTTGGCTGTTTTCGGTGATTTTTTGACTTAAGAAATACTTTTTTTCTTGCTTCCATTAGCTGTATAAATACATACTTTTTTCTTGCTTAATGGAAGTAGGCAATATTCAGAGGGCCTTGAAAAAATAAATTGCCAAGCCATTATTCGTGATATCATTATTAGTTTTTCAAAATTACCTTCAAAATATACTTTCAAAATCGTTTTGAAAATATTCTCGTTAACGTGCGTAACGTCACAAAGTGCTAGTCACTGATAAAATGTCACGCTGGCTACATCCCCAGTGCAATGTTGGAGTTGGAGTAGACTGTTTTGTACAGTGAATAACAGGCTTAACCCTCGTTAATGAAATTAAACATGCCAGGAATTCAATTGTGAGACCACAGTTTGTTAAATCAGATTGTATATCCACCAACACACGAGTATAATCTAATTTTCAGTACAAAACATGACCTGCAGTCCAGTGCACCAAATAACAATTTCCGATATTCCGATTTCTGATTCTCCCGCGTTTTCCAGCCGCCATTACTGATGAGCCATAGATAATAGAGTTGGCTTTGCCGACTGTTCATTTATTATGAATTAATTTTGTCATTGAAATTCATTTGCGATCGTTAACTTTCTCAATCAATATTAATTTCGTAGATATTAATGTTCCGCGTTCAATTTAATGGAATTCGATTAACGGTTTTGAAATGGTGAAATTTCGAATTAGATTTGATAAAGTTTGGTGATTAGTGCTGTTAAATATTAATCATAATTGTCTATTGGGGATTACAAATTTAAAACATTGATCTGAAATGCTATATTTTAATAGTAATACTTACCTGGAGTTTATTCTCGTATCTTAGAGTTTTCATTATTTTATTTTAACAAATTGCTTAGTTCTCTCTTTACCGAGTGTTTTCTCACTATTTGGCCTCGACAGTCCTGTACATTCTTTAACAAACGTGTTTGTAGCTGGACATTCAAGTTTTCCGCTTTCAAGCGGTTTTTAACGACGGAAATTCAGGAAAGGATACCAGTGCATAGGATTCTGAAAACAACTGTAAAATGCGTGCTTTGGTTTATGTGTAAAATGTACCTAATTGTGAATTGAATGTGAATTTTGAAGTGTATTTTTTTTATTGTTATAAACTAGTGCTTGACTGCGATCCCACCTGATGGTAAGCAGTGATGCAATCGTTGATGGTGAGGCGCACTAGCTTAATAAGAGCCTATTCACTCTAGCCTTGAAGACACCTAAATTATAATCGGACAGGAAAACCGCAGCAGTTTTTTTATTGTATTTTATTGAAACTTATTTGTTTTGCAGTGCCCTCACAGAGTACATGTTGTACAACATGTTTGCAATAAACTGATTTGATTGATTGATTCGTAGATAGATGCTGTCAGGGAAATTGATTGATGTTGTACTTAGTAGGTAAAAAGTTAGTGATAGGCCGCTGAATAGATCTTACAGACATTTACTTATTACCTGTTTTCGTTTTGTACCAGGAAGCACATAGGTAATTGGATAGCTTAGGTAATGAATTCGGTTTGTTTCTGTACCAGGTACCGTTTTGTTTTGTTTCTTGAAATTATACAACACTCAATTCATTCACGTAGGGGATGTATTTTGGAAAATCCTCTCTTAGTGCTCGTTTATGTCATAAAAAGGAACCTTGTGCACAATTTCAAGCTCCCAGTCTCCGTAGTTTCGGTTGTGCTTTTTGATATGTCAGTTTCTCCTTTTATACACCTAATCAGCATTTTAATGTTCCAACTGCTAGAACTCAGCAGGTCTCCTCTCTAGAAGAGAGAATAGGCAGTACTCTATCACACTGGCTCATTGCGATTTTATTTAGTTCTAGAACAGTTTCCTCACCAGTTTCGAGAGCAGTGGTGATGAAATAAATTACGTAGAGTAAATCTGACTAAGTTTGATCCTCAGTACCTACTTACTACTCGTGAGTCTGGGCCGATACCAGTGATCCACAACTGCTCTTGAAAATAAAGTTTATATGCAAATGTTACACCCACCTCTTTTTAACCAAGTCCTTGTGAATACTTTCCGTAATTCCTTCGTGAGTTTTCGTACCATAAACTCTGGTTTCCTCAGCCTCATAAACACAACAGCATGGAACTAATTTTTCAACCTGTTTTTCCTTTCCCTCTCTCAGCATCCACGCAACGTTGAATCTGTCTTCATTAACCCTAGATTAAGGAAAGGTATTTTTTATCATTCTGCAAAGAACAGTAAATACGGTTTAACTGTTTCTTATAGAAAGTAAAATACTGGATAATGGAGGGATTCGTTGAAACGTATTTTGTTTGCGACCTTGAATGTGTACTTAAGTCAACTTAATGTTGGTACCCATGTCAGTTTTTGTTTTGCAGATAAAAATAAGGTTTGTTCTTCGTTCGTCCCGAATTTTTGTCCCACATTCCAAAAAATTCCTCGTATGTCCCACATCACTTTTGATGTGGTGTTTCGTCCCACATTCCAAGTTCTTTAAAAGTACAGTCAACTAAAACACGTAAGTACTTATTTGTAATTCTTCATCATCTCTCTTCATTTGTAATTCTCATTTCCCAAATATATTGGGGTCGGCATCCAGTCAAGCTGAATTTAGTTGAATACCAGTATTTTACGAGGAGCGGCTGCCTACCAGGCCTCCACAACCCATTAACTGGGGTAACACAGTAGGTACTTCATGGCAAGACTGGAGCCAGAGTTACTGGTCTACAAATGACACCCGGGACCTACGGCTTACCGTGCTAAGATGGCCACCCATCCACAGATAGACCTTGACAAGCGTTGCTTAACCTCTAAGATCGACCCGTGCGGCTGTTATTATCTAGCCACGAGCTCCTCACAAGCATAAGCCGATTTAAACGAGAAATCAAGTAAATTCACTTATCCTAAAAAGCGGGTATTAAGTATCAAACATTCAAATTCTGTGATACTTGATTTTTAAATCGTTGGTAGTAGCATAAACTCACATAATTTTTAGATGATAAATTTGTTTATGTATCTTAAATTGTTTGCATCTTTTTTTAGCTTTAGTAAGTAATATAATAACGATTACGTACAAATAAACTTTCATTCAAGTTAAAAAGTCAAAGTCAAAATCTTTTCATTTCACATAGGCCTACATGGGCACTTATAAAACGTTAGAAGCTATGCAGCATTGTATTAATAACAACTCTTCAGATAAAAATATTATCATATTAAAGAAAACCTGGATCAATTCAATTATTATGTTTTAAAATTGAGAGTATTATTATATTGCATAATGTAGAAGCACTTTTCAGTTGAAGCTGAATAATAATACTATTGATCAAATTAGTCCTTACAAGCAAAAAAACAAAGGACGCAATAAAAAAGTGATTGACCATTAGGGAAGGTAAACTCTTCTACACAGATTCCAGTGATGACAGTCGTACTACTTGACTCAAATTCACCATCTTAATAAACATGCTTCTAAAACTGAAATTTTTAACCTTCTAAATTCATTGAATTATGACAATACGGAACTATTATTTGAATCCACTGCGTAAAAAATCACCAGATACCATTCTACGAAACATACACTCCTTTACACTTGTATACGTACGCATGTATACAAACATACATCCATTCATTTACTTCTATACATACACTTCGGTATCATTGCGACCTACATTTATTCAATTTTTTTTCTAACTTCTACTCCAACTTTTAGAATCACCCACGAATGTTATAAAATTACAGATGAGATATTAAATATTTCATTAAATTTTAATGTATACCTCCGCTATCCGAATGAGGAGCGATTATTTAAATAGTTTATTGACGTTAAATCTTTATTTCTATACTAATATTATAAAGAGAAAAAAAATGTATTTTGGTAAAAAAAAACAAATTATTAAGTTGTAATAAAACATAAAACTACAAGACCGGTTTTAAACATTCTTCCACCACTAGATAGCTAGGTAAATATTTGCTATTATCACACGGGCGAAGCCGCTGGTAAGAGCTATAGTAATAATAAAATAGTTAGATGTCCGTTTTGTTGACTGTACAAAAACGTCAATTAAGCCTATACAAAAAAAATATGGGACAGATAAGGAATATGAACTGGGTCGAACCGAGAATAAAATAATTAAAATAATAGTTTGGGACAAACGAAGCATATGAGTTGGGACAAACCAGGAATTTTTTATGTGGGACAGAACGCAGTGAGACGAACGAAGAATAAACCAAAAATAATTTACGGGTCCTTAGCACTGGCTATATTTATTTTGGATGAAAACATCATGGTCGATATTTTTAGTAAAAGACGAACATATTAATAGAGATTGCTTATTATTTATTTCTTCCGTACTTATCCATCGTGCCTCAACTCAAAGAGATGTCAGTGAAATTGCCAGGGCCATGCCTGCCTTGGTTACGAACTGCTTGAAGTCACCGTAGCCTTCGCAATAAAGGGTGACTGAAGAAACACTGTGGGTTTAAGTCAGTAACAGTCTGACACTACCTCCCTCTAAGTTATTTTATGATTTGCGACGTAAAAAATCCACTAGTCCATTTTTCCACTACAAAGGGCTTAAAGACATACACAATATTTCACACTCTTTTCATTGGTTTATTTTAAGCAATACGGTGAAAATAAATACTTATTTTTAGTACTCTACATTCCTAAAGCTGTTTTGCTCAATGCCAAAAGTATGAGATTTAGGTTTGCTTTCCACAGACGCATACCTACATAGCTCTAAAGACGCGTATCCTTAATTATACGCTTAGTATACGCCTGCGTGAAGCTCGCATATCAAGCGTATAGTATTGACGAATACGCGTCTATATGTCGAGCTCGTAGCTAGATAATAACAGCCGCACAGATCAATCTTCAAGGTTAAGCAACGCTTGCCAACGTTGGTCTGTGGATGGGTGGCCATCTTAACATACCGAGTTTCTTCCGTGCCTCGGAAAGCACGTAGCCGTAGGTCCCGGCTGTAATTTGTAGATCTTTGGCAGTCGTTACGGATAGTCGATAGTCAGAAGCCAGTAAATCTGATTCCAGTCTTGCCATGAAGTACCGTGTTACCCCAGTTAATGGGTTGTGGAGGTCTGGTAGGTACACATAGCGGCGAGCAATCGGTAGCTCGCCGTCCGGCTGTCCAGTAATCATCCTGAGTTGAGAATGAGCCATGATTGAAAGGAATACCCGAAAAGAGAGGCAAAAAGGAACAAAGGAGTGGGTTTTAGTAGAAAGCCTGACACGCCCTCTCGATCTGCCCAAGACCGGGAGAAGGCATTCTGATGATTTCCCACCCTCAAAAAGTTCTACACAGAAAGAAGTATAAGCCTCTGACCTACAGTAGGAAAATCTCGGCTAGTTATAGACAAGTGCCTCTATAATCCTTAATCATAGATATAGATATCATTATCTATTGTGAACGGTGCGACCTAGGCGATCATATCGCAATCGTTTGCGGTCGCCAACACACTATTACGCAATAATTCTGTATTACAACATGTGTGTTTTATCTACATATTATATAGATTAGCTTCTGTTAGTGGCTACGGCCGTGTAAGAGTTTCTGGATACCTACTAACTTTCCTTGCTCGTAGAACAGATAGTTCTAGAACGGATGGTCGGTGGGGACGGAAGGTTCTGGAGTGGCGGCCACGTGCCGGAAGACACAGCCTTGGAAGGCCTCCCACAAGGTGGACTGACGGCCTGGCAAGGGTCGCGGGAATCCGATAGATGCGAGACGCACAAGACCGGTCGTTGTGGCGACGCTTGGGGGAGGCTTAGTTCCAGCAGTGGACGTCTTTCGGCTGAGATGATGATACTAACTTTGGTTCCCCGTTTCATAACTTTAGAGGGAGAATTTGATTTTTTTTCTCTTATTCATAACTACATCATAAAAGGAATCTGTGCAAAATTACAGCGTTCTAAGTCATAGGGTTTGGGCTCGGCGTTGATGAGTCAGTGAAGTGAGTCATGACTTTACCTTTTATGTAAAAGGTGAGTTTAATGTGTTCTCCGAAACACGAAGGAATCTCGGTAAGATGGCCAGATGGATCTACAGACTGACTTCGGCGAGCGTTGCTTCACCTCAGAGATCGACTTTTACTGTCATTATTATTTGCACTTGAGTTAATAGGTACCTATTACCTATCCAATCACACATGCATAGTATTTTAATTACTTGCTACATAATATTCTTCTGCATAGAGATCTACCCTTTGGAATTTGTAATTAGCATTATTTTTCTGACTGACTGACTTGAGCACTGGTGCCAGGAATCCCTCACCGTTGATGTTGAATTCAGAGGCAGTGCAACGCGTACACAAATTTACCTAACTATCTAGGAAGCGTCGTGGAACATAGGAACATAGGACATTAATGACTTGACAATTCAAAAGTGCTTGTAAATGGTTTATTAGAAAGAAACGCTTTGAAAACTCGTTTAAACATTAGGTAAGTAGGCACCTACCTACACTTGAAAGTAGACATTAAATTGACGCTTTTAATGTTTTTTTCAATTTACAAAAATAAAGTAAGCACACAATTATAAACGTTGGTAATTTCTGGAGAACTCATTTACTAAAGTGATCTCCTCGTTGAAAAAGTAATTTATTTAATGTTATTTTCTCTCGACATATTTTTAAAGTAGAAACTCATTTATGTTTTCTGATGGTAAATAGGTTCATTTGCAGTAAAATTTTCTGTAAAATTATGATGTAGTTATGAATCTTATAAACTTAAAGCACACTATGATGTTAGTTATAGTATAGTTTAATATAGCAGAAACAATAGGGTACAGTAAAAAGGTTTCTTTATAACGAATAGAGTATAAATTATGCGATTTTATGAGTTACTTAATATCGGAGTGCAATTAAAGGAGTTTCCCTTTAATTACCTCCTATCCTGTTACTTTTTTATGTACAATACAGTTTATTTTATTCCATTTCCTATTTCTAATCAATCAGCTCCAAAAATCTATAATAACTTCCGTTAAAACATAATTTAAAAGAAATACAGACACACTTTCACTTTAAAATATTGATAGTAATTATCATTTGGGAATATTATAATACTACCAATATTTTGTTTCAAAAGTGCGTTTGTGTTATCAATCGATTATGTTGTTTGCATATTAAATGGAACATTGTACACAATCAAACAAGTTTCATACATAGTATTTATAATTATTTGTTTGGTTACAAGCGAACAATATTATGTATTAACTCTGACGAGTAATAAGGACAGTGAGAAATAGGTTAAGATCAACATTTCTGAATCATGGAATTATTTGGGAGGCTGTATTGAAACAAGTTCTTAATAACTGAACACACAACATATATTCACAGTCATTCAGAGACGAATTAATTATGTTGATGAAACATAAGAGTCGTGTTCGAAACATAGTTGTTCAAATTTCATTACCCTGAACATTTTGCCCAATGCAAGTACTAAATACATTGAATCTGCAATGCTAGATACATCGATAAGTGTATCGCTCGCTCATAACACTTCGATAAATCTATGCGAACTTCACACCAATGTATTGATACTTCGATACTTATTACATCGATGAATGGGTTGTAAATCTTCTCTATCGAGCAGAAACGATATTATACTTAGACGGAACGACACTTACAAGCGATATAGTAGATATTAATAGAGGATGCGGGATTGTTCGAAAGTGTTATCGCGGCCCTGAAACGTAAAGGGCTTCTGAAGGTACATAATTGGGTTTTAGTCTGTAAAAATCTGATGCTCCCCTTGACGTCACTTGGAACGGTAGAAGTCATTTGATGATTTCTCACCAAAAAGGTGCTAGGTAATTTCGCGATGAAAAATTAATCCCCTTGAAATTATGTAATTTACCTACATCGAAAAAAAATGCAGTCGACAAATTGCCCTACAGATCTCCGATTCTAAATAGCAAAACGTGAGGACATCTAGACTGGCTCCGTCCGCCGATTCCTATACAACAGTTAACCTTTGAGTAAAGGTAGCATTCGGTTCTAAGCAACCGCGACCCGCGACCGATTTGTGTAGAGAACTACAACTCGGTCACCTCGGTTAACTTGACGCTTGGCGTCGATGAAATAATGTCCAAAAACAATATAACAACAGACAATTGAGACAATTATCCAAATTATCGACGCACGTATACATAACAAAGTTGCTGACCATACCTGACACTTGCCGGGCGAGCAATGACTTTAATTCTCTTTGCGGGCGAGTAAAGGGAATGTTGGGGGAAACGGGTAGATGGTCGCATTTCAGAGATGCGTCAAGTTAATGTGACCGGATTGTACAAACAAGGCGACCGGTACTATACAAATCCCTACTAAGCAGCGGGTCGCGCGACCCGGTCGCAGTAGCTAAGACCCGTATGCTACCTTTACTAAAACATGGTCTTACATAGATATACATAACAATATAAAGTCTGATTGGTAACTCGGAGTCGCAGATGTTCGGAGCCACATCGTATCAGCCGTTAGACTGTTTGCCTGCAATCAATCATTGTTGTTCCTAGACCCATTCCAGTTGGCATGGACTAACTTTGTATACGGCCTTCAGAATGGCTGTTTACCTACTGTTCACGTAACTGATATACGAGTAACTTGGTTACGTAGCTTTGAACTAATAAAGACATTATAGACATTATAGTACAGTTTCAAGGAGCAGTATTGCTTCAGATTAACGACTGTAATATGACGCTTTATGTGTCAAGATAGGTTCTTAAGCCTCAGTAGCAATAAGGAGGAACTGAAGACTAACCGCGACACTGACCACGGACCGTGGGACTGAAGAACTGTAATGGAGGAGGTTCATGAATCATGGTGTGTCAAATAAACGTATTTTATTTCTTTCTTTCTTTCATTCAAAATGTCGGGTAACTTGACGCGCAACGCTGTCGGATTTTTCAACATGTAGTGCGTCACGTGAATGCGTTGTGAAATATTTGGGATGGGTTAACCTATCTAGAAAGAAAAATCCGGGGCCCTGAAACGCGGGCAAAGTAGGAACAAAGGAGTGGGCTTTGGTCAGAAAAAGTCTGACACGCCCTCCTGCTTTGCCCAAGAGTGGAAGAAGTCATTCATATGATTTACACCTAAAAAAGTTTGGGGGCAAGTTGGGGGACACTGTAAGGGCAACGTTACAGCGTCATGTAGATTGAGTTATGTTGCGGGACATTTTGTCCCCTAACGTATTTGAGGCTTTAAGATTATTCATTAGTTTCAGGAGGAGATGAAAATGCCGGTTCGACCACAGAAAATAAGTCTTTATACAACCTTTTATATAAAAAAAAATACAATTTGTTTACAGAGAATTGGACAAAATCGCTACGTTATTTGATCAACATTAGTTCATTTGCCGGAATCGGAGGAAATTGTATTTGTTCGTAAAATAAATTATATCTGAAATGATGTCTATTCAATCAGGAACTCGAGGGGTAAAGGAGAGCGGACAAATTGTCATTTGCTGGACGCAGGGACGGAGTCGGGCCTTGACTGTATTGTACAAAATGAAACTATGACTGTTCTTTTTATTTAAGATTCGTTTGTAAAGGTAAATATAAGTGTGTGTGATCATTATGAGGGGTATTTCGAATTTATTGGACGAATTAAACAGACATATTCTTTAATCACTCCAACACGACCACGTCAAGTATTCTTGTTTGGGCTTTTTGTATTGGTTACTACCAATCCAAAATACCTATTGGTACCGAAACAAGAATTCTTCGACCACGTAACGTACTTAATTAAATACTTACATAGATTTTAATTACTGGTGAACACGTAAAAAAAAACTGTACTTACCAATAATACATACTTTGTGGTGTAATAAATTAAAGGGTAATTAAAGGGCCCATCCAATTGTGACAGTCTCAAACATGTTTACCATAATTTTAAAATCAATACTTTTAAAGAAGAAAATTAATAATTCCCCCTTATCTTCGAAAGTATATCAAATAAAAAAATAGGACTTGTAATTGACCAATTTTCGTAATTGTTTAACTTTTCATTTAAGGTTTACGAAATGATAATTATCTATACTAATATTATAAAGAGGAAAGATTTGTACCTATTTTTGTATGTTTGTAATGAATAGGCTCAAAAAGTACTGGCCCTTCTGGCCTTTCACCAATAGAATGCTACATTCTTCCAATTTGACATAGGCTACATTTCATTTTGAAAAAAATTAGGGATCCTTGGTAAAATTTGAACAATGTAACCGAAGGTGTAGAAAAATTTCCAAAAATAAATAATTGTCTACCCCGTGCGAAGCCGGGACGGGCTGCTAGTGAATTTATAAACCCCTAAAAATGAAGCACACACGTTCTATTTCTTTAAATTTTTCTTGTTTTAAATTGGTATAAATTTGTGCTTGACTGCGATCACTCCTGATGGTAAGCAGTAATACAATCATTGATGGTGAGGCGCACTAGTTTATAAAGAGCCTATTCACTCTAGCCTTGAAGACACCTAACCTATCACCATTTGCAGACCGCAGCAGGCAAATTGTACACACACAAATACACTAGCAGTTGTCCTTTACCCCTGAAAGTTCACGAATTAATTACTAAATAATTTAAACAGTTTTATTTACAACCCCGGGTGCCCATTACCTCAGTCCGGTCCTTTAGGCGAGTCCTCCGTGAATGTGGTCCCTGTCCGCCATTACATAATTTCTGTCCGTGACAGGTGGCCTGTGGGTACTGGGCAACAACCTTTTTTTTTATTCTGTATTAAAGACTTGATAGAAACATTGCGTTTCGAACACAATATATTATTACGTCTTTATTTTGTAAAGGGTTGTGTGAAGGGGATATTTTTGTTTTAGGTTGGCAGGTCTTAAATAACTTCTCCTGTTCTGGGTGGGGTTAAAGGTAGTGTCAGACTTTTAATGACAAAAACCGAAATGCGTTCTGTCAGTCGTCTTTTGTGTTCCAGGGTCACGGTAACTGTTTTGAAGTATTTCACTGCTATATGCGGAGGTGGTTACTATAGTAACAGCACAATTTCACCAGTAATGTTTTTTTAGTGCTTTCTTATGTAGAGCAAGCGAGCATAATACCCATAAACTAGGAAAACGTCACGATTCCGAAATACAACTGAGAAATTCTCGATAGGAGAACCTAATAGCTTTCATTAGAAAAATCTCTTAGAATGTTGTATAGGTTGTACTAGTTCTTTTTTACTAGTAGTAGAAACTAACTGCTACTACTAGAAAAAAGAACTAGTACCTGCTTGCAAAAAAATATTTATGGTACTTAACTAACAACCTTCTCCTTACACGAGTCTTAGTAATCTTTGAAATTCTCAGTCTTTCTCTCCCATAATATGCATATCTTATGCACTTACACCTTCCTTATGAATCACTCAATTAATTGGTGAAAGCTGCATGCAAATCCGTTTGTAGTTCGAGATAGACACACATATAAACGTGATGTGGCAGTTTATTTTATACTCGTAGATTGTTAGGAAACATAAGAATTTTTTGATGGCTCTACACTATCCTCTCAAACTTATTTATATTGTAGGTAATATGGTGGTATTGTAAAAGTCAATATTTTGTTGTAAAAAAGTGACCGTGGAATTTTTTGCCGGTTCTTCTCCATAGTAAACGACAAATCGGAACCGTGCACTAACTTCTGACGTTTTATAAGTGCCCATGTGAAATAAATTTCGTATTGAAAAGGGATGTATGTTCAAAACAGTACACAAGCAGGTATTGCGTACCTACCAGTGTATTGCGCACTTGTGTTTATTTTCAACGCTTATCCAATTGGTCGAGGGATACAATAAACCTGCAATGGGCTTTGCGATCCAGTTTTATTATTGTTTTCGAATGTTCTTTATTTCTTTGTTCTGGAAATTATTTATTGATTGGATTTAATCGCTACATCGACCTATATTTGTATATAATTTAGGATATGTATTAATTGTTAACAATTTGTCGAAAAGATATGATTTGTGTAATAAAAAGATTTTATAGTATTAGTTACTTGGGGGGCCAGACTTGTTCCACAAGGTGGACCGATGACCTGGTGAGGGTCGCGGGAATCCGATAGATATAAGAAGCAGAGGACCAGTCGTTGTGGCGACACTTGGGGGTCCAGCAGTGGACGTCTTACGGCTGAAATGATGATGAAGATGACATTAGGTATTTGTAACAATCAATTTTAGTCATACAAATAATAATTATGCTGTTCTGTTAGCCGAGACTTTTCTAACATTTTAGCAGAAACGTTATCAACAACAAAAGCTATAAAACGTGCGAGATACGAAGTGTTTACGATTGTAACCCGAGAACCTTAATTTCGGATAAGCCTAGTTGGGTTAGCAGCGAACGATACTGTAGACTAGGAGAATGGACTGACCTCTGACAATCTAGATAAGAAGTGAATACGGGCAAAAAGTTAGAGAGAGAAAAAATTATCGTGCGGAGTATTGACATACATAGTAAACTACTGGGCGGCGAGTGTTTATTTACAGTATTGACTACTTTAATGAGAAGGCTGACTTGATACATTTACTGCCATACTCCCAAATAAAGTTACATTCCTTGCAAGATCGAATCAGACTGAAGAGTACAACAAGTACAACTTAGGAGTCTTCAAGTCAAGAGTGAATAGGTTACTTCTAGGCAAGCGTGCTCCATCGTCGGCCACATCATCGCTTACCATCAGGTGAGATAGTGGTCAAACGCGAGCCTATGGTCAAACGCGAGCCTCCAAACTTAAGTGGCAGTAGACAGCAAAATAACATCGCTCACAGAACAGATGGTTGATGGACCCGAAAGGTTCTGGAGTAATGACTAGGTTCGTAAGATGTAGCGTTAGAAGGCATCCCACAAGGTGGGTCGATGACCTGGTAAAGGTTATGCGAATCCAATGGATGTGAAATGCATAGGACCGGTGGAGGTAGGAGGAGGCATAAATTCAGTCTATCGACTGAAATGATGATAAAAAATACAAAAAGTTTATTGTACTTGTTACTGTTTTTGAATGATGATAACCTTTTCACATAATGTATTAATGTAATGCAGGTAATGACCAAAAAAACACTTTGTCTCTTTCTATAGTTTTCAATTTTGTTAGGGTAACACGCACTCCATTCTCTATCTATGGCTATGTAGCATTCGTGCTCGCGGTTGATTCACCCTGCCAGACCACTTCAACGGTTCTAGGGTTAAAAGAATCTATGTATCAACTAGACGTACGGATGTGTTTGTAATTTGAAATGAAGACCCTTTTCAAAGCTAGGAAAAGTAGACTGGCATTTGGATTACTTAGAATGAGAAACAATGTCTTGTATTCAATTTGAGGACTTGCGGTTGAAGGCTTATTTATTAAAATATAAATGGCTTAGCCAAGTTTAGGTTTTTACTGTTGTTTTGGGGTTAAACGACAGAGCTTTTTTTGAAGAAAGAAATCGTTTAATCTCTTCTCCCTCTCTAGGCAGCGGAGTGGGCATGCCAGACTTTTACTGGCTAAAACCAAATTATATTACTTCAGTTACCTATTGCATTCTAGGACCACAGGATACCTTTTAACCAGTGTGGGTTATCTTTTCAGAAGTTCGCCCATGGCTCAATTGATAATTATGTGCCTCATGGCAGCACCGAAATAAGTCCTGTTCACCATAAATTCCAGAAAACTAGTGCCTGACGCTAGTTTTAACTGAACCAGTAATGACTATCAGGCTTTTAGTTTTATTCAGAATGAAGTTATAAGGGGTTGAAAATGGCTCGAACTGCTTCGAGAAAAGAATGGTACGGCCGTGTTGCTTTTTTGCTCGACTTGGTGGCCTCAGATTGGATTCACTATTTTGTCGAAAGTAGACAGTCAGTGGTTTTTAAACTCAAAGTCGTCTGAATAGATAAGCAACAGTATATTAATTGAACAAGTAATTCGGGTACGTCAAGTTATTTTGACACAAATACCTACGTTTTTTATCAAAGTTACGAAAGTGAGCTTACAAATTACAAAGAAAAATATTTTCTTTGTAAAACTTTATCGGCGTCTGTGCAAAGAATGGAGTAATGTCCTATTAAACTTTTTCTTTTGTAATTATGGCTGAGTCTTAGAATAGTTTGGGTTACCTTGACACTGTTTGCCTTCAAGCGTTTTTTTACGTCTGATAGATTCAATGAATTAGAAGCTGTTAAAATTTTATTAGATCTCTATTACCAGGGGGTAGGTATTTCGGGGAGGAGCTCATGGTTAGATAATAACAGCCGCACAGGTCGATCTTCAAGGTTAAGCAACGCTTACTAAGGTTGACCTGTGGACGGGTGACCATCTTAACATAGCGAGTTTCCTCCGTGCCTCGAAAAGCACGTAAAGCCGTAGGTCCCGGCTATCATTTGCAGATCTTTGGCGGTCGTTACGGATAGTCTGAAGCCAGTCAATCTGACTCCAGTTTTGCCATGAAGTACCGTGTTACCCCAGTTAATGGGTTGTGGAGGTCTGGTCGGCAGCCGCTTCTCGTAAAATAATGATATTCAGCTAAATCCGTCTTGACTGGAAGCCGACCCCAATATAGTTGGGAAAAGGCTAGGCAGATGATGATCTCTATTACCTCTTGACTTAAATACCCCCTGTATTTAAGTCAAGAGGTGAAGGTGAAGGTGAAGGTAGAACTACATTGCGCACATATGGGCCACATACGCCGATCTGGACGCGTCCATCTTCATACATTTTATATGGCAACTAGACTTGAACAGCTACCTAAGATCCACATTGTTTTAAAGAGTTACCGCATTCGTCGCAAGGGTCACTGAAGGAATACCGTAGTTTGACACTTCCTCCCGCTCCACCCAAAACGGACGGAGATATTTGATGATTTCTCACGTAAAGAACGGTAAACTTATTAGGTTATACGTACGCAAAATACGCGCTTTAGTTGTGGAGTTACGGATACCAGCCCCTTACACTACTACTATAGGTACTATATTAGGTTATATGTAGTCAAGGTAACTTCTTGTAGGTACACTGCCATTACAATAATTAGAGAGCGTCTAATAAAAGCGCGACCCGGAGTTTTTTTAAAATTTAATTGGCAACATTATTCAGCCGCAATTGTAGGAAATAAAAAAAATTGTGAAGTGTCAAGACATGATTATCCTACTAGTTAGTAATACCACATACAAAATTTTTGAATTTAACCTCTTTTTCTCAGGTCGCGCTTTCATTAGACGGAGTATATTATCTGCTTCTTCATTAGAGTATTTCTACCTCTCTATACGTAATTGATTTCCATTTAATGACCAAGATTCAGGAAGGCGAATGTGAAATGCGGTCAAAGTCCTATGAAGGTTCTACGTCAAGCGTCACAGAGGCCCATTTAATTGCTTTCACACAAACTACCTATACTAACCAACTAACCATATATGTTCCCCGAAATAAATCAGATATCTAAACACAATGTGTAGAAATGACACAGAAAATTAACAGAGGGAATTACTTACATTTTGTATCATTTTGTAAATATACCTAAAGCTACTACGAAACCAATCAAGAAAAAGTTTTCCTTATCGTTCAAATATTACACAGAAGTGGAATTATTTGCTTGAAGGATATAATTTCCGGGTTCGAAGTCCTAAATAATAAATAATTCTTGTTACTTCGTATTTTTTAGCAATCAGCATAGTAGAGTAAAATTAGGCTTATTATCCACAGATGCGAAATTTTGTCGACGGAGCTGCAACGACACGACGCGCGACGGCACGATCTTGCCGCTTCGTCGGCATAATTTCATAATAGTCTCTGCAAGCTTCACGCTGGTGTACACCAAGCGTATAGTAACGAATACGCGTCTATGAAGCTTTGTGTCCGTAGAAAGTATGCTTTAGCCTATGGCAAGTGTCAATACGAGTAAAAACGCAGGCTGCTTTTATAACTGGATATATTGGCAAAGTTGCAAAAATACAAATACGTTTAACAGAGAAAATTTTAGCAAATCTACTTTTGAAATTATTTTTGTGACTGTTTCCGCTAATTGCTGAGTACCAAAGTGTCATTTCTTGACTAGGTGTGTGTTACGTCTTGGGCGATCTAGTTGATAATATAATTAATTAATGTTTTGTTTACGTATGGCGGTGTCGTCACACAAAACTATTCAGATGTTTCACTGAGCCGATCCGTAAATCTACTTCAAGTTTTATTCCAACCAATACTTCTGTCGACTTATTACTGGGCGACGTAAAGAAAGGGGCCAAAAGGCTTTGTGCGTGAGCAATCAAAGGTGTGGTATCATTGGAAGACGTAGGTATGAGGTTACGAGTGTTGTTATACGGTCAGTGACGGACTAAGCCTTACAGTCCACGGACGCCTGGCTTCATACACGTGTATTCATCATTATACGCATAGTGTACGCCTGCGTGAAGCTGACTTGGCGGTAACGACACGACAGCATGGTTTTATAGTCACACAGTTTCTTAGTTAGTAGTTTTGTATGCTAGCTTCACGGAGGTGTAGACCTAGCGTAAAAATATGACGAATATGTGTCTATGAAGCTACGCGTCCGTGGACATTATTAAGCCTGAGTTAACAAGAGGCACATAGTTTGTTTTAGGTTCAAAAGTCAAGACATAAAACTAAACAGAAGAATATTTTTATAGAATAGTTACGACTTTAGACTACTTATTACAAAAAAATGCCAGCTTTCTTTGAACGCACACAAGTTGTCAAACAGTTTTAGCACCCCGTTTCGGGTAGGTTATAAATTTCCTTTGATTATTTAGGATATTCCATTGAATCTGTATTTATTGGTACATTATTTCTACTATGAAATAGAAGTCTGTGAGATGAACGTAGGTACATTCAAACTAGGGGCTCTAAAATGCAAGGGGCCCCAAAAGTATTTGTACCATTTACGACACCTTAACTAATCCGGCCCTGTATACAGACTTAAAATCTTCATTGTCGTGTCCTCCTTTGTGTCTAATACTTTTTTATTGACACATTAACTTCCTATGACTGGCCAGTAAAGAAAATAGAATTTAGGGAATATTTTTAGGCCAATGTAATCTAGACTCTTTGGATACCGGCTTATTCGTCCTCTCAGCTCGGGCCTGACCTGAATCATAAGTAGGTAATATTATTTTATACGTATAGGAACAAAATTGTCCTTTGTAGGTGGGATTCTCATTTCAAAATAAAATGGTTATCATTTTCTCTGTGTTTTCATATTAGTAGTGCAACTATGAGAGAAAATGTACGCTTTAGAAATTTTCAGAGCGTAAAAAAATTAATTTGTAGAAGTGGGTAGCTAGTTAAAATATCTGCATAATTGTTGTTATATTATTTACGTAGTCTAATTTAAATACTGCGGACATAGAGCTTGCTCAAAGATTTCCTAGAAACGTTTTTAATTTTCCATAAAGTAGATTTAAAATATACAATTATGTCGCCTACTGTTTTCACGTAGGCGTATTGCGGTTAGCATATCTAGATTAGTTTACCTTTTTATGTATAGTGTATGCTAATGACCGATACACTGGCAGAATTGGAGATCAAAAGCTTAATTTCAAATACCTGGAATTACATTTTGGAAATGGAAAAGCTGGAATTTAAGAATAAAAATTGGAAATTCGACGCGCTTTTACACACGATATTGTGACATCCATGCAGCGACTGATAGTGAAAAAAAAATTCTCAGGAATTATATTCGCACTTATAAAAATTTATATAAAAACTGGCCAAGTGCGAGTCTTACTCGCGCACGTAAGGTTCTGTATCGTCCGTGGCAAAAAACGGCAAAAAAAGCACATTTGTTGTATGGGAGCCCCACTTTAATATTTATTTTATTTTGTTTTTAGTATTTTTTTACTTTTGTTGTTATAGCTTCAACAATAATCGGTAGTCTTATTACACTTATTGTTACGGAAGATTGGAGTGTCCTAACATAGGCATTACCTGCTTAAAAGGAGGCTCCAATCATATACCTTGTAAAAACTTAAACTTGTTACACCAATAAACATTATAATTATTATTAGTACATAATCTGTGTTAATTACAATGTATAGCTATAACAGTTCATCAGATACATGGACAGATGGATGGACAATGGTCTGTAATGGAATTAGTAAAGAGTCTCGTTTTTCCCTTTGGGGACGGTACCCTAAAAAACAGTATTTTGTTATCGAAACAAGCCTGTCTGTAAGAAAGAGCCTTAATAAACTTATCAATAGGTAGAAAACATTGATTTTTTCCGATAATATTCAAAATAAATTTCATGTTAGACTGAAGAGAATATTTGAAGGTTCTTTCCTCATATTTTCCAAGAACTCTTTATGATACAGATTGTCCCAATTCAGAGTCTATAACTGAAAATAAACAGAATTACCGATAGTTATTGAATATGTGTTATGCACCTACGCACGCGATACAGTCGTTACAAAGATTTTTATCTATGCCTCGCTGTCCGTTTAGGCAAATTAGTAGTGCTGGCTGGTTGCCAAATATCACTTTTGAGGTATTTGTACATGATAATGGTAATAATAAGTCATAGATAAAAGGTAATTTTAATGCAAGTTATTGATTAACAGCACTTTTATCTTCCATTTGAAACTTATTATTCGCTCTTAATCAAGGCGAAAGATTGTGGGTAGATAATTGTGTATATTTGTAACTTCTTGACACTTGAACGGCTGAAAGATTTTCGTTTTTCAGACTGGTAGACTATGTCCTGGAATAGTACTTATGATACTTTTTATCCCGGTAGTTTGTTTAAAATATCCATTTGACGATCTAATCTGACCTGTTTAAAAGATAGAACGAACTATAAACCCTACATGCCTCCACCCCTTCAGTAGTTCAGTCTAGGTCGTAAAATAGATCGCATAAAGAGCTCCTGGTACAGTCTCTAGCCACAACGCCGTCAAGAAATGCCATCTACATATTACTTTTTAAATAAAGACTGCACTCGGTGCAGATGTATTCACAGATACGTGGTACTCACGATACAAAGTCTTCAAATTGTTGCAGTCGCAAATATTTCACACGATTTACATAAAACAACTTGTTGGTGGCCTCTACCAACGATAAAAACAGCAACATAATCACAGTTTTATTACTAAGGCTTTAATATTTAAATCAGCTTTTATTAGTCGAAATAAAGGTTAAAGTAGATAGGTACTGTCTAATGAATACAAATGCCTTTAGCATCAACTCTGAAATATGTAAAGAAAAATCAGCTGTCTAGAACATAATAGTTGCGTACATAATTTACAATAAAAAAAAAAATAGACAAACTTGAGAACCTCCTCCTTGTTTGGTAGTCAATTAACTTTACATTTTTATATACTAATATGTATCATAAATGAGTAAATACTAGTCTATATATATCATAGATACCAATATAATAATTAAGAGAAATCAAATTATAATAATTACGATGACGACCAGACTAAGAAGGTTTATTTATTTATTTAGTTTAGTTTCGAATTTTACACCAGTTCCGAATTTTACACTTAAAAAGAAAATTTACTCACAGCTTTTTCCTAAAATTGCTCAACAGCAACAATGTCAAACATCAGTTCGTCGCTATCTGCAAAGACTTTGAAGTTTAAATCTGGTTTTATTTGTCGCAGTCTACATACATAGTAGGTATATCGTTTATTGGTCGATGTACCTATAAAGTTGGAAGCTGTAAACAGTACATTGTTAGGGATTACTCCCGTTTCGGTACTCAGATTTTCGGCACCAAATTTTCGGCACCCAAGCTATTCCCGATTCGTCACCAATAGGTACTTTGGATTGGGATTTTGTATAGGTTCACCATAGAGATGGGTTGTAACAGGTTAAACACGATATCTGTTATAACTGTTACGGTTACATAAAAATAACAGATCCAAATACCTGTTAATAAATAACAGCCTGTTATTTTTGTACAGAAGATAAAAACGTATTTAAATCTCAGTTGAATATCTTCTTTATTTAGTACTCTTTAAAGCTGAAAATCGTATAGAAAATAGATAATTTTGAAAGTACAATACACGAAAGTGTTGACTTTCGTTCTAGATTATTAAATAAGAAAAATTCAAATTTTCAAATTCAACATTTTAAATATACCTGCCTACAAACAAATAAGCTAAATAACTTTCAATTGAAAGTCAGCTTTATTACTATAGCATTAAAGTCGTAAATACTTAAAATATTTTACAACCAATCCCATCAAATGTCAAACCAAAGATAATAAGGGAGTCCTAACACAATCAATATTATTGTTTGTGGTTGCCGTGCAAATCTAAATAAACATTATTATTTACCTATGTATATAATATTATTTTGGCAAAACTTACCAATTTTGGGCAAATTACTTTTACTCTTACTAGATTTATTTATTGGCTGGCCAAAAAAGTAAAATCGTAAAACTCAAATTTTAAACACGAATTCCGTTAAATCAAAGAATTAGTTACATTATTGATAGATACATACGATCAAAATTTCACTTTTTAAGTATTCAATTCTTTATTGCGTTCGCGTTGCATGTTGCTGCCTGGTCTAAAACAATTTGCTATTTAATATGGACCTATTATATTTAGACTAAATATGAAATTGCCATAGAGAAAATGAAATAAATTACACGTATTTTTTACAATGGTCACTGGTCAGTAACAGGTCATTTATCAGGTAAATACAACTAAGTTTAGAAGTCGCTTTTTCCTAGCTATTTGTTCTTGCAAGACCACCGACTATATTTTAGGACTAGTAAATACTAACTGCTTCTCTTTTTAGCGTCGTTTAATGGCTTTAGTAAGAGTGAGAAGTAAACATGTTCCGAAATAAATAATAGGTGTGTCTCTTTTCACAAAGGTCATTCGTTAATGAGGAAAAGAGAGATTGAATACGTACGTGCAACGAAGTAACAGCCGTACGTAGTAACATATGGTAACAACTAACAGTCTGTTTGTGTAGGGAACAGTAACAGCCGCGGTAACAGTGTTTGAGGATCTGTTATTAAAATAACAGATAAAATATGTTGGCAGTAACAATTGTTATTAGTTATTTGTAAATATCTGTTACTTTTATCTGTTACGATAAATATGCCTCACTCCTAGTTCACCATCATCTGCCTAGCCTTTTCCCAACTATACTGGGGTCGGCTTCCAGTCAAGCCGGATTTAGCTGAATACCGGTATTTTAAGACGAGCGGCTACCTACCAGACCTCCACAACCCATTATCTGGGGTAACGCGGTACTTCATGGCAAGACTGAAGTCAGATTTACTGGCTTCTGACTATCTGTAACGACGGCCAAACATCTACAAATGATAGGGACCTACGGCTTAACGTGCTTTTCGAGTCACGGTGGAAACTCGTTACGTTAAGATGGTCACCCATCCACAGACCAACCTTGGCAACAGGTTACTACCATCCAAAATACCTATTGGTGTCGAAACAGGAATACTCCTATTATTAGTGCTTATGTCCTGTACGAAGTTATGCACAAGATGCGTCATTGGCTCTAAAATAAATCATGTTTCACGTAGGCACGGAGATACACGCGGAGATTTATGGCACGAAAATACAGGTGAATATTGTCTGATTGTGTGCTCTAGAATTTGTGGGATGACGGGTAATATTACTAAAGTAAAACATACATTGTATTCCGAACTGTAAAGGGAAGCATTATACAGGGTGTAAAAAGACCGATCACAAAGCCGATAACTACACATTCTGTATAATATGTAATTAAGTAACTTACACCAAAAAATAATGCTGGGAAAAAACTTTTTTTTTCATCATTAAAAAAATAATTAATTAATAATAACTTCGATCAGCTGCGCGTTCGGCCTCGCGCTTGGTCGTTGAACTGATCGCTCGCTTCTGTGTGTGAGGCGCTCGTTGTGTTTAGTTTTCATTGCATTTTTGTGACTTCAAATGCGTAATTTGTCATGAAAAATTGATAATTTTGATAATGTTTGTTCGGCAGAAAGTTTACTAATGATACTTGGAATACAATTCTGAAAAAAAAAACAAAAAAAAATTTTTGACTTTGACCTTCAATATCTCCAGAACTAATAAATTCCCAGGTATGGTCTAGAAGAAAAACACTATCCCAGTGATGAGGACTATTTGGGGTTTTCGTTTTCGTTAAGGGTCTTTTTACACCCTTTATATTATAGGACTTTTAGAAAGGATAGTTAATAAAAAGTTGACATAGAATTGGTAGAGTTAATCATCGCAAAAGGAATATATACCTAGAAGTAAACGGGCTGGTTGAGGAAAGTTTTTAATCAGTAAAACACTTTTTGAAGATATGTTCATGTTGTTACAATTTATTTTTAAGATGAATTTGATGATTAAAACCAATATTTAAAAAAAGACCTGTCCAAGCCCAGGAGGCTCTTATCTCAGAAAACAACGCGATATTTAAAAAAGAATGCAATGATTGAGAGACCAGCCAGTATTATTTACAACAGAGACAATAATGAATGAACTACGCCAACTACGTTCATTCACGACTAGAAGAGGTGCTCGTATAAACAAGGTAACATATAAGTGCCATTATCAGCCCTATTCGCGGTATGAAATACAAGACAAAAACCGCAGCCGGCCGGTAAGGGCATCGGCCCCATCAGATTTATCCGCTGTTACTGGGTTTCATTCACTACTCTGACGTCACCACACTGATATGTTAGGGCGTTATCATACTAGTGGTTTGCGAGCGTCCTTAAAGCGGAGCGGGTGCGCAACGCATACGTTACGGGTGCGCAACGAATACGCCGCGCAAGCGCAGCGAGGTTGTTGCGGTCGCGCAATGTGACGAAGAAAGAAAACACGTTTATTTGACACACCATGAATCATGAGAAAAACAAGTACTTGCAATAGCAGCTTGGACGCCATTGTATACTGTCTCGTAAAAGCCAGCCCGTATCTTCCGCCTACAAACACGCGACGAAAAGGTAGCGAATTCGCCACGCGTCCGCAACGTCATCGCTGCGCAGTCGCAGTGTGTTCGCGATGTTTCCTTTCTTGCCCGCTCTGCCCCGTAGCCGCTCACAAGCCGCTAGTGTGATACGGCCGTAAGGCATTTTGTACATGGCACGGTTTTACTCCGTACGTAGTCACGGAAATTTCTCCGCAAAGCAAAGCACGACGGCGCGCAGTGTTGTATGGATCATTGAGAGAGCTTTTTGACACAAAAGGCGCCGTGTGTCATCAGTGTTGTTCCACAGTGCATGGCCGCTTGTACATAGTATGTTTTTTACGCGCTCGCCGTACGGCGCAAAAACCGTCTCGTGTACAAGAGGCCTTACTGGCGGTAAACGCGAACTGACCCAATATCTCAAACTCAACGAGCGGTTTATTGTGATAGCTTGAACGTTTATCTCAAATAGTACCATAATCTCGCCGTAATGTTTAAGATAAAATAGAAACATAACACATCTAGTTGGGTGTTCATACCGAGCGAAGGCCGATGGGATCCGCTGAATAAACGTGGGGAAATCCACTTTTGAGATTTCCGTCTTTGTGTTCGATGGTCGGATCAGGAATAGCAATATCGTGAAAGCCCGAGATGTAGATATGATGGCTATAGAAATAGAATTCACTGATGGCTGGAAGGCAGACCGGTATCTAGATTTTCGCTTCTTTTTTCACTGTTCTCAAAATTTATTTGGGTAAAACATTTTCATGTATTAATCCGAAAATAGAATTATTTACTGAATCAATCAAGTTAATGAATATACAAAATTTATTTTAGGATAAAAAAACCTAACCTAACCTACTCGTACTCTGACAAATTCTTGATAAATCTTGATTGCGTCACTAGAATGTTTAAGTGTGCATGCGTGGATATCAATGTCGATGTGCTATCATCAGTGTAGCCCGTCTTATTACTTTCATGTAATTAGGATAGGTAAATTGTATGAAAAACACTTAGGATACAAAGTTTTATACCTAAATTATGATTGTACCTAACTTGATTTTCTGATTGGGGCTTATACACTCCATATGTTATGAGTTTTTGTTTCAGGTTTCGAAAATGTCTAGTTTAAACTAACCTTACCTAATATGCGTTTAGTAAAAAATATATTTTTATGTTACAAACAAACACTTCAATTTAATTTATACGTAGAGATAAAATACAGTAATTCACGTCTACGACTTGCGAAAGAAATGTTCGAAGTCCGATGGATTACTTTATTGAAAGATTAGATGGATTGTATGATTGTATAGATTCTTAGTCACTCGGCGAAGTAAAACCCAGCATTGATACATGATATGATTATTGATATTGTATCTAAATCTGGTTTGTTGTGACTGGAATATTATTTTGGGATCAATTGATCATGTCTATTGAGAAATAAAAATAGTTTATTGACTAAGGGCTTGTATAGTAAACAGGATATTTTCGACTGTATTATTAATATTTTTGGTAGAAATATTTCTTTTTGTAGATGTCTTGAGACGGTTTTTTATGATTGGGTAGTTATTTCGAGTTTTGTTATGAGTTTTATTCAAATTTGTTAGTATGACCAAGTGTCATTGACTATAGTTAGTTACCCTCTTTTTTAAGGTATTTTATTGTGAGAGTGTTTTGTTTTTTTAAGTTTGTAAATCAACAATATGACTTCTCCCGCTCTGGGCGGAGCGGTAGGTCGTGTCAGAAATTTACTGACTAAAACCTACTACTGTTCCTTCTTTGCCTTCATTCCAGGACCCCGGGGTACCTACTCTTTCTATAAATTATACAGTCATATAAGTAGATACTTAGTATTCCTTGACACTCAGCTTTGGCTTTCTACCAATGTTTTATTAGTGTTAAGAATGTAAAATCGCAACAATAGAATAGTTTTCAACTAGTATTATGCATGTTAAAAATCAGTTAAAAGTCATATCTCTATCAATGTCAAGAATTGGCCAAAGCGCGGGAAACGTCAAAGTTGGCGGGCGTGATTTTTCTCGTGGTTGATTTTAAAATAATTAAAAGTTGTGAAATATAGTGTTTGACCTTGAATAAAACTAGCGCATTGTTAATTAATATAATGTGCATTGATGTAATTGTTTACAATGGAGGATGATAAGGAACTTTTTAGCGAATATGTTGAATCGAGGAGTGTTTTGAGTAGCTGCAACAATTCTATAATATTAGCGGAACAAGACGTGGTGGAGGCATTTAATATGGAATTAACAACTAAGGAAGAAGCGATTAAAGTGCTAAAACGTGGCAGAGAAGAGGATGAAACAGGTTGGAAATTAGTACAAAATAAAGATAGTAGGAAAAAATTCAAAGAAAGCAGTATTGAGATTTACATTTCATCGAAGGAAAAACTACCGAGACAGTTTGCGCTGGCCAGATTATTTAAGGAAAACGGGATTAACGATATAATGAAGGTAAAATATATAAATAGGCACAGAGTACGCATTGATTGTAAAAACGAGATGAGTGCAACAAAATTAGTAACTTGTAAAGACCTCATAGATAAGGACTGGAGATTTAGTAGACCAGATTATAAAAGTTACTCATACGGTGTCATTAAAAACGTAGATCTCGAGCTAACTGACGACGAGCTTAAGAGTTGTTTATCTTACCCTGACTCTTTTGAATTGGTTTCATTGAAACGATTAAAGAGGCGTAATACTAGTGAGTCGCCCGAAGAATTATGGGTAACGAGTGAAGCAGTTCGGTTGTGTTTCAAAGGAGATATGCTACCTGCATATGTTTATGCCGATAGTTTAAGTATTAAGGTGGAGCCATACGTATTCCCTGTGTCGCAATGTTCACGTTGTTGGAAGTTCGGGCATACAGCAAGAGTGTGCCCATCTAAAAAAATATTATGCCCTAAATGCGGCAGTAATCACCCAAATTGCGACATACAACATTTTAAATGTATAAACTGCGGTGGATCACACATGGCGCTTTCAAAAATCTGCCCTGCATACTTAAAAGAAAAAAGACTCAAAGACCTTATGGCTGAATTTAATTGTACATATAGGAAGGCTTTATTATTATATGTAGCTCCTTCACCATGCAGAATCCAGCCGGAGCCGCAGCCAGAACCTATCACCGTCGTAAACACAGCTGACCTATTCCCACAGCACGTAGAAAACGTCGTCTTCACGGAGAGATCAAGCTCACCTCTATATGCAGATATGGTCAAAACCAAAGCCGTTATTCATAACCTAGAAATTAGTAAGGATAAAAAAAGTGTTAAAAAAACCGAAAAGACACGAAGCGCTAAAGACGACGAGTTCGAGTCAGCAAACTGGTCACCAAGAGAGGCGACTGAAGCAAACGAATTAAATAATGAAGCCCAAGAACCCAAGAAGAAGAAGGAGGTACATTTTGAGGAGCTTATAACTCGAATAAAGGAAATTATATTTTTGAAGAAAGGTACGATGGCCAAAAAATTTAAAATGATAATTCAGTGTTGTGTGCAATGGCTGATTTTAGTGGTTGTTGATAATGTGTCGGATTGGAAAATGATGAAGAGATTGCTTGATTTTTTTAATGGATCACGTTAAAACAAGTATAAAAATAAACATTCTACAGTGGAATGCTCAAAGTTTAAAACCTAAATTGGTTTTGTTAGAACAATTATTAAACCAAGAAAGTATTCACATTGCTGCTATAAGTGAGACATGGCTAGAAACGGACAGTGACATGAGGCTGAGTAATTACACAATCTATCGCAAGGACAGGTTTGATGGGTATGGAGGGGTTGCAATTCTTACTCACAAATCAATAAAATCTCAACTGTGTGAAGTCCAAGTCAGTAACCAAGGTATAGAACTAGTTTGCGTAAAAGTATTTAATTGTGGTATAATACAAAATATCGTTTCTATTTACTGTCCACCCTCGATTCGAACTTCTCAAAACGATTGGGACGCTTTATTTTCGTTTGTTACAAAAAATACGGTTATTTTAGGAGATTTTAATGGACACCATTCTAATTGGTCAAATAAAACGGACAGTAGGGGTCTTCAAATTTTTGAAGCACTGATGGACAACAACTTTATTTCTTTAAATAATGGCTGTCCAACTCGTTTAAAAATGGTTAACTTGCAATGTCAAAAGTCCTCACCCGACATAACGTTGATATCATCTGACATAGCATTGCATTTCAACTGGTCAGTCATGAATGAGACATTAGGGAGTGATCATAGGGTTATTAAAATCACATCAAATGTCCAGGCAAGTCCTATATCAAAAGTCCGTAAGAATTTTAAAAATGCTGATTGGACTGCATACAGTGAGTTACTCAATACTCTTTTCTCTGAATTTAGGTTTTCTGGAGACTTACAGACTGATTATGACAATTTTATTGACTACATTAACTTGGTCTCTGATATTTGTATCCCTTTAGTTAAAATGAACCCTAACCCGGATAGCAAATTTCTACCTAAACCTTATTGGAATTCTGAGCTGTCTAAATGTGTGGCTGAACGCCGGCTAGCATTATCTAAATTTAGACGTAATCCAAACACTCAAAATTATGAAATACTACAAAATAAAATTAGTAAATCCCAGAAAATGATTCGCGCAGCTAAACGTAAAGCGTGGGGCGATTTTTGTTCTTCATTAGATCATTCTACATCGCAATCAACTGTATGGCAAAAAATGAAATGGCTAAAGGGACACAAATATTCCAACCATCACATAAATAAAGACAAGGCTACTGATTTGCTTCTTAGTTTAACACCGGACTTTGTACCCCCGTGTGACATGTCTTTCGACGCGAAATGCCCGGAACTGGAGGTTATGATTTTGCCCTCATAATTTCGAAAATGTGTCCGATCGAAGGACACTGCACCTGGGGGTGATAATATTTCTTACTCTATGATTAAGAAATTACCACAAAACGGTAAAAATATACTGATTAAGTTGTATAATCAAATTTTAACCTCTGGTTTTGTTCCTAGACAATGGCGTGATATTGTAATTGTGCCAATCCCTAAACCAGGTCGAGACTACCTAAGTTTAACATCTCTCCGTCCTATTTCAATGATCTCATGCGTTTGTAAAGTTTTTCATAGCATTTTAATGAATAGGTTAGAATGGTTAATCGAAAAACATATGCTTCTATCAAATAACACTACAGGTTTTAAAAAATGTCGCTCAACGGTGGATAATTTATCCGTTTTAGTTTCTCGCATTCAAATTGGCTTCTCCAAAAAACTGATTACGGTGGCTGTTTTCATAGACATTAGCAATGCATATAACTACGTAGACGTTAAAAATCTACTTAATATTATGCAACGAATTGGCGTGGGATCAAGAATGTGTAATTATATCTGGAACTTTCTTAAGCTGAGAAATCTTAAAATTACAATAGGGAATCACGAAATAAGCCGTACAAGCGGGCGGGGATTGGCACAAGGCGACCCATTGTCACCATTACTTTTTAATATTGCTACCATTGATGTTTGTCATAGTAGCAGTGGTGTATTTCTATCGCAATATGCGGACGACTTTGTGTTGTACACAACTTGCAGTACCACCTCATCGGCCCAGCAACTGTTACAACCTGCTTTAAATAAGATGACCAAACTTCTCTTAAATCTGGGTCTTGAGATATCTTCCACAAAAAGTAACGTATGCATTTTTAAGAATGGTGTAGCAAGAGCCTCTATCACATTAAAAATTAACGAGGTAACGCTGCCGGTGGTGAACAATGTAAAATATTTGGGTGTTTGACTTGACCAATCACTTAGGTGGGCTAAACATATTAATGAAACCCGAGAAAAGACCCTCAAGTTGACAAATGTTTTTAAAATTCTTTCTGGTTCTGGATGGGGTATACACCCTAAACATCTGAGACGGTTATACATCGCAACAATTCGAAGTAGAATTGACTACGCCTGTTTTCTTTACGACAGTAGTTGCGAAACCCACCTAAGTAAATTAGACAGGGTCCAAAATGTTTGTATGAGGATTATTAAATCTTTCACCTTTGAAGTTTCGTAGGTATTATCTAGCGGGTAAATATTGGCTCAAAATAAAATCATACGCGGATAATAACATTATTACTCTGTTACAAGAACTTAAAGACCGTTGTCAACAACCGCACTGGCGAAGAAAGGTACCGCTGCTAGTTAGGATTCACAAATCACTTGAATTGCTGCCTGTCTACACAAGCCCACAGCTTGAAATGTTCTCGATGGATACTTGGGTGCACAGGATTGATTTGTCTCAAATTGTATTGCCTAGAGTAGATGGTTTAGTTGCGGCTAAAAAGTGCTACCAAAGTGCTGAAATAGGCGAGTTGTGTCTTACCTATTTAAATGATAATTTCTCAGATTTCTACAAAATATATACCGATGGATCTAAAGATAAAATCGGTTCTGGAGCAGCGTTTTTCGATCCACAAACCAAACTAGCAGTTCAATTTAAGGTAAACTCAAAATGTAATGTAATGTATACAGAACTTATTGCAATAGAGGAAGCATTATCTTACATTGATTCATTTGAAAGCGGCAAATATGTTATTCTGAGTGATTCGAAAAGCGCCCTTCAACATTTAATCCGATGTACCACGAATTACCGGGGTACTCCGGTTGCATACAGTGTCATCAAATCTTTATGTAAACTTATTTCGGAAAAAAAGAAAATTGTACTGCAGTGGATACCGGCTCATGTTGGCTTGGAAGGCAATGAGATAGTAGACGGATGGGCAAAAGATGCATGTGATGATGGGTTGATTTGCCCACGTCTTCCGGTGCACAGTGATTTCTTGTACACAGTAAGAGAGGATTGCATTAAAATGTGGCATGAACACTTCGACCAGAGGTCTTTGAGCAAAGGGATATGGTACCGGACGATCCAACCAACACTTTCTCATTGTCTTTGGTTCGATCAAGCCAACATGACTCGTTCAGAAATTGTTATTGCTCTTCGACTTCGATCGGGACAAATACCTATGAACAGTTTCGCCTACCTTATGGGTAAAGTTGCTTCTCCAAATTGCCCTGATTGTAGTATAGTAGAAGATACTTACCATATACTGATGGAATGTGTCCGGAACGAGGCCGAAAGAACTTTAATTTTACCCAAATGTCTAGATGTTGGTAGATGTAATTCTGTTCTTGCGGTCCCTTTGTCAAGAGATGCAAGAGCCTTGTATAAACTGGCTAAAATAGGAGAGAGGTCGTGATTGTTACTGTTTGTACCGATGAGGGTGACATAATCAAATCTTGATTAAACCCTCTATAAAATAAATAAAGATACAAAAAAAAAAAGAATTGGCCACAAATGAAAAAAAACATCTTTTTCATTTATGGCCAGTGTGTGCCTGTAATATTTCTTCTACACAGAATCTAGATGTGTCCGTACTTGACAATTCAGCGAGCATTCTCATAAGTTTTTTTGTTGTGTAGAAACAATTTATATTCCGCTATAAAGACGAGGAAAAACTACGGAGTCTTCACGTTCTTAATAAAAACTGTGTGACGAAGGAGGCCGATAAAGAATGCCACCTGCCAGGGGGTCATTTACTACGACGGGGGTGTTTTAGGGGTCAAGCGCTTACTACTAGCGATTCGCGATTACGAGAAAGTTTTATTCGATTGTTAGAACATCTTGATTGTTTCGACTTTGGCTCGAGTTTGACTCGGTCTGTTATTGCGACTGGCGCATGGCACCTTCATTCGCGAGTTGTTTAGAGTTTTGAGTGAGTCGATTCCTTTGACTCGAAACACTCGAAAAACATCTCGATTGTTTAACAAAAAGGCGAGTCGATGATTGACTCTATGGTTTATTTTAGACTTTGTTTCTTTCGATTATTGAAACACCCCGGGATAACATGTTAAGCCGTTGGTCCCGACTATTATTTATTGATCTTTGACAGTCTTACAGAATAATCTGAAACCAAGAAAATGACAGCCAAATGAAAGTGATTACTTGCATTTTAATTCAAGACTTAAAATAAATCAGTTAAACTCAAATCAGAAGGTTTAGAAACACTCAAGGTCACCATAACCTCGGAAGTTTAATTACGTTTCCTTCGTACCTTTAATAGAACAACAGAAGTCTGTATAGGTATATAAAAGGAGAAACTATAGCTAACTGATACTCGTATATCAACGCACAGCCAAAACTACTGGGGCTAGACGTGTGAAATTGAGCACAAGGCTTCCTTTTATAAGGTAGATGAGAACTAAAAGTGTATTTAATAATATTTACCAGGGTCGAAGACTACCCTGATGCCACGAGAGAACCAGGGGGCTCTGGAACAAAGGCAAAGAAGGATCATAGGAGTTTTTTTTTGTAGGGGAATCCTCAGAATGACTTCTCTCGCTCTTGGGCGGAGCGGGAGGGCGTGTCAGACTCTTACTGGCTAAACCCCTACCCCGTTCCTTCGTTGCCTTCGATCTGGGCGACATGGACTTACCTTTCGGATTTTCCGTGTTCCCCAGAGGCTTCGGCCCTGTCAGGCCCCTACAGTTTGCTGAGGCTTGAGGTGCGCGTGGAACAGAACGCGCCGTTGACGACCATAGGCTCGGTCCATCATAGGAGTGGGTTTTCAATTAGTAAATGTCTGACACTATAATATATTGTATTGTACTTACTTTATTAAGTGATTTTCCTTGCTTGAGAAGTTATTAGATGATTTTCCACCTAAAAATACGCGGGTGAAGCCACTGGCAGAAAGCTAGTATAATATAATACTTAATCCTTATAGCTTATGAACGCGTAATCAAGTACCTAACTGTTTACTAAATCGGCTGTCAAATTAATCTCATATTAGCCGATGTGATTGCTTTACCAAAATGGAGGACTATCTGAGTACTTGACATTACATTTGGCAGATTAAGTTAGAAAGGCTTTTTGTAAAATTGGGCTTTTAGTGTTTAAGTAAACTAACGAACCACTATCTTGTAATAATTTTGTTTATTTGTTTGGACATCTGCAGCATAAAAAACATTCAATAAACGACAGCTTTAAAGTAGATGCGTAGCGAAATTGGTAGGTATTTTCTTTCGTTTTTTGTATTTTTCAGGTCACTGTTAAGTTGTCATCATTTCAGCCGAAAGCCGAAAGACGTTCACTACTGGACATAGGCCTTCCCTAAGTGTCACCATAACGAACGGTCCTGTGCGTCTCGTACCCTTCGGAATACCACGACCCTCATCAGGTCATCGGTTTACTTTACTCATGACCACCAGAAAAATTTAAATATGGGATGATAGTTCGTATCTAAATTCATCAGTTGCCTCAAAGAAATTCCATCCACGGCCTTTCCACCAATAATGATTAGTGTACAGCGGACCTAAGAAGTCACATTGAGCAATTCATCGAAAAATAAATAGTAATAATGGTTACACAAATTAGCCGAATCATAATCAATTCATTTCGTATAAGAATCATATTCCGCGTAAATATGTAAAAAATGTGATTTATATTGTGATCCTAATACGATTTTACTAAAGTGGCTTTTTAGACATTTACCACTGGTCTGTAAAAATAATAGTGTGTCACAAAAACGTTCAAGAACATGCGAGAGAGTCCGAAATAACTTATTACTTAGTTCTGTACTTCTTACTATCACAAAGAGTCTTCATAAGACGTCAGGCCCTCAAAGGAGCTATTATATTCTTACGTAAGTAGTTATCTATCTGTGTATGTCACGTAACCTACAAAACCACTCAACCGATTTGGGACATACTTTCAGCGATGGCAGCTTAACGAGGACATCTGAAACCTAATATTACACTTATATTGTTAGTATAATGGTGACGAGAAAATCTAATATTCGTATTTAGGTAGTAGTGGAACATATATGTTTTGTCGTCCTTCGTATCTTTGGAAGTTGCTTTTTGAAAATATCATGCGGGCGAACAAACCTATACTTTTGGACACATTTAGAGAAAAGCAAAAGGGGAAAAATGTGTACAAAGACCGCGTTAAATGTAATCATTAAAGGATTCATTAAGGCAGAAGAGCCAGGGTAACCTGTGAAATTGAGAGCATTTTTTTGCAATTGCAAGTCAGTATCTGATAGTATGGTAATACAATATATATTTGCGGTAATGACATGTATGTAATTATACTGATTAAAACCATTAACATAGCTCAACTTAGAGAAGAGTTAAAGTTAATTAAACAAACTATTTAGTTAAATAAAACAAAGTATTCCGCAATTAAAAAAAGTTTTGGAACTACTGGGATAGATGGTAGTATTACTAGCACGATACAAAAGTCTAATTGAGCCTACCTATACATATGTATATATTTTTAAAGAATCTACTATTTACGTAGGTACTTCATCAACATCTGTACTACTCTGTAAAAATAGAGTTTTATATAGGTACTTACTGTCAATAATATTAAAATTATGCAGGATAAAAACAGGAAAAAATGCACTGGACGTTATTCATTCAAGCGGAAGCGGAACCTGAAAATGACAGTATCGGATGAGAAACTGAATGCTTTCGATAAAACGTTGAAACACAAAATATGTCGGAAGAAATTTCTGTAAACCAGGATTTTAGAACGTGACCTACAAAAATAAGCTATAATTTTTATATGACGCATAAAATATCGACAGCTGGGGTTACCAGGTAAAATATAGCGTACATTATTCACGTCTTTATTAAATTTTCATCATAGTTTCTTTGAAAATCTATTTTCGTTGTAAACTGAGGTCGTTGACTTTGTAACTGACAGTTTTCGACTGATATTTATATCCGTATTTTACGGACAAACTTTTCTACGTAATATTATAAAAGAAAGGTATTATAGATTGTTATCTATAGATTTCGGTGGAGAATATGACATAACTTACAAGATTTATTTTGTACGGTCAGCATAAAAAGTTATATTATGTTTAATAACTTTTTCGACACACTTGCTCATAAAGTGGCTGTTATTGCACTGCACTTAGGTATATAAAGGGGCTCGTTACCAAACTGTGACATTTTGATTACTATTATGCACATGTGCGGTAATGTAGTTAGAACCTTTTTTGTCAAAAAGAGTTTTAAGACAAAAAAAGAATTTTGTTATTGCTCTCAATAGCATAAATTAGCGTTTTACTTACTTATTTCATGCAATTTCGTGTTTAAATAAACTGTTTAAAATTGTACATATTTAATTAATTAAATGTTTCATCAATGTCAATTTCATCCTGTTTATATCCAACCTCATTCTTATTTTATCTAAACCAAGAGCTAGAGTAGCTAGTCTATGGCCGCCATTTTGCGCGCATGCGCGCGTGTAAGAAAAGTAAATTTTTTAGCCGTCATATTTAAAAATAAAATACAGATTTTACAAAAATGTCAACAACAACTATTTATGAGGAAAATGATTTGTGCTGTACGCCTTCAAGAAGAAAATCTACGTCATGGGACCACTATACAGTCAAAAATAGTTAATTATAACTTTACTGACTGTTTCTTTAAATAAACTTTTCATATACCTACTAAATAAAGTTGATTTTTAATTTATTTTCTTCACAAGTGTGTCAAAAAACGTCGTATGATACACGTGAGTAATTGGTCATTATCGTTCTTGGCTCTCTTAAGACCCTCGCCATGGCTCGGGTCTTAATACCACCGCGACGATAATGACCCACATTACACACTTAATTGTATCATAATTTACTATTACAAGCTTTTGGATCGTTTGATAAAATTTTATTCTGTAAGGAATAGGTTATATTGTATAGTAAGATTACATAGTAAGTTTGGTAGGTTCCGCTATAGTTTACTTTATTACTGAGGCCCTAGAATAGAATACAAAAGGGTAAAAAAAATAGGTGGGTTTTAGTCAGTAAAAGTTTGACAAATATATATATATAATACAATTTTCTTTTAATTTGTTTTCGTTGTTACGTAGGTATTTAATTATAATCTTTTGTTCTAGTAAAAGTTTTGATTAAGAAAACATTATTTATTTACTTAATTGAAAAGCAAGTTAATTCAAAAATATTAATAGACTTTCGTTGCTAACGGTACTACAACCCACGCAAGGTTTTTATAGATTCTGTGACAAGAATAAGTTTACTGAATTCAGCTTTACTTCTATAACTGTTTTGGTCAATTTTCTTCAGAACTTTGGAAGTAACAAACGAATTAAGGTTCCGCGAATAAACTTTTATTTCTTTGTTTTCAATTAAAGTTGGGAAAAAGTATGCTAATATTTTGTAAAATGGGTTTATTTGGTAGATTTAGCCTGGTAAAGTATCATAATCTGTCTGCAGGGTGTGGTTATGTTAATTTTATTCGTAGACACTTGTTTGTGGAACTCTAGAGGTCAAAGGCCGGTGAGTGTGAAAAACTGAAAAGACCAAACAATATTTTTACAGAATTTTGTCTAGGAAAACTTCTTGAAGTGGGAAATCTTAAAATAATATTTTGGATGGAGCGAAAGGAAGTGTTAGTTTTTTACTGAAAAAACCTCCTCCTCCTTTTTCACTTGCCCTTTGCATTCCAGAGCCACGATAATTCTTTTAAACAATCGCGCAGCCCTGGCAGCCAACGGCCTTTCTATTCCCCATTAATTTTCTGACATATCTTTGAAGCGCGTGGAGCATGCCGTACCGTGGATAAGCGCCTAGTTTTTATTCGAAGACGAGCTCCCATCTACTCCCTGTCCGTAAACTCGCGCATGCGGTGGCTTCCCCATCTTCCTTGCGTCGTATTCCTCAATGCTGAGGGTCATGACCTCCCTACTTCATCACTTTCACGTTTATTACTTTCCTCCATCTGTTTCTGTCTCTGGTTGTGTGAAACCTTGTATACTGTGGAATCAAGAGCGGCGCGCAAGACTTACCTACTGTAGAATATTGGATTTATCTTTAGATCTCAGACGACACATCAAATGTTTCAAATATAATTGAGTTTAGTTTACAAACTACAGATACGTAACTCCTATAAGGTTAGTGTTAAATGCTCGTACACGCTTGAATGACAATCTATGAATAAATTACTGCGAGGTTCAAACCAGTGCTTGTGAACGGGTACCTATATACGATACTGAAGTAACATCTAGACGATTTAGGTGCTAGTAAATCTGGACTGAAATAACTGTTCTAATGTTGGTTTGTGACTTTAATATGAGTTTTATTACTAAGAGCTTTGCTGTTTGTCCATCTGTCTGACTGTTGTCTGTCAGCGGGCTGTATCTCATAAACCGTATGAGGAGAGTTGGTATTATTACAGTATGCGTATTTTCACTGTCACTACAACAAGAATAAAACAAAGGGTGAACAAGTGAACGAGTCCGACTTGCAATTGGCTAGTTTCCTGTCCTAGTTATTACTGTTCCACTGCTGGGCCTATGCTTTCCCGGGTTCTTCCAGACGTTCCTTACCCACGCAATTTCGAACCATTCGTGCCGGTATGCGCCTCGATCTCATCTCACTACCTCTTTCTGATGTCACTGATAACCTTGTATAGTACCCGGCACGTAAGTTGGCAAGATTTTGATGTAGTGGGGGTAAATTCGCGCATGGTGCACTTAGTGGTACAAAAAAGTGAATGAGCGAGAGGGACGTAAACGCAGTGTGGGGGGTGAAGACCGACTAACGCAAAAATCGCGCGCTCGGATCGGCGCTACCTCACTCCGCGTCCCGCTTGACCACAGCGCTTGACCACCAAATAGATCTAAAAAACGATTTCTGCGCATCTAACGACTCTTGCCAACTTACGTGCCGGGAACTGTATCTAGGTTTCTATTGAAATCAAATATACATTTGTGTAAACATATTCTCAGACATCAATGATATCTTGTGGATATTATTTAGATTTCTATTATTATAAATCAAACATTTGTGTAAAAATAATCCAGTAGAGACCTCTGAAAATCTGCTGTTTTACGTGAACTTTGACAAGAGTCAAAGTTACGTAAAACAGTACATAGATACAAAGCACAATGTACTGATAAATTAATAAAAGTAAAGAAAATATATTCATAGAAACCATTTATAATCGAGAAATTCGATTAAATATGTTTTCTATGAATATATGAATGAAAAATTTTATTCTTAGAATTTTAATGCTTTAAAAAAATAGAAAGCCCTGTTTGTTTGGAACAAGTCTTGAGAAATATTCGAGTGATTGACGGATTTACCAAATGCCAACAGAGCGTGTTCAGGCATTATCTCTCTTTTTATGTGTTGTCTTTTTATCATTATCAAATACTAGCTTCTACCCGCGACTTCGTCTGCGAGGACTTCAGAAAAACAAAGAATCAGGATAAAAGGTAGCCTATGTTCTTTTCCTTATCATAGGCCATATGCATGCTAAATTTCATCCAAATCCGTTCAGCCGTTTTTGCGTGATTAAGTAACAAACATTCACATTTTCACATTTATAATATTAAAAAAAAAAAAAAATTATATATATATATATGTATATATATATATATTATATATATATTATTATATATATAGTTAGGAAGTTAGGATTGTGTTGGATCGCTTTGGATGAAATAAAGTAAAAATACAATAACCCTAACATGAACTAAAAACTCTCTGATGCTCGACTTTAAAAATATCAGTTTCTTTATGCAATTAGAACGATAATTAAATGACCTCGGCACGTTGTCACTTACCCTACATCCCACTTGAGAGATTCAATATAAAACTTCTAGGAAGCACTTAGAAGATAATCTATACTCGATATTTATCCGAAATATTCACTACTATTACAAGTATAAAGGCGAAAGTTTGTATTTAGGTATATGTTTGTTACTCTTCCACGCTGACTTAACGGATTTGAATGAAATTTGGCATCAAGGTCATGCATTTCAGGTAGATGTATGATCGTGAACCTTTTCAAGGGAACATAATTATTCCCATATAAAAAATATCCTAATACAGCATACTTTTTATTCGAAGGAATATTTTCCCTAGGAATACTTTCCACCATAATGCGAGCGAAGTCGCTGGTAGTAGCTAGTAACACTAATATTATAAAGGTGAAAGTTTGTGAGTACGGAGTAAACTTTTTAGAAAATTCCCTCACTGGGAATTACTCCTGTATGTGTGTCGGTGCGTTTACCATCATGTTAACTCACATACACAAGAAGCCCAAACCCGGAACAACAATTTGTAGGTCAAACTAATATCTCTTACGTAATCAAACGCGGAGGAGCTCGTGGCTAGATAATAACAGCCGCTCGGGTCAATCTTTGAGGTTAAGCAACGCTTGCCAAGGTTGGTCTGTGGATGACCATCTAAACATACCAAGTTTCTCTGTGCCTCGGAAAGCACGTTAAGCCTTAGGTCTCGGCTGTCATTTGTAGATCTTTGGCAGTCGTTACGGATAGTCAGAAGCCAGTAAATCTGATTCCAGTCTTGCCATGAAATACCGTGTTACCCCAGATAATGGGTTGTGGAGGTCTGGTAGGCAGCCGCTCCTCGTAAAATACTGGTATTCAGCTAAATCCGGCTTGACTGGAAGCCGACCCCAATCATCATCTGCCTAGCCTTTTCCCAACTATATTGGAAGCCGACCCCAATATAGTTGGGAAATAGCTAGGTAGATGATGAATCAAACACGCGATACGAAGCGCAGTAGCCAATCGCTCAACTATCACGCCAACCGTGTAGTTTGATTAGTGAGACTACTGTATGTATCGATCGTGTATCGATATACCGGCAAGTTTCATTCAGCATCAAAACCTTATTGCTAATGTTTATTTTAGGTAGTTTACCAACAGACCCTTTAGTTTTAACCATTGTGGTTAATTCAAAGTCTCCATGAAACGGGCCGGGTTCTCACAGTAAGGGTGAGAACACACGACGCGTTTGTGCGATGGCGTATCGACTATCGACAGAGCTGTGTTGGCGTGTTGTCCTACATAGATATATCTGTGGCATATCACACGCACTAGCTAGAAAAGGTGAGGAGTGGTGAATGCGTTGCGATGTCGATGCGGCACCGTTTAGTGGTTTATACGTCACAAGAAAAGGAAGATTGACAGATTGTCCAATGTTTTTTCGGGTGCCGGGGCATCGTTGCGACAAAAGAACTTTGCAGCGACACATCTATTAAATACTAAATAATGTTCGAACGAAGAAGAAGCACCGCACTGCTTGTGTGCCCGCAGATTCTGTGAAATATGTATGTCGCAGGTTTTTCATAAAATTAGGTTTTTGATCAAAAACCTAGGTTTTTGATGAAAAACCGGAAGATGACACATATTAAACTCAATTTCATCATAAACCTGTATCAATCCAGATTTTTTATCAAAAACCTGAACTAGTTTGGGTTTATGATAAAGTTGTTGTCAAAACCACGGTTTAGCTTTGTTTTATGACAAATAAATCAATTTAAATGAAATAAATAAAACAATCCATCATCATTTGCAACTTAGTAGAAAGAAAACAATTATTTATTTATCAAAAATGGTCCATGGGATGTGACTCTGTCCAATTTAAAAACAAATCTTCCTTTTATAGGACCATTCAAAGAACATCATATAAGGCTTTTTTGGCACAGAGTCTAAAATAGGACTGAAAACACACATTCCAACATACTTATTAGAGAAACTTATTACGGAAGAGAATCTTTATCATAAACCCAAACTAGTTCAGGTTTTTGATTAAAAATCTGGATTGATGCAGGTTTATGACGAAATTGTGTCATCTTCCGGTTTTTCATCAAAAACCTAGGTTTTTGATCAAAAACCTAATTTTATGAAAAACCTGCGACATGTATATGTGGTACAGCGAAGTAGGTATTCCATGTACTAAAAGTTCCAGCACCCAACCTATTTCCGTTTCGGCACCTATAGGTAGTATAGATTGGTAGTAACCAATACAAAAATTAAATCCAAAATATACTTACAGCACAGGAATACTTCGGTACGGTACCTTAACGCATCGTGTGCTCCGGCCCTAAGTACCTACTAACGCTGTCTAAACTCTTCAGCCGATATCTAGAACATTCTAACCAATCGCGGCCCGAATCGGATTCCCGTCAAAACTGTGTTTTAAACTTTCAATCGGTAGGTAACTAGGCTGGGTTGGGCCGTACAAGTTTGACTTTGGTGTTTTCAGGTAATTTTAGACTTGGCAAACAGTTTCAGGGTTTCGTAGTTATGATTCTTCCGCTTTCCTATCGACTTCACACAAATTCAAACGTGTAGCCATTTGAATGGATTGTGTGGAGCTATTTGTATGGATTCTCACCTTAAAGATGCATATTTTCGTCCTGCTGTCACCCAACTCATGCTATGTAAAAAAGACTATAGATCCATGGTATTCATTTCTGCGTCAATTTTTGGCACACGGTGTATAATGTTCACGTATTTGCTAATTCGCATAGCTAAGACACGACGAGTAAACTAGTATAAAAATACGAGTACTTATCTCTCTTTCATTCTTACCGAGGTTCTGTCATGTAGTCATATTGTCAGTTTGCGTCTGCGAATTTCTATTTTGAATTTATTAACGCTGCCAGCCCATGATAATCGGTGACCGATTTTTTGTAGGTGAAAAATAGAACACACTGATAGCAATAGTGCAACGCACACATCCGACAAAAAGTCGCAGGCTGATTATGTATCTTGCAAAAGCCGCGCGATAGCAAAAATTGCACGAAAATTGCTCTTCAATCGCAAATTCGTATTACGTATTAGCGAAAACCACGCGATAGCAATCTAGCGACAGTGCTGCCTCTATGGAGCAATCAACTAACTAAAATGTGCATTGTTGCACTCGAATCCCTAGCGATAGCGTTTTACTTCGTATTACGTATGGTTTTTGACAGCGATGCGACAGCGATCGGCAAGCAAATTTAGCTGTCAAATTGCGTTAACCATTTCTTTGATTGTTGATCGCTTGCTTATCGCTCTCTGATTGCCAATAGAAATTAGCTTTCTATATCGAGTATTTTATTAGTTAAATTGTGTAGTTATATCTGCAGCGTGTGTTTAATTAACATTTAAACTTATTGTATGTGCTTTAATAGACTTTATTCAGTGTATTCAAACAACTTATTTTGCCTATCTAAACTTTCCTTAGACCTTGAACCAAGGCCAACACCTTTGACTAAAGTGGTACCTATGTTCTGCCAGATAGTCCAAAAGCTCATTGGATTCTCGGTTGGTCATTTTATACTGAAACAGGATAAAGTACTTTTGCTCTTCAAAGTAACTTTATTGCACTTAAAATAATATTATATTATTTTTAAAACTTGTTGACATAGCAGTAGAATATCGTTTGGAGTCCAAGTAAACACTGATTTCATTCCTTTATCCATCTTATGCTCGATATAAAGCTAGTTTTAGTAAAGTTTAAGTGGATTGAACTGAATTTTAAGTTAAATTTGTTTTTCTTTTCCAAAACAATCACATCTGTTCGACATCTTTAAATGGCTATAAGTTTTTAACCCGCGGATAGTCGCGCCTGGGTCAAAAACACCCAGTACTTTAGTTTTTGTGCCATAACTCTTTTTGTATTAGTTCATTCATATCGTCGCATTAAGTACCTTCAAGTGGGTTCACAGGCTATCCGCACACCTCAATTCAGCCACTTCCCGTGCAGCATTTAGATAGTAAGGTGTAAATTAGAATGGGTCGTTTCAACCCTTGTGCGACGTAATGTGTCAGTGTATTTTTTGTTTCAAAAATATTATTTTGATTTTATTTCTTTGTAAATATGTCATCAAATCGTTTGAATGACTGGAAAATAGCAAATATATTAGAAGAGGAAGACATTGAAGGTGAAATTTCGTCAGAAATTGAAGAACATTTGGATAATGATAATTACGATTCAAATTCCTGTCAGAGTGGTGAAGATAAACTCCTTGATGAGAAAAACCAAAACGCAATACCAATTTTGCAATATTTATATATGTAGAGATCATACTACATTTATATGTATCAATTATAATAAAAAATGACGCCAAAACTAAGGTAAAACTTTTATAAAATTGGGGTAGAAAAATAAAAACCGGGCAAGTGCGAGTCGGACTCGCGCACTGAGGGTTCCGTAGTAACTTACCTATAAAAACAGTTCAATCGAACAATTCGACAGTCTCGAAATGTACGTTTTTTGCAGTATAAACGGACGAATCTTTTTTTCCCGTCACTTTACCAATTGAATTGAAAATTGATTTTTGCACAGCTTCAAGGGACCACGGACCCAATTATATGGTGTTAATTTCAATTCAATACCTCTAACTTACCTATGAATAAAGTTCTATTCTCGAATCGAGCGTTGAAGATTTTTCAAAAAATTAATTCTTGTGACGTAACAACAAATTTTCAGTTTTCAGACTTTTCCCTATATGAGTGCTATAAAACGTTGCTTCATGCCAAATTTCAAGATTCTAGGTCGACTGGAAGTACCCTTTAGGTTTTGATTCCCTTGCGAGTACTTGCGAGTTTCAAAATATGCAGCTTAAATTGCTGTTTCTTTTGATTGCGTTGACATAGAAGTTTGATTTTATTACAGCTTAAAGGTATTATAGACCTGAGTATTTGGTATGAATTTCAATTTAATACCTTTACGCGTTTATGAGGAAATGGGTAGTAAGTTTAAAATTATTAAAAAAAATATATTATGTGATGTAACTAAAAATTTATGGTTTTCGTAATTTTTCCTTTATCTATGCTATAAGACGTTGCTTCGTACCAAATTTCAAGATTCTGAGTTCACGGGAAGTACCGTGTAGGTTTTGATTCCCTTGCAAGTGTCGAAAATTTGCGGCATAAACGGCTGTATCTTTTGATTGCGTTGGCTTAGAAGTTTGATTTTTTCACATCTTCAAGGGACAGTAGACCTGAGTAATTGATATAATTTTCAGCTTCATACCTCCACGCGTTCCTGAGAAAAAGGGTCTTGACAGACGGACGGACAGACGGACAACAAAGTGATCCTATAAGGGTTCCGTTTTTTCCTTTTGAGGTACGGAACCCTAAAAATTGAACTATTTTATAGTAGATCTTTACGTGTAATTTGGAGACTGATTATAAAAATATGCTACGTTTTAAAATTAATACTTTACCACTATTTAGAAGTTTGCTTATATTTATGATAATAAAAAATATTTTTTTTATGTTTATAGGTTAAATAAAAAAAATTAAGTTATTTTTTTGTTCCTGTAACGTAAAAAGTAAGTTTTGCAGTGATCTCTTGAATTTTGTGATTTATATTACTTTTTATGTCCAAATAATAAACATTTATTATTTTTAAGTTTGTTTCGTTATCCTCTATCAAAATAATTTACAAATAATCCCGAAACTTAATAAGTTATTAAAAACAATACATTAAAAGTCTGGGTCTTTTCAACCCGTGCGCGACTGTTGGTGACTTAAAAGGAGACGCGAGTACCGGCGGGTTAACTCGTAGTTTGACAATAAATTAGTTCTCCAAATTGTTACTCAATTGCTGTTGGCGCTGGGGTCGCAGCAATAAGTGCATGGTAACAATCGGCGAGCGATCAGCAATCCATTTTTAGATAATACGGATCTTTTTGACGTTAAGCGATTGATCGCGCGTCGACTGCGCGATGATTGCGAATTGTTTGCTGATCGCTGTTTCATACATAATCAGCCCGCCGGTCAGAATAGGATTATAATTTATTACGATTAATTATCTATACTACAAAAAGTCTGACGTGGGGGGCAGTGTTACTTTTACTGTTCGCTAAAATTAAATACTCTCCCGTGTTTGACGGCTATTTATAAAAAGTGGCGTTCTGTTTAATTGAGAACCTCCTCCTTTTTAAAGTTGGTTAAAAACAGAAGATGCATTCTTTACCAGCTTAATAAATACCTCAGTAACCTTATATATTACATCATCAGAACGTAAACGGGTGTCGTAGTAATATCGGGAACCACTCACTCTGTGATATACCCTTATTTTAAGACATAAAGTATTTATGCGACCTTTCTTTATCTTTTTTGTTATTATAACTAAACAAACGTTCGGTTGGCAACTCAATATGTCATCTTAGATTACGTGAAAGCGAAGTATAAATCTATACATTATGCCAGTACTGGGTACTACTAAATATTCATAATGTTAATATGCTAATGTTTTTGTATTTAGTTTATACAATAAGGTTATTTTGTTCATATTTTAGTTTTCCCCGTGGTATGCGTAGGTTTGTAACCTATTGTAAAGGTTATTTTTCGGCGTCACTAGGTCTAAGTACCTACTATTAATGTATGATTATTTATAGTGTAGCATTCATTGGTGGCTCATTTCTAAAGTTACTTTGCGTAATTTATTTGATCACCTTTGCTCTCGCAAAACGGGGTAGTAATAGACGTGTGCACAATGGCAGGTCCTAGAAAACAGGAAAAATGGGGACATGGGGTCCTGGTTTTCATTTCTGGGTCGGCCAAGAAATTCTATTTGGGCTTTTTTTATTAGGAATTACTCTGTGTAGCAGCCCGCAGTTTGGAAGTTGATGGTGTGATATTCCCGTGCCTTAGAAAGCGCGTAAAGCCATTTTTGTTGTGTCGTATTTGTGCTCGAGGCTGCATTCTATAAATATCCACTTGAGCAGAAAATCGAATTAAAATGATCAAACTATTACACCTAATTATAAAGACGACAGTTTGTGAGTGTGTGTGTTCTGTTTGATGCTTCTTCACGCTCGAATGGCTGAACGGATTTGGATGAGCATAGGATAGTTTTTATCCGGGAGTACCTTTGGGACAATTTTCTACTTACAAGCGGGCGAAGCCGCTGGCCATAGCTAAGTGTATAAATAAAATATACACTGTTTTGACTTGGTTAAGGATATAATGAATTATTAAGGTATTGATAAATTAAGATATTGTTTTGAAGTCAAACCTAAAATAGTATCTTAAGATTAATGGATGAGAGTACTGAATGAGATTTTCTCTCTGCAGGGCCTTGTCTAATACTATTATCTTCACTTCGTAAGTTTACTTATTATTATTGATTCCAATATTGACACTATTGACAGCATATTTAATGGAGGTACGAGTACGTCAAACAGAGTGTACCTAAAGTCTCGCAAACCTCCGTTGAATAGGGAAAATCTGCCGACCAGAATGACGTCTTGTTTGGTTTGGGCAACTGCCCGAGAATTGATTTTGTTTTGTACTTATAGTCAATATTGGACGCTGTATTACATTCGTATGGCCTGCTTTTAGCTCTTGTTTCAATGAGCGACTCTATCAAAACTCTGACAATTTTAACAGCGTTACATTTTCAGGCCAGTAACTTTCCAATTCTGCCTAAAAGTGCTTCAAAATGTCAGCTCGAGGGACCCAGCCGTCTACAAATCCGGCTGTCACGTCAATCGTTATGACCGGGACACAAGGGGGTCCTGTTTTAAATTCAATGAATCTTCAGAATCTTGCTGTTTGCACATTTCACAGCTTCAGAAACGAAAATTTGTTTGTGCTAACCATTCAGCTTTACGAATGTGTTAGGGCCATATCACACTAGTGGCTTGCGAGCAGCTGCGGGGAGGAGCGGGCGAGTAAAGAATACGTCGCGAACACGCTTCGGCAGCGCAGCGATGACGTCGTGGACGCGTGGCGCATTCGCATCCTTTTCGTCGCACATTTGTAGGCGGGGTACGGGCTGGCGTTTTACGAGATAGCACACAATGGCGTCCAAGCTACTATTGCAATCACTTGTTTTTTCTAATGATTTCTTGTGTTTTCTTTCTTTCTTCCTTTCTATTCACGGTGATCTCGTTGCGCGTCCGCAACAAATTCGCTTGCGCGGCGTGTTCGTTGCGCACCCGCTCCGCTTTGAGGACGCTCGCAATCCGCTAGCATGTTAACGCCCTTAGATACGAGTATGTACACTTGTACAGTGTCGACTTCAGTCTGGGTTTTAGAAACTTTGACTGTTTCCACTTGTAAATTCTGAGCGAGAAGTCGCTTTGAGATTTGTTTTTGGATGTTTGTTCATACTGTTTGGGGTTAAATAATGTCCTCCAGATATTCTTTTGTTTTTTAAGGACATCTCCTGCCTTTGAAAATACTCCAATTGCAACAGCTTGCTACGTCTAATTTTTCCACAGTTGAAACATTTGACAGGTAATGTTAGAGATGTCTCTATGCGTTGTTTTCTGGTCAGCTATGCACCTTCAAACATCGAACGCAAATGTATGAAGAACTGTCATTGTCAATTGCACCTGTGAGTTGACAATGACAGTTCTTCATACATTTGCGTTCGCTGTTTGAAGGCTGTCTCGATGTCGAGCTCGTCGCCATGAAAATGACTTTTAGAGAATAGCACAGCTGGTACTGCAGTATCAGTGAGATGCCTGCCTAAGGTGCACCCTAGACACGCAATTCACGCATTATTTTATTTAATTTAGTTGAATTTATTTTGATCTGAGAAGAGGAAATCATCAAATGTTGACTGTAAGGTAATCTGTATATGAATTGTAAAAATTCCGTCCCAAAAAAACTACTATGACTATGACTAATACGATATTTTTTTATTTTTTATAAACGAAGATTTATAAAAAAAAACCCTTTTACTATACGAAGATTTTGTTTTGGTATAAATACAGGTTGATGCCTAAAATTATCGTGTGTATGTAGACGAAAATATAAATCCGTAGAGTTATTTCTGTTCCTTTTTTAATTGCTTTGTATCACGATGTATGAGTATACGAACACACCTATATTGAGGGGACGGATCTAAAATTATCCACATTAGGCAAGGGTATTTTTAACTCAAAAATCAATTGAGCGATGGTGCGTCTACCTTTAGTCTGTGATTTTCATTTCAATTGAGCGTTTCTAAAAAGTTCTGTAATAGGAAAATATTTTTTGCCTTCGTATTTTGTCTTTTTGGGAGTTCTGTATGTCAGTCAGGAAAACTGACAACTCCACTTTATCACTGCTTCAAGGGGTAGCAGACCTGAGCATTTAATATTCTTCTTCTTCTTTTCGTATAGATGCTCTCACTAAACCTTTTCTGCCTAGTATTTGGCAACTTATTTATGCTAAATACCTCCACGCATTCCTGATAAAAAAGGTCTTGACAGACGGACAGGCTGATGGACGGATAGCTAAATGTTCTATCCTATAAGATTTTCGTTTTAACCAATTAAGGTACGGAAACCGTAAAAGAAAACAAACAAACGATAGACAAATAAAAATTTGTTCACAAACATTTAAACTTAATCAATTCCTTGTCAGCCTCTTTTGAATGCTTACAAATGGTTCAATAAAACTAAGTCTTCAGATTCTATCGGAAAATTTAGCTTAAGGGAATCATTCAGAGGCTTAAGCGTTTTTGGGAATATGGTACATTGACATAATTATCTCAATTCGCTATCATTTTCAAATTCTCTTTGCGAAAATTTGAGTTTTCAGGAAAATTCACACCAAAAGGTGACGCGACTTAGCCGAGAGATCTTCTGTTTTTGGAAACGTGTACAATTACTTGACGTTGATGTTAACTAATTTTAGTATCTAACAGCATTTTGACAGTTGCGTGGACCTGACGACTCAGTGCTGCCACCTGGTAAACGATGTTTTAGAAATCTTGCAGTATCGCTTATAAGCACACTTTCATTGTAAAATATCAACGCAGCTTTTTCACAATTTAGTGAAGATTGTTTTTGATTTAAGCATTATTGCAAAGCTTTCTGTAAAAAGGTTTACTTAGATGCCTAATTTGATTTTCAAATAAAAGCTTAGCTTTGCGTCAAAAACTTAATAAGGTTACAGTAATCCTAATTTTCGGGCTCATCTTGTCTGAAAAAAAACATTTGAATGAAATTCGTTAAATCTTTTGTTCTTTAAAACTAAGTTTGAATTTCATACTACATTTTATGTCTTAAAATAAGATAAAGAGGTTTTTTAACATACTTAAATCATCTTACGGATTTCTTGGAATCCCAGGGTTCTGCCGTTGGTTGAAGAGACAGGGACCGAAGCCAAATCGCAGAGGTGCTTTCGGCAATTTTCATGAAATAAGATACCAACGACGATTCTTTACGTGCTATTTTTACAATCTTAACAAATCAAATTCATTCACGAATTCTATATTTTCATGATCTTTAAAAGTTTATATTGGTCTAGCCAGTCTTTAAATTAATAGGAGCTATTTTTCATGCAATCTCTTTCGATATCACAGTATTATACTGTGCTACGAGACAAGCCAAAGAAAATAGAAGCAAAAAAAGAAGACACAAATATAAAATGATTTCTTCTCGTCACCTATGTATCTGATTGGTAATTTAAAAACACACCCTCGAATCAACTCTTCAATTTGTTCACAAATTGAATCAAATGTAAAACAAATTGATTTATTTCTGATTCGATGTCTTGTATTCGGAATGTCGTGTAAAATCAAGTGTATAAATCAAAATTTCGTACAAGACGAGTTACGTGTCAATGACACCTATGGGTGAACCGTGATAATTATATTATAATGTGATGAAGTCCATCATTGGCTTAGATCATCAGGTAGTGGTCCAGTTTTAACTGTTCCGACATGCAAGTTGTAGGTCGCGGGTTCAAGCACGCCCAGGCTCATTACTTTGTGTTTATTTCATTCTCAAAACGGTGAAGCAAAACATTGTGAGGAAACCGGTATGTCCAACCAAAAAGTTCGAAGACATGTGACACCCACCCATCCGCACTGGGCTCACGTGGCGGGCTAGGGTCCATTCTCTCTTCTAGAGAGGAGGCCTGAGTCCCAAGTGTGAACATTAAAAGGCCGATAATGCTAAAGCATATTATATTAATAGCTTCTGTTTTCATCATCAATATTTTAATGACTTCTTCAGCTCTAGGGCGGATTGTCAGATTTTATTGACTAAGACCACATCTTTGTTCCTTCAGTTGCCCTTTGCGTTCTAGCTACACGCGTTACCTTTTCAGAAATCCTCCCATGTCCTTAGTAGGTATCGACTCTGCTGGGCGCCTACGATTAGCCTGGGTAGCCTGGTACAATTATTGATCAACAATTAACTTATGAAAAGACTACTGCTTAGTCTTTTCCTAAGACTTCAGAGACAGGCATCTTCAAAAGGATCGTGAAAAAGCATACTGTCTATACACTGGAATCACCAACGTCAAGTAAACTAACAAATAACGTGAACATAGCTTGCTGTATAAAGAAGGCAATTGCCCTTTACTGGAAAAATCTCATTTTGTATTCTCATCTATTATTCTTGAGATACTATTTTAGGTTTGACTTCAAAACAACATCTCAATACGTCTTCATTTAATCAAATCAAAACAGTGTATTCTTCACAGACCATGGAACGCCATGGATAAGACATCACTGCAATACGAGAATTATAAAGGGGAAAGTTTGTTTAAGTGTATTTATTTTTAATTGTTATAAACTAGTGCTTGACTGCGATCCCACCTGATGGTAAGCAGTGATGCAATCGTTGATGGTGAGGCGCACTAGCTTATTAAGAGCCTACTCACTCTAGCCTTGAAGACACCTAAATTGTAATCGGACACACAAAATATAATCGGTGTACTCGTATGTGAATACTGTATATGTTTGTTCCTCTTTCACGTTAAAACTGAATGGATTTGAATAAAGTTTGACAAACGGGTCCAATGGAAACATAGGATACTTTTTATCCCGGGATTGGGTTTCCTTGAAATTATTTTCTTCTATCACGTGAGCGCAGTCTCTAGAAGCTAGTAGCTGCTATAGTCAAAGTTAGAAATGTAGGCAGCGTAGCCCGTAAATGTATATATGAGTAAACGGTCACCATTAGGCATAGGCCTAGTTTTAAACCTAAGTATTTTGAGATAAGAACTTGTCGAATCCATATTTAAAACTACCTTTACAGGTCAAATTCCTGTTCAACTTCAACTTCAGCTACTTAATACAGAAACTATCGTAGAAACCTAAGACTACTGGGGCCTGGGTTGACCAAAGAGAACCCCGGGGACCCTGGAATTAGGGCAAAGAAGGAACAGGAGTGGGTTTTAGTCAGTAGAAGTCTGACACGACTCCCACACTACCCTGAGCGGAAGAAGTCTTTTTGATGATTTCGCAATTCGCACCATAAAAAAAATACAGAAACTGTGGAATAGACATCTGGACTGAGTATCGCCATCACAAAAAAAGAAAAGGAAAATAAGCAAGAAATATAATTAAAAAAAAATGAAAAAGCTCTAGTCCATAGCATCGTATCGTTACTCTATCGTCTTTGTAGATAAATACAAGAGGCAACACAATATCGTCTCAAACAAACTATGCTGTGATATCTCACAGACTTTGTGTAAAGTGTGAACTTATAACGATGTAACTGAATCGCCTTGCCGTGAGGATCCTCGTGTTATGCTATATTTTTATCAAATATATAGGTATTTCTAAGAAAAATAATAAAGGCTTTGTTGGAACATGCCTTTTGAAAATGTATTTTTTGTATCTACTGCCTTTTAGTGTATGTGTAGACTTATTTTTGTAGGTAGTATTAAAAAAAAAATTAGCAGATTTTTGACTTATACTTATTCTAGGAAAATAGCTATTGAAATAAGTGTTCTTACAACAGCACATTTAACCAACATTGACTTTGGAGTTCTAAATTACAAGCATTTGCCTGTTAGGATTTTTTTTTTTTTTTTTCTGGTAGGGGTATCATCAGAATGACTTCCCCCGCTCTTGGGCGGAGCGGGAGGGCGTGTCAGACTCTGTTAGGATTGCGGGATGGTTTGAAACAGTTACTGGGGCCCTTGGACGCCAAGGGCAACTATAGGAACATAGGTGCGTTTTAGTCAGTAAAAGTCTGAAACTTTCTCTCGATTCCCCCAGAGCGGAGTAAGTGTTTCAATTTCACCAAAAAAAGTCATAAAAGCGCTTATATAATTATGATGCCAACTTGCCAAGAACCAAACGGTTTGCTCTTAGAAGGTCTTAAACATTCACGAATATTCACGATTAGATCAGACAGGTCCTTTAATTTATGCAAAAAGCCTTTAAATATGAAACATAAATCACTTAAGAGCGGCCAACCCGAGCCACATTTACATATAACCGCTCTTACGTGATTATGACGTCACATCTTTCTTTAGGTATTTTAGGAACACAGATATTTTGTAGATAATTATTATCTAGGTTTCTATTGAAATCAGAACTGAAATCTTTGAAAGTTTTCTATTTTGTGTTAACTTTGGCCCTTCATAATGTATTCACAATTTAACTGTAAGTAAAGAAAATACAACTATAAACCTTGCACATTTACTCAAAATTCTGCATGACGAAGGGATGGGAATTATTTTTCCAATATTTTTTAATTAAACACGTATTTCCTGGAACAATTTTTGTGAAACATTCGAGTGAGTAATGTAATTATTGTATACCAACAGAGCGTTCAGGCATTATCGTTTTATTTTCACCCCTTCACCAAAACTGTAGGGGTTTAGCAGGGTCGAAGGCTATGGGGCCATGGATTGGTTTCCGAAAGGAAAACCCGGGACCCTGGAACGATGGCAAGGAAGGAACGGGATGGGGTATAGTCAGTCAAAGTCTGACACGCACTCTCGCTCCGCCCAAGAGCGGGAGAAGTCATTCTGATGAATGCACACTTTACCCCTTCACCAAAAATTAAGACTTTGCGTTGCACTGCGTCCGATGAAAGTATATGTTTTTAAAGCATGTTCATGTTACGATAGACGGGTCAGAAGGGCGGGCCCTCTTAACACTATATACTCGTACTTTTAAGAAAGTAGACTAATGCTAATACGGAGGAAGTGATGTTGTCACTTAGCCATTTCATGAGCTTTTAGTATAGGAGTAATAACATGCTCGTATATTTTCTTACTTTACTTTATACGTATTATAATATTTTTATTAACTTAGGGGACGGAAAAACGTGTAAGACGGAACTTGATACATTTCTTTCGAGAGGTTTCTATGTGTTTAAATATTTATTTTACGGGGAAAGCGTTCTGTTGTCAACTGTACTTAATAAATTATTCAGAAGAGGAAAAAAAAACTGTTTTGTTTTTATATTGTTAGGAGGTTTTTATATTGTTAAAAAATTATAAGGTGATACTTAGTAGTCACGTTGTTCTAGAAGTAAGATATTTACTATTTACTTAAAGACTACCAAGTTTTAGCTATCAAAAAAGTATGTAGAAACCGGCTGAAACTTTTATCCTTAGCTGTAACGTATAGCTTAGGAATCAAATTCTCAGCTGGCTCAATAAATGTGTTCCCATAAAGTTTTTGTATATAGGTGCAAAATGTCATCGTTGGATACTTCTCAATAAATAATAAACACCCACCTTCTTCTCTGGACCCCTGTTTCATCCCCTTGGGGGGTTACTGTACTGTTAATTGTCACACAAAGAGTTAAAGAGTAGAGTTTAAGAGAAAACATATGATTATTTGAGGAAAAAACACAGATAAAATAGAAAAAAAAAGCTTCTTCAGAGTCATCATACTTTCATTCATTTTTTTAACGATGGTGATATAAAAAACTCAACAAAGACATTAAGAAAAATATTGAAACGACTTCTGAATGCTCTTTGAAAATGTAAAATTACCTAAAATAGAAGTACGAAGCATGTGAATGTAGCTAATTGGAGTTTGGCTAGCAATTAATTGTTTATTTTCGTTTTGAGAGCTTTGTTTACTAAGCTTCGGTTGGGGATAAGTAAACACTTGTTCACGCCGTTATTTTGGCAAGGATCTGTCGCTGGCACGAAAAGCCGATGTTTTTGTTTTAAAAGAAGAAAATTGAAATTTTTGCCTGTTCTTTTCCATAAGAAACGACCTTTTGGAACCGTGTTCACGGGGCACATATTTTTATATGTATTTCTAGCAAAAAAATTAATAAAACCACTGACTTAAATATTACCCTATCTGAAAAAGTAACAGCTGTAAAAATTATATCTACAGATACCATGATGATACATGATGCCTGCTAGGGCTGTGGAAACTTTTGAAAGAGTGAATGTGGCCTTAGAACGCAGAGTAATTGTAGGACACAGGTGGGTTTTAGTCAGTAAAAGTCTGTTACGTCCTCTCATTCCACCCTAGAGCGGAAAAACTGGTTATTTAATGATTTTTTACCTATAAAAAAGGTAGGTAATGTCCCATCGTACATCACCGTATATACGTAGGGCCTATATGTCAACCAAAAACTTGGTGCGTCACTTTATCTCAGGCCCGGCTACAACATGGAAAGGCAATCGGAAGTCAAAGTTCACTGAACCGGGAGAAAACCATTTATCTTTATTTGGTTAAAAATGGATTCAACTGAGTGCGATTTTCTTCTGTTTTTATTTTGTTTGCCTGAAAATGGCTTTCAATTTTAAACTGCACGAAGTGGCCATTTTGGTGACTGATTTGTTGTTTCTTTTTTAGCATTGGCAGGATCGTGCTTGACCACTTTTTCGTCAGGTAAGTTACAAAGAGGTCGATGATTTTTGGCTATGAGACAATGGCTTCTCTCACTCTTCGACAAAGTGGGAGGGCAGTATGTCAGACTTTGACTAAAACCCGATCCTGTTTTCTTTCCTTGCCTAGTCCGGGACCATGAGTTTTCCTTTCAGAAGCAAACCCATGGCCCCAGTAGTCTTCAGCCCTGCTGGGGCCCAACGGTTATGCTTGTATTTGTTTGAGGACCGCCTGGATAACCTCGCTGAATACCATTAAGTCAGTTGTCGGTACAATAGCCTGCCATGTTTCCAAAGTAAAGCATAAATATTCTAGTAACTAAGTCATATAAGTTAGCAGTATGACTTGTACATTAAAATGTATGATTAATAAAAGGGACTATGCAACAAAGTTGCAGCAATAATTACCCTTTGAACACAACAGTTGTTAAAACTCAGTAGTTTGTTGTAGTTTCCATACCGAGGAACAACTTCCACAATAAATGGACTGTCGTGTTTGTAAAACTAACTCCAAACAGAAGGTAATTGCCCAGATTGTTCGTCGTTTAACTATGTTTCTTTGTATTTAATATTTCATTAATGTAGTTTTGTTTTAATAATTTAAAAAAATGCGTAACTGTTCTTTAGAACAATTTATAATAATTGTAATTTAAATAAGTTACGTATTCGCTCTTTGGGTAGCTCGGCGTCCGGCCATCAGTTAACCATCCGGACAAAGCTAAAGTCGTCGACGGTGCGTAGTGCTACACGCATGCCTCAAGGAAATGTCAGCAAAACCGTAGAGGCCCACTAGGGTCGAAGCCTCGGGTTCGTTTCTCAAAATAAAACCCGGGGCCCTGGAACAAAAGGTAAAGAAGGAACAAAGGAGTGGGTTTTAGTCAGTAAAAGTCAAGATACACCCTCCCGCTCTGCCCAAAAGCGAGCGAAGTCATTAGATGAATCTGTTCGCTTTTGACTCAAATACCTCCAAGTTATCAGTAACTTTGGTGAATAGAGTACCAATAAATTGCCCCAATGATTAAATTTAAGTACTAACGATAATCTCAAGGCGGCAAGAATTAAGTAGTCACTTGTAGGCCTTCTACAAACTGCTACGGAACGCCTACGCCGTAGCGCTTCGTAGCGCTACGAATCTTAAGGTGAAGTACATGATGTATTTAATAAGAGAGGTCGCTCATGGCGCCTTTTCAGCGTATCAGTAGCGAATTTAGTAATGTAGTGAATGACAGCCCCCGCACATTAAGGCCACTAGTTATCGCAACTAAACGCGACCAACAGTGGTTCAGTCAAACCACTACACGCCGCCACTAGTGGCAGCTATTGCGGGCTGGATACGGTTTTCAGTGGCTGCCACTTGCGGCAGTTTTTTTTTAGTTCATGTAGTACTAGATCTGACGAGGGAGTGGGGAGAAGTCGGTGACTGTGGCCGTGTGTGCGCGCAAGTCGAACGACTAAATGCGGTCATAACTAGCGAGCACCTTCGACTCCCACAGCTTGTGGCTCAGAAGCGGCCACTCAAACGCTTGGTGTGCGCCGATGCTGTACAAAAGTATGGTGAAACGCGTCCGCAGCTTGTGGCGGCCACTAGTCGTCGCCACCAGTTATCGACACAAGTGCCTCAATGTGCGGGGGCTGTTATGCGTGACACAGTCGCGATGCTGTCACCCACGTGATCATAATATGAACAAAAATTTACATTCAGTCGACGATAAAGATTGTTGCGATGTTAAAATGTACTTAAGGCATCGTTTAAGTGACATTTCGATCTCCTAATGATTTCAGGAGAGTTATCTGTTACCTGTTACGTCAGAATGTAATGACAGGGACAGAGTAGGTAGGGTCGGGTGTCTCACATTGAACCAGGCAGCTACATTGAACCACCGCCGAATCTCGAAAATGCGATATTGCCAAACCGCACTAATATGAGTGAAAGAGAGGTATTTACGTTCCGTTCTTGCCCACTAGTTTGCGTGGCGATCGCGTGCAAAGTGGTTGTGTGAGGAGTATTCGAAAGCAAACTGACTCAAAAAGTAAATATTTTTTGGCAATTTCATTCTGTTTTAACTTTTTTCGTTTAAATAATATCAATTTATTTATATATACACTGCTTTCTACGGTTATTTAGCAATTAAAAGCGCTATAATTCGTGATTTTAAGAGATTGATTTGCCGGTAAAATTTTGAGTTTAGTGATAAAACGTGGTGTGTCTCACATTGAACCACCTGAGGGTGGTACACATTGAACCACGGTTTACTGTGTACACCCCAGTCGTTAAAGGAGTGTTTTTTACAATTATTTTAATTTAATTTTAATTTGTTATATTATGGAAGGTACTTTTGTTTTTATAATTAAAAACTGTTACTTTTGTTTTTATTATTAAAATATGATAAGAATTTGACTGAAAAAGTTTTGTGATGTATAAAACTAAGACTCTCGGTTTAATTGCATATGATTTAAAGTGATTTTTATAAATATAAGGCTGATTTTTATTATTACTGTTTATTATTATTATTATTACAAAGTATTTGCCTTATAAATTGAACTAGAAGACATCGTTAATAAGGTGTCTCAATGTGGACGATACCCTGGTTAAATGTGTACCACCTGTGGTACTCATTGAACCAAAAATCATTTTTCATAAAAACCTGTTTTACACCGAAACTAAAAGGAATATGAGAAATTAATGTTTTACAAAATTGAAGCTAAATAAATATGCTAACTATACACAAAAAATTAAAGGCATTGATTGAACATCCAGCCCAATATGAGACTTTGAAATTTACCTGGTTCAATGTGGGACAACTTACCATACTGTAACTTTGCAATGACGTGTTAAGATGCCATTCGTGCGGGCGAGAAAGAGAGATAGAGTATAGCTCTGTACCTTTAACAGTCAGTTTAGGTCGTCAAATGGATCGTGTTAAGAGTTTGTGGTAGGGCCTCTGGGCCACGCAAGGGATTTAATTTAGATAATTAACTATTTTTGTCTTCAACACGCTAAAGGCAAGTATCACAAACATTTTCTTTTTATATTGCTGAAGCTGTCGTATATAGAATGTTACTCTTATACAGCCTCGGGAACAATTAAATGCGGTTATAAGATTTGTGGAATTGCCTCGAGCGTAAGTAATACCGCCGTTAAGTTTAATTTATTTGACCGACTAAATTGAATTTTAGGTTAACAAAGTTAATTATTTTATCAGGATATTTTTTTTATAAAAGCAAAATATGTAAGTTGTTGCTAGAAAGTGACGGGATTGTATCTACATAGACTCGAAGTTGGTCAAATAAGATAATTATAAGAACTATTTTTTTTACGGTTCAGCTGTAAAGCTAAAAATTAGTAATCGAAAGGTTGTCAGTGTTTATTAATTATATTATTATTATATTCCTGTCGCGCCTCAAAGAGATGTCAGTAAAACTGATGGGGCCCACTAGGGCCAATGCCTGCCAGGGCTGTGGGTTGGTTCGAACAAGTTACCATGGCGTCGGAACGCAAAGGGTTAGGTTAGGTTACAGTCTCCGAACGCGCACCTTTATATAACCCTTATTCGTGGTGTACCTGCGCAAAACTTGCATACAAAACAATGATGAAAAAAAAAACTTTATTCTATTCTATGATACTCTGTTGACGAAGCGGCAGCGATGTGTCGTATTTTCCTTATAAGTATACGCGTCTATAAAGCTGGAGGAGCTCGTGGCTAGATAATAACAGCCGCACAGATCGATCTTCAAGGTTAAGCAACGCTTGCCTAGGTTGGTCTGTGGATGGGTGACCATCTTAACATAACGAGTTTCCTCCGTCCCTCGGAAAGCACGTTAAGCCGTTGGTCCCGGCTGTCATTTGGAGATCTTTGGCAGTCGTTACGGATAGTCAGAAGCCAGTAAATCTGACTCCAGTCTTGCCATGAAGTACCGTGTTACCCCAGTTAATGGGTTGTGGAGGTCTGGTAGGCAGCCGCTCCTCGTAAAATACTGGTATTCAGTTAAATCCGGCTTGACTGAAAGCCGACCCCAATATAGTTGGGAAAAGGCTAGGCAGATGATGATGCGCGTCTATGAAGCTACGTGTTCCTAGACAAAAAGCCTAACTGAAGGAATACAGTCTCGTCTTCTTGCTAACACCCTTGAACAAAAAAGTCAATGACTCACCATATAAAAAGAAATGACGTATCGCCTAACCTACTGAGCCATTTTTTCCACTTACAATTTCGCGATGGTGTGAAAATATAGATTTATGATAGAAAATCCACGCTTATGTAACCTTACCTTAACTCCCCACACCGGTAGACATTACCTGGCATCAGCAATGTCTGTGATTAATCTCAGGGGGAATACCGCGCGCCGGGAGATCCCCTATCCCCATTAGATTGCAAAATCAAGCGAGTAATTGCCGATATTTGGGGGTTTTACGGGAATCTTGTAGCTAGGAGAATGGTGTGTTGATATAAAACACACACATAAATGGTGGTTTCTATTTTATTGGATATACGTGTACGACCTCCTTCCTCATTCCAGTAACTCTTAAATCAAAATATGTACAAAGAAAAAACCACAGAGTAAAAAAAATAGTACAATAGACAACAAAGCTCTAAGGTCAGGGACATATAAGTGTCATAACACAAATGATCAGGGCTGCCCCGAGATAAATAGTAACTATTAATTACGTGTTGGTGCTGAAACAGGGTACGCTTTAGACTATTGTTTCCGGCCGACGCGTTCAGAAAGTAAAGCTGTATATTGTTTTTTACACAACTAAATAATATTATCTATCATTGTGCACACTAAAGTTCACTAGAAATCAATTTGCAAATATAATTAAAATACTCACGTATCGTTACTCGACAGAATCCCACCAAAAACTTCCTGAAAACAAGAATGTTTAAATCAGTGACATGTCACAGATTACAGTAGTTTATACCGCAATTTACGCAGTACAACCAGTACTAAAACTACTAAGAAAAAGAACAGTACAACAGACAACAAAGGTCAGGGCCATATGAGTGTCATAACACAAACTATCAGGGCTGCCCCGAGATAAATAGTAACTATTAATTACGTGTTGCTGCTGAAACAGGGTACGCTTTAGACCATTGTTTGCGGCCGACACGAACAGAAAGCCAAGCAATATATAGAATTTTTCACAACTAGATAATTTATTATCTATCATTGTACACAATAAAATTCACTAGAAATCACTTTGCGATTAATTAAGGGCGCTATTACAATTTTTCTTAAATTTGAGCGTTTTGACAGAAATGCCATTACAACACAAAAGAACTGGCATCATCTTATAGTAATTTTGACATTTCCAGTGTCAATTTAGTCTCAGGGTATAAAAAACAGACGATAGGTAAATTAAACGACGGGCGGCAGCAGTCGCGCTCGATTTTTGCATTGCATACAAAAATTATTTAAAAATATTATTTAACTTTTAAATAGCCCAATTTATTTTTTTCAAGATATATAGAAATACCACCTTAGTTGGTTAATTTCTTTATTTGAGTTTAGATTATAATTTCGTAGATAAAAATTGTAGTTTCGTACGGAAAACTGTCAGTAGATCTTGGTTTTACAGAATTATTTTTGGTGTATTACTGTATGAATAGTAATAAAGTGGTTTCAGCACTCCAATGTAGAAGATACAGTTGTATCATAGACATTTTTATAAATGATTAAACTTTAATATCTTCGGTGTACCAAGGCGTCAAAAGATACCCAAAAGCAACATTTTATAAAACATCCTTTGCGGAGACAAGGATTTTACTGATGTAGGTAAACAAATTCAAATATTTATTTAAAGCACTCCCAAGATAAGTTATCAAACTTTCTTATCCATATTTTTGTTTTTTTTTATGGCTATATCTAAAGCATCGTCACACGTCAAAAATCGGATAAAACGCTGAAATTCATCAAAAATTGTGACAGCCCTCTTAAAACAGCCCCTTAACTTTATTCAACAGAATCCCGCGAAAGACTTCCTGGAATCAAGAAAGTTTTAATCTCTGACACATGTCACAGATTAAGCTAATTTATACCGCAATTTACACAGTATAACCAGAAAAAACTACAGAGTAAAAAGAACAGTACAATAGACAACAAAGGTCTAAGGTCAGGGACATATGAGTGTCATAACACAAATTATCAGGGCTGCCCCGAGATAAACAGTAACTATTAATTACGTGTTGGTGCTGAAACAGGGTACGCTTTAGACCATTGTTTGTGCCGACGCGAACAGAACGCCTATTGTTGTTGCTCGCTTTTTTATTGCTAAGATTTTTCAGTCTGTTGTGCGTTAACTGAATATATTTTTATTTTTTGGCTGGTTCTTTTTTATGCGTAATTGATTAATCCGGGTTTTATATTGTTTGGTAGTTGAATTTAGTGTTATATACGGTTAATGAATTGATATTAATTAACTTGGCGACAGCATTTGACTGGCCTGATGGTCTAGTGGTTAGTGGCTCTGACTGCTACGCCGGAGGTCGTGGGTTCGATTCCCACCCAGGACAAATGTTTATGTGATGAGCACGATCACTTGTTCTGTGTCTGGGTGTACTTTATCTATAATATTTATGTATTTAGAAATATATAAGTATGTTTAGGTACCAGTTGTCTAGTACGCATAACACAAGCTCTGCTTAGCTTGGGACTAGATGGCATTGTGTGAAAAGTTGTAGAATACCTATATTATGTAAAAAATGGCTGCAGTGCTGCGTGTCGCGGGTTAGTTTCCCGCACGGAACAAATATTTGTATGACCTGCTGACAGATAGGTGTTCCGGATTTAGGTGTCTTGTGTATGGGAGTTTACATGTTTATGAACGCTCCGATGTTACAGGATGATTTCCCACATAATAAAACCAACGACACAGGAATTATTCCGAGTGTGGAGCAACGTTAGAGAAAAAAAACCCTACGCATAACATAGTCTTATGCATGGAGATACTAAAGTACTGAAAAAACATCCAATGATTTTATTTTCTCTATAATTTTTGCAACAGTGATTCCTACCAACCCTATAAGGAAACATAATTGAACATAGTATACCCACACCTTTAAAATAACTTCACATTCACCGAATAGCGTCCACGTGAATATTCACACATAAATATGTGGCATTGAGATTTTCTCTTATCATGTTTGTGTCGTAAATCACTTCAAGAGGGCGTTGGTGCCGAAAATTGAACCGCCTTACTACAGAATAGCCTATTGTGCGACGCTCGGCATTAAATTGATTTTTATTTAGCGTTTCATTTGCATTTCCCACAGAATTTACAGAAAAATCTCATTTCAAACGATTTTGTTGAAGATAAAATAAAATAAAATGGCTGTTTTTGTAACGTTTAGAATTTATCGGATTTACGATTTTGTTATTTTGGTAATCTGAGGTTTTCGTGTTTTGAATAAAAGTCTTACAACTGAGGGGTGGAAATTGAAAAAATATCTGCTTCATCAACCAATCGCATAGAAGGCAATCCGAATGAGCATTTGACATATAAATTTGAAAAAAGAACATAATATTTTACAATACAATAAAAAAAACGCTTTGAAAAAATGACACCTTAACGCCGCATTCGAAAATCATATTCTAGACTGCCAGTCACAGAAATGGCGGAAATTCGATATCGAAACTCGTTGACGTGGCCAGTTTCGTCTTCTTTCCAATATTAACAATCTGCGGCTAGACATTTATTGCCACTTTTATTTTTATGACTACAACACCGCGATGTCGTCAAACTTTCGGAAATCAGATTTCCGTTCACTTTTTTTGTTTACGAATTCGTTTTTGACATCCTATTTGAATATTTTAATTTCTGATATTCAAATCAAACATTTTCCATTGGTTGCTGAATAATCTGAGGTGGCAGATAGATATTTCAGAATCGTTCTGGATTTATTTCATGTTTCGTAAATGTGAAACAGCTGTCGTGGAACATGCATTACGCTGTGAAATTCTGAACGCACGGATTTATAGCGGGTAAAATAATTCGACATTTTGAGAATTCATCGTCATCAACTCAAATAAAAAAAAACCTAGGATTTAAAATTGAAATATAGTGAATTTAGTTCTCTATGGAACATTAAAGTCAATGATCGTTATTCTAAATGTCTAGCAATAAAATCAAATGAAAATAGTTATAGTATTTGAACAAAAAAGTGAACACGATTTTCTATTTGACTGATAACGTCTAAAGTACTGTACACTTTTTTATTTGCTTTTAATAGCGATACTATGATAAACCGACTATTTCAAAACTAATAAAATATTGAAATATTACCAAAGTTACGTAATTAAATTAGAAGCGTCAAGATTTCAATTTACTAAGCACTCAGAGCTTGACAAATTTGAATCTATGTTCGAAATATTAGAACCATTTTGAACTAAATTTCTGGACGGACAATTTGGACATCGCCATCGCACGACCGGCGAAATAGAATATTCTGCTCGGTTTTGGGACGAAAATCTAAAATCGGAGATCTAATGTCTCTTATTTATAACTAAATTTATAAAATACGTGACAAATTTAGTGATTGGTTTGACTACTGCTGGTGAGAGAAATTGTATTTGAAATCTGCTGAATTCTAAATATGAATTCCCTGTGGAAAATTAAAAAAGAACCAGCTAATCAGTGTGTAAATTGATCACATAGTAACTTTTTTTTATAAGACCTTATAATTATGTCCTCTGTCCGCAAGGCTGCGTCTACGGTGGCTGGAAATCGGGATCGGGATCCGAGCGGCTGGAGTGTGCGGCCGCTTCGTCTGCCATTCCTCCTCGCTCGGGACCATAGCCTGAACCAGGGTCCGGCGCGAGAGGTCGTTGCCGCCGAATATCTCCACGATGACACGGCAGTGCTCCGCTCAGTGCTCGCTTACGTCTAAAAAAGGAAACTGTGCAAAAATGTATGTTCCTTGATATGTCAGACAGTTTTTCCCTTTAAAAAGACATGGACCAACCTAGTACCTAAAGGGTAAAAGGTATTAGGACTGTCTGTCCCCTATAATCGATCCATCCCATCTTTATTCGGGTCACCATCCATTAACAAGTGACAACAGAGTCTGATTTAACTCGATTAGAAGCGAAAAAAAAGAAACTGCCAATCTCCCTCTCGCGCAATTTGCTCTTAACGTAAATTGATTCAATTTTCAAGGCGGTAGCTCTACAGCCGTATTGCTATCACGTCGCAGGATAATGAACCTTAAGTCCTTGTCTTAAGGCCGACGTGATGTAATGTATTGAAGTATTGAGACGCAAGCGCTAGTGTTTTTTCTTCCGATGTGATTAAAAGAGTACTTGTTTTAATTTCCTGATGCCCTTTTGTTTAAGATAAGTCTTTGCATTGTCAAGTAGATTTGAGTGTAACGTTTTAATTGAAGTTGATGGATCGACTTGTATTATTTTGTATGAAGGATGGCTTTGTCAGCGATTTTCTCATCAGAATTGGGACAGACTTCAGGAAATTACATAATATGTGGCAGAAAGTCAGAAACGCTGACGCCTTTGTAATATTGGTATTTACATTTTTTATGCTGATCAATTATGCTTAAACATTTTTGAAAAAAATAGGCCTTTATGGTTTATTCCTTTTTTTAGCCAACCAACCTCTCTAGGAGAGGGAAGAAGAGAAGATACAGTAGCAGCTAGTGTTTCTTAGTGCTTTTTTCATCATCATCATTTCATCTGAAAGACATCCACTGCTTGTCTCGCATCCATCAGATCTATAATATAATAATATAATATGTTCCACCACTTTTCACACAACGCCGTCTAGTCCCAAGCTAAGCAGAGCTTGTATTATGGGTACTAGACAACTGATTAACATACTTATATGTTTCTAAATAAATACATATTATAGATAAATTACACCCAGACACAGAACAAATGATCATGCTCATCACACAAACATTTGTCCTGGGTGGGAATCGAACCCACGACCCCTGGCGTAGTTGTCAGGGTCACTGACCACTAGACCAACAGGCCAGTCTATCATCTCTTTAATCCTTATTTACTTATTTTTATTATCTTTATTGGAGTGCTCTTTTATATAAATACTAATCCTTATTTCTTTTTGTCAACAGGTAAGACCTTGACATCTAGTCGGTGTTTGGAGCTTTCTCTTCACGACAGTAGGTATGATTGCTTCTCGAGAAAGAAGCTTCCAATCTTTACACGTTCGTTCGAGATCAACAGCACAAGAAATGTTAGAAATAAAACAATTTCAGTGTAGAGAACCAAGTGGGATTTTGTCAAAAACATGGAGAATGGATGGAGTGAGCTTTCTGTATTCGGTTATTGAAGTGAATAGGCTAGGAATACAGGACGGTTTCAGTCAGTAAAAATCTAACACTCTCTACTCGCACTCTCTCGCGCTATATAAAGCAGAAGAAATTACTAACTTTATAGCGACATCTAGCATCGGGCAGCTGCTCAGACTAGACACAACACCGTACTGGTTGTAATCTCTAAAGGTGAATTCATACCTTTTAAACTGTTAAGGTACATTTTTCTAAGTAAGTACTAATTCGGTACAGATTGTGTAAAATTGTTGTATGCATTTATTAACAGCAAAATCGATGATAACTTGCTGGGGGACATGACGTCAAAAAATGGGTACGAAACGAGTAGAACTATGCTAGAGAGATAAAGCGTAACCTTTTTCTAAAAAATTTAATGGCCCACGTTACAGGCTTCCAAAAGCAAATAGAAAAAGATACCAATATTAGCCACTTTGTCTCTTTATAGAGAGGAGTCGACAATTTTGTGAGGATACTCAGTCAATTCTCCATGTCTATGAAATACGACGTAATTCCTGTGTGGAGTGGGAAGCGAGAATTTGTCGTATCGTAAGTCCCGGCGGTATTACGACACGCGATTTCGTCCTTGTGAGAACAACAAATCTAATATTGACACTACTGTTATTGCGTTATTGGGACTGTATTGTGTAAAGATTAATGCGAATTCGAGTGCTAATTACATTATTGATTTGTATGCTATGGAAATTGGTTGCTATAATTTACTTAAAGCCTGGCTACATCGAAGGACTGGAACAATTTGCCTGCTGCGGTCTTCCCGTCCGATTATAATTTGGGTGTCTTCAAGACTAGAGTGAATAGGCTCTTAATACTCGTAAACTAGTGCGCCTCACCATCTAAGAATGCATCACTGCTACTATATTAAAAAAAAATACCATGGGGTAAATGAATGAGGTCTGGCTACAATCTTTGGGCTTATTTTTTAGAAGGGAAATCATTCTATGACTTCTCTCACTCTCGTCATATCAGACTTGTATTGATTAAAACCCATTCCTATGTTCTTTCTTGGCCTTGCGTTCCAGGACGCCGTGTTTCCCTTTCGGAAGCCAATCCATTGTCCCAGCAGGCGTTAGCCCTGCTAGGCCCCTACACCCTGGAAGGCAAAAAACAACTGAAGGAACACTGGTAGATCTTAGTCAGAAAAAGTCTGACAATACTTTCCGCTCTACTTAGTGTGGAAGAAGTTATTTGATGATTTTCTACCTCAAATCTTTAATCAATAATTTAATGATTAGGGATTTAATCCCTTTGTACCTTTGGAGTAATCCAATGCTGGCTAATCAAGAAATACATACTGTTTACTTCTATATAACTAAGTAGGTATAAAAAATCGGAGTAATATAATATAATATATTCCACAACTTTCACACAACGCCATATAGCCCTAAGCTAAGCAGAGCTTATACTATGGGTACTAGACAACTGATAAACATACTTATATATTTCTAATTACATACATATTATAAATAAATTACACCCAGACACAGAACAAATGATCGTGTTCATCACACAAATACTGGGTGGGAATCGAGCCCACGACCTCCGGTATAGCAGTCAGGGCCACTAACCACTAGACCAACAGACCGGCAGGCAGTAATTAACATAACTTTTGCATTAAAAAACCTAATTAAAACAAGTATTCTGCGCACCCCGTAGGAGCGTACAATCCAGTGCAAGATGTCTTTACAGTTTAATGTCCCCCTCCAGTCGTAAAATAAATAAGATAGCTCCGTTTAAGACCCGGAACTACATACTGAAACTTTTTATTGCCCAAGGAAAATAAAACAAAAACTTTATTTATTTGCCAATCTGCTTGGCAGATTTAAATGGTAGATTCTTCGATTAAACTAGCTGTTTTAAAAATAGCTGCAATTGATTATCTAGCCGATTCTAGTCACTTTCAAGATGCGCGTTTAATATGTTACATATTATTGTACTGTGACTATTGACTTGTGTTGTTGTTGTATTGTATTTGTGTTTGTGTTGCGTTGTGTTGTTGGTTGTTGTAGTACCTACAATTACTATATCGTCCCCGTAGAGCGAAAATTAACCAACTTGCAATATGCTAGTTTTGAGATATCGCCGTCTAAAGTTTGGAAAAAATAAAAAAAATCATAACTTCAAAAATTAACGTGATGTAAAAAACTTTTGACTTAATTTCAATTGAATTTGTATATAGTTTTCTATTATTTATTATATATTTTATATAACTTCTATGTGTAATGAGTTATTAGGTAAAATTCAAGTTAGTTATTTTTCGCTTTATTCGTTTCGATTTTGGTGCTAACTTAACATCCTTTAGTTAAATATTACTTGGAAAAAATTTCGTTGAGAGTAATATTTAGGCAAGTTAGTTATTTATTCATTTGTATCAAAATTATAATTATGTGTTTTTTACCAGTTATTAACCACATATAGACTCATGTAGATAGATATCTATTGAGTCTATTATAATATATTTGGTCATAAATGTCATGTAACAAGAAAAATCCTTAAAAAAAAACAAAAGTAAAATCAAAACTCGTTTTGAAGTCTGAGGAAACTTCTAGTCCTAAGAGCTGAAGGCGGTTGGTGCACTCCAGGGATATAATAATATTTAGGAATATAGTTGCCAAAATGAACGGGCTCTTTTTTGGAGTGAACAGACACGCATGTGTTTTGCTTTTTTTAGCTTAGTTCAGTTTGGAGACGCTGCTTGAAGTATAACATTTGCAGGCCCTACTATAGCCTCTCTTTCGGGTTGGATTAGCTTCTTACCTGCCCGGCAGGTATCTCGGAGTTGCAGAGAGAACAGATATGACTCGTCCTGGGTTCAGATGATCAACAACTCGGCGAGACCGTTTACTTAGGGAGTCTTTGACCCAGCCAATCAGACCAGGAGAAATGCCGTACGCTGGAAGCTTACTCAAGAGGCTAGCGTGCCATACCCTGCCGAAGGCCTTCGAGATGTCTAAGGAAACTGCTAGTCCTTCCCCAATCTTCTCAAGGGCCTCGGCCTACAAGTGAGCGATATACACTAGTAGGTCCCTAGTAGACCGATTGCGATGAAACCAGGACTGTCGGTCACTGAGGAGATCGTTACCTTCCAGGTAATCATAACCATGCAGAGTATGGAGGTTACTGGAATCGGCCGATAGTTAGCAGGGTCGGCACGGCTGCCTTTTTTGGGCCCGGGTTGCACATTGGCAAGCTTCCAGGTCTTGAGCACTATACTAGTTCTAAATGAGAGGCGATACAAGCGTGTCAATACAGGTGATCACTGTGGCGGCGTCTTGAGAACAATAGCTGGTATGCCATCTGGTTCACTAGCTATACTTTATATTTAGACGACTCAGCGCTCTCAGAATCTCTTTATTCCTTATGCGGACCTCGGGCATTGAAGTGAAGCAATGAGGTAAAATCATTGGGGTAGCACTAGACGTGAATTATTGCTGAAAAGAGATGTAAAGAGACCTGCCTGTCGCTGTATGAGCCAGTATTCCGTCTGGGCTAACCAGTGGAGGCAGTGTGAATCGACAGAAGTTTGCCTCGACAAATTTGGCAAAAGATCAGAATGCTCTATTGCCAGATAGTTGCGCAGAGAGTTTTTTCTGTCAATATATGTAATGCTATTGAAGAGAACTGTACTTGGTGCTTTTTGTAAGACTTGGCAGCATGGTTAAAGGAGCTCTTCTTTGAGTTCAGATCCAGAGTTTTGCGGTTACGAGAATCCACCCAGGTGAGAAACCAGCTTCAGCGCAGTCGGCGTTGAAGCGAGGGCAAGCTGAGCCACCGATGGGTACATTACTACAGGGGATAGAATACTCCATAGCGCCGCACCACATTGGATGTAGCATTCGCACAGCTCGACGGAGTTTCCGAAGATAAGCAGACCTGCTGCCAAGGATAAGATGCAAAAAAAGTGTTGTACCTCATCTCAATCTGCTGATTTGTATCGCCATATTCTCAGTTCACTGCGTGTGTCACAGTGGGGAGAAGGACGATATAGACTTCAACAGACAGTGATCTGAAGGTCCTATTGGTGAGGAGACTGTTACAATACATCCAGGTCGGTGGTCAGCAGAAGATCCAGTCAATTGGCGGTATGACGAACTACATTAGGCACCCCTTGCTTAACCAGCTGGGAAAGGCATGGGCCCAGTAGCGTTGGCGCTACAGCGATGTTTTGTGTTTCTCTTCCAGCGTGATCGGTCTTCTGGTATGGGAAAATCCAATCTTGATGGTAGGCGTTAAAGTCTCCCAGAGCAACGAGCTGCGCATCTTCCTTTTGATAATGTTCTTCTTCCATTGGCTTGGATTACTTTTTCCCAACGTTTAGGTTGTTTCTTAGTCCTGGTTAATTTGAGATTTCATAGAGTACTGATCAACACCTGGAGAGTCCATAATAGTTGTACTTCGCTGCGATATGGAGGCATGAGTAACAACTACCCAAGATGCGAGACTCAACATTTTTTTGGCAAGTTGATTCAATTTAAGTAAATTATAAATAACTTAAACGATTTTGGTGATGCCAAAGCTAATGGATTTAGCAAGTTAGTACGAGTGTAAACTCACTAAAAGATAATAATTATTTATTACTCTGAAATTTTAATTCAAATTATCACTAAAACGACTTAATTAGATGTCACTCTATTGACTTTATCCTACATTGACTAACTAAGATCACTTAGTGAATTTTCGATCTCAATATCAAAGCAATTCTTTTTTAATATGTCAGAGTATAAATAACTATGTACGCTTACGTATTTTTCTGGACAAACATAGTTCATATTAGAAATCACTAACATATTTTATTTAATATACCCCTCATACTTATTGTATATTATTGCATGTTAGTTATTTTTCACACAACCTAACTTTCTGATAACGAACAATAGAGCTACGGCGGTAAGATAGAAAAATAAAGCAAAAAATCGTGATAAGCATGGCATTCATAACTCATTTTACCTAAAAGTGTCACTTAGTTAATTTTCACTCTACGGGGACGATATATACTGTAGTTATATTCTGTTCTTTTATTATTCAGTGTACACAAAAATTTTACAAAACAATAAAAATAGGACGGAAGATGTGCACATGTAAGCTTAATTCACAATTGGGTTTTCTTACTGCTGTAAGATTCATATAAATGAGAGATAAATTTTGCACTTGAAATCATCATCATCTTCCTGCCCTTGTCCCGTTTTATTAAATTTTGCACTTGACAATTGTTATAAATGTAGAACAAAACTTAAGGACATTAAATATTTTCCTACTCTATTCAAATGTGTATTCGGTTGTGCCAAAGCAAATAATTTGAAAGCTACACATTTAAATAACAAACAATTTTATTTATTACATTTTTATTAATATTAGTTTAGATGGCGGTCCTTACTTTGCCTTCAGAATCGTCTACACAAAAACAGTAAACAAATAAATCTAGCTAGAGCAACAACTTTGCAAATCGTCGCCTCGGTACATTGTTAAAGAAAAAGAAAAACCGGCCAAGAGCATGTCGGGCCACGCTCAGTGTAGGGTTCCGTAGTTTTTCGTCCGTCACAGTAAGTGACCCCAACTTTTCAAAAACTGTTCGTCCCATCAAATTCAAAATAATTTTCCTAGAAAGTCTTTATAAAGTTCTACTTTCCAGATTTTTTTTCATATTTTCTAAACTTATGGTTCAAAAGTTAGAGGGCTGGGGGGGGGGGGATACATTGTTTTTACTTTTGGAGCGATTATTTCCGAAATTGTTGATATGATCAAAATATAATTGTAAACCCCTAGGTATTCATTTTTGAATACCTATCCAAAGATATATCACACGTTAGGGTTGCAATTAAAAAAAAACACTTTCCACTTTTGAACGACGGACGGACAGACAGCGAAACTATAAGGGTTTCGTTTTTGCCATTTGGCTGCGGAACCCTAAAAATGAGAAAAGTCTAGAATGGTAGACAGATTGACCTTTCATGTTGGGCTAATGGGGTCTCCTAGACTGTATTATTGTTATGGCCAGACGTGCAGACGGACAGATGATGCTGGTAACTTTAATGTGCACGATTTGTAATAGAACACCGGTTTCGTGTGTGACAGTGTAGTTCGGATTGTGTAAATTGTTTAAAGAAATTGTGGATATTATTTTTACTCTAGATTTCGATGCTGTTGTACTTGAAATAATAAATGATATTTATTTTGCAAAAAGGTTATGAAATCTACTTCTATTCACTTTTTTGACAATTTAAACTGGATGAGGCTGGAGGCTTTTGGTGTTTTTTAGGGTAGTCAGCTTGGTAATCAAGCTGACTACCCTAAAAAACACCAAAACGAACTCAGAGGTTAACCTGTGGAGCGTTGTACTAACGAATTTGGGAAATATTCGCAAACGGATCGCTTGAGGCGACAACCATACAGCCTATGGTCTGAATTTATTTTCCGTAATAAATTTTATGTCATAGTTTAATTTCAATACGAATACAGTAGAAAAAAGTTCAGACCGGTCAACATATCTTGACAACTCTGAACTTCAAACTTTTCGAAATTTAGGGGAACGAATCAGTCGCGTGCGTGTAACCTAGACCCTATGCAAGCCCAAGAAATCTAGACTATCCCTGATGCCATTGATAAGAAAAAAAAACACGAGTAGGTCATATAGCCGCGGAGAATCTTAACACCGCGATTCAGGTTAGTGACGTAATAGATCAACGCCATCTATCGAGCAATTAAGAACTAATATTTAATAGAGTCAACTTAAATGTACGGTTGTACTGCCATCTATAGATTTTTTGCGGCAACCTTTGCTTCGCTACAATCGCGGTCATAACAAATTGCATCGTTTGAGCGCCATCTAGTGTAAACTAACTACAAATTATTTACGATATTGATAATATTAGTACTTGCAATGTAAACAAGCAGTTTTTCTTCGTTTCTTACCACGAACAGATAACAGAACACACAGAAGGCACATTATAGTTTATTTTGATTTACTTTATAGGTACATGAATTGAAAAAATACTTTTTGAATTCTAGTTCATAGTAGGCACTTATCTTTCTTTAAAAAAGATGTTACATGAGCGTGACGATGAACGTTTTACATCAATTTATCTCTAAAACTTGATAGTATTTATTATGCCAATTAGTAAAGTCGTTACTCAGTCACACAGATCACACACTTTGATTTCCAAATGTCTTTAAACATTCTTTCACATCGAACATTACACGCGTTTCCGAATTCATTTCATAGATTCATTTCATTTAAAGAAACTTTAGTTAGTTCAAAACCAAACAATTTACACTTTACAGTAAGTAATAACTAAACACAAAACTTTAAACGACTGAACTTTTAAAATTGAATAAAACAAAACAAACAACCATTAATAGCAATTGAAACTACATTGAAGTTAGCAACATTTCAAAAACGTAATTTGCGCAAGTTTACTGCGCATGTCATAGTAGACACTCGTAATTTTCGTGAACTTACAAATTCTCATTCATTAAATATCTGAAGTCAGGCTTATCCGCTAGAACAAATTCAAAAATTTGTACTTGCACACAGTATCAAATTTTACCCACACTCAGTCACATTTTTACGTTTTTATAGAACAGACAGAGATGGAATTTAAGCCATATACGGAAGCCAGTGTGTCGTTTGAGACAGAAACGCACTGGTGTCTTGTGGTTGTGATCTCTTTCTAATTTTAAGTGTTAGAGTGAGATGGGAGAGAATGCTCAAGGCGGCAACATTGCATAATTGAATGAATGAATTTCGTATTGAACACGAATTGGCAACTAAGCGTAGCCGCATAGGCGCGCGAAGTTTAAAGTTTTGATTTAGATTGCGCGCGAAGTTTAAAGTTATGATTTTTAATAAATTAATTTATTTGTTGTTTTCTATGCTTTAGGTGTTAGGTATCAATTATTTAGCCATTACAAGCCGGGCTTATTTACATGTATTGGCCTTCCGCCTCTGGAACGAATTGCCTGCGGAGTAAGTTTTTTCAAGAATCATAAGGCGAATGTGTATGTTTGCGAGTATGTCAGAGTGGCCAACATGTTTTGACCGTACTAAAGTCACTTTCTTTTCTAATGTCAGCTTTAGTAGTAGTAACGGGTTTTTCAATAAGAGGTTTTATTTTGATATTCAAAGAATGCATTTTTTAATATAATTGATCGGATGTTTATTTCATAGAGCAGCCATTTTGCGATTTGCTTATAGAAAATTTCATGAAAAGGATATGGTCCTGTAAGCGTGGTCTTTGTGGTCTTTTGCCTGATTTTTTTTTTGCTCTATTAACGGCATACCTTCCTCTTTATAATGAAATAAACATCCGATCATTTATATTAAACCAAATGCATTTTTCTTTGAATATCAAAATAACACCTCTTATTGGAAAACCCTGCACGAGGAATGGCAGGCGTTCGCCTCCTTCTGCGAAACAGCATTCTGCGAAATGCATGTATTCTAGCGAAGTGTTGGTCGACAGCGCTGTCATTTGGGCACGATAGAAATGTGTCTAGAAGCCTGGCGGTATTGCCACGTTGAAAAGCAATGAAAGAAAGAACAAGCCAGTCTTCTGGTCACGTAAAGTGTCGATTAGTCAATGAGAAATATCTTTGTAAAGATGACGTAGCACTCGGACACCGTAACCTAAGTGTTTGGACCCCAAACGGTTCTAAAACTGTAATTTAGTAGATTAGCTAATGCAGTGGTGGAAAGATAAGCTAGAACAAGCCTAGTAATGCGGCTGATTACCTGTTCAGTTGGTAGAACGCCAACTTGGCCGCCTAAGTGCAAAGTCAGGGGAAAAAATTCGTTTCCGAGATCATTCGAGAGATTCGAATTACCGCGGCTGTTGTGGCCTTGGACCGCAAAGGGTAACTAAAGAAACACTGCTGCACTGGTAGGTTTTGGTTAGTAAAAGTCAGACAACCTCTCTAGTTTAGAGGTGAGATATTTGATGATGATTTTCCACTTTATGACTTTTTCACTTTTTGTTCCGATAAAACGCACGAGAAAAACACTTTTTAATAATGTAATTTATTTCCAGGGAACGGTAACCAGGAGAGTATTTTAATAAAATTACTAAATACGTTTCGGAATCACGGGCCACCCCAACCTACACGTGTTAGCGTCTGTACCTACAGGTCCATATTGCACATTATAGAGTCCATCTATACGGGTAATATCGAATACTATGACGTAAGTTCGGTTAAGAATACGAACACAAGACCAAGACCATATTCACAGCCGCAGTAAATATGGTCCTGTGTCCATGTACTCAACATTTTACCAGACAGTACAACTCAAATATTACCAGGTGCAAAACTCTCGCCATTCTCGAACATTACTCACGTTATGCCTCCATTACGTTTTCACGCCTCCCTGATGGCCTCATTAATTAATTTATGGCGAGCCTCGCTTTCACTTATGCGTGCTTCTGATTTTTGTAGTACTTTTTTTAGAGTGACGCTTTAACGTAAAGTTGTTTGGTTTCAATATGGGGATTGCGGTTATGAGTCTTTCTTATTTAGCTTTGATAGTAAGCCGATCAATAAACTATTCGTATTAGCGTTTAAGAATTCACTAATTATAATATACTAGCAGCCGGTCCCGGCTTTGCACGGGGTAGACAATTATTTATTTTTGGAAATTTGGATATAAAACACTTTTTTTAGTGTTAGTTTTCTACACCTTCGGTTACTTTGTTCAAATTTTACCAAGGATCCCAAATTTTTTCAAAATGAAATGTAGCCTATGTCAAATTGGAAGAACGTAGCATTCTATTGGTGAAAGTATTTGTAAATCGGCCCAGTACTTTTTGAGCCTATTCATTACAAACATACAAAAATAGGTACAAATCTTTCCTCTTTATAATATTAGTATAGATGAATCAATCAATCGATCAAATCGTTTACTTGCTTAATACAGGTACACAGATATTACAAATAATTATAGAGAAACACTGCATTATTACCTAATAAGGTGTGCAAATATTATACAAATAAATATTATTTTAAGGGCCTGTTTCACCACCTATGATTAAGTTTCGAGTATCTTACTTGACAGATAATTTCATACGAATTCTGTCACATTTTTTAATTTATTCAGTGAGTAGTGCCTACTCGGACATTGTGAAACAGGCCCTTAATCTACTTATAATTATGGTTAGGTTAATCCAGTGATTTTTAATCTAGCACATGCGAGATTAGTTTCTGTTCCGTGAAGGGTCTAAAAATTGCTTATCAGTTATAAAAAAAAAACATCAACAACAAACAAAAACGCAATTTAAAAAAAAAATGATTTTAAAACACGTGCAACGTATTACTTGTGCAACCATTGAAGGGCACTGTTATCGTGCATTTTCCTATGTTCAGTCATGGTGTTACCTTCCACAGAATCCGTCTTATCTCTTGATTAACATGATAAGCGGTTGACGCAAAACAATTTAACTTGAATTAGTGATACGGAGTGTTTATGAGGTGTGTGACACATTGAGCTATAGTCTGACTGGCTGATATGAGTCATATACCTGTCTATACTTTTGTTTTCAAGTGGGGCATCAGGAGGAGCGGGAGGGCGCGTCAGTACCTGTCTATATATTTTTTTTTGGAAGGGGAATCATCAGAATGACTTCTCCCGCTCTTGGGTGGAGCAGGAGGGCGTGTCAGACTCTTACTGACTAAACCCCACCCCGTTCCTTCGTTGCCTTCGATTTGGGGGACACGGTGAGCACCTTTCGGATTCGGACCTGTCTATACTTAAAAGTTGATTATTTTCTGAAGCGTAGGCCGTAATAATAAGGAACTCAGTTCTGTAAGACTGAAGAAGTAAATTGTATTTCGTCGGCTTGGAATTAGCAGCTTCAGAATATTCTTTAACATTTTTATTAAGATAACAACTTGGTATAACTAAGTCCTCTTCTCTTACTTTTCCCTCTAGTATATCTTTAAATGATTTAAATAATCACTTCTCATCGTCAGCTATGCTTGCGACTTCTGTCAAAAATAATACTATTCTTGAAATAACTTCCACGTCAATTCTACCTCACGATTCTTTTTCTTTTACCCCAGTGACCGACGCGGAGATCCTTAAAACTTTCACTGCAATTAAGTCCAAGGCTGTCGGCTGTGATGGAGTCAGCAGAACCATGCTTTCCCTTATAATTAAGAGTTTGCTCCCTACTATCACGCACATCATCAATTCCTCTCTCCAGTTTGGAGTGTTTCCCACAAGCTGGCGTAAAGCTTTTATTATCCCTCTTCCTAAAATTCCCACTCCCACTTTATCAAACCACTTTCGACCAATATCCATTCTCCCTTTCCTATCCAAAGTCCTAGAAGCAGTTGCTCTTAAACAAATATCATCCTTTGTGTTTAGGAATAAACTGTTATCCCCATTCCAATCTGGTTTTCGACCTGGCCATAGTACAGCCACAGCTTTGCTTAAAGTTACAGAAGACGTCAGGAATGGCCTGGAGAACTCGAGGTTAACGGTGTTAGTTTTAATAGATTTTTCCAATGCCTTTAATACCGTTGATCATGACATCCTTCTAGCTATCTTGTCTCAAATTGGGGTCTCTTCATCGGCACGGGATTGGTTCTCATCATATCTTCGTGGACGTCGGCAGGCTGTTCGTGCTGATCAGATGTTTTCTGATTGGTGTGATCTGCTAACCGGCGTTCCACAAGGCGGTATACTCTCTCCACTTTTATTTTCTTTGTTTATTAATTCCATTACATCTATCCTCAAATGCTCTTTCCATCTGTATGCTGATGACCTGCAGCTTTATGCGCAAACTGACCTTGACAGCCATGATGACTGCATCGCCTTATTAAATGCTGACCTTCTGGCGATTAGCGATTGGTCAAGCAGATTTGGGGTGACTGCCAATGTCAGTAAATGCCAGGCTATTCTGATAGGTAGTTCATACTTTTTACGCAGCTTGGACACTAACCGACTACTACCGCTTCTTTTCGGCAATACTGTTATCCCTTTCTCGCCACACGTTAAAGATTTAGGCTTATATATTGATGACAGGTTAAGCTGGAACAAGCACATTGCACAGGTTAGCCAGAGAGTCACCTTCACACTGCGATCTCTCTATAGATTCAAGAATTTCCTTCCATCAAGTACTAAAACCACTTTGATCCAATCGCTTGTTTTGCCAATTATTGACTATGCTGATGTTTGTTACTCTGATCTATCCCAAGAACTTCTTAACAAATTGGATCGACTTCTCAATAACTGTATTCGTTTCATATTTGGCCTTCGCAAATATGATCACATTTCTTTCTTTCGTTCTCAGCTTAAATGGCTGCCTATCCGTCACAGGAGATCCCTCAGATCCCTCTGCATGCTTTTCACTATAATGAACGATCCTTGTGCTCCTGTTTACTTAAAACAATATTTCAAAATATTGGGCAGTTCGCATAGTCTCAACCTTCGAGCTTCCAAAAATATGCTCCTTCATATTCCTTCGCACCGTACTGGGTTTATGGCTAATTCTTACACTGTTTCCACTTTAAAACTCTGGAATGTGCTTCCCCTTGACATCAAAAAAGCCGAAAGTAAATTTTGTTTTAAACGTAAAATCCGGAACTACTACTTGAAGTCCACTCAAACTTAGTTTGGTCGTCGTCATAATTGTTCTATCTAATTTAAGTTCTCTTATTTATATTGATTTAGTATATATTACACTATTTATTAGTTTATTTTATTAGCATATATACGTATTTTATAATAAATTATAATCAAATTTTATCGTAAAAACCTCTATTTTAATAATCACTTATTTATTTATTGTGCAGACCTACCACAGTGTTTTCTTTTTAACCCTAAGGTTGACTGGTAGAGAATGCCCTGATGCATTAAGTCCGCCTATGTACCACCACTGTACATAAAGTTTAAATAAATAAATAAACAAAGGGACACATGTCCTAATTTCAAGCAAAAAAATTGTAATCTGTAACAAGTATAACACCATTTTTTTCATAGACATTTCATGAGAACTTCGTGCATATTCGCAAGCGTGTACGAAAAATTAGTAAGTAGCATTTGTCGTTTTTGTTTGTGAAAATAAATGTCCGAAAAAAATATCAAACATATAAAACAATAGTAAATTGTACCTATGTATTTCATAAGGTTTTTACTCGAAAGCGATGACTTCCCATTCCTTGTTAATTTTGACAACAAATTTGAATTTTACAGTGTCTGCTGTCAGAAAATTGACAATCTTATTAAAGAAGACAGGGTAGTAGGTATCTAATTGAGCCTTACTTGAGCTAAGATGAAAACCAACTACAGGAGTGTCTTTTCGTGCCAGTAGCGTAAAATTGAGCAAGAGAATGACTACACTGCCTTGCATACAAAACAATGCAAACATTGTTGTAAAGAGGGCTGTAGTCAAAGTTGTACAATGTTGTCTCCAATCTTTGTTGTTGTTGTGTGAATGGTCTGCTTTTATCGAATGGGAGAATTGTGCAGGTGAATGGTATAGACCCTGAAACTTTCTTTCCGATAAATATCACTGGTTATTGTACAAGTACACTTTATTGAAGGTTTGCTCGTCGTGAAATTGAAGTTTCCCGCTGACAGGCTTCACACCACGACTTATAGAATTTCTATAAAAAGTGTATTCACAGTGTCCTGTATCAAGTGTCTGAGAGAGCGTCGTTGCGCTTTTTGTATGTTTAGCCAGTGTCAAGTTAAGAAAGTGTTAAATTTTCAGCCACTTTAAGTTAATTGCGGATGTAACACATTCTAATGTTTTTGCGCTGTCAAATGCGCATGTATCGAGTCAGTTTCCTCAGTGAGCTTCGCTCTGACAGCCAATATTACAATAATTCTCAGCTCCATTTTCCTGAAATCGCGCCTCTTTCAATGATTCCACAAATTTTCCAATTGCGGAAACACTTGAGATACAAAACTACACCAATTTTACAATACAATGGCTACTAGGAATCAATTTGCGGAAAAAAATTAAAACAACTACTGAACTCCACATGGAAAAATTCTGCCAAAAGAACTTATAAAAGCTTTTCTTTTTGGGACACTAACAAAAACAATATCTCGTAAATAATAGCCATAATAAAACAAAACCATTAAGATTTGTCACCAGTTACTTAAAACATTTGGCATACCAGGACAGTAAGATGATCATAAATATTAAGAGCCCCAAAATATAATAAAAGCAAGATTTATGTTTTACACTTAAATTATTATTTAGTTTTATTGTTTACGAAACATCTGTGATTAATGTTTTGTTTATTAATATTATTTTTTTAGACTACTATTTTTCACGTCTACTAAACTGGTTGTAAATTAAAAGAAATATTTGTAAACCTAGCTTCTACCAGCGGGTTCGCCCGTATGAATATTATCCATGCAAACTTTGGAACCCTATTTCATCCGTTCAGGGTATTACGTAAGAATTCTTTGAAATCGTCTCTTGGTGCTGGCCGACGTCGTAAAAGGAAACCTTGTGTAAAATTTCACGAATTTCGAGACACTATCGACACGAGTCCCAGTAGCTTTTTTATAGTTTCGGATGTGCGTTGATATGTCAGTCAGTTTCTCCTTTTATATATTTAAATATGCATGTGAAATTGGTAATTTGGCCTTTTGAAGCAATTGTGGAATACAATGCTATCGACGGTATAGGTCGGCGAGCTACCCCTTGCTCGCCGTTCACATGCCCACGTTTATGGTGGCCGCACGAATCGCCCTGCGACTTGCGACGCTCGGAGATTCTCATCGGTGGATGGAGTGTGAGGACGTCCACTCCCACAAATTATCTGCTACCGCCTTAGCTTGCATGACTGCTTTGCAAAATGAAGAGTCTGCTCCCCATGCCCTCACTCTCTGGACCACGGCTTGAACCAGAGTTAGACGAGAGGTCGCTGCCACCGACTGGCGGTCTTCCATACGGAACTCATCATCAATTCAGCAGAAAGACGACCACTGCTGGACATGACCCAAGCATCACTCCAACGACCCGTCTTCAGAAGTATCCTGTTCATAATTAGTACTTCTAGAGGTTCAATTAAATCGATACCACGTAAACCGTAAAACATTCTCCTAAATTGCAAGAAGTATTCGATATTCCCTTCACAGACGGTACTAAGGCGTCAGTAACAAAAGGAGGTGAGATTAACGACAGCAGGTCTATTTTATTGCTATCTATAAAACTATTCGTCACATTCTATACGACCCTGGTAACTCGCTGAACTTATGGGGGCTGTTTCGTAGTTTTCAAGGTCAAAAACCTTTGAAAAGCTGAAGTTGTAGTTACTTTATATTATGTTTGAAAATGTTAACTTTTGTTTTAGGTCTGAATGGGGTTATAATTGATACTAAAAGAGGAGTTTCGGTCAACTGCCAGCTATGAATAGTTAGAAGGAAAATTCCTAGAATCATGAATAACAATAATGTTTCACAGTAAACTCAATAGACATTTACCAATTACGTTGTAGATATTGTAGTGTACAAGAGTATGTAGAAATCATGGAGGTGCGAATGCAGGTCTATTTCTTTAGGAATTATCATAATCCAATGGTATGGTAATCCGATAAAACTGAGAAGAGATCGGGCGAACCAATGCGGATAAACGTGCTTTATTTATTTATATTTACTTTTATGCTACACAAAGGAACAAAGGTGGACTTAAACACTGTTTTAGGCTATCACGGCTTGTTTCATAATTTAAATTGTCACTTACGGGATATCTTCCGTGATTTATATTTATTTTGAGTTCCCGATATTTCGACGCTGTTGCAAGCGCCATGATCGCGGGATGACTGGAGAGTGCGGGTGGATGGAAAAAATTTTTGCTAAGAGCAGACAAATCTGTCTACCCTCTTTCTTTGTCTCTTGCTACGCGCACTATTGCAACTCGACACTAAATCACGGCAAAACACACTCACTGTATCACCACGTTTTTCGGAGTCTTTTTTATGATGAAATATAAATCACGGAAGATATCCCGTAAGTGACAATTTAAATTATAAAGGTGGACTTATTGCCTCAGGCATTTTCTGCCAGTCAACCAAAGGTCAGTTCGGGTTACAATGTTTCAAACGCGGTCCGTTATTTTAAAACCTAGTACACTACGCTCCATAGCACGTTGGTAAATAAATGTAATAAATCTACATACTCGTATAAAAGGAGTTCGAAACTGATTGACTGACATATCAAGGCACAGCCGAAATTACACGGCCTAGGAGCGTGAAATTTTACAGGTTCGTATAACTGCGCGAGGTAAGCGAGTGATTTGACTTCACCTCCTAATGCGGAGGTGTGTTTATTTACATTTTAAAGCTATTAATACAATTGATGTACATTATATACTCTAAGTAAAAAAAAAACACTAAGAACGATCTAAAAGTAAACTAAAGAATGGCGTCGAAAAACTCCTCCAAATCACTGTCGACTGAGGCTGAGGCTGGCAGCATTGCCACGCTGTATGGCAATGATTATTCTCTGACCAAGATAAAATCCAGCTCTTGGGTCACGCGAAGTGTCACCCAAAATTCACCTCCTAATGGGATGAAATGGGGTTCCTAAATTGGTATGGAGAAACCTATTTTCATATGAGCGAAGCCGCTGGCAGATGCAGTGTATAGATAAATACGAGTATACATCTAGCCAATGAATCGCTGAACCCTTTTCATCAAAGAAACAAGCATTCAAGAACTTAGTCTAAGGGTTAGTCTTTATTCAGCGAATCTCGGCTTAACCCATTTACGTCTTCCAGAGGGGTGTGAAAGTTTAGCGGGGCAAACTACCACTCGGATTATGATAATCCAACTTGATCATTTACTAATCTATTATTTAAAACTTCTGTTTCTGTTTTAATTCAACTTCTTAATAATTTTACATGAAGCGGATTTTTGGAACAGCTGAGATATCTTTTGTTGTCAGTGAAATGTATAGTTTAGTAGGTATTATAAGACTGAAGAGTTTTGTTTATTTGGTTAGTTTAGGAACTAGGTTATACCTGTTGTAGTTTTTAATCTTCCCGAGGTGTATGGGAAAAGGTTTTGGAGTTTTGTGTATTCTTCTAGAATTTGGAGCCCTACATGAAATTGGATTTATAGGCATAACTTTAAAAAAAAACTGTGAGTGTAGTTCAGAATACCTTAAAAATTTCAAGATTGTCTCCTAGGAACTCTCCTTTAACTATAACGGTTAAGGTATCTGGCCTTCCTGACCCTTCTCAAAAATACTTCCGAAAGTTTAGCTCGGTGTCCGCAGATGGAAGGCGACGAAGGAAAGGGCCACCCCGTTCCGGGGTTTAGTCAGTAAAAGGTTAACACGCCCTCCTGTTCTGCCCAACAGCGGGATAAGTCATTCTGATGATTCCCCACTTGAAAAAAAATCCTGTATAAGCATAACAAAAAAATATAATTATCCAAAAATATAATGGTCCCGGGAATCGAACCCAAGATTCAATATTCTGCTGTCGTGCTTTTGACCATGAGAACAATGGGACAGTCACATGCTTTAGGTATAAAATATCCACTGCTAGGATACAGGCCGCTACTCCAATAGAGGGAGTGGGCAGTAATACACTACTATGCGGTTAAGAAAAATCAAGTTACAAATGTTAATAAATTTGTTGAAAGTGTAGGTAAATAGATTGTAAATTTCTAAAGGTTACAGAAGGGTAGCCGTGGGGTGTTAAATACTAAAAGGCCAACTGACCTTTTCCTCTTTTCCTAAAGTGTTTTGACAGTGATTTAGAGTTATTTCAACGGTATTTCAATATGACTGCTAGAATGTGGTTTAAACGGTGTTTAAAAGTAGTTAAAAGTTTATTCTGTTCTATTCTATTCCAAGACCTAATCAATCTGTCTAATGGGTCTACCACACGTCCAACTTTCACCTCAGTTTTGGTTTGGCCAGCGTATACCGGTTTGTACACAGAACACCGTGTAAAACTATATGAGTGTTACCAACCACACGCTTGATGTATCGTTTACGAACCGGCCTGCGCAGGCAAAACTGTGATAAACCTGTGTAGATAAGGCCAAAACTATTCTAACTCGATAACCTCACCTATGTACCTTCTCTGCCTTGTATTCCCCAGGAAAATCCCGGAGTTACCGGTGGAGACCTGCGTTATACAGAAGGTGAGGTCGCCGAAAGATCTCTTCAGCCACTCGTAAAAGAGGGGACTTACAGCCATTTTTATGGCGTTTTCGACACAATGTAACCTAAGGTCCAGTTGGAAACCAGCGTCAGGCTCTAGTTGTCTGGCATTCATGCTGTAATGGACCCATTGTGGTGCAGCCGCGAATCACGTGTTGCGTTCAACAGCAACCCCTAATTTAAATGCGAACAATGTGAAACTTCACATGGTTACTTCAGATTAAAGGCTTAAATATACATATAAATCACCTCTGGGAAATTCTCGCATTATCTTAACAGAAACACATGTTTACTGATACGGACTATCACGAAACCTTGTCAATGTTATCAGCGTCGATATTATTTTAAGGCTTAATCGATTTGATAAGGAACTCATCCTGATTACAGTGGAACTTCGACAGGTGAAGGGAACTGACAGCTTTGATGACCTTGATAGTACTGGAATTACAGAATACAAATACAAATAATTTATTTTCATTCACAAAATTTTAGAATAGGGATACGCATTCATTAATAATAATTTATTGGTCAGACTATACGATCCATTATTGTTAGAAGACATACACAACTTGTAAACTAGTGATAGTACATATTTACCTCTGTGAATTAATATATAAATGAAGAACCATGTCAAATACTGGCACTCAGAGACAGTTAATGATTCATTAGCGGCCCTTAATGTCTCTTCATGCCACTAGTTTCGTAATGTAAATCCGGCTTTAAAGTTAAGCATTGCCAAATCTTCACTTAACTTCTAAACAGTCCATTAAGATATTGTCTAGACAGTTTTACAATGTAAAACTGTCAATGTAACAATTCCTTAATGGACCGTTTTACAATGTAAAACTGTCAATGTGACAATTTCTTAATAGACCGTTTAAAAGTTAAGTGAAGGCTTAACTTTAATGGACATTAAGGGACGCTAATGAATCATTACCTGTCTCTGAGTGCGGCCGAAAGTCAATAATAATTAACAAACATATACACACAGAACACATACTACATTACTTCTGGACACGATTTGAGGACGACACTTGCGCCTTTGTCCAGTGATCTGTTCTAACGGCTATGATTTGACAAGAAACTGTTTGCACTGCCCTACACCCGCCCCATCAGAGACGCGACACGCTTTCGTATGATAGCATAGAAGTCGTCAATACGTACTTTAGCGAATTTATATAGTGGACAAAGAATCCGACCCCAATATAGTTGGGAAAAGGCTAGGCAAGATGAGATGAGATATAGTGGACAAAGAATAATAATTTCATTTTGTTTTATTTAAATGCTGCTAGGAAACTCGGCGTTCTGGCAAAGGTCCGGCGGTACTTCACATCAGGACAGCTTCTAATGTTGTACAAAGCGCAGGTCCGATCGTGTGTAGAGTACTGCAGCCACATATGGGCTGGAGCTGCGAAATGCCACCTGGCAGCTTTGGACTCAGTGGGAAGGGATGATTCTACAGGATGCATTTCGGAGAGTGTGCGCAGGAATTGCATGAACTGATTCCGCCATCCCGCTTTCACCATCGGACAAACCGTCGTACGGCGAGTATTCACTCTTACGTTGTCGAAACCTCTACGGTCCGGACTAAGCGTTTCGCTTCGTCGTTTATACCGCGGACATCGAGGGATTGGAACAATTTGCCTGCTGCGGTTTTCCCGTCCGATTATAATTTAGGTGGCTTCAAGGCTAGAGTAAATAGGCTTTTAATAAGCTAGTGCGCCTCACCATCAACGATTGCATCACTGCTTACCATCAGGTGGGATCGCAGTCAAGCACTAGCTTATAACAATAAAAAAAAAAAAAAAAAAATGATAACTTCTATACCCATGCATCTCTATAATCACTTAATTTTGTAACTGAGCAGAAACATACCAAACGACTGCAATTTCATATAATTATAAGTATATATTCTAGTTACAATTTCTTGTCATGTCGTGTGGTTTTAAGCACACATTGTTTTCTAGAGAAAGCTATTTGTATGAAAAATGTGACATGATGCCATCGCGTCTGTTCTTTTAAGTAACTTCCTGTTAACAGATGCCTTCAAATGTATACATTACTTATATTAAAGCATCTAACTAAATTGTTATTAAAATATGGCAGAAGGCTCTGTCAAGTTAGAACGTAATCAGAATGTTGGAAGTTGGAGGACGCGTTAAATGACGATTTATCATTGCATTCCGCCCGTCACTCGGAGACACAGTTGAGAAGTTTCCGTCAAGTGCTTGTTATTTCCTCATTTAAGGATGCTTTGTTATCTGTTTTACAAAGTTTAGGAGGAATTGCGTCAAAATTACAGAGTGAAGTCTGTCCGTCTGTTGGTCTGAAAATTATAATTTTCCCATTCAAAGAGAAACTGACTCTCAAACCTCGTAAAATACTGGTATTCAGTTAAATTCGGCTTGACTGGAAGCCGACCCCAATATAGTTGGGAAAAGGCTAGGAAGATGATGATGATAAATAAGAGGAGAAACTGCCTGACTTACATATCAACACACAGCCAAAACTACTAGGACTAGGAGTAGGAGAGCATATCTCTCCTTCTCTACCTTAGGCAGACTCTGGGAGGGAGAAACCATAGGATGATGTCCCACCTCAAAAAATGGCGTTGTTTTTATACAAAGCGAAAATCGTACACACGCGTTTTACATATGTTGTATTAATTTCTTCTGCAAAACTAAATTACGCCTCCACATATTGACACTCCCTATTATTTCAGAATTAGGTATTCTGTAAGGTAAAAGGAATTACTACTACTTTAATATTTATTAGACAGTTAGACCCCTTACTTTGGTAAGATGTGTGTATAGTGCGGGTGCATAGCCAAGCTAATCTAGGATGAAGAATATGATAATATTTTTAGTACAGAAACAGTTATTAAACCTTCATCACTCCTGACACAAACTTGATCATGTCAGTTTCCCTGTCTGAAGCTTTAATAAAGTTGATTAAAATCTGAAACAATCTACCGAGCTTTCTCAGACGCCACGTATCTATTCTCTATTTTAATTTAGTTACTTTATATAATTAAGTTCTCCTGCCGAGGTGTCATGATATATTAAACGCAATAGCTATCTAAATTCCCTTCTAATTGACGAGTAGACACCTACATTTCACGCATCGAAATTAAGGCAAACATCACCATCATGCCAATCCAAAACCTACTCAATCTTCACCAATTTACAGTACAGTTTCCAACGACAAGTTCTATTACATATTTCGCAACGCCTCAGATCAAAATTAAAGTCTATGTGAGTGACAATACAGTCGTAATTGCTTTGGCATTTCCTTTTGAATATAAATAGATGTGTCCCAACATATAATATTAATTCCTTCAGGATTATGTCACGTTCAGAGCTTTTTATTGCTTCCTGAGAAAAAGTAATTAAGGGCCGTTTTAATGGCTCGGTTTATGATTAATTATGTTACGGGGAAATTATGTCTGGCTTGATTTTTTTATGGTTTTAGATAGACCCTTTATGAGTGTATAAAATGACTTGATTGAAGTGCAGGAAATGGATTTCATTTTGTCTGTGGGACGACTCAATTTTTCAGTCTTTATTATGGTGATGATTTTTTTTTAATCATTCATAACGTCGTTTCGTTTTTTTTTTCAAATCGTCACCAGAATAACTTCATGTTCTAAATAAAACGCTAAGAGTTCCTGCATTTCCTCCTTGGTGTTCCTTGCGCAAATAGCAAGCAAGGACTGCTGCCTCCAGATCCCATTTTAGAAGTCATATGTCGGAAGTGCTCCTCGAAATTCCATTGACTGTTAAGGATGAGTCTTGAGGCCCCTCTAATACATGCGCTATAGAGCCTTCATAGTCGAGGCCCGAGAGCCTCCATGGCCAAAGTCAAGGCTTTCCCAGGCAAGCCGTTGGGTTCTAAGGAGGTATTTTTGGGCATTAAGCCTTGATATAACGAGTTTCCTCCGTGCTTCGGAAAGCACATTAAGCCGTAGGTCCCGGCTATCATTTGTAGATCTTTACCAGTCGTTACGGATAATCAGAAGCCAGTAAATCTGACTCCAGTCTTGCCATGAAGTACCGTGTTACCCCAGTTAATGGGTTGTGGAGGTCTGGTAGGCAGCCGCTCCTCGTAAAATACTGGTATTCAGCTAAATCCGTCTTGATTGGAAGCCGACCCCAATATAGTTGGGAAAAGGCTGGCTAGGCAGATGATGATGAAGCCTTTGTACCGCCACTTTCATCTCCAGGGTTACCTTTGAAATATTGTCGTCATCATCGCCGTCGTGGTCCGCGACAGGCAACGCAAGTGGTGGCACCATGGGTGAGGGAGAATGTTCCTCTCTTCCAAGGAACAGAGCTTTTGTAGCGATATCTACTACATATGACGTCACAGAGAATCCTGCATCGCAAGCAAAGTTCTCCGCGCGATTTGAATAGATACAACAGCCCGAACTCATCTATCGGGCCCACCGGACTTAACACCCGTCCGGTCGGAGGATCCTCCCTTTTCAATGGAGGTATGTGGGACTTTACTCTCTGTCCATATATCCCCAAACACCACACTTTCCACAAGCTGGGGTCGTAGACTTACGTCCTTACCCTTGACGATCAGTCCGTGTTAATGTTATCAGTTTAGTCACGAGCTCATGGGTGTATGCTATAATTAAAAATAAATTAACAAAATGAGGCTTCAAAGAGAAAAATGAAAGAATTACGTCAACAGCCATTAATTTAATTATAATAGCGTGCCCGCTCCGATTAGGAATAAAATGGCGGCCGTAGGCAGTTAGCAGTCAGAAATTATAAAATAAAGCCCAAAACACTTGCCTTTTTAATTTGTATTATGGTTTAATCTTTACATACGTATTTTAATGCCTGTCTGTCTGTTTGGGATAATTTTTAAAAATAATGAACTTATTTTCATGCAGTTTTCAGCATAAGACAGAGTGATTCCTGAAAAAGCCTTCCGCATGACACAGATCCTCATCAGACAAGATACGTTCAGGAGGTTCATTTTATGATTTCCTACCCAAATTATCACAGTAGAGAAATATACAGAATTTTTATCTGTAACACCCTTGCGAAGCTGGTTTGGGTAGTTAGTTAAATATTTAGCACTTGCTTCCGGCCGCGGCTTCACTCGCGTGAAAAAGGTTATATTATATCAAGAATGTTCCTCTCGGGATGTATACGGTTTTCCCCAGTGACGAAGTTGCAGATACTATTCCGTTATATCAGAAATTCAGAATCCCACTCGAGTAAAAGCTAGGCAGATTGATTGACTTGTATAATATTTACAAGATTATTGAACATTTTTCGTTTTATAATTACGCAAGAGATTAACCTATCAATACCCGCGAAACGAGACACAATAGTAAAACAATGACAGCGCGGTCCATATGAGACCGGTCGGGGATTCATGAATTAATAGGTACATTATTAGATGTTGATTTTTATTATTTGTGTGTTTTTGCTTTTCCCTTTTTACAATATCAATTTTAATCGAATGTAATGTTAAAAATTCCTACTATTTTATTTCTACATACCATTTCTACACTTGAAAATCTTGCTTTTGATCTCGATTTTATTTTAGTTACTCTACTAACTTTCGTATTGTTTATCATATACAAGTTTTCCTTATACAAACAATTTTCTTTCTGTCTATTGATTTTTGATTATATATTGGCCTTTCTTTTTATTTGTTTACCGAGAATAATATCCCATGGGACTAATAATGTGTTACAGAACGAAGTCATACATCAACGTACGGGAACTTGAGAAAGTGATTGCTCATGTGAATTTCCTAATATTTGGAAGTAAGAAGAACAAAAACTTTCTTCGATTCCGTATTGGTTAACAGTTTGACGGCGTATCAGACTTTTACCGACTGATAGGGCCGTTCGAGTTCCCGAGTCGATGAAGTATAGCGTTGTTTCATACGCGCATCTTAGAGATGCCCGAAAAATCATAAGATTTTGCGGGCTTCTCTGCGGGCAACGGAAACATTTTAAGATAACTCTTGTTGTGGTGTAATCACCACAAGAGGTTAGCCACCACAGTTAGGCTTTTGAACATAAATATCAACTGAAAGACACGATATTAGTCTTTAAAAGTCTGATACGCGCTCTGTTTCTAAACTAGAGCGGAAGAAGTCATTTGATGATGCCCTATGTCAAAATAGTACATTACGATATTAGTGCGTAATGATGGTTATAACATGCGAGGCGGAATTTCAGCCCGAGCCGAAGGCGAGGGCGTAACTGAGCCGAGCATGTTATAACCAATACGCACGTATATTGTACGACGTTTTTTAACACATTTGCGAGGAAACAGAAAAAAAAAACAATTTTGTTAATTTTTAATTATTGAAACAGTTAGTGAAATTACAATTATTAAAATGATACTGTCTTTGGATATTGACGGCAGCAAGCTGTCGCATGCGGTTCGCGCTTCTGTTAGTATATCCGGTGGAGTTGAAGTAATATATGGCTCTTCTTCATTATTGAAAGTTGTCATATTTATATTTTCACAATACAAGTACAAAGAAAAGAAAATTTGAGAAAATGGCGCGAGGATTATTTTCTGCCATAGCTGCGTGAAAATGTTGGCAAAGACGTTAGAGACCATGCAGCCAAGTTTTTAAATTACCGAATAAACTGTTTTTTTTTTTACTCACTTATTTCATGCAATTTCGTGTTTAAATAAACTATTTAAAACTTTACATATTTAACTAATTAAATCTTTTATCAAATTTGTATTTTCTGTTTATATGCAACCTCATTCATATTTTTTCTAAACCAATATATTTTTTCAAAATGGCGGTCATAGACTAGCTACTCTAGCTATAGCTAGTCTATGACCGCCATTTTTCGCGCATGCGCGCGTTTAAGAAAAGTCATTTTTTTTGCCGCCATATTTAAAAATAAAATGCCGATTTTATAAATATGTCTACAAAAACTATTTATGAGGAAAATGATTTGTGCTGTACGCAAGAAAATCTATGTCATGGGACCACTATACAGTCAAAATAGTTAATTATAACTTTACTGACTGCACATTTACGAACTGTTTCTTTAGATAAACTTTTCGTATACCTACTAAATAAAGTTGATTTTTAATTTGTGTGTCGAATTTTTTTTTTTTATAAACTGAATCTGTCTGTGAAATCGCTGCCTACTGACTGGCGCCGCGCGGCGATTACTTCGAAATTTGAATTTGCTATTCAAATTTCGAACTAATCGCCGCGCGCGAAATGGCAAATAATGCTGTTATGGAATTTGTATGGACTATAACTTAACTATTTGCTTTGATAACACACGCGTTTTTTATGACCCGCTTTACATATTTAAAACCGGTGGAATTACATCAGCTTTACGAGCAACTGTGTTAAAAAAAGTATAACAGTTTCTTTTTCCTAGGAAAATGTCAGACTGTTGTGGACTAAAATCCTCTCCTTTTCCTTGTTTGCCTTCATTCCAGGGCACCGGGAAAAGTATAAGACTGTTCTCAATCTATAAAAGTCAACATAACATTAAAATCATAAATAAATATGACCATAATCACACCGCTTGATGGGAAGCAGTCATTTATCATCCCTCACCATTTGTAACGTTCCTCTAAAGAAATATATTTTACTGGTCGCCAGTTGACAACGTTCCGGAAACTCATTGTTGGAGTTAAGAATGGCTCAAGATGGCGGCACAATATTGGTGGAAAGAATTGAACTTTACGGGTCGTAATAATGCAGTATAACGAGTCATTTCCTACATTGTGAGGGAATATGAGATAGATCTATGAGAATGGATGTTACTGGAATATATTTAAGCGCTGTTCACAGTTCTGAGCCAGGGATACTTATAAAAGTTCAACTTTTGAACTATTATTTTGTGTTTGTAGCTTGTTTACTAAGTTCTTTAAGTCATTTCTTTGTATGAATAGTTAATCAGTACCCCATTTAATGGATTGTGGAGGACTGGTAGGCAGCCGCTCCTCATAAAATACTGGTATTCAGCTAAATCTGGCATGACTGGAAGCCAACTGCAATATAGTTGGGAAAAGGCTAGGTAGATGATGATGATGATGAATAGTTAATTAGTATATCACTACAATAAAGATGTCCACATTCTTATATAGATAGTTTTGTAGTATTTGGCAGCAAATGTATCAAGTCAATCTGCGCGGACTTAATCAACTGTATATAAAATTCTTAGGTCCATTTCACCGAGATCGCACATGTTTCAATAATTCCAACTACGCCATTCTTAGTTCAACACTCGCAATATTATTTTGTGTATTTTAGTTTGGTCGTTAAGTCTTCTAAGCCATGTCTTCGTATGAATGTAATTTGTTTACCACCACAGAAAAAGGATATTTTTTGTTCATTTTCAAAATATCTTGATTCATCTATAAAGTCCATATAATTATGTAATGTGACATCTGTAGGTACATAAAAGTTTAAATAAATAAATCTAAAGCGAGCCAAACACAATTTTCTTTTGAAATGTCTCGAAAGCCCTTACTACGTAGGTACAAGTGAAGTGCAGTAATATAGGTAGAGGGTAGAAGCTTGCCTTAACGAGGGGGGGGGGGGGGGCGATAATTCACGGCGAATTGCTTGATATGGCAGCCATTCGGTCGTTGACCCCTGCAGGTATACGGCGCTTGTTTATGACCGCATATAACGTTTGTAATAGCTGTGATTTTCGTTTTCTTGCGGAAAAATTAAGTTTTCTGGGCGAATGGGAACATCTCACATACACCAACATTCACCTATAGGTATGTGTGTGATGTAAAAGTGCAATTAAAATGTATCTTCCAAAGTTTTTGCATAAGTAAACATAAGCAAAAATAAATGACGTAAACGAATACTTTAATACTTTTACTATGTCACAAAGTAGCTACTTACAGCAGTGCTTCCCAAAGTTGACTGGACCGCGACCCACATAACAATAACTTGCCAAATCCGGAGCATAACTGCCTATCTTAGGCATAAATGAATGGTGGACTGTTTAATAAGAAAAAAAAAGTTAAGTTCAATCGATTCGCTTATAAGCTCACCATTTCCATGGATGTTATACTTACCTACTTGTTAAATACAACCTGTAGCATAGTATAATCGGCCTTTTACCCACTACTGGGACTCAGGCTTCCTTTTTAGGAGAGGGAATCAACCACGCGGGCCCAGTGCGGGCTGGTGGATGTCACAAATTTTTGATTTTTTAGATCTAGGTGATGCCAGTTTCCTCACGATGTTTTCCTTCACTGCTTTGAGAGCAGTGGTGATGAAATAAATTACACAAAGTAATACGCCTGTCTGTCTTGTCTGGGTTTCATCCCACGACCTATAAATCGTAACTGAGGGCAATAACCACTTTAATACCACCTTGAGAGCCGTGGTAGCAAAACAAAAAAAAACCAATACAAGCTCTATTAAAATGAAAATGTCGTTTTTGTAGTTTTCCACGGACATAAACATTCATCGCTCATGACCCACCCTTTGGTGGTCCCGGGTCTACAGTTTGAGAATCGCTGACCTACAGACATTCTGCCCGAAAATAATATCTACCTACTTTCGAACCAATAAAACCGAATTACGTGTTTATGGAGTTCTGTTCGTCGTCCAATTTCTGGGAAAAGAAATAATTTTTTGCCCATAAAACACGATGATTGTGGTTAAAGGAAATCCATTGAAATACAGACGAAATTATGTAGAGTACAAAGGCGCTCGTTAGTAGGTATATTTTGTATCGTCTGGGATTATTGGTAATTTTATATTTTGGTGACCCGTTCCGACCTTGACTTTTGTACTTAAATTGCCTATTTAAGTACGAAAGTCCTTAGTCAAGGCCTTATATAATTTTCCCACTGCTGGGAGTCAGGCCTAGAAAGGATTCTTGGAGAGGTAATAGGCCATGATTCACCACATTGGTCCTGTGGATGTGGATGTGGATTGGTGGATGTAATATGTCTTCGAATTTTTGATTCTGTGACATGGCGGTTTCCTAACGATGTTTTCCTTTACAGTTTTGAGAGCAGTGGTGATAAAATAAATTACACAAAGTAAAGTGGCTGGCTTGGTTCGAATCTGCGACCTACAACTCGTAAGTTCGGGCAGTTAACACTGGGCCACCACTGTTCCTGCTTCAAGGACTAGTTGTGACGAAAACTGAAAGTAGGTTCAGACGTAGACCCAAGGACCAGAATCTTACCCACTTTCAAACTCTGCGTAACCACAGCAATCGTCTGTGTCGAGATTTAAAGAGACGCCATTTCCAAGATTCTCCTGTAGATCATAAGTCCTCTGATATCTGGAAATTCCGAAAGACAGTCGGTTTTAGCAAATCTCATTCTATTACTTGTAAAGATATAGGCTTGGGCTTTTTTATGGTAGGGGAATGATCAAAATTACTTCTCCCACCCTTGGGTGGAGCGGGAGGGTGTGTCAGACTCTTACTGACTAAACCCCTACCCCGTTCCTTCGTTGCCTTCGATCTGGGGGACACGGTGACAACCTTTCGGACTTTCCATGTTCCCCAGAGGCTTCGACCCTACGGGGCCCCTACAGATAGGCTTGGGCTTGGCTTGGCGCTCTTAATAAGCATTTTTCTTCCTATCTCCCTGAATTCAAGTGTTAAAGCTTCTAAGTTTATATTTACCATTAATTATAAAAAAGCACAAGTTATGACTACTATCTCATCTGATGGTAAGCACTGATGTGGTCAACGAAGCTCTCTCGAATAATTCACAAAACTTCTTCCAGAAAATAAGTGTGTTAAAACTAAAATCGTCATTCAGATTCTTGATTTAATATGGTTTCCATAAACATATTTTCGTTACTTTTTAAATTCATGAGTAAATCATGAAAGGCCAAAGTTCACGTAAAATTTATGCAAAATAGCAGATTTTAATTTATGCAAAATAGCAGATTTTCAGAAGCCTGAAAATGGACTGGATAAGTTTTACACCACTTTATGTTTTGTTTTCAGTAAAAATAACCTAACCAAATATTTGTGAGTAAAAATATCTAGAGAAAGATATGAAATAACGTCTTAATCACGTTACAGCGATTGTATGAGAAAAAGCAGGTTGGTTGCTATTCGGGTTACACTGGTTGATAAATTTTCCATTAAAAAAATTGGGGGAGGGGGGAGGAAATTACTCCTCCACTGTTCGAAATTATAAATCCAAAACAACAGAAAAGAAAAAAATGTCATAAAGAAGTTACGAGCCAACGAAGTTTGGTTTTTCTTGATGATTTTAACGCAACTTTGGGTGTAAAAATGTAACAAAAATTGTGTAAAATATCAAAAACCAAGTCAGTACCGACAAAGCTTCATTTCTGGATAGTTCTATAAATTTTATTTGTTATTAATCTATGCAGTGGTTTTTTCATAAAACTCGATTTCCCAAAGCACTAACCGTAATTTTTACGCGCCGTCTAATGTCCTTTCAGTTCATAATGGTGTTTGTGTGCGTGCGAACAAGCCGTTGTCCATATAGATTAGCGTCTAATTGCTCATCAGGATACGGTTTTGGCCGCACTCATCAGTGAGTTCAGTTCGCGACTAGTTCAGTCCTAAAGATGGAATTAAATTGGGCACACGTGGGCCACGTCTTTTCGCGTCGTCTATATACATTTTATACGGCAACTAGACTTGTAGAGCTACATTAGATCCACGCCACGCGACGCCACGCTAAGTCGTTCTATGTACAAATCAGGTGTGGCAGATGTGTGCTTCGGTTTAATGTAGTTTCCGCTTAACTCTTTTTAAACCCTTTAAACAATTTCTTAATTAATCTAATAGCGACCTTTTGATCTTTTTTCGCATCTGACGAGGATATCACGTAAAAATCTCATAGTTAAGCAGGTATATTTTTACGTCATAATATCTTTATCTCCCAAATATCATTGTTTTATTTCTAAACCCACATCAAACTTGACATTTTACGTGGAGGCTACAAATTGTTATTACTAATTACAAAAACATGGGCCTACGTCTTTGTTACAGATTTTTGATGATATTATCTTTAGTAAAAGTATTAGGTATATCATATTCTGTGAAAAGTGATTTAGGTAGCTATTATTTTATATGACATTTTGAATTGCCATAATCAACTAAAAGTACGTTTATGTCCTTAATGTTCGTATTTTCGGGTGATACAATAAAATATACCTAATTTCATAGAAATTTTTCACACAATGGTCGACAATTTGCTTCAATGATGTTAGGTAAGAGTATGAAATTTCGAATCACACTATCCGAAAGATTTATACTAGTTTTAGTGTCCGACGTATCATGGCCATCCCTTTTTCACACAACTTTTCAGTCACCAGCGCCATTTTCAAACCTCATTTCTTATTCTATCAATTCGTGTAACCCAACTTAAGTTAAGATATTATACAGATTAGCAATATTCTCTAAAGGTAACTATAATATCCGCTACAATAATTACACTGAAACATAATTAGAATCCAAGTTTAACGATACGACTTGGCAACACAATTATTTGAAACTGCTTCTGTTCCCTGAAGTTATCAGTTGCCGAAACAGAATATTGCTCTCAATATCTTTGGTATTGAAATTTGTCTCTGTCTTTAGTTAGTAAATAATAAACCAGTATGGTTTATTATTTTAGTTAAGATTAAGATACATTTAAAAGATGATTGTCAATCAAGTCTTTGGAAACACTGATTCATTTAATATTTATCTACACCTCATCTCTCACTACAATTAGAAAATTAAGCTGGCTGACATTTTCCTTAGGTAGTATTTTTTAAGAAATTAGTTGTTATTGGAGGCAGTTACACGGAGTTAATATAAAGGTTGGTTATGACTTCTCCCACTCTGGAGCGAGAGGAAGCATCAGATTTTTACCAACTAAAACTTACCTGTGTTCCTCTAAGTTGCCTGTCCTGCCCTTAGGTTCCAGACGGGAGCTTTAAGTACGAAACCCTAAAAATAACAGATACATGCACCAATCTCCATATGAATATCTCTAAAACAACAGATTCTTCATTTTCAATATAAAATCTTTCAAAAACACGAGCATACTCTTAACAAAAGAAATCACAGTCGACTTGTTTGTACAATTAAAGCCTGAGATACACTAGGGAACATTTTGTCCCGAAACACGACGCGCAACACTAAATTTACGTGACGCTGCAACGTTGCATATTGTCCTGCAACATGCCCCGCAACATAGTACGTGACGCGGGGCATATTGCTTGCTCCCGCCTCGAGAGCGAGCGCACGAGTCCCGCGTCAGTATGCATGTTCCACGTAGTTCTTGAGCAACATGTTCCGCAACATGTTGCTCCATTTGTCCCCTAGTGTATCCTTGGCTTTATCCTCCCGATCGAAAGCCGATTGCACTCATCGTGCGAGTCTTATGAGATAGATTCTGTTATTTTATTCAAATTGCATCGCCACTTTTATCGGATTGCATCGAGGGTTAGCGTTCATGATGGTTTAGGACACAGATCACGACATCTATTAGAGATGGCAATGTACTGTATAGTTCGATTTTGGCTACGTTCCATCACGTCGTGATAGGAGATTTTTTTTATCTTTTGGATATCTTCATGCATGTGAGGAGCTCGTGGCTAGATAATGGCAGCCGCACGGGTCGATCTTCAAGGTTAAGCAACGCTTGCCAAGGTTGGTCTATGGATGGGTGACCATCTTAACATACCGGGTTTCCACCGTGCCTCGGAAAGCACGATCTTTGACAGTCGTTACGGATAGTCAGAAGCCAGTAAATCTGACTCCAGTCTTGCCATGAAGTACCGTGTTACCCCAGTTAATGGGTTGTGGAGGTCTAGTAGGAAGCCGCTCCTCGTAAAATACTGGTATTCAGCTAAATCCGGCTTGACTGGAAGCCGACCCCAATATAGTTGGGAAAAGGCTATGCAGATGATGATGGATATCTTCATGCATGTCATTCACTTCGGGGTAGATGAAGGGGTCTGTTAGATTCTTAATTACTTAAATTAAACTGTATTCTGCAGCTATTTTTGGTCGGGGCACTTGAGTGTTTCTACTCGCTGTCCGCATGAATTCATGCGTGACTCCGTCACTTTGATGTGGCCGCGTTTCCGCTAGGGCGGGACGCGAGACACGTTGCTGTCGTTGACTGTGCAGTTAACAGACTTCCTAAGAGCCATCTTATTAGAGACTAGCTTTAGCCCGCAGCTTCGCCCGCGTACATAAAATATAGCCTATGTCACTCAGGAATACAACAGCTTTCTATTGGTAAAAAAAAAATAGCAATCGGACCAGTACTTCCACAGATTACCTCATACAAACAAAAAAACACACTTTACCTCTTTATTATATAGTGTAGATAGCCATATCTCATTTGCCACTGGTGCTTTTGATACGCTAGGTACCTGCCGTAATCACCTAAATGGTGGTATCATATTGTTTAAACATTTTTCACGTTTGCCTTAACTCCCGCGTGAGCTTTTCACTCTACCAAACCACGCAATTTCAGTTGAGCTAAAGTAGTGGCTTTCATAGTCTTAGCCAAAGTCACAAGCCGTAATTTTCTAAAAGTATTTAGCGTTTTACTACACCCTAATTTGTCTTGTTGTCTCGTACTTTTGCAAATAACCGAGTTTTCATTTGGGTTGGTGTTGTGTCTACTTTGGGCAGTTGCCCATTTCAATTTTAATTGGAAGTTTGTGAGACTTTATAACCTGTTCCGCATACCTCTATACCATGAACAGGAACTAGTTATTAAAAGATAACGATTCGGAAAAATAACTATACTGTGAAATTTTCGCCTATGGGGTGTTAACGGGTTGAAAATATTTGCAAAATTACAAGCTGTACACCTCAACATGTAAAAAGTGATAGCTACTCACTGATGCTAACTTTGCGTGCAAAGTCTGAATGGCCGCCGCCACCAAGCCATCCCATTATTCTGTGGTACAGCAGTACGTTGCACTTCCAATCAGATAAAATGGTGTCTCTAGATATCGTCTAGAAAAAGAGTAGCTTATTAAGTTTAAATTTTTGTAAAATAAGAGGTTTTGTCTGCAGAAGCGTTGAACAATGTCTGGTATAATGATTTCGTCTGAATTATAAATAAGCAATCTTACGTGTTGCTACTTATCTAAATTATTATGAAGCTGTATAATAATCTCTAATCCATAATGCTTTTGAAAGGAAAACCTGGGGCCCTGGATCGAAAAACAAAGGAGTGGCTTTAAGTCAGTAAAAAATTGACCCCGCTTCGCCCAAGAGTGGGAGAAGTCATTCGATGATTCACCTAAATAAAGGGCCTAATACAATATATTAGCACCTTTGGGAAAAATAATTAGTTTCTAATCCCTTTCCACTACTATGTTTGTTTTTTTTTTAATTTTCTCATCGATTAGAAGATGCTAGCAATTTGAAACAACTGTTAATTGATATTTGTAGTAAGATGAACATTCAAAACTCATGTATATTAAAAGTAATGAAGTTGCAGTAAGTAGTTGTAGCATAATATTGTAGCAATAAGCTGTCGAGTTTCCAAATACGTGAATAAATCGTCACATTCGTCACCGTGTTTGAGAATATTTAATCTCCAAATAATCACAAATATCTTCTCCCGCTCTTAGTGGAGCGAAAGAGAGTGTCAGACTTTTACTGACGAAAACTTATCTCTACTCCTTCAGTTTCCTTTTGTGGTCCAGGGCACAGTAGTTCTTTCCAATAATCGCTCAGCTCTTGGAAAGACCCTAATGTATACAAAATTTTCGAAATCGGATTAATTATCCTAGATAGAACTTACCGCTACCAACAAACAGTTTTGTATCTTTATATTAATTAAGCTCTTAGCAACCTGAAGCCCCGAAGGGATCACGCGAGGTGTAATATTTGCGAAGGATTATTTGCTTTTGCTTAAATTACTTGTCAATCTGACGAAACGGCTTAAATGCTGAGTCATTAACATTTTCAGATGTAATTTTGTACTTGTTAAATGTTAGTTTATTAGTGACACAGGCTGCTGATAAAACTAGTTTGTATTTTGTTTAACTAAATTTGTTTTACGCCAATATTGTAAAGAACAAAAAAACTTTTGCAAAATTGATTACACTCAATATAAAAAACATCACGTTAAAATGCTAACTTCAAAACCTTTTCAAATAAAAATCTTCCGTCTCAGAGAAGGTAGTATAGTTCAACTTTAAGCAAAGCTCGTTCTATTTTCAATTTATACTTTTTATTTTGCAAAAAAGAAAAAAACGAATAAATTGAAAATAGAACGGTCATCGGAATTCTTAACCCGACGGAAGCAATATCGGCTATCAGGAGTCCAAGTGGCCCTTCCAAGGGTCGGGATCGAAGGCAATTGCTCTTTGTCGGTCAGAATAACCCCTAAGATATTTATGGCCAAGCCTTCTTCGTGAATGAGACCAAGAATCTCATTCGTATTCATTCGTTCAGTCGTTCGGTTTTGCTAATTGGCCGTTCGGTAATTTCCGGAGGTACGTTTATTTGAATTTGTAATTTGAAGTCGTTTCATTCTGCTGCCTTCTCAAGTATCGACTCTAATGTTGTGTGTTTTGAGTTGTTTTTTAAGTGACTAAAAGGCCCCCAAAAAGTAAAAGTGTGGCAATGAAGTTTACTCATGTATGACAGAGTGTTTCAATAATTCCACATATTGTCTAGCTGTGTGGATACCTGAGATACAAAATTACATTAATTTTACATCTCAATGTCTAGTAGGCATCAATTTGTGAATAATTAAAACAGCCACTGCACTTCACTCGAAAAAATCTCGCCACAAACTCTGGCATAGAGGTAGAGAGAGAGTAGAGAGAAAGAAAGAGAGTAGAGAGTGTAAAGAGAGAGAGTAGAGAGAAAGAGAGTGAGTAGTTTTTGATGGTAAGTACGTCCATTCTTGAATTCCGAATTCAAACATAGTAACGTTCGGCGCTGAAATTTCAGAAGCATAAAATGGGGTGAAATTACGAATATTGTGATAAGCACTTTGCATATTTATGGAGCGAAATGCCGTTTAATATTTTAATACTTTGTTATGGGTATTGCATAATTACCTTCATTAATTTTCATTGCTTTTTCGTGTCGAGTTGCGGTGAAGTCGTTAATAAAATAATCCATCAGTCAAGTAATCAAGTTTCACCGTTGCGTTCCGTCAGAGACCCTGAAGCTTTTTGGTGTGTCTACACGGTAGACTTGTGTTATCTTTAAAGAAAGGTTAGACAAGAAATCTATTTAGTGTACCTAGTGGGGAAGGTGATGCAAATGAAACTGCCACAATGGGTACAACACTACACAAGTACATATCCTGTATACTTTTGCTTTGATAACACATAACTATTATTTTTTCCCTCTCCTAGAGAGGAGGCCTGAGTCCCAACAGTAGGAAAATTCAAGGCGGATAATTCTAATGTAATTATTTTTTAAAGCTTTTATTTTTTTTCCACTCTCTAAATGCCTGAAATTTGCACAAGGTTTCCTCTATGACATACGTGAGCAATAAGAGAAGATTTTCGAATATTAGCCCCCTAAAGAAGAAACGAGATGAAATGGGGGTCAAGGTTTATAATTGAGAAAACCTACTATCACGCGGGTGAAGCCGCTAGCAGATGGTAGTTGGGCGTTTAATGTGTGTGACACTTCCATCACTGCCGCCCCTTCCAAAGGTCTAAGTGACCTGTAATGCGTGTATTTTTTTAAGGTTTCTAGTTCAGGCCCGTCAACCCAGTTTTTGAAGAGTTATCCCTCTCGAAAAGGTGCTGAAGTTTGGTCTACATCGTCCCGAATGTCTACTTGATCACTTGTCAAAACAATGTCTCCCGTCCTTATGTTTTTATAGCCCGAGTTATATTTTTAGGAAAACCTAGATTGTTTTTACGCGAATTTATTTTACCTTTCCAATCCGCATTTCATATGCTATACTTATCTATATAAATATTTTTTAGGTTGGAAATCATCACAAATATTTCAAAATCATCCAATGACTTCTTACGCTCTAGGGCGGAACGGGAGGGCGTATTAGACTGTACTGACTAAACGTCACTCCTAGCCGTAAGCTCGCGCCTACCGTGGCTGGTAGTTGGAGTCGGGGTCGTAGCGACAGATAAACGGATTATAACAACAAGACTTCAAGATATAGTTAGTTAGTTAGCCCATTGTGTCCCACTGCTGGGCGAAGGCCTCCCTCTCCCATTTCCACACACGTCTATCCTCAGCCATTACGGGCCAGTCCCTACGGTATTTGTCCAGCTCATCCCTCCACCTTCGCCTTGGTCTGATATAACAAAGTGTATTCCAAAAAAGAAACACAATGTTGTAATATTGTTCCCTTTTAAATTCGCAAATAAAATCACACAAAGTACATCTTTATTGTCCAACCTAACCAAACATTTATGAAAGATAAAAGCTACATAATATGTAGATATATCTCTATCAAGTCAATTTCTCTCGCTAAGAAAAATAAACCTGTGGAAAATATAATGTAATACATATTTCAATTTCCATATAAGTCTTGTGGAATAAGAAACATGCTGTAATCAAGTGTCGGAACGAACGAATGAATGAATGCTCAGCTCATGAATGAGTGGTATTCACGACGCGATTCATGCTTCGTCTAGGGCGATTGCGGAATCTACCTACTCGTTTCTTTGAGCTTCAGCTTGTTATGTTACTCGAGTTTTTTTTTAATTTTATTTTATACAACATGTAACAATAAACACGCGTCCAAAAGGTAGTATGTTCAAGAGCCTTACCATGATGTACATAAATATCGAGCTGGGGAGCGAGAAAGAGTGATGTAGCTACATAGCTCTGTAGTACTAATTTTGATGAGATTTATTATCCTGTGAGAACATGACATCATTTCCGGAGGAGGTGGGGGATTATCTCCGAAGTGGATATCATTTTTTACACAATTGCCTAGAAACGGAAAATAGATAATATTACCGTTTGAATCCCCAACCGGTCCTATGAGACCGCGCTGTTATTGTTTTACTATTGTGTCTCGTTTCGCGGGTATCTGAGTAATTAATCTCCACGTGAAAGAAGTCGCGGAAAACAGCTAGTTCACATATAATTAACTGGCTGCTGCTATCTGTTTCATTCATGATATAGTAGAACATGTTTAAAAGTATCTATTATAGGACATGGTCTACTCGTGTATCAAGTTTCATCAAAATCGATCTAGTAGTTTTTGCGTGAAAGAGAAAAAAATATCCATACATCTATGGAGCATGATTAATACAAACTTTCGCGTAATAGGGAGTACTTTAGCTTTTTTAATCTTAATAGGGAATTAAATTTGCCAGAAGCTGAAAACTTAGCACGACAGCTCTTTTTGATAAAAGTAAGCAATAGTATCTTTACGGCTTATCATTTCGAATGTTCAGAGTAGAGAGAGACCAATTAATTATATCTAACCATAATATTAACTTGACCCAATACAATATTGTAATATTCTAAACTTTGCAATTTCAAGTTTTGATTACAAACGCCTGATTGCTAAATATTAACTACTGGGCTGAAATTAGTTTGAACTGTCAAAACAAATATAATTTTCCAACGTAATTTAAAATTATTTAGCCTTATTTATAGTGGATTCTTTCTCATTTATATTATTAATTAAAATAACTTTAAAAAGGGCGAATTTTCGGTTCATTTTGCGGGCTGAAACTTATTTAATGGCATTATGAATTATATTAATCCAATATAACATTGTAACATTCTAAACTTTGCAATTTCAAGTTATAATTACAAATGTCGGATGGCAAAATACGATTATTATTAACTACTGGGTTAAAATAAGTTTGTACTGTCAAAACAAAAGGTAATTTTCGTACATAATTAAAAAAATATTTAACCTATCTTGAAATGAAAAGTTATCTCATAATTATTTTCTCAAAGGGTTTTTTTCAAATAGTGTGAATTTTTGAAACATCTCGAGGGTTCAAAGTTACTTAAAATGTTAAACCCTTAAGGTTAGCAAGGCTTTATAATTATAAAATCACATGTTTAAATTTTAAAAACACTTTAGTTGAATGGTGATATACGAGTAAATGCGAAACCTAAAAAAAACAATAATATATAATAATGATTACCAAAAATAGAATAACTTCCTTAAGGTTTTTTTTTTAACTTACAATTCCAAGTCTACACAAAGATATCACAATTCAATGTATTCCGTTTCAAACTTTCTACTAAAAATGTGAAGAAAGGATTCCTAATAGGCATAAACGTAGGTAATTACGACATAGTAACAAAACTTGGAAAGGTTACGTTAAGGCCCTCGTTGTAAAATTGTAATATAAAAAGGCAAGATTTCATAACGTAAGGTAAACTTTGGCATGTAGTAATGTAAAAAGTATTGGTAAAAGTCTGAAAAATGTTTTGGAGTTACGTCAGAAAAAAGTTACTTTTTTGCAATTCCGAAAAAAGTCGAATCGGAAATTGAACTAATAGCAAAGACCGTAAGTTAACAAATAATTACATAGGTAAGTTTATACCAAACCTTCGATGCGCGAGTTTGATTCGCACTTGACCGGTATTTCTTATGCTCATCTTATTTTTTTTAAACTTGAATTTTAACAAAGCATAAGAACGAGGTATAAAAAACAATCAAATAGAAAATATCTGTAACTATACTCCGTTTGTTTAGGTAGTTAACTAAAGGTAAACAGTCTTGGTATGTCTTTTTATATTAAAGAGGTCGTATATAATATACACAAAGATTATTTAAATTTAGTTTATTAGCTAACATTGATTTAGGTAAATACCTATTTGCAAAGATTTTTACATACAATTTATAGACAACTTTTAGATAAAAAGACATGCCAAGATTGTTTACCTTTAGTTAACTACCTAAACCGACGGAGTATAGCAGAATAAAATGTCAAAGATCAGATCAAGTGACCAGACATCGCTTAAGTTAAAATATTTTCAAAGTCACTTCTGGACTACGACAACTTTTAAATATTTTTTTCAATTTACATTTTCGTAGTTTTTCCAAGTAGTTTAAACTTTATGATTAAATTCTTAAAGGTCAGTTCACTAGTTTTTTTTTAAACTCATTACTGTTTTTCATTGGCCCAGGGTTGAACAAAAGAGAACCCCAGGACCCTGGAATTAAGGCAAAGATGGAACAGGAGTGGGTTTTAGTCAGTAGAAGTCTGACATGCCCTCCCGCTCCACCTATCAACGGTAGAAGTATTTCTGATGATTCCGCAACTTAAAATAAATACTGAGTGTCATTTATAAAGTAGTTCGGCAGAAGCTCGGTGATTTTGAGTGACGGCTTGATATGATTTTCATACACATTTTTATTTATTTTCACTGAAGGTTGGAATGGAATGGATGTGCCGTGAATCGGACAGTCCGTATGTAAATCCAATTTGCGAGTTTGATATGTTTGGATGAGGGTTATGTTAATTTGTGTAAACATTTGATTGGTTTTACGATATTTTCAACACATCTTTACATATAAGGGTGAAGCCACACGAGCCTAAATTATTAAGTTGCTTTTCAATGATTCTAATGGGTGTTTTGTAGTGCAATTGATATAATGAAAACGTTATGTCTACAAAGGATATAAGCGTAGACACAGAAAATTATGATAGAAGACAATACTGCGAGAAACCACTCAACAGTGAAAATTATTCTTATTATAATTTTGAAGACTCTGTATAGTATTTTTCTACCAAAACAATAAATTAAAAAGGCTGCCAAATTCACTGGTTCAAAATTCCTACATTTTATTACCTCAAAGTGCCTTTCTAAGTGTAAAGGGTTTAAAATTTTCAGGAGTATTCGATAGTACGGTAGGCGCAGTGGTTAAATAATTGGTGACTGTACTACAAATCATGGATTCTGTAACTTCTCAGTTACTACTAACTATAACTATTATAACTATTCAGAAGACTCTGTTAGTAGAGCATCCTTCTACCAAAACTCATCATCATCTGCCTAGCCTTTTCCCAACTATATTGGGGTCGGCTTCCAGTCAAGCCGGATTTAGCTGAATACCAGTATTTTACGAGGAGCGGCTGCCTACCAGACCTCCACAACCCATTAACTGGGGTAACACGGTACATCATGGCAAGACTGGAGTCAGATTTTACTGGCTTCTGACTATCCGTAACGACTGCCAAAGATCTACAAATTACAGCCGGGACCAACGGCTTAACGTGCTTTCGAAGGCACGGAGGAAACTCGTTATTTTAAGATGGTCACCCATCCACAGACCAACCTAGGCAAGCGTTGCTTAACCTTGAAGATCGACCTATGCGGCTGTTATTATCTAGCCACGAGCTCCCCTTCTACCAAAACTATAAATTAAAAAGGCTGCCAAATTCACTCTTCGTTTACAATTCCTACATTTTATTACCTCAAAGTGCCTTCTGGATATGGTCACTCTTAACGTCTCATTCATATAACTGCCTACAGTCGTTTTTAAACCAAGGGCATTTGATCATGCTGCACGAGAACGAAAATACAATGAATAATTATAAATTGTTTGTATAGCTACGGCATATGAGTGAGAAGGTCCCTTGGGCTCCGTTGTCTGCTCTTTTCGTCGAGTCCGCAGCCTGGAGGTGTGGTGAATCATCCGCGACAATGCACGCGTGGTACCAGGCTAGCACGGCGCAGCCGCCAACGGGTCGCGATTTCTTCAATACCACAATTACGTTCCCGCGTACTTGGGAGACCTGTGGGAGACGAAGGACACATTATTTTTTATTTTAAGTAATTTTAATGTGAATAATATCGTCACTGCATATCATAATATGTTTTTGTGATGACTTGCCTCATATGTCTGGCCCACTTGCATCCGGTAATATGTATTCTGTGTCGCCGTCGCCACTCAATCTGGTGGCATGGCAACTGTGGCATGCAAATAGGAAAAAAAAAAGGTTACACTTATAACCTAATGCATTTAAATAGTAAGTAGGTAAACAATTACTTGAAGAAGCCATACTCACCATCTCCCTTCATACAAATACTAATTTCACACTATATTCACTTCTTTCAATAACATAATTATAATTCACTTAGTTTAGTGTCAAGCAATAGGTACACGTATTATTTAATTGTATATTTTTTAATTTATTTTTTACCGTCTACCCGAAGTTTATAATAACTTTTTCTTCTTTTATTTTTGTGTTGTTCGCAATTCGTCCGTTGCGCTTAGCTGCCCGAGGCATATTAGGTAGGTAATTAAGTGTATAGATGCACCGCGCGCAGTGATGGCGATGTGTAGACATATTTATTATGCCTACAGCTACACTTTATTTTATGTTTTGTCATTTCTGTCGTCCAAATATATTTATATTTATTAGTTTGTACACTGAACACTTATTTTATTATTTATTACTATATACATTACCATTTATTTATTTTTATTTACCTTATGTTAGATGTAAACATTGGTCACTTATTTTAATCCCTTTCCGTTCACTCTAAGGTTCAGTTGAAAACCAGCGTCAGGCAACTACCACGTAGTTGCCTGGCATTATTGCTGAACTGGACCTATTTGGCGCAACCGTGTGACATGCAGTGTCAACCAATTTGTTACTTTTATTCATGTTTATTTTTAAGTTTATTTTTAAGTTTTATGCTTAGATGTTATCTACATGTTTTTTTTTCTACACTGTCTGTACGCTTGTTGGCCAAATAAACCATTTTCTTTCTTTCTTTCTTTCTTTCCTTCCTAAGCGTAGAAGGTGATTTTGGAGCACTATTACTTGTCTATAGAAATGCATCCCGCTGTTGCAAATTGTGCGGGTGTAGCCGGAGTGTGAACGAGTCCTCTGTCGAGGAGCAGCTTTTGTTCAGCTGTTAGCAATGTGTGTGTGAGGATGCTACTTAAAAAACAAACATCATCATCTGCCATCATCTGCCTAGCCTTTTCCCAACTATATTGGGGTCAGCTTTTCCAATCAAGTCGGATTTAACTGAATACTAGTATTTTACGAGGAGCGGATGCCTACCAGACCTCCACAACCCTTTAACTGGGGTAACACGGTACTCCATGGCAAGACTGGAGTCAGATTTGCTGGCTTCTGACTATCCGTAACGATGGCCAAAGATCTACAAATGACAGCCGGGCCCAAGGGTTAACGTGCTTTCCGAGGCACGGAGGAAACTCGTTATGTTAAAATGGTCACCCATCCACAGACAAACCTAGGCAAGTGTTGCTTAACCTTGAAGATCGACCTGTGCGGCTGTTATTATCAAGCCACGAGCTCCTCCGAGTGCCTTCGAGCACTTTTACTTGTCTATAGAGATGCATTCTGCTGTTGCAAATTGTGCGGGTGCAGCCGGAGTGTGAACGAGTCCTCTGTCGAGGAGCAGCTTTTGTTCAGCTGTTAGCAATGTGTATGTGAGGATGCTACTTAGAAAAACAAACGTGAACGCAAAATTAGACGTCTGTTAGAATGACTGAGGCAACTTAATTAAAAGAAAAGTAAATATCGGTGAGGTTTTTGCTGTTAGAAATTCTTTTGATGCTAGGAAATGAAATAGCTTTCATTTGTTTCATTCATATATGTTTTTATATTCTTTATTGTATTTTTCATGAGTATTTGATAGTACGGTAGGCGCAGTGGTTGAGTATTTGCTGCATGCACGGCGTATCACGTGTTCTATAACTGTTCAGTTGCCCTAGACCTGGGTGCGCCGTACCGTCGAAAAAGTCAGTTACCAAAGGTCGAAAGGTCAATCAAGTGTCGAGTGTCGTCAGCTCGAATATCCATTACATTTTCCAGTGCTTCAAAAAGTGTTTTCCACAAATTTTTGTGTTTCTTTCCTCAAAAGGACTTTTGAGGAAAGAAACATAAAAATTAGTAGCAGATTAGCAGATTAGTGTCTCAGAAGGACTTCTGAGACACTAATCTGCATCTTTCTCATATGTTCTGACCAATATAATATTGTTACTGTATCAACTTTATAAGAGACTTTGTCATCTGAGTTTATGTCGGTTTTTCTTCTCAGGGAAGTCAACTAGGAAACTGATAAAAAAAATACGTATAAAAAGTGTTTTTTCAAAACCTATTTGCAAAATAAATATCAGTTATCACAACAGCTTCGTAGCTAAAATACTCGTGTATTTGCGTTCTAGTCGATATACGAGTGTAAACACTATGAGTCAATGTTTTGCAATTTCTACCCGTTACAAAAGTCATAAAAGTTTAGTATGATGTCAGATAGACGATACTTTCAGGACGGGATAAAATTAAAATCAGTCTGCATCTGAAGAAAATTGGTCCTTTTCTTCAAAATCTGCTTACGACTTAAAACTGCAACTGCAAAAAATCTGAATTTTAAGTTTTTTGCAGCCTTTCTTCTCAGATTAGTCGAATAGGAAACACCGACTTCATATTTTTACATTTCTTTAAAGAATATTAAAAAAAAAGTTTAATAATATATAATTTCTTTGTAAAATGTTCGCCACTTGTCTGTTTCGAAAATTACTTGGTACCTACTCAAATGATTTTTTTTTAGGGTTCCGTACCTCAAAAGGAAAAAACGGAACCCTTATAGGATCACTTTGTTGTCCGTCTGTCCGTCCGTCCGTCTGTCAAGACCCTTTTTCTCAGGAACGCGTTAAGGTATCAAGTTGAAATTAAAACCATATATTGAAATCCGCGGTTCCTTGAAGTTGTGCAAAAATCAAACTTGTAAGTTGACGGGAAAAAAAGATACGCCCGTTTATGTTGCAAAAAACGTACATTTCGACACTGTCAAAGGAATCAAAACTCATAGGGTGCTTCCCGTTGACCTAGAATCTTGAAATTTGGCACGAAGCAAGGTATTATAGCACTAATATCGGGAAAAGTCTGAAAACTGAAAATTTTTAGTTACGTCACAAGAAAAAAAAATTTGAAAAGTCTTCAAGACTCGATTCGAGAATTCAACTGTTTTTATAGGTAGGTTGGTACGAAACCCTCAGTGCGCGAGTCCGACTCGCACTTGCCCGGTTTTTTTAATTTTCTTGTGACTAGTATTTTTTTTAGGTGGGAACTCATAAACTATCTCCTAACGTTCTGGGCGGGAGAAGTATCAGACTTACTGACTGTAACCCTCCTTTATTTCTGTAGTTGCCCTTTGCATTCCTGGGCCACGGTAACTCTATAGAGTCTAGCTTATAGCAGCCGTGACGTATATTTTCTCAAACCCTTTAATTAAAAACGAGAGTGGTACAAAAAGTGCAATTTTCCGGCTTAACACACGCCACTGCACACTGGATGCATCGCGATCGCTAGCGAAGCGTGAATTAGCGATGCGCGGTGGCGAGAGGTTTTATTCGATTGTTCGAACTTCTCGATTGTTTCGACTTTGACTCGAGTCCGACTTGGTCTGTTATTGCGACTACGATGGCGCGTTATTCCTTTGTGTTTTAGTGTCTAAACACACTACGCCGAAGATACGCGACCGAAGTTCGGCATTATTACGCCTGTAATGCTATTTGAATTACTGGCGACACATTATGCCGAAATTACGTTGCGTTATAACGTACAGCCGAACTTCGGTCGGGCGTAAGTTCAGCGGCAATTCGCCGGCAACGTATTCTGTAGAACACACATTATACGCGACCGAAATTTGGTTCGATTGCCGACGAAGATCTAGACAAGATCAAGACACGACGCCACGACAGCGCTCGAAACACTGAATATACACACAAAATTGCGCAACTGAATTTCTGCCGCGTAAGTTCGGCACTTATGGTGTGTCATACCAGCCGAATATATAGCCGTTGGAACGTAAAATCAGCCGCGGAACTTCGGTCGCGTACGTTCGGCATAGTGTGTTTAGACACTTAGAGTTTCGAGTGCGAATGACGGATTCGTACAATCAAAAACTGGCGTTCGATTCCGTTCACACGAAACGATCGAAAAACATCTCGATTATTTTGTAGAACGGCGAGTCGATGGTTGAATCGATGGTTTATTTTAACGATTCCGATTGTTTCGATTGTTCAAACATCGCGGAGTCTGCCATCGCTAGCGTGAATAGACAAGCGTATGCGGGACGGCGATGTGATGAAGTCTGAGTCTTTTTTTATAGAAGCCTTTAGTAAATGGGGCGCGACATGTTTATAATTTTTTTGCTTATATATTTTTAGACTCATAGTGACCTGCCCCGGCTTTGAAAAAGTCCAAACTATACTCGTAAAGGTGCCTCATTTTTGTTTTGGTATTGGAATCATCAGAATGACTTCTCCAGTTTTTGGGCGGAACGAGAGAGCGAGTCAGACATTTATTTATTTATTTATTTATTTATTTATTTATTTATTTATTTATTTATTTATTTATTTATTTATTTATTTATTTATTTATTTATTTATTTATTTATTTATTTATTTATTTATTTATTTATTTATTTATTTATTTATTTATTTATTTATTTATTTATTTATTTATTTATTTATTTATTTATTTATTTATTTATTTATTTATTTAGTCTTCATGCAACTCAATGTACAAAGGCGGACTTAATGCCATAGGCATTCTCTACCAGACTAAACCCCACCCTGTTCTGCGATGCCTTCGATCTGGGGGACACGGTGAGCACCTTTCGCATTTTCCGTGTTCCCCAGAAGCTTCGGCCCTATCGGACCCCTACAGTTTGCTGACATCTCCAAGGTCTTTCTATTAGTGAGGATCGCATCAATATCCGTCTCGTTTTAGGAGGTGCTAGCGAATAAAAATACGGATGCGGAAAGCGACTTTATTTCAGACTATGAAGAGATAATATTCAATTTTATAATCAATTGTGACAGTAGTATTAACTCATGCCACCGTGGAAGTGCATAGCAATCGCTAGCGGAGGGTGAATAGACAGGACGTGTTCGCGGCGTGACGACATCTAGCGTCTGGGTAGTGTTTTTATGCGAAGCTTTAGTAAATGTAGCGTGAAATCATATGACGTGAATTTTTGCTAGGACTAGATATTGTTGTTTGCAATTAAGTAATTTTTCTAGAGTTGAACATAGGCTTTCTATTTTTGTTTTAGTAGGCATATTTGGTGTGACAGCAGGTCGGATCTATTATTATTTATTTATTTAATCTTTATGCACTAGTAGTTAACACTGTGCAAAGGCGGTCTTAGGCATTTTCTACCAGTCGACCTTAGTATGGTGTAGAAACATAACATGGCAGGTGCAACTTAATAATAGACACACTACAAAGAAATAAATACAACAAATACATAGCAAATATTGTGAGAAAAAAACGAATCCATATCATCAAAGGTGTGATGATTCTGCCAACTTCTTTCAATGTTTTCACCTTAAAGGAAAATCGGCTGGTCGCATTTCTGACTTTCAGGGGAAGCGCATTTGGATTAATTACTCAGATACCCGCGAAACGAGACACAATAGTAAAACAATAACAGCGCAGTCTCATAGGACCGGTTGGGGATTCAAACGTTAAGGGTACATTATAGGCACAGCAAAGGAGTGGAATTCCCTTGCAAAGTCTGTGGTTTTTTGATAGCTATAACCCAGGAATCTTTAAGTCAAGAGTGAATAGGTCACTTCTAGGTAAGCACGCTCCATCGTCGCTTTCCATCAGGTGAGATAGCGGTCAAGTGCGAAACTATCTACGTTAAAAAAGGATTTTAGTTGTCAAACGCATATAAAATACCTACAACTTTCGTCTGAGTATGTATTAGGTGCAACTGTAGAACAAAGGACGTAAACGGTGTTTTTATTGAGCGTTCAAGTAAATGGAGCATTGTAGCGAAACATATTTATTTCTTAGTGTTTGTTGTTTTCTAAATAATTTATTTTTTTGTTTAATGTTTTTTGTCATTTTTTCAGTTTAAATAATCTCTGGTTAACTGTCCGTAAAACGGTAAACTACACTAAATAACAACGTAAATGAAGCGTAAATTGGCAGATAACATCTTTTTGTTTTTATTGAGCTGTTAGAGAAAATTATGTGCGATTTATTCATTTGTTTGCAAGTTATTTTCAAATATCAAACGTATCAAACTAGTATCCTTGAGGATTATAAAACATGTTTATGTTTTTGCAAGTGGCATGAATGGTTTGTACAAAAACGCCACCATGTCAGTCCGACTCCAGGATCAGACCTCGAAACCTATCCTCTTACAGCGGGGTGTGAGGCAGGGAGACGTTATCTCTCCGAAACTGTTCACGGCCGCATTGGAGGATGTCTTCAAGGTTCTGGAATGGAGAGGGCGAGGCATCAATATCAACGGCGAGTACATCACTCACCTTCGGTTTGCCGACGACATAGTAGTCATGGCTGAGACTACGGAGGAGCTCAGTACAATGCTCGGTGATCTCAGTAGGGCTTCCGAAAGAGTGGGACTCAAAATGAACATGGACAAAACCAAAGTCATGGTAAACATCCATGTAGCTCCCACTCCTATCAAGATCGGAGACTCTACACTCGAAGTTGTGGACGACTACGTCTACCTGGGACAGACGGTCCAGTTGGGTAGATCTAACTTCGAGAAAGAGATCAATCGTCGAATCCGACTCGGCTGGGCAGCGTTCAGGAAGCTGCACGGTATCTTCTCGTCCAACCTACCGTAGTGTCTCAAGACAAAAGTCTATGACCAGTGTGTGTTGCCAGTGATGACATATGGCTCGAAAACGTGGTCGCTCACAATGGGCCTCATCAGAAGGCTTAAAGTCACCCAAAGAGCAATGGAAAGGGCTATGCTCGGAGTTTCCTTGCGCGATCACATCAGGAATGAAGAGATCCGCAAGAGAACATAGCCCGAAGAATCGCTAAACTTAAGTGGCAGTGGGCAGGGCACATTGCTCGTAGAACAGATGGTCGATGGGGACGGAAGGTTCTAGAGTGGCGGCCACGTACCGGAAGACGCAGCGTCGGAAGGCCTCCCACAAGGTGGACTGACGACCTGGCGAGGGTCGCGGGAATCCGATGGATGCGAGACGCGCAGGACCGGTCGCTGTGGCGACGCTTGGGGGAGGCCTATGTCCAGCAGTGGACGTCTTTTGGCTAAGATGATGATGATGAAGTGGCATGAAAAAATATTCTGAATAATTAAAGAAAAAAACATTTTCTTCCAACTATGCTTTAATATCATCACAGTCACACTAAAAACTCAGTACAAAGCGAGTCTTTATTGCTCTAGAGCAATAAAAATGTATAAAATGTCATTATTGCACAGTTTTTTTTTTAATCGCACCAAAAGGCGCCAATCTCAATGGATTAGCTCTATTCAGCCAGCCGATATCAATACTTTTTTTTTACGTTCGAAATATTCGTTTCTATCCTACTTACTCCAAATTTAAAAAATGATTGCTGCTAACTCTGATTTAAAAATGAAAGAAATTTAAAAAGGTGATTTGGCGGGAACTTTTTTAATTTTGTTTTGACAATATTTTTAGAAACGATAAAGTGTGATACTATTTGATTTTGAGTGCTTCGGCTTCGAATTAAAATGGAATCATCTAGCGACAAATTAACTCCGGAAAACATTCTAAATGAAGCCGACAGTGTAATAGAAACTTCTATTTTAACTGTTTGATATGAGTTTCTTTTATCTACTATTCCTATAGGTAATAGTTGAAAGAAAAGCAGATTATGCACCTCGCCGTCGCCTCGCCCTCGCTGACGCTCGGGCTCTAAATTAGGCACCCGGTGCAATAATAAATTACTTTGTGCTCGATGCAATAATCTACTATTATTTAGGACTCACACAGGACAGACAACTTAAAATACAATAATAACAACATTAAAAACAGAAAAAAAACAGGATATTGTTAGCCAAAAAGGCTCCATCTCAGCATTTTGCTGCATTATTTAAAAAAAAACCGGGCAAGTGCGAGTCGGACTCGCGCACTGAGGGTTCCGTAGTAACTTACCTATAAAAACAGTTCAATCGAACAATTCGACAGTCTCGAAATGTACGTTTTTTGCAGTATAAACGGACGAATCTTTTTTTCCCGTCACTTTACCAATTGAATTGAAAATTGATTTTTGCACAGCTTCAAGGGACCACGGACCCAATTATATGGTGTTAATTTCAACTCAATACCTCTAACTTACCTATGAATAAAGTTCTATTCTCGAATCGAGCGTTGAAGATTTTTCAAAAAAATAATTCTTGTGACGTAACAACAAATTTTCAGTTTTCAGACTTTTCCCTATATGAGTGCTATAAAACGTTGCTTCATGCCAAATTTCAAGATTCTAGGTCGACTGGAAGTACCCTTTAGGTTTTGATTCCCTTGCGAGTACTTGCGAGTTTCAAAATATGCAGCTTAAATTGCTGTTTCTTTTGATTGCGTTGACATAGAAGTTTGATTTTGTTACAGCTTAAAGGTATTATAGACCTGAGTATTTGGTATGAATTTCAATTTAATACCTCTACGCGTTTATGTGGAAATGGGTAGTAAGTTTAAAATTATTAAAAAAAAATATATTATGTGATGTAACTAAAAATTTATGGTTTTCGTAATTTTTCCTTTATCTATGCTATAAGACGTTGCTTCGTACCAAATTTCAAGATTCTCAGTTCACGGGAAGCACCCTGTAGGTTTTGATTCCCTTGCAAGTGTCGAAAATTTGCGGCATAAACGGCTGTATCTTTTGATTTCGTTGGCTTAGAAGTTTGATTTTTTCACAGCTTCAAGGGACAGTAGACCTGAGTAATTGATATAATTTTCAGCTTCATACCTCCACGCGTTCCTGAGAAAAAGGGTCTTGACAGACGGACGGACAGACGGACAACAAAGTGATCCTATAAGGGTTCCGTTTTTTCCTTTTGAGGTACGGAACCCTAAAAATACGAAGTTTTTGGCATTCTGACAGAGCATGGTGATGCCACGGCACACTCACGAAACACAGAGTAAATATTTATTTTGGCCGGCTTATATTTTTATTTGTCTATTGAAATAAACACACCATTCGCAAATAACATGAAGAGTGGCTAGAGTGAATGACCGACTCATGAGTCTTTATAATAGTGGCAATTGATCATCCGCTTAACGCCAGATTTCTGTCTTCAAATACTATCATTTTTATTCAAATTAATATCTCCCGCCAACTTTATTTATTTAAAACTAAATCATATTCTATTTTCAAATTTGTTTCACAGATGCTCTCAACATTTTGTCAATGTCAGGGTCGTTATTTCAAGTTTATGATACTGTGTTGTAGTTGGCAAGCTCTCGCACCTGGCCGTGAATAGGGAGTGTGCATGAAAAAACATTTGTTATCTGACTGGTTTGTGAATAAATATGCAAAAATAGAATAGGAACTCGGGAAAACAATATGGAAATTGATAAAAAGCAAACGAGATATAATATATTTTTATTTATCTACAAATACCATATACATACTAGCTTCTGTCAGCAGCTTTGCCCGCGTGAATGTAGGTTTCTCCATACAAACTTTGGACCCCCTTTAAAAATATTGTGAAATATTGAAAATTGTGTTGAATATTGGAAAACCCTCATTTAGTGCTATGTCATAACAGGAAGCCATGTGCAAAATGTAATGCTACTCAAAATTTTCTATTGCTTGTGTAAAAAGCACGGTTGCGAACCCCTACCTGAAACAAAACTAAGCAAAAACGGATCTATAAAAAAAATTGTTTTATTTATTTATTTATTATACGCTTTATTGTACACCAATTCATATTATAACAAAAGGAGACTTAAAACTAAAACACATACAATGGGCGGCCTTATCGCATTCCGCGATCTCTTCCAGGCAACCTGGAATGGACAGAGATTGTCTGGACAAGAAATGGGACTGTCGTTGGTGTGACAATACCAGTATTTTCACATAATTATTATATATATAATAATAATAGATATATACATATGCTATATAATAAATACATGTATACATACATAATCAAAACTAAAAACAGAAATATAAATTGACCTTTCACCTTGATACCCAATGTGAGCGTGGTACCCTCCGGTCCAAAAAGAACCACACATTGGAGAACCCCATGTGTCCAATACACCTGCACATTAGAGGGCTTAATGAATGCTACCCAACCTGCAATTAAGTAGCTACCTATTGAGCTCAAATAATTTATGGTGTTTACCATTGGCTCGAAAAAAAAAGGCTTTTTTTTAATTATTGAGAGGCTCGCGCAAAGCCTCTATCTCGCCTAATGGATAGCGATGATGTAATCGACGAAGGTATACGCTTGCCTAGAAGTAAGCTATTCACTCTTGTCTTAAATATCCTCAGGTTTTAGTTATCAGCAAACAAATATACCGGCATATCTTACCGTTTAACTGTAGGCACCATGAATGTGTACAAAAGTACCTATGTCCACCATGTTAGTGTAACATCTTTCATTTATTCTGTGTGTGGTGCATCATCGTATATTTGGTAGTCCGATTATGGAACGGTCTTGACAAAATTAAGTAACGCCAGGTTGTAGGTATCAGGAAACACATACTCAAGCATAGAATTCCACTTCTTAGCTGTACGCACAGTTAATGTATTCCAAAACATTTTGTGCGTACGGGTAGCTAGAAGTCGACAATTTCAGAATATATTTACCATTTTCTGTTTGTTAGATTGAAGTTCCTTGAAAGGAACCTTGGCTGAAGGACAGATGCCAATAAAGAATGAAAATAGACAAATTGAAGGTTCATTCAAATATGGACCTTCTTTTCACGACGAATTAAGTGAGGACGACTTCTAAGGAAAGTCTCTATTGAGCGTCAGTTTCATTTGTTGTTGCTGAATAATGTATTAACTGTAAAATGTAGGTATATAGTTGTTGTTTTGTCTAGCGTTTTTGCGTTTATCTTAAGCATAGGTACCTTGTGCTTCTCACTTTGAAAGATATTTTAAACTATTTGGGCTATCAATTTAACCGAAGGTGCTTTTCTTTAGCAGTATATGCAGGATATGGTCTGTGGATAAATGACAATCTTAACATGAGTTTCCTCCGTGACTCGGAAAGCATGTTAAGCCGTAGGTCCCGTCTGTCATTTGTAGATCTTTGGCAGTCGTTACGAATAGTCAGAAGCCAGTAAATCTGACTCCAGTCTTGCCATGAAGTACCGTGTTACCCCAGTTAATGGGTTGTGGAGGTCTGTTGGCAGCCGCTTCTCGTAAAATACTGGTGGTGGTAGACGTGGGCACCACGTGTGAATACCACCTCAATTGCAATCATAAACATTTCCCAATTGCTTGAAAATTTACTATTATTTTATTTATATTTACGAAGAAAACTAAATATGAAGTACATTATAATATTAGTCTCAATCTATCTTTCAATTACTGTTATTAATCAATACATTTTCGAAAATGTATGTGAAATGGTGAATCATATGAGTATGCTTTGCGAAGTTTCGTGACTCTTGATTGATTGACAACACCGCTGAGAATATTTAATCTAAAAAGGTAATTGACATAGCAATATTGTTTTGAAGTTTGTTGACACGCACGGCATCTCACCTTAGGCGCAGGCTTGCGGACACGAACCATAGGCAGCTCACCGTCCAGCCGGTCAATCTGGTAATAACATGGACCGAGCCTAGTCGTCAACGGCACGTTCTGTTCCACGCGCGCCTCAAGGAGATGTCAGCAAACTGTAGGAGCCCGGCAGGGCCGAAGCCTCTGGGGAACACGGAAAATCCGAAAGGTTGTCACCGTGTCCCCCAGATCGAAGGCAACGAAGGAACGGGGTGGGGTTTAGTAAGAGTCTGACACGCCCTCCCGCTACGCCCAAGAGCGGGAGAAGTCATTCTGATGATTCCCCTTCCAAAAAAATAACCGTCCGGCCGGTAAGAACCGAGCCCAAACGTCGACGACGCGCAGTCTTCGACCCACGCCTCAGAGAGATGTCAGTAAACCGTGCAAAGACTCAGCCGGACCCATGTCTACTAGAGCCATTGGTTGACTTCTGAATAGGTCACCTATGTTTCTAGGACTCCTCGACAGCCGGTGGACTTTCGAGGAGCATTTCCGACGTTTGGCCCCCAAACTGGACAGGTCTGGGGCCGCTCTAAAGCGGCTCCTGCCCAACCTAGGGGGTCCAGACGCCCCCTGCCGGAGGCTCTACGCGGGGATCGTTCGGTCCATGGCCCTATACGGGGCGCCGGTTTTGGCGCCGTCGCTAGGTAAGCGACCGGCGTCCAAGCTGAACGCTTGTCAGAGGGTCATGGCCATCCGGATGGTGCGGGGATACCGCACGATCTCCCGCGAAGCGGCGAGCCTCCTCGCTGGCCTGGCACCGTGGGATCTGGAGGCAACAGTCCTTGCACGCATGCACGATTTGCGCGTGAAGATGCAACGCCGGGGCGAAACTCCGCTGCCGCGACAAGTCGCGGCATGGCGGACAGAGTTCCGGCGGGATCTCAGGGTGGCATGGCGACTGCGACTGTCGCAACCCAGTGCTGGGCACGCCGTCATTGAGGCGGTTAGGCCCCTCTTTGAGGAGTGGTTGGAAAGAGGTCACGGCGTCCTCTCTTTCCGTATGACGCAGGTCCTCACCGGACACGGTAAGTTCGGGAGGTTCCTGCATCGAATCAAGCAGGAGAGGACGCCCGGGTGTCGCCACTGTGTGGACCGCCCGGAGGACACGGTGGAGCACACGGTAGAAGTGTGCCCCGCTTGGTCGGAGTACCGCCGTGTCCTTGTGGAGGCTATCGGGAGCGGCGACCTCTCGCGCCGGGCCCTGGTTCAGGCCATGGTCCGGAGCGAGGAGGGTTGGCATGCGGTCGCCTCCTTCTGCGAAGCAGTAATACTCGTGAAGAAGGCTGCTGACCGCGAGCGCGTGAGGGAACGGTCCTCACGGCGCCGCCGTCGAGATCCCGATCCCGATTTCCGACCACCGTAGGCGCGGGTTCGCGGACGGCGAGCACTGGGTAGCTCGCTGTCCGGCAGTCTGGAAATAATCTGGACCGAGCCCAGTCGTCAACGGCGCGTTCTGTTCCACGCGCGCCTTAAGGAGATGTCAGCAAACTGTAGGGGCCCGGTAGGGCCGAAGCCTCTGGGGGGAACATGTGGTATTCCTAAAGGTTGACACCGAGTCCCCCCCAGAACGAAGGCAACGAAGGAACGGGGTAGGGGTTTAGTCAGTAAGAGTCTGACACGCCCTCCCGCTCCGCCCAAGAGCGGGGGAAGTCATTCTGATGATTCCCCTACCAGAAAAAAAAACCTATGTTTCTAGGACGCGAAGAACAACTGAAAGATATAGGTGTAGTTTTATTTTAGCCGTAGTTAGTAGTTTAGTGGATGATTTCCCACCTCTAAAAAAAGAAGAGAGAAGTCGCGGGAAAAAGCTATGTGGGTACTCGTAGGTAATTTGGAAAATGGAATATTGATACAGTAATACTTACATTTATTTATACAAAAACTCGAATGAAATCCCGACTCCATTACAATTGGTAATCATTGATGTTCCCTCATTATCTCCATTGTTATAGACCGTGTTTTACAATTTTGAAAAGGTTTCATCCATTGTGAAAATATCATTTGATATCGTGGCTGATTATTTTTTGTGTGTGTAGCATGTTTTGTTATATTAAAGAGGCATTGTTCACGCAATGTTGTCTAGTACTTTGATATTACCTTGGTAACTTAGGTTTATTATAGTCTAGGTCCTACCTACGTGTCTGACTATGTACTTAATTATTTTTGAAGGACGGTACCATAGTCTGAAGGTGAGCAATGACGTATGGAATTAAAAATCCAATATTAGGATAACGAGTAAACAATGAATTAGAAAGTATTAGGCTTAACTTTATTATCTACGAGTATATGTATATACAACGTTTGCCGAGTCAGCTAGTGTATATATAAAAGTACATACTGACTAACTTATATGTACCTATATCAACGCACAGCTGAAAATACTGGAACTAGGAGCGTGAAGTTTTGTACAAAGCATCCTTTTGTAATGTGGGCGAGTGCTAAGGGGTTTTTGAAAATTCGACTTTTAAGGGGAACAAATTGCCTAAAGGTTAGGGTAGGGTTTAGTTAGTAAACGTCTCAAACGCCGTCCTGCTCTGCCCAAGAGCGGGAGAAGTCATTCCGATGATACTCCATTTAAAAAAAAACGGAGTTAAAACAATTGTTGATGGTTGGTTTGGTGCAATTGTTGGTAGGTTATTTTTGCAGCAATATTGATGGGCAGGTCTCAAAAGGCTTTGCATCAGATTTCAACAAGGCCCACGATTTATACCCCATTGTGCGCGGGTGTACTGACATATGGACGCTGAATAATCTAACAAAGCTCGAAATAGGAGCGAAAAAACTAGAACATTTTCGTCTCACAAAAGAATTATATTCATATATACAGTTGTTGTTTTGGTATGTTTTATTGCTTTACTCAAAGTAGGAAATTGCGTTTCTTTATTTATTTAGTACATGACTTACAGCTATTAAAAACAGTCAAAAAGAAACCATAATCATTAGAAAGCCAATTACAAGTTTTCAAGAAACATAAAACACTATAATCACGATATTAATTTGAAAATTTGCATAGTTTTTTGTCAACAATTTAGATTTTAAGTTCATTCTGGCGTTGTTCCAGCCTGTTGCTGGTGTTGTTAAATTAAACAGGTTGATTAGGTACACGGCTTAGATTAAGTAGAACCGTAAATGTATCTTATCATATTAACACCAGTGATAAAAAAGTGATGTTTGTAGTTTAATACCACAATGGATGAAACCATAGTTGTCTTGAAAAAATACAATTCAAGTGTGTTTATTTCTTCTTATTTCATACAAATTATTCATCAATAAATAGCAACCAATTATAATAAAAAACTTAAAATATAAAGATTCGTTAGATGAATATAATTTGTTAAAAAAACCCATAAAGATATTGAGTTTTGTTAATAAATTAATATAATCTGCAATGAAAAGTTAGTTATTTGAAATTGTATTTCATATGTGCTACAACACAAAACTTACTTGGCATTTTAGACACTGTCTAATTTATTAAAAGAGTTAAGTACTTTTTCAATAAAAGAAATGAATACTACGCCCAACTTCTTTTAGTTTAAACCAAATAGATAATATATACTTCTTATACACCCTAAAACAAAGTAAGCGCTACAGTCCTACCTACTACATAAACTAGTGATGTGGCACAACACTTTGTGTACGTAGCAGGTGAGGTGTTAAGAGACACTAGAGACGCCGCGAGTGGGCGTCGAGTCGGCACGTCACTAAAACGCGCGTGTGTTCCAGTCATTATCACGGTAGCGAATGTCAGTAGGATTTTTTTTAATGGAAATGTGATGTATGTAATTGTAGGTATATTCGTATGATTTTTATGTATTCGTACGACATTGCTTATGGAAATTATGTATTTTTTTACGGAGCTTTCCGTTTTAGATTTTTGTCTTTTTGATGTCGAAAAATTTAGATCAATTTTTATTTTAGGGAATTCGCCTGCATTGACCTTTTTATTGACCAGTTTCTTGCGACAATAGTATAACTACATATATATTTTATTATTTATTTATTTTATTTATTTGACAGTCGTCCTAAATTCTTCTTACACACAAATCTTTTCTCTTTTAATCAATATCAAACAAACACTTATTCTAAATTTGCATAATTCTAAAAAGTATTTATTTATTAAAATTAACTATTTTTCATGCAATCTCTTTCGATGCATAGCAAATGAAACGAAACGTTCTGTGAATAAATGGCTAACGAAAATAAATAATAGTTTAACTGGTACATTCATAACCTACAGTTTATTCAAGAAACCGTTTAAATTGGCGTTGGATCACGACTGGATTAAGTGAGGGTCGTTCTGTTAAATGGCCGCGGAGTTTGAGGGCTTAAAAGGTCCGATAAAATATCGGAGGATTTCCCTAATAGTAATTGGATGTCGATAAATCGTTATGGATTGGACCGCAGTATATAAAAAAATTTCAGTTTCCGCGAAAATGGTCGGTAAATTTTTACTTATTGAATTGAAGTACCTTTCAGCATTCTCGAGGAGGTTATTAGTTCAAAGCTGAGCATGAGCAATTACCAATTAGAATTTTCCAGTTATATTTAAGTCAAGTTTATTTTTTACTCCCTGAGACTAAATTGCACAGGCAAATATATAAATTACAATAATAATGATGCCAGTTCTTTTGCGTTGTGACAAGTGTGGCAAAACACGTAATGTCTTTTTAGTCTGAGATATTAAAAACCAGACTTTACGTACTTCTCTAAGTTTATCTAGGATATTGATTGATTGACACCCTGTGCCTCGGACAGTTATCGAAATTTTTGTCAGTCGTTACTTCCTAAGATGACTGTCAAAAAAAATTAAGTTAGCAGAAAGTGTCACTAATAGTCTGTCCAACGAGTATCATGTTGCAAAGTAATACGCCTGGTTGGGTTTGAACTCACGACGGTGGTCGAAGCAATTACCACTGGGTCAACAAAAAATCATCATCTACCTAGCCTTTTCCCAACTACGAGTATATTGGGGTCGGCTTCCAGTCAAGCCGGATTTAGCTGAATACCAGTATTTTACGAGAATCGGCTGCCTACCAGACCTCCACAACCCCTTAATTGGGGTAACACGGTACTTCATAGCAAGACTGGAGATCAGATTTACTGGCTTCTGACTATTCGTAACGACTGCCAAAGATCTACAAAGGACAGCCGGGACCTACGGCTTAACGTGCTCTGCGAGGCACGGAGGAAACTCGTTATGTTAAGATGGTCACCCGTCCACAGACCAACCCCGGCAAGCGCTGCTTAACCTTGTAGGTTGACCCGTGCGGCTGTTACTATCTAGCCACGAATGCCTATTATTTATTATGTTTTTGTATAAAATAAGGAATTAAAAATCTTATTTCAACCAATTAATTTTCATTAACTCTTCTACAAAAATCGCAAGTCACAGAAAGGTGTTGAAATAATGTCTTCGAGAATTTATACTGTGCAATAAATCCGACAAGAACTCTCTGGGATTAAGTGGCTACCATTTCCCTTAAGAGTCTTATCTCGCGGCAGCCATTTTCTGAAGACATATGCTGGTAATTGAATTTAAAATTGGAACTGTTGGGTTATTTTTATTTTTTTAGAAATGTTTGACGGATCAATGAACTGTGTAGATAGTAAATTGGGATTGTAAATTATGATAGGGTCGCGCTTGACCTCTATGTCGCCTGATGGTAAGCGATGATGTGATCGACGGTGGGGCAAGCTTGCCAAGAAGTAACCTATTCACTCTTGAATTAAAGACTCTTTAAGTTGTAGCTGTCAGGAAATAGGCTCCGGTAGGGAATTCCACTTCTTAGCTGAACGCACAATGAATGTGTTCCCAAAACCATTTTATAGTGGAATGTCCACCATGGACCAGTGGTACATCACTGTACGCTTGTATGATGTAACGGGCTTGGTGGCATTCAGTTATGCAATTCCGACACTCACGCCTCGAAATGCAACCGGTAGAAAACCGAAAGGACTGGAAATGCTTTTTGTCCTAAACGAAGTTATTGTTATCGGTTTTCATCACATTTGTGTTCTTCCAAGGTTAGACGAAAGTGTACTTCTAATACCTACACCTAGGTTTCCACAGTGATAAATCCTAGGTAACTTAACGGCTAGGCACAAGTCTAGACTTCAGGTTACTACTGAGAAATTCCTCGTAAAAAAGCCAGGATTTTCAGGCCAGTAATAGAAAAATATTTGTAGTTACTAGCACTTTACCAGCGACTTCGTTCGCGAGACTATTTTTGTAAAAACTTTAACATCTCTTAAACCATATTTTAGGGTAAGTTATGAAAAAGTAATAATAACAGCTTTTGCAATTCATTTAGATTAGAATTTGTGTCAGTGTCAAGTAAACCCAAGAAATAATATTCTCCCATACAATTTTTAACACCCTGTCCAATCGTTTTATAGGAATAGTTTGGAAAACGAATGATGAAAACTTTTTTTATTTTTGCCCAAGGAATAAAACACACAAGTTGTATTTCTAAGGCCTTTTTTTAGTGGTCGCTTACATCATAAATGGAAGCCTTTTATTGTCGTTCTTAGATCCAGTAGTTTCGGCTGTGCGTTGATAATATAATTATGTCAGTCTGTCATTTTCTTTTTTTATATAGATACGTCGTTCTCTCAGATTTTTAAGAAAGTGAAATCACTTATTTGGCAAAAAAAACTGTTCAAAGAGGCAAAATAATAATGAAGAGGAGAAAGTTGCTGGATACGCAAAGCGACCGTCTTTTTAACGAGCGCGCCATTGAAAGTGCTAACTCCTAAATTTTGTTTAGGAGTAGATAGGAAGGTGTCTACAAAAATTAACTAAAATATCGAGAGGTGAATTTTTTAGATTATTCAGACTAGTTTAATTTTTGATGAAGTACCGTGTTACCCCATTTAAAGGGTTGTGGAGGTCTGGTAGGCAGCCACTCCTCATAAAATACTAGTATTCAGCTAAAATTCGGCTTGACTGGAAGCCGACCCCAGTATGGTTGGGAAAAGGCTAGGGAGATGATGATGAGACTAGTTTAATTTCTATCATATTAATATTATAAGAGCGACGGATGACAGGACAGAATGGTGAAAAAATGTGGTGGACCGACCTCAAGTAGGTAATATGGCATAAGGACAGGAAGAAGAAGAATACTGTAAGAGCGAAATTTTTATGTATGTATGTATGTGTTAATTATTACTCTTTAAAGCTCAAACGTTTGAACGGATTTACATGTCCATTTTGTTAGTTTCAATTTGCCTTGCCTTAAGAGGGCCCTTCCCGATCTATCTATCCTCAACTAGAGCATGGTTTAAAAGGCTTCAAAGTTCGTTCAACGCAATCTAACGCAATTATTGACAAAGAGGTAACACGAAAAAAGAGACCAAGAACCGAACGCTCTGTTGGCTTTGGTCACTTTGCCTTTCACTCGAATATTTCACAAAAACTTGTTCCAGGAAAAAAGTTTATTTAAAAAAGGTTATTTTATTTTTAAGTTAGGTGGTTAGTTAGCTTGTTGTGTCGAAGGCCTCCCTCTATCTAGCTAAAAAAATAACTATGTATGACCAAAGTTTATGCAAAATAGTAGATTTCGAGATTTTAGAGGTCTTTATGTAACTAGTTAAACAGCAATACATCAGCTATTTGATTTCAATAGGAACCTGAATACTACAAGATATTAATATATCCAAAATATCTAGAAAAAGATGTGTAATAAGTAATAACGTCATAATCACATAAGAGCGCTTGTATGAAAATTAATCTCGGGTTGGACACTCTTAAATCAGGAATAGCAATTTTTTATTGTACACAGAATTTATGTCTTAAGTTTATGTTAAAGGCGTGGGTGGGGTGTGAACTATTTGTCGTACTTGGTTCTGTGGAGGTATTAAGTAGGTACAAGCCTTTTATAAGCCATAGTTTAAAAAAGATACATGTTCTTCCTACGGTTATCTAGGTTCATACATAACCTACGTCTCTTGTCAGTGAGACAAAAATGGCAAACTTAAATTCTTTATTGTAAACAAAAAAAAAAAACACTTATATAGTAAGTAAAATTTTTTAGATGTATAATTATAAGTAGGATTTTAAAATAGTTTTTATAAAAGTGGTTATACCAACAATCTCTCTCTTTGTAATATTTTTAAACATATATAATGTTAATGTAATGTATGTATATTTGTGTTCTTTGTTTGTGTCTGCCTAAATGTACATTTGTAATTTGTAGTAATTCACTTGGGAAAGATTTCTTGAAATAAAATAATTATATTACTATTATTAAAACTGCATTGGCAGTAAGTATAGTACCTACGATTCTTCGAAACTTCCACTTAATCGAAGCAATCAACATGACAGCTGCGAGTTTCAATAAAAAGCTTAATCGATAGTTGTCAACGTTGACAGTTCATCGGCTGTACTATGGAAATTGACTCACAGACAATTAATCCAGAGGGGGTTGCCGCGGTCACTATTAACAATGTTTTTAGTGCATTCAACGATAAAAACTATGTAAACTTTTTTTTTTTTTTTTTTTTTTTTTTCTTTTCTTTATCTTGCAATCGGTTCGTGAACCATTAGCAGATTTTGTGGGAGTCGGTCAGCTGAAACTATGTAAACTGCTATTAAAATGTCACTGTGCTGTCATTTGTTTCAAAAAAGTGTTACCTAATTAATGTTTAAAAAAACGTCGTTTTGACTGATTTGATGTTTGAAAAGTGGTCTTTTTAACTTGTTCGTTAGTAAAGTGGTTAGTTGTCCTGACTAAAAAAAAATATATTTTTTAAACTTACAAGTCTAATTTTTGCTCAGTTTCAAGGGACCACAAACTTGAGTTTATGGTTTTCGAAATAAACGGTCTTGACAGACTGACAGACGGAAAACGAAGAAATCCTATAAGGTTCCGTTCTTTCCTTTTAAGGTACGGAACCCTAAAAACCAAGTAGCTACCAAACTAACTAAATTATAAAAGTCATTGTTCAAAGATCTCACAACATCCTCCACACTCCACATCAGCGTGGAAACAATGGCAAAGATGCTCTACTTCATTATTCCTTAATGACGGGCTCCGCTAATGGCTGGTGGAGCATACTTCGAGGGGACAGGCCTCCATTGTGGCGTCACGCACCGCCATTGTTCCTGATGGCACGTGGAGTGTTGTTTGGAACTGGCTAATCTGACGGAATCTTGATGAGGTAAATAAGGGATGTATTTTTGTAGCTAGGATACTAGGTCCTTTTCGTTTAGTAGCTTTCGTTGCCATTAGAATGCCGCTTACCTATATGTTTTTCCACCAAAATTTATCTAGTCGGATTTCTTGGTCAATTAGCCGATGACTTCTCTTATTTCAGGGAAGCGAGTTTCTGCTGTTTTTTTTATTTTTGTTTCGGGCGTGTCGGAATTTTACTGAATAAAACTACACCTCTACTTCATTATTCCTTAATTCATGAATCCCCAACCGGTCCTTGTACCGGTTATTGTTTTACTATTGTGTCTCGTTTTGTGGGTATGTGATAGGTTAATGACGGGCTCCGCTAATGGCTGGTGGAGCATACTTCGAGGGACAGGCCTCCATTGTGGCGTCACGCACCGCCATTGTTCCTGGTGGGACAGGCGTGTTGTTTGGAACTGGTTAATCTGAGGGAATCTTGATGAGGTGAATAAGGATGTGGTGTAAGAAATTTTGTTGAAAATCAAATCCTAATAATATAATATTATACGAGTAAGTAAATGTGAAAGTTTGTGAGAATGGATGTGTGGATGTTTGTTACTCTTTCACGCAAAAACGGCAGGACCGATTTGGTTGAAATTTGGTATGTGGTTAGGTTATACCCTGGATTAACTACTTTTTACTTTTTATTCCGGTCAACAGGAAAAAAAAATGAAAAGTAATCTTATTTATTCTTCGATTTTGTTATTTTTGTTATACTGCTTTTTATCAACACACCACGCGGGCGGAAGCTAGTTACCTATTATATGCAAATATTTTATTGATGTACTAAGAATCCGTTTGAACATAATTTGCTTTTTTTCAATCGTATATTTGATATTTATTTGCATACTATACTCATGGTTTTCACGAAACAATTATTTGATGATTTTCTATATCAAAAAACGTAAAGGGCAACTGTAGAAGCTCATGTGGAAGTTAGTTTGTAAACGTGTGATACTCCCTCTAGCTGGACAGACAAAAAACACTATCCCACACAAAAAATACTCTTGTATCGTGAGTGCGCTCACAGATATGTTAATCCACATGCCCGACACACACAGAAACGGAAAAAAAGATCTGTAGGCTATACGTACAAATATAATTTGATCCGTGCGGAAATCGATCCTGCGACACGAATCGTGGAAGCCAATCGTTCTTAACACTTTGCTAACCATGCCGTAGTTATTTGACGATGTCGTCAAAAAAATAAAATTAAAAAGAAATATTGGAAGCCGTTGCCCAGCAGTGGGTCCTCCCGCTAACAACTTGTTAACAGTATCTAGTGGTCAGTTAATACGGTAACAATCAAGCCTTCCCGCTGGGTAAGTGAATCGATCACCCTTAAACTCATTTCGACGCGTTGGTTCACACCTACCGGTCAGTGAACTCTCCTAATTCCTAAACCATACATGGTCAATAATTTCAACAGTGTCTGTAAACCTAAAATAAGTTTTGAATCTTTAAACTATGGTAAATAAACAAGAGAAAAAGGGTAGTAACATAAGTTATAGTTTATATATGGTCTATCGGTTTAGGTGGTTAACTAAAGGTAAACTATCTTGGTATGTCTTTTTATATTAAAAAGGTCGTATATAATATACACAAAGATTATTTAAATTTAGTTTATAAGCTAACATCGATTTATTATATTACTACAGGATTCCTAACTTAACTAAGGCCTACTGTCCACGGAAGCGTAATTTCATAGAAGATATAGATAGTCTATGAAGCTACGCGTTTGTGGATAGTATGGCTTATGTAATCCATTTAGTCGATCCCAAAAATGACATCCAGTACCAACAAAAGCACTAAAAGAGCAGTTAATTATGCCAACCCGTAAAATCATAGTTCCAACCAAAACGGTTTATAATGGCATTAAAAACAAAATTATCCGCCCTTTTAATGTTCCACAAAATTATCAAACTTTTAATAGCTGTAAGAACTCAGGCAACCAGTCAACATGAGCTTTGCAGCCCGCATTGTTTCACTAAAATTCTATGCAACTAAAGCATTTATAGAGTTTTACAGGTGTCTAAGTAAAATGGTTGCTGCCAGTTAACATAGTTATGAATGCCTTTGCTAACCACGGTTTGTGACATTCGTTTAAAACAAAAATGGCAGTTTCGTTAAAATATAATTTACTAACAAACAAGATTTTAAGTGCTGCAATGGCATTTGTATTAATTCTCAGTTATATGAATTTGAAATTTTATTTTCGTAGGAGGAAAATCGTCAGGTGACTTCTGCTCTAGGGTGAAGCGAAAGGGCTTATCACGCCGGGGTTTTCCTTTTAGAAGCGAACCCGTGCCCCAACAGGCTTCGACCCTGATAGACCCATGGGTCAACGGCTCGGATTCGGTCCGGACGATTGTCGAATGGCCGGACGGCGACCTACCCTTTGCCCACCATCCGCAAGCCCACGCCTGTGTGCTTGCGGATGGAATCCGAAGGCGGCTTTGGCGTGAGGAACTCCATTCCCTCACGTGGTCCGCCCACCTCCAACTCTACCATGGAATTTCAGATTAAAACCTAATTAATTTTGGCTTCTTTGAAACGGAATAAATAAATGACAGCTGCAAATTATGTCGAAATTTATTTAATTAACATTATTTAACTTCATTTTGTTGTAAATCGGTGAATGCTCGGTTTGTGGTGCGTTTTCTCGAAACCACATTACCAAATAATGTACTCGTACTAACGTTATTTGGTAACACATTTCAGTGTTGCCAACGTGCCCGTATGAGCTTTCAATTAATAGGAAAGCGGCCGAATTGGATTAGCTACTGGATTTAACTGGTAATTCTATTGGTCGTGGTCTGGCCTCGTTTCGTGATTGTTATTTACCTTATGCTCTTGATAAAGCGCTGAACAGTAATTTGATTTGGGCATGTCAAGTCTGGATGTCTAATATGTCGTCAAAATGGGACAGTAATTTAAATGTACTGAAAAGCTTGCTTTTCAGTACATTTAAATAGGTAGGTAGGCCTCCCACAAGGTAGACCGATGACTTGGTGAGAGTTGTGAAAATCTGATGGATGTAAGCCGCACAGGATCCCTATCAGGAGTCCTATGTCCAACGGTGGACATTTCGGCTGCAATGATGATGATGAATTAACTACTTGTTCATAAATGGTTATAAATACAGCAATGTTAAAGAAAACATAAAACGAAAAGAATCCAATAAATAATAATTAATAGCAAAAAATAGAATGACGTACCTTGAATATAAAGTTTATTTGAACTTACAATTCCAAATCAATACAACAAATGAAACATATTTAGAAAAAAAAAGCACGTTGACAAACGATATATTTTTTATTCATTTTATTTCATAACATAACGTTTGGAATATAATTATAACGTTTTGTATATTTTTTGTAGGCTACCCGCAATCGAGTGATTTTTTTTGTGTTATGTCATTCAGTTCGTCAATGTTGCCGCTATTATTCCTGATGCTCGTCCACTTAGTAAAGAGGCACAGAGAACTTAAAATGCAAAAGCAAGCATAGCTATCTCGAGACTTAGGGCACCCCGAGTCGGACAGGTTAGGTTAGAGGGGATAGCGGGGTCTATAGAACGAGCGATGCGAGCGAATACAGACTCCGCCATCCCTTTCGAGGTTATTTTTCAAACCTTTCAGAAGAAACCCCTTTGTCAAAGGAGTTGGTGAAACATTAGCGAAGAGCAAGACAGATTATGCTGCTCAACGGCACTTCAAAGTGAGTAAACTTCGCAGCAACAATGCAGTAAATACAAATTGAATTACATAGCAATGTTACTGTTTTCATGTACAATACATTATTATATTGTACTCCTTGTATAAAATAATAACTTCAAAGTGCACTCCCTCATAAAATGGCTATAAAAATAGCTGGTCCGATTTATTATTTAACGATCGCATATTTGAGTAACGACATAGGGATGTGACGAGGGTTTGATGTTTCATGTCGATTTTTATAGCATTTTTGTAATTTATCTTATACTCTGATTCACTTACTTTTCTTTGCAAATAGTCTACGTTGTTGTTACACCAATACTGTAGGTCTACTACTACATCGAGGCTACGTCTCTGCTGTGTTTGGCTACGTTGTTGCTACACCACTGCTATGGTAGGCTACGTCGTTACTACGTGTCTGTTGTGGTAGGCTACATCTTTGTTACGAGACTGCTGTGGTAGGCTACGTCGTAGCTACGCTACTGCTATGGTAGGCTACGTCGTTGCTACGTGTCTGTCGTAGTAGGTCACCTCGTTGCCACGTCTCTGCTGTTGCAGGTTACGACATTAACACTGCTTTAGTAATCAAGAGTTTACACATTTGTGAATGCACCTTCGATACCGGAGGAATTCCTACCGAGTGGCAACGATTTAACAAAAACGAAACAGGAATAACCGTGCTACAGCAGTTTATTAAAAGAGTTCAAAACATGTTAGAAAATTTTTACTTTACTCACGATTATAATTTAAAACTGAGGTTGGATTATAACATTTGTATTTCATTCTCAATATTGTAAATAAGAATTGCTGTTTTTTTTTACGACACAGTCGATCGTTATAGTTGTCAATTTAAATTACATGTAAGTAGGTACGCTCACGACCCTATTCTGAACCAATATGTTTTAATTTCAATCAATCAATCAACAAACAAACTTCAAACTTCTATTCTTATTTAAAGAATTATTTTACAGTACTTTACTTTCTCATTATATTCTAACTTACAAAACGAGTATTAAAGCATATGAAAACTCATTTCAAAAACCAATTCATCAAACATGAGTTGTTATTTGTCTTAAAACCATCAATATCCTGTCTGTTACTGTCAATGTTGTAACAAGTTGTGGTTCAAAACGAGTTGTAAAAGCGACCTAGTCAATAAAAGCGTGTTTATTTGTTTTCACTTCCACTACTCATATATTCGTTTACATGTCATGCAAATCTAAAGTAAAGCACGTTATTAATGCTCTAGCCCTCTCAAATAAAAAAAATAGATAACGCGCTTTAAAAAAAAAGGCACGTGTGTCTAGAGTCGGATTTTTGAGAGGGTTGAAGGAAATGGAAGAGTTCCTACTCCTCGGTGGAGATTTTTACATGCAAGTGTGCAATAAATAACGTATTCTTTATGTTTCTTGTAATACTTACGTTTTAAATTGCCAAATCAGCAATGTTAGGCATCATGTTGCGACATTGTCTGTCTTATACATTATGTTTTATTATATTTACAAAGAATAAAGCCCGACGTCGACGACGCGTAGTAGTAAGTCTGAAATGCCCACTTGCTCCACCCTAGAGAGTCATATAATGATATCCCGAGCAAAAAAAATATCTAATTAGGTAAAAGATTTAATCAATTGGACCACCATGATCCAAATTAGATCCGAAGTACTATTGTTATTTATCATTATTAACATCTAACACAAAACTACCAAAACCTGAAGAAAAATACCGAGGAACACCTTGATTTTAAAAGCTTTCCTTTAGTAGTTTCCCAAAGAATTCCACTCAACATAAAACATTTGATACGAGGCCAAATAGTCGGCATTCCAAAACACATAACAACAGAGAAGTAAAAACGCACTCAAATGTATATGGTTCATAAGTCAGGATAGCTCTTTTAATTATGACGAACCTTACTTTAGTTATAGCCTCGTTTATTGGCTTTTTTGGCGGTTCGAAGTTACTTTTGTGGTGTCATAAAAATGAGAAGTAATAATGGGTACGTAACTGTTGGGTATCGTTGGATAGCCGATTTGTTATCGTCTTTTTTTGAGGTGTCCACCTATCTTATTTGTAGTTACAAATTATGATCAAGAAAATTCGTTTACTCTGTATGGATTGAAGACGACTGTTAGACTTTAAGGGCCTGTTTCACAATGTCCGAGTGAGACACTACTCACTGAATAAATTCAAAAATGTGACAGAATTTGTATGAAATTATCTGTCAAGTAAGATACTCGAAACTTAATCACAGGTGGTGAAACAGGCCCTAATTATAGTTTTACTGACGTTAGTCATGGTAGATTTTAGCCTTTAGCCCACCTGTGTCATTTATTGTGCCCTTGCGTGCCATGGCCGCGGTAACCCTTTCGAATAATCCCATTCAGCTGCTGCTCTGTGGCTGAAATATTCTTGGTGGTCAGCTCAAGTGTTAGTGGAAGCCTTAAGCGCTGGCCACACAGAAAAGACGTAAGACGCAGACCGGGCGCGGGCGCGCGCAAAAGTACCAGCGTTGCGCCCGCGCCCTGTCTGTTCTGTATGTTTTGAGTCGTGACGCTTCTATACATTTTGTATGAAAGAGACGCGGTAGAGACAAATGCCCGCGCCCCGTCTGCGTCTTACGTCTTTTCTGTGTGGCCAGCGCTTTAAAGCTAATATTTGATTTTGAGCGATTAGAAATAATATACAGCCCGAAATCAGCAACTGCTGAGGAACTACCCGGATCAGACCAGATCTGGTCGGAGAATCCTCCCTTTTTCAACGGAGATTCATGGGATTCTTTCCGACAGCCACAATGTGTTAAAACAATTTTTTGAAAATACCTTCTTGCCTTAATCCTGACTGCGACAGTCTTTACACGACCTTTAAAAGACGTGAAGACGAAAGAATGGATTGAAAATAACCTAAACAATACCTAAATTGAATTTTCAGTAATCCGATAGAGCGAGCAATATGGTTTACCAATTTTAAAAGTTAACTTAATCCTTGTTTACTAAATCGGTTCCAATTTCCTAAGTCATTTATATTGCTACTCTTGACTTTTTTATCCGAAAAAATTACGTTGCGTTGTTCTAGATAGTGGGTGGTGGTGTGTTCTCACAAAAAGAATAGATTTTTTTAGGAATTTTGATGAAGACTATATTCTTCGGTCATCATCGTCATTTCATACGAAGATCGTCCACTGTTGGATATAGACCTCCCACAAATGTCGACAGAACGAACGGTCCTGTGCATCTTGCATCCATTGCAATCCTGCGACTTTCACCAGGTCATCGGTCCACCTTGTACAAGCCCTTGCTGTGTTTGCGCCTGGTCCTAATGGAGAAACTTAATGCCTACGTCCAATAGTGGACGTCTTTCAGCTGAAATAAATATGATGATGAAAACACGTGAGAAATCTTCCCACATTAGCTACTCCACGCCAAATAGTATTAAATATTAATAAACTAGTCTTCGACTGCCCTTCTTCTTCGAGAAAGTTTGTGTCGAACAAAATTGGGTGCACTGTCTGTCAAGATCGATTTAATACAGCCACGCTACAAAGTTTTGTAAGGAACGACACGGGCAACGGTGTTTTATTGAGCGAAACTTCGAGGGCGTACTGTACTTTCACAAAAACAATACACTTACTTAGAAGTAAAGTGGTTTGGACGCACAAAGGTACTTTATTTCATTTGGATTATACTGTTAGTGGAAGTTTGATAACTCAGTTATGCTCGTCTTTTTATTGATGTGATTTGATTTCAGATGTAGTTTCTAAGATTTTGTTTCGTACTTCATTTCGATCGTCAATTAGTTGGATATTGACATGGTTACTGATGTAATTTTAACGAAATACTTTGACATAGTGTTTGAAGTCTGAAAGTGGCGGCAGTGACTGAAAATTTGGAAGGGATCTTGTCTCGGTACGGTCATGTGAAGAAGATGAAACGTATGATACTAAAAGAGTTGGGATTATGATCTCATCATCAGCATAGGGGGGGGGGGCAACAAAAGTTGTCATGCCGATCTGATTCAACATTGTTAGTTCGCCTGAATAATTTGTGTAAGGGAGGTAGTAGTAGAAGGTGCATGGTGGGCAGGAAAGGAAGGCATTGACATTGACCACAAACGGCCGATGAATGTATTTAAAAAGAAGGCCTTTGTCTTTGCATTTAAGGCAAAAAAAAACTAAAACAAAACACAAAGCTAAATAACTTCCGTTTTTGCTAAAAGGTGACTTGGAAAAACTCTACTCTAAAACTCAGTGGAGAAAAATAACCTGAAATGTGGGTAGGAAAACAAATGGGAGTGATGCATTTAAAAAACTGAATATTATACAGAATATTATGAAGTATTCATTTATATGTTCCTTTCCAACAAATTGCAATTTTGAGTCACGTAGGTTATTACAATTATAAGAGTAATAAAGAAAAAATTAACAAAAGCTGCATTGTGTTCGTTTAAACAAGCAAAATCTGATTTTGATCACAGAAAAATTGCATGAAACAAAGCGTACATAAAGTAGAAAAAAAACCGACAAAAACATTGTACGTTTTAAAAAATATAAAGAGCAATATAAAAGCGTAACACAGTGCAGCATTTACCGGGCAAAGTGGGTTAATATGTGGAATGTCCTCGGATGCGCGGGGAGCCGGACAAAGAGTCTCGCTTACCGCATTCAACTAGCTTGCTGGCCAGTTTAATATGAGACTAGAGTTTGTTAGACAACAATTTAAACTAAAGGAAGATTAATTCTTTGGATGAAGAACGAGCCGAACGAGAACAAAAGAGATGACAGCAAAACCGTAGGGTCCAAGCAGAGTCGAAACCTCTGGGGCCATGCGTTGACTTCTGAAAGAAAATCCCGATCCATGGAACAAAGGCAAAGAAGGAACAAAGGAGTGGGTTTTAGTTAGAAAAAGTCTGATACGACCTCTCGATGCGCCCAAGAGCGGGAGGAGTCATTTTGATGATATTCCACCAAAAAGCCTTCTGGTTTCCTTAAAAAGGAGACGCGCACTTGGACCCTTTGACCTATTTATGTTTCGACCCCGAATGGCTTAAAAATGTAATTACTTACCAATGATTGGCATTGGTAATTACTGCTGCCAGTCTTTAGCGCACGTTTTCGGATGACAGCGATGTAGAGGAGTACTTCGACGTCAAAGTGTATTTTGTATGTTTATATGATGTGTATATAGTTGGGTTTAGTATAAATACTTAGTTTAGTTAATATTTAAAGAAGAACGGTCACGTCCCATATAAAAAAAACCCAGACCCGACAGAAAAGTGACATATCTCAGTTTTTTTGTTATTATTTATATAATATAGTTTTTATATTCGAAATCAATGGCTAACACCAAAATATTGCCTTATGTTTTTGTTCAGGGTTTACACTAAAAAAATACAAAATGCCTACTTATCTACACAATTCTTAATGTATGTAACTAAATGACGATAAATAGTTATGGAATGTATCCAGGAGATCTGGAGATACAGCTGTATTATATAATTTTTGAACTCCTAGTACAACATTAGTACAACATTAGTACAACCTAGTACAATCATCTAATGGAGGAGCTCGTAGCTAGATAATAACAGCCGCATGGGTCGATCTTCAAGGTTAAGCAATGCTTGCCAAGGTTGGTCTATGGATGGGTGACCATCAGTTTCCTCCGTGCCTCGGAAAGCACATTAAGCCGTAGGTCCCGGCTGTCATTTGGAGATCTTTGGCAGTCGTTACGGATAGTCAGAAGCCAGTAAATCTGACTCCAGTCTTGCCATGAAGTACCGTGTTACCCCAGTTAATGGGTTGTGGAGGTCTGGTAGGCAGCCGCTCCTCGTAAAATACTGGTATTCAGCTAAATCCGGCTTGACTGGAAGCCGACCCCAATATAGTTGGGAAAAAGGCTAAGCAGATGAAAATCATCTAATGACTTACTGACTAAAAAATTCCACCCCGTTCCTTTTTGCCTCTGGTACTGGGGTCAGAGCATGCCCTTCTGGATTCGCCCTCAACTTAGGATTAATTAAAATTGTCATATTCGATGATTCAGATCGGATTATTCCACTAATTCGTTGACGCCAGTTCGAGCTTATATCGGTGATTAGTTAATACATCCCATAACTACTTACTTTTCTACGTCATTTAGTTACATAATATTTACGAATTGTGTCGATACGTAGGCATTTTGTACTTTTTTAGTGTAAAGCCTGAACAAAAAACATAAGGCAATATTTTGGTGTTAGCCATTGATTTCGAATATAAAAACTATATAATATGATTATATAAATAATAAGAAAAAAACTGAGGTATGTTACTTTTCTGTCGGGTCTGGGTTTTTTTTGCCTGTTCTTCTTTGATAGTAACTAACTTAACTTTGATATGTATGTATAGCAGTTAGTGTTCTGTGAAATTTGCCTACCCCATTATACAAAAGGTGTGAGTTTATCTGGGTCTGAACCGGAAATATTACGGAGCTTTGTAACCGAGACTGAAACTATCGGATATCCGAAATTTTAAAGTACTCATAACCGTAACCGAAACCGATTAAAAGCTACGGTTGAAAGCGGCGTCTAAATGACAGGTTACGGATAGTTGCGTACATATTATAAACCGACATTTGTCTGCATTGCAATATTGTTATGGACAGATTTTTTAAAATATAAAATATTTAAAATTTTGCCATTCTGGAGTTTAATTCTTTTTCCTGGTTTATGATTATGTTTCCTATAGCCTTTCGGGTCTTTAAGTTAAGAGTTTTTTAGTTACTTTTAAGTAAACGAGCTCTATCGTCGGCGACATCCCTTAGCATTGGGAGACTTACACGTTAATGAATCTTAAAATGATGATCACATCGTTGGTTAAAATCTGTCTGCAGCTTTACCAGATTTTCATATTTTTAAATTAATTATTATGACTTTAATTATAATCCATTTTATGTTTTAATTACACCTAATTAAAAACAAAATAACCACACAAATGAACAGTAATAAACTGCTAAAACTATAATAACGCATAACAACTGGTCAATGTAATAGAATTACCAATATTTATTGCTTTCCCTGTTCGCTGGAACAATGAAACGTTAATCATGCCTGTATTTTAAATATATCGATGTTTTACGGTTTTCACGCATAATTTCGTGGTTATTCCACGAATCTGATTATATTTTAATTTAATATTTTGCAGATAATTTATTTATGAATTTGCTGCTGAAATGTTGCAGTGTTTGATCTAATAATGAAACAATTGTGTTAATGATAGCGAAGGTTATTGCGCTTTACTATTATGAGAGCATACATATTAAACACTTTTTTGAGGTGGAAAATTATACAATGACTTCTCCTCTAGGGTAGAGCAAGAAGGAGGGTCAGACTGTTACTGCATGTTTTATACATATAGTGCGTCTAATGAAAGCGCGACCAGGAGTTTTCTTTAAATTTAATTGGCAACATTATTCAGCCGCAATTGTAGAAAAAAAAAATGTAACGTGTCAAAAGATGATTCTCCTACTAGTTAGTAATACCACATACAAAATGTTTGCATTTAACCTCTTTTTCTCAGGTCGCGCTTTCATTAGACGGACTATATAAACCTTCCTCTCAAATTACTCTATCTATTAAAAAAAACCGCATCAAAATCCGTTGCATGGTTTTAAAGATTTAAGCATACATAGGTTTATAGGGACAGACATAGCGACTTTGTTTTATACTGTGTAGTGATAAGTTCTGGCGGGCTGAGCAAAGGAAGTAAAAAAAATATTTTATTTGGCATCTGTCTTGCGACGCTGTAGTATAGTCTCTCAATACCAATAACCATAGGAACCCAGGCCCCTTAGTTTTTGCTGGCCTTCTCTTTGAAGTACGTGTGGAACACAACACGCCGCCGTAGGCGATTTGAGCTCGACCCGGGTCACCATTTCGCATGCGAAATTCAAATTTTGCAAAAGAAATAGTGTCACATTCGGCCTACCGTTACATAATAATGCGAGTTAATATAAATATGGCCGCCGCACGGAATGGATGAGTCGTGTCGCACACATTACTTAATAAAAGTCATCGCCACGTACCTACTCCGGTTCGCGTGTTCGCGTCGGTTATAATTATGATACGCATTTCCAGGTTTATAATTCTAATATTACTGTGGTTTTTGGGAATAAAAAAAGTTGATCGGTTAGTACTTTCCGGGGCAGTCAGCCTTTCGTTTTTAAACAACTGCACGAAGAGTTAAATATCTTTTCTTTAACGTGGGAGATCATCAAAATTACCGGCGGAGGGCGTGTCTGACTTCTACTGACTAAAACCCACTCCTGTTCCTTCTTTACCTTAATTCCAGGGTCCCGGGTTCTCTTTCGCCAATCCAGAAATAAAATGCAGTAAAATGGACACCATTTTCAAATTCGGCCTACCGTTACATAATAATGCGAGTGAATATAAATATGGCCGCCGCACGGAATGGATGAGTCGTGTCGCACACGTTACTTAATAAAAGTCATCGCCACGTACTCCGGTTCGCGTGTTCGCGTCGGTTATAATTACGTTACACATTTCCAGGTTTATAATTCTGACGTTCCTGTGGTTTTTGGGAATAAAAAAGTTGTTTGGTAAGTACTGTCTGGTGCAGTCAACCTTCGTTTTTAAACGACTGCATCAATGCGATCAACAAAATGACTTCTTCCGCTCTGAGCGGCGCAGAAGGGAGGTGTCTGATTTTTCCTGACTAAAACCCATACTTTTTTTTTTTTACGACATCATCTAGTCCCAAACTAAGCAGAGCTTGTATTATGGGTACTAGACAACTGATAAACATACTTATATATTTGTAAATACATACATATTATAGATAAATTACACACAGACACAGAACAAATGATCGTGCTCATCACACAAACATTTGTCCTGGGTGGGAATCGAACCCACGACCTCCGGTATAGCAGTCAGGGTCACTAACCACTAGACCAACAGGCCAGTCATCTGTTTCTGACCTGTTCCTTCTTTCCCGTAATTCCAGGGTCCCGGGGTTCTCTTTCGTCAACTCAGGCCCCAGTAGACTTGCAATAAAATAGTGTCACATTCGGCCTACCGGTACATAATGTATGCAATGATGCGAGTTAATATAAATATGGCCGCCGCACGGAATGGATGAGTCGTGTCGCACACATTACTTAATAAAAGTCATCGCCACGTACTCCGGTTCGCGTATTCGCGTCGGTTATAATTACGTTACGCATTTAGAGGTTTGCTTTTTTAATTCTGATGTTAATGTGGCTTTTTGGGGATAAGAAAAATAAAGGTTAAGGTGTTTCATTATTTTTTTCTGATGTTGTCGGGAAAACGGTTTATTCCAAAAATTCCCTCCGACATATCCCCAACAGTGGGATTCTTGCTTTTTATACAATTACATCTGGTGGGGATTGTTACTTTTTTTTTTCAAAATCCCCACTAGGCTGACGTTGACGGCTGAATTTAGTCAGCGGGGATTTCTGGAAAAAAGTCTAATCCCCACCATCGGACTGTAATATGAAGAATGTGATTTCTGCAATAAACCAAAAAAACGAAGGTTGATTAATGGAAGACTTCAATATCTAAAAACACCATGAATTAAAACGTTTACTATTCTTATGGAAAAGACTGGCACGACTACCATGCAAAAACGGCATCATCACACCCATATTTTCATTCGAGTAGTAAACGCAGTTCTGACCATAATGACATTCTAGAGGAAACTAGATGATGAAAACAAAACACCTAGCGCTGTCCTTTGAGACCAGCAAGTGAGGCCAGGCTACTGAGTCTGTTATTATGTTTCCGTCGGCGGTAAAGCTAATAACATGCTGGAGTTGCTTACGGTGAGACGAGCTACGTATTCTGTGATAAATTAAAAATAACATTAGTGCTTCCGACGAAATTTCGATCAAGCCAAGCAAGCATAACCAAGCAAGCCGGGCACTCATGCTAAGAAAACGAGCCAGCCAAGCCTAGACAACCACTAACCAAGACTAGTACGCATAGGCAGACGCCCCTTCCTCCTTCTCTAAGTCTAAAGGGATTATGGATGGGGGAGTTGGCCGTGAAATTATGTGTAGAGAAGTATTCAAATCTTCTCCACCTCTGGGTGCAGTGAGAGGCAGTATCAGACTTTAATGGGCCAAAACCCATCATTGTTTCTTCAGTTACCCTTTGCGTTCAAAGGCTTTTGTAACTCTTTCAAACAATCTTGCTGCTCTAAGATCTTGAAATTCTCTTCTTCTGCCCTTTGAGACCAGCAAGTCTAATGACCAGGCTACTGAGTCTGTTATTATGTTTCTGTCGGCGGTAAAGCTAATAACATGCTGGAGTTGCTTGCGATGAGAAGAGCTACGTGCTCTGAGGTAAATTTAAAATAACATTAGACAACATTTCGATCAAGCTAAGCATACATAACCAAGCAAGCCATGCGCCCAAGGTAAGCCAAGTCAAGCAACCAAGTAAAACAAACTGAGCCAAGCCAAGCACGTATAGGCGTAAATACGGTCCTCCCGCCGTGAAATTATGTGGGAAGTCTTCAAATAACTACCCTCGCTCTCGTTGGAGTGAGAGGAACTGTCACATTTTGTAAAACACACCATTGTTACTTTAGTTTCTGCTTGGGTGTCGAGGAAAAATCATAGCACTAGTTAGCACCACTTAACTGTCAGGTCTTTTTCTTTGAAAAAGCACACATGATTTTAACATCGCACGTTTGAAGTTGACGTTGATCTCTAAATAATGTCATTAACATAAGCGTATTGACAGGTGCCCAGAACTGACGGCTCAGTGCTACCACGTGTGTTCTTTCCGCGGCTTCGATCGGCAGAACTGTCCATTTTGGGGAATCACTTCTTCCAGAGATTGATTACAAATCCTACAAACGGACCAATTGCTCAATCAACCATATTTTGTGATTTCAACGCATTTATAAATATCGAAACTCTCCTAAAATAACCCAAAACAGGTACATTCATATCAATTCAGGCGAACTCCACATTCGTCTTTGAGCCCATATTATTTAGCCTTGAAACATTTTTAAAGGGCACTCGCATATCCCAAGGGTTTTTAGGTTTTATATAAGCAAAGTTACGATTTTACCTTGTCGTCCTTTACAAGCCCGAAGCGCCTTGGGGAAGGGAAAATAATATTTTTTTTTTAATATTTGAACTAGAAATGGAGGGTGGTGTTGCGTTTGTAAAATATTTTAATTAATTGTTGTGTGTGTGTTTGATCTTCATCATCATAAACATTATCTGCATTAATTCAGCAGAAAGAATAGGTTACTTCTAGGCAAGCGTGCTCCATCGTCGGCCACATCATCGCTTGTCATCAGGAGAGATAGTGATCAAACGCGAGCCTATGTATAATAATAATAAAAAAAAAACTTCTGGATTTGGGCTCCCTAAACTATTGTCAAATCAATCGCTCCTGTGAGGCCATCGGCCATCACCAGGTCACTGGTCCACCTGTTAGGAAGCCTTCCATTACTATAGCTTGTGGTCCTATGTGGTCACCACTCCAGAACATTTCGGAACGTGCCCTGACACTACCACATACATAAGTTTGACGATTCTCCGCGCCATTTTGGTAAGCTTAGTCCTCCTACCTTTTGCCCATCTTTACGAGTATGTTCAATTCGATCGCGCAAAGAATCCTGCGTTGACCTCATCTTTATTTTTAATGCGATCAGGTAAGGTAATTTTTTTATACATCTCTCCATGGATTTAGTACAGTTAATTTCGTCACATAGTTTTCGACATTACCTATTTCCACTTACTTGATATTTTTGAGTTATAAGTGCTGCTTAGTCTAAATTAAAAATAGGTGCGCCTGCGTTCCATATTTTGAATATCTGTATTCGTATACGTTCCATATTGTGAATATCTCTATATTTATTTGTATTATGTACTATTACTTTTTTTCACACAATTCATCACCAACGTGAACCAATAACGATATATGTACGGGCCCGTATTTACGATTAACGACATCTCGAACCTCTGGAAACGAGTGAACAATTTACATTTATATTCTCCCGTCTAGACTCCATCAATACACGTAATGGCATTAATTCTGCCATTTGAAGTGACAAATCTGATAAACTTACTCAAGCGGTTAAAACTGGAATAGAAGAATTTGTGAAATTTTCATAGACATTTCTAGCAATATTTCTTTTTCTTTGAATAGAGTTGCTGCTTGAACTTCGAACTTACTGAAGACAGAAATACTTGTTGAGAAGAAATAATTTATTACTATTCATGAATTTCTAAAAGTTATGATTTCTAGAAGCCTAAATAAACTTAGTCCTAATCTAAAGTAAAGAAAATTAAGTAAAGAGTTAATTATCAATTTAAGCACTTCAGTGAACCAGACTATTTTTTTTACTGATTCCGATTTTCAATAAAACGTTTCAGTATTAAAATGTTACTTTTCTTTGTTCCAGGTGATTTCTATGCATCCGTGAAACGTAAAAAGTGCAGTGAAAAGCAGTGTATATAAAATTAACCAGTGTTAAGTGTCGTCCAAACGAATCGCGTTGTAATTAGGATCAAATTTTCCCAAAAATGTTATAATAAAACAAAGCGTGCGTTCATTGCTAGACGTGGGTTCCCTTCGACGTCAACACGAGGACTGCGACTAAACAGCGATGGCTTGGCCTGAGGTTGTGCGATGAGCCGGCCGAAGGGGAGGGGATGGACGAGCCTAGCGCCGCCAAGCGGCCATCTGTGCTGACTATCGACAGGGCTGCGTTCTTATTACTGAGAGTTAAGAGAGCCTTCAAGAAAAAGCGGCAGCAAAGGAAGGAGAAACAGTAAGTGATTTATTTAGTTGTATGATTAGTTTTTTACTATACGATGAATCATCATCAACTTCTTATCTTTGTGCCGTGCCATTAAAAGTCAGTGCAATACGTTTCTTTCCTGGCACCCGTCGCGACTGTGTTCTACTGTACAGTATACAGGGTTATTTGTAAAGCACTGACAACCTCTAAGACTGTATAACTGACATCATAAACAGCAACTATTGTTCTATGACGTTTTACAAAATAAAATGCATTTACCAAAAATCAACCCACAAGATTTCGATATTGTTTCTAACACATTTCAACTCTGTATTTTGCTGTACCTACCGACGCCTCCCGCGCACTTTTCTCACCCCTGCTCCCCTCGCTATTGTACTATCGCTTGCTTTGCAGAGACTTAGGACCATTCAAAATGTTCAATTTAAATATTTTTATTTTCGTATAAAACTATGATAAACTAAAATATGAAAAATTTATAAAGTCATAGAACAAAAGTAGTCGTTTATGATGACAGTAACATAGTCCGAGAGGTTGCCAGTGTTTTACAAATAACCTTGTATATATATAAATAATGTATTCCAAGCAAAGTTAATCAAGCCTCCTTGGAGTCTCCCCAGACTTTTCTGGGCTTAATTTAGGATACAGCACACGCCTCACATGGGAAAAGTTTCAGCCTGTTTCGTAAACTTGATGAAAGGCATCCCTCAGGCCTTTTTACTATATTCGGGCTCTTACGTGTGAGTAAGTATCGTGTTAGTTAATTGCTCCCTAGGGCATGATTTACTCTTCGGCAGAAGAATTACAGCAAATGTACTTAAAGCGATTTTATGATTGCGTGGCTTGGGAGCGACAAAGCTATAGAAAGCAAGTAGGTGTATAGTGACATAATAGTTTTGTTGTTGGGACCTAATTTTTCATTGCCATATTATACACCAAACATCTATCGTTGTTTATGTCTGATGTATTTAGAAGGTAAAAAAAAGAATATAAATATTACGCAGTTAAATTGAAATTAACCAGAATTTATACTATTCGTGCGTTATAGACAAAATTACCCATTACATATTAACAAAATGATATACAAAACGCACAAATTACATAATATATGATTGGTTGTTTTAGGAACAGGAACTTAAATACCGTGATCGCGTCTGTTTAAAATTTTAATGATTCCATATATTGTCCAGATTGTTATTTGAGCTATAAAACTGCTCCAATTTTTCATCAAAATGTGCACTAGGAATCAATTCATGAATAATTAAACAGCCACTGAACTTGACTCGAAAAAACTCGCCAAAATCTGTATAGTTTATAGATGCTCTTATTAATCGAGAGAATCCGGTTACTCCGTACTTAAGCTCTTAACGTCATCCTATCAACGATAATGATGGTCAAATAGCACTGTTTCTTATAATAATTTTGTATATTAATACAGATTACGAAGGACCAATCTACCCTCCTTCATTAAATAAAAACTAATTTGATCTCACGATCCATAAAAACGGCCCACGAAAAGAACCCCTAATTATCTTGACCCCAATCAGCCATAGTGTTCTCATTACACATTACCTGCAGATAATTCCATTTGCTTATACAAATGCAAATGAGGGTAGTTCGTAGTAAAGGCACGTACCACGTTTACTGAGCCCACGGACTGCCTACGTAAATCGTGAATACGGTGGACATATTGACGAGGGCGATGTACATTGCTTGCCCGCAATGTTGGTATTCTTTTGCGAGGGAGGGCGGCGAGCGTTGAATGGAAAGTATTGCGTAATTGCAGCAATGGATTAATGTAAGACTGCTTCATTACGTTCCGGTCGTTTGACCAGAGCGGTCGTGTTATGTTTGACATTATTGTTATTGCTCTTTTAGTTTGGTGTTGGAGTTAATTAATAGGTACATCATTTTTTATATTATCTTTATTTTTTTAATAAAAAAGGGACACTATAGGAATTACTCAATCTAAAATCAATGTCCAAACACCCAGACAAGGAAATAAAAAAATACCTGTTGGTCATATAAATATTGGCTTTGAACCGTGATAACCTTTGCATACACCGTACCGTCAACTAAAGCAGCAATGCTATTCTCTAAAAGTCATTTTCATGGCGACGGGCTCGACGTCGAGACAGCCGTCAAACAGCGAACGCAAATGAATGAAGAACTGTCATTGTCAACTCACAGTTCCAATTAACAAGGACAGTTCTTCTGCACAGAAAACTAACAGAAGTGATTCTTTAAATAAACCACGCCAAAATCCATTATTGAATTCTGAAAACAACGCGGTCCCACAAAAACAATACAAGAATCAATAATATTTAAATAATTTGTCCTTGTTTTTATCGTTAAAGGTGGATTAGCCAAGTAAAGATAAAATTGTTCATCCGAAACTAATTCCTAAAACTTGAACATTTTAGTATTCCGATCTTGTTTCAGAAATTTCTCCAAGTCAAAGTCAAACTAGGTTTAAATGCGATTCTCGCTAGGCTTGGCAAATCTAATCTTTGAGCTTAGTCGGACTTCATCCTGTTTTGATTCAGCTGATTTAGGTAAATTATTTAAATTTCATTTCTTTGCTATGCTTTGACTAGTTTGTAATTGTGCGATCCCTTTTTTGTTTGAAAGGAAATCATTAAATAACTCCTTCGGCTCCAAGTGGAGCAAAGAGAAATGTCGGATATTTACTGACTATCGTAGGCGTGGGCTTGCACTGTCGTCAAGCAATGAGTAGCTCGCCTTTTTTTTCGCTTTTACTAAAATCCACCTGTATTCCTTTTGTTGGTCTTGCGACATCATAGCTCTAGCAATTGTATTTAACGTCACAATTTGTTAAACGTTAAATTTTATCAGACAAATAAATTATTATATAGACGAATTTTTGACAGACAGATTTAAATAAAATTTGACACACTTGGAGACCTGGATATTTCCTGGAAGTGGACATAGCATTGTTTTTACCCCAGAAGTAGGTATGTTATTTTAAGATTATTTCTACTGTTATACGAGCAAAGCTGCTTATTAAAATTCGTTGATTTCAGACCAACAACTCAGTATTTTGTGGCTTTAAAACAGTTCCATACAAATACGATCTACAGTACTCCTACTTTATAGAATTTACATTAGTCAGCATGTTTGGCTAAATAAAGCGCTATTTAATGATTTTTCTACTTTATTTAATTTCTCATTTACACTGCATTAGGCTTGCTCGCAGGTTCTATGATAATCTTTTCCCCTTCTTCAGCAGGCTTCTTTTCTTCATTTTCAACCACTTTAATAGCTTTTTGTTGAGCGCTCAGATCTTTTTTCACTGGAGGAGGTGGTTTGTACAAGTTGATATTGTTTTCCAGTTTCTTATCACCAACAACAGTAATACCTTCTTTAGGGACTACAGCGTCTCTCTGTTTCTTCAAACTGAACTTTGGTCCTTCAAAGCCATTTATGACAGTTGCCATATCCTTCTTTTTAGGGAACAGGAACACTTCAATAGCTTTCGCCTTCGATGCTGGTAGCATTGATTTGTTTGGGATCATGCTATCGAAAAGGAATGGCATCATAGGCAGGGGATTTGACCTTCCAACGTTGGGTTTCATTGGTTTTTGATCAGGTGCGAATTCAAAATATACAGACCCTTCTTGGATATGTTCGTGAGAATCACAACACATTGAAGACCTGACTGGGTCATTGTGGAAAGACAATAGATCACCACTTGAGAGGATCTTGTTGATGAGACCAGTAGGGAAGGAGTCTTTGCCGTTGCGGCCAGCCGAACAAGGACAAGGTTCTTCAACGATTGGTTCTAATTTAGGAAAGAAAGGTGCGGCAAATGGTGGACCATGGTCTGGTTTCATGGCATGGGATTGGCCATCTGAAAATATTAAAGTATTTTAATTTGATATTATTTCAATTTCGCCAAAGTATGGCTAAATTTAAAAGAAATTACAGTTCAAGCAAACATATTTAGCATTGAGATCAAAAATTCGTTCGTTTGAAAATTTTGTTAATAACTGAAAGCCTGTAAAGCATAACGACAAAAAGAAAAATAAATAAAGTCATGATAAAATGTTTCCAAAGTCCTTTTGAGACGTTAAATATATTTGTACGATTCAGTTATACTTTTCTCTTTTAAGAAAGCGACGTATTCTAACAATCTTACCACGACCGTTGCCGGAGAAATATATTGAGACCTCCATTTTTCCGAGATTCACAAGGGAGTTGGTTATGGTAGGCATGGGCTTGGCCGCTTCCCGAGAGGAAGCCACCGCCATATACCCCACCAGTAAAGCCAACGTGTGCGAAAACATATTCTGGGAATAAATAATTTTTTATTTCTCTGCTGTTTTATGGCAATTTGGGATTTATTGCAACGTTTTTGTTGCGATAAACCAAACAATTTGCGTGAGTTACAATCAATAGATTTCTGGATAAATTTATTTGGCTTTTATGTATAGGTTTTTTGCCTTTCATTTTTGTGTCCCAACCATCTAAACTTGTAAACATAACGTTACTTAGTTTAATTGCGTTCTTATTATGTACTCTATCATCATTTCCGCTTTCTGTGTACTAAACTGTGTAAACAAACGCTTTAATGGATTAAGTTCTAATTGCGTAGCCATTCAAATATACTGTTGTATAATTGATTCACAACAAAACTATAGGAGATTCTAAAAGCTAACTAAATTGAATCAAGATTAATATTATACAAGAAAACAAATCAAGCTAAGTTTTATTTTTAAAAAAGTATAGAAGAGAATAATATAAGTTTTTGCGTACCGTTTGTCCTACTCCACGAGTAATAACGAATTGATTGAAATACTGTTCAAATCAAATTCTTTTTGTTTCGCAATTTTCAATTCGGTTTTTATTGGTTTTCCATTTTATTGTTGCGATTGAGAAATACGAAATGTTGGCAAATTGTCGGTTCGAACGATATTTATTATAAATGCGATGTTACTGGCTTCTTACATGGAATAAAGGAAAATCTTTTATGAGGCTTTAGGTAGAAAAGAAAAGGCTTTCAATGGCTTATGTATTGTTGCTTGAAACTTACTAGGTATATCTTACGGATACTTGGATGAGAGATATATATAGACATTCTAAATAAAGTAGGAGCTTAAAATTAATGAGATGTAGACCCCATGACTAATTAAATAGTTGTGTTTGAGCAATTTTCTGTATGCAAGTTTAAGAGAAGGTTACACCAATGAAGAGCTACGTTACAATTTCTGTCAAAGTAAATTTTAACAGTGACATTAAATTATATCTGAGCTTTCACCATCACGTAAAAAAATAGAAAAAAATAGAAATACTTTTATTCGGAACAGTCACATCACAATAATTACAAACACAAAGTAAAAAAAAACATCATCTACCTAGCTATTCCCCAATTATATAGGGGTCGACTTCCAGTCCAGCCGCATTTAGCTGAAAACCATTATTTTACGAGGAGTGGCTGCCTAACAGACCTCTACAACTGGGCCCATTAACTGGGGTAACATGGTACTTCATGGCAAGACTGGAGTCAGATTTACTGGCTTCTGACTATCCGTAAAAAAGAACAAAACCACTAAATGCGCTGAGCGCCTATGAACTTCTTTTCCACATATGTAAAGCTTCTTTGGGTTATGTAATCTCAAAAAGGTTTGCATTTTTCAAGGTGCAGTATGACGATGACCTTTCTTCTGAAATATAATGAAATAAAGTTGTGTGTGACAGGCATGATTAATAACTGTTGTCTTCAAAATATATCTCATTTATTAAAATTAATTGCCAGGGAGTAAATACTTTGTTTTTATATTAACGTCACAAATTCACGATGCCTAAAAAATTGGTGCGCAAGATAACTTTCGCGTCTGAGTCTTGAAAATACACAAAGTTTTATTGCTAATCTCTTCAGTTCATTACTAATCAAAGCCTTGTAAATATTGTAATTTTTTTTTAAATGGAATGAAAAAAATAACAAATGTTTGATTCAGTACATAAAAACCATACTCTCACGTATAATAAGTAATTAATCCAAACGTACTAATCGTTATGGTTCATAAAAATAATATTAGAATAACCATACCTTGCTTAGTTGCAGCCATGATGCACTTCAATTAAATATGACGATTACTTGTACTAGTAAATGTTTTAATGTTCTCTACAAACTCTCAGATGTTATCAGATAATTAATTATGTGGGTATAAACTTTGAGCTGATACAATAGTACGGTAATATTATCTATACAGTATTCCAACTTCATACAAACGGATGAAACACGAAAAATACCTAGGTACGTGCGTCGATCTCGGCAGGTGCTCGGCATTTACACAGTCGCGACTGTACGGTGTGTTGTTTTTTTAACAACAGATAAATTAAAAAATAAAATAAAAAAAAACAAGGAGTTGTTGAAGCCGTGCAAATGCCTCCTGACGCGATAGAAGATGCCCTGCGCGTCGGGAATCGCAGAGCAAATTCCGGCCTCCTCAAGCGCGGGCTCGCGGATAGCGAGCAATGGGTGGCTCGCCTTCCGTTCGTCTTGTAAGGATCGAGACCGATTCGTCGACGGCGTGTGTTTCATGCGCGCCACATAGAGGTGTCAGCAAATCGTAGGGGTCTAGTAGGGTAGTAGTAGTAATACCTGCTAATGCCATGGGGAGTACGAAAATAATACCCGTGGTTCTAGAACGCAAAGGGCTCAGTAAAAGTCCTCTTGTTCCACCTTAGAGCAGGAGAAGTCATTAGATGATTACTTACCTAAAAAAAATAAGCTCTAAGTGCAACCCACTCATAATTTTCCAGATTTAGTTAAATTCCCTGTCGGAGTTTGTCTTTCCTGATAGCTACAACTTGGTAGTCTTCAAGTCAAGAGTGAATAGGTTGCTTCTAGGCAAACATACTCTATCGTCGGCCACACAAAAACTCTATGACAGTTCTTCATACGTTTGCGTTTGCTGTTTGAAGGTTGTCCCGACGGCGACGTCGAGCTCATCGCCATGAAAATGACTTAGCATCGCAGGTGAGATAGTGGTTAAACGTGAGCCTATGCATCATAAAAAAAAATACTACGTGCTGATAGTTTATTTGGTGATAAGCCTGGTTTTGTATCGAAAGTATTAACAAAACAGTCAATGATGGCCGCCAAGGCGTGGACGAACTCTCTGAAAGGGGCCCTATTTACACAAAGTTTCTCTTCACTTCGAAACGGATATTACAAGACGGAATTTCCTGTCTTTAAATAGTATAACTTCCGTATATTGTATTACATCCATACGTTTCTCGAAACTGTAATAGCTTTTATGAGCATAAATGAATAATGTTTCGAATTTTGCCTTGAAGGTTTTCTAAGGGGCCTGACGGAGAGAGCCAGGCTAATTACACGAAGTTGACTGAAAATAAATATTTTTAGTAACGGTGCTGAGGATATTATATTATTTGAGTGAGATGAATATCGCAATCTGTCAAAATTAATGTCTTACTTTCAGATCTGAGTCCCTATCACGAGTTCTTAACACGATCTATTTGACGATGTAAATTGAACTATTAAAGGAATGCTTGCGAGCGCGAAAAAGGGATAGAGCTACATAAAATAAATAAACCTATGTTGCTTCATCCCATTAAAAGTTTAGGTCGTCTTAGGGCCTCAGTTCACATTTTGACTTAGCTTGTCTCTGCAAGAAATAATCTTTAGATCATTCTATGATCTCTGAAAATAAAGAATTATTATTCCATTGTTTCTCTTTTTAACATAAATTTTACATTTTTAAATATTTACATAATCATATTATTATATAAAAAGTACAAAAACATTTCAAAATACAAAAATAATAATTATTGTAGGTGCTATTTCAGGTGAAAATTACGTACCCAGATTTTTTGCTACAAGTTTAACAACACCGGGATAAGATCTCTAGATTATTTGAAGCACACAAACACGCCTATTTTTGGGTTGGGAAATAATTAAATAACTTTTCCCGCTTCGGAGGAGTGCGAAGGATTGCTAGACTTTGAGAGATTGTTGACTAAGCCAACCCTGCGATTCAGGGACGTGGCGACTCTTTAGGCCACACCACACACTGACGTCTGGTAGGAACTCTTATGAGTGTTAATGTAGTTGCTAATTTTGTTCCTGAAGAACTGGCCTGGAGATGGCTTTATAATACATTTTTAGGTTCTTACATGAATAAAACAAAAATACAAAGAAAAGAGTTACAACTGGAGTTATATGCTACACGAACTTTTAGAAACTACAAGTAATTTCCGTGCGTTGCTATAACTAATACAGCATAAGTAAATCAGCCTATTAATGTTCTTACACCTTGGACTCTGGCCTCCTCTCTTGGTTGAGAAATGGGCCTAAATCCATCAATCGTGCCCGGCGTGGGTTGGTGAATGTCTCTTAACTTCGAATATTTTGTATCTAGGATATAGTTTACCTGTAACTATTATTGGAAGCTAATGCTAAGATTTAGGACCCATTAATATTAATAGCTTAATCCCTGCTTAGTGCCTGGGCTTGCCTCAGTTATTAATGTCCTCTTGTACCTATTGGCCTAACTTTGTTTTATCTTTTGCGTAAAAGGGATACGATTTTCTATTAATAAGTAATTTGAAGAGCAGGGCTGAAATGCATGCTTCTAAATTAGCTATCGAGTATAGATTTAGATGAATGGAGAAGAAAAGGGAGGCTAAAGGAAAAATGTATGGATTGTGTGGAAGACAAGGGAGTAATAGCGTGACGGCTGAAAGTACAGAATTGAAGAAAAATCATGTTACGCTGACCCCAAGTAATATGTGGTAAGGGTAGGAAGACACGTGTGGAACACATCGCACTATCTACCCGTGCTTGGTTCTTACTGTATAACCAGATGTTGAGCTATCCATGGTTTGCTACAGTGGCTAGAAGTCGTTGCGACTTTCGTCTCCGGTGGGGGCCCAAATTATTTTTAAATTATTTGCCTACAATAATTGGGATATGTAACAATTTTCTTAAACAAGCATTACCCAAGAGCATTTAATTAAAATTCAGTATTTAAATTATGATTGCACCTACACATCTTTAGGTATTTTTTAATTAGGGTCTGCATTATTCCATATACATAATGTTTAATAATACAAACATTTCTTCAGAATCATTGATTTATTTACACCACCGGTGAAGGAACTCAACATTATGCCTACACGTTGAAGTGTAGTTTTATATATTCCTATTTCGATCCGAATGCATTTCGGCATCGGCGAGCGGGCAATAAAATGCTCTTAAATTGTATTTATTTATAAACGTCGATTTCTGAAACTGATCGTAAAATTTCGCACGTTTTGTGTTGCTAGCGTTGGGGTATTTACGTTGTTTCTGGGAAAATGCGGCGAGGAATTTTTGTTGGGCTGTATTTTTTTTTTCTGTTTGGCTTTGCAATGGTCACAAATGTGGCCAGTGTTAAGTTTAGATAGTATTTCGTTTTTCATACGTTATCTGGTTAGGTACTTTGTTTTTTATCAGAATGTAGATGTAATATTTTAGCAATATTTTGCAGAAAATGCATCGAGCCAAGGTGTTTGGCAAGCTTTACTAAGGTCAAGTCAGCTCAGGTTAATTTTGCCAAAATCGCGCCTCTTTCAATAATTCCACATATTTTTCAGCTGTAACCTGCGTGCCTTTAACATACTTACAAAAAACATCAGTTTACAACACAACATTCAATGAAAAAACTTGAAGAAAAAGTTGCAAATAATACACCTAAAGTTAAACTTGCACTTGTCTATGTTAGTTGTATTTTTCTTTTGTCCGTTACAGAATTCCTGGACTGTTCTGTTTGGTTTCGTTTGTGTATTTAGCCAGTGTCAAGTTTGAAAAGTATTTTTTTCTTGATTTAAGTCACCTTGTATTCCAATGGAGCATAGACAGTCTCTGTTCTGATTTGTATAATAAAACGGTTTTAGAGTTAAAGCATATTTCAGTCTTGCTTTATTGGTGATTCTCTTGAATTATTCTAGTTATTTTTAACAGTTAAGCCCAGCAAGATTCAGATATAACCACGTAGTTTAAAAAGTAACAGAACCTCTTGACTGGGCCTCAACTCTGTCATCATCTGCCTAGCCTTTTCCCAACTATATTGGGGTCGGCTTCCAGTCAAACCTCAACTCTGGCATCATTGATCTCAAATTGTCGATTATTGGCTTTATAATTGTTGATTTCGACAATTCTGATACTATTCTAATAGCAGACTTGAGACCCTGAAACCATACCTCGTTTTGCTATCAATGAGGGTGTCTTTATTTTCTGCTCACAACCACACCGCCAAAATAAATCCCTAACATTTTTTTGAGCCAAATTTTCTTCCTTTCACTAACAACACCGTACATTGGCGGACTTATTGGTTCGCTACACGTCAACGGTTAAGCGCAATGGCGGGAACACATTTGGCATTCACATTACTGGTACGTACTGCGTGTGATATACAAACATACATACAAACATTCGCCTTAGTTTTACGTCTCCTGTTGTTCTGGTGTTAGTCATCGAAGCGTATATCAATTGGTTGTCTGTTGTATTTCTTTGTAGTTTTTCCTTATTGATTGGTGTTTGACGTCGATGGGTTTTCCCAGAAGTTTTCAGCTATGAAGATATCTCGGTCAGATAGTGGATGAGATCAGTGCAATATTAGGCCGTTTTCTGATTGGTTGGATTATATTGATTTGATATTAGTATGATGCGATGGTTGAGTAATTAACATTATGCCGAATAGTAAGATGAAATAATACTAGGGTATTTTATTGTGTATAAGAAAAAATCTAAAAGTATATAATTGAGATAGCTCTGGCAGCTCAGGATAACTAAGCAGGTATAATACCCATATAATCCCTTATAATATTGGTATAAACCTATATAAATCTTGCAAGAAACTCTATATAGTTTAATAATTTATTTATTAATGTAGTGCATGACGTGTTGTAGGTCTGGGTGCGTAAGTCTTTATATTTTTGAACACCCTCCAATACATTCATGTAGGTAATTCCTAGTTTGGAGTTAGTTTTATTTTAAACAAAAATTATTGAAATATTTACCCTAACCCTTCGTGTATTAGATTCTATAGCTATCTATATTGCTAAATGAAGATAAATTACTCTTGTCCAATTAGTTGTTGTTTTGAGACAGAATCTGATAGCTACAACCCAGGGATCCTTTCCGAATGATTTTGGAATAAACTTGAAGACTGGAGTCATTCGTCATTTTGAGATGTTACTATAAATCGGTTTTCAAACTTTATAAATATTGCTTGTGCTATGAAACTTTGCTTATTACTAAATTTCAAGATTCTAGCCCAACAAGAAGTAGTTTAGGTGGATTGGATTGGTTTGGAGGGTTTGTGTTTAGGTTTTGATTTTTTTGCTAGTGTCAAAATATGCGCGACAAACGGCATCTTTAGGCACCTTTTTGTGTTGACTTAGAATTTGAATATTGTTACTGCTCCAAGAGGTAGCGGGGCTTTTGGTATCAAATTCAGCTTTATACTCGTACCTCCACAGCAGCAGCCGCTCCTTGTAAAATACTGGTATTCAGTTAAATCCAGCTTGACTGGGAGCCGACCCCAATAAAGTTGGGAAAAGGCTAGGTCGATGGTAGGTGGTGATGATGATGACTCCTACCTCCACATGTTCGTATGAGGTCCTTGACAGACGGACAGACAGAAAACGCAGTGATTCTATATATGTATCACTTTCTTAAGACTTGGCACTGCTTACACCAGCACGACATTTTTTTTTATTGATAGGCTCGTAATACAACAAGAGTTCCGATTTTGCAGCCTAAGGTAGTGTAGTCTAGTGAAGCTAGAGTAGTTTTATGGACGCGTATTCGTCATTATGTGTAGACGCGATTGAGGACGGTAGACTGTACTTTTGTAAGTAAGCTTCACGCAGGCGTACACTAGGCGTATAATAAATTCTCCAAAAAATATTCTCTGCGCACAAATGACTCTTTCTAAGTCACTACTCACTCACATGATAGGGCTGTGTCCTTTTTAACTTTTTAGCTTTTGACCGATTATCTACTTTGATCCTTCTAGTGTAACACTAATGTGAGAATCCTGGTACCCATAACACAAGTTAAATCTTTCCATGGGTACCAGAATTCATTACAAACATTTCTAACACATTATTTTTTATTTCCAATAGGTATATCTTTGTTTTTGTGTGTTCGTAAGTGTTTGCTGGTACAAAATATTGTAGTCAAATAAATAATTATTACTATAATAACGAATACGCTACTTTGAAGCTACGTGTCCGTAGACATTAGGCCTAAGGCATAGAATTCTAAAAAGAAATCGTTAACATAAAAAAGTACGTACGCAGATATATAACTCGTACGTGCGTCACTTCAGATACGATAAGCTTCATTTTTTCTATAGGCGAGATTTGAGTGAGAAATATTTCTTATCGTGTGAGAGGCAGAATTGGATCAACAGCTTAGCCTGACTTACGAGTAGATGTCGGTTTTCGTCAATATGAGATCAGAAAGGTAATAAGGTATTGGACTTTGCTCAGTAAAGGATTGATTTCCAGGTAGAGCAGTGTAATTGACATTTTTATTAACTTGTAGGTACTTAAATTATAGCTTTTTTTTAAGGTGGGGATTTATCAGAATGACTTCTCCCGGTCTTGGGGGAGTTTCAAACTTCTACTGACTAACCCCGCTTCGTTCCTTTTTTGACTTCATTCCAGGGTCACGGGTTTTCCTTTCGGAAACCAATCCATGGCCTGGCCCTAGAGGCTCCGATCTCGCTGGCCCCTACAATTTAAATCGTAGTTAAGAGTTTAGCTGCTGCTGTTTTCGATTCTTACACTTAATCGAACAATATTTGAATAATGACCTAAAAAATATTCTTCTGCTTATCTTCTCTTGTTCCTCTTAGTCGGTACACAAGAACCAGAGTGGTCGTGATCATTATTGTGAATCTCGATGATCTTGGTAATACGTTTTCCGGGTACATTGGCAAACCGAGCCGGTTGTCTTGTGTGCTTAAATATTTGTGAACGCGCCTACAATATAGATATATCAATTGATATACCTATAAATTAGGAGTATGTAATTCCTAGTGTGGGGACGCGAATTTTACAGAAAAATAAAGATTTTGAGCATCAATATAGACGGTTATGCGAGTAAGGCAATAACCAATAACCTAAGAAACTATGAATGGTTAGGTGTTCAAATTATAAGGCTGTGGCTAAGGCCCTAGAACTGAAGGGCAACTGAATGATCACAGGTGGATTTTAGTCAGTAAAACTGATCTTAGAGCGGGAGAAGTTATTAGATGATTTCCAACCTTTTCAAAAGGGGTGTGCATACCTTCTGTCTATTCGAAAATACAGGAATGATATTATGTTTAATGTAAACATTACATAAAATTATTGTTTGTCTATTTATATATCCTAGAGGCATTTGATTGCTTATTGGAATGAATATTCAGTAGGTTCTAGCTTCCTACGTTATTTATCTGAAATATTAATGTTTGGCGGCGGCCAGGGCAATGAGAATACGAGGGAGTAATATCAGTATGTACCTATACAGGGTGAATTTTTCAGGTGGACGTTGATAGCTAGGTAAATCCGAAACAAAAATAAATATCGAGAAATACTCAAAGAAATCTATGTAAAACTGCGTCATTTTTGAAAAAGTCAATATTTTTGGTCAGGAATCGGACTCATTAATTTGGGAATAAAAAAACCTGGATTATTGTACCACTCGATAGTGTCGATAATAAGGATAAAATCCGTTTAGTCTCAAAACGTTCAAGTTGCAAAATAACATTATGGTAGCAAAAAGTTCAAATGTCATAAGACCCAAGTCTCGAAACATCCAAGTTGCAAAATAGTCAAGTCTCCAAACATCCATGTCTCTTAAAATACATTTTTTATTTAAGTGGATTTGTAAGGAGTGTTTTTTATATTTTTGACATCGACTCAAGTTGAAGGGTAAAATCTACAAGTCCGTGATAAGACTTGTCATACTGTATGGATCAGAATGTCGGGCTGTGAAATAGCACTCAGGAAGAAAGCAGCTTTCTATCAATATATAAATTTATGTAATTGAACCAGGATCTTTAGAGATTATTCCATACAAACAAAAAAACAAACTTTATCTCTTTATTATATTAGTATACAAGTATAGATTTCCTCGTAGCAACAGATTTAGCTATCCCCAACCACTTGAAAAATTCGCCCTGTACGGTCGTATATGCATATAGAAAACACATTAACCTTTCAACCTCTGGGGGAAACCGTTGTCATTGTATCATCAATTTGTTATTTCATTTCAAAACATCGATAAATAAAAAGTAAACAACGTTTGGTATTACGGTATTACCAATTTGTGGCATGGCGTCGAACTGGGTGGTAATTTGTTATGTTTGGCAGTCAAATGGGGTAATTTTATTTAACTTCACCGTCGTTAGGCTGCTTTTCCACCAGAGATGTGCTGTAGCATACATTGCTAGGGATTTTTTTTTTCCGGTAGGGGAATCATCAGAATGACTTCTCCCACTCTTGGGCGGAGCGGGAGGGCGTGTCAGACTCTTACTGACTAAACCCCTACCCCGTTCCTTCGTTGCCATCGATCTGGGGGACACGGTGACAACCTTTCGGATACCGTGTTCCCCAGAGGCTTCGGCCCTACCGGGCCCCTACAGTTTGCTGACATCTCCTTGAGGCGCGCGTGGAACAGAACGCGCCGTCGACAACTAGGCTCGGTCCAGATTATTACCAGACTGCCGGACGGCGAGCTACCCAGTGCTCGCTATCCGCGAGCCCGCGCCTACGGTGATCGGAAATCGGGATCGGGATCTCGGCGGCGGCGGCGTGAGTTCCGTTGCCTCACGCGGTCGGCAGCCTCCTTCGCTAACATTACTGCTTCGCAGAAGGAGGCGACTGCCTGCCACCCCTCCTTGCTCCGGACCATGGCCTGTACCAGGGCCCGGCGCGAGAGGTCACCGCCGCCGATAGCCTCCACAAGGACACGGCGGTGCTCCGCCCAAGCAGGGCACACCTCTACCGTGTGCTCCACCGTGTCCTCCGGGCGGTCCACACAGTGACATTGCTAGGGATACGTTTGATATCCACCAATCATATTTATTGGTGTAGCTTAGCACTGGTGGAAACTAATTCAACTAAGATATGATTTTTATATGGAAGGATGCGTGCTATGCATGCATGCTATAAATGCACCCTCACTGCACCGCCCTCGCCGTTTCCCTACTCGCGATACCTCGCATAGCTCGAGCTGCGAATCTTTCACGCGCAGTTATTTTACCGCGGCGCATCTTCATAGCACGGAGTATTCCCGTTTTCGGCACCCAGATTTACGGCACCAAGATTTTCGGCACCCAAGCTATTCCCGTTTCGGCACCAATAGGTATTTTGGATTGGGATTTTATATAGGTTACTACTATCGTGCCGAAACGGGATCATACTCCCCTAGGCCCTAGCACATCTTACTCGCACCGCTACATAGCATACTCTGGTTTTCCTTCAAAACGCATCAATCTTTCGCCTTTTTACATAGCTTAGCATCAGTAGAAATGGTCACATAGTTTCGTAGCTTAGCTTTTACATTATAGCATAGCTGCATAGCACATCTTTGGTGGAAAGGCACCCTTATGCTGGCGACTTTAGCTACTGTAATTATAGTCAATTATTGATAGTGTAGTAGGTAATAAGTGTAGGTGTTGGTTAGTTCGTGTTTTCTTTTTCTATTATCGAATACCTACGTTCTATTTCATGTCAAATGTAAATTGGTTACTTGACAGCAAGCATGCTTCATTAGGTAGGATAGTAGTCAAACGCAAGCCTATCATTAATAAAGAAAAGGCATTGTGATGGACTCAAATTTTTTATATTTATTATTTGTGTGTAGCATAGCATAGTTCAGCCTTATAATGTTCTCAGGCCTCCTCTCTAGGGGAGGGAATGCACCGTAACCCATCACGCGGGCCCAGTGTGGGTTGGTGGATGTCACATGTCTTTATGAATTTTTAATTCTTTAACATGCCAGTTTCCAAACGATGTTTTGCCTTCATCGTTTTAAGAGCAGTGGTGATGAAATAAGTAACACAAAGTAATGCGCCTGGCTGGTTTTGAACCCGCGACCTACAACTTGTATGTTGGTGCTGGGCCAGCACTGCTCTCATTTGTACCTCTCTTGTAATGCAGACAAAATAACATAAATTATGTTTGCCATCATCTGAACTTCACCTAAAACACTTAAGCGTTGCGTGCTTAAAATTTAAACAATCCGGAAATTCAAACAGTAAACTTTTATTAATTTTCGCTAAAGTTCCATTTCACGTAATTTGTTTAGAAAGTAACTTTGATTTCCATTAAAATAGATATAATGGGAACATGTTGTTTAGACTAGTATAAAAAGATTATTTTTTAATCGATTACTTTATTTGCATTTGATTTAATTTAATCGTGACTGAATAATTTAATTTAATATTTTAATCGTATTCGAGGAAAAAAAGACATTATTAATTTTAATTATTCATTTGATTACGTACAATAGCACCAATGCCGTTTTCGTTCAACCAGGTTCTTACTTAGGTCGCATATAATACCTATTTGACAATTTATATCAAAAAGGAGTAATCATCAAAATCAATTTTCTAAATTCCTTTACAAGTCAAAAAATCAACAAATCTGATTTTTTTTAAAAGTAAAATTTCAGCCATATTTTATATTTGTGACTTCATAAAATTGCAATAAAAAAAAATACATTAAAATAGTTTTTTTTTAACTTTAACATTAATAATCATAACCACGAATGAATCTTAATCGTTATTAATTAAAGATTAAGATTAACTTTAAAATAACCGTTAATTCTGATTAACGCTTTCCAGCATTGTATTGGAGATATACATGAGTGATCGTGCTTCTTAGTTGATTAGTCGGAGGTTAAAATAGACTCCTCAACTTTGTTTGAAAGGGTTCTAAGAGGTTAAAAGGGTTTATAAGATGAGGGGCTGCATCAGCATCAGTCTATTGTTTTCATCTTATTAACAGGCGAAAGTTTTTAATACGTGTATTGTGTAGGTACGTACTACTGTGTATGCTAGTTTGTTACTCTTGAAACGGTTGAAATTTCCATACAATTGGGTGTATAGGTGGTCTATGATTTAGAATAAGACATAGCATAATTTTCTACTTTCATCCATGCGAAGTCAATGCCAGAAGCTTGTATTATAATTTTTAGGTTGAGAAATCAACAAATATTTTCTCCCGCTCTCAGGATTTTTCCGAGTGAAACCCTTACCTAATATTAAATGTTATCATCTAGTCTCACGGGAATCCGATGAATGTTTGGAAGTATGTGGAATAGAGAGTAAAGTCCCACATACCTCCGTTGAAAAATGAAGATCCTCCGACCAGACGGGTGTTATGTCTTGTGGGCTACTGCTCGATAGATGATTTTGGGCTATTGTTTCTATTCAAATCGCGTGGAGAACTTTGATCGCGTGTTGGAGGATTTGTAGTTCTTATGTGACATCATAGATATCGCTACAGATGTGACATGCACAAGACCGGTCGTTGCGGTGACGAGAGGCCTACGTCCAGCAGTGGACCTCTTTCGGCTGAAATGATAATTTTCACCTCGAAGTGCCGTCACAAGCCCCTTTCCTGAACTTAAATGCTTTTCTTCGATGACAATAATATAAATACACTTAATAAATAATTTTGTAATAATTTCCATAGGTATTAGCTGGACTGGAAGATATTCAAGCTAATCTAAATCCTCACGGTGGTTCAATGAATGTAAAACCTCACCTAGACCCCAAAAGACGAAGTGAAATACTTGACGAAACGTTTTTAGAACAAAAAGATGTTTTATTAGAATTGGTATGTATTTTTTGTACTATTTAATTTGAGGATTTCAGCGTACGCTTCGTGTAAAAAAAATAGTTTTTTTTATTATTTTATGTTAGTGAATTAATGGTGACGACTTTATGTACTTTTCAGGCCAGGCTATCTAACCATATATCTCAAAGCTCGAAAAAAAATACACTAGTCTTTATCACAAAATATAGAGTAGCTTAATTTATATTAGCGCATTTATATGTTTTCTTTATGAATAGTAAATAAATAATATTTATTAAAAATTTATACAAAATGTAAATATACGTAATTATATGTATGTAAAATACAATATTTGAACACTCAAGTGTCGAAGCACTCTTCCACATCACTCTTAACCGGAAATGTGCCTACAAGATTAACATCATTGCCTCGTTTATGGCAATGTTAATTTTCTGGACAAAGAACGAGCCAGTCCTTTGGTCACGCAAAGTGTCAATTAGTCAGCGAGAAATATCTTTGAAAAGGAGACGCGCGGAGAACCAAAATTTACCGCTAACCGCTAGAAGCGCGTTAGCGTCAGTTCTATAGTGTATTGCAAATGCGAATGACGCGCGTTAATAGCTACAAAAAGTCGCCGTGGACAAGGGCCCTTAGTCAGCGAGAAATATCTTTGAAAAGAAGACGTGTACTCGAACAGTAATTTTAGACTAGGTAGTTGTCTAATATTCATTTTCTCACAGAAAATGAACACACAATTAGTGGCAAAGTATCAAACTTGACAACATCACTTACACCGATCTCAGTTCAGAGTTCACACAAACTCTCACTTACATATATTCGCGAACAGAGTTTTGGCACATAAAACAATTGTTCCTTTGGCGAATTACTCTCGATGTGCGAAGTTCGAAACAAATCAATTATCTGGTGCCGGAGGCTTCGGGACGGTCGACTAACCTTGTTAGGCTCTCCTACATGATGTAACTTGGGTGTGAGAGATATGTTCTTGTATATTATGATACGGATACATCGTAATGTATTCCGAGTCTAGAGAATCGGAATTCCGAAGTGGAATTGAGAGAGACGGGAAATCAATAAGTAATTCAGTTTTTGCAGGTTTATGTGTGTAGGTAAAACCATCTGTATCAATAGTTTTATAAACTTACTGGCAGTGAAATTACCAATGAAGATGAGAATGAAGCAAAGCTAAATAATCATTGCAATAATTGATCTCATAATTAATGATATTTTAGATATCACTCTATATCTTTCTATGCTTTTGTCTGTTGGTTACCACTGCACGTCTTAACGGCAAATGGATTTGGATGAAATTTGGCACACAAGCAGACCATGTCTTTGACAACATAGGGCACTTTTTCATCCTGAGTGTACAGTACCTTGGATTATTTTTCACACACGTTGGCGAAACCTCTGGTAGAAATAAATTAATTAATATTTACCTCTCATCATGATACCATTCTTCAGTGAACTTAGTATGATCAGTATTATCATCCCTTTATGCTACATTTTAGACTCTAGGTTAAATTACTTCCTCATTTTCTCTCTATGTATCCTGACATTTACTGATATAGATAGCTGTTCTTTTGATTATAATGTATACAGATCGCCTACTGTCAAGGTCAAAACCATCATTCATGTTTGTTTCTATTATCTTTGATGAGATCTGCATTATTGACTTACGGCCGAAATTAATAATCAATCAATCACATATCGGAGATTGAAAAACAAATGCTACCATACAAAAATTTACATGTTTTCTGTTGTTTCATTTGTTTTTCAATCTCCGATATGTGATGGATTGATTATTAATTTCGGCCGTTAATATATAAACTTTGTGAATCTCTCTTTTTTTTAATTTTTGTTGAATTGGTATCTGAACTCATAATATTATAGCTTTTCTTTACTGTTACTTATTTTTTAATTATTATTAGAAACATTAACAACATATTTACAAGAAATTTTACGTTTGTAATTGTATAGTAGTTTAGATATGTGTAAATACATATGTCAGTTACAGTAAAAAGCTTGTAATATTCGACATTAATTAAGATTGGTTATACATTACATTAGATAAAAATGTATGTACATTTAATTATATTCATATAATAATTTATTAAAAAATATAGAGTTTAAACCATTACATTATTTATTCTTACTTCATTGCGTACTTTCCTTTATTTATGATTTATATTTTTCTTGTGGCAATAATTTTTGACTTAAGCGTGGGCGATCACGATGGCAAAACTTAGTACGTAATTATTATTATTATATCTAGCCTATGCTGTCCCACTGTTGGGCAAAGGCCTCCCTCCATTTCTTTCATCGTTCCCGGCTTTGAGCTTCTACATGCCAATTCTCAAGGAAGACGTCTTAACACGTAAGTACATAATACAATCAAAATATTAATTTCAGCTAGAAACAAAACTGAAAGAAGTCAGAGAGAAAAGGAAAAAGAAAACCGTGAGCGATGTCAACGCGATCAACAGTAACATTGGTCTTGAACATCTCACTCATGACAAACATTTGGAGAACCTCGATGTAAAAGCTTTAGTTAACGGTATCAGTGCTATTGGTGAAAGTAATGTGGAACTCAAGTATGGAACTGGTATGGAAATTACAATTATTTTCCCGTTCGATTATAATTTGGGTGTCTTCAAGGCTAGAGTGAATAGGTTCTTAATAAACTAGTGCGCCCCCACCATCGACGATTGCATCACTGCTTACCATCAGGTGGGATCGCAGTCAAGCACTAGTTTATTTATTTGAACTTCATGCAACATTTAAGGTGCACAGGCGGACTTAATGCCGTAGGCATTCTCTACCAGTCAACCTAGGGTGATGAAGAGAGAAGGTGACAGGTGCATAAAAAAAAGAAATGAATAATTAGACAACGAGGGTACATAATTATATATACAAATAAAATATAAATACATATATATCCAATATAGTATATACCTACATATATATACATCACAACACACAACAATTAAAAAAAATTATAATTATAAATTTTAAAGTTTAATTTAGCCAAGATGGCCATTTACGTTAGGTTGGTATCCTAGAACCTGAATTTGTCCTAAATAGTCATTATTTTTCATTAATTCAGACAAAATGGCTTCTCCATTGCACCAAATTATTATATCTTTTTGATTGAATATTAACTTCAGGTTCCACAAGGTTAACGCTTTGCTGCGTTTTTAATTCTTTTGTTCAAGCTTTTAAAGATATACACTCGTAAACAAAACTTCACTTATCAAGAGAGACTATTTAGACAAAAGCATACACTATCTATAAAACTAAATAGATTTGGATCGCTACAGCACAGACATTTAAAAAGAGATAGTGTTCCTACGCTCCTGGAATAGGTCTGCCACAAATGGGCATGGCTTATGTGATTAAAATCACTTCAGATAAATAAAATCAGCCAGAAACAAGCATTAGCATCATCGGCCTTGTAATGTTCCCACTGTTGGGATTCAGGCCTCCTCTCTAGGAGAGAGAGCAAGGTCTATTATTAATTATACAGGTTGATAGAGACTTCTTGATGCAGGATAAGAAAACAAAAATATATATTTGCACCAGTATTTTCGACACGAAAATTTATTCTCACAACATGAAAGTACAATTTCTCAAACAACGTCACAATACGATGTCACATTTCATCAGACTTGCTCTTCCTTTTAATATTATCCATCAAAGTAAAGTCAATTAAACTCAGTTCTCATAAGTAATTAGTGCTGACAGGGTTAATTAATTAGTGAGGACGTAAGCTTTTAATTACGTTTGATGTAATACGAAAAGCTTCTGAAGTCATATTTAAACAAGCTTAAATATTAATTCAGATTTGGTCAATGTTTAAACAGGAAAATGGTTTTTGCGGCTGAGATTTGAAAACTGTCCGAAAAAAATGTATCTTTAGATGTAAAAGGAGAAACTGACTGACTGACATAAACGCACAGCGAACCTATAGGGACTAGGAGCGACCAATTATGCATACAGTTTCTTTTTATGCCGTAGGTAAGCTAAGAAAGAATTCCTAAAATTCACTCCCTAAGGGGATAAAACGGAAATCCCAAATTTGTATGGAGAAATGTTTGTACTTTCCGACGGGCATAGCCGCTGGCAGAAGCTAGTTACTAATAAGATCTTTAATAAATTTACTAAGTATAAATATGATGTAGATGCATATATTATCATTTGTGAAGTTTAACAGAGCATAGTCAATAATAGCTATTTCACAGAGCGCAATATAATATCAATAACATACGATAACTGTCAATTCACTAACTAAGCTTTTTATTTAAAAAAGCTTAGTTATAATCAACAAACTCAAAAAAATATCAGTGCACTAAAATCCACACTGAATCCAATAACTAGCGTTAAAGATTAGCCTTGACAAAACATACAGCAAGCCTCGATTGGAATATTTGTTTGCAAACGTGAATAAAAAATATGTTTGTTATTTTCTACCTGGAAAAAGATATAAAAATAGAAGGTTTATGATAAAATCCAACATGGCAGAACCCTCTATCACAAAAGACCTTGGCATTATTCTTTGCACACTCCAGCATGATGCAAGACTTTTAAATATTGATGCGAAAATTCATCCTAATCTTAAACGTACGGATAATATTATAATATTTATACGAGCTACTCTATCTTGATATAGAAAATCATAATTTTATGAACAGTGAAATAGATCTGTTCGCAGTAGATAGCACTAGAATAAATAGCTAAAATAATAAATAGCTTCGCTTAGTGGTAAAATTCTGTTAATCAAATGGGTAGGCCATTTCATTAACAGAATGTTTTATCTGCGAAGAAGAAATTTAATATCAAACCAGACCGCTATATTAATAGGTAATATAAAATAAGAGTCCAAAATAATGCTTAGTAAAAACATTAGTGTTCACTAGTAGACATTGTTTTCAAAATTAACAATAAAAACTAACTTTCTACAGGCATAATGTAATTTAGAAAGAAACGGATAAAAAAAACACTTTTACAAAAATAATAAAGGTCCTAAAAACGTATTCTAACCAATATAAGCGTTGATAATAAGTAAAAAGACACGCAAGCTTTCAAAGAAGATAGAATTTATGAAAATTCTGCTCATGTATAAAACATTTTTAGGTAAACGCTTGGTACAACTGGATGCTCAAGGAATATCTAACATTGGTAAAGCTTTGGTCGAATTGGTTGTTGGAGAGAATGGGCTTTTTATACCTGGATTGACAGCTCTGCTCACGGGTAAGGATACCTAATCATTTGATTTAAAATGGATAAGGAACAGTTCTTGTTTACACCGGTATCTGGAAAAATTTTGGCAAGTTTTAATGAAATAATTTTTCCTAATCTTCAATGAACTTTGAATCGATACGCTTGTAGTCACTATATTTTGTGTTTGTCTGTTTACGACTAAATTATTATTGAAAGGAACCTGGTCATCTTTGACAGTCGTTATAGATAGTCAGAAGTCAGAAAATCTAATAGCAGTCAGTTGTAAAATGCTAATATTCAACTGCAACTAGATAGAATAGAAGATGGCTTCAACATAGTTGGGGAAAAGCCTAGTAATAAAGCCTAATAGTTTTCATTATTAGTTTCAGTGCTATATATTGATCTGCTAACACATTTTTTTTTTACTGATTTCAAAGGTCCTAGTCATACTCCCTTAAACTCCACCAACAATGTCTCATCAACTGAACTGCCAACAGTTAACACAGATAGATCCAGAAGAAATGGAGTCGATGAGAATATACATGTTTCAACTACTACAGCAGTTACAACAAGTAATAATGAAACAGTCACAAATAAGAATCATACAATGATTGTTAGACTTGCGACTCCAGTAAATAATGCCACTGTGCAAGTTTCTAATACCCATACGTCTACAGGAACTGAAGTGATACCTCTTGCAACAGTCAATGCAACAGTTACTGTAACTGTTCCTAGTAACAATACGACTAATAGCACTGGTGTTTAGTTAGAAAACGTGTGTTTAATGTTAATAAAGAATTCTGTGACAGTGTTGCTCTTTATTTTTGACTTGACCGTGAATTAAGAATTTGATAACTAGTGACGTTCTCTAACCTGAAATGGGTTTGTAATGGAAGATTACAGTCTTATTATTTTCAAGTATGGTTAATAATCCAGTAGTAAAATTAAAATTATGGGTTGATTTATTTATTTTATATATGTAATTATGTATGTTACACGCATAAAAAGTGGAAAGAGTGGAGGGAGACCTTTGCCCAGGAGTGGGACAGAATAGGCTGATAAAAAAAGTGTTACACACATATAAACAGAAAAAGATTGGTACTACTCAAAGGAACACATAAAGGTCCTGCTTATTTCTAAAGAAAATTGTTTCAGTGAAAGAAGAGAATCAAATAAATGCAGACAATATAGTGTGTAAAAGAAAAGAACAAGAGAAAAACAGTATGCTCATTTATCTCTTCTTTACTCGTTATAAAATCGAGATATCTCAAAAATAACTATATTTTCTTCGAAAACAGACTTATGGCTTCTACCTGAGGCTTCTTAATATCACAAAGGCAGTCAGCATTTAGATTACAAATGAATCTAGACAGCGAATTGTGTTGTGTTTTCATATTCTTGTTAGTTGTTACACGGTTTTCTTGGAATATGTTTATAATGATAATTTAAAATGACTGCGTAACATTAAGCCATGTTTTTAGTTATTTGAATTACGTGCTATTAATACGGTTTGAATTGAGTTTCAGAGAGTAAAACTGATCGTAATTTCATCCATACTATACTATATTTATTTATTTATTTCTTATCATAAATGTGAAAGTAACTTTGTCTATCTGTTACACTTTCACGGTTAAACTACTGGACCGATTTTGATTAAATTTTGTACACAACTAGCTTGAACCCCAAGGATGGACATAGGGTACTTTTTATCCGTCTTCGACTTCGCGTCCGCTGTAACCAACATTCATGTGCGGACGAAGTCGCGGGCAAAAGCTAGTTTACGATAATTATATACTAAACTATACATACAATAAATTTTATACTAAACTAAACAGGTATCTGGTTATTACCCTAGCATAACTATATCGTAAAAGGTTAACGGTTAAAAGATCATAAGAAGAGAAATTAACCTTTGACGGTAATTTCTCTTGTTATGATCTGTTATAAACATGTTTTAAAGCTTTCATATAGGAACAGTCATAAGTATCCTATAACCATAACTTATCATAATATATTATCTGTATAAATACGAGTTTTCATCAGTAGTCGCTATCAGCCTTCTGAATTCGCAAAAATACTGTGCTTTGTGGAATTGTTCAAGCTCTACGGCACTAGAACCCAAAGGGCAACTAAAGGAACACCGGTAGGTTTTAGTCAGCAAAATCCGGAGTGTTAGCCTCCCTGTAGCTCCACCTAAAGCAGGAGGCGGTACTTGATAATTTCACACCTCATAAACCTGGACCATACTTTTATGGAAGCATATTGACAACACCAAGTAGGGTTCTACCCATCCCTCCATCCCCACTTTTAAACTCGAGTTGGCTGCAAACGACGTCCATTTTCTCCCGCGCTTCTGTAAGCGTAACTCCTCAAATTCTATTGGGCGGCATTGCAAAGGCTTTTGGCGGCACGGCAAAGGCTTTTGGCACGTAATGAGTGTCGTTTGCCGCAGACGGCACCAATAACCGCCATGTTGCATTATGATGTCACATGAAGACTCTGAAACTGAGAACAAGGAAAGAAAGAAATATAAATGTTTTATTTGGCACATACAGATACACACAAAAAAACATTTATAAAGTTTCTGTATAAATTGTTACTTTTTTTTGGTGTACACAACTTTATTTACTCGATTCTAAATAGAGTAAACTTTATTTATTTTATTCTATTGTGTAAACTTAAGATTAAAACAAGGCAGTTATGATAGAATACATATAATATTAAGATATAGATAGAGAAGAATTGTAGGAACATTTTCACAGTGGCGATAATTAAGGAGCAGAAAGTCGTTGAGGCGTAATTTTGGAAAAGTTTCGTCTCGGAATGAATCATGCGAGAAGAGATAATTTTCAGGGAGATCTGTAGGTATGAAAAACAGGGGCATGGGTATGGGTTAAAATTAAGGGGGCCTTTGCCCAACAGTGGGATATTTCAAACTAGTCATAATAATAATATGGTTATAACAAAAGATTCAAGTATATACATCTGCTACTGAGATCAATCACGCTAATAAGTGTGATGCGTGTTATGTTTGTTGCTTCTTCACGTTCATGAAACATGGTACACGAGTAGACCATGCCTTGTAGAACACTTTTTATTCTAGGAGTATGTTCCCTCGGGATAATTTTCTACTATCGCGAAGGCGAAGTCGCTAGCGGGAGCTAGTATTTTATATAAGTGTGTATTATTAAAGCTTAAAAACTATCCTCCAATTACAAGATGACAATATAGATAAAAAGAAACATACTCGTATGCCCATCACTTTGGACTCAGTGTATCTGTTTCATCATCATCATCATTTCAGCTGAAAGACGTCCATTGTTGGACATAATCCTCCCCCAAGTGTCGCCAAAAGGAACAGTCCTGTGCGTCTCGCATCCATCGGATTCCCGCGACCCTGTGTGCCTGTGTACTCGAGTTATAAATAAAGGAGGGCAGGCAAAAATTTATAGGAGCTAGCCCCCATTCATTGAGGATAACATTCATAACTTTTTCCACCCAACGATTCGGTACTCTCGATAACAATAATTTAACTACATAAAAAACCTTTCTAATGATATATCGCTTGTTGTTATTCGTTCTTTGACTAGAACGCCCATCTTTGTTTACATAAGTACTTTCCAAATGGTTTATTTCCTGGTATTTTGTTTTCAGATCAGGAATAATGAGTGATTTCCTAAATAATAATAAAATATAAGGAGCGAATAAAAATATACTGAGGAATTTAATATCAATTCAATTATGTTTTAATAATAATATTATATTTGCAAAATAATCAGCCTGAAAACCTAAAATTTAACAATCTATTTATCGTTCAAAAAAGCGACGGCGACTATGTAGCTATACAGCCACAGTTGCTTTTTAAGTTGATAGGTTCGCGCTTGTTAGCATAGGTTTCACCTGATGGAAAGCGACGATATGGTCGACGATGGAATGCACTTTCCTAGAAGTAACTTATTCACTTTTGACTTTGAGATATCTATGAGATACATAATTATATCTAATATAATTTATTTTTAAATACAGTCAAATTTGAATGAATATAAAAGAAGACATGTCAGACTTATGTTAATTTTACAATTTGCTCAACAAACTGAAATTCATTGAAGAGAAATTTCAGCCAGTCTCAGATTAATAACCTTCGATTTTTTAATTTAACATGCTCTGTCATGGCAAATATACAATATTTCTTTATCTAAACTTACAATTACCATTTATCAAGATCATGTCTCATGAAGCCAATTCGTTTCAATAAAACCTCATTCATTTTCTGCAAAATAGTTGAAACTTTTCGTAGTTCAGTTGAATGAACTGCCTGAAAATATTTTCTAAGATTTATTGTTAATTGGTTCGTATCTTGATTTATTTCTTCCATATGACAATAAATTAGTTAACTTGGTAAAAGCTTATTTATGGGGTGCTTATCCTTTGTCGTTCTTTCTCATATTAGTTTTTATATTTTCTAGACACTGTATACTCGTGTGTATTTGTATATTTTCTATTCTTTCTATTTTTGATTCGTTACTTATTAGGTGCAGTGGTGGCCCAGTAGTAACTGCTCCGACTTACAAGTTGTAGGTCCCGACATCAAACACAGCCAGGCGTATTACTTTATGTAATTTATTTCATCACCGCTGCTCTTAAAACGTTGAAGGAAAACATCGTGAGGAAACCGGCATGTCCTAGAACCAAAAATTCGAAGACATGTGAAATCCAGCAATTCGCACTGGGCCCGCGTGGTGGATTATGGCCCATTCCCTCTCCTAGAGAGGAGGCTTACTCAAGCCCAGCAGTGAAAAAATTATAAGGCTAATGCTATGCTATGCTATTTATTAGGTACGTAGTTTCTAAGGTTCTGAACTTCAAAGGTATAAAATGAGCTTTCTTCTGAAGAGGAGGTATCAAGTTGATATTAATATCAAATACTCAAGTCTGCAGTCCTTTGGAGTTGTGAAGAATCAAGTAAATCAAAGAAATTTCATTTCATTTAAATTGCACTTGAGATTGACTGTCCTGAGCTTCTCCATAAAATGCGCCAACGTTCCCCAGGGATCGGTTACATTTAAGCTTTTCTTTTTTTTTAATAAACTAGTGCTTGACTGCGATCTTCATTATTTTCTTCCTCTTTTAACTACAGGCAAAACTTATTCATAGTACGAGCGAGTAAGGACTTTCATTCATGAATTCCCGACCGGTCTCATAGGACCGCGCTGTTATTGTCTTACTATTGTGTCTCGTTTCGCGGGTATTGATAGGTTAAATGTTCTTTGTAAAGAGCTCATTTGACCCATTTATCATTAAAACCTATTTGGCACGCGCTACTTAAGTGATATTTAATTATATTCTTTTTTTATCGTGCTATCGTTAGTGATTCTAAGTTTTCTTCTCGTGAGAATCATTTACAATAATTTGTTTTATTATGGCTGTTGGTTCTCCTATGACTAATTAAATAACTCACCATCGACTGCTTATCATCAGGTGGGATCGCCAATCTAACTAAAAGGGTCTTTACCTCGTTATCGTTATGATAAATTAATATATTTAGCTTGAAAAAGATATTTACCAGTTTCTTTAACTTTGTAATCATTAAAAAAAATCCTAGATCAATTTCTAAAAAAAAATATGTTTATTTGTACTATCTATTTTCAATTCTACACGATCTTTATAAGAAGGTACAGCACTGAGTAACCTATACGTAATAGGCAATCTCGAAAGTATCCAGTTTCTTGTGCTTTCCGTGTTGCTGTCATCCGGGGTAGAAGTCAAGGCGCCATGCGACGGATGTGACTTGAAACAAAATGGCGGTTTGTGAAAACTTTACAGTCTGAAGGTCAATTCTACAACAGAAACATTCTGATCCAAGTCGCAATTTCATTAAAAGCTCAAGACAACAAGAGAAGAAAATGGTATTCTGTTAAACTTAAATGGCTAATTAAAGTTGAAGTTTTATGCAATGATATTATTAAGAATAGTTTTTTACCACTACACAGCAAAAATCTATGTATTCGTATAGATAGAAATTCCGCCCTAAAAGGTTAAACTTGTTTTTGTTGTGCACGCAAAGGGTAACTAAAGAACACAGGTGAGTGTTAGTCAGTTAAAGTCTGTCAAGCCCTCTCGCTCCACCGTTGATCAGGAAAAGTCACTTGATGGATTCCAACTTCAAAATAATAAATTCTTTCCTTTTTTAATTTGGTGAAAACCAATGTGTTTAAAAAAAAAGGTATTTGTGGTTGCGCCGACATGTTTTTCCATCCATTCTGACCGCTACATTAACTCTTTTTTCTTTCATATCACTTCTCTCACAATCCATCCATCTTTTCTTTGTCCTTCCTCGCCATCTCCATCCATCCACATGTGTACTCATAAGTTTTTTAGTAACATGCATTTCTTCCATTTAGGATCAATAATGGGTTGGAATATCTTCAGAGAGTCTTACGGAGTCAGTAGAGTGCAATGTAAAATATTCAGAGCATTTCCGTCAACAACATTCCCTATTTTTGTACATTTAGATTACCCCTGTGTTTTGCGCGAGTATCTAAATATATACCTCGCTATGTAACTCCTGTACGTCTGTCATGCTATGATTTAGAAGCCCGGCTTCGCGTGTCATGTTTCTGTTTTTATATGATTTTTATGGGATATCATGTTGTTTTTGTTTTGCTTTATTTTTGTACGAGTATCAAATTAGGTTTGGTATGTTTTATAGCTTTTAATCGTTGTTCGCAGTATTTATGGCTTGCTGATTTTCAAACTTTGAAAAATAGGATATTTATACAATTTGGCTGTACCTATTTATTTTGAGCACTGGTAGCCAACGACCCCGATTTACGAGTTGTAGGTCTTGGGTTCAAACCCAGCCCGGCATTAGTTTGTGGAATATATTCTATCATCACTGCTCTCAAAACGATGAAGGAAAACATCGTTAGGAAACCAGTATATCCTAGAAACAAAAATTCGAAGGTATTTGACAGCCACCAACCCGCAGTGGGCCCGCGTGCTGGATCACGGCCATTCCCTCTCCTAGAGAAGAGGCCTGAGTCCCAGCAGTGGGAACATTATAAGGCTGATTATGCTATGCTATTTATTTTATCTACCTAAATAATTACAGTTGCAGGGAATTCTTCCTTTACTCAGGGCGGAAAAAAATGTTTAATGATTTTATTACTTAAACAAAAGACTTTCTTCTTTCTTGACCGAACATAATATTTAATTTTCTCGTTGTTGTAGTCGGTTAAAAAGGTGAGATTGATGATTAAATTCGGCGTTCCAATTCCATTTAATAAAGTAATTAGGAATGAAACTGATTCACAGCGACCCCACAGCAGGGGAAGCTTAGATTTCAATCAGAACCAATATAATATTTCATTACAAACGGTTAAAATTGAAATTCAGTTCACAAGTTCCGTACGAAAAACAAAAATACTAGTTTTCGTGCAAAAGTGTCGTTTTTGCTACGAGTTTGTTCACTTTTATTTCTAGCAGAAATGCCAGTGGGTAGTTAAAACTTTTTCCAATTAAAACTGAAGTTTTCAAGTGAGGTTCTTTAATAAATTGCTGCTGTCTACATTTTCATTCATCTTCTCTCACTTTACATACTATATTTTGAACAAATAAAACCATTTTTCGACACACTTGCTCATAAAGTGGCTGTTATTGCACCGCACTTAGGTATATAAAGGGGCTCGTTACCAAACTGTGACATTTTGATTACTATTATGCACATGTGCGGTAATGTAGCTAGTCTATGGCCGCCATTTCTCGCGCATGCGCGCGTTTAAGAAAAGTCAATTTTTTTGCCGCCATATTTAAAAATAAAATACAGATTTTATAAATATGTCTACAAAAATATTTATGAGGAAAATGATTTGTGCTGTACGCAAGAAAATCTATGTCATGGGACCACTATACAGTCAAAATAGTTAATTATAACTTTGCTGACTGCACATTTACGAACTGTTTCTTTAGATAAAGTTTTCATATACCTACTATATAAAGTTGATTTTTAATTTATTTTATTCACAAGTGTGTCGAAAAACGTCGTATGATACACGTGAGTAATTGGAAATTATCGTTCTTGGTTCTCTTAAGACCACCGCGACGATAATGACCCACATTACACACTTGTATCATAATGTACTATTATTTCACACAGGCCTATGCCTTTACATAAAACAGAAGTTTGGTTCAAATTGGTAATTTCCTAAGAAAACGAACGGGCTAGAAATTACATGGTTATTCTTTAAAAAAAAAATGCGCAAACACACATTCCTCGGTAGCCCGATTGCGTTACACATAACAAATGGCAAGTCCTATAATTTCTAGTTAATTATAACTTACTAACTTTTGCCAGCGGCTCCACCTGCGTGAAAATAAGTTTCTTCATACGAATTTTGGACCCCTGTTTCATCCCTTAGGGGGCAAAGTTGGAAAATTCTCACTTAGTGCTTGCCTGCATCATAAAAGGAAACTTTGTGCAAAACACACTCCTAGTCCCAGCAGCTATGGCTGTGCGTTGACAAGCCTGTCAGTTTCTTCTACTACCTATATTAATATAGACTAGATGAAGCAATGGATTAGGAGTTTCTTTTAATATTTTTCAAAAGTATCATCATGTGCCTAAACTTTTCCCAACTACATTGGGGTCGGCTTCCAGTCAAGCCGGATTTAGCTGAATACCAGTATTTTACGAGGAGCGGCTGCCTACTAGACCTCCACAACCCATTAACTTTACCCCGGTCACGGTACTTCATAGCAAGACTGGAGGTCAGATTTACTGGCTTCTGACTATCCGTAACGACTGCCAAAGATCTACAAATGACAGTCGGGACCAACGGCTTAACGTGCTTTCCGAGGCACGGAGGAAACTCGTGTTAAGATGGTCACCCATCCACAGACCAACCTTGGCAAGCGTTGTTAACCTTGAAGATCGACCCGTGCGGCTGTTATTATCTAGCCACGAGCTCCTCGTAATATTTTTCAAAAGTATGTAAAGTAAAAAAAGAAAGAATTACCAAACTTAATGGTAGTAGGCGTAACAAACAGTCCAAAAAGTTTTGAAGTCGAGAAAATACTGCGTGGGTAGGAAGGATTTCAAAGACGTAGACGAGGGCCCAGACAAAGCGACATTCTAATTTTCTGGTATAGAATTGTGTAAGTATTTGGTACACATGGGATCAGTCTATACGCAGTTTTATTTTATTATAATTCATAGGGTCGTGCTTAACCAATATTTCACCTGAAGGGAAGAGATGATGCAGTCGACGGTGGAGTACGGTGGGCTAAAAGTAACCTACTCAGTCTTGGCTTAAAATTCCGCTATTTCCACTTATACAAAATTTCGGCTGATATGATGAATATCAGCCGAAATGATATTATGTTTGTGTGCACGTTCATTTTTTCTGTGTCTGGGTGTAATTTATCTATAATATGTAAGTATTTAGAAATATATAAGTATTTTTATCAGTTGTCTAGTATCCATAACACAAGCTCTGCTTAGCTTGGGACTAGATGGCGTTGTGTGGAAAGTTATGGATAAATGATATGTTGATATCGGAAAAATTCTATATATCACGGAAAAAGTTTTAAAAGCTGTTAAAGTTGTATTCGAACCTGAATTTCCCATATCGGTATTACATACACCACTTTTTCTGCCTCTTGTAGACTACATAGAAAACTAAATTCGATCAAAGTTTAATTGCTACTGTTGTTCCAGTGCGGCGGCGGCAGCGGCGGCGGCGGCGGAAGCGCTGGGCGGAGGGGGGCGGCGCGCGCCTCCCCCTCTGCTGCGCTCGCGCACGCTGCCCGCCATTATCGCGCCCGGCTTCTCCATACTGCACGCGCAGATCGACCCGCAACGAACTAATAATGGTAAGTAGATTAACAATAATTTGTGATGTTTTGACTCAATTAGATCTCCCCCCTAGTTTTACGAGCGCGCGTTTCTCGATGGAACGATTGGTGGTGCAAGGGAAAGTTGAGGGCAAAAGTTCACGTGGACGCTCTCCAACACGGTGGACTGACCTCATCAGGTCGGTTACACACTGCAGCATATATCACAACTCCCAAGCCGCCAAACACAGAGCTGCATGGTGTCGTATCGCGAGAGAGGCGGTGGCGCAGGACTAGACCGAAACATGACCACGACCACTCTGTCAAGAGTGCACGACTAAGAAGAGAGAGTTTTACGAAGCGACGCACAAACTTTCTCTACCATGAGGGGCTGAAAAGTGATCTGGATTATTTAAAATGTGCTCCCGTGCGGGTTAAAGCCATCTGTTTGCATTTGTCTTTGACAATATTGATCCTTTACCAAATCTCGATGATATCATCATACGGAAATAAACTAAACTAGGTATGCACTATAATAAAATTTAACCCAAGACAAAAGTGACGGACGTATAACAGTAAGGACGTATCATAATATGAGTATTTATACAGCGTTATAACATAATTCATCAAAATAGAGTTTTATTTACTACCGAAATGGGCTAAGTGTGATAAATAGGCGTAAGGCAGGAACGTTGGAAGACAAAGGAAAATATAAACGGGTAATATTGCTAGGGGCGGAGAGTAATTACAGACTATTGTGCATCTAATTATTGTCGGGTTTGTTCCTAGAAGCACAATACGGTATCGTATTATTTATTACCCACCTAGCGACGCTAGAGGACAGTTATCACTGTGGTTATTACTGGCCTAACCCACGTGACATAAAAAATATTTGTTTTATCATTCAAATTCAAACACCTAGGTCCTAGAGCCTTACAATGACGTGTTAAAATGACAGGCGTGTTAGCGAGAAAGATGGAGGTATACACCCTGTGTAGATCCGTTCCTATAACCGTACTGTTTAGGTCGAATGGATCGCGTGTCCAACCTTGCGTACCTCACAGTAAGGCCTCTGTTCTTTATTTGTATAATCTTTAAAAGTATAATTGTTTAACTACTCCATAAGTTAATAAAAGTAATGAGTCATGCCATCTTCAATTTCAATATCATAGTGATGAAGATAACAGTTACCTCCGCATTTATATTGCGATTTACGATGCAGCATTGCTCCTTGCGGTTTGTTTGACGAACAATTTGATTTTGACGGGACTTTCACAAGTAGTAGTAACTAGGGCTACTTTTACTTAAGAAAATGAATTAGAGATCCATTCATCGCAAGAAAAGTACATACCTTCTACAAATTGTGAGTATTATGGCATTGTGCAATTATGTGAGCTTAATGTGGACGAAATCGCAGGCGACAGCTAGTCTTAAATTTAATTTTATTTTTAATCTACTAGTCTACTGGAAAACTGGATCTAAACCTCATTTTACGACCAAAATATAAAACATTTAAGTATTCAGCATTGCAATCAGCAAAACTTTTTTTATGGCTTGTAATAATGAAGGAAAAGGGAGTTGACACGACGGGCTGTAAACTGAAAGTCGCCATGAATTGTGTGATAATAATCTTCTAACTCATTTCCCTGGAAGTCACAAAGTTATAACGGGTACTCTAGAGCTCTATAATAAATGGTTTATTTTTATACTTATTGCATTTCCAGGTTCTGGTGTAAAACGTAACAATATAAAGTGTGGGTATGCTTTTTTAGAACACAGTTTTATATAGTGTTAATATAAGTTTATGTTAATATTACTGGCAATACTGCCAGTCTTTTGGGTACACTTTTAGTTAAAAGTGATGTGGTAAAATTTTATGATGCCATATTTTAACTGGAAGTTGTTTATTGCCTTTAGTGTGTTTAGTTTTTAATTCGTTAAGTGTTTTTTATTGTTTTATTTATAGAATTAACAATAGTGTTACTATTTATCACGTTATTCTTCTTGGTAGGACAAGTTTGGCGCACGGACAAACTATATCCTAGAATATGATAGGACATGGACAGGGGGGGGAAGCTAGGGTATGGTCTTGGTGGGAATCGTTGTTAGTGAGGACAACATTACCTATAAAGTGCCAAATAACCATCTGCTGTGCTCGTGGCGGAGTACCGTACAAAGCAGAGCCCTAGCCAGTCCGAGCCATCCACGTCCCCGCCGTCCTCCCTGGGACCTGCTGCAACCGCGCCGCCGCGCGTCCGCCACCCTGAGTTGCAGCTGAGCTAACGGATGCAGGGCGAAGGGCGAGTATTCTGCGCCTTAAAACAGAATCGTCTCACTAGGAGGATACCTGAAACAAAACCGAGCACATCCGCAGGCTCTAAAGCGGCAGCCCCGCTAGCGGATTAAGGTACAGTGGGCTAATCACTCGCTTACCCGACAACAATAGATTCTCGAAACTGAAATAGTAAGAAACCGGACCGATACTTCACCGACGACTTTTGGCATGAAAACACGGACACGAATTGCCTTTTGGAATGTGCGTACGCTTAGCGGCGACAGTCGACTAGCCCAAGCCGAAGCAGTAATGATCAATTACAACTTGCAAATTCTCGGCCTAAGCGAAGTGCGGAGAAATGGGTTTGGTGAGATGAGGACGTCCAAGGGCTTGACTTTGCTGTATTCGGGCAAAGAAAGTGAGGAAGATGTACACGAGTATGGCGTGGGACTCCTTCTTTCAAATGCAGCAAGGAAAAGCCTTGTGGACTGGAAACCTATCTCAGACCGGATCATGTACGCCCGTTTCTACTCAAAAGCCCGGAAGATTTCTATCGTACAGTGTTACGCCCCAACCAATGCATCACCAGAGGATACCAAAGACGACTTCTACAACGCCCTCAACGCCACCCTTAGGAGCATAAAAAAGCAAGATATCGTCTTCGTCATGGGGGACCTGAATGCAAAAGTTGGGAATGTAAATACAAACCGCGAGCGGCATATGGGTACGCATGGACTGGGAGTGATCAACGAGAATGGCGAACGATTTATCGAGTTTTGTCAGAACCACGACTTGACTATCGGAGGCACATTATTTATTCATGGCGACCACCATAAGTACACGTGGAACTCACCCGATGGCGTCACCAAGAACCAAATAGACCACCTTGCCATTAGTTCCACATGGCGTTCTTCATTACTCGATGTCCGTAACCGCAGGGGCGCCGATATTGATAGCGACCACCATCTGGTGGTTGCTGAAGTCCGGCTTAAAATTGCTGTAGCCCATAAAGCTGGAGGACCGGGCAAAATAGGAAAAAGGTTCGACGTAAGTAAACTGAATGACTCCGACACACGTAAATCATTTCGGCTTGAGCTACGCAATCGCTTTTCAGCACTCGAAGCTGCTACAGACTCACTGGACGAGGAGTGGAACCGCATCAAAGTGGCCTATACAGAGACCAGCTCCGTTGTTCTAGGACACAAATCGGCCAAATCTCGCGAAGATTGGATGTCACAGCGTACCTGGGGTCTGATTGAGGACAGAAGAAAGCTTCATCTGAGTCTGCTTGAGACTCAGGATAGCACCGTAAGAGCCGACCTTAACATGCAATACCGTCAAAAACGCAGAGAAATCTATCGCAGCACCCGCAAAGATAGAAGACAGTGGGCGGATGGTATTGCAGATCGTGCTCAACGAGCTGCGAACTCCGGAAACCTGAAGGAGCTATATAACGCAACTAAAACCCTGGCAGGAAACAGTAGATTCAAGAAGAAGCCACTGAAGTCCAAAGACGGTCAGCTCATTGTGACGGCGGAAGAGCAGCTGATTCGCTGGCGGCAACACTTTGAGGAGATTTTCCGTTCGTCTGCAACACAGACTCCTGACACGTTGCAGATCCAACCCACACCAACCCGGATGCTCGACATCGATACGGAACCACCATCAACATCTGAAGTTGCTAAAGCAGTCCGTTCTTTGAAGACAGGTAAGGCGCCAGGACTCGACCTGATAACGGCGGAAATGTTACAAGCTGACTTATCCTCTGCCGTCGATGTTCTGACGCCCCTTATTGAAAAGATCTGGACCGCCGAAGAACTCCCAGACGAATGGAACAAAGGCCTATTAATTACTGTGCCGAAGAAAGGTGATCTTAGTCAGTGCAATAACTGGAGAGGTATTACGTTGCTCTCAATTCCCTCAAAGGTTTTCTGTAAGATCATCTTGGATAGGCTATCTAAGGCCCTGGATCCCCTACTACGCAAGGAGCAGGCTGGTTTTCGTTCTGGCCGCTCGTGCACCGACCAGATCAACACTCTCCGTATCATACTTGAGCAGGCATCAGAATGGCAAAGGGAGGTTTATCTAACTTTTGTTGATTTCGAAAAAGCCTTTGATACGCTGAAGTGGTCCAGCATCTGGTCTCGCCTACTGAGCTTTGGAGTGCCACCTAAAATTGTTCGTCTTCTGGAGGCTATCTACAGGAAGTATTCTTGTAAGGTAACGCACGACGGCCTCATCTCGGATGACATCGCAGTACACGCTGGTGTCCGCCAGGGCTGCCTACTTTCGCCGCTTCTTTTCCTTGTGGTCCTTGATGGAATAATGCTTCGTGTTTGCGAAAACAGGCGTCGAGGCATAGAATGGGGATTGTCTGACATCTTGGAGGACCTTGATTACGCCGATGATCTTTGCCTCTTGAGCCACACCCACGCTGACATGCAGGCTAAGTTGGACGATCTGAGTCGGGAAGCAGCAAAAACTAGCCTCAAAATAAACATCAGAAAGACACAGGAGATGAGAGCTGGTGTCAGGAATCCCTCACCGTTGATGTTGAACACAGAGGTAGTGGAACGAGTACAAAAATTCACATACCTAGGAAGCGTTGTAACAGAAACCGGAGGTAGTGAAGAGGACATCACTTCACGGATCGCCAAAGCCCGAGCAACCTTCGCGCAGCTGAGACCTGTTTGGCAGTCGCGGAAACTGACCCGAAGGATTAAACTCAAAATCTTCGGGTCCAATGTCAAACCCGTACTGCTCTACGGGTGTGAAACGTGGAAGGTCACAAAGGACATCTCTCGCCAAATCCAAGTTTTCGTCAACCGCTGTCTCCGTCGCATCCTCGGAATTTACTGGCCCGAGACGATATCAAACGTAGAGCTGTTGGAAAAATGCCACGAGAGCCCGATCGACCACCAGATCAAGCGTCGCAAGTGGAGATGGATTGGCCACACGCTCCGAAGGGATTCCAATCACATACCCAAACAAGCTTTGGACTGGAATCCCCAAGGAAAAAGAAAGCGTGGCCGTCCCCGTCAAACTTGGCGTCGCACCGTGTTGGCAGAAGCGGCGAGCAACGGAATGACGTGGAGCGAGGTGAAACGGGAAGCTCAAGACCGTTCGCGATGGAGGATTACTGTGGACGCCCTCTGCCCCATCTAGGGGACATAGGACATTAAGTAAGTAAGTATGATAGGACATAGAATACTTTTTATCACGGGAGTGTATTCACTTGGTGTTCAAACACTGCTACGAATTAGTTAAAAACGTTTCGTGAGAGAGAAGCGTTTTAAGTGGTTTAGAGCATTAATATTCTACCTATTCGAGAATTACATATATTCACATCAAGTTAAAAGCCATAGTCTTTAAGCTAGATAGGCCCCTAACACTTAATAACCGGTATTTTTTTACATTCGCGAGGGTGAAACCTCTGGCTGAAGTATAAAATGAAATTTAACTAACTTAGAATTACGATAACGCAAAAAAGTAGCTGTTTTTTTTATAACTATTCTGCAACAGCACTAGTCAACATTTTTCCAGTATTTTCTTTACAAAGACTCGGATACAGTACTTAGTCTGCAACAAAACCGTGGCTACTTCGACTTTATTTTTCTTTACACTTGAAACAATACCCCGCGTAAGATAAAACGGTTCCATCAAACAGTTTGTTTTAAAAATGTTGAAAAACCTCGTCCATATTCCTGGTGTAAATGACTCCTCTGAGGAGCATTTCCTTTATCTGAAGTATTCTCGAGTATTCGCCGCTTACCTGTATAAACAAATGAACTCAGTATTTTATTTTGTGAGAGATAGCTTCCTTTCCAAGATTTTCTTTCTTTTTTTTTCATTTGAATTTTTAAACGGATTGTTTACGTCCTTTCTGTGTAGTCTTTGGATCCGATTTCGATCCAATTTGAAAGGGTCAAGGATGCATTTCAAGATGCCTCTTGAAATCTTGTTATAGTTTCTGTTGTCTTTTTAATTTCCAGTAAGGTTACTTTAAATGTTTAATTAATTTATGTATGCATCTGACATTAAAGTTTATAAATAAATAATTATTTTTATCGGTTGAAGTTGGGACTGCAGTTTCGGTCCAAAAATTTCACGTCCGGATTTTTCTCAGTGATGTTACTCCTGTGGCATGGCAATCTAGCTACATTTTTCGAGAGCAGATAAACTTCAGTGAAATGGAACCTCAGATACACTAGGGGACAAAATGTCCCTCAACATGACGCTCAAATTAACAACTTCAACTCACGTCACGTGAAGGCATTGCAAAATTTTAGGGGGCAACTTGCACGACACTGGGCATCGTTTCAGTGTCACATAGAAAAAGCTTTGCACGTCATATTAACGTTTGAATCCCCAACCGGTCCTATGAGACCGCGCTGTTATTGTTTTACTATTGTGTCTCGTTTCGCGGGTATCTGAGTAATTAAGAGGTAGTTTTCGACTTTCACAGACTTACACTAAAATCTAATATTTAAACTATCCATTTAGAAATATATGTATTGAGCGACGAAAATACTAATAATAAGCAATGTTATGTACCATGTTTCTCATGTAAATGACTGTAGTCTTTTATGAGAAAATCAATTTCTTTAAACAAAAACTAACAACAAAAATCAACTTCATTCCGGGGTCGCGCTAGCTCATTCAATCAATAACGTATCAATATAATACACAGAAGATAAATATAGGAATTAACGTTGACTATAATAAGCAGGACATAAAATCCTTCAAACCTACGAAATACTTACGAGTATATACTTGCCAAAGTATACCTATACTGCGGTAGATATATACCTACTCGTAGGCAGTTGTTTATTTACAAGTATATAGGTCCAGTTAGTTAATAGAGGTCGTGTCCAGTGGTCATTAAGCTTGCGATATCTTTAAGCTCCTTCTTTCTGATAAAAAGATAAAACCTGAAAAGCCTCAAGACAAAGATTTATATAAACCTGACGTGAATTCTCCCATGTTATCTAATATTACGGTAATATTTCAAGAGAAACAGCTTGCTACAAAAATGAAAAGAGTGGTCTTGAATAATAAAATGTCGTAAAAAAATGTTAAGGAAGAAAGAGTGAAGATGAGAGTATAAGACGTTAATATACGAGTATACGTAGTAGGTACTACGTAGTAGGTACCTACTCGTATGTGAGAACCTATTATTTAGATTTATATAAGTAGCACACCTCACTAGTATTTTAACCTATCAATACCCGCGAAACGAGACACAATAGTAAGACAATAACAGCGCGGTCCTATGAGACCGGTCGGGGATTCATGAATTAAACAGTGCAGTTATGCTTGGGTGATTTTTAAAAATTATATTTTCGTGTGTCACATCGTACGGTTCTGCTGCTTACCCAGTGTTAAGTCTAGAAAATATGTATATTTTCTGATACAGCACACAATCACAGATTACCATTACCATCCTTTTAATATCAATTACAAATCAATTTGTGAATATTTGAAATAGCCGCTGAATGGAAAAATTCGTTCAAAAATCCCACGCTTTAAAATCTTGTTGTTTCATCCTTTCATCCAATTCAATATTTGATATAGAGGTATTGTGAAAAAACAGAAATAACACCAGAAAGCTCTGTTGACATTCCGTAATTCCGTCGACCACTCGGATATTTCACAAAATTGGTTCCAGGAAATACGTGTATTTTTAAAACCTTAAAAGTTTTAGGGTAAAATATTGGACATTCGGAATTACGATAAAATGTGCAATGTTTCTATAAATACAATTTATTTTTACTTTTTGTTGTAGGTACATAATGAAAAGTCAAAGTTTACGCAAAATAGCAGATTTTCAGAGGTCATTACCTGATTAGTTTTACACAATCTATGTTTTGGTTTCAATAGAAAAACCGGCCAAAAGCGTGTCGGGCCACGCTAAGTGTAGGGTTCCGTAGTTTCCCGTCCGTCACAATAAGTTTTCTAAAACTTTTCGAAAACTGTTCGTCCGATCAAGTTCAATAGTTATTTGTGCAACAAGAGAGCAAAGTTGGTTTTTGCCGCGAGTGTTGATTTTGAATCCCGAGTAAGCGAAGGATTCTATATTTGAATCACGAGCGTAGCGAGTGATTCTAGGTTAGAATCCTGAGTGCAGCGAGGGATTCAAAGACACGAGATGCAAATAACTTTGGTCTCGTGTAGCACATACAACTTTTCACTTCAGCAGCGAGAACAAATAAAATTTTTACATACTGCTTCAATTCTTCCGGTGTTAAATCGCAGACATCATCACTGGATTCACTCATATTTATTTATCATTATTTTAATAATAGATATCCAACGTGTATCGCACTTTGTAACTAGCGAACAGAAGAAGAAAACAATAAAAATTAAAGCCCGCCATTTTTTAAAGATGCGTTTGGAAATTGCACTATTACTAAATTATTCTGTCACAATAAAGATTGTTAAAACTTTAAATAATTATGTAGATACATGATAAACTTCGTATTTTTTAATTCAACATCTCTTTATTTGATCATAAAAAAATATAATTCGATTATTAAGAGAAAAGTATAATAATTATACATTTAAACCTTGATTTGAAATTTTATAGGTGACGTGTTTCCGAACGTTTTATTGTTGGTTTCTTTTTTGAGCCTATTATATATGGAATTTGAAAATCGAACTTTGAATCGACTTGTTTCTATCTCTCGCTCTTTTCGTATCGAAGTGAAAGTGACAGAACAAAGTGAAGTTCAAATCTTTCGAATGTTGCGAGTAGACCCGGCACTGACTCGGCATTTAAAAAAAATAATTAAAAAGTTACTTTGTCTCACGCTCGCAGCAAAATCGAATTTTGCTCACTGTCTTTAAACTGCAAAACATACTTGTTTGAGGTGCTGAGGTGAAAAATTATTTTCCTAGAAAGTCTTTATAAAGCTCTACTTTCCAGATTTTTTTCATATTTTATAAACTTATGGTTCAAAAGTTAGAGGGGGACACACACACATTGTTTTTTACTCTTGGAGCGATTATTTCCGAAATTATTGATATCATCAAAAATGATTTTAGTAGACCCCTATTCATTTTTGAATACCTATTCAACAATATATCACACGTTAGGGTTGAAACTAAAAAAAAAATCACTTTCCACGTTACCTGTAGGGGGGCTACCCAAATAAAACATTTCTTTCCAATTTTCATTTTACCACTTTGTCGGCGTGATTGATATACATATTGGTACCAAATTTCAGCTTTCTAGTGCTAACGGTCACAGAGATTAAGCGAGGACGGACGGACAGACATGGCGAAACTATAAGGGTTCCGTTTTTGCCATTTGGCTACGGAACCCAAAAAAACGGGTTGCTCGGCATTGATTTATACTATGTAATAATAGTGATGATGATTATTATGTACATAAGTGTAAATATGAATAAAATAAATAAGTTAATAAAAACTACCTCGGCACTTTCATTTTTACAGATGACTGTACTTAAATTACTTGACCAAATACGCAATTGCGTATTTGTCAAATTCACGATTAGACGAACTACAACTTTGGCCGATTTTAAATTTGACGAACTGCATATATTTGACAAATTACCAACTTGACCAATGTCGTGCAACCCGAAAAAACCTAGATAATATCCATAACATATAAACATATCAGTATTTTCACAATATCCAAAGAAAGATGTAGTGTAATAACGTCATAATCACGTAAGCGCGTTTGTATGGAAATCTGTCTCGGGTTATACGCTCTTAATAGTCGATCCCGATAGATTTAGATGCAGAATACCGGGGATGATGGCATTATCCCGATAGTATCTTCTTGTCTAGGAAAATTTTCTACTTTTACACGGACCATACAAACAGCAGGTGCCACTTTCAAATCAATATTTCTTATTATATGGAGGTTTTCTGGCACAGTGGTTTTTTTTTATCTATACTAATATTATAAAGAGGTAAAATTTGTAAGTTTGTAAGTTTGTAGGTTTGTAAGTTTGTATGTAGGGAAAAAACCTAGAACTACTGGTCCGATTTGAAAAATTCTTTCAGTTTTAGATAGCCCATTTATCGAGGAATGCTATAGGCTATATATCATCACGCTACAACCCACGGGAGCGGAGCAGTAACGAAAAATGCGGGTGAAACCGCAGGGGACAGCTAGTGTATCATAAACTAGTGTTTGACTACAATCCCACCTGATGGTAAGTAGTGATGCAATCGTTGATAGTAAGGCGCACTAGTTTATTAAGAGCCTATTCACTCGAACCTTGAAAACATTTAAATTATAATCAGACGGGAAGACCGCAGTAGGCAAATTGTTCCAGTGCTTCGATGTACGTGGTATAACCCGCCGTACGTCAGGATGTCCAATAGTAAAAACGTTGCCCCGATTTACGAGTTATAGGTCGTGGGTATATACCTAACCAGGTGCATTACTTTGTGCAATTTATTTCATCACCACTGCACCCAAAACGGTGAAGGAAAACATGGTCTGGAAACTGGCATGTCGTAGAACTACAAATTCGAAGATATGTGAGGTCAACCAACCCGCACTGGGACCGTGTGGTGGATTACGGCCCATTCCTAATCCTAGAGAAGAGGCCTGAATTCGAGTAGCAAACTTTAAAGGCTTATTATGCTATACTATTCAGGTAAAAGATTGATATTCTGTTAGAAAAGTAGGTACTAAAAATTATGTTATTAACTTAGCATTAACATTTTCGGCCTTGTAGTGTTCCCGCTGTTGGGACTCATGCCTCTTCTCTAAGAGCAAGCACCTGTGGCCGCTGGCCGCGTGCGGCCAGGTGCGCGCGCTCTATGGCGATTTCATACTAATGTATGTATCTCGATGGCCGCCGTGACCTGGCCGAAACTATTTATTTCAGTTTTAATTGTTTTTCTTAATATAGACAAAAATAATAACTTATTTTGTGCTAAGCAAAATATAAAGTAACAACTACTCCTTACTTTGAGCTAGGAAAGACTAGTCTCAGAAAAGTTAAACTTCTTGGCTCCAAAGGAATTTAATTAGGTGAAAATTGTATGAGAAAGAAAAAGGACTTTGCAACTTTTCTCGTTAGCAAACTGTATCGTGTCTCTGAGAATACTAATCGTTCTTTTTATCCGACTTCAGATAAGTAGGAGGTTCTCAATTCCATGTTTTTTTTAAGTCTCGTTCAGCAATGCCGGATTGGATGATTTTATTCTAAACAGTAGAAAACCGAGAGGGTATAGTAACTTGGCGTTGAACATCAACGCAATACTTTAAAGCTTTGAAACGACGTGTATTAACGGTATTTAGGATATTCATCGTCATCAGCCGAAAGACGTCCACTGCTGGACATAGGCATCCCCCAAGCGTCGCCGTCGCCACAGCGACCGGTCCTGTGTATCTCGCATCCATTGGATTCCCGCAACCCTCGCCAGGTCGTCGGTCCACCTTGTGGGAGGTCTTCCAACGCTACGTCTTCCGGTACGGGGCGGCCACTTTAACCCATCCCTTGTCCCCATCGACTATCTGTTCTACGAGCAATGTGCCCTGCGCACTTCCACTTAAGTTTGGCGATTCTTCGGGCTATGTCGGTAACCTTAGTTCTCTTACAGATTAGGATAGGTCCTGGGGTATTTGGGATAAAAAAGAAAATAACCTTACCTGCAGTCGGATAAAAAAAAACAGTTCAAAAGAAATAGAGTCAAATTTTTCATTAAAAGTTTTCAACAAAAGTTTGGATAATCTTAGGCCAGTATTTAGAACACGAAGTTAATTTTATATTTTGTTACATAATACTAAAATAAAGTAACAGTCCATTTCTCAAACCTGCATAGAAATGACCGCAATGCCGCATTTACTGCCTGAAAATACATGATAGAATATTATACCTGAAAGCGACTGAAAGTTTAAAATAACCCTAGTGCTTTCTACTGTTTTAACGTGAGTTTGTAAAATTCCATTAAACATCGCGTGCTTTACAATAGTTACTTTGGAGGCAGCCATTGCATTTCCTCTACACGCAACCTTTGGGCTATCGTAGAAAAAACCTGGTTCAGAAGCGTGCGAAGGTTCATTATCGCTGGGCAAAGACAACTAGACTCTTTTTGGTGATTTGTTTGAATTTCGAATTGGATGTTTTTTTTTTTCGTTTTTGTGCATGCTGTAGTAGTGTAGAACTATCGCAAAAAAGAGTTCTATATCGGGCCTACCTTTAAACAATTATGGGTAAGTACCGCAAAAGTTTTGTGATAGGTTTTCTAAACACACTCATCTTCCGAGGTGGTTAGATTGCAAACAAAATAAAAATATACAGTAATAAAGTAAAATAGTTAAGTATGTCGTGCGGGGTACTATGGTATCCAGACGCGGATATTTTGTTTATTTTTTCGGGTACCGTACCGTAGTATCCCGTAGCGCTTGAGCGGCAAAATAACAAAATTGCTGTAGAGAACATACAATAAAACAATATGCATATATTTTTGACCACTGATTATGTATCGTGGGTGCGTTCACAAATATTTGATCTCACAACCACAAGACTCCCAGACCTGGAAAAACTTGGTAGGTACGTGCGGGAATCGACCCCGCGACACGCAGCGCAGCACCCATTCGCTCAACCACTGCGTCACCCGTGAATAATGATACACTTACACACTTGCGTCAATTTACTGCCATAAAAACGTAGCAATCAAGTTTATTGCAGCCATTATGTATCTGATGATACATCTAATGTCATATCCTGACAAAATATAATAATACTGTAAGTACAGCTGTACTTCCGAATCCAATTTTGGAGCCAGCTCAATTTATACTTTGGCACAAATTATAAGGATTATCTTCCTACTTATTTTCAAGGAAGAGAAAAATAAACAATTCGTTTTCAGAAACAGAAACACGTATTTCAAATAGACAATATTTACAGGCGCTTTTGAATTGTCAAAATGTCGGTCAGTCAAAGTCAGCGCGACTTTTCAGAAACCAAGGGAACAAAAGTAAACTTTAAATTGAAATACATTAAGCCTAACGGCCAGTTTCTTCATTGAAGCTAAAACTATCACTATGTATTAACTTTTCCTTGACAATTACTGTTGTCAATAGCAAATGTCTTCATCCAAGTGACAGCTAAATTAAAAGTCGACTAAAATAAAATGTTATATATGGATAAACGCAGTGAAACCTATACAATTTTGTCAAAATGGCATTGACTTTAGATTTAACAGCCTTTCAATGAGCAGCAAAAGTAACAGTAAAACCAACGGTTAAAATTGTGAAGAAACGAATTTAACCGTTATTATTTTTACTTTAAGACGTTACTTTGGCTGTTACCTTAGATGAAGAAACAGTCTGTAAGAAGGAAACAATTAACAACAGAAACAAAACACAAAATCAAGAAAACAAAAATAATTTCAAACAAAACCTGTTTCTACAAACCACTCAAAAACTGCCTAACATAATTATTACGGCATCATCGTCAATCATTCTCAAACATTGTCCAACAACAGAGTTTATTTAATAAAGTTATTATTGCGGAGTAAATCTACTCGATACAAAGCAAATAACTTTGGTCCACGCCTTTATTGTGACCAGCTGGTAGATAAGAAACTTCTTTGTATTTTCTTAGAATTTTCTTTGTTGTGACACTCTTGTCAGTGATTATTACGTAGTAACTTCTGTAGGCTAAAGGCAACATTTGAAATAACCTTGGCCCTTGAACATAAAGGCTAAATGAAGAACACAGCTTGCAACTGTTGTCCGCCTGAAACAGAAACTTTTGAAAGAGTAACCGTGGTCCTTAAACGCAAATTGAAGGGCAATTGAAGGGTGCAGCTGCGTTTTCATCAGTATAAGTCTGATACGACCTCATGATCTTACTCAGCGGCCTTCTTCTGGATCAGCACAATTTATCAGATCACATCACGAAGGCTCATGATTATGTGGTTTTTAAGGAGAGTCGGGAATATGTGTATCTATTGAGAGTAAATCATCTACTCGATACAAAGCAAATAAATTTGGTCCACGCCGTTATTGTGACCAGCTGTTAGATAAGAAATTTCTTCATATTTTATTTTCTAAGAAATTTCTTTGTTGAGACACTCTTGTCAGTGCAGATTATTATGAACCTAGTGACTTCTATAGGTGCTGTTGTCCGCTCGAGCTATAGGAAATGTTTGAAAGAGTAACCGTTGCCCTTGAACCCAAAGGGTAACTGAAAGACGCAGCAGAGTTTTCGTTTGTAAAAGTCTGATACGACCTCAAGATCTCGCTCAGCGGTCTCCATCTGGACCATCACGATTCATATCATCACTTGCACAGCCGTGTACTCGTGAAAGTCAACTGTATAGTTGTGGTGCTGACGTGGGGGAAAAACTGCAAGAGTCTCGTCTGCGATGGTATGGCCGCATGATGCGCCGTCCTATGGAGTACGTTGGTCGGAGATGCATGAATAGGGCTGTCCTTGGGGCTAGGTCCCGTGGTCGCTCTCGCAAGCACTGGCTGGACGTCGGTCGTAAAGTACGACATGAGAGCCAATGGCCTTACTGGAAAGGATGTTGAAGATCGGGCAAAGTGTAGGAAGCTTAGTCGGAAGGTGGACTCTGGCAATAGCCGGGATTAACGCCAGGTACAAGAAGAAAACAGTCGTGATGCTGTAGTGCGTTAGTAGCGTGGTGGCGTTGCTTCTATAACGCGTGGCAAATGCGCCTTAATGCGACCTTTTAGTCACCTGCTACAGTTACTGGTCTTACTTAATTCTGAAAAAAGTTTCTGGGACCTAAGAACGTAATAACGTAATTATTAATTCCGAAAAAGTTACAAAGCAACTAAAAGTAACAAATTGAAAGATCTCAAAGCCCCGAAAAAAAGACTTTTGTTCTCTATTTAAGTGGAAAAAGTTTGCGACGGAAAGGATTCGAAAGTCCTAACTAAGGAGGTTTTATTGAGTTTGCGACGGAATTCGTTCACTTTGACGAAGTCGTTTCAAACTAGGGAAATGTATTCGGCCTTTGTATTGCGAATTTTAAAAGGGACCTTCTCGATCCGTCTATTGACAACGTGAGTGTGGTTTGAAACTTTTTCTTTTATCTATCAGCGTAAAATAGTAAATACCATTACATTATAATCTATCTCCGGAGATTGTAAACTGTCGGAAAATTGTTAACAACATACTACATACAAATTGTGTCTACCTAACGCTATTTTTTCAATAGAGAATAGAGAATATATCGAAGTGACACTGTTAAAATAATAATATTATGAAATGGCATAAAATGGAATAAATATCGTGTGCTGGTTGGTTGTATATCATGGAAACCGACCAATCAGAGATATCATTTGGACTGTTGAAGATTTAATGCGCGATAGATTGTGATTAAATCACAGTGTCACTTCGATGGATTATAATCTATCGAAAATAATGAGTCAAATTGTAACCAATATGTTACGGTACACAATCTTTCGACAGTTGACGATCTCGCGAGATAAATTTTAATATATGGTCTGTCCAATAAACCCGGAGACTAAATTGACATAAGTAATGTCAAAATTTCTATAGGAATGACGCCAGTTCTTTGGTGTTGAAATGTCATTTTAGTCTCCGGAATTATTGAACAGACTGTAGCGGTATTTACAATTTAACAGTGACATATCCACGCAATGTTTGATAAAGAGGTAATGCGAAAAAAGAGAAATGTAACGTCTGAACGCTCTGCTTCCATTTCGAAATTCCTTCATTCACTCGATTCCCTAAATTGCAAAATTAATATTGTAGAATACGAATTAGGTTTTATTAATGTATTTCATCTAAACCTTAATTGCCTACGTGTCGGTCTTGTTATTGTGTTCAGCTGAATATGGCTCGCCCTGGGATTTCTCGTTGTAATGAAAGTCGTAACTTAAGTGATATTCTGCCTAACCGTAATTAACTCGTGGCCAAGTTTGCTTGTTATGATCTTAGCTTTAATTTCTTGTCTAGGAATGGCGAAGTTTCGTTATGTTATTAATATTATCATCATTATTTCAACCGAAGAGTGGGCGTCCACTGTTGGACATAGGCTTCCCCTAAGTGTTACCACAAAAAACGGCAGGATTGTTCGTCTCGTCTTGCGTCCATCACATTTTCGCGACTCTCACCAGGTCGTCGATCCACCTTATGGGAGGCTTTCCGATGCTACATGTTTTGCGCGGTCTCCACTCTAGAAACTTTCGGCCTCACCAAATATCTGTTCTTCGAGCAGTGTGCCTTGCCCACAGTCAATTAAGTGTGGTGATTGTTCGGTTTATGTCGACCACATTGGTTCTCCTGTTGATATCTTTAATATAGTATTAGTTATTAATATCATATTTAACTAAATAAAATAATATTGTATCAACACTGGTCAAAGAAAACATTTTTGAAATTCATCTATAAAAGATTTATTATTTGTTTATTGAGTCAAATGAATACTTTTGTAGGTTTTTATTTCGTGATTTTAGAGATGTGTTGAAAACTAAAATATATAAAGTTTTAGATTCAACACATCTTTTTCAATACACAAAATCCACAAGCTAACTGGTAGATAAAGATTAATGAACACACACAGTCTCCTAAATCCTGAAGCCTTCTGAAAAAACGTGTGCCTGAAAAGGATTCCGTTGTCATCCGACATGTAGATTGGCAGTGAGCGGGGTGCGACGGTAAGCCAGCGCCGATCCCTCATTTACATGTAGTCCCAGCATCCAATCAGTAACTTTCAAGATCGGATGTCAAAAGTCTAATTTTAGATTCGGATTTTTTTGTAGAAATCGTATTATGTGAGGTTTTTGCACCTTTCAAGTTTAAGTCATTTTTCTTTTTTATTTTATATTTACCTAAATATGAAATTGTAGGTAAATATTAATAAGTATGGATTAATAGTTTTAAATTCGAAACAATTCCTCTTATGGCGTCAAATAAAACTCGTCAATTATTCCTTTAATAGCAGAAAATGTGTCAATGTACGTATACACGTACTGTTTGTTACGCGCTTTTGTTAGAAAAAGTTCAAAAACGTTTCTTAGATACAGTCACGAGCAATAAGATATACGTATGTATAAGATATACGTATGTATGTATATCTTATTACTCGTGACTGTATCTAAGGAACGTTTTTGAACTTTTTCTAACAAAAGCGCGTAAGGACTTTGGTTCGGGTTCCACACGCAAGCCCTAGATTCTAACTTAATACGCTCGAGCGCAATGAATAATATCTTGATGGCACGTACAATGCAAAACTCGTGGCAATTGCGACGAAATAGCTCAACTATCTTATTTTTTCATCCACGAATTTCTCTGAATAATATTTACTATCTTATTTATAAAACACAGACAGATTACTTCCTGAACGATTCATTCAGTATCGTGTTAATCATTTCTGTGATTTATCTCCTGAATTCTGGCTTACTGATATCCGTGATTATCCAAAGATGATGCTGTTGGTGTCGAGAAAATGATGCGTGATTGCGTTCTTATTTTTGGCACGGATACTCAAAATTATTCTGTCTCAGATGTTGGTATTAGCAATCTGATGGATGGGAGACGCACAGGATTAGTCGTAGTGACCACGATTGGGGAAGACCTATGTCCAATACAATAGTAGACGTCATTCAGCTGAAATTATCACATTCACTGCGGCAGCGTTAAATCTAAACTTTTTACTAGTGCGATACGAAACAAATGCTGCCCGTATCTAAGTTTCCTGATATGCGTTACGGCTTCTATTTTGCCGTACCAGAACCTGACTTTCAAAGCCTATACAGACGTGGAAACCGCCTATATCAATTGTTTTTATCAACAAATCGATAGACTATATCCTTGTATATACCTAGCTGCAGTCGCCCTGGGTTCTCTGTTATACTTTGAAAGATACAGAGATTTTTCAAAATCTTTCATTCGCGGCAATATATATGCCGTACAGCGTAGAAGTGAAAAAATGCTAGGGATGGGGTTTACTTCTGAAAACTATCATTTATGTCCAATACAATAGTAGACGTCATTCAGCTGAAATTATAATGCTGACGTAATGTTGGTATTAATGTTGTTTAGAAATTCAGATTTGGGTTACTCACACGCGTTTGGATGTATATTTTCTTTAGATCTAAACGTCTTCACTGATAGTGTTTTCTTATCCTAGTATAGTATCCTATACTACAGCTTGTATTAAACAAGACAATGATCTTGGTGTTGATAAAACGAAGTGTGATTGCGTTCATACTTTTGGCACGGATTTACTCAAAAATATTCTGTCTCAAATTTAATGTTGGTATTAATGTTGTTTATAGATTAAAATGTTGGGTTACTCATAAGCGTCGGATGCCGATATTTGTCTCTAATTACGTTAATTAAACATTACTTTAGTAGTCCAGCAGTATTGGTATTACGCACGCAAACACAAACATGCTAGTGACGTGGTCAAGATTTATCAAGAATTTAATATGATATTAGTTTTTGACATTAAATTATGTTAAATATATGTTGAGGAGCTCGTAGCTAGATAATAACGCTTGTGACTTCTTAACATACCGAGTTTCCTTCGTGCGTTGGAAAGCACGCTAAGCCGTAGGTCCCGGCTTTCATTTGGAGATATTTGGCAGTCGTTACGGATAGTCAGAAACCTGTAAATCTGACTCCAGTCTTGCCATGAAGTACCGTGATACCCCAGTTAATGGGTTGTGGAGGTCTGGTAGGCAGCCGCTCCTCGTAAAATACTAGTATTTAGTTAAATCCGGCTTGACTGGAAGCCGACCCTAATATAGTTGGGAAAAGGCTAGGTAGATGATGACATGTTGTTTTTTTGTATCTAAATTGATTTTTTAAACTTATCTAACCTTGTGATGAGATTCAGAGTATATAATCACACGAGCTTTATTATGGACACGTGTTATTGGCAATCATATTAAACAGTAATTTACAAAAACTAAAGAAGTTTATTAAATTAAAATATTATCATCATTTATTCAGTTTGTGTAGGTACATTTAAACTGCATTAATATTGAAAGCAAACAGTACATTATAATTGCATGTGTGGGCGTTATAATTACATTACAAGGATGTTGAATACATTTGCTGGTCAGATTAAATTAGGACGGACAGGAAAACATATTCACGCTCCGTCTATTGAATTTGCATGTATTATGGCGACGTTTTGACTTCACACAAGAAGGGACAATGGAATGACAGAGGCATTCCCAATAGTGGATTATGTGACTAGGGGATAAAGCGGTGTCTTTAAGTCGCGGGTGGCAGGTTTTTTTTTGGTAGGTGAATCATCAGAATGACTTCTCCCACTCTTGGGCGGAGTAAGAGGGCATGTCAGACTGGATTCCAAACGTAACAAAAGTTGTTAAGTTTTAATCGCGAACGCTAGTGAGGGATTTATATAATTAACTAGTGAGTACTGGGAGGGAGATAATATAGAAACCTTATTGAAGTGACGAATTTCAACTGCCCATGGCAAAGACATTTACAAAAACTAAAAAAGTCAATGAAATTAATAACATCATGTTTATTCAGTTTGTGTACATTTAAACTGCATTAATAAATAATAATTAAAAGCAAACAGTAAATTATAATTATGCAATTATTATAATTATGAAAAAATTGAATAAAAGAAGCTTTCTCCATGGTAGGTTATGTGACTAGAAGATAAATCAGTATCTTAAATCGCGGGTGGCATATTGAATTTCGAATGAAACGAAGGATTTTAAGTTTTAGTCTCGAACGCCAGTAAGGGTTTTATATAATTAACACCCAAGCATTGTGAGGGAGATAATGTAGAAACCTGAATGAAGTGAGAAGTTGCAACTGCCCATGGCAAAGACAGAGACAATAATGACTTGCTTTAAAATTAATTTATTGAATACTAGCCATCCAACGGTAAAGCCTCGAAGGTTTTTCAATACAAACTTTGGAACACCGTTTCATCTTAGGAGATGAATTTGGGAAGATCTTAAATTAGTACTCGCCTATATTTATGAGGATAAAAGAAAACCTTGTGCAAAATTTTACGTTCCAATACAGGGCCTAACCCAGCAGTTTCGGCTGTACATCATACGTCAGTCAGTCAATTTAAAATTTGATTGGTACAAAAATGCAGCTAGGCCAACGTCAATATGGAGGGCTAGATTGACAGGAGAGATTGATTTATTGCGGGCGAATCTAGCCCAAAACAATTTGCGCTAAAATTGAATAGATAAAACACAGGAACAGTACAGTTATTATGTGCGAGGGAACGGACACCCTCACGCTCCAGTCGCTGGGATCTCGAACCCGACTTGAAGCCATCACAGGCATGGGTTTGCAGACGATGAGCAATAGGTAGCTCGCATCGCATCACTCTATATTGTAGATGAATCACAATTGGAGGGGCGACGGTTATTAACAATGTCACAGCTGTTAGGTACAGGGTCATTATCCATCGCTAAATTAATTATCATCATCTCAGCCGAAAGACGTCCACTGCTGGAAATAGGCCTCCCCCAAGCGTCGCCACAACGACCGGTCCCGTGCATCTCGCATCAATCGGATTCCCGTGACCCTCTCGCTAAATTAATATTAACACTGAAATAATAATTTTCGTATTAAATCGAAAATTCAATGTCACTAGTTGCATATTAAGTTATAAATAATTTTGGCACAGATATTCACGATATTTATTGTAATGGCCACTTGGTAATTTGTTAAGACATTTATGCACAAACACGTTGAGCGAATTTAAATAGTTTTATTACATGTAAAATTACTGGTAAGTGACCTATTAAAATACAGATTTTATGATCTATAATTATCGCTATTTCGCATTCCTAACCAGCTGTAGGCGCGAAAAACACAGTTTTGGTGTCCTCATACAGCTATATAGGGCCGCGTTGAACTAAAAAGGTAACGGTGGGAAATCATGTTTTCATTTAAAATTGAAAAGAAATAAAGAATTTTGATCGTTGAAATACCTAAATGGAGGGAGACCTACGAGTAAATAAATAAATGAACGAATAATAATATGGCTATTTTTTAGTGACAAACGAAAGTCTTTATTATTTATTAGACGAATATTATAAATAAGTACAATTATTCTTGTTTGTGCGGAGAAGGTATTTTCCGGAAGTATTGATTCAATAACGAAGGTTCTTTTGCTGAAAAAAGTTATACATTATCAGTCCTGTGTTTATACTCGTAGGCCGCGGAAGTTTGGCCACCCGGAAGTAATTTGTTTTTGTACAAAAAACACGAATTTTATCGATTTAAAACCCTTAAACAAATACGAAACCGAATTACAGACGAGTGTCTGACTTTTACGAACTAAAACTCATCTGAGTGTAGTTTATAGTTGTCTTTTGGGTCTAGGGTCGCGGTGATACTTTTCAAAGATTTTTTTATTATTGATAGACTGATAGATAGATTCTGAAGCTTAGTCCCTCTAATTGAGAATTTATGACTTGTACTTTATAGGTACCAGTTGTAACCAGAAGTCTCTTGTCATCCAGTACCAAGATATACGACCAAATCCATCACACGGGCAACAGTCCGCTACTCCCCACACAGTTGAAGCAACAAAACACACTACATTTTACCATTATTTTTTTAATAGACGTCTTAGCTTTTTCATATTAGCGGCCAAAATAGTCCTCTGTTATCCAGTGCCAAGACATTTTGCCACAAAATCCATCATACGGATTACAGATCCTGGCAGCTCTCCAAAGCGATTACCAGAACCATTGAGCCACATTATCTGAACATTGCATGGGACACGAAACACCTATTTGATAGAATGATAGCATAATTCTGTGGATTTTGGCATTGTTTTTAGCGGTGAGTAAGCGGATTGAGAATGGCGTGTTTGGTTTTATTGTTGAGTATTTTATTTCATCATCTGACTATTCTTTTACCAACTATATTGGGGTCGGCTTCCAGTCAAGCCAGATTTAGCTGAATACCAGTATTTTACAAGAAGCGGCTGCCTACCAGACATCCACAACCCATTAACTGGGGTAACACGGTACTTCATGGCAAGACTGAAGTCAGATTTACTGGCTTCTGACAATCCGTAACGACTGCCAAAGATCTACAAATGACGGCCGTGACCTACGGCTTAACGTGCTTTCCGAGGCACGGAGGAAACTCGATATGTTAAGATGGTCACCCATCGACAGCTAACCTTGGCAAGCGTAGCTTAACCTTTAAGATCGACCCTTGCGGCTGTTATTATCTAGCCACGAGCTCCTCTTTGTTGAGTATTTTATTTATTTATTTTTAATTAGCGGGTTTTGTCTTCTAACATACCATAGTGTCTCAAGTCAAAAGACTAGTACGTGTTGATACGTGGTCGCTCACAGTGGGCCTCAACAGAATCCTTAAAGTCACCTAAGGGCGATAGAAAGGGCTGTGCTCCGAGTTTCCTTACGTAATCTCAAAAGAAATGAAGATATCTACAGGAGAATTATTAAGGTTACTAATCTATTATCAAGCCATGTTTATTTGTCCAAATCAATATTTGCAATACGTAAGCCTGATTCAGATTATCAGGAAATTAATAATTTTGCATAATATGTTACCTAGTCAATAATACTATTTATGTTTGAATATGAATGTTATTGCTGTCTACATACTATCTAAACAGGAATATTTGGTATCAAAATGAACAGACATAGTTCGAAGAATTGATAGACTCAAATGAAAGTGTTTAGAGCACATGGTTCTGCAGTAGCGATCACGTACCAGAAGACACAGCGTTCGAATCCTCCTACAAGGTAGACTGATGATCTGGTGAGAGTCACGGAAGTTAGATGGATTCGAGACACACAGAATCGCCAAACTTAAGTGGTAGTGGGCAGGACACATTCCTCGTAGAACAGATGGTCGATGGGGACGGAAGGTTCTAGAGTGGCGGCCACGTACCGGAAGACGCAGCGTTGAAAGGCCTTCCCACAAGGTGGACCGACGATCTGACGAGGCTTGCGGGAATCCGATGGATGCAAGACGCATAGGACCGGTCGCTGTGGCGACGCATGATGGAGGCCTATGTTCAGCAGTGGACGTCTTTCGGCTGAGATGATAATGATGATGATGATTAGACGCATAGAACCGCACGCTATGTAGACGTTTGCGAAAGTCTTATGTGCAACAGAAGACGTCTTACAGCAGATGATATTTTTTTATGATTTCCTTTAGGTTCTTGATGTCAATTTGTAGAAACATGATTCTTGTTTCAGTTAAAAAAAAACGTTGTCAGAGTATAAAGCTCACTGAGATAAATAACGTGACTATGCGACGCCCATGTGAATTCCATTTGTTTTTGTTACAAAATGGTTTGTAACAGCTAGAGGAATTCGAAAAGCCAAACTTAAGTGGCAGTGGGCAGGGCACATTGCTCGTAGAACAGATGGTCGATGGGGACGGAAGGTTCTAGAGTGGCGGCCACGTACCGGAAGACGCAGCGTCGGAAGGCCTCCCACAAGGTGGACCGACGACCTGGCTAGGGTCGCGGGAATCCGATGGATGCGAGACGCGCAGGACCGGTCGCTGTGGCGACGCTTGGGGGAGGCCTATGTCCAGCAGTGGACGTCTTTCGGCTGAGATGATAATGATGATGATGATTAGACGCATAGAACCGCACGTTATGTAGACGTTTGCGAAAGTCTTATGTGCAACAGAAGACGTCTTACAGCAGATGATATTTTTTTATGATTTCCTTTAGGTTCTTGATGTCAATTTGAATAGAAACATGATTCTTGTTTCAGTTAAAAAAAAACGTTGTCAGAGTATAAAGCTCACTGAGATAAATAACGTGACTATGCGACGCCCATGTGAATTCCATTTGTTTTTGTTACAAAATGGTTTGTAACAGCTAGAGGAATTCGAAAAGTGGTTGGTTTCATCGATACTGTTATATAGCGTAGTGCAGAGACAGCTGCGTTACAAAACGATACCAGCGTGTATAGTGAATGGACTTCAAGCGTAAAATAAAACGATGAAGATGAACATCGTGAGGAAACCGGCCTGTCCTAGAACCAAAAAATCTGAGAGACCTATGACTCTCAGATTTTTTGGTTCTAGGACAGGCATCGTAAAGATCATCAAGAATGCATGATTGAATCTTCGTGCGTATGGTAAACATTCCACCCATACGCATAAATGTACGTACAGTTGAGGAGTGGAATCCCCTGCCGGAGTCTGTATTTCGTGATTTTTACAACTTAGGGATCTTCAAGTCAAGAGTGAATAGGTTACTTGTTTTATTATCAAGCAAGCGTGCCATATCAGGTGAGATAGTGGTCAAACACCTAGATAGGCTAGGTTAGCATATTATAAAAAAAATCATCAAGAATATAAAATTAAGAACATCAAGGAAGGAAGCAAAACCATTTATTTACTGGAATGACGCAACCCTTACTGGGCACGTGTAGTGGATTACGGCCTTATCCCTTTTCTAGAACAATTAAATTTTCACTCCTTTTTTTTCAGAGCGCTGGCTGACAGGTGGGACTCTCTTATCTGGGGTGGTGGGTACGATTGCATGCTTTCAAATCAAAGATATTCCTCAGGTTTGGTGTGTCTCATCCAGCTCAAGCACCAATTTGTTCTTATAGTAACTTTACTCTCTTTTCTTTTCTTTTGTGTGACGCCTTTCCTCTGTAGCACATTTTGCAACACTCTTCATCCTGAAGATTTGCTGCGGTTGATTTGATTCGGTAATCGACTGGACCGGTTCCAAGTCTTCCATGGCGCGTAGTGCTTCGTACGCGCCTCAAAGAAATGCCAGCTAAATCGTAGGATATCCCTATCTGAAAAGGAAAACTGTAGGCTTAGAATGCAAAGGGAAAGTCTTAGACTGATGGATACAGGTTTGGTTTTAGTCGGCAGAAGTCTGACACGCCCTCTTGCTCCACCCTACAGCGCGCAGCGGGATGCGGCAGGAAACATTGGATATAACATATGATGTCACAAATAACACCAACACGGGTTTTATTTGTGACGAACGTGTGAAGGAACAGGAACGGAAAAACAGTCTTTCAGGGCCCTGGTGACTCCTTCGAACAACCCTGCAGCCCATTCGTGGTTATTCGTACAACACGTTACATTTTGTCACGAAAGATCACAACATTTGAGAGATAGTTCATTACGGGATTATTTTAATAAGTACTGAAAATTAATTCAGTTTACTACACCAACACGCGACACTGACCGCAGGTACCCGCTAATTAGTCTGCAAAATTACCGGCGAAACTAAGGATTAATTAAAAAATATTATGATGCTGTATTAAAAGATTTCACTCAGCAACTGAGTAGCGTTTTATGAAGCTGTTAAGAAGAGAGTTTTATTAACTTTATACTGCTTAAGAGCGTCTAACCTGAGATAAACTTCCTTACAATCGCTTTTACATAACTATAACGTTATTACATATACGTATTTCTATAGATATTGAAATAAAAAAAAAATATAATACTTATTTCAAACCACATACACAGTAAGTAATGATACAAGTCCATATTATGTTTGTAGGCACATACTTATAAATATGTTAGTAAAATGCCCACAACTATATCAACTAACTTACAGCAACACTCTACTACTAACAACTACCCATCCCCATACCTACAACTTGACTCTGACCGCAAAACGCAAAAAACTTGAGAAAATTTCAATTTTGCTGACTACTTTTAAGCATCCCCTTATTTATTTTTTTCTATTAGTTTTGTGATCTATCTAGATAAGTATAATATACTAGCTTTTACCCGCGGCTTCGCTCCCGACAAATGACTACCCTACATATCCTACGCTACCCTACCCTACCTTTTTTTTTTTTGAAGTTTTCTCTCCGTAAGAACCATCATTGAGCTTCAAGGAACATTAAAAAAAAAATCAGCCAAATCGGTCAAGCCGTTTTCATGTTATGTCGTGACAACGGAAAACGGGTTTCATTTTTATATATATAGATAATAGATTTAAAAGTAGAAACTTTCTGACTTACATACCAACGCACAGCTGAAAGTACCTATTGGGACTAGGAGCGTCAAAATTTGCATAAGGTTTTATAACATAGGCGAGCACTAAGAGAGGATTTTTCAAAAATTCATCTCTAAACGGATAAACGGTATAAAATTTGTATAAAGAAATCTACTTTCACGCGGGCGACGCCGCTGGTAGAAGCTAGCTATATCCCAGTGTACGTAAAATGTTGACGATCCCATACAATAAATAAATAAGATTCTAGGTCACTTCTGACTTTATTGGAAAAAGTAAAAGTTGCGTGTCCCAGCGTTCTGACAGTAACTTTATAATTCAATTTCATTCCCATCATGGGTCTGGTGGCTTCACAGACTTTATGCTTTTAAAGTTTAAATGAATTTTGCGTGACGGGAATTTCATTCAATACATACTTATATGTGAACGTAACTTCGTCTCTTTGTTATGCTTTCAGTGTTGAACTACTGAACCAATTTACGTGTATAAGCAAAAATTACCTTTACGAAAACATGACTTTGTGGTATCTAATTATATGGGGCTTAATTATGAGTGGGCTTAGAAATTCTTGAAAGAATTACCGTGGTTCTGGAACGCAAAAGGCAACTGGAGGCACACAAATGGGTTTTAGTCAGTAAAAACTAAACACACTCTCACACCACCCAGAAATGAGAAGGGAATATATTTGAAGATAAAAAAAATTACTAATGTATTCATTCTATAGTTACAAAATCAAATCATTTTATTTCAGGTAAAAAGTAGTATCACTTCTTATATTGCCTTAGTGTTGTCCTGTCTCCTGTAGTACTTGCTAGCGGAAGCAACAAAACACCGGACGCTGTGGCCAAAAGTTTTCTTCCATAAAAAGGTGCAGAAAACAGTTCGGTACTCGAAACTCGAACGCCTTCAAATTGATGTTCCGATGTAACTTCAGCAACTACACCCCCAAAAGTTATTGATACGCCTCAAAGTTTTCTTTGCAAGCCGTACTTGCTTTTTTTCCTACACTGTGTGTATATATGCATGTGTGCTAAATAAATCATTTTCTTTCTTTTTACTTTTCTTCATTTTTTCGTTTGACAGATAAAGGACATTTACGTTCCTATTTTTATTTGAATCGCACTGTAAACTTCAACCCGAATCCTTTGGATATACTTACAGGGTTCTTTGTAAAACACTGGCAACTGTAATCATAAACAACAACTTTTGCTCTATGACTTTTAAAAAGGTATAATGTTAGAACATTATACCTTGTTCACCATATTTCCATACAAAACGAAAATATTTCAATTGAACGTTCTTAATCCGGCCTCATCTAGTAACAAAAAAAAAAAAGTCCAAGAAAAAAAAATTGACGTGTAAAAGAGTTTGAAAAAACCTATTTGCAAAATAATAGTAGATTATGATACAAGTGTGTAATGTGGGAGATTACCGTCGAGGTGGTATTAAGAGCCGAGCCTTGGCGAGGCTCTTAAGAGAACCAAGAACGGTAATCTCTAATTACTCACATGTATCATACGACGTTTTTCAATACACTTGTGAAGAAAAACAATATAACTATCACCAAAATAGTACCTAAAACTAGAAAAAAACATAACACAAATGTGTCATGGCGGTAAAAATTTAATGTTTTTTTTTGTGCCTTAAAGGTGAAGGTATTTTGATCATATTGTGCCTAGTCTTATATTATCCTGCGTCAATTTTTTTTTATGATAAGTAATGTCTTTCGTTGTGACAATAGAATGCGAATGTAACAGTTTGTAATGATTGAATTAAATACTAGGTACAAAGTATTTAATGTTATTACATTAATACAGCCCCTTAACGTCATTCGAAAAAATTACGTCTACAACCGCGCGCATCTTAACGTTTGAATCCCCAACCGGTCCTATGAGACCGCGCTGTTATTGTTTTACTATTGTGTCTCGTTTCGCGGGTATCTGAGTAACTATAATGGCGGCCATAGACCACAAACAAAAAAAAACATTTTTATTTTAATTATTGAGTTATTTATTAAATATTATTTAAATAAATCGTTAAAATGGACCGTTATTGCATGAAAATAAGCAAGTAAGACACTAGTTTATACTATTGAAAGCAATAAAGTAATGAATTTTTATCCTGTTAAAACTCTTTTTGAGAAAAAAAAGGCTTAACAAAAAGGTTTTAATTACATTACAGCACTAGTGTATAATGGTAATCAAAATGTCACAGTTTGGTAACAGGCGCCTTTATATGCCTAAGTGCAGTGCGATAATAGTCACTTTCTGAGCAAGTGTATTGAAAATATCATTTATCATTTAATGTTACGAAGTGTATGCGAAGTAAGCGATAGTACAATAGCGAGAGGACCGGGGGGCGAGAACAGTGCGCGAGAAGCGTAGGTAGGCACAGCAAAAAAAAAACAGACTTGAAATGTGTTAGATTAAATAACGGATTCTTTAAGGATTGTTTTTGGAAAATGTATTGTTAATAATTTTTTAATAAATATAATACAATTATTATTCTATGTTTTTAAAAAGTCACAGAACAATAGTTGTGGTTTATGATGTTAGTAATACAGTCCTGTAAGGTTGTTAGTGTTTTACAAATAACCCTGTATAAACGTAACATGGAATCCAACAGCAATGCGGCCCCATTAACTCTCTAACTCCATTCTTGACTAATGCCAGTCTACATTAGCGGAAGAGACAACTGGTAACGGTTCCAGAAACAGAACTTCAGCATGCTAATGTGTTAATAACTTGGTTGTTACAGCAGTTTTCAGCTAAACTTATGTGAACTTAGATAATAGGGTTGTTAAAGACTCGTTTTAGGAAGAAAATGGGGAATTTCAAGCATTTCAGCGTCTTTGGACTGTTAAATAGTTTTAATTGTACGTGCTTGTATATTATTATATAAGTGCCTACTACTTGTGCTCAAAGAAAACGGTGTAGAAAGCGCCGAAACGAGTGTACGAGATACATTTTAAGCTTTGTAACTTTGGCGATATCTGTGCCATCATATTTTTTATTGATATAAACTAGTGCTTGACTGCGATCCCACCTGATAGTAAGCAGTGATGCAACACAACGTGTGTATTTCACAAGCAAGAACAAGTTACTTGGCAAAGTTTTTTTTTGTTTGTTAAAAATACTGCCAAGTAACTTGTAACCTTCGCTTTAGGGCATGTCAATATGGGCTACGGGGTACTGGGATGATGCTACTGGCTCCAGTGTATCGGGTCGTTGCGGTGCGACCTAGTAGTGGCTTGACTGCTGGTGTCGACCAGGACAGGTTTTTCGTGGTTCTTCTGTAGCGACATCTACTACCTACATATGACGTCACAGAATCCTGCATCGCGCAAGCAAAGTTCTCCGCGCGATTTGAATAGATACAACAGCCCGAAATCATCTATCGGACAGTAGCCCACCGGACATAACACCTCGTCCGGCCGGAGGATCCTCCCTTTTTAACGGAGGTTCGTGAGACTTTACTCTCTGTTCCACTACCTCCAAACTTTTTGTAACTATATAGTATATAGTACTTAGCTAAGGACACTGATGAGGCTGCGGATGATAACCAGGTATAACCAGGAAGGCAAGCTGGTAGTGTGGCAAGCTACTCAATAGCTTGCTTGAAGTGTTGATAAAGTGATGGTGCAAGAGCTCTCCGAAGCTGTCGAGGGTCAACAGTTTAGAGATATGCGGAGCTAGGTAAAAAGTCCTACAAACCTGCGGGCTGTTTGTATTATGTTCTAATCCCGCAGAAAGCTCTGATACTGTGATGCTGGATTGTGTTGATTTTAGTTTTGTCTATCCTGCACAATCACCTGTACTTTGCACGATCGAAACGAGGCCAATGCCAAAGTCATGCAGGTTGCCAAATACTGGGCAGAAAAAGTTTAATGAGAGCATCGATACGAAAAGAAGAAGAAGTTCTGTAATACTAAACCTTTATGCAATAATGACAGCACTTTACTGTAATAATAAGGACCACGTCAATTCAGGATCACTAATACAACACAAACAGTCTAGTTTAACGAGGTTCATTTTGATCCTTCAGCCCGAAGGCTCTATGAAAAGAAATGAATAAAACAGCTTTATTATCCTCATATTTTAACCCAGAAACCAATTAGGTATCCATACAGACCAGTTTTATTAGTAATCATAAGATACGACCACAAGTTCCCCAAACCTTCCATATTTATGGCGGTTTTGTTCAAAATTGACGATGAAAGTCGTCCGAGCGGGTATTTGCATAATACTTGAATTTTAATTGTCAACTTACCTGTGTTGGATTAGGGTCGAATAGGGCTCAGGGATATCGCACTTCAGGGTAATTTTAGACCTGTATTGAAGATCTTATTCAATTGAAAATGTTGAGTGTTTTTATTTTATAATTAGCGGGTTTTAATTACTGTAATCGTCATCATCGTTTTACCCGAAGGACGTTCACTGTTGGACATGTAATAGAATATTAATAAAGGAATGGGTTGTCAATAAAGTATGTAATAAATAAATAAAAAATAGGGCTCCCCTTATGGGAGCTTCTCACAAAGTTGCCTGATGACCTGGTGAGAATCCGATGTCTGCGAGACTATCTATTGGGGTGACACTCGGGGGAGGCCTATATCTAACAATGCACTTCTTTCAACTGAAACGATTATGGAGCCTGTCATAAGAACTCAAATGTTTTCAGCATCTTTGTGGGTGAAATGCAGGAAATCAAAGAATTTACTGCATGAACTAATTCTTCAGTATATAGCTACCTCTAACAACTAATATTAATTAGATCAGAAGCTCAATGCTTCATAAGGTGCTGCTCTTCTAGTTTAATCAAAATGCTAATATCTACTACAACCAGTAAAGCAAACTGTTCAATATAGTTAGATCTCCAAAATGATACTGTTTTACCTTGAATATTCTGGTTTGCCAATACCAGGTTGATTACCATCTCTTCCGATGAACCTCTTGTAAACAAATTGAATGATGGAACTTGAAGCTTGGTCATCAATATTCATTTCTATGTAAATTTGACCAAATTGCAGTAAGGTAGTGCACCAAGAACTTGGACATTTTCGTTTGAAATCGAAGTTTAAAGTTTGAAGAAACTGTGGTTAAGATCCCATCTGGAGGCGATTAAAATTTCAAGTGTTCGAAAAGAGATTTTGGTTTGAGACCTGACTAAGTTTGGATTATTCTTAAGACTTGAAATTTCAATTTTATTAGTACACTATTGGAAACTAGAATGTTTTCACTGCAGCGGTGTCAGTTTAAGAAAAGGTACCTACATCTACTCGTGCTCGTTAGTCTCTCTAAAATTTAAGAACGGCTGGACTTATTTTATTATTTCTTTTTATGTTCTATTCACTAACATACAGGGAAAGTATAAAAAAAGAAAATAGTAGGTAGAGTAGTTTAGGGTAGTCACTTGAATATAATTAAGAGGTTAAGTAAAGCTTTTCCTAATTAATAAATATTATAGGCAAAAATTACAACAATCTTGATACGTATCTTGGCTCTTGACAATAGGAAAGCAGAATAATTTTTAGCTTAGTCACAAAATTGACCAGTATATGAATAATAAAAAAAATATATGTCATACTTTTTGTAAAGTTGAGTTTTTCACATGGTAAGTGGTAACGTCACGAAAAAAGTGAAAATTGTTGCTATTAACCTAACTTTAAAAGATCCTGATCTGCCTATCGTCTCCATGATTAGTTTAAAGCTTGTTGTTTCATATACAGTTCACACAAAATAGCAGATATTTTCTGAATCAGTTTAATACATAATTATATAAGTTTTGAATTATATTTGTTTCGAAACCTAAATAAAAAACAGACAGAACGTCATAATCACGTAAGAGCGATTGTACGGAAATTACTTGAAATTTGTCTCTGAATGGACGCTCTAAAATATACAAACTATCACAAAAAGGTGTAGAAAATTTCACTTTATTACCGTATCGCTTAGCGGTAGCTTACGTCAAAACCTTATTCAATAACATTTTCCTCTAGTACCAGATAAAAAACTGTAGCTAAGACCCGCTAAGTATAAAGTTCTAAGGAACTGTCAAGCACTAAGGAAAGTTACAATCTGCTGTTCTTTGTAACAAAGGATCACTACTTTACACTGAGTTTAAACTAGATGTCACCTACATTAATCTTCTTGTATAAGAAGAAGCTAGAATTAGACGAAGTAGATTATTCTAAAAGATAAGTTAAAACGTACTCTTTTCTATTTTTGTGGTGGGGTATCATCAAATAACTTCTCGTGTTCTGCCAGACTTTACAGACTAAAACCCATGTATATTCCTTCGGTTGCTCTGTGCTTTCCAGGCCCATGGAAACTCTTTCGAAAAATTCTGCAGTCTTAGTAGGTATTGAACTTAGTGGGCCTTCAGTTTACTGATATCTTTTTGAGGCGCATATCTTTTCAGACAGCAAGCTGTCCATTGCTTGCTTTCTGCAACCCATTATTCGTTTACAGTGGCTGGAATTACACTGCGGGAAGACTCTCTTGCCAAAACGGCTGCAACTGGGGCGTGGTGCTGTCCGCTCCTTCAAAGATCACCTTCAAGTTATTATATAGGTATGCCATCCGGTGATAACGTATTTTTGTGCACTAGTACCTGGCTGAAGGCTTTAATTTATTATGGTCGCCAATGTTTGTATGAAGAGTACAAAAATCAGTTTTAAACCTACACCAGCAATCACTGCCAAACGATGTGCAATTAATTAGTTCGTGCAAGTAATAATTCGAAACCACACGCGCACAGAGGTAAAGAGAAACTTTCCAAGTGATCCAGAACTATATCGATTCAATTCGAAAAGTTTTAGACAACCCGATGTTAAGTTAAATCGATGTTTTCAAACATTTTCCAATATGACCGCCATGTGTTTTGATTAGATTACTATAGTTGTAGCGTTTTAACATAACACTTGGCTAACACTGACCCGCCTTATTTAAGTCGGAAATCATCAAATAAATCTCTACCCTGGGTAGAGCCTAGTTTCCTACTCTGAGTAGAGCGAGAAAAGGCGGGTTAGACTTTTACTGGCTAAAACACCTCTGTGCTCCGTCACTTACACTCTTTGCATTCTGGGCTCCTGGTAACTCTGACGGACATTTTCGTAGCCCTAACTGGCATTGACGCTAATGGGCCCCCTTCAGTTTTGCTGAAATGTCTTTGAGGTTTGCGAGGAACACATCGTGCCATCGACTCGAGCTTGTACTTTACATCTACTGTCCTTTAACTAAAAGGACGCAAAGCCACAGAATCAAATTTTAAAAAACGTGTTAAATATTTGAAAAATATGCCACTTAAAAACCATAAGTACAAAATTAAATTAAACGTTCAAAGATATTAGTAGACGGACAGCAGTCATTTAGTTGATGCCATTTTCAAAATAAAAAAAAGGAAAATAAAGACTCGAATATTTTTTGGCAAAACCTCGATTATTGTTATACCTACTCGTATCAGAGGAAGGGCAATAACCCCTATTTATCTTGCTACAACGAAACAACTATAGGTGCTACTTTGAATTAGCCTATTCAGCCAACTAAACACGTTTCAATTCAGTAGAGATTGCGTTAATTGTAACCAATTAATTAATTACATTGGATTTGATTACATGGGTAGGTATACATGTGTATGGATGGATGGAGAGGGAGAGGGAGGCTAATGAAAAGATGAATGGATTAATTAATTTATTTATTTAAATTTCATGTACAGTGGTGGTACATAGGCGGACTTAATACATCAAGGCATTCTCTACCAGTCAACCTTAGGGTTAAAAAGACAAGACTGTGGTAGGTCTGCACAATAAATAAATAACAGATATTTAAAATAGATGTTTTATCGATAAACTATTTTAGTTAATTAGTTAGTAGCCCGTTGTGTCCCACTGCTGGGCGAAGGCCTCCCTCTCCCTTTTCCACACACGCTTATCTTCAGCAATTGCGGGAAAAAAAACTATTTTACCTCTTTTTTTAATATTTGGGGAGCGATCTGAAAATAAATGTAGTCAGTGATAGCATAACGGTTGACAGGACGAGGTACAGGCCTACAAATATAGTTGCATACAAAGAAAAAAAGTGAGGAGCTCGTGGCTAGATAATAACAGCCGTACAGGTCGATCTTCAAGGTTAAGCAACGCTTGCCAAGGTTGGTTCGTGGATGGGTGACCATCTTAACATAACGAGTTTCCTCCGTGCCTCGAAAAGCACGTTAAGCCGTAGGTCTCGGCTGTCATTTGTAGATCTTTGGCAGTCGTTACGGATAGTCAGACACCAGTAAATCTGACTCCAGTATTGCCATGAAGTACCGTGTTACCCCAATTAATGGGTTGTGGAGGTCTGGTAGGTAGCCGCTCCTCAAAAAATACTGGTGTTCAGCTAAATCCGGCTTGACTGGAAGCCGACCCCAATATACAGGGTGTTTGGTTCATCGTGTGCCAAATTGATATGGTCGACTGGAGGGGTCATCTGCTATCCTTTCAGACCCCCAAACACTACCCATGTTCTGTGGATTTTTTTTCATCGACTTTTTAAAGTTTTTTGAAAAAGAGACCCGATTTTTACATTCAAATATAAATATAACAAAATGTATAAGACATAGAGCCTCATTTTTAGTTTTATTTAGACGTATATTGTATGAAGGTACTTTTAAATACAAAATTAGTGATATCAGCCATCTAGATTTTTTTTAAATTTATTCGCAAAGTTTCGTACTTAAATTAAAGCTGTTCATGTTACAGCTATTTACATGGCTGCAAAAAAAGAACGAAAAGAGACTGGGATCTTCAAACTCTGTCAATAATTTTCTAGTCTATCCTCTTGCTAGTGATGTGCCACATACCATAAAAATCTTATTACAACTATGTGAAATCGCTAGTTTTGCGAATCGAGTCACATAAAATTAACATACAAAATTATGATTTGGAAAACTATTTTTGCTTTAATGGTACCTGGAACGCCTATTTAATCTGTTAAATCACTAATATAAAGTAAAATCTGCTTCGTATCTTTCTTTTCGTGGGTTTTACTTGAAATAAAAGAAAAAAAAACCATCTTTTTACAATAATTTCATAAGTTTTACAAATACTGCTCAAATTTTGGCCTCTGTTGCAAATGCAGGCCCGACACCTGTTTTGTATTTCGACACTTAGTTTTTCTAGGTCTACACCTGTACGAAGGGTCTAGGGAACCTGCAAAAAAGCTGGTATATGCCACGGTGGTTCCAACTAGGGAAGTACTAGTTCAAAGCATTGGAACGGCTTTCAATACAATTAAGACGGGATAAAGACTTCGTACAACAACTGTGTGTCTAAAAACAAAACAAATGTCTGGCTTGCATTTGCAACACATTTTGGCCTGTGTTTGAGCAGTATTTGTAAAAATTATGAAATTATTGTAAATATGTAATTTTATTTTTTTCTTACTAGTAAAACCAACGAAAGATGAGATACGAGATAGATTTCACCTTCTAAGAGTGATATAACAGATTAAGTAAATGTTTCAGGTACCATTTTAGGAAAAATAATTTTTCAATTCACAATTTTGAATGTTAATTTTATGCGACTTGATTCACAAAAGTAGCAATTTCACATAGCTGTGGTAAGATTTTTATGGCATGTGGCACATCGCTAGCAAAAAGATAGACTAGAGAATTATTGACAGAGTTTGAAGATCCCAGTCTCTTTTGGTTCTTTTTTTGCAGCCATGTAAATAGCTGTAACACGAATAGCGTTAATTTAAGTCCGAAACTTTGCGACTAAATTTGAAAATATCTAGATGGCTGATATCACTAATTTTGTATTTAAAAGTAAAGTAATACAATATACGTCTAAATAAAATTAAAATTGATGCTCTACGTCTTATAGATTTTGTTATATTTATATTTGAATGTAAAAATCGGGTCTTTTTTTCAAAAAACTTTAAAAAGTCAATGAAAAAAATTCCACAGGACATGGGTAGTGTTTAGGGGTCTGAAAGGATAGCAGATGACCCCTCCAGTCGACCTTATCAATTTGGCACACGATGAACCAAACACCCTGTATATGTAGTTGGGAAAAGGCTAGGCAAATTAAAGAAAAAGAGAAAAGGTACAATATTAATCATGCAATAATATATGATTATATCAAATTATTTGGTTGGTCTGTCAGAATTAATTGAATTATGGTATGGTAATACATAAAATCAAAAATGATTAATATCACTACATGGAGTAATGTCTACAGAACAATAAATGCGTAAATAATTTGAGTAATTATGCCGGTTAAGTAGATTGGAAATTATGAGAAAACCGATAAACATACATAATTATTATATACTTAATTAAAAGTACCTCACTCCCATTTTCTTTTTACGGTTCCGTACCTCAAAAAGGAAAAAACAGAACACTTAGGATCACTTTGTTGTTCGTCTGTCTGTCTGTCAAGACCCTTTATCTTGGCAACGCGTGAAGGTATCAAATTGAAATTAAAACTATATACTCAAGTCTGCGGTCCCTTGAAACGGTGCAAAAATCAAATATGTAACTTGACGGAAAAAAAAGATACGCCCGTTTAGGTTGCAAAAAACGGTACATTTCGACACTGTCAAAAGAATCAAAATTCATAGGGTACTTCCCGTTGACCTAGAATCTTGAAATTTGGCACAAAGTAAGGTTTTATAGCACAAATATAGGGAAAAGTCAGAAAACTGAAAATTTGTAGTTACGTCATAAGATTTTTTTTTGAAAACATTTTCAAGACTCGATTCGAGAATTTAACTGTTTTCATAGGTAAGTTGGTACGGAACCCTCGGTGTGCGAGTCGAACTCGCACATGCCCGATTTTTTAGTTTTGCGTTACAGTTTCGCAGTGGTTGAGCAAAAAACTTCAACCTTGCAGTCTGACATTTTTGTTCCACTACTTTCCTGTCTCATTCTCCACGGATATCATTAAAAGTTAACAGAGTTAAATAATTATTGCCTCCGGGAAATAATCAACAAAATGGAGCAGTTGTGAACACACTCGGTCTCCTTATTTTCTTTATATATAATAAAATAAAATATACATATATACGAGTATATGTCCTGATGTATGGGACGCGTCGCTGATGAAAAATTCAACAAAAAGGTTTTACTTTTTCCTCCGTTCGTCGGTTGTTTGTTATTTGAAGCGCATTGTTTCAGAAAGAGTTTGTTTTAACGAATTTGTTCGTGGTTTTTTAAGTTCAATGGTCCATAAGAAAGAAAAAAGAGATGCAAACGATGACATGATGAGATATGGCCTAGTAGGGCCGACGCCTTTTAGGGCCGCGGGGATTTTCTGAAAAAAATCTGATTCGCAGAGTCAGAAGTTGTTTGCTGACATCCCACCTTTAAATTATTATTATTACCTAGCCTATATATTGTCCCACTGCTGGGCAAAGGCCTCCCTCCATTCCTTCCATCGTTCGCGGCTTTGAACCACTTCTTGCTAATTCTTAAGGAAGACATCCAAGTCGTCCCGCCATCTCCATCTGGTCTGCCGCGACCCCGTCGTGCGATTTCAGAAAAAAATATTCAGTATTAAATATGTACCAAATTTTATATGCCTATGGGGAGCATAATTATATGCCTGGTCTACCATAATCTGTTCACAAGCCACCTTCTCCTGACTCAAAACACTAGAGTTCATAACCTTGACAATGTTCATTCAAGGTCACGTTTCAAAGAGTTATCCTCGTGACTAAAAGCAGCTGTTAGTTGCAAACGTGTTAATGTTATGTTACAATGGTTTCCTAAGTAAGTTTCCACAATTATTCATAGTACAGCAGGCCTTTGGGATCTATGAGTGAATTTCTCTTAGTCTCTTTGCACGTGTTTCGGATGTTAATGTAATTTTCGCGCAAGGTTGGGTCCTTGAACCTTAGTTACTGTGGTCACTGAAGAAAGTTCATGATGTTAATTAATATAAACTTTAAAAGTGAGGTGGCAGTACTTGAAAAACACTAGATAGAACTAAGAGTATTATAGGTAGGAAAAGAAATGATCCTTCGACCAGACGGATGTTTTGTCTCATGTGAATGACTACCCGAGAAATCATTTCATACCGTAGTATATGTTCAAATTGCGCGGAAAACTTTGGAAGGATTTCATATTTTAGTTGCTATGTGGTGCCATAGATGTCGCTCCACGTATACTGAATGAGTTTTTGATTTCGTGGTCGCATGCGCAAGTTCTGATAGCGGGATCCTGGGATCGATTCTCAGGTTAAGTAGTGTAATTATTCTCAGGTTAAACGATTCATCATCTGCCTAGCCTTTTCCCAACTACATATATTGGGGTCGGCTTCCAGTCAAGCCGGGATTTAGCTGAATACCAGTATTTTACGAGGAGCGGCTGCCTACCAGACCTCCACAACCCATTAACTGGGGTAACACGGTACTTCATGGCAAGACTGGAGTCAGATTTACTGGCTTCTGATTTTCCGTAACGACTGCCAAAGATCTCCAAATGACAGCCGGGACCAACGGCTTAACGTGCTTTCCGAGGCACGGAGGAAACTCGTTATGTTAAGATGGTCACCCATCCACAGACCAACCTAGGCAAGCGTTGCTTAACCTTGAAGATCGACCTGTGCGGCTGTTATTATTTATCCACGAGGTTAAACGATTATTCTATTAAATTTCTTTTAAGAATAGACTAGAGTTTGCAAGTCAGAGATGTGAGAAACCGGTACCTCAAAGTCATGTTACAGCTTGTCTTATCAGTACATCAATATGGCTAATGGCTATTCTCATTTGCTCCGTATGACATTTCTAAAATCAAAACCATAAAACCATAGAGTTATAAGAGCGTTCGTGATATTTACGAGTGACTAGCAATGTTTATGGCTCTGCCATTAGACCGGTTAATAACTGCACTGTGGTTTTATACTCCATCGATACGGTCCTTCCCAGTACAATCAAACGTGGTGAATGTAAACGCAGGGGTGAATAGAAATAAAAATTTGATGGAGATTTTTACGTTGTTTAACAGTTTTTCTCAGCAATTACTCATTTTTTTTAATTTCATGTAATAAAAGTCGATGCTTTAATAGAAATTAACCTATCACATACCCACAAAACGAGATACAATAGTAAAACAATTAATAACAGCGCGGTCTCATAGGACCGGTCGGGGATTCGTGAACTAATTAAACAATGTGGAGTAAAAAAAAACAGCTGTCCCATACATTTATGTCTGCAAAATGTATGGGACAGCTGAATTTTTTTTCGCGATTTGAGTGTTGGTCCAATACAAAGAGTTACTTATAATAATGATCAGTATTGCCAGTGTTTTCATTTACTGTCGTATATTGTCATCTTCACATTGTACAATTAAATACCAAAGTTAACAAAACATTCTAATCAAAGTTTTGTTTCTTTTCACCCCCGCGTTCCAATTCACCCCGTTTCACGGTACCTTATAATAATAATAATAATAATGTTATATGTTTATATGTTTATCAGTAAATGAATAAAGAGATAATAATAATAATAATTTTATTTCGGACATCAAATCCATAGAGTGTTAGTAACATATAAAGAAAAAACTTACTGCCTAGTGTTAGTAATAATCAATAATCAATCAATCAATCAATAATCAATCCTAATGCCGAAGCATGTAGCTTCAAGATTTAGCGAATATTCGTATTATCACGACAAATGTGGCCAAGTGGTTCGTTGAATCGTCATTAATTCAGGCGAAAGCATAAGCTTATCGCGGTACGCTAGCTAGCCGCTTCGAGTAATAGTACTGCGACAGAATTTAGAGCCGAGGTAGTCAAAGCATTCACAATGATATTGCTCCTCAATTTTGCGGGATAGTATAAAGAAGGGATAGAATATGGCTATCTCACCAATGCCGCATTGGCAGTCAGTCATTTTAATCTAATCCGAAACTCCGTCACTGATCGTATTTGCGGAGGCTATATATAAAGAAGATCTATGCACAAATTTTGCAGCAGAATTTTAGTTCTTCTTCAGCAGAGGCATTTCTTAACAACTACTGCTGCATTAGCTCGAGTTTGTTAAGAAATACCTCTGTTGCATCTAGAAAATATTGATTGTGCAAGAGTAATCTTGATGTGAAATGATTGGAATTTTTGAAGACGTTTAAGAGACTGCAATGACTGAAGAGTGTCCATGGAGTTTCGTGCAGGTTCTTCTCTATAGTGCCTACGCTATGGAACGTGCAACTTAGCTTCACATTTGGTTTTGACTGACTTTGATTAAAAAATGCCTGTAAATGGTCTATTTGAAATAAATGGCCTTGACTTTGACTGTGTATCCGTCTTGATGAAAACAAACAAACAGTTTACAATTTTTATATTGTAGTTTTATAAACCAGCGGTGCTTACTCGTTGATGTATTCGAGTTAATGTATCTCAGCTATAAAACAACAATGTCACCGAAGCACTTAGGCGACTAGTCTAGACGCGAACGGAACGCTTTTACAAGATTGTAACAGTTTTTAACTTCGACTATAAATCATCCATGTTTGACGTGTAATCGGAAAACAATTTATGTGAGCATTGAGACTGGAAAACAGTGAAAGCGAAGTTGAAATGGATTTGTTATTTATTGTATTGTTATTAAATTGTATTGATTATAATTTGTATTTATGGAAAACTTGTGTCAGCGGATTTGTCAGCGTGATAGCAAAATAGTAGTAGCTTAGTCGCGGGTGGCGTGTTAAATTCCAAGCGAAACGATGGATGCTGAGTTTTAATCCCGAACGTCAGTGAGGGATTTATATAATTAATATTATTGGAATTATAAAAGTCACTCATGATTATTATGTATTTTATTATATGTACGATTGTACATAGAAAAAGAGTAAATGAAGGAAATAAGGAAAAGTAGGATAATGTTGTTATTTATTTAGATCTTACAATAACTTAAAATAACTTTTATTTCAATAATCATGACATTAAAGATGGAATCGACATTTCCTGGTTAACTTCCCCTGAGAAGAAATGCCGAAACAAACTCAGGGGTCAAGAGGTTCTAATATAGACAAATGTTATCTTATTTGTATGAGATTAATATGCTATCTTTACACATTGTTTATCAACATTAATTTTACATTTTGAGTTTTCGAAACAAAAGAGAATATTTTTTTATCTAGGGCCAAAGCTCTTCGGGCTGAGCGCGGTGTACAATAGTTATTTATTACTAGTTTTTCTCGTACGCCTATGATGTTGCGGTCTTAAATGGTTCAGAAAGTTTTTTTTCTGGTCGCTGTCTAACGGCATCTGAAAAAATAATAATAAAAAGTCATCAAAATACCCGTGGGACCGGCCACCCATATTTTGTTTAAATGAATTGTTTTAATAATGTGAAACTATTTTCGTAATATTGCTATTTCTATGAAATCGGTTTGAGACATACTGGTTGGACTGTTTCAAAATCTATAGCGGACATGCATAATAAATATTAATTTAACAATGGACGAAAGTTCAATTTGTAAACTTCAGTTTACGTACAGTCTACATCTGTAGTGGAGTCTTTCACAACGCCAAAGATAGGAACAGATGGAGGAACATCATAAGGGCTAATGTAATAAAGCAGGGAGGTCACGACCCTCAGCATTGAGGAATACGACGCAAGGAAGAGGACGTCTGGAGTGGCGGCCACACCCTGGAAGACGCAGCTTTGGAACACTCTCCAGAAGATGGACCGATGACCAATGACACAGGACCGGTCATTGTGGCGACGCTTGGGGGAGACCTCCATAGGTCTACGGCCTTACGGCTAGCCCCATGGCTAGCCGTCTTTCGGCCGGGATGATGATGATGATGAACTTGTCCGGTCAATGTAAACAAATTACCTGTATCATTTATCTTCGTCAGAATTTATGATCAAGTGTATCCTATGTTTCCCTACGACATAGGGTATACGCTGTCCGTGGTAATCTATAAAGCCTTCTTTTGGTAGGTTTTTCATATATTTATAGGCATCATCATCTGAAAATAAAATGGCGTCTCATATAGTATTATATACGTTTCCTAGGGAATAATGTGATTTGAATTTAGAATAAGTAATTAAACCATTTAACGAATAATGTACGCGCATCAAATGTGTTTATTTGGAAATCTAACTGGCCACTTACAAACAAAAGAATAAAATGTGGTTACTGCTATATCTATTATGTTAATAAGTTCAATGCATTTATTTGTAGACTGAACCTACGTCAAGTAACAACTTGTACGGCCTATGCAACTTAATAAACAAATTACCTTTGTCAAAATGTTCGCCAGAATCTTCGTCAGAATTTGCGTTAAAGCGTCTCTCTATAACATAGGGTACACGATGTCCATGATGACCCATAACGCCATGTTTTGGTAGGTTACGCATATTTTTATTGGGATCAACACCTGAAAAGAAAAAAATATATATATTACAGTATTAACTTCCCAACATAGCTCAAAGACATATAGGTGTGATAGTGGTTTACCTCCCTCACAGTGTTCGGGATTAAAACTTAGCACCCTTGGTTTCGTTCGGAATTCAACATGCAGCCTGCGATTGAAGACACTGCTAGACCAAGTCACATAATCTACAATTTCAAACCAGTGTCTATGAAACAAATCGACATACATACAACAATGTCACCAAAACACATAACAATATACTACTAGTCTAGACGGTAGTGGAACGCTTTTACAAGATTGTAACATTTTTAAACTCCAAATATTAATAATAAGTATACCTAATTCTTAATTGACTTCTAAGCGGTAAAACCTTTTCTTGGGTATTGAGACTAGAAAATACTAAAAGCGGTACAATAAATTAATCATAGTAAAAATAAAAAAAAAATACAGAAAAAAAATTGTTATTTCAGTAGCAATAAATTCTTCTCACGGCTTCGCCCACTTGAAAGTAAAAGAAATATTTCAAAGCAACATACTACCATAATGTAAGTAAGTATCTTATGTACTATTCCAAAACTTAATTTTTATTTGTGATTCGACATGCATTTTATTTTTGAGATATATTTTGTTTCTATGATTATTATTTTATGAGACACTTTTGTTAAATATAATTGTGCATCTTATTATTATATTAATTGAGTAAGCCTGAAAAAATTATGCTGTACTACTTTTATGATCAAAAATGGTTCGAAATAAATGGAATTTGAATTTGAATACCAATTTCATCAAAATCCGTTACGAAATTTGAGCGTAAACGAGTACCAAACGTACTGACAAATGCATATTTTTGTGTTTTAGAGCGGCCTACTAAATATGTTATATTCATGAATCCCCGATCGGTCTTAATGAACAAAATTACCTCTATCATTATCTTTGTCAGAATTTTCGCCAGAATCTGTTTTCATCAGTTTCCCGTTTTTACCGTAAACAATAGGTCTACGCTTTCCATAATAATCCACAAAGTCATCTTCTGGAAAGCGTCGTATATCTCTATATTTATAGGGAACAAAATCTGAAAAAGAAGTACATAAAAATATACAATGTGGATATAACATAAACAATAAGACTATAAATGAAAACACTGGTAATACTTAATTATGAATAACTTTTAGTATGGGACCAAACCTTAAATCGCGAAAAGGATTCAGCAGCCCCGGACATTTTGTCGATGTACAGCCGAAACCAATAACCTATCTATCACATATCGGAGATAGAAAAACAAATGAAACAACAGAAAACATGTAAATTTTTGTATGGTATCATTTGTTTTACCATCTCCAGTATGCCAAAACTGGAGATAGATAGCTTATTAAAAAGGGGGTTATGCAAACACAGCACGGACAGCTGAAATTTTTACATATACTTTTACTTTTACATATACTATTATACTTTTACATAATACTTTGTTCAAAAATTTTTTTTACACCGCCTGCGCGGTAATCGTCCGACAAACGTCCGAAACGAGCCTAGGTCATTGACGGTGCGTAGTGTCCTACGCACGCCTCAAGGAAATGTCAGCTGATTGTAGGGGCCCAACAGGGTCAAAGCCTACTGGGACCATGAATTGAATCAGGGCCCTGGAACGGTCCGTAAGAAGCAACAGGATTGGGTTTTAGTCAGTAAAAGTCTAGCACGCCCTACCACTCCGCCCAAGAGCGGGAGAATTCATTTGATGATTTCTAATCAAAAGACTTAATAAAAAAAATACCGTCTTTCTTACTCATGTCTTAAATAAAACCAAAATCGGAGGTGTAAATAGTGAGAGTGAAATAGTTTGTATGACCCATTGGTCATACAAACTATTTCACTCTCTCTTTAACGTTTGAATCCCCAACCGGTCCTATGAGACCGCGCTGTTATTGTTTTACTATTGTGTCTCGTTTCGCGGGTATCTGAGTAACTAACTTAATAAATTATTACCTGTATCGTAATCTTCGTCCGAATTTTCGCCAGAATTTTCGCCAGAATCTGTGTTCATCAGGGGTTTCCCGTATGTCCAGTAGACATAAGGTCCCTGTCCATAGTGTCCACGATAACCCATAAAGCCATGTAATGGTTGGTTTTCCAATTTATGAGCGTCTGAAAATAAAATAGATATAGTGTTAATTTCCAGACACAACTCTAAAATACGGGTGAAATGGACGTAGTAGTAGAAGTACAAAACTCCATTTTGTACTTTTTTTTGTACATGTACGAATATGCATACAATTAAGTTAAACTAAAACTTAATATTATTGGATGCATGTCATCCAGTTCCACATTATCAGGATGTCCATCCTTTCTGCTTGTCCTGTTGTGGCCATAACCACCACCAAAGGTGAACAATAGTTATCACACGTTTAATCCCTACCTATTTCCCTATTGAGCGTTCAAAATTATGTAGCAATGATAGCAATAACAGCCCTGTAATGTTCCCACTATTGGGACTCAGGCCTCCATGCTAGGAGAGGGAATGGGCCGTAATCCACCAGGTGGGCCCAGTGCAGATAGGTGGATAGGTGGTGTGTTTCTCCACGATGTTTTCCTTTACCATTTTGAGAGCAGCGATGGTGAAATAAATTACAGTAATGCGTCTGACTGGGTTTGAACCCACGACACATGACACGACAAGTAAGTCGGGGCAGTTTCCACTAGGCCAAGATTAGATCCAAGAAAAATTTGCTTTCGATATATTTCAGTGGATTAAAATTGTATGTATTTTTTAAGAGGTCGTCAGTGAAATACACGTCGAAAGAATTCCAATCTAACTTAATACTTTTACAATATTCTTTGTTCTCCTAAAATTTACAGTTTTTACATCTTTAAAATGACATTTAACTATCATTATTATTGTGTACACTAACGGTTTTCTTCATATAAGCTTAAACTATCACTAAGGGCCTGTTTCACAATGTCCGAGTAAGCACTACTCACTGAATAAATTCAAAAATTTGACAGAATTTGTATGAAATTATCTGCCAAGTAAGATACTCGAAACTTAATCATAGGTGGTGAAACAGGGCCTTTAAGTATTAACTTTTCGTTAATCATTACTGTTGTCAATAGCAAATGTCATCTTATCAATGTCTTGACAGCTAAATTAAAAGCCGACTAAAATAAAATGTAGGGATAACTGCAGTGAAACCTATACAATTTTGTCAAAATGACAGTGACTTTGGATTTAACAGCCTTTCAATGAGCAGCAAAAGTTAAGGGCAAAAGTAACAGTAATACCAACGGTTAAAATTTTGAAGAAACGAATTTATTCATTATTATTATTTTATGACGTTTCTTTGGCTGTTACCTTAGATGAAGAAACTGGCCGTAAATAAAATGTTTAAAAACCGACTAAAAGTAACTTAAAGTATGGACGTAATGACAGCATCAGTGGACGGCATTGGGCTAACACTGGGCCGGTAAGGTATTCAACTAGTTTTAAACTACTAAGAAAATGTTAAAACAAATTAATAAGCATTTTACCTTCTCCACTGTCGATGTAAATGTCGCCGTCAGGATCTTCGTACTCGTAAGAACCGCTCTGGTATTCGTCAGAATCTTCGTTCTTATCTTTGTCGAGCCATAGTTGATCGTGCTCTAGAGAGAAGTTGGGATAGATAACATCATCACGAAAGGGGTGTGATGTTCGTTGCTCCGAACTTTTTTGGTGATCACGGTTTGCAGAAGCAATCGCAAAGACAGTCAAAAATATAAGTATTGTTCTCATGTCTGTAATTCTACTGTTGGTAAAGTCGTTTCTGCCTACAATATATAGGTATGTGTTTCAGGTAACAGTCATTTAAAGAATCCTGATCTCATTATTACGAAAATAGAAAACAATAGTAGAGATTTTAATACGTATATGGTTTTTACCTATTGTGTTCTACTAGCTTGTGTCATTAATCTATCACGTACCCGCGAAACGAGACACAATAGTAAAACAATAACAGCGCGGTCTCATAGGACCGGTCGGGGATTCAAACATTAAATGGTTTTTACGTATTGTTCTTCCTTATTGTTCTACCTTGCCTGTGGATTCACTCGCTTGATAGAAGGTTTTTTTTAAGTAGGAAAATCATCAGAATGACTTTTCTCGCTCTTGGGTAGAGGAAGGGCGTGTCAGACTTTTACTGACTAAAACCCACTCCGTTCCTTCTTTACGGTTCCGGGTTTTCCTTTAAGAAGCTAAATCATGGCCCCAGATTGACCCTGCTGGAATAATCCCAAAAGAATACTTTCTCGGAACAAAAACCATTCCAGTGTTAAGATTAAAACATTTTCACACATACATATATACAAACTTTCGCTGTGATATAACCCATGTTATTCTGTAACTATCTTTTGCCAGCGGCTTTTCTCGCATGAGTATGGCAAATAAACAGCCTATGTCACTCAGTGATAAAGTTGTATTTTCAGATGATAAAAGTTTTAGAGTTTATTATGTACCAACAAAAATATAGACAACAAACTTACCTGTTTATAATATTAGTATAGATGATAGAAACCCATATCAACGCACCATCCTCATAGATACACTTCCCATAAAACCCCCAAATACCGAATATCAGCAATTACTCGCTTGATTGTGCAATCTAATGGGGATAGGGGATCTCCCGGCGCGCGGTATTCCCCCTGAGATTAATCACAGACATTGCTGATGCCTGGTAATGTCTACCGGTGTGGGGAGTTAAGGTAAGGTTACATAAGGGTGGATTTTCTATCATAAATCTTTATTTTCACACCATCGCGAAATTGTAAGTGGAAAAAACGGCTCAGTGGTTTAGGCAGTTTTTTTTTCTTTGTGGGTCATTCAATGACTATTCCCGCTCTCAGATAGAGTGACAGTGCGTCACAGACTAACTGTCGCGGTATCTCGTTTGTTACAAAAATACAAATCTATCCTCGTTTTAATACTAGTATACTCGTAGATTGTGAATTAATCAGTGTTTATTTCTATACAATATTTTATACTACGCAACCAATGGTGCTAAAAATATTTTATTTATTTTTATTTTATAAAAAAGATTCAAAATAGATTATAAAATGAAGCAGCAATCAGCAATTTAAATTTTGGCATCGGTTGGTTGGTGTTGGTAAGAATATCTCGCTATCTCTTTTCTAGGTGCGTAACGTAATGGCGATGACATCAAATATCTGCTTGTGCATCCTTTGGCCTACTGTATATGGACGAGTAGCTTCAAAGATGCGTTTTTTTTAATATGTGTAACATATACTATCTAGTGCTTGACTGCAATCACGCCTGATGGTAAGCGATGATCCAATCGTTGATGGTGAGGCGCACTAGTTTATTAAGAGCCTATTTACTCCAGCCTCGAAGACACCCACATATCGTAGGATATATCGTATCTTAGCGTATTCGGTATTATACGCCTGCGTGAAGTTTGCATACAAAACTATGATCCTAGACTGTATCGACGAAGCGGCAGTGTCGTGTTGTCGCATCGTTGCCGCTAGCGTATACCAAGCAGGTAATGACGTTACAAGCTAGTGCTTGACTGCGATCCCACCTGAAGGTAAGCAGTGATGCAATCGTTGATGGTGAGGCGCACTAGCTTATTAAAAGCCTATTCACTCTAGCCTTGAAGACCCCTAAATTATAATCGGACGGGAAAACCGCAGCAGGCAAATTGTTCCAATCCCTCGATGTCCGCGGTATAAACGACGAAGCGAAACGCTTAGTCCGGACCGTCTGTGAAGGTGATGATAATAGGCCTTCATCTTCTTCTTCTTCTTCCTGCCCTTATCTCATATTATTTGAGATCGGCGCAACATGTTTTCTTCTTCCATTCTGTCCTGTCATCCGTCAGACTATCACATATTATTTTATTATATCTAGCTACGTCCAACGTCATTGAAGACTTTGTTGAACCTATACCTATATTCCCCCCCCGCTGCGCCGCCATCGCGTACACACGTACATTCGTGCATCTCCGCGTTTTATAATTATATATTAAGTAAATAGTGCACAACTTTTAATAAAAACACTCGTTAAGAACTTATAAGTGTGTGTACTTGTTTTTGTGCACAAACTGTGGTGAACTTCTAACTCTAAGTGCAAATGATCACAGTATTACATCGCACAAATTTTACTACTGTGTACTCGCTACTGTGTAAATAGTGCAGACTGTTTTACCTAACACAGGATTCAAACTACAAGTGATTGTGAACCTTTAAATCTCAGTGAATAAAAACATTGACACTCAGTGAAAACCGTTTTGATATCGAACTAACTATAAAAATTGAAACGTGCAATTTATTTTGGACTTTGAACCTATTCGCGTCAACAAAGAGATTTGAATATTTGGTATTCCGTATTACTGTTACCGAGTTGCTAATTTCGGCCTGGCTCATTAGCGTTGGCTTGGCTCAGTTTGTTACCACCTTATAACTGTGCGCCAGAGGATCTGAGTTCGAGCCCAGCTCATCTGCAACTTTTCTTTTTGTGTTTTTGCACGCGTTCTTTTGCTGACTATTCTTTATTATGGCCACTACTCAGAGAACTCCACCCGAAAAATCCACCCAAACACTGTTGAAACCGTCTTTATTGACACAAGAATCTGATACAGCTTCGGATTGCATCGGTTCAGAAACTGAATGTGTTGGCCAACGTAATATTACACGACGTTATAAACGTGGATATGATGACTCGGTGCTGAACGAATTGAAGGATATGCTGGCCGATGTACAGCTTCGGCAAAGGAGTCAAGCGTCGAAATTCAATGAGGAGATGCAAAAACTGATACAGCAAAATGTCAAAATTACTGAGTCCATTCAATACATGTCGGACAAATATGATGAAGTCTTACGTCAACTTCAACAAACTAAATCGGAAAACTCTGCCTTTAAGACTCAAATTAAAACGCTGGAACATAAACTTGAGACCTTCGAACGTAATTCAAAGGCGTCGACACTAGAACTAAAAAATGTACCAGAATCAAAATCGGAAGACAAGTCTGCTTTAATCGAATTGGTTAGAAGTGTCGGTGACGTTCTGAACGTCAAAGTACTTGACACAGATGTAAGAACCATTTTCAGAACCAAAAAAATTCCAAATAAATCAGCGCCCATAATAGTGGAATTTTCTTCTATTTCACTTAAAGAAAATATAATTATGTCTTCTAAAAAATACAACAAGGACAAGAATAATGAAAAACTCAATTCAACCCATTTAAAACTAATTGGCGAAAAGAGACCTATCTTTATAGCGGAGTCCCTCACCACCTGCGGTCGAAAATTGTACTATATGGCCCGTCAATACGTCAAAAATCATAGGGGTGCAAGTTGCTGGACCGCATATGGAAGGGTTTATTTACGCCAGAAAGAAGGTGGCCCGTCTATACTGATTTCACAAGAGGAAGACTTTTTTGAGCTAAAAACGCAATGACTAATATCTTCGTCATACTCTGCATGTTTTTTCACTTATATTTTTTCTAACCATTTTAATTATTATGGAAAAATTAGTTATAAGTCACTTTTTATTGTTATTCCACTCATGAAAATGTTTACTAAGATTCTATATAAAACTTACCATGTTATCACTCGGAATTTTGAACCACTTTACACAACATTACCTTCAAAATATAATTATTTACATAACTACACTTTCATATTTATCACTGCCACATCAAGTTACTATCCTAAATTACATAATCAAATATATATATATGCAATATATACATACAATACTTTATACATACTAACAAGATATAATTATTTAGAGAAGTTCATATCTATAATTTTTAGTATAGCATATAGTTTCGTTTCTCAACAATACATTAAAGTACATAATTATACAATATACACACATAATACTCTATACAAAGTTATGAAATACGCTACTATCCAACGACAACCTAAAACTGATGTTATTACCTCCACTGTATCGCACCATAGAATACAACTAAATATATTTTCTACTCCTACCTTATATAATGTCATCACGTCAAAAATTTTTCACAAATACCCTACAAACAGTTGCATTCGATGTCACAAGTAACTTAATTAGGGATATAGACCAATTTGATATTTCTGTCCCTGTTACATGTGACCCTGAGCAATGCCACTCATATCTTAAAAAACCTACACACTATTTAAAAATACTACAGCAAAATATTCGTAGCCTAAATTGTAACTTTCAAGAATTACATGTTTTACTTAAAAGATTGGAATTAGCATGTGATATTATTGTGCTTTCCGAATGCTGGTTATCGCGTGTCGTTAACTTACCATTACTCCAAGGTTATAATTCACACAAAAGCAATGATAATTACAACCAAAATGACGGTGTAGTTGTCTACACAAACATTAATCTCGAATGCAGTGTGGATGAACCTCACCTATCAGAAGCAAATTGCTTGACTATAAAAATTAAAAATGAAACAATAATAATTGCAATCTATAGGCCCCCTAGTTTTAAATCACCTGATATTTTTCTTAATTCATTGCATAATTTACTGGCGAGCGTGTCATCTTTTAAAAATATAATCATAGTCGGTGATATAAATATTGACCTGATCGGAGCCGGTCACGTGACTACCGCGTATCTAGATACCATTGCTTTCCATGGTCTTCTCCCGGCCATAAATACTACCACAAGAGGAAAAACATGTTTGGACCATGTTATACTGAAAACAAAACTAAAAGCGTTCACGTTTTCCTTGGGTACCACTATTACCGACCATGAGTCAGTATTATTCTGTATAAAAACACATTTGACTAAACCGAATTCCATGACATTGAAAATAAATTATAAAATTGACATAGAAAAATTAAAATCTGAATGTAATAACCTAAGTTTTGACACAGTGTATCAGGAAGAAAATGTAAACACCGCTATGAATAATTTCATACATACAATACAACAATTGATTGCGAATAATTCCATGAAACGACTTATCCCTAGAAATAAAGTTATAATTAAGCCTTGGATAACTACCGGTGTGTTACGCTGCATACGGACCAGAGACAGGATGCACAAAAAATTAAAATCTAATGGTAATGACGCCATATTAAAGATTTCGTATCTGCGATATCGGAACTATTGCAATAACCTTTTAAAAAAACTAAAAAGACAATACGAGAGAGATCAACTTACAAAGACAAAAAATAACTCTAAAAAACTATGGTCCACGATCAAAACCATCACTAACCGCAATAATACAAAGCAATTACCGCTACAACTATTAACAACAGATAAAACCCCTAAAGAATCGGTAAATAAAACGAACGAATACTTCTCAAATATCGGTAAACAGTTGTCAGACATGATTCCTTCATATATACCATCCTTTCCAAGAGTCACTAAGACACCAGTGAACTCGTTGGTACTCCTTCCCACTGATGTTGAAGAAGTTGAAACGACGATTCAATTATTAAAAAGTGACTGCGCACCTGGTTGGGACCAGATCAGTGCTGATGTATTGAAGAAAATATCCGTTACAATAACACCTGTGCTTACCGACTTAATAAATCGTTGCTTTCTGTCTGGAGTATTTCCCCTCGCGTTAAAAAGAGCTGTGGTGCACCCTATACATAAGGTAGGGGACAGAGGCAGCGTCAGTAACTATAGGCCGATTGCGATTCTTACAACTTTATCTAAAATATTTGAACGCATAATCAACAGAAGATTAACAAAATATCTTGAACAATATAACTTGTTTTCTGACGCGCAATACGGTTTTAGAGCTAACCGCTCTACTGACAACGCAGTACTTGACCTTGTAAAATTTTTAGTACATAAATTAGATAATAAGGACAAATGCTTGACTATATTTCTTGACCTAGCAAAAGCCTTTGATACTGTCTCTGTTCCACGCCTTGTGCAAAAACTAGAAGATCTTGGTATTAGAGGTGTTCCGCTTGCGTTACTATCTGATTACCTAAAAAACAGAACGCAATCAGTAAGGGTTGGCGAACACATTAGTGACGAACTTCCGGTTGTTTTTGGTGTGCCACAGGGTAGTATACTGGGTCCTACTCTTTTTCTTTGCTATATAAATGAGCTATGTTCCCTTAAAATAAAAAATTGCCGTATATCCGCATATGCTGATGACACTGCCTTAACTTTTTTCGCTGACTCGTTGGATGAACTTTTTAATATTGCCCAGAAAGGATTTAACACGGTGTGTCACTGGCTAACATCAAATTCTCTTACGTTAAATGATGATAAAACTAAATTTATTTTATTTTCTATACGAAATCAAAGTGAAGTCTCTAACCTCACTAGTTATAATATCCGAGCACACAAATGTAACTTTCCTCCAAATCCTAACTGTAATTGTCCCAGTATTAATCCCGTTAAATGTCTTAAGTATCTAGGAATTCACATCGACTCTAATTTAACTTTTGGGAACCATATCGACACTCTGTCTAAAAGAATCCGTAAGCTCACATACATTTTTAAAGAACTTCGGAGTGTAGCAGAGCAACAAATGATGAGGATGGTATACGAATCCCTGGTGCAATCAATCATTAGTTACTGCATCACCACATGGGGTGGAGCATGTAAATCGAAGCTGGTGATTGTTGAGAGAGCCCAAAGGATGATACTGAAAGTCAGCTTAAACAAACCGCGTCTTTTCTCCACCACAACACTTTACGAAGAAGCCCAAGTACTAACTGTTCGTCAGCTTTATGTTTTGCTTACTGTACTTCTTCAACACTCCAACCTACCCGAAGAACGGAAAAAACGCATAGCACACTCTAGAAGGAACTATGCAGTGTGTAGAACAACTGCGGTTAATACTTCATTCGCGCAAAAATATTTCCCTTTTCGTGGTGGCGAATTGTACAATAAATTAAATAAAATCACTCATATAGCCAACTGTCGTAAAAATGAATGTAAAAGTAAACTGGTCAAATTCTTACTAACTTTAAATTATAACGAAACGGAAAAATTACTTGATGTAGCAAAATAATAGCTAGGATTATCTACATTTATTTATCTATGTACCTACTGTATGTATACTTCCTTACCTTGATATTTATTAATTTTATATATATGTATATATAATACAGCCTGTCTTTTTACACCTCACCGTATTTATATATTATACACGCACACACACAAACACACACTCACTCTCACACACACCCACACCCACACACGCATATACACTCATGTACGTTGACTATTTTAATTTGTGATGTAATGAGGGGGCCTGGAGCTCTAAAATACAGGCCTAGGCTTAGTTTGGACTCCAGATCTCCCACAAATTACCTTCTATCTCTTGTCTAACTGTCAACTGAACTGTGTTGTAATTTGTTGGAGATAAATAAACGTTTTTATTATTATTATTATTATTATTATTATTATACCCTTTCATCCTCGAAAGGCTCATTGTGACCGGTAAAGTAGATGGTAAAAGGCCTCGCGGGCGCAGCCCAATACGTTGGTCCGACCAGATCCGCGCCGCTCTTAACTCCATGATGTACGATGCCCTTCACAACGCCAAAGATAGAAGCAAATGGAGGAACATCATAAGGGCTAAGGTGATGAAGCAGGGAGGTCACGACCCTCAGCATTGAGGAATACGACGCAAGGAGGAGTATTTGTGACAGGATTTAAAACTTTCTCATCATTGTCTTCCTGCCCTTGTCTCGTGTTATTTGGGGTCGGCGTAACAATTTTTTCTTACTTACTTAACTTTATACGGAATGGAAAGACAATTCCTTTTTGTGATTTTGTATATCTATATAATTTTATGATTTTTAACTTAAAAAAAGTCAGTTTACATAAAAACTCTGCGGAGTTCTATAAGCATTTCCTTTCTCATATCATAAATTTACAGACAGATATAATATATATTTTATTACTGAGCATAAATAAAAAAAAACAAATAGTTAAATTATGTGATTAAAAATTATTTATTTTGATTACAACATGTAAATAAATGAATTGGAGGATTGAAGTAAGCATGTTTATTATTTTATATGTTGTATTACAATTTATATAATTCCAAGAAAACAAAAATATTATGCTAATGAAATTATTTTACAGAAAATTTAATGATCAGAAAAAAAGGTCACTCTTTTTTTCACTCATAAAAGAGAAGGGTGTAACAGTTTAACAAAATGTCAATTTCTCTTCATTTAAGCTATGATGTTTACTGAGTTGAAATTGTTGACATATCTAAAATCTAATAATTCTCATTTCCACGGCCATATAAATGTTCAAGCTGACTAGGAGAAAACATTCGTCGAATCTTCGGCTTCATGCGTCTTTTCTTTCCACCTGGAAAAATATAATAATAAAATCCCACAAGATTCAACGCACTACATAGATAGTGTTTGTATTTACCTATATGAATGCACAAGGTCTAGTGACGTAATCAAAAATTCTATTTATGTATTTATCTTACAATGATCTTTACAGGTTTTTAAAAAAAAAATGTTCAAAATAGTATTAAAAAGTTATTAACTGAGATGAAATTGTCCAAAATTGTTTACTAGAATTCATTTTTACGGTTATATAAATTTTTGAGTTTTCCAGAGGTTATCATCGGTAGTACCGTCGGCTTCAGGCGTCTTCCAGAGGCTTGTGCACCTGAAAAAATATGAAAATTTAGAATTAGTGTGTTAGCTTTAATATAACTGTTTAAAGGACGCAAATTATGTTTTAATGAACATAGAAAAATGTTTGTGTGATGAGCATGATCATCTACACTAATATAATAAAGAGGTAAAGTTTGTTTTTTTGTTTGTATGAGGTAATCTGTGGAAGTACTAGTCCGATTGCTAAAATTTTTACACCAATAGAAAGCTGCTGTATTCCAGAGTGACATAGGCTATATTTTATGTACGCGGGCGAAGCTGCGGGCTAAATCTAGATTTAGAAGCTGATATTATAGTACTTGACACCAAATTCAAAAAACTTAAGAAAATTCGAGCGTGCAACACTAATATGGTAAAGTCCATTAACTGCACTTCTTACCTTTCGCTTTCATACGTTCCTCGTGTTCTAGATAGTCCTGCCACCACCAATCATCACGTGGTCGAATTGGGTACGGTAATAATCTTTTAGCTTTCATATCTCTGTCTTGATTCTTATTTCCACGCGATTTCGATGAAGGACGTTTTCGTCCGGGGTTTGAATTTGCAAGTGAAGCAATCACAAACATTAAAAATAATAGAAATAGAATTCTCATTTTTATTGTATTGATATTTGTGTGCACTTCTAATGACAGTTGGTTATAGTTATAAATCAAAAGCCTACCTTACCTACTATATATACCTACTGATTGTATCTATATATAATCATGTCATGTTTCAGACAGGATGATTCATCCATATATATATATAAAAGGAAAAACTGACTGACACATCAACGCAGACCCAAAACTACTGGGACTAGGAGTGTGAAATTTTGCACAAAATTTCCTTTTATGACATACGCGAGCATTAAGAGAGGATTTCCCGAAACTCACCCGCTAAGGAGATGAAATGGGTGTTCAAAGTTCATAATGCATAAAACTACTTTTACGCGGGCGAAGCCGCCGACAGAAGCTAGTCGAGATAGAGATATCGGTGAAGCCATGGGTATAAATAAAATATAATGAAACAGTCATAGGTTTAACTATTTTACCTTTACAAATAAAAGCTATAGATATATTCCTGTTTTTTTCCCCGTTGGTTTACTATAATAGAATGTACAAAATAATAATGGTGGAATAATCCACTTAGGTACCTATACCTATTTATAATTTTTAGAACAATAAAACAAATAATACGTATTATTGTTTCCAATGTATTCATTACTAATAGGTAAACCAAAAACTAGATAAATCCGTGTATGACTTTATGTGTGTTTATTCGAGAAAATTTTCCTTTCATCTCTACAGATATGCCTTAATACCTTAAAACAACCCACATTTTTAGGGTTCCGTAGCCAAATGGCAAAAACGGAACCCTTATAGTTTCGCCATGTCTGTCCGTCCGTCCTCGCTTAATCTCTGTGACTGTTAGCTCTAGAAAGCTGAAATTTGGTACCAATATGTATGTCAATCACGCCGACAAAGTGCAAGAATAAAAATTGGAAAAAAATGTTTTATTAGGGTAGCCCCCCTACATGTAAAGTAAAACGCGATTTTTTTTTAAATTTCAACGCTAACGTGTGATATATTGTTGGATAGGTATTTAAAAATGAATAGGGGTTTACTGAAATATTTTTTTATAATATCAATAATTTCGGAAATAATCGCTCCAAAAGTAAAAAACCAATTTGTCCCTCTAACTTTTGAACCATAAGTTTATAAAATATGAAAAAATCTGGAATGTAGAGCTTTATAAAGACTTTCTAGGCAAATTATTTTGAACTTGATAGGACGAACAGTTTTTGAAAAGTTGAGGACACTTATTGTGACGGATGGGAAACTATGGAACCCTACACTGAGCGTGGCTCGACACGCTCTTGGCCGGTTTTTTTTTTTATTTTTTTTTTGCGGTCCTAACCAGCGGGTCGATAAGATAAGGCCTTACTAGGCCCCTGCGCATTGCTGATATTTGACGAGCACGTGGATCACTAGGTACGCGCTGTTGACGACTGGGCTCGGTCCGGTCGATTACCGGACGGCCGGACGGTGCCCTTTGTTCGGCGTCCGCAAGCCTGGTGGTTTGGGTTGAAATCTCGGCGGCTGGGGCGTTTGGATGTTCGTTTTCTCAGGCATGCGGCCTGCTAGTTCTCTAGCATTACTGCTTTGCAGAAGGAGGCGACCTCCTGTCATTCCTTCTCGCTCCGGACCAATGCCTGAACCAGGGCCCGGCGCGAGAGGTTGCTACCGCTGATGGCGTCCACGAGGATATGGCTGTGCCCAACCTAAGCAGGGCACACCTCCACCATAAGCTCCACCGCGTCTACCGGGTGGTCGTCACAATGATGACACCCAGACAAACGTCCGGCTGTCATCATTGTCCTGCTTAAATCAAATGCAAGATGATTGATGTTGATGATGTAATAAGAGCCTGTTGTGTTCCACTGCAGAGTAAAGGCCTCCCTTCTTCCCTAATCCTTCAAGAACGAGTCTTCTAGATACTTTAAAATTGATTAAAACATCCTTTATTTATTACTGAATAGTTTCCCCTTACACCACATTCAAAAGCTTCTCATCATCGCTGTCCTACCCTTATTATTTGGGGTCAGAGTGACAAGTTTTTCTCATTGGTTTATTTGAAAAAAAATATTAAGAATTCATACTTGTGATTCTTGATGATGTTTATTTATTTATTTATTAAACTTTATGAACAAACATTGTACAAAGGCGGAGTGATGACTGATGTTATATCTGATTAATTTAAAAAAAAATGATGAATTACCCAAATAATTTTCTGACAAATCTGCGGAGTTATTGTAGGCGTTTGCTTTATAATTCAATAATGTTACAGGATGCTATAATATGAACATTTTTACTCCATAATATAGTATAATTAAAAAAGAAACAGTTAAAGTACTAAACTTTCGAGTATTTATTAATATTTTCAATACTACATAAAATTATTATTATAATTGGAATAATTCATTGACACAAGTAATGTCAAATTTACTATAGGAATGATGCCAATTATTTTGTGTTCTTATGTAATTTTAGTCTCAGGGTATTAAAAACAGACGGTAGTATAAAATATGTGGCGCCAATTTATTTATTTATATTTTCAATACTACATACTAAGAATACTGATGGAGATAATTTTAAGTTTTATAATGCGCTAAAGTTATTAATACTTATAGAAACAAAAAGTTAAGAAAATTACCTCTAAAATTGACAATTAAACAAAAAAACAATGAAAATAAAAAACGAAAGTGAAAATTTCTCTACGTTTTAGGCAAGTTGGAATGTTTATTGGGATGATATTTCCGATACTTCTCAATACTTTCACGCGAGACCTGAATAGTGGGTGCAATGACATATAAACGTTGAAGCCGTCGACCACTCATCATTATTGGCGTAATCTTGGGGTCACTTTCAGAAGCAGGCCCGCCTGGAAAAATATAATATACAGAATTATGTATTATGTAAATAGAAGTGTTTTATGGTTTAATACTCAAAAGATTTTATAATTATTATTATTTGAATGTACATAGAAAAATGTTTGTGCGGTGAGCACGATAATAAAGTAATTAATCTGAAAAACCGGCCCAGAGCAAGTCGGGCCATGCTCAGTGTAGGGTTCCATAGATTCCCGTCCGTCACAATAAGTGTCCCCAACTTTTTAAAAACTGTTTGTCCTATCAAGTTTAAAATATGGTAGTATAATATAAAATATGGTTCCATTTTTGCCATTTGGCTACTGAACCCTAAAAAAAACGAATGAAAAAAATTTATAACACTAATAATAATGCTAACACCAACCCGTGCAACTATCTGGGGACATGGATCGAAATTCCGAAAGGTAACCTCGGTGTCCCCAGATCAAAGAAAACGAAGGAACAGGGTGGGGTTTAGTCAGTAAAAGTTTGACACGCCGTCCCGCTCCACCCAAGAGCGGGAGAAGTTATTTTAATGATTGCCCACTTAAAAAAAGCCGTGCATAATATGTATTATGTGCACTTCTTACCTTTTACACTTTCCTCGCGTTTCTGTAATTCCTCCCTCCCCGGTTTTGGACTCACCCCCTTAGTATCTCTATCAATAACTTGACCCTTATCATTAAATTGAATATTTCCGTTTGATTTCAATGAAGAACATGGTTTTGGATACGCTAAAGCAATCACAAATATTAACAATAATAGGAATAGAATTCTCATATTTATAATATTGATATTTGCACTATTTGTATGCACTTCTAATGACGGTGACTTATAGATAATAATCCAAAGCTCTACCTACTACCTATATATACTGATTATATTTTATTTATATAATCAATAGTCATGTTTCAGATAAGATGATTCATGGACTCATATATAATTATGGTAAACAAGGCATACATATGCCCCAGTCGGTAATGCATCTCACTTTTTTTAGGGTTCCGTAGCCAAATGTCAAAAATAATCATTGTGACCGTTAGCACTAGAGAGCTGAAATTTAGTGCTAATATGTATATCAATCACGCCGACAAAGTAGTAATTGGAAAAAAATGTTTTATTAGGGTAGCCCCCCTAAATGTAAAGTGGACAGTGTTTTTTTTTTGTATTTGAACCCTAACGTGAGATATATTGTTGGGTATTCAAAAATGAATAGGGGTTCACTGAAATCATTTTTTGATAATATCAATAATATCGGAAATAATCGCTCCAAAAGTAAAAAACAACGTGTCTCCCCCTCTAACTTTTGAACCATAAGTTCAAAAGCATTACCTTTGTACCTATTGTCTGTCTCCTTTTTCTTTTATATTTCTTTTGTGTGTACATAAATCGTTAAATAATAATAAATAATAAAATACGAAAAAATCTGGTAAGTAGAGCTTTATAAAGACTTTCTAGGAAAATTATTTTCAAATTGATGGGACGAACAGTTTTTGAAAAGTTGGGAACACTTATTGTGATGGGAAACTACGGAACCCTACACTGAGCGTGGCCCGACACGCTATTGGCCGGTTTTTTGTATGTATAGTGTGAACTTGTCTTGACTCCGGTCCCACCTGATAGGCATGCGCTCATCGAGTCGAAGCTTCAAAGTCTTGAGCGTCATCATTTAAAGTTTGCATTTCGTAGAGTGTGAACAAGAATTACACAATTTAATTCCTCTAAGCCCGTTTCATCATCGGACCACTAGACGTTCGGCAATGCGCCACCGGTACATGGTGAACATCCCACCCATATGTACAAAGCGTTTTGGGAGTACATTTATTAAGCGTACAGCTAAAGAGCGGAATTCCCTGCCGGTGTCTGTGTTTCCTGTTAACCTAGGGGTATTTTAATCAAGAGTGAATAGGTTACTTCTATACAAGCGTGATCCAACATCGACCACATCATCGCTTACCTTTAGGTGAGATAGTGGTCAAGCGCGAGCCTATATAATAAAAAAAAACAGTGATGCAGTCGTTGATAGTGAAGCACACTAGTTTATTAAGAGCCTATTCTTATAGACACCTATAACATGCAAGACTTAGGCAAGCATTTCTAAAATGGTGCCGATTTTTTTACGGGTTTGAGTCCCACAAGGTGGACCGACGCGACGACTTGGCCAGGGTCGTGGGAACCCGATGGATGTGAGACGCACAGGACCGGTCGTTGTGGCGACGCTTGGGGGAGGCTTATGTCCAGCAATGAACGTCTTTCGGCAGAGATGATGATGATAATGATGATGATAGTTTATGTAATTTTTAGGGACTTAGTTTTGGAAATGGGTCATGTTACCGACTAGGGCACGTATGCCTGGTTTACCCAATGGCGGTCGGTCAAGTCATGAGTCAAGTGTAAAATTAAAATGAAATACAATGATGTAATGATAGATTTTATTATTAGACCTGTACAAATAAAAACTATTGATATTTTCCTGATTTTTTCCTGTTATTGTAATATAAAAGAATTTTTAAATATGGCAGAATAATAGATTTACGTATTTATAATTTGTAGAACAATAAAACAAACAATAAATATTATTGTTTCCAATATTAGTAATGAATGTTACTAATAGTACTAATTTATATTAATATAATACTGAGGGAAGATTTGTATTTTTGTATGTTGGTATTTTAATTTGTAATGAACAAACTCAAAAACTACAGGACCGTTTTTAAACATTACTTTATCAGTAAAATGATACTTTATCATAGAGTGAAAAAGAAAGAAAAATTGTTTATTCACGCAACACATCGCGTATTCTTTCAAAAATAAAATAAAACGTCCAGCGTTCAGCAAAATGCTGGGGCTCGTATATAAAACAGAGCCACGGCGTTGATTCTATACATTAAATCACAAAAAAAAAACCAAAAGTTTAACCAAATTATGGTTAATTTTATTTATTTGGTTAAACTTTTGGTTTAGGTATTATATTTTATTTAAGGTATAAATTGTGGAGGTCTGGTAGGCAGCCGCTCCTCGTAAAATACTGGTATTCAGCTAAATCCGGCTTGACTGGAAGCCGACCTCAATATAATTGGGAAAAGGCTAGGCAGCTGATGATGATTTAAGGTATAAATTAATGATAAACAAAACACAGTTGACAAATAAGCACCGCGGTCGAGTTGCGGTGCCTCAAAGAATATGAGCCAAGGGCAGGAAGATGATGATGACTACGTGTCTGCCCAGCACAACACCATAACTTGATAACAGGATCCGGCTTGGGTGTCTGGTCAATGAACTTTAACGCCCGTTTTCAATAACCTACCTCAGTTCATAGATAGATAGCTATCCCCGATAAACAGTAAGATTCTATCTAGCCATAAACAACTTTTGAAGGAAATGCTATGCGTCGGTAGGTTATTGGAAAGCAAGTAAGGGCAAAAGGATAGATTTGTTTATCTTTAGTAGCTGCAACTGTAGATAGATAGCTTATTGAAAACGGGCGTAAAACTCATGACTATACGTTACGACCGAACACACGCGTAATGCGTGCCCCAATATTTATGATCCCTGTCTTCACAGGAAATTAAAAGAAACCAAACAATATATCACATGCCTTAATGCGCTCTTTTAGCCCCATTTTTGTTGAGGTATTCAAGTTACTTTACTAATGTTACTGGACTTAGAGAAAATATATATCAGTAACTGCAGTCAGAAGTTTTGTTCACGTGATTAGAAAATTATCCCTAGGGAACTTAAGCGAGATGAAAAGTATCATAATATGTAAAGTATCAGGATATGATATACCTGGGTACCAAGTTTTATTCAAATCTGTTCAGCCGTTCGAGCGTGAAGAAGTTACAAATATTCACTGTACTTTTCGTCAATAGATAAGAGCACATTTTGAAATATTCATAAGTCTTATTATGTCTGTCATAAAAACTGGGCATGTGTGAGTCGGACTCGCGCAATGAGGGATCAGTTCCTGAATGGAGTCTCGAAGATTTTTCCGAATCGCTAAAGAAGTGTTATTTTTTGTTATGTAACAAAAAATGCACTTTATTCAAAATAATTCCAATAATTATTATTTGTGCTATAAGTCCTTGCTTCATGGCAAATATCAGTGTTCTAGGTCAACGGGAAATACTCTATGAATTTTGATTTCCTTGAGACTGTCAAAATATACGTTTTTGTGAAACAAACGGCCGCATTTTTACCGACTTCATTCGTTTAGAGGTTTGATTTTTTCACCGCTTCTTCACAAACTTTATTATATGGTTTGAATTTGAATTTGATACCTCCCGCGTTCCTGGGATATATCCTGATTGACAGACAGACGAACAACAAAGTGATCCTATAACGGATCCGTTTATTATTTTTGAGGTACATAACCCTAAAAACCAATAAAACGTGCTGATGAAAAAGTTACGAGATGCAATTCAATCTGTACGTAACCCAACTAATGAAATGTTTACTCGTGGTCTGTTTTATTAGTCCATATATTTAAGCCACCGCACCGCATTTATTCCCAACTACATCTATAGACGGATTAGTTCACTGCAGCATTTATTGGTTTTACTTAATTCTTTGACCGTGATTTAAAGGAGCTTAACGTCGGCGAATGAAACAGGGTTTACGGTGCAACTGACTCGCTAGGGATGGCAGTTTTTCTTAAAAGAATAAAAGACGATTTTTGAATCGAATTCTAAAGAAAAATAGAGTCGATTCAGTAATAGCCCTAAAGATCGATTGGTTGCTTCAGATGATGCATTATAACTTGAGATTTAAAAAAATAAAAATATTGCCATTCCAAAAATCGAATATCGATTTCAAGTTCCTGATACCGGTTCACAGAATCGATCGATTATTTAAGATCAATGTTCTTGACCTGTAAAATCGAAGAGTAAGTGGAACTGATGGTTGTTCCATTCACTAGCCTTTCTTTTGTAGTTGTCTTCTCCGTCTTAGGGTGTCACAAAACGGCGTGTCAGACTTTTACTGACCATTTTTCGAGATGAGAAAACATTTAACTAAAACCTATTCTTTCAGTTACTTTTTCGTTCTAAATCTGCGGTGACTTAACAACATGTGGCACTATCGTCTGTTTTTGATACCCTGAGACTAAATTGACACATGTAATGTCAAAATTACTATAGGAATGATGCCAGTTTTTTTGGACGATAGGTTCAATTTCTGATTCATAACTAACTTACAAACTGAGGCTGTTCCTATCTACTAATTATCTATCTGCCTGTCTACCTCTTATAAGACAATTTTCCGTAATAACTCATGAATGCAGCTTCTCACATAAACTTGTTGTGTGGGCGCCCTAACTTATGCATGTGGGTAAAATGAGGAAAATGGTGAGAATTTACTGCTTATTATTCTAAGCAAGATGTTGCTTGCTCCGAAGTAACTTGATCAAAGTTCATCCTTCTGACGAGGTGGTGTGGACGTGACGTCAGAGGTTTTTTTTGTTGTTGATGTGATTTTTATTGACTGTGAGTCTTCAAGGATAGAGTGAATAGGGTCTTGATAAACTAGTGCACCTCACCATCGGCGATTGCATCACTGCTTATCATCAGGTGGGTTCGCAGTCAAGTACTAGTTTATATAATTAAAAAAAAAAAGATTTAAACCCTCTTGTGTCCTTCAGTTGCTTTTTGCGTTCCAGTGCCATGGACACTCTTTCAAACGTTCAAGCAGCCTTAGCAGGCGTTGGCCCTATTAGAAGCCTTTAGTTTGCTGACTATCTACTCTTTGAGGTGCGAGTGGTCACTATACGTCTTGATTTAGGGCTGGTCCTTACACTCCTTACTAGACTGAAGGATTAACTGACCGATAAGACGTTTAACATCGATGTCTAAAACTAAACAGCTTTTTTTTATTCTTAATAAATAAATATTAACAAATTTTCAACTAGGTACCTAAACAAGATTTTTCAGTTTTGTAAATTCTTAACATCGATATTTAGGAGTTATTGGCACTTTGCCACTGACAAATACCAGTAAAAAAGCTCTTTTACAGACCTCATAATTTATTTACACCAAATTCAATGTTTTACATCCTAATAAAAGCGAAAGTCTATCAAATGAACACTTTAAATACTGTACTATGTAGCGAGTAAACTCCGAGATATTAACTTTCTAAGGGGCCTCACCCACGGCGACTTTTTGAAGCGATGCAGTAGCGCGGCTGAAGCGCGTTTGCATCGATACAGTCGCGATGCAGTCGCTAGCGACTTGCCCCGCCCACGCCACGATTTTCAGTCGCGATGCAAACGTGTTAGCAGCGCTACTAAAGCGCTACAGTAGAACATAAATAAGATTTTGTATGTAGATTACTTTTGTTTTTGTTCAATCTATCCTGTCCCCGCTGTCATCTGACACGGTCGCGCGTTAGCAGCGCTAAAGACGCGATGCAGTAGCGCGTTTCAAATGCGACTGTAACGCGTTAGTAGCGCTACTAACGCGCTACAGTAGCACAAAAACAAGATTTTGTATGTAGATGTAGATTTGTTTCTCATTTACGGGCCACCCTCCCTCCGCCCTCTTCCCACTGCCGACACGGTCACGCGTTAGCAGCGCTACAGACACGGTCGCGCGTTAGTAGCGCTACAGACGCGATGCAGTAGCGCGTTTCAAATGCGACTGTAGCGCGTAAGCAGCGCTGCAAAAAGTTGCCGTGAACGAGAGCCCTAATAGATTCAATGTTTAATGGCGTTCAAAACTTTTTCATTGTTAATATCGATAGCTCTTTAGAACTTTTCTTTCTTTGAAAATCGTTAAATTTTGATCGCTGAGTTACTTTGTGAAGTTTGAGATTTTATGATCGAAGTTTTAAAAGGTTTTATAGCTGATTGAATTGTATTGAGTTAGTTATTTATCTATTGTTGCAATCTTTACATTGGTTTTGCGAACTACTAGAATTGATATTTAATTGAAAACTATATATCATGTTTACTTTTCTTGTGGCGGTTAAATATTGTAGTTACATTTTTCACTCACAGAGACTGATCTTATTAACAAGATTAATTATACGTTTTGATATAAGTGAAGAAAATTGGTCATTACGACCGTGGCTGAATTTGCCTGAGCCGCAGGCGAGGGTCTTATGGAGCCGAGTGCTGCAATAACAAAATGTCACATCACGAAATTACGAAGTGACGTGTTTTAATATATTTACGAAGAAATAAATTAACTGGCTGACTGGTGACTCGTGAGGGTCGCTTACTACCCAGCCAGATACGATAAATACAATGCGTGGGTGGGGGCTTTGCTGTGTGTGAATAAATTCAGATTTAGCGAACCAAAGCTCAAACCTACTTGTAACCATTTAAAAAAATAATATAATTTAAGGTGAGTGCCTCATGACTACTCTAAAAAGATCCATTTCAGAAAACGCGAATTTAAAGAAAAAATATTACCAACTTTTTTCATTTATACAAAGTGGTCCTATACAAGGAAATATTTTATGTAGATTTTATTTACCCTTTCTTTATAGTGTTGAATATTAAATTAAGTATTAAGCCTTTCCTTTATAAAATATTTCTCCATAACTTCTTGTAGCAATAATTACTTGGAATTATATAATTAATAGAGGCTTTGATTAAAACTTGTGCAAAGATCAGCATTTCGTCTCAAATTATGGCGAACTATATTCGAGATTACATTATAATTTAAAATAAGTACCTCATTAATAAATGATTACATTATCAATTTTATACTCGTCAGCATCATTATTTTAGCCAAAAGACGCTTAGGGCCAGGAGGAACAGATCCACTGTTGGACATGGCCTTTCCTGATCGTCGCCACAACGACTGGTCATGTGCGTTTCACATCCATCGGATACCCACGACCCTCAACAGGCCATCGGTTCACTTTGGACCAGGTTATCATTTAACTTTGTGGGAGGCCTTCAAACGCTACATCTTCCAGTACGTGGACGCCTGGTCGCCACTCCAGAACCTTTCGGCCCCATCGGCCATCTGTTCTGCGAGCAATATACCCTGCCCATTGCCACTTAAGTTTGTCAATTCTTCAGGCTACTCGTACCTATATCTAATTGTATACTGTTTATGTTGAAATCATATTAATATTCCTGTTTAGATTCTGTATTATTATAGACAGAAATAACATTATTATTCAAACATAAATTGTATTATTGAGTAGGTAACACATTATGCAAAATAATTAATTTCTCGATAATCTAAATCAGATACGCTTACGTATTGCCAATGTTGATTTCGATAAATAAACATGGCTTGGAATAGTTCTATTCAAACATTTGCATATATTTTAACTAAATAACATATCTGATTGTTGTGCTAATTGAAACAGTTAATGTTGACAATGTACTAGTTTCAGCGGTTTTGCCTGCGTGTAAATAGAAAATTACCCTACCACATGTAGTCTTTTTTAAACCCAAAGGTTGATTGGTAGAGAATGCCTTGTTGCATTAAGTTTGCTTATATACCACTACTGTACATGAAGTTTAAATACATAAAAAAAAATATCTTAAGAGAACATTTTTTCGGGATAAAAAGTATCCTACGTTAACACGTTGACCATGCCTTGGAGTAATTTCTAAGACAGATCTACTCGTGTGCTTCATTTAATTCAAATCAATGGTTCTATGCTCCATCATTTTAAAGGACAACAGTATGATGTAGAACTACATTGTGCACACGTGGGTCACGTACGCCGATCAGGATGCGTCGGTCTCCATCCATTTTATACGGCAACTAGACTTGTAGAGCTACATTAGATCCACGCATCACAACGCTACGCGATGTGGTTCTACGTAAAAATAAGTTGTGGTCCACGTGAGCGTCGGTCAACACACAATTATTTATTGCATCTCAATTCTTTATTGGTCTGATGTAGTTCCCGCTTTACTGATGCTAGTGGGCCCACATCAAAATGGCCAGCTGCCTTTTTTTTTCGGGGTAGAAATCCTCATCGATGTCCTCCGCCCTCGGGTGGGTAGAGGGGTCTGTCAGACTCTTACTGACTAAACACTCCCCGGTGTTCCCTCGTACACTTACGTTGGGGGCTGCGGGTGCAGTTTGACTTCCGCTACCCCGGACTAGTGGTGACCCGATCCTTGTGGGTCCCGTTCCGTATTGGAGAGTTTCTCTCTTATACATCTAAGAGAAGCGCGCGTGGAACACTACGCGACAACATCTCGGGTCCAGATTGATGGGCCGACGGATGTCCCCTAATCCTTCGACCTTGGACCTTTTTCTTTAGGAAGGAGCTGCTAGTTAGCTGTCTAAACTAAAATCAAACTAGCACAAAACTTGAGCTACCCACATCGAAATTCATAAAGTTAATTAAGAAAAACCTTGAAGGCGTAAATTAAGCGGCGTGATTAACAAAGCTGTGAGTCAATTAGAGAAGGTAAAGTTAGCCGGACCTCCATCAAGATAGTTGGCAACTTTATTAAATAGTTGCGGACATAACTGACAGGATTTTCCTTAGGAGAAATATTTGAAACTATACTCTAGTTTTTAATTAGATGGACTAAAATAGTGGTTGATGGGTTGTTGTTCCTGAGACTTCAACAAATGTTAAAAATTGATTATTCATTTTGGTTAAAACTGTCTCGAGTTTTGCACTTAGCAAAATATTTCGCTATTTATTTTTATTGTTATGAGATAGATTTCTATTTACCTACTACACTAATAAAGAGCTTGAGACTTGGGGATTCCTTGCTTGACCAAAGTAGGACTAAAGTTATTCGCAGCAATAACTTTATAACATTAGCCCGAAAAATAAACAGCTTAAGTGGTAATGGGCAAGGCGCATTGCTTGCAGAAAAGATAGATAGCTAGTCAGTGGGACCAAAAGTGGTAGCGACCGCATATCGGAAGACGCAGAGTTGGGAGGCTTAGTTCCCCAAGTTGGACCAATGACCTGGTGAGAGTTAAGGGAATCCAGTGGCTTTTTCGTTTGATTGATTTAACTCTAAAAACGTAGCCAGACGAAAGATAATGTTACTTTCATATTATTAGTATTGAAGTATGTATTATTCAAATAGCACATATTTTACTTTATCTTTAAGCTAAAATTTTTGAATATTTCTTTTACATCATTCGCTCGCTCCAAATTGTTATCTCTATTACTTTCAAGAGATGCCGGTGATTCCTACATGGAATCTTCGGTAATTTACTGCGTACAGAAGCGTGATAGATTCAGTTTTTATACATGTAAAATATGTTAATTTTTCTTATAATGTTCTCAGACTTATAAATCTGAAATATGTGTTCATATTCAATGCTCATAATGTTTAGACTTATGGATCAGTTTCAAGACAACGTTATACTGATAAATAATATTATACATTCAGGTGTGCAACCTGTAGCCGTAGTGGCAAGATGTTGCCATCTGTTGCTCCGTGGTTGTTCCTAATCTATAAAATAAAACCTTATGTAGCTGTAACAAATGAACCTTTACACAATAAAAAAAAAATAGTTTCCACCTTTAAGATAAGGTAACTTACACTTTACTTATAAACTATTTCGTTTTGATATCAAATCCTATGATTCTGATTTCTTATATCTTTTAAAAACATATTTTACTTGCTTCGCTAAATCGCCTTCAGCCAGTAATCTAATAAGTGAACAATTCTGTATTCACGTCAGATGGCTTCCCGTCATCTCAGATATTCGGCGAACTTCGGAGACGTTTTCAATGATGGCTGCTGCCTGCTCAACTGAGCGTGCTTGTGCCGAATTGTAATAACTCAAGTCTTACGTGAGAGATTTCTGTTATTTGGCTTAATCTTTGTACCTATCTATATATATGTAAATCTTCTGTACGTGTGTTTGTAACCTAACTCTTCTGAAACGACTTGATTGATTTAGATGAAAAAAGGTTTCAAAGGTATTTTGCGTTTTAATTACTCAGATACCCGCGAAACGAGACACAATAGTAAAACAATAACAGCGCGGTCTCAGAGGACCGGTTGGGGATTCAAACGTTATGACCAGAATTCCCATTCAGAAATACCTTGCAGCCCTAGCGATTAGCCAGCCTACTACTACGGTTTTGCTGGCATGTCTTTGAGGAGCGCGTGGAATCATATAAATTCTCTTTTATTACACCTACCATTAATTACTCAGATACCCGCGAAACGAGACACAATAGTAAAACAATAACAGCGCGGTCTCATAGGACCGGTTGGGGATTCAAACGTTAATATTCTCTGCATTACCCAAAGGTTGACTGGTAGTAAATGCCTAAATGCCTTTATGTGCAAAAAGTATGAAATATGTAAATACCATGATATCTATGCGTGAAATTCTATGTGTCGTCGACTACTCGGATTCGGTCCTTACTCAACGGTCGGACGGCGAGTTACTCATTACTTTTAAATGCTACCTCTTCTAATTTAATATGTTTTAAGACATGATAAGTAGGCACCGCCAAATTATCTACGTGAAATATAATCTTCTGAAAGTTACGAAACATATTTTGCTCAAGAAAACCTCACTATTACCACCGTAGTAACTCGTTGTACTGACATTTATTATTATCCATAAATAACCTTCTAACACCTGACGCCTCAAAGCGATAACATTCCGAAATACTTCGTTCATTCTGAGTGAACTAAGTGAACTATGTATTTAGTTCATTCGTTCTTTCGTAGCGATCCATAATGAGCTGTCAGAAAAGCCTGCTAACCCTATTATTAATAAATATATCATGTAGTTATTTTCGTGGCTTGATTAGATATGTCGAGAACTTACTGAATGTGGAATACGTTTTAATAATTCTCCTTTCTGGCAAGAAAGGGTTACAGTCAAAGAAATTGTTTTAATCGGATATTTGACATCTATCAAAAATGTAGGGACACAAAGTGATTACTATCAATTTGCTGTGTTTAATCTACTGCAGTAAAATTATATATTCATTTCTGATGTGATCATGCAAGGATATTTCGAGCATACATAGTCCTTTTTATTAATGTTCTATACCTCAAAAGAAAAAACGTTACCCTTATAGGCTCAATTTGTTGAATGTTTGTCTGTCTTTCTGTCTAGCCCCTTCTATCTAGGGAACGCGTGGAGTCTATATCGAGTTGAAATTAAAACGTTTACTCAATTGTTTGCGGTCCCTTGAAGCTGTAAAAAAAAACTTATAGAGTTAACAAAAAATAGAAACGGCCGTTTATGTTACAAACACACAACTTGTTTTGCAAAACAGAAAAACCTTCATAAACTCAATTCGGAAATTGAACTGTTTTCATCATAGGAAAGATTTGTACGGAACCCTCATGCGCGAGTCCGACTCGTATTTGCCTGGTTAATCCAGTGAAATACCTACTGAATTCGTCTCTAAATTAAATTGGTCTATCGGAAATGCAGGTGTAAATGCTCTGTATCGTATAATGCGTTTGCGATTGCAACGATTGTGGTTAGATTTCGGCATGGGGCCAAATATTTGATGCTCCCGGTGGCAAATATTTGATGCTTCTGCAAGTATGGGTTTGTTATAATGGATGGAAGATCCGCTACGGAATGATCCCGTTTGGATGGAAGCCTAATACGAAATGAAGGTTTCTAGGCAATTTTAACGTTTGAATCCCCAACCGGTCCTATGAGACCGCGCTGTTATTGTTTTACTATTGTGTCTCGTTTCGCGGGTATCTGAGTAATTAATTTGGTCTACTTACTTGGTTGGTAGCGTAGGAAGGATTTTATGTCAAAAACGTTCTTACGTTGTTTTTACAGTCGCTAAAGTATTTTTAACTTCATACAACCTACCACTGGCCTACAAATTGCAAAAAGCGTAAGAAAATTTGAATTTCGCTGGCTACCCTGAAGCTTTCACCTTAACATAATTCCCTAACTAACTACCACCACCATAAAGCACCCATATACTGGATACATCAACCCCACTTTTATACCAGTTCTATCTTAATGTCAAAGGACATTTCCTCAAAACTCTTGACTTACTTAACCTATCAATATCCGCGAAACGAGACACAATAGTAAAACAATAACAGCGCGGTCCAATAAGACCGGTCGGGGATTCATGAATTAATGCCTATAAAATAATTCAATTTATGTCAATGGTACGCACAGGCGGCACAGACTACGTGCGCGAACCCCGAGCTGTGGGTACACTTGAGAACTGAGCAGATACGGGAACAATGTACAACGGGACTGATGGCGCGGCACGATTTAATGAGATCCACCACTTAGGGCTGGCGCTACAGATAAGCATTTTTTTTTCAATAGGTGAATTAGGCTCATTTCAGACTACGGTATAAAATAATAGCATATAGTTCATAGTACAGCAATGTTGTTCGTCATATATTTATTTTGAACACATTCACACTTTGCTATACTATATAATATTATAAATGTACGGCGAGCGATATTTTTGTGTTATGAACTAAATGCGATGAAAAGGCATTAGTTATTGTTCTTGACTTCATCGGTATGAGACTTCTAAAACGGCACAATGCTGTTTAGTCACAGTTCCAAAATGTTTACCTTAATTCTTTTTCTAAAATAAAAATAGCCTAACTTCTTCTTTGTAAGTAAAAAATTTATTGTTATTTTGGCAGAAACTAGCAACGTGGTACCCCAATAGGATTGTACGAAGAAGGTGCGATGAATTGGAATTGGAAAAACTAGAAAGAAGGGTGGAAAATCCTTATCCTGCAATGTGACACTACGGACTAATCCACCCATTTGCCTAGCCTTTTCCCAACTATATTGGGGTCGGCTTCCAGTCAAGCGGGATTTAGCTGAATACCAGTATTTTACGAGGAGCGGTTGCCTACCAGACCTCCACAACCCATTAACGGGGGTAACACAGTACTTCATAGCAAGACTGGAGTCAGATTTACTGGCTTCTGACTATCCGTAACGACTGCCAAAGATCTACAAATGACGACGGGGACCTACGGCTTAACGTGCCTTCCGAAGCACGGAGGAAACTCGTTATGTTAAGATGGTCACCCGTTGATTAACCTTGAAGATCGAACTGTGCGGCTGCCATTATCAAGCCACGAGCACCTCATCCTGTAGTGTGACACTACGGACTAATAATCGTAGTAACTAATTATTACTATTTGCCAAATAGAATCCCGACGGCTACTTTGAAAATGACCTGATGGAAAGCCCTAATAACATTTTCTCAATCTTAAAATCCCACTAATTAACGCTCGAAACTGAGTATTAACTCCAGAATTTCCTCATAAAAGATGTCTTCAGCAAACAATACGTGCTGACCATATATTGGAAAACTATGTCGCGGCAGTAAAGTTCCGCCCTCAAACTCGTCGCACTATAAGTCAACCAACCGGGCGCTAGTGACGTCATAAAATCTCTGATCCGTGCGCTACGCGTTGGTGATTGTAGACAATGCCTCTTTTACTTTATAAGTAACTAGCAGCCCGTCCCGGCTTCGCACGGGGTAGACAATTATTTATTTTTGGAAATTTTTCTACACCTTCGGTTACATTCTTCAAATTTTACCAAGGATCCCTATTTTTTTTCAAAATGAAATGTAGCCTATGTCAAATTGGAAGAACGTAGCATTCTATTGGTGAAAGAATTTTTTAAATCGGCCCAGTACTTTTTGAGCCTATTCATTACAATCATACAAAAATAGGTACAAATCTTTCCTCTTTATAATATTAGTATAGATGATACACGTGTGTCTGTGTAGTAATCTAGGAGGAACTCGTGGCTAGATAATAACAGACGCACAGGTCTATCTTCAAGGTTAAGCAACGCTTGCCAAGGTTGGTCTGTGGATGGGTGACCATCTTAATATAACGAGTTTCTTCCGTGCCTCGGAAAGCACGTTAAGCCGTAGGTCCCGGCTGTCCTTTGTAGATCCTTGGCAGTCGTTATGGATAGTCATAAGCCAGTAAATCTAACTCCAGTCTTGCTATGAAGTACCGTGTTACCCCAGTTAATGGGTTGTGGAGGTCTGGTAGGCAGCCGCTCCTCGTAAAATACTGGTATTCAGCTAAATCCGGCTTGACTGGAAGCCGACCCTAATATAGTTGGGAAAAGGCTAGGTAGATGCAGTGCCGTAACTAGCCTTTTATGCACCCGGTGCGAGCTTTCAAAACTGCGCCCCTGAAAAATGCTCTAACCAGCTTAGTCTGGTCATTTCTGCGCCCCTCCAGGGTCTGCGCCCTGTGCCTGGGCACTGCTCGCACCGCCCTAGTTACGGCACTGGGTAGATGAAAGCCCCTATAACGATTTCTCAATCTTAAAATCACACTAACCAACGCTACAAACTGAGTATTAACTCCAGAATTTCCACATAAATGATGTTTTCAAAAAACAATACGTGCTGACCATATATTGGAAAACTATGTCGCGGCAGTAAAGTTCCGCCCTCAAGCTCGTCGCACTATAAGTCAACCAACCGGGCGCTAGTGACGTCATAAAGTCTCTGATCCGTGCTCTACGCGTTGGTGATTGTGGACAATGGCTGTTTTACTTTACAAGTAATGATACACGTGTGTAGTAATCTAGGTATAGTTTTTAGGGTTCCGAAGCCAAATGGCAAAAACGGAACCCTTATAGTTTCGCCATGTCTGTCCGTCCGTCCTCGCTTAATCTCTGTGCCCGTAACACTAGAAAGCTGAAATTTGGTACCAATATTTATATCAATCACGCCGACAAAGTAGTAAAACAAAAATTAGAAAAAAATGTTTTATTAGGGTAGCCCCCCTACATGTAAAGTGGAAAGTGATTTTTTTTTAATTCCAACCTTAACGTGTGATATATTGTTGGATAGGTATTTAAAAATAAATAAGGGTTTACTAAAGTCATTTTTTGATAATATCAATGATTTCGGAAATAATCGCTCTAAAAGTAAAAAACAATGTGTCTCCCCCCCTCTAACTTTTGAAACATAAGTTTAAAAAATATGAAATAAAATCTGGAAAGTAGAGCTTTATAAACACTTTCTAAGAAAATTATTTTGAACTTGATGGGACGAACAGTTTTTGAAAAGTTGGGGACACTTATTGTGACGGACGGGAAACTAAGGAACCCTACACTGAGCGTGGCCTGATACGCTCTTGGCCGGTTTTTTCTTTACTTTTGCTACATGGCATTGCTTTTTGCTAAATTTCATGATTCTGTATCAACGAGATGTCCCTTAAAGGTTCAGGTTTTCTATGTAGCGAGGGTCAAAAATTATGCGTCATAATTGAAGCATATACGACCTTATTAGAAGTTTGTTATCGCCATTATCTATGTACCAATCACCCATATTTGCAAAGAAATAAATGATTTATGATTATTTTAACGAGTAGAAGACAGAGTATTTGATATTGAATTTCTACTACGATATTTCCACTCAGGCAGACAGACAGTATATTTAATAAGATATTTTATGGCAATTATATTTATAACTGAAGCGACATTGACTTGACATTATTAATAATTTTATTTATTCTCGAGTTAATGTAGAATGTAAATAGGCTACCATTTATGTTAAGACCATACTACTTTGTACACCTACTTTCTGGTTAATAAATTATTGTGTAGTTTGGTTGGTAAAAGTCAGCATCATCTACCTAGCCTTATCCCAACTATATTGGGGTTGGCTTATAGTCAAGCCGGATTTAGCTGAATAGCAGTATTTTACAAGAAGCGGCTGCCTACCAGACCTCCACAACCCATTAACTGGGGTAACACGGTACTTCATGGCAAGACTGGAGTCAGATTTACTGGCTTCTGACTATCCGTAACGACTGCCAAAGATCTACAAATGACAGCCGGGACTTACGGCTTAAAGTGTTTTCCGAGGCACGGAGGAAACTCGTTGTGTTAAGATAGTCACCCATCCACAGCCCGACCTTGGCAAGCGTTACTTAACCTTGAAGATCGACCCGTGCGGCTGTTATTATCTAGCCTGTTATTATCTAAACTGAACATCAAAAATAAAAAATATAGGACTGTTTAGCAACCCTACGCCCAATAAAGGGCCGATGGACTACACTCTGCATTTTGAACGAGAAACGTGACAAAGTTATTCGAGGGCTCCATAGAGGGATAATGACTTTGCACGCCACAATGGACCACAATCGGGATCGCGTGGTTTTTTTGGAATACCTTAAAATCCTTATTTCAAATTAGACCGGCCTTCTGACGTTGAATTTGCATCAAAAAGACCTTCTCTAATTAAGAATCAAATGATGTCTGTCAAAGGTTGTTCAATTAGCAGTCCTGACACGTCAGGAAAAAAATAAAGAAGGCAGGATACTTTCTGTTCGTAAGCGAATGTTAAATTAATGATTGAATCATCATCTCTGTTTAGGTATTAAAAATATAAATTTAATTTTTGCACTATGTACTGGCTCACGTTTAACCACTGCCTCACCTGATGGACCAAATAAAAGCTTTTTTTGGATCATGCTTACCTAGAAGTTACCTATTCATTAGTGAGGTAAAGGCTCGTAAAGGTTGTAGAGCTATCAGGAAACACAGACGATTGATTCAACAGAAACTTTTGTAATTCTAAATCATTTTCTTATAAAAAAGTTGATGGAATATCGAAAATGACACAAAGCAAAGTCGAATCTATCGGGGCAGAAGAAAATATTGATGATACAATAAAGCCTGGGACCCAAGGGCCTGTAGTTTTGGAATATAAACTTTGTTATCGTGAAGTACGGTCGAGGGACAAAGTAAGTATCTATCTCTACCTAACTGTAGTGCTATTCTATAAACTGTCACCGTGAAATCTTAGGTAAAGTAAACTGTATAATGTACATATGTTACGGCTAATACCCGAAGTGCGGCTACACCTAGTATTAGCCGGTTAGAACTAGGTGTAGCCACTTACTCTTGGTTAAACCTAGTACGAGCCGATTGTTTTCGGGTAAAACTAGGTCTAGCCTTCATCATGCCGGCTACAACTAGGTCCAGCCATTCCCTGTTGGATAAAACTAGGTCTATCCGATATCATTCCGGCTAGAACTAGGTCTAGACAATCCCTGTTGGATAAAACTAGATGCAAATAAGTTGAAACAAGTAACAGGCGCCTGGCTCACGCGAGACGCGTCGCTCTCGCCATATAAAAATGTTCCTGATTGTTCCTATTACGAGTATATTAGAAATTAGCTGTCCCCTGCGGTTTCACCCGCATTTTTCGTTACTGCTCCGCTCCCGTGGGTCGTAGCGTGATGGTATATAGCCTATAGCATTTCTCGATAAATGGGCTATCTAACAATGAAATAATTTTTGAATTCGGACCAGTAGTTCCAGAGATTACCCCCTACATACAAACTTACAAACCTACAAACTTACAAATTTTACCTCTTTATAATGCAGGGTGTCTCAAAAGAAAGTTTATTTTTATTTAGCATACTGCGTGAACGCAACGTATCTGAGGAGCGCGAGGGTTATGGCAGTCGGTAGCGTGGCTCTTGGGAATTCAGTCCCTATGGAGCGTTTCTAGACCGCGCGTTGTGCGTGCGCGAGTTTTACAAAAACGCTGATTCGGCAACTGTAGTGCGTAGAAGATTCTGCGTTCAGCTCATTTTCATCTTAATGGGCACGTAAATAAGCAGAATTGCCGCTACTGGAGTGCAATGAATCCGAAACGCAAGCATCAGAAACCCCTTCATGTCGGCGCGAGGAATTATCGGTCCTTACTTTTTTGAAGACGTAAGAGGGCGTACAGTTACAGTCGATTCAGAGCGTTATGTGAAAATGTTAGACGCGTTTTTGGTGCCGACTTCCATGGTGCATTTGAAAGAAAGTATCCATCACGAAATGGCAGCCATCAGTGAGTCTACCTGCAGAGCTGTCATAAACAATTTTACCGTTCGATTAAATGAGTGCCGTGAACGCGACGGCCTACATTTGGACGATGTTATTTTTAAGAAATAAATTCCCAAATAGTGTACTTTAATAATTAATAAACATCTTTTCAATACACTACTTACTTTTTTTCTTATTTATCTACTAAATATAAACTTTCTTTTGAGACACCTTGTATTAGTATAGAAGTATACTCGTAGATTGTACTCCTAATAATTTATGTTAATTATTACAATGTGATTTATAAGAATAAAAAAGCTCTCTACATTTCTTTTTATTGGATGTTTTTTTAATATCTAAAAAAGCTCTGCCGATAGCATGCCGGCTACAACTATGTACAGCCAATCCCTGTCAGATAAAACTAAGACACGATCTGCTGTTGCAAACGCTGTGAGTCACACTCGCTAGTAGACCCGCAGTAGATCAGCAACACCTGGCGCTCACAACCTGCAGAGGCGCGTGCCTCGCTATGCCCTCCACCCCGCGCCGCTGCTGCAGATGCTGTGAGTCATGGGTGTGACGCGGGGCGGAAGGCTTGGCGGGACACGCATCTAAGTTTTATCCAACAGGGATTGTCTGGACCTAGTTCTAGCCGGAACGATATCGGATAGACCTAGTTTTATCCAACAGGGAATGGCTGGACCTAGTTGTAGCCGACATGATGAAGGCTAGACCTAGTTTTACCCGAAAACAATCGGCTCGTACTAGGTTTAACCAAGAGTAAGTGGCTACACCTAGTTCTAACCGGCTAATACTAGGTGTAGCCGCACTTCGGGTATTAGCCGTAACACATATACATACATTTGTAGCAGTGGGTGTTAGGTTTTGAAACGTAATCAGATTATTTACTCTGTTTTTGTAACTAAAAATATTATTTTATTTTATTTGTATTCGATTTTTCGTTGTAATCAACTAATATGCTGGCAAAACCTGCCAGGCTGGTAAAGTTGTCGATGGAGAATAATGGCGGGCGAAATCCTTCTTGTTCGGTCGGTGATTGCTGAGACCGAACGCACAATTTCTCTTCACAATTTTTCTCTCAAAGAGGTAACAGACTGATGGAGTTACTTTTGCAATGTAATACTACGAATAGCTGGTGCCCACGACTTCGTCTGCACAGGATTAGTTCTTTAAGATAATTCACACAATATCTTTACAAGTTGTAGCCATCATAGATGTGTTATTCTGACGACGTCGTATAAGCTATATATTATAATCAAATTCCAATTAAATTCATTCAGTATGAGTTACGTAACAAACATCCATACAAAAAACTTTCGCGTTTATATTATAAGTAACTACTTATGAATTACTAGCCCACAAAATGCCACCCAATCTGGACCAAATATTTCCACTGTGCAATTTTCGATTCGGAGATTTTTTTTATTATTACAATACAAACCACAATGTGTTGCCAATATCGCTTGAAAACGTATTCAATTCGTTAAAAGGTCTCAATATGTATTGTGAAGTACTTATTTAGAATTCACTCCAAAAGGCAAAAACGTTTTTGTATTTTTCTTCAAGTAGCTTATTAGGCTCGCTTTTTTTTCGCTTCGATGTAGAATTTATTTTTAGTAAAAAGGTTGGTTTTGTATTTTGGGAACTCTAATGATGTTGCAGTAAGTGCCTCTACAAGAGCTGTGGTATTTTTTTGATAATAGTCGCTTTTTTTTGTTGTTGGAAAATGTAATTGCTTGTAAAACCTTGAAAATCCGTACACTCAATGTAAGGTTCAGTTGAAAACTAGCCTCAGGCAACTGCTACGTCGTTGTCTGGCGTTATGCTGAACTGGACCTATTTAGCGCAAACGTGCCAAGGCAACATAACCAGGTCGATCTTCCAGGTTAAGCGACGCTTGCCTAGGTTGGTCTGTGGATGGGTGACCATCGTAACATAACGAGTTTCCTCCGTGCCTCGGAAAGCACGTTAAGCCGTTGGTCCCGGCTGTCATTTGGAGATCTTTGGCAGTCGTTACGGATAGTCAGAAGCCAGTAAATCTGACTCCAGTCTTGCCATGAAGTACCGTGTTACCCCAGTTAATGGGTTGTGGAGGTCTGGTAGGCAGCCGCTCCTCGTAAAATACTGGTATTCAGCTAAATCCGGCTTGACTGGAAGCCGACCCCAATATAGTTGGGAAAAGGCTAGGCTGATGTGCCAAGGCAACATAACTATTCCAGGGATAAAAAGTGTCGTCTTTCCTCCCAGGACATGGACTACCCATGTATACATTTTATCGAAATACGTTCAACTATTTTAGTGTGAAGGAGTAACAAAAGTACGAAAAATAAAAATCGCCTTTTAATATTCAGCATGAACTCTTCAAGAACTTTCTTCATCATCATCTCCCTAGTTTTTTCCCAAATAGCTTAAGGCCAGTTTCCGGTCTAACTAGACGCGGCTGAATATCTGTGTTTTACTTGGAGCGACTGCCCATCACACCTCTACAACCAAAGTTCTTCAAGAACTTCTTAAATCGAAAAAAAAATACCATCTCCATTTATTTTGATAAATTCTAGTCACTCCTATGTTAGAGAAAATGGACACAATGAGAAAATTATGTACATAAGTCAGAGCCACATAAATATAGCAATAACTGTTACACTATAAGTGAAAATCTTCCGTCTGTTTCCCGCTTATTTCCCTAGGGAGGCGATGAACTCAATTTAGTAAGATAGAGTATAGTAAGTAACTTTTATCCACGTGAACTTTCTAGGAATGTTATGAAACTCCATAACAGTAACCGCAAATGTCGAATATTTGAAATAAAAAAATATCCGTTATCGTAACCAATTTCTGTATTAAAAACTTCCGATAAAGGTGGAATCTGAATGATAGGTTATCACAGATTTTTGTTAGTGTTGCCTGGCCAAAGAAATGCTAATCTAGACTTTATATAAAAGTCCAATTTAAATAAAGTAAATGAAAAAGTATTAAATTTATAATTTACTGTTTTACAATTATTTTAAAATTAGAAAGAGTGTCCTAAAGATTACACGCGTAACTGAAACACTTCCCAAATGATTCCAAGGTCAAGATCTGATTATGGGGTATTGGAGAGAACTAGGGAAATCTTCAAATGTATAGGCACTCTTGTAATGGTCATACTCTATAGGTAAATTTTGCAGACTAAAATACAATCGACTTCAATACATAAAAGAATCACTGAAAAATACAAAATGACTTTACGTTTTAGAAACCAATGTTAAATAACGAAGGAACAAAACCAGAAACACCCGAATTCCAAACTTGTAAAAAGTTTATTTTTAAATCTATAACTGACTCACAAATAAGTTTGGTTTTGATGGAAAGCTCTGAAGGTTTGGCCCCCGAGATTTCCCGGTGTTCTGTGAGAAATACCTCTACCCACTCACAAATGTTAAATCAAAATAGAATATTGTTTTGTCTAAAGGTTACGATGAATGATTAATAGCCTAACCTGAATAAATTATAAATCTACTCACCTTTACAAACTAACTTTAAACGCATTTACTTCCGAATAGTTGGCTGTTACAACAAACGCAGAGTAAATATTATTTCAAAATACAGATTGATTTAGGAAGGATACAGATTTTTTATTAAAAATGGTTGTAATTTCAGTTTTTATTACGTTTCGGAAAGCTTACGAACTAATAACATTATAATGACATTAATAAATTACTGCATTGCTAATTACAAACTGTTGCTAGTAATTATAAAAGTATTAATGCCTGTCTTTGTTCCTAAAAGTTGATTTAATTAATTTATTTATTCACTAACATGGACAATTTACGGTTCAAGCACAGGTAGATATCTCTAGTAGCAAAAATGGCCTTGATATAAATGTTCCTTATTGTGTAGGCATTGGTGCAAAAAAATCAAACAAAGACTTAGTTTAGCCGTTTTAATTATTTTTGAATGATTTTTTCATTAAAGAGCCATTTAATTTTTCTAAAACATAATAAAATTTGATTTTTTGAGCTACTATTGGCATCCTTCATAATGAAACCTGACTTTATTGAATAATTAACCTCGTAACTAAAATACATATTCCTACATTGATTTATACCGTCTAGAATTACATATTTGAAAAATGATGCTTGCAATTTATCAAAACGATGTGTACTAAGTATGTTATGATTTTGTGTAAGTAAAATAAATTAATTAAATTCCTAAGAATTATTAAGTCTAAATTTTTCTTCTTCGGTAGATTGCTTTCGACACACGAAAACGATTAATTTTAACTAGTCTTAATAGTCAAAACTTTACGTGTACAGTATTCTAATATAATTAATTTACATCTAGTAAGCTTAATTATTAATACAGCTACAGAACCCAGACACCACGAAGTGTCAAATTATTTACAGACAAACAGACGGAAGCATGGAATTAAGAGGTACAATTGTATATACAATGAGATAGAAATGAGCTCATCTGAAACTGAACCGGCGTTGAATAGATCTTAATACTGTATTCATTAATGTTAGGATTAATTGTGGTGTTAATAAGAACGCTGTACTTAAGACTGTGTGTTCAATAGATTTGGTTTAAGAATGGTGTAATTAAAGGTCGATCTTCAAGGTTAAGCAACGCTTGCCAAGGTTGGTCTGTGGATGGGTGACCATCTTAACATACCGAGTTTCCTCCGTGTCTCGGAAAGCACGTTAAGCCGTAGGTCCCGGCTGTCATTTGTAGATCTTTGGCAGTCGTTACGGATAGTCAGAAGCCAGTAAATCTGACTCCAGTCTTGCCATGAAGTACCGTGTTACCCCAGTTAATGGGCTGTGGAGGTCTGGTAGGCAGCCGCTTCTCGTAAAATACTGGTATTCAGCTAAATCCGGATTGACTGGAAGCCGACCCCAATATAGTTGGGAAAAGGCTAGGCAGATGATGATGACTGTATTAATTAATGTTAGAATTAATTATTGTGGTGTTAATAAGCACGCTGTACTTAAGACTGTGTCTTCAATAGACTTACTTTAAGGATGGTGTAATTAAAAATTTGCTTGATTATAACTTTTTTTTTATGACTGTTTTTATGGGTAAGGGTTGTAAGTTTAATTTTGAAGCGTAATTTGCTGTGCACTTAAATCATAGCTGTACCTAATACCTACTAATCTGTATTAATAAAAACCATTTAAAAAAATTGAAACTTGACAACCTCCTCCTTTTTGAACGTCGGTTAAGGCTTAAGATTAAGGCACGTCTGATGATCGGTGACTGATTTTTTTGTAGGAGGAAAATAGAACACATCTTATAGCAATAGTGCAACGCACACGTCCTACAGACAGTCGGTCAGAATATTATAATATGTGAATATATTTTACTAGCAGCCGGTCCCGGCTTCGCACGGGGTAGACAATTATTTATTTTTGGAAATTTGGATATAAAACACTTTTTTTAGTGTTAGTTTTCTACACCTTCGGTTACATTATTCAAATTTTACCAAGGATCCCTAATTTTTTCAAAATGAAATGTAGCCTATGTCAAATTGGAAGAACGTAGCATTCTATTGGAGAAAGAATTTTTTAAATCGGCCCAGTACTTTTTGAGCCTATTCATTACAAACATACAAAAATAGGTACAAATCTTTCCTCTTTATAATATTAGTATAGATATAGATTACGACTGTCTGTTCTACAAAAAGTCTGACGTGGGCGGGTAGCCTAAACACGAATGAAAAATAGATAGAAAAAAAAGAACACTGTTCTTGAAAGAATCATTATTGTTACACTTGGTATAACCTCTGTCCCTTCTGTGCAATTCCTTTCAAATGCCACTAAAACTAGAAAAAAGAATAGCCTATGAGAATAAAATTCGTCTATAAAACCGACGCTGAATTTCACGCTGAAAGCAATAGTGTCTTCTATCGGATTTTCTTGAATAAAAGTCTAGATGAGAAATAAGAGGTCAAATAATAATTTCTTTCGTTGTTAAAATCTTTCCAATAACTTAGACGCATGTGTAGGTTTGCTATTATGTTTGATATAATATAATATATATTGCACTCTTAAAACCAAAGTTCCCGAGTTCGTACAAGTATAAATTTATTTACCTTACCGAGAAATTCTTAATGGAAATCCTACTAATATTATAAACGCGAAAGTTATTGAAGATGTATGTAAGCATGTTTGTTGCTTATTTACGTAAAAATTGCTGAATGGATTTTGATGAAACTTCAAAATAATATAGCTTACCTATCAGAAGAACACATAGGCTACAATTCATAAAGATATCACGCAGGTGAAACCGCGGGGCACAGCTAGTACTCAATAATATTTCGATCGAGTATCCACCTCTTCGCTCAATAGACGTGCTTTGCAGCCACTAGACCAACGAGGTAGTTTTTTCGCGATATAAGTCATCATCTGCCTAGCCTTTGCCCAACTATATTGGGGTCGGCTTCCAGTCGCGTTTTTCGCGATATAAGTAGCATGATTAATACACAGCAGATAAAAAGTATCTCGAATTGAGAAAAATACTCCTATAAGGAAATTCACAAAACAATAAATCTTTCCAACGCCTACTCTCCATTTAGGTAAGCCGCCAAGCGGTTCATTAGTTGTCACCACGAGACACAAGACATTACACGTGCAGAAACACGAGATTTTACCCACATAAAGAACTTCTTTTCTGAAAATAACCTTAATCTTACGACACATTAACGACACACAATTACGGACAAAATGGAGGCTAACCCCAATCAACTCTAGTTTCTACGAACCTCTAATAACAAATTCGAGAAGGTCAAAATAATGTCAAACACAAAGACAAACATCAAACTATAATCTGAGCCCTCATAATCATCAGGATTGACCTTTGACCGTTTGTTCTTGAAAATAAAAGGTCTCATTCTACCCCTGAGACTTCACAGAAAATCCTTTTGCCCAAGAAAATCAACCAAACTATCCCAATATCTATTTGGTGGAGGCAATAAAAAAATTCTTCTCTTCGCTTTTTGCCGTCCCAAATATTTGTTTTGTATGCCAAATGTTGGGCGTAATGGGGCCCAATATGTTCACTGCATAAACGGTTTGATATGATTTTATTTACCCGCGTATTGCTCCGAATGGTCGCACTGAGCTACTTTTGAAAGTTCTTTGAATAAATAAACAAACATGCAATTTCGACCCTTCTGTTAGTCTACTCAGATATTTTAAGAGGATCTTACCACATTTTTTGCAGCTTTTGAAGTTTTTTTTAGACCTGTAATTGAGTGGGGAGAGCCTGTAGTGCCTGGAATGGGGAACTATTTTTTTAGAGTGTGTGCGCGGGAATACCTTTCTACCATGCATTGGACAACTCAACGTACGGCGAGTAGATTCTTATATTGTTGACACGTCTACGGTTCGGACTAAACGTTTCGTCGCGTCGTTTATAACGCGTACATCGAAGGGCTGGAACCATTTGCCTAGTTAGGGGAAACCCTTCAAATTATAATTAAGGTGTCTTCAAGGGGCTCTTAATATACTATCTGCCGAAACAAACTACCTACGAGTATCATATGACTTATTCAAACTCATTCAAACCTCTGAGACTCTGCACATGAGAACAGCAATATATCTGTCAATTCCAGTAGGGTTGCACTGAATTAATGATCTCGCAATATTCGCCTAATGGCACTATTACTGTTGCCAAGCTGAGGTTAGCTCTACCTGCGAATATTAGTATGTTTATCCGTAGTAGGTATAACTAAGGTTTCTAGCATAAGGTGTTAGGTGGAGCCGGTAATGACTTAATGGATGATAGGTAGGTTCCAAGGATGACAGGAAGACACTTGGGACTGATATAGTAATTTTGTGGGACCAGAATATTGGGAATAAGTTTTGTACCCCGGTCCGTCTGTCCCGTAGATGTCTGGTAATTTTTCGGAATATGACGAGAAATTAGATCAGTATATCCAGATTTTTTTTTATTATTGAGAGGCTTGTGGTTGATCTCTATCTGACCTGATCGCCCCTTAGTGGAACGAGAGGGTGTCAAATTTTACTGACTAAAACCCACTTGTATTTCTCAGTCACGATAACTCTTTCGAACAATCCCGCAGCCTAACAGGCATCAGTCCTACTGGGGTCAATAGTGCTGACATCTCTTTGAGGCGTTGAAACCCAATGCACCATGATTGATCTTATCTACCGATCGACGATGTAAGTGGTATAATCGACAAGGCTAACGCTTAGTCCGGACCGTAGAGGTGTCAACAATGTGAGGATCCACTCACCTTAGATGAAAACGTAATTAAGTCTTATAATTACCGCACACACTCGCTAAAAAAATTAATAGTAAATAACAGGCCAAGTCTGAGTCTGACTCGCGCTTGGAGGATTCCGTACCGCCTGTAGCAAAAAATATTTTTGTTGTATCACTTACCTAAATATTAATTTTATTCTCTTCTTAGTGCCTACTTCTTATAGCGGCAACAGAAATATAATAATATGTGAAAATTTAATTTGTCCAGGTATAACGATTCATGAAATACAGCCTAGTGATAGACGGACGGACAGACGCACGGACAGCAGAGCCTTAGTAATAGGGTCCCGTCTTACCCTTTGGGTACGAAACTCTAAAATGTTTTACTGATATTCCTCAGCAAACATTGCGCTGCGCCTGTCATTATTTGTCTGGTCTATAAAGTTACTTAATTCCAAATTTCCTTGTTCCAGACATAACCCAAAGTCAGATGCTATGCCGTGGCGTCTCAGGCCACAAAGTGGGAGGACTACGTGCGCACGCGCCACGCATCTCGTTCACAAGCAAGGATGAGCCGGACCCACACGAGCTCCGGCGGAAATCCGCGAGCAGCCGCCTCGGCAGCTCACCTCGGAGTAGTATTGCCAGTGAGGATAGAGCTGATGGGATTGCGCTTAGGTGAGTAGTCTGTTGTTTTAGATGACGATTCTTATTTATTCTGTTGAGCCCCGAGCGGACGCCAGCGTCCACACACCTATTGCCTTTATATTATGTCTCTAATGACGATCCTCGAAGGATTATTTATTATTTATTTAGCCTTTATGCATCGCAATGTATAAAGGTGGACTTAATGCGATAGGCATTCTCTACCAGTCAACCTAGGGTGGTGAAGAGATAATAATTATGGTAGGTGCATAAAAAGACAATGTAATTTAGAAAACAAGAGTAAGTATAAAGATGCTCTCACTATTTTTTTCTGCCCAGTATTTGGCAATCTGAATGGCTCTGGCATTGGCCTCGTTTAGATCTTGTAAAGTGCAGGTGGTTGTGCAGGATGGACAGCATAGCGAGAGCCGCATGTCCTGGTTAGTGGCTCCATACTGGCACTGTGTTTACGATAATGTTAGATGACGATTAACTTTACCAAAAACATGAGGATTTTGGGTTTGTTTTTATACTTTATTATTCCCTCATTGGACACAGCCTCATAAGACGCATCTCCAATTTATTTATACAATTTATACATACGGACTTTTGCAGCATGAACATCGGTTCAATTTGGTCCAATTATTTTTAATCAAAAACGATGTTCACTGTTACTCAAAAAGCCGTAATGAAAACATTTTAACAATCTCTGAAACCTCTTATTGAAATCCCCATTATTGCATTTTGAATTTCGATCTATAGCCGAACGAATGGGACATAAGATGTTACAATCGTCACCACTGGTGAGCAACGAAACTTTTAGAAACGAAAATGAGGAATGGCTGGCGGTCAGCAGTATTTTTAGTGAAGGAGGCACACATGCGTACGGGAACAGACTTTGTCACGCCCCAGCTTCCGGCATCCGAGTCCAATTTCCAGCTACCGTAGGCGTGCTTAAGGATGATGAGCAATGGGCAGCTCGTCTCCCAGCCTTCTGCCTCGATTCGCTCACTTCAAAGAGATGTCACCAAAACCGTAGAGGCCCAGCAGGGCCAAAGCCTACTGGAGCTATGGGTTGTGCGAAAGGAGACCCTGGGGTCCTGGGATGTATGGCAAAGAAATTCTAGAGTTCTAGTCATTAAAAATCTGAGACACGTCCTCCCGTTCCAACCCAAAGCGAAAGAAGGCATTGGATGACTTCCCACCTAAAAAAACCCATTTTCATGATAACATTATCTATCAAATACAGCGGATAGCGTTACATATACGGTTTATAGTTCCAGTGAATACAAGTATATTCACGTACTTCCACAGTGAGTTTTAGAAAAGTTTCTGCAAAAATCGCGAAGAATTCCTGCAAAGTGCACCGCAAATATAACAGGGAATCCCTTGGCGCAATCCTATCACTATTCAGAGGATAGAATAGCGACTAGATACGTCATTGCGAAGATTTATATACATGCATTAGATGGAAAATGTTTAATCGACTGTGGAACTTTACCTATTTCTAAACTATGCTGGGGTAGGAATTCTTTTCACCAACTAGTTAGGTCTATTGAACTGTAAGTATTTGTTTCAAAACAAATTCTATCTAATACTAATCTCTCTTAAGTTTACAACAATTTTATGGTGATTTTGGCCCGTTAGTACTAGTAGTAATCCAGATTGAGAATTCACATACTATTTCAGGTTTTTTATAGGTTTGGGTAATTAATCTGTTATCTTTAATGCATTATTTCAACCTAAAGACGCCCACTGTGTGTCGCCACAATGACTCGTCCTGTGCTTCACGTAACCATCAGTTTTTTGCGACCCTCAAAAGGTCATCGGTTCATCTTGTGGCCTTTCAACGCTGTGTCTTCCACTCTGTCAATACACAGTCGTCAATCCAGAACCTTTTGGTCCCATCGCCATTTGTTTCGCGAGAAATGTGCCCTGCTCAATGGCAGTTAAGTTATACGAGTTTTCTTACTATTTTGGTAACCTGATCTTCTGCGAATATTTTTAATCTTGATTCGATCAGGCAGGAAACTCCTAGTATTGCCCTGACCACGTTCCAGAGTCGTATGTCAAAACTGGCAATACACACTGCTTTAATAAACTTTTATGTCAGACGACATGATATTAGCCTAACCTTACCCAACATCTGCAACTTCTGAAAGCCTAAATTAACAACAGTAAGGTGAGTAAGGTTAACCTGTGTTTCTTTTAATTGCCCTTTGCGTTCCAGGTCCGTGGTAACCTTCCAAATCACGTTGTAGGTCGTCGGCAGAGTGGGTTCAACGCCAACCTTACATGAGTTATGTTTTTCACTGCCAAGGTCAAGTCCGAGCGGTAACCTCGGAACTTGGCAAATTGCCTGGAAAGAAAATTTCCTTTCCAAAACTAAGTAGCTCATAATAAATTGCCGATTACCACGCAAAAGCAAACAATACATCATTTGTATTAACATATATCATCTTTTTTTACGGTATGGAGTTGGAAATAAATGTATGTTTTTTAAACTCTAAAATACATAACAATTTTACTTCGGGAAAAACTTTAAATTAGTATTTTTTTTTCTTTCTTTTCTAACTAAGCTAAACTGTTCTTTTATATTGACTATTAAAGGAATTTAGTTTATATTTATCGACATAAGTACTTAAGTAAGATACCTGAGACACAGGTGCATCCCCAGTTCAGGCCCAGAACTATTATCCAATCTAGTACATTATCTAGAGAACAATAAAAATATTATTCATTGACACTGGTTTCAGAAGATTGTGTGCCTTTAACGGCCAATTTCTTCAAAAAAGCTAAAACCAAAACTAAAGTAATAACTTTTCCTTGACCATTACTGTTGTCAATAGCAACTGTCATCTTGTAAATGTTTTCATCCAAGTGACAGCTAAATTAAAAGTCGACTAAAATAAAATGTAGGGATAAACGCAGTGAAACCTATACAATTTTATCAAAATGACAGTGACTTTGGATTTAACAGCCTTTCAATGAGCAGTTAAAGTTAAGGGCAAAACTAACAGTTAAAATTGTGAAGAAACTTATTTAACCGTTATTATTACTTTATGACGTTACTTTGGCTGTTACTTTGGTTGTTACGTTTGGTGAAGAAATTGGCAGTAAGTCAGGCTTTCCACATATTCTTCTTGATTTCCGGCTTTTTTTTCCACGTTGCACTGTGTTTCGTCCAGAACAAGCTAGCTGGACAAAAACAATATTAAGATTTCTTAAAATCATTAATGGCGGTAAGTAGGTTATTAGTTGGTAATTACACCCACAACAATTGTTTTGGCATAAGTCACACAAAACATCGTTAATGAGGGTAAGTATAGAAATAAATTGGGTCAAATGCATAATAATAATAATAATAAAACTTTATTGCAGACCATAAAATCCATAGTGTTACATATAGTGTGCACAAGTAGGTAAATTTTAAATAATTTGGGCACGAATAAACGCCCTCAGGATGTTAGAATCCTGTTTGCCTGCAATGACCTGTAGGATGCTGTTAGTGCTACCCCGGACTCTACCTAGTAAGCATGCGAGTCGCTTGCGCATGATGGCATGGAAGCCGTCTACCCTGGCATCCGCAAACATACCGGAGGCGCTACAAAACCTGGGCAACCCCAGCAACATCCTAAATCCATTGTTGTATTGGACACGCAGGGCATTGAGCGATCGCTGCGTATACCTGAACCACAGGCCGCACGTGTAGAAAGTCTGACAATACGCTCTAAATAGTGTGACTTTAACCTGGTCACTACAACGTGCAAACCTGCGGGCCAGCATATTACTTCTGATTGCCAATGCCCTACGTTCCCTATCTATGTCTACATGATCTTCAAGGGTCTCGGTAATGTAATGCCCGAGGTATTTAAATTGTTGAACCCGCTTTAGTTCAGTGCCATTCAATTTAATTGCGGGCACATTTGACGGACACTTACCAGACGCCTTGAAGACCATGTATTCACTCTTCTTGCAGTTGTATATTAAGCCATGCATTTGGCTGTAATTTTCACAAATGGCTAGCAACTGTCTCATTGCGCTTACAGTTGGGGTCAGCAGAACCATGTCGTCCGCGTAGCTAAAGTTGTTCATGCAAACGTTATCGACCCAGCATCCAACTCGTGTGCTGCTGAGCCCAACTATAAGCTCGTTCACGTACAAGTTGAAGAGCTTAGGAGAACTCAAACCACCTTGTCTCACCCCGCACTCCAACCCATACGTGTCGGAGAAGCTGTTAGACCATCTCACAAAGTTTTTCTGGTTTTGGTACCAGAACCGAAAAATCCGTTGCACCTGTGTATGCACGCCAGTTTTCTTGAGTTTGTCCCATAGCACGTCATAAGACACAAGGTCAAATGCTTTGGACAGGTCAAGAAAGCATGCATACACAGGTGTACTTCTATCCGTGTAGTATTGAACAGTGTGCTTAAGACTCAGAATTGCGCTTTCAGTTGAAAGACCAGCTCGAAAACCGAACTGAGCGTCGTGAATTTCAAGGTGTTTGTCAAGTTCTGAGTCAAGCACACTGTCCAACACCTTAGCCACCACTGTTGCTAAGGATATTGGCCGGTAATTATTTTTGTCCGACAAATCACCTGTTTTATTTTTAACGATTGGAACAACAATGGTTTTCATAAGATCCATGGGCAGGTACGAGTGATTCAGACATAAAGTGAAGAACATCGCAAGTACGCGTGGCAGATGGACGCCCGCGAACTTCAAATGCTCGACACTGAGCCCATCATGACCCGGTGACTTGCCCCTAGACATACTGTTCACTATGTGACGCACTTGTTTAGCTGACACATTAAACAAGTCACCAGTCATGGCAGACTCAGAGTCGCCAGTTGAGAGACCTAGCGGTGACTTTGTAGCAAAATGTTCTCTAAATAGTTCGGCAATATCTCTGCTATCACTCACACCTCCCACACTCACAGGGAGACCAGTCTTATGGTTCAGAGTGTTCGTTGCTTTCCAGAACTCACAAAAATTTTTTGAGGCTCGACATTCTGAAATAATATCCATTTTCAACTGTTCTTTATTGTTTTGACACCATTTTAGTTTGTTCTTAAAAGCTTTCCGACTTTCACACATTTCCTCGTATATATTACCCGACCGTGGCCTATCCTGAGATACCCAGCGTATAAACTTACTCCTAGCCTCCCTGTGAGCTTCACATACGTACTTATTCCAACCTGTCACATGTTTTTTCTTCCTACGCGAGCGTAACTGGGTTTCAGACGTACTAATTGCCGAGTCAGTTAGCGTGGCTATTATATCTCTATACATTATATCTAAATTATATCTATGTTTTTTACAATTACAAATGGTATAACTACATTGCCTTAATTCAGCAGGAAAATCAATTAACTTAAGTTTATTATTGCACATTTTGGTATAGTTTTTAATCTGTTCTTTGGTTCTGTAGCCCCAAACAGCTTTATTTTGACTACTAATACTACTTGGGCAGTTTTTACATATAATTGTATTTAGTTCACATTCAATGACTAGTGGCAAATGGTCTGACCAATACGTGTCATATTTTATATATATATTTTGAATGGTTTGCCTAGCAGAATGACTTGCAACACAGTGATCGAGCCATCTCATACATCCGTGTGCATCACTAATAAATGTGAAGTTATTTGTTACACTCCCCAGTATATCCATATCTGCACAGGTCCACTGTTGGTCATTACACAAATTAATTAACTCGACACCGAACAATTCACCCGGGTGGGCATTAAAGTCTCCTAACACGAAGATAGTTTCAATTGAATAGTTATCAACTATAGCACATACCTCACCAAAGCACGTCGTGAACAGTTCTAGATTTTCAACTGAATTAGTTGGCAAATAAACACTAAACACGAGAAATACCCGATTATTCATTGACACTTTTATTGCACTAATACGCGGATTTTTGCATTCGATAACAGTCACTTCTTGGAACAAACTTTTCCGCCACAGTATTGCAACACCTCCGTAGGGACGCCCTCTAAGAACACCGTCCGAAATATCCATCGCTGACGTGCCGGTGTATGCAAAATCCTGGTCTATAGTACCCAGTATTGGAAGGTCATAAGGATATAACCATAATATTATTTGTTTTTTTGCTACTGACACGATTGCATCTCCTGCGGTTATCTTAATAATTGTGGTAAATTTTAGTGATGGATTATATTACTAAGGGTGAGTACATTTTGTTTATTTAGTGACAATTAAATAATATTCATACTAAATTAGAATCAGAGCGTCACAAATACAGAAATTGAGTTTTTTGTTCAACAATTTAAATTCAAAAGACGGTAACTAAAAACCCCCCCGTATCCCCGGTCTGTATTTTTTTCAGTTGATAGGCACATGCTTCTAAATTATAATGAAACTTTTTTTTTTTGCTCGTTTTTGCTCCAAAAGCTGTTTTTAATTTTTCTGCAAGTAGCAGTTTTACAGTTTCAAAAATGCAGTTTTTTGAAGAATGGGTGAAACATACAAAAAGTGATCGAAATAAGAGGCTTTTCATGTTTGTTTCACAAAAACATGATCTCTGTGGTGTAACAGAAGCATCTGTGAAGGAGATCAAAAATATTATTTCCCGTTTTTCTTCGAAATCTTCGGAGAAATGGCAGAATTCTGGCCGAATACGGAATCGTTTTTTAGCTTGTGATGCTAAGTGGCTAGAAGGTGAAGACATAAAGTTTAAGGTGTCTTATGACCTTGCGGAAGCATCAACGTCTTCACATTCACAGCATGGTCCCGGAAGACCGCCAGTGGATATGGCAAACGCAAATGCCAAAACCACACGGTGAGGTGTCGATGATTCGGTTCAGTTACGAAGCTCTGAGGTACTTTTGGTTGCTGCTGAAATAGCGTCTCGTCAAGCAGGTAAACGCAACGTCGCAAAACTGATTCGAGAACTTAGTGAGAAACCTGAGAAATTCGTTTCTGAAGATTGCAGAAGGTTCCGAAGGGATAATACCCGGAAACGGTCTCGTATTGCTACGAATACAGATTTGCTGAATATGTTGATCATCACATCTGATCCTTTTATTAACAGTCTCAGAGATATCCCCAGAAAAAAATCAGGTAGCCTCCCTTCTGCAGTCTTAGACCTTGTAACCCCACCCGTAAATATTGTAAAAATGTAAATACTATAAATATTAATACCGAAGAATTTTTCTGAGGATGAACTTAGTGACGTGAATAATTCCTGAGTTTGTTCTCATTTTACATAACCCAATGGATAGTCGTTTTCTAGTCGTAAGTTATTTAATACAGGTTGATTTTTACGAGTGTGGTTTGTTGTGTACTTAACTTACAAATCGGAACTGTTGTAAAATATATAAATTAGTTTTATTTACTTATTCTTATAATATTAGTATAATCGTTATATAATGTACTTAATTAGCTATAAATTCCCCATGATTTAATTGATATTTCTTACGAATCGTGCCATAAACACCATTAGTTTTAATTAATTCATTTTATTTTCGGAGTTTCGCATTTTTATGAGTTTCTAAGTATTTTAAACAACGAAATCAGTCATATTATTAACTAGCAGAGGCTATGCAACCTATACCAAGTATAAAATAATTTTGTCCAGCTAGCTTGTTCTAGACGAAACACAGTGCGTTGGTTTCGCTTTTGCCTTACATCATTGTCCTACCATCAACATCGAGCATCTTCTCACCCTTTTACCTCATCTAGGGCTTCTCACACAAAAGTGTTCTGTATAATTTATTCATCAAAAATTAACTTTTTTTTCTGCTTTTTTCCTCCACTGGGTTTGGCTTCCAACTGGATATTTTCATTACTAGTAATTCAATAGCTACAGCCTGTAAGTCAAATTTCAAACGCAAGCCTTATATTATAAAAAAAAAATACCTGAAAAAAAAGAACGACATAGAAATATTATATTTTTATCATTTCGTCATAATTTCAGCCGAAAAACGTCTACTATTTGACACAGGCCTCTCTCAACTGCGCCCCTGACCACTACTACATAAGTTTCGCAATTTTTTGGGCTAGGTCGGACAACCTCGTTGTATCAAAATCTTAAGTATCTAAAATAACAATATAACCAAAGAAACATACAACGTCACATCCGTTGATACTCCAGATGAACATACAGCCTCAGGCAGGGTTGCCATATTGCTACTTATTTCCGCCATTACCATAAGACCCTTTGTAACTTTACCACGAAAAAAAAATTCGCTTTTGTAAGCCGAAATCGACTTTGTCCTAATCCTGAATTCGTTTGAAGCCTTTCCTTGTCATGTTTACTTACGAAAAAACTACGTTCGAGCCGTTAAATTGAGTTTTTATTTGACGCTGGAATATATTTCACTGTTTTCTTTACCTTAATTTTGTAGATTTTTATTTTTATTGACGTTAGAAGTAATTTTGTGAAGCGATTTTCCTTGTTCTTTTCATTTTTCTAGTGAAGGTTAATCGGTGTTTCCTTAAGGAAATTATGATTACAAGCAATTACTTTTTTGTAACATAATTAATTTAGTTGGTTATTAATGAGGTCAATATTTTTCCAATTAATTACGAACAATCGAGAATAAGGAAACTTCTTCTTCTTTTCGAATCGAAGGTAAACTCTTTATATTGTTTGGGCCCAGTAGGTAGCTACGTTAATTGCAGCGTCGGGGGCACTCATTAGATCCTCCATAGTGCAGGTGTTTGGGCACTTGGGGCACTCCAACGTGTGGCTCACGTTTTGTACAGGAATAAGGAAACTAAAAATGCTTCACCAGTTCTCTTGAAATTTGGGAATGAAGTGGCGTAGGTAATGTTTTCGAATAAGTGGTAAATACATAACATGGTAAACCAGGCATAAGTGCCCTTGCAAAACTAAAACACGCATTTAAAATGATATAAACTATACAACGTTAATTTGCATTGTAAAGTTTACTTCACCGTCATACAAATAAAACTAGCAGATCGGCTCAAATAGCACCATAAGTGTGTTTCTTAGTTTTTCAAAAGGTGCACGTGCCTATGTTAAAGTTAAACATTATTTATTTATTATAACTTCATGCAACACAAAGGTAAAAAGGCGCACATAATGTGCGCCTAAGTCATTCTCTGCCATTCAATCAAGGGTGGTGGAGAGAAAACATGGCAGGTACAAGAAGAAAAGAAAAGAATCCTTAACATAACACACAATTTTCGAAAAATTACCAGCAAATCCAAGGACTAAGTACTTAGTTTATGTGCCTACGGTAAAAGTTATAGTCCTAAGTTTTATATGATTTAGATAAGTTACCAAAACTTACCTACTTAGTTACGAAATATGACTTATTAGATATTAGTTTCTTAACTCCCTGTAAGCTGCGAAGCCTTTTTCGTTTCTCTATTAAAGTCTGCGAAAATACTAGTTCTTTGCTTTTGATAGGCTCATGCTTGATCGTTATCCATTAAGTGAGATAAACTCACTTGATGGATAACGACGATTCATCGTGACTGAAAGATCCTGATTGTGATTGACTCCTGCAGGGAATTTCACTCCGTTAGTGTGTATGGGTGTGATGTCCATTATGTCTGTGTTCGATGATGGTACTGAATTAGTGGAAATAGGTTATGCAATTCCAACGCACAGTTCACGAAATGTTCCAGTTCCAACAAGCTAGTAACTTGGCGTCGATGCTCAAGACTTTGTAGCTTCGACTCGAAGAGTGCAGTATTACCAATGAGTCTTCTTGGCTCACTTCTCAATTAACTCAAGCGAATAAAGCTGGTATCTGGTAGACCAGCAGTAGTAGTTCTGGCGTGAATTGCCGTCTCACCTTTGCTAGGGTTCATAGCTTTTTGTATAGTCAGTTAATCCTTTGCCTCAACATAGGTATGACCCAAAATTGAGAGTGGACGTTGACGTAATACCAAGACGATCAAGATGGTCGGTGTTTGGCTCTGTTAAGCCCTGGAAAGCAGAGCAAGACGAAATTAACTCCTGTTAGCGGGCAAAATACACGCCTGGCATTTACTAAACTCATTGGCCAAAGTGAAAAAATCCTAATATCTGAAAATTCTAAAACTGAAAGTTCTTTGGTATATCCTGTGTTACTTTTATGAGTGCATAATTGCCGTCATAACTATTTTCATGAACTTACAAATACGATAGACCAAAAGTACAGCACTAGTAGGTATCGATATTCGATCCCAACCATAAGCTTCGAATAAGCCATGTTCAGCTCAATTGATTCAAATCACATTCACATACAATCTGGTCTGAACTGGTTCCAACTGGTTTTCCCCGGTCGTAGATGATCTGTTGTATTACTGCAGTAATAGCTTACACAACTGACTTGCATGCCGTAGGGAAATTTCTACTGCATTTAATATCAGCTTCCATAAATAATAAGTTAAAAACAACCTTATTACAATAAGCAGAAGGTACAATTTTAAAAAGTTGTAATGCTGAGTTTTTGAATGCCTGTGTCTGCTAAAACCACCTTAACGTGCTAGTTTTAGGTTCCATTTTTGTATAGCAGGATAACTGAATATTCGAATCTCTGTATCAACTCGTAACATGATATATCTACGTATAGTGGTCCTAATACACATTATTGATGATACCATTTTATTCTGACACCTGGGTTAACGAAATTCCTTCCGAATGTCCTGTGACTCGAGGAAACGCATCCGTTATTTCTAAAGTCTTTCCAAAATGGACTTTATTTCTGTGTAGATAAAGTTAGAAATAGACTGTGGTGGTCGGAAAACTTGGGTATGATGAAAGTGTGAAGGTTTAAATGGGAAATGAGAAGTTTTGGCTACGCCAGCGAAATAAGAATTTTTCTTTATCCTTTTATAGGCCGTAGTTTTTTCACTTCCACCTTATATTATGGTAAGAGATTGTTTCACCTGCTTTTTGTGAACTGGAGTAGAAAATGATTCTAAATCACCACAAAATGTTGTTGTATTTTCTTATTTTTTGGGTTCTGTACTCGAAGTACAGAACCCAAAAAATAGTGTCTATCTGTCAGCGCAATTTCTTTCACACACTGTAAGAGATAGAAACGGTAAGAATTGTTATCATAGAATGTATATTTATAGTGCCGTTACAACAAATAATAAAATTAAAAATGAAAGGGGGTTCCTATACAAGAAACGTTTTACTGTCGGCGTTTTTTGCTCGATTTTAGTATCGTAGTACGTAAACACACACAGTTCTACATGTTATTTCTACACTGTGTGTATCAAATAAAATATTTGTCTGTCTTTCTTTCTTTCCATACGTACAGCATATTACTCGCTGAATCCATAACACACGTTTGTGTCTTGATCTCTGAGATACGCTGGAAACAATACGAGTATTATAATTTTGTACGTTAGCTTCTATGTCAGAAACTTTGAAAGGTTACTACATATAAAGTACTATAAATTCCAGCACTCTGCCAGTCATAAACTTGGTTACAGCATAACGTTTGAAGCGGTGCAGTGCTCGAGACAGTACGCTCGGATTGGCTAACGGGTGCTGATAACTATGTTACTCACAATGCCGTAATTGTTTGTTGTTTTACTATATTTAAATTTATTGCGGTAATAGGGGTTTGTTGGTCTAATGATTGATAGAATTCTTCGAAAGAGTTACCACAGTCCTGGAATACAAAGGGCAATAGTAGGAACACAAGGTGAGTTTTGGTCAGAAAAAGTCTGACACTTCCTCTCGCTCTACCCTATCATCATCATCATCATCTCAGCCGAAAGACGTCCATAATTCCTAGGACATAGGCCTCCCCCAAGCATCGCCACAGTGACCGGTCCTGTGCGTCTCGCATCCATCGGATTCCCGCGACCCTCGACAGGTTGTCGGTCCACCTTGTGGGAGGCCTTCCAACGCTGCGTCTTCCGGTACGTGACCGCTACTCTAGAACCTTCCGTCCCCATCGAACATCTGTTCTACGAGCAATGTGCCCTGCCCACTCCCACTTTTCTACCAAAACTAGGAGGCAGTTATTTGATGATTTCTCAAACCAAAAAAAAGGATGCGTCTTCTGAAAGTGATATTGGATGGTCTTATTTTTAATTTTCGAATTGGGCAGAGCTGCAACAATCATTCGACAAATTAGCAAAAATTGGAGGAAAATAGCCCGCAATGCACAAAGACAGACAGAGTGTAGAAAAGGAAGATCGAGACCTTTGCCTAGCTGAAGGACTGGCTAGGCAAAGGAATGGCTAATTAGATAGACACATATTGAAAGTCATTCACTGTGTGTACAGCTAAGGAGTTGAATTTCTAACTGAAGTCTGTTTTTTCCCGAACAACAACGTCATTAGGTACAATTTAGGGGTATTTAGGTCAACTGTGAACAGCGGTGCTATTCTCTAACATGGCGACGAGCTCGTCGTCGAGACAGCCGTCGAACAGCGAACGCAAATGTATGAAGAACTGTCATTGTCAATTAAAACTGTGAGTTGTCGTCGCCATGAAAATAACTTTTAGAGAATAGCATAGCTGGTTACTTCTAGACAAGCGTTCTCCATCATCAACCTCACCAACGGTTACCATCAGGTGAGATCGAGTCAGGGCTGAGCTTAATTAAAAGGAAAAGGTCAGACTGGTGCAAATGCACGCCCTCCTACTCCCCTCTCGCAGCTCATGCCAACAAATTATTAAATCAGCAGCTTCTCCGATCTTTCATTCTCATACTTATACATTAAACAAGGCGTCAGAGACTCCAGTGATTGAGTTACCCACTCATAATCCATCATTGTGTTGCGCACACAATTCATCTTTACCTAAGGCAAAATGATCGATTATATTGCCAAGTATCGGTATTGACATCATTGTTTGTGTTAAGGATTATTATTAAAATAAATTAAATTTTGTTACGTCCACAGCTTTTTCTAAAATATTTACACCCGATGGTTATATAGCTAGAACCGATGATTGTTATCACCTTCCTGTCCTAGTCCTATGTTGATTGTTACATGTTACTATCAAACGGAAAGGCCTCCCAACACATGGTGGACCGACGACCTGGCGAGGGTCGCGGGAATCCGATGGATGCGAGACGCACAGGACCGGTCGCTGTGGTGACGCTTGGGGGAGGCCTATGTCCAGCAGTGGACGTCTTTCGGCTGAGATGATGATGATGATGATGACTATCAAACATTCTGTATACATACGGACACACGCATCCCTCGACGAATAGTCCTTCACCAGGCTTCATTCCTGTTTCGATTTCTGATTTTCATTTCTGATTCAATCACATATTTCGATCTCATATCTTCATTTCTGATTCGATCCCACAAGGAAACTTCTGTACTCTTCGGGATACTTTTCCTGAGGTTAACCTTTTGCAAACATAAACAAACAGATTAACTTCAGGCGAATAGTTATTTCGAAGTTACTGGAACAATTTTCTAAACTGTTTCTTTGTGTTTTTCCAGCATCTTTTACATTGCACAAACTTCTAGAGTATTCAGATCGTGAAAACAATATTTTAATGCGGATGCGGATCTGGTTGGACTACCGGTCGGAGCATAGTAACATAGCCTTTAAATCAGCCTTTTAATGTTCCTGTCGATTTTTTTTTTGGAAGGTGTATCATCAGAATGACTTCTCCCGCTCTTGGGCGGAGCGGGAGGGCTTGTCAGACTCTTACTGACTAAACCCCACCCCGTTTCTTCGTTGCCTTCGATCTAGGGGACACGGTGACAACCTTTCGGATTTTCCATGTTCCCCAGAGGCTTCGGCCCTACCGGGCCCATACAGTTTGCTGACATCTTGGGGGACTCAGGCCTCCTCTCTAGGAGAGCTGTTGTACTTGCTCTCTAGAATGTTGCGTTATAGATGTCGCTACAGTCACTGTAAACTTACTTCAGCTTTTCAGTGACTAGGATTCAATTCTTTTGGACACGTCAGATACAGCAATGGATACACTAAAGTACTATTGAACATTAACATAGATTAATAACCACCCTGAGACGGTCATTAGGCGCTGAACTTCGGCCTCCCTACAGACCAGCACTGCTAACTATTTGGGCGAGACTAATTGGACATAAATCTACACAACATAGTTCAAACACCCAACTGATTAGTCACAAACAAATGACGTGTTCAGAAGTCATTTATTTTATTTTAAGTATTTACTACTCTTCACAAAGGTTTATTTTAAACTATTGATAGGCAACTTTTATTTGTAGACCATACAAATATTTAATTTTGTCCCAATAGGTAGGTCGAACCTACCGAAACCCGGGGGGGGGTGATTGGGGTCCGTTTACATCTTAAGGACCCAAGCCAACCTCACCTGCTAGCGGTGCACCCTGCTGTTCAACGGACGAGGCTCTGGCGACCCTGGTTTCCCTCTCGTAGGGTTGTGGGGGTCAGACGGCTGGTCGCCCCACGTAAAACCAACTTCAGTCACATATACATGGAATGGCAAAGAATAATGTGGGTACTTGGGCTAGGGCGTCGCCGAACAACGACGCGCAGGCACATCGCCTTAAACCTGATAAGTGGGCTAGGGCTACCGTGTCAAGTACGGGCACGGCTAAAGAAGTTAGTACCCAAAAAGAAGCTCCGCTTTGCCACCTGGAACATTGGCTCTCTAACTGGACGTTGCAGAGAACTCGCGGACGTACTTGCGAAACGTCGGGTCCAGTGCGCCTTCCTTCAGGAGACGCGCTGGAAGGGGAATAAGTCCCGTGACATCGGGCAGGGGTACCGGCTAATGTACACCGGATCACCATCGGGCAGGAACGGAGTAGCCGTAGTACTGTCTAAGGACCTCCAAGAGGGACTTCTTGAAGTAGACCGATACAGCGACCGGTTGATGCGAGTTAAGGTGCTGATCGAAGGGTCGGTAACGAACTTAGTCAGCGCCTATGCTCCTCAAACTGGCTGCTGTGAGTCTGAAAAGGAGGCCTTCTGGGATGAGTTCGAGGACGTATTGCGCGCTATTCCGAATTCTGAAGATATTTTGGTTGGGGGGGATCTCAACGGTCACGTAGGTCAGCGTGCTGGAGAGTACGGACGTGTTCACGGTGGTTTTGGCTATGGCCAACTAAATGCAGAGGGAGTCAGCATACTCAGGACCTGCGCTGTGTCGGACCTAGCCATCGCGAATACGTTCTTTCAGAAGAAGCCCCAGCATCTTATTACGTACCGTGGTGGCTCATACTCAACCCAAATTGATTACCTGCTGGTGCGACGGTGCAACATTGGCAAGGTTACCAACTGTAAGGTTATCCCAGGCGAAAGCTTAACGGCTCAACACCGCCTCCTTGTCATGGACCTGGCGATCGTATCAAGGAAAAAAGTGAGCCAGAAACGCAATCCCCGCACCAAGTGGTGGTTGCTTAATGGTCCTAAACTGTCGGAATTCATCGCGGAGGTCGAGCACCTCGAGATCAGTTCTCCGCATGAGTCCGCTCAAGAGATATGGAGTAGGATTCATTCAGCAATCACCGCCGCGGGTAAGCGCGTCCTTGGCACTTCTCGTGGTGGTCGCACCATGGACAAGGAGACATGGTGGTGGGATGACGGGGTGCAGGAGGCGACCCGGAAGAAGAAGGCCTTATTTAAAAAGTGGCAGGGGTCCAACTCTCCGGAGGACAGGGAGGCATATGGAGCGGCTAAGCGCGCTTGCAAAAAAGCAGTAGCCAGAGCCCGCAGCAAAAGTTTGGCGCCCTTGTACGACAAGCTGGAAACTGCGGAGGGGCAAAAGCTTATTTTTAAGCTGGCGCGTGCCCGGGAAAAAGCTACACGGGACATTAGCAAATGCCTCTGTGTAAGGGACGCCCAGGGTAAGCTGCTCTATGATGCCCCCTCTGTTAAGGAGAGATGGTGCACATACTTCGAGGAGCTGTCTAACAAACAGCATCCCCATAACCTTCCTCCCGAACCGCCTCCTAACCTTGGTCTTATTTCCCCTATTTCCCCCGACGAAACTCGTATTGCTCTTCGCCACATGAAGAACCGGAAATCGGTCGGGCCTGACAATGTGCCAATCGAAGTGTGGAAGGCCATGGGCTCACATGGTGTGGACCTTCTGACGGATCTATTTAACCGCATCCTGACCACCAAGGAAATGCCGAACCAGTGGCGATCAAGCCTCATTATCCCTATTTACAAAGGCAAAGGTAGCGTACAGGATTGTAGTAACTACCGCGGTATTAAGATCATGTGCCACACCATGAAGCTCTTCGAGCGGATCATTGACACACGGCTCCGTAGCGAGTGTACTGTCTCTGAGTGTCAATATGGCTTTCGGGCGGGTAACAGCACCATGGACGCAGTGTTCGCCTTGCGGAGTCTGACTGAGGCTTACAGAGAGAGAAGGAGAGCTCTGCATGTGGCCTTTTTAGACCTGCAGAAGGCCTTCGACTGTATTCCTCGGCAGTCCATCTGGTGGGCACTTCGCTTCAAGGGTGTGCCCGAGGCCTATATTGACATTATCAGAGACATGTATCGCGATTCCGTGTCCTCTGTCCAGACCGCGGTTGGCGAATCCAAAGTCTTTCCAATATCTGTTGGCGTTCACCAAGGATCGGCTCTTAGCCCGTTCTTGTTTAACGTTGTGCTCGATGTAGTTACGGCATACATCCAAGATCAGCCTCCATGGCTAATGATGTATGCCGATGACATCGCCCTCGTTAGCCAGAACAGAGCCCAACTTGAGCGGAAGGTCAACATTTGGAAGGACACGCTGGAAAACGGCGGTCTGAGACTAAATGTGGCGAAGACTGAGTACATGTCCTGTGGCAGCGCGGATTCAAATACCATCCGAATAGGTTCGGACCGGATCACAAGCTCCGATACGTTCAGGTACCTTGGATCTGTGCTGCACGAGTCTGGCAACGTGGACGACGATGTCCAAGCACGTATAGGCGCGGCTTGGGCAAAATGGCGAGAGGTAACGGGCGTTGTATGCGACCGCAAAATGCCTCCAAAGCTTAAGGGACAGATATATAAATGCATCATACGTCCTGTCCTCCTGTACGGCGGCGAGTGTTGGCCAGCACTAGGCAGACACACCCAGGAGCTTCGCGTCACGGAGATGAAGATGCTGAGGTGGATGAGCGGCGTAACGCGATCCGATCGCATACGCAACTCGTTCATCCGAGGTAGTCTTGGTGTCCGTGACGTGGGGGAAAAACTGCAGGAGTGTCGTCTGCGATGGTATGGCCACATCATGCGTCGCCCTATGGAGTACGTTGGCCGGAGATGCATGAATATGGCTGTCCTTGGCGGTAGGTCTCGTGGTCGCCCTCGCAAGCGCTGGCTGGACGTCGTCAAGTCCGACATGAGAGCCAATGGCCTTACTGTCAGGGATGTAGAAGACCGGGCAAAGTGGAGCAAGCTAAGCCGGAAGGCGGACCCTGGCAAAAGCCGGGACTAACGCCTAGTAGAAGAGAGAAGAGAAGAGAGGTAGGTCGAACCTGCGACACGCAGTGCAGTAGCCAACCATGCTTTCAATTTAATCAAACATTATATTTCCATAAGTTGCGTAGCAAGATGACCAACGGCCCTAGGCCAAAAGAAACTTAGGACTCTGTTTTCTACGTGAGAAAACATCAAATTACTTCTCCTGCCTGGGTGGAGCAGAAGGAAGTGATAGACTTTTTCTGACTAAAACGACAAGAAATAATTTGCTAGTATTGATTGATTGATTGATTGATATATACTTTATTGTACACCTTAAAAATAATTTTACAAGGAGCTTAAAATTAGTACGGTGTTACAACAACAACATACAACATATTTTATTTTTTCGCTAGTTAAAACAGTGGTTTGCTTATCAGGTTTTTGGGCCTCTACGAGTCTGGAAGTTCTAGGCACTACTTGATCTTACCCTTCGTTAGCTACACCAATTATTTTGAGGGGACCATTTTTCGCTAGATCAAACCGACAATTGCTAATCAGGTTTGGGGGGCCCCTGAGCTTGGAGGCCCCGGGGCACTGGTCCACCTAAACTTTTGGTAGCTACACCAGTGATTTCCACTAGGCCATCAAACTTGTGTTCAATGAATAAACCAACATAAGGTATACCGCATCAATGGTTTATAAATTACCTACGTAGGTGTGAAAGGATTTATTAACGCGGATTAAGTTCCCTTATCACGCGGTAATTAAATTGTGGTCATGTTGTGGCTCATACATTAAATAAACGACACGGTTGGTGAAGTAGTTGCGTGATAGGCTTCGCTGCGCCTAGAAGGTTCGTTTCCCGGGCAGACCAAACAGGTATTACAAATTATGACCTACAGATATTCTGGATCTGGGTTTTTTTTGGAAGGGGAATCATCAGAATGACTTCTTCAGCTCTTGGGCGGAGCGGGAGGGCGTGTCAGACTCTTACTGACTAAACCCCACCCCGTTACTTTGTTGCCTTTGATCTGGTTCCGGCCCTACCGGGCCCCTACAGTTTGCTGACATTACCTTGAGGCGCGCGTGGAACAGAACGCGCTGTTGACGACTAGGCTCGGTCCAGGTGATTACCAGACTGCTGGAAGGTGAGCTACCCAGTGCTCGCCGTCCGCGTGCCCGCGCCTACGATGGTCAGTACGGTGAGGCGACCGCCCGCCACCCCTCCTCGCTCCGGACCATGGCCTGTACCAGGGCCTGCCATTCTGGATTTGATTGTTGTGTATGTGCATTAAGTAAACGCATCTCGTTGAGGTCGGTTCCAGTCCATCCCAATGCAGCTCTATATTTTCATTACCATGTTATTCAGTAGCTACAATCTGGGGGTCAAGAGTGAATAGGTTATATTTTTTAAAGTTTATGATGATAATGATGATGACGATGATGAAAGCTGAAGGAATTTAATCAAAATTCTAATTGTTAATTCACAAACTCATGGCGATCAAAACATTGGCAGTAATTTTTACCTTTATACGAACTTGAACGATTTTTCGAACTTTCTTTCCTTTTAAGATGTTGTTACTCAGTTAAAGGTTTTTCCTGCTTTTTATCTGTACATTATTAAACTCTGAAATGTTCTTCGCCTTGACATCAAAAAGTCTGAGAGTTTATTTTCCTTCAAGCGTAAAATTTGGTTAAAACCTCCTGAAACTTAATTTAATCTGCGTCATAATTGTTTTATTTTGAATTGTCTTGTTTATAATGATTGATATTTATCATAGTAAATTAATTACTAGCTTATGTCAGCGACTACGCCTGCGTGAAAGTAGGTTCTGTCTAGTAGGACTTGAGGGAGCCCTTTACCGAGCTTAGCGACAGAACTGACTAGACCACTCAAACATTTTTTTTATAATATTTATTCAGGTATTTAATAATTTTAAGTATCTAATCTTAATGATACTTACTTCGACTTTAAATATTGTTTGTTTGTACACCTAACACAGCTGTTTTTTTTAACTCATAGGTTGGCTGGTACCTGTATAACATCTTGCTGTAGGATTTCTACCTATTTACGACTGCTGTACAGCTTAAATGAATAAATATTACGAAGAGGAAGTTTGAATGTTTTATGTGGAGTGTAATTTAATAGCGGGTCGTAACCAATGAAAATTTAAATTTGAAAAATTCTTTTGTCTCTTGAACGGTACATCAGTCCCGACGGACATAGGCTATGTACTCTATGTAGCCTGTATATAATCTAGGTAAACCCAGGTCAGGACACCAGTTTAACTTAATAAAAACAAACTCATCAACATTATTACACTTCAGAGACCTCTCAAACAAACATGAAAGCAAATAAAATGTACCGTCACAAGTTTATTTGATAAACACTCTGGACTGCCGTAAAACATTTAACTACCACGTTAAACGGAATCGTAAAATTTAGTGCTTATTTGTTCGGAAACGTATTGGCTGGACGGAACTGGGTGTCTGTGTCCGACATCTATGAGATGTCGTCATTGGCGTCTATGTCTGAATCTATGTCTGAGTATGGTTTGCTCAATTCTATTAGTCCTATGTGAGTCATGGCTCATTGCTCGTAGAACGTATGGACGGAAGGTTCTGAAGTGGCGGCCACGTACCGGAAGACGCAGCGTTGGAAGGCCTCCCACAAGCTGGACCGACGACCTGGCGAGAGTCTCGGGAACGGATGCGAGACGCACGGAACCGGTTGTGGTGGTGACGTTTGGGGCAGGCCTATGTTCAGCTGTGGACGTCTTTCGGCTGTGATAATGCTGACGAGCCATGGTGTCCAAACCTTTGATGGGCTCGTTCCAACCGGCCCATCTGTCTCTGAAAACTGATTAGATCTCTCAAATTTTTCAGGGCTTCTGCGTTCGATTATCCTAAGGTTCGTGTGGGTGTATTAGTGACACCTGTGCACTCAAGGAGCACATGACCGCCCAAAAACTCCTCCTGGCCAGTTATTCTGCCGTGTCGTTGTCTAGTGGGCCGTTATGTCCTTTAATCCACTGAGGCGTCGTAGTATTTCGGAACTGGACTGAAACAGGACTGCTTATTTGTTCGGGAAACGTATTGGCTGAACGGAACTGGGTGTCTGTGTTGGACGACGATGGCGTATGCGGTAGATGTCGTCATTGGTGTCTATGTCTATGTCTGAGTTGGGTTTCGCACTTAGTCCTACACGGATCATTGTGCGTGGACCATGGCGGCCAAAACATTTGGTGAGATCGTTCTAACCAGCCCACTTCTCTCCAAAACTGAATAGGGGCCTCAAGTTTTTCAGGGTATCTGTGAAGGAGTTCGAGGATCCTTAGATTAGTCTATTGTTCTGTGCAGTCAAGAAGCACAAAATATGAGCAACACCACCACAACAGATCCCCTCCAGGCCAGTTCATCAACATTGTTGTCCAGGGGTTGCTGTCCAGGGATGCAAGATGAACAAGACTGTTCGATATGGCGTCACTTGGGAGTGGTCTATGTCCAACAGTGGACGTCATTCAGCTGAGGCATGTATTGCGTGAGATTGGGGGTATTTGGGTGTGTGTGCGGGTTTTTAATTCATGAATCCCAGACCGGTCCTATGAGACCGCGCTGTTACTGTTTTACTATTGAATCTCGTTTTGCGGGTATGTGATAGGTATCAGAACATAATATAATTTTTGGAGGCATCTTTGTGATTTTTCTCTGTAGTCGACAGCAGTCCCTTAACTTAGGCAGATTAAACTTTTTATTTCGTCATAAATCCGGTCTAACGACCATTTATTTAATTTAATTAGGCTTCAGAGTACTAAAAAGATAAAGATAATCTATAAAATCAACATTACAATAACATTTACCTGAACACGTACCTATCGCTTATACAAATTCTCATCATTTGTGATGTCATGTGTTTCTATCTATCGTAAATGCTAGCACCCGCGTGAAGATAATATATTATGCTTCAATAAACCTCCATTGTGAGGTAGATAGTGTACCTGGTATTGTTCGAACGCATGTGGGGATATTATCGATACCTACAATAGTTACCCTGATACGTGGAGACATTAAGTAGGTTGGTATTTATCTAGGTGATTCCGCTTAGAGGAGAAAATATCGGGGAGACAATCGCTTCGGCGTCTTTCTTTTAGGTGAGAAATCATCCAGTGATTTTTGGCGCTCTAGGGCGGAGTGGAAGGGCGTGTCAGACGTTTGATGACGAAAATCCACTAATATGTTCCTTCTTTGCCTTTGTTTTCGGGACACCGGGTTTCCGATTCGGAAGTGAACCTATGGCCTCAGTAGGCTTCGGCCCTGCTGAGCACTTACGGTTTTACTGACATCCTTTTGAGGCCTAAAACGCCGAAACGCCAACTGCATTATTTAAAGCGCGACTTTGAGGTAGGGGGTCCTCCGATTGGGGACTTTATACGCTAACCGAATGACCTCATGAAAGATGGTGCTGCCGCCCTCAGCGAGGCTCTGAAGAGCCCTCTTCTCAGTGTTCACAGTGATGTCCTCTAACAAGTGTTGTACAGTTCTACTACTGTACCACGCAGTAAGTATTTATTTATTATTTATTAAAAAAAATATTTAGATATTGCTGTATTACCAGGTATTTCCTTATCAGCAACTCCTTCCCTACTTCCGTATTTCTAACCCTAATAATATTTTTCCAGTAGGTTGTTGAACCAATTGTTGTTTATCGACCTATTGTAGGTGGTACAGTGAATCTAATGTTTTATTCATGCACCCTCGATTCTCTTTTGTTTTGTGTTTTGTTTGTTTACGAGCGTTGCACGTATTGGAAATGTATGCGGTTTACAATTTGAAAGCCTGATTTGTAAACTAGAAATGGTTAAAATTCAAATACATTCATATTGAAAATATAATTGGGCTAGAGCGAGTCGGAGTCACGCATTGAGAGTTTGGTATAAACTTATACTTGACCTAAACGGAGCATAAATGGCCTTATCTTTGACATTGTGTTGACTAACGGCTGAACCCAATAACCTATCTATCTCCAGCTTTGGCACACTGGAGATAGTAAAATAAATGTAAAATTATACATGTTTTCTGTTGTTTCATTTGTTTTTCTATCTCCGGTATGTGATAGAAGGTTATTAGGTTCGGCTGTAGGAAGTTTATTTTTTCAATGCTGTAAGCAGCAAACCAAGATCCCGAGTGATCATGGTACTTATGCGATATTAAGTTTAGCTTCATACCTCCATGCGTTCTTAAACAAAGTGTCTTAAAAGATGGATAGACGGACAACAAAGTGATTCTATAGGGTTCAGTTTTTTCCAACATAGGTACTATTAAAGATAAACGCAGTTCTATACCGCAATTTCCTTTTTTTTTGCAGTAAAGCGTGCAATTCTCTGTGTACAGCTTATAAAAGATGCTAGTGCGGGGGCGATGAGACGCGGCGACAATTGAGATGCGTTCATTCATCGACTACCTACTACTCTAACAGTATGGAACCCTAAAATAACTCAAATAACACCTACATGTCTCAGGCAACTAGATACTAACTAGCTGTGAGATGTTATTTATAAATGCATTTATTTGGCTCAGCCGTGAGGTATTTATTACATAGTTGTTCTTTTATTTATTTTTATAAATTTAAGTTTCTACATAATACTTGTTTTTCCATTGCGTAAATCTGTATGTTAAATATGTTTACATATTTAGGTACCTTTTTTTACACAAAAATAATAGTGGGACTACCTTCTACTAGCGACTTTACGCGATTGAATGTAGAATTTTTTTCCTGAACATGGTCTACCATTGTGTCAAATTTCTTTCGAACATAGGGGATACGTTATTTTGTACGTACACGTTCCAAAGGTTCTATTTCAAATTCCTGGCGGACGAAGCTTCTGGCCAAAGCTAGGTTCTATATATAAACGTCTTGGAAATAGCAATAGCCTGGCTGTCTCAGTAATCAGAGTCCTAAGCCTTTATTAATAACGAACAACAACCTCAGTTGTTATTATCGCTTAATTTAAAGGCTTAACATCGTGTTGTTTGCGGTTGGTTTGACGACAAACCAGCAATTAAATCAACAACCAACAATAGCTACGGATTCGAGCAATAAGCTTGCTTCAACATGGCAATAATTAATAATAAACAACTAGGTCGTGTAAAGCAACCGTTTCATTAATATTTAGGTGATTTGAAATTAATGCGTTAGTTAATTTTAGTTTGGCGTTGGGTTGTGATAGTTTTATTTTAACCGACTTCAAAAATTAACAAATAGAAGGAGGACAAAATCCTGCTCCTTTTTCAAAACTATAAGTTAAATAATACATCTATAAGTTAAATTCAAAAGCGTTTATTTCAAATAAATAATTTACAGGCTCTTCTGAATATTTAAAATGTCGGTCAGTCAAAATAAACATGATTAGAATTGGCATGAGATGCACTCCGGTATAACGTACCATCGAACTAATCTGATAATGAAGCCGAAAGGTAGAAGATATTTAAGTTTGGCTGAGGGGTACGGCAAATAAAAAGTTTTTTATAGCAGACAGTTCTAGTCATAGTTTAGAAACATTATTCGAGAATCCAGACAGTATTTATTTGCAAAAATGTGCTTCGAAAAAAGTGATTTGAGAACAAGTTTTGTGAAATATTCGAGTGACTTGACTGGTGGAAGTTACCAAATGGTAGAGCGTTCAGGCGCAGATTTTTTTTTCGTTTTACTTACCTCTTTACACTAGCTTTGAAAGTAGAAAATAACCCTATGTAACTCAGTAAAGATGTAGCTTTCTAAAAGTTTTTTTTTTTTTCTGGTAGGGGAATCATCAGAATGACTTCCCCCGCTCTTGGGCGGAGCGGGAGGGCGTGTCAGACTCTTACTGACTAAACCCCTACCCCGTTCCTTCGTTGCCTTCGTTCTGGGGGGGACTCGGTATCAACCGTTAGGAATACCACATGTTCCCCCCAGAGGCTTCGGCCCTACCGGGCCCCTACAGTTTGCTGACATCTCCTTGAGGCGCGCGTGGAACAGAACGCGCCGTTGACGACTGGGCTCGGTCCAGATTATTTCCAGACTGCCGGACAGCGAGCTACCCAGTGCTCGCCGTCCGCGAACCTGCGCCTACGGTGGTCGGAAATCGGGATCGGGATCTCGGCGGCGGCGGCGTGAGGGCCGTTCCCTCACGCGCTCGCGGTCAGCAGCCTCCTTCACGAGCATCACTGCTTCGTAGAAGGAGGCGACCGCATGCCAACCCTCCTCGCTCCGGACCATGGCCTGAACCAGGGCCCGGCGCGAGAGGTCGCCGCTCCCGATAGTCTCCACGAGGACACGGCGGTGCTCCGCCCAAGCGGGACACACTTCTACCGTGTGCTCCACCGTGTCCTCCGGGCGGTCCACACAGTGGCGACACCCGGGCGTCCTCTCCTGCTTGATTCGATGCAGGAACCTCCCGAACTTACCGTGTCCGGTGAGGACCTGCGTCACACGGAAAGAGAGGACGCCGTGACCTCTTTCCAACCACTCCTCAAAGAGGGGCCTAACCGCCTCAATGACGGCGTGCCCAGCACTGGGTTGCGACAGTCGCAGTCGCCATGCCACCCTAAGATCCCGCCGGAACTCTGTCCGCCATGCCGCGACTTGTCGCGGCAGCGGAGTTTCGCCCCGGCGTTGCATCTCCACGCGCAAATCGTGCATGCGTGCAAGGACTGTTGCCTCCAGATCCCACGGTGGCAGGCCAGCGAGGAGGCTCGCCGCTTCGCGGGAGAGCTTTCTAATAGTGAGGTTGAAAGAAATAGGAAAATTATTTTTTGAGTTATATCGTAACATACAAACAAACAAATCTTTCCTTTTATAGTATCTTTATGTATAGATTGTATGGATGAAACAACAAGCTATTCAATCATGCTCAAATTAGCGACGACATGATACAAACTATAGCAAATTGCCAAAATGATAGGCAGACCGGGACCTTCTTTAAAAAGCTTCATTTCCATCACGCGTACCTACTTACTATTGTAGTCAACAACAACGCATAATTTCTATAAATCAGCATGTCTTATCTATACTAATAATATAAAGCGGAAGAGTTTGTTTGTTTGTTTGTTTGAACGCGCTAATCTCAGGATCTATTGGTCCGATCTGAAAAATTATTTTACTGTTAGATAGCCCATTTATTCAGGAAGGTTATTAGCTATATAACATCACGCGAGGATAATAATTAAAAAAGCTAATAGGAGCGGAGCAGTAACCAAAAATGCGGGTGAAACCGCGGGGTTCAGCTAGTCTGCTATAAGACCAATTTATATCAACATGTTGTTGTATGACGCCACATGTCACGCTTTCAACTTTACTTTCTTCACGTATAGAAAACTTCATGCGACATAATAAAAATCAATAAAGCATTTAATCAACATTACGCTTCATGTCAAGATATCATCAGTCGGTCGTCAAATACTTCAGCTTGAATAAATAATTCGTGACATAGTTCTTTGTATATTGTGTATGTTATTGATAACGAGCGATTATTTTTCAATTAAATTAAATTATTCTATGAAAAATGTTTGTCTGAAGATTACAATGAATACACAAATGGTGACTAAAAAATGTATAATGTGTACAGTCTATTTTTTTTTAGGTTCGTATAGGGCGAGTCAGACTTGTACTGACTAAAACCCATTCTTATTTTTCTTCTTTGCCTTGTGTTTTTGGATGCTAGTCCAGTGCTACGGCAGCTATTGGTCAACTAAAACTATTATAATACCTAACGTTTTCTAGCAAAAAGTAGGTCGGTTGGCGATATGCCTGTACAGTGTACGTGAACCGTACAATCGAACGGTTTTTTCTAAAACAATGTGACTCCAGAACGAAGGCAAAGCGGAAGGAACGTGGTGGGGCTTAGTCAGTAAAAGTCTGACACCACCTCTCGCTGCACCCAAGAACGGGAGAAATCATTTTCATGAATCATCAGTCCACCTGAATAAAAACTACTACAATTTAGAAAAAAGAGGGTCAAACATTTTTTAACTGAAATAATTCAGGTCTAAAGACCCTTTGAAATCAAATATATAAACAAAATCAAAAATATTTACGTGCCTGCGGCTATTTCCGTTTTCATGGAAATATGACCCAATTTCATTATCCATGGGACAAATATCAAAACAACAAATAAATTGATTAACCTACATTGTGTTACTTCAATTAGTCCACTTCAATAGCGTAGCTGAATGGTGTACACAATACGGCTTCAATTGTAATATTAACAAAAAAGATAATATTGTTTTGTTTTTTTTTGTATTGTGACTAGGGTACACTTGATTCGCTTTATTGTAAGCAGATATTCATAATAAAATCTCGCTTTTGGTCAATAGCCGAAAGTGAGAGCGCATTGAAAGATGTGGTCTTGTTTGCACGGAAGTTATTGATGCAAAAGAGACAGCAGAAAAGGTGAGGTAGCGCCTACTTTTCTATCCTTAGCAGATGCTCCAATTGCAACTGGACGTGAAAAGATCTTCAGCCGCAATCAGACACATATGATAATCTTACCTAAACAGCTTTTTCAAACTTTACCCCTTTATTATATTAGTATAGATAGTAGCCCACCGGTATCGAGAACAGGTTCCAAGCAACCAGCGGTCTGGGCTCCAGAGAAAGGAACCTCCTAACAATACGGGCTGTGTCCAGGAGTACCGCTTTCTAGATCATGCCATTCATCCATCTGCCTAACGCAAAATTATTATTGTTATTATTTTTCCTTTATTTCAGTCATTAGCCCTTAGAAACATTATTGAATAATCCCGTAAATCTCACATAGCTACACACCTGATTGACCCAAATATCGTTCATTCAATACGAATTCAATAGCATACCTAGTCTATTCTACATCATACTGTGATTCGTTCCCGTCCGGAATTAGTTTAGCACGGTGGCTCTGGCCGATTTCTACGTTTATATTGAATCTGTCAGCTGCAGAAGGTGTTGATAGATTCAAATGCGGTTAGACTAGGATTTGCTAGCAGGTTTAAGTACAACTGATAGACGGCTGGTGTAAGGAAAATCGATCTAAGATATATGTAAGGATAGAGCCAATCTAAATAAACAGGATTAACAAATACATTATACCTATATCTATATGTACTTCTCTTATTTCTACATCTAAAAGATGTAGAAATAAAGGAAGTTTATTGCACAGTACATAAAAGTTCCACTACCGTCTGTTTTTTATACTCTGAGACTAAAATGAAATTACAACACAAATTCCTATAGTAATTTTGACATTACCTGTGTCAATTTAGTCTCAGGCAGGTTAGGGGATGAGCTGCTCGCGTCCGTAGGACTTACTTGAATTTCGACCACCCTACACGTGTCCCCTGGGTAGTGCTAAACGAGCAGTAAATCCGGTGGTAGGCCATTGCATCGGCTGCCGGCTTAAAAGGTTACCACCCACCAGACAAAGCCATGCCGCCAAGCGATCCGTCGTGTTCCGGCATGATGTTTGGTGAAGCCGTACGGTGGAGGATGGGTCTGAGCAGTTGTGTTGCGATGTGTACCGGGTATGATGCACCAGCTGTTGTTGTGTTGGATGTTTGATCGTGGAGGGTAGCGGGATCCGAAGCACGGTGCTCCGCTGGCCGACCGTAGACAGTTGGGGGCCCAAGTAGTGTGCCAGCCACACACGAAAGGCTGCCCCGCCATCTGCGAAAAATCCCAGGGTGGCCCCATCGTGCCGGTTGGCGACCGGAAGGGAGGACCCGATGGCGATCCTTGGGGGGGTTCGGGCGTCCCCGCAGTCTCCAGATCAAACCTTCATTGGCGCAGCAATTCTGAGTGTGTTGTTGGGTCTAACATCGCATCACCTCGCTCAACTGCTATCTTCCACCACTCCTATTCGCTCTAAACCCAAATATGAAAAAAGGTAAAAAGAAAAGCAGGTGTCGACAGCGGTTGCACGTCCTCCCATTCCAAGTGCATCTCTCGAATATTCGAGGGATGCACTCCAATATCAATGCGGTCCACCACCATCTCGAAACCGATAAGCCACACTTGCTTTTCTTGACGGAGACGCAGATTAGATGTCCGTCAGATGCGGCGTACCTCAACTACCCGGGATACTCACTGGAGCATCACTTCCGGCAGCGTGCCGGGGTCTGTGTGTACGTCCGCAATGACATCTGCTGCCAGCGTCTCCGTCACCTTGAAGACCCCGATTTTTCAACCTTATGGCTGTTGGTGGACACAGGTATGGACAAAATTGTCTATGCCTGTGTCTACCGTTCGCACAGCGGTGATCAGGAGACGACTCGGCTATTTGACCACCTCAGTATGGCCGCCGATACAGCCCTGCATCGGCACCCTGATGCGCAGTTCGTCGCTCTGGGGGACTTTAACGCTTGTCATCAAGACTGGCTTTTCCCATACCAGAGGACCGACCACGCTGGGAGAGAAGCTCGAAACTTTGCAGTTTCAATGGGGCTCTCCCAGTTGGTAAAGCAAGCAACAAGGGTGCCTGATATTGCTGGTCATACTGCCAATTGTCTGGACCTTCTGCTGACAACCGATCCAGACAGATGTATCGTAACAGTTTCCTCACCACTCGGAACTTCAGATCACTGTCTGGTGAAGTCTGTAACGTCCTTCTCGCCACCTGACTGCGACTCACGCGGTGAACGGCGAGTGTGGCGTTACAAGTCAGCAGATTGGGATGAGATGCGGCACTTCTTTGCGTCTTATCCTTGGCAGCAGGTCTGCTTCTCTTCGGAAAATCCGTCGAGCTGTGAGGAGGCAATTTCCGATGTGGTGCGTCAAGCTATGGAGTATTTCATCCCATATAGTGACGTACCCGTCGGTAGCTCAGCCCGCCCATGGTTCAACGCCGACTGTGCTGAAGCTGAAAAGCGAAAGCACTCGGCGTTTCTTTGCTGGGTGGATGCTCGTGACCGCAAAGCTCCGGACCTGAGTTCAAAGAAGAGAGCCTTCAACCATGCTGCCAAGTCCTACAAAAAGGCACTAAGGAAGGCTCGCTTCGATCGCATTTCCCACATTGGCCAGAAGCTCTCTGCACAACCGTCCGGTAGCAGAGCGTTCTGGTCCCTTGCCAAGTCGGTCGAAGCGAACTTTTGTCGGCCCACATTGCCTCCGCTGGTTCGGCCAGATGGAACACTGGCTCATACGGCGAGAGAGAAAGCAGGTCTCTTTGCATCTCTCTTCGCCCATAATTCTCGTCTTGACACTGGCAGTGCTACTCCACCGACCCTACCTCACTGCGGCACCTCGATGCCCGAGTTCCATATAAGGAACAAAGAGGTTCTGAGAGCACTGTGTCGTCTAGACGTGAACAAAGCTAGTGGACCAGATGGTATTCCAGCGATTGTTCTCAAGGCATGTGCGCCCGAGTTGTCTCCTGTTCTGACACGCTTGTATCGCCTCTCATATAGGACCGGTATAGTGCCCAAATCCTGGAAGCTTGCCAACGTGCAGCCCGTGCCCAAAAAGGGTAGTCGTGCCGATCCTGCCAACTATCGGCCGATTTCAATAACCTCCATACTCTGCAAGATTATGGAGCGTGTGTTGAACTCACGCCTCATGGCATACCTGGAAGGTAACGATCTCCTCAGTGACCGACAGTACGGATTTCGTCGCAATCGGTCTACTGGGGACCTACTAGCGTATGCCACTCACTTGTGGGGCGAGGCCCTCGAGAAGAATGGGGAAGGACTTGCAGTCTCCTTAGACGTCTCGAAGGCCTTCGACAGGGTATGGCACGCTAGCCTTTTAAGTAAGCTTCCAGCGTACGGCATCTCTCCTGGCCTGATTAACTGGATAAAAGACTTCCTGAGTGAACGGTCTCTCCGAGTTGTTGTCGACGGATGCTCATCAGAGCCCATGATGACTAATGCCGGAGTTCCTCAGGGGTCTGTTCTCTCTGCAACTCTCTTCCTGCTCCACATCAACGATCTGCTGATGCCCGGTATCTATGGGTATGCAGATGATAGCACAGTTGTAGAGAGATACTTGCCGAGTACTCAGGCTAGTAAGGAGCTAATCCGGTCTGAAAGAGAGGCTATGGTAGAGCGTACGAATGACTCACTTCAGGCAGTCTCCAAGTGGGGCGAAGCCAATTTAGTGGGATTCAACGCCACCAAAACACAAGCGTGTCTATTCACCGCTAAAAGGAGCCCGTTCACCTTGGCTCCTGCTTTCCGGAATGTATCCCTGGAATGCGCCAACCGCCTTCAGCTCTTAGGAGTTGAAATTTCCTCCGATCTCAACTTTGGGCGGTTCATTGAGTCCAAGGCCAAGATTGCTGCTAGAAAACTCGGCGTTTTGGCAAAGGTCCGGCAGTACTTCACACCGGGACAGCTTCTAATGTTATACAAAGCACAGGTCCGATCGTGTGTGGAGTACTGCAGCCACATATGGGCTGGAGCTGCAAAATGCCACCTGGCAGCTTTGGACTCCGTGGAAAGGCGTGCAAAGAGGCTAATTGGAGATATGGATTTGGCTTCCAATCTACAAAGCCTTGAGCACAGGCGCAGGGTAGCCAGCCTTTCGGTTTTCTACAGGATGCATTTCGGAGAGTGTGCGCAGGAATTGCATGAATTGATTCCGCCATCCCCATTCCACCATCGGACAAGCCGTCGTACGGCGGGTATCCACCCTTTCGTTGTCCAAACCTCTACGGTCCGGACTAAGCGTTTCGCTTCGTCGTTCATACCGCGTACATCGAGGGACTGGAACAATCTGCCTGCTGCGGTTTTTCCATCCGATTATGATTTGGGTGTCTTCAAGGCTAGAGTGAATAGGCTCTTAATAAACTAGTGCGCCTCACCATCGACGATTGCATCACTGCTTACCATCAGGTGGGATCGCAGTCAAGCGCTAGTTTATAATGATTAAAAAAAAAAAAAAAAAAAAGGCACAGAAATCTAAATAAGTCTCAGGGTATAAAAACAGACGATAGAGTAGGAATGATAGAAATAAAAGATCAGAACACACAGCAACAACGTAGATTTACAATCGATTTTAGCGCGGAGAATTATCTTACAGATGATGCGTACCTAGCGTCTGTTTTTTAAACCCTGAGACTAAAATGACATTTCAACACAAAAGAACTGGCGTCATTACTATAGTAAATTTGACATTACTTGTGTCAATTTAGTCTCAGGGTATAAAAAACAGACGATATATATTTTTACAAACAATTTAATTTATTTTTACAATATTTTTTGTAATTGCAATGATTGATAAGGGTAACAGATTTTTACAAAAGCTGTATATTGACTGCCTCGTAATGAACTAGATCGCCTTTCCATCAACGATTGAATCACTGCCTATAATCAGGTGGGATCGCGGTCAAGCACTAATTTACGAGTATAGTTTATGTTATATAAAAAAACACCTTTGAGTAAACCTCAATGAGTTAAATGAGCCATCCCCCGTCATTCAAGGGTCACAGAACGCTTGGTGATGCACTGCTGATCAAAGATATAATTCTATTTTTAACTATACAAGCGTGTCACGCTTGACTCGTCAATTTCGAGCGTAGTCTGCAGTTAAGTAGTTCTAATATGTGTGTGTGTGTGTATGTGGTTTAAGTTCAATGCACCTTTTTAACCTTGGCAGTGGCTTTGATTGTACACTGATAATGCTGAAAGCCTGATAAAGAGGTAGGGCGTGTAATCATTCGGCAACAAGTGACGGTCGATATGTTTTGCGAAATGCATGTTTTAAAGTCAACGACACCACTGTACTACAGCACTGGGTATTCACCACCGTGAAAAGAGAGACGCGAAGAAGAAATATAGGTATGGTTTTAATTATTAAGACACTGATACACCATTCTGGTCTGTCTTAGAGAGGAAGGAAGTATTTGGACGATATCACAACTTATAAAAAAATAAACCGTAATAATCTAAAACAAAATTTATCCACTTATTGATGTGAATGTATTTAAGTATCATTCGTAATTCGTACACTCATGATAAAAATGATGCAGATTTAGTTTTTCGACCCGCTACAGCCAATGCCTGCCAAGGCAGTGAGATTGTTTGAAAGAGTTACCGCGACCCTGAAACTAAATGAACAATAGAAGGAAAACGGTTGGGTTTTGTCAGTAAAAGTCTGAGACTCCCATTCGCTTCACTTAGAACGGAAGAATTCTCACCCAAAACAATTTTCAAATAACAAGACCCATCTTTCTTACCTCAATCTCTACTAACTCAAAAAAAGCTACAATCTTGAAAAAGCACATCTAAAATAATAGAACCCGCAAAGAGTCCCTCGCAATCTCTGTACTAACGAAGTGAAACGAAAAAACCCCAGTCATATTTCTTTTTTGTCCCAAGTGTCTTCTGAATGTATAATAAATCTACAAGTTCTATTTTCCTAGTGAAACGCCAAGTAAGGTAACAATAAGCAAACCGTTTGAATTTTCGTATTCAACCTGTATTTAAGGAAAACATTTTCTGACGTGAAATTTTCAGCGGATATTTTTTTTCTTTTTTCTAGTTGGAGTCAAAGTTGAACTTTGTGCTTGAAATTGAGTAAACTTGCATTTTCTAGAAAAGAAAATTTATTGAGGAATGTTGATGGAGATGTGCTACTTAAAAAAGTTTTATAGTTAATTTTTTGTTAGCTTTTTCTGTCCCACTCCAAACATGGAATCTTTCATGACTTTTTCTTTCTAGTTCTGGTGAAATCTGCTTAGTTCATCCCGCTGAATTCTACCACGATGGGTTACTATATATTTTCAGTTTTCAGACTTTCCTATATTTGTGCCATGAGACCTTGCTTTATGCCAAATTTCAAGATTCTTGGTCAACGGAAAGTACCCAATGAATTTTGATTCCCTTTAGTATGTCGTAATAAATGTACGTTTTTGGAGACATAAACAGCCGTATCTTTTTGTCATTCATTTACAAAATTGATTTTTGCACAGCTTCAAGAGACCGAAGACCTGAGTACGAGTACATGGTTTTAATTTCAGCTCGATACCTTCACGCGTTGCCGAAATAAATGGTCTTGACAGACAAACAGAAGGACAACAAAATGATCTCATAAGGGTTTCGCCTTTCCTTTTGAGGTATGGAACCCTAAAAAGAATGAAACTGTGTATACGGTATTGTCGGAAGCACGCAAAGTGGTTTGAAGCAAGCAAAGCAAAAATTGAGAACAGCTCCCTTTTTCCTACTTCCCAAGTAGAAAATATTTATTACCAGCAGAGCTTTACAAGTAAACAGTCGTTTCCTGCTAAACTTTCACTAGTTTTCAACTAACGAAGTTTAAATAGCACCTAGTAAAGTGCTGTGCCCCAAGCGGAATAAATTGAAAACAATTTCTTTGAAGTTCTAGTGTACTGTGCGTTTAGTTTTCAGACCTATGTTACTTGCATTCAACGAATTTTTTTGAGCGTTTATACTAAAATCTCCAAAGTAAAACAGTTTTGTAAAAAAAAAAAACGTTTTGCGTGATAGTTAAAATTACCACAAGGGTATCCTATATGCTATTTCAGGACATGGTCTACTTTGTTACCAAGTTTCATCAAATTGCAAGCAGTCGTTTCTACGTGAAAGAGCATAATAATTAGTAGCATAAATATTAGTAGGATAATAAATAAAAGAAGCGTTCAGGTTCGCCAAAAGATATTTTTCTTAAAAGTTTCACAGTTTCGATAAAGCTAAAACTGATCACTTATTCCCACAAAGTCTTACCAATAGAAGTTATAATTCTTCAGCATAAACTTGGTATTCAACTTGGAGTCTAGCCAGTAGTCCTGAAAGGCAGACTGTTACACGTATGATGTATGGAACTACCCTTATACATTGTATTGTGAAGAATGCTGAACGGAATATGAATGAATTGGAACTTATTTTTATATTTCTTTGCTGTTCAGTTTATTTTGGTATCACTGAGAATCAAAGAGCCATCGCGGCTCTTGAACACAAAGGGATGATTTTTTTGAGGTCTTGGACTTGGGTTGAACGACTAACGTTAACACGTTACACTTTTACTGACTAAAACCCAGCTGTGTGTTTATTTATTTAATAATATAGGTTGAAACCTTTTACTCTGCCACTTGTATTAGTTACAAGTGTCAGAGTAAAAGGTTTCAACCTTATTGTGTATTGGTTATTTGGAAGATCAGAGTCAAACAGTATTTTCCTGTCTGGCAGGCAATATTGCTGAAATTAACCTTTTTAGAGCAGTCGTGAGGCATACACAATGTTATTGTTTCTTTTATTATTGACTGTTTATGTTTAATTTTATTTTCGTGGTGTGATCCTGGTGGCTGTTGCCAAATCAATATTTTTCTTACTTTTAGTTTTTTAGCTGCCCTTTACTTTCCAGGAACAAATTTCCTTTCCCTTTCAGAAATTCCTGTGGCAATTAACATGGGTTGTCCAGACTTTTTCTCTTGCTCCACCTAAAGCGAGAGAAGTTATCTCATGATTTCTCAGAATTAAAGAAAATGCAGCCAAATTGACAAATACAACCGAACAGAACGTTAAACTAAATATTTAGTAATTTTTGACGAAGAATAATCTAATCTACACAGAGAATAAGAGCAAGAAAATAATTAATACCATTATTTTAATCAGTTTTTCTTTGTTGGAGAATTGTGATCGGCAAAATTCTCTTTGATGTTAACTAACGAACTTCTTGAGACTTAAAATATAGTGTTAATTAATTTATTAATTGGAACAACCTTATTAACCTTCAAAATAACATTCTTTAATTTGTATCAAATTCTTGTGTAGAATAACATATTACTAACTGTAATACGTGCTTCCATAAATTTTGAAGCTGGATTAAAATAGCACATTTTTTTGGTAGATACAAGTATTTCGTACTACCCAAAAGGAATCAAGGGACCTTTATTAAATACGTTTTTTCTTTATTTATTTCTCAGGAACGCGTCTCGTTGAATTTCAGTCAACCGGCTGTTCCATAAAAAAGTTTTTACGGAATAATTCCTCATTAACTCTGATCTTCTCATTCATTCACATAAATGAAACACAAAAGTTTTCAGTCGAAGTTCCCTAAGATCTTATGAAGGAAAGTATGTCAATAATGTTTAAACTTTTGGTAATAACCCAAAGCTATGACGTCTCATTAACTTCCTTTGCAACTGAGAAATGTCTATTCCGGCGGGAATCCCTGAAGTTTTTACTGAAAAACTTTAGTTAAGGGTGCACCTCGAACTTAGTGCATGCTATCTTATCCTACATTAAATGCGACACTTAAACGGAAGCTACATTAGACCGACGCACACGCGGGCGATATCTGAGTTGCACGTAGCGTCGCGCTGGTTATCGTTGGTCTAATGTAGCTCTACAAGTCTAGTTGTCACGTAAAATGTATGGAGACCGACGCGCCCAGATCAACATTCTTGGCCCACGTTAGCCCAATCCTATCTTTAGAATGTTTTATATGTTATATTCGAACCCTGACTAAGTCTACTGCCATCAACCTGATAAAAATCAAGTCTAGAACAAAATTAGCTGTAAATTGCTGCTTAATACTGCTCACATTTTTGGGACGGATCTAGCAGATACAAGTTTGAGTTAGTTAACAAGAGCGTGTCGGGCCACGCTCAGTGAAGGGTTCCGTAGTTTCCCGTTCGTCACAATAAGTGTCCCCAACTCTTCAAAAACTGTTCGTCCCATCAAGTTCAAAATAATTTTCCTAGAAAGTTTTTATAAAGCTCTACTTTCCGGATTTTTTTCATATTTTCTAAACGTATGGTTCAAAAGTTAGAGGGGGGGGACACATTGTTTTTTACTTTTGGAGCTTTTGGGATTATTTCCAAAATTATTGTGTACCCATATTCATTTTTGAATACCTATCCAACAATATGTCACACATTAGGGTTGAAATTAAAAAAAAAATCACTTTCCATTTTAGATGTAGGGGGGCTATCCTAATAAAACATTTTTTTCCAATTTTTATTTTACCACTTTGTCGGCGTGACTGACACACATATTGATACCCAATTTCAGCTTTCTAGTGCTAACGGTCACAGAGATTAAGCGAGGACGGACGGACAGACATGGCGAAACTACGTTTTTGCCATTTGGCTACGGAACCCTAAAAAAGGAGCTAATAATTGTATCCTAATGATCCGTTCGTCGAGTATGTAATCCAAATAAGTTTCGACGTTGAATTAGACTAGTGACTAGTGTTCTATTGGTCGAATTTTGGGGAGTCTGCGTTTGAAAGCATAAGTTATTTTCGCCAAGCCTGTTCCATCATGAAACCACTAGACGTACGTCGATGCGCCACTGGTATATTGGTGAACATCCTAATCATACAAACAAGATGTTTACGAAGCCAACAAGACTGTTAGCTTCCCAAACCAACAGTTAGCTCACATAAAATCTAAGATTTTAAACGTTTCCCATTTCATACTATACCTAACAGCTTCAAAGTACCGACGTTATAACCAACGTGACCTAGTGAGGCGAGCGTGTGAGGTCGTGGTAAGTCGACAGTTAACTTAAACTTAAGTTCAGCTTTGTTGTTACACTTTAAACTTAGTTTACGAGCTTGATAAGGGATACTGCGTCAGTTTGGCTCCTTTATTGGATGACTTAGTTTGGAGAAGTAGGTAACTTTATAGGTACTAGGGTAACTGATAGGTAGTCTGTTCTACTCGTATGTCTTAATTACGTATCTAAGCCACTTGATTTTACAAGTTATAATTTATTTAAGTTCAATTTTATGGTATGACATTTGTTTTTATTTGTTGGATTTTTATTATTTAATTTCAGGGCCTGTTTCACAATGTCCGAGTAGCCACTACTTCCTGAATAAATTCAAAAATGGAACAGAATTTGTATGAAATTATCTGCCAAGTAATGCAACTTAATCATAGGTTGTAATGTGATATGGAAAATGTCTGAACTAAATAAACCATTATTATAAGCAAATGAAACCTATTTCTAAACAACATATCCTCCAATTATTATAAACGTGAAAGGTTGTATGCATGGATAAATTTTAAGGGAAATAATAATGGTTCCGAAAAACAAATTAATCTCCAGCGATCTGTGGCCGACTATTATTCTAATTTACCAGCGTTATAATTAATTACCGACAAAAAACCCAAAACATTAACGAAAAAATATACCTAATTTAACAACAAATTAGAGCATGTTCAAATTACTTGTTCTCCTCCTAAAAAAATTAGTCGTCGAATAACAAAACTAAACTTCCGAATGGAATACTGAACCTCCGACAAAATTACTAAGTTACCGACAACAGAGGTTTTGTCAAAATATTCATATTTTGACAACTTGCATGAACTGTTTTAATTTCTATTGTTGGTTATCAAATTTATTTTTTAACTCTCAATAATAATGAAAATACCTTAACTGTTCGGCCCGTGAGATCCGGTTTAGACATTTTTTACTACCTATTAAAACTACATTTTTATTCTGATTCATTCCGTTTTTAGGGTTCCGTACCTCAAAAGGAAAAAACGGAACCCTTATAGGATCACTTTGTTGTCCGTCTGTCCGTCCGTCTGTCAAGACCCTTTTTCTCAGGAACGCGTGGGGGTATGAAGCTGAAATTTATATCAATTACTCAGGTCTACTGTCCCTTGAAGCTGTGAAAAAATCAAACTTCTAAGCCAACGCAATCAAAAGATACAGCCGTTTATGCCGCAAATTTTCGACACTTGCAAGGGAATCAAAACCTACAGGGTGCTTCCCGTGAACTCAGAATCTTGAAATTTGGTACGAAGCAACGTCTTATAGCATAGATAAAGGAAAAATTACGAAAACCATAAATTTTTAGTTACATCACATAGGTAATATATATTTTTTTAATAATTTTAAACTTACTACCCATTTCCTCATAAACGCGTAGAGGTATTAAATTGAAATTCATACCAAATACTCAGGTCTAGAATACCTTTAAGCTGTAACAAAATCAAACTTCTATGTCAACGCAATCAAAAGAAACAGCAATTTAAGCTGCATATTTTGAAACTCGCAAGTACTCGCAAGGGAATCAAAACCTAAAGGGTACTTCCAGTCGACCTAGAATCTTGAAATTTGGCATGAAGCAACGTTTTATAGCACTCATATAGGGAAAAGTCTGAAAACTGAAAATTTGTTGTTACGTCACAAGAATTATTTTTTTGAAAAATCTTCAACGCTCGATTCGAGAATTTAACTTTATTCATAGGTAAGTTAGAGGTATTGAGTTGAAATTAACACCATATAATTGGGTCCGTGGTCCCTTGAAGCTGTGCAAAAATCAATTTTCAATTCAATTGGTAAAGTGACGGGAAAAAAAGATTCGTCCGTTTATACTGCAAAAAACGTACATTTCGAGACTGTCGAATTGTTCGATTGAACTGTTTTTATAGGTAAGTTACTACGGAACCCTCAGTGCGCGAGTCCGACTCGCACTTGCCCGGTTTTTTCTTCAGTTGCTAGGATAACTTAAGATGCAAGAGCGAGCGCAGCGAGCTCAAGACTTGGGGGCAACCCGACTCGGACAGGTTAGGTTAGAAGGAGGTGGCAGGGTCGTAGTGAGCGAGCGAAGCGAGCGAACATAGACCCCGCCACCTCCTTCGAGGTTATTTTTTTTTTAAACCACCCAGAAGTAGCATAGCGCATAGGCGACGGAGCCTATGCCTTTTAATCAATTTTTCGAATCGTAAATATTCTAGGAAACGAAAGTCTACGTGGTTTTACATTAAAGCATAAATACGACTGTTCTAACTATTTAACGCCTGAAATAGGTACTACTTACCGATACCCAAGCATACCCGTAGTAAGTAAAATTCATGATATACGATACAAGCAAAAGTTATTGTACAAGTACATTTTTATATTTTTTATAAGTTACTGTATAACCACTCAGAATAATATTTTTAGTATAGTGTTACAGTTAAAATAGTACCACAGTCTATGAAATTTGAAAGGTAATTTATGAATTAATAGTTGGCAAATATAGATAAAAATCACAAAGCATAGTTTTCGGTAGAACGTAATTTATGCCGGTAGAAACGTATTATAGCAATAAACAGTCAAGTTTATTTTTCGAAGATTTCAGTATCTCATTCGGTCATTTCGTCATTTTTATTCGGACAAAAGTAGTCGGAAAGTTAGTATTTTAGGCAGTAGATTTAATATTTTGAGTAAGAGTAATTCTTCTTTTTTTGTCGGAGCTTTTATTACTACCCAAATTTTAATATCAATGCATATAAACTTTCGCGGTAAAGAAAAACAAACGTTACTCTTTCACGCAAAACTTACTGAATGGATTTCTATGAAACTTGGTTTACAGGTAGAACAACGCAACAAATAATTTTGACTACGTTTGTATTTCTACAGTAGCGTGTCATACGTTAGTTTCCAGTACGTGCGATGTTTTCTGGAGCCACGGGAATTTTTGAAAGAGATATTGTGGTCCTGGAACGCAAAAGGCATTAAAGCTTGTATAGTTTTAGTTAGTAAAAGCTTGATATTCCATCTTGCTTCACCCTAGAGCGAGAGAAGCCATGTCACGTTTTCCCACATAAAGAACGGTGTTACAATGGATGATAAATGGGTAAATTAATGAAATCCGCTAAAATGTATGTAAGCACTATTTTGCTCTTCTCGAGCAATTTTTGCTCCCGGATAATCTTGAAATAACTTCTCCCACTGTAGGTGGAGTGGGAATAAGTGTTCGACTTTTACTGACTAAAACCCACTTTGTTCTTTCAATAACCTTTAGCGAGGCCCACAACTACTCTTTCAAACAATTCACAGCCCTAAACTAAAAATTTAAGTTTTCCTTCAGAAATTCTTGCATATTTCACTTAACTTCGTAAAAAAATTACATTTTACAATATTTATGTTATCGTATTATATTTGGCTCTCCTAAACAGCACTACTCCGTACTCTCGATCTGACGTATCTCTGGTTCGATCACAGACTATATCATAATGTCATCTATGAGCCACAGACTGCCCAAACCTCGTTAGCACCGGAGCATAATGCATAGCATAGCATCAGCCTTATAATGTTCCCACTGCTGGTACTCAGGCCTCCTCTCTAGAGAGTACTTCTCCTAGGAGAAGGAATGGGTTGTAAACCACCACGCGGGCCCAGTGCGGGTTGGTGGATTTCACATGTCTTCGAATTTATGGTTCTAGAACCTGCTGGTTTCCTCACGATATTTTCCTTCACTGTTTTGAGAGCAGTGGTGATGAAATAAATTACACAAAGTCATGCGCCTAGCTGGGTTTGAACCCGCAACCTACAACTTGTAATTCGAGGCAGTCACCGCTGGGCCACCACTGCTCTAGCATAATGCGCTCAAGATAAATAATAGTACACCTGCAAACACTACACCACACTAAACCAAGCATCTTACGTCCCCATCTTAGTTTTCAAGAAAACCACGTCAAAGCCATCTGAGTAACTTCTCAAGTTATTTACTTAATTAAGTCTTAGCCCAAGAATGTGCTGTGCGCTGCAGCTAAGTTAATTCTGAGCTCTCCTCCATGCATAGCGATGATGTACTTTACATTCGTAAAGACTGCACTCAGAACAGAGCTTGAAGATACTGAATACCAAGACTTGGCACCTTGCTTTGACCTTTTGACAAAAGGCCAAAAGAAAATACTTTGGTCCTTTCGTGTTTCGTATGATAAAGTACCTATAAACTTTTTTTATATCTATCACATACCCGCGAAACGAGACACAATAGTAAAACAAGAACAGCGCGGTCTCATAGGACCGGTTGGGGATTCAAACAATAATTCACAGGCTCGTGTTTAACCACTATCTCACCTGAAGTTAAGCGATGATGTGGTCGACTATGGAACACGCGTGATACTATTAACAGTATGCGGAAATCTCAGTCAAATAGGGAGGAATTTTCGTCCAAATGGTGGTCCGGGCAACTGCCTGATAGTTGACATCAAACTGCCGCTCTGAGGAGCTCGTGGCTAGATAATAACAGCTGCACAGGTCGATCTTCAAGGTTAAGCAACGCTTGCCAAGGTTGGTCTGTGGATGGGTGACCATTTTAACATACCGAGTTTCCTTCGTGCCTCAGAAAGCACGTTAAGCCGTAGGTCTCGACTGTCATTTGTAGATCTTTGGCAGTCGTTACGGATAGTCAGAAGCCAGTAAATCTGACTTCAGTCTTGTCATGAAGCACCGTGTTACCCGTTAATGGGTTGTGGAGGTCTGGTAGGCAGCTGCTTCTCGTAAAATACTGGTATTCAGCTAAATTCGGCTTGACTGGAAGCCGACCCTAATATAGTTGGGAAAAGACTAGGTAGATGATATAAATGATAGGCTTGCGTTAGACTACCTTTCTTTTTTTTTTAGGTGGGGAATCATCAAAATGACTTCTCCCGCTCTGGGCGGAGCGGGAGGGCGTGTCAGACTTTTACTGACTAAAACCCACTCCTGTTCCTTCTTTGCCTTAATTCCGGGGCACCGGGGCTCTCTTTAGAACTTTTTTCTTTTTTTTCAACCCAGGCCCCAGAAGGCTACGGCCCTACCGGGCCCCTACAGTTTGCTGACATCTCCCTGAGGCGCGCGTGGAACAATACGCGCCATCGACGACATGGGCTTGGTCCGGATTGTTACCAGACGTCCGGACGGCGACCTACCCATTGCTCGCCGTCCGCAAGCATGCGCCTATGGTGGCTGGAAATCGGGATCAGAATCCCGGCGGCGGGGGCGTGAGGGCCATGCCCTCTCGCGTGCGGCTGCCTCCTTGGCTAGCATTACTGCTTCGCAGAAGGATGCGACCGCCTGCCACTCCTCCTCGCTCCGGACCATAGCTTGTACCAGGGCCCGGCGCGAGAGGTCATTGCCACTAATCGCCACCTCGAGGACACGGCGATGCTCGGCCCAAGCGGGGCATACCTCCACCGTATGCTCCACCGTGTCCTCCGGGCGGTCATCACAATGGTGACACCCGGGCGATTCTTCAGCACGAATCCGATGCAGGAATCTCCCGAACTTCCCATGACCGGTGAGGACCTGCGTCATGCGGAAGGTGAGAACGCCGTGTTGCCGTTCCAGCCACTCCTCAAAGAGGGGACTTCCCGCGCAATGACGGCGTGCCCATGCGTTAGACCACCTTGATGCGCTAAGCGATGATGTGGTCGATGATGGAACATGCTTATGTAGTATGCGGAACACGGTATAAAGTCCAGTAAACCTCTGTCACAAAGAACCTTCGACCAGATGCGTGTTTTGTCTAGTCCGGGCAACGGCTTGATAGTTGACTTCGAATCGTTGTTACGAAACTGACTCCGAACGTAATAATATTATTATATACCTATGTTGCGTGGAGAACTCTGATACCGCGATTGTATAAATCTTAGTTCTTATGTGGCGCCATAGACATTGCTACATACTAGTAATATTATGAGAATTATAAAACGAAAAACTCTTTAATTACCCTCTTACACATCCAAAGGCTAGTCACAATAGCCCAGTGGTTACATATCAAACCTAATAATTGGAATATAAACAGGCCACTAACCGCATTGTGCCCAAATTAATGATGACCAGACCGCAGTGTATGTAATTGTGCCATAACCTCATCACTCAAAGGTGCTGTCACTAATCAATTTAATGATTCAATTGGCACGTCAATTAACATGCTGGTGCAGCGTTTTGGAGCTGGTTTTGCCTTCTATTCAAATCTGTTAGCAACTGTATAGATGTATCGGTTACATGAGAGTTTTAGTATAAAAAGATTGACAAATACATACATACAAAGGATGATACTTAAAATCAGTAGTTTAGTACACTTTGACCAGTGCCTACTAACTAGACAAAGTGTACTGAACAGCATTGAACTGTGCAGCATTTCTGTTCCACGATTTCAGATTTTATAATTGTTTGTTTTCATGATTACAACCTTGAGTACATTTTGTCACTCTCTGAGGAATCAAAATTCTTAGTGGACCTAGAATCCTGAAATTTGGCGTAAAGCAAGATCTTATAGCAAAAAAGCAGGAAAAAGTCTGAAAACGGAAAATTTGTAGCCACGTCACTTGAAAAAAAAACTTGAAAAAACCTTCAAGACTTGATTCGAGAATTGAAATGTTTGCATAGGTAAGTTATTACATAACCCTCAGTGCGCGAGTTTAACTTGCCTGGTTTTTACACCATAAACGGCCGCACAATTTTTTTTTTCGTTTATTTACAAGTTTGGTTGTTGCACAGGTTCAAACGACCGCAGACCTGAGTATACAATTTTAATTTCAACTGGATACCTTCACACGTTCTTAAAATAAAGGATGTTGACGGACAGACAGGCAGACGGACAACAAGGTGATCCTGTAAGAGTTCTGTTTTTCCTTCTGAAGTACGGAACCCTAAAAGCGTACTAAAATTCTTTTACTTTGATGGTTGGATGGTATGGCGGTTTCCATGGCGGCCGACACAAAGTTTAACGCTTTCTGGGGTAAAAGGTTCCTTATTACGAATGCATGGGGCAATCTAAAATAGATTCGACGGTCGCGTGTCAAGTGGGGCCTACATAATTGATCGATTACTTTTACTACAAAACGTGAAGGTAAAAAGCTGGTGATAAATGAATGTTATGTGGGTTATAATCTGCTGCATGATATTATCCTGACTCAGAATGCAAAGACTTCTATGCTTCTAAAGCAAGTTGCAAGTTTATAAACATACCTACTCGTAACCTACTAGCAGCTGTCAGCGGTTTCACTGACAGGGCGTGAAATAGAGAATTTTTTCCTTAGAAAACATATTCCCGGTATAAAAATGTACTGGAATACCAGGGCGTAGTCTACCGGTCTATAAAATTTTATCCACCATTTCAGTGTGAAAGGTAACCAACATTCACCTGTAGTGCAGCATTTTTGCAGATAAGTTAATTATGTAACGAAAGTAGGCAGTAAGAAAGAAGTTGAATAAAGTTTAAAGGTATTGGACTTTTAATTTTCTTTTTTATTTACCCCTAGAGAAGCTATAGTCTCTTGAACACACTTGACAGCAAATAATCTCGGAAAACTCCGCTGAGATAGTCAACACTACAATACTACACAAAGCATAAACAACAACGAAAGGTTTTGGAAACTAGACGATGGTAATTGGTTGTTCAATTATGGATGGTTTTTGCACAAATTAAAAATTACAAATTCATTGCAAGTAAGGGTACCACAATGGTGCGGTTGGGGCATTGTTTCTGCGAAAAATTCGGGTGCATGAAAGTTTTAATGTTAGTGAATATCCCCCCTAGGGGTAAAGTTTTTCAAAACCAAAAAATTGTGTTGTGAAAGACAAAAGGAAGAAAAGTACATATTTTATGTGTACTTTGATTTGTAGTGACACCTATATAACGCCACATAGGAACAAAAGTTCAAAATCCTGCATCACGGTTTTAGAGCTCTCCACGCGATTAGAACACGCACAAAATCAAATATCGGGCAATTGCCTGGACCAATACCCTATATATAAATAATAAAGTCGGGAAAACCCTCCCTTTTCAACTGAGGTATGTTATTGCAGCGACATCTATAGCGTCAAATAAGAACTACGAATCCTGCACTGGGCAATTTTATTAAAGTTCTCCGTGCGGTTTGCATAGATACAACAGCCCTAATCCATCTATCGGTCAGTTTTGCACCAGACATAACACACGGCTGGACAGCGGATCGTTCCTTTTCTACGGAGGTATGTGGGACTTTAATTTCTGTTCCTCTAAATTATTTAAACTCTGTTCTGCATAGCTCTAAAGTTTCATACTTACTAGTACAGATAAAATTCTATCTACAACTGACTTTCATAGAGAGAGAACTCTGTTTAATTCATACAGAAAATTACACACTTCGCTAATTAGATTTTCAAAAGCTTTGCAATTTAACTTGAAAATTCGTGTAGTTTCATTTTCAGCAAGTATCAACTTAATTTTTTTCAAACTACGGTATGATACAAAAAATTTCCCACAATTTCACCTAGAATGTAGAAAATTACTTCAACGGGAACGTGTTCCCGGGAAACAAGCACATAGACCTATTAAAATACATGGTCTGGTCTACTCGTGTCCAAATTTCATCCAAAACTCTTTAGCTGTTTGAGCGTAAATGAGTAACATTCACACAAACTTTTGCCTTTATATATTTCACATTAGACACATTATCATATTGTTGCTTTTATATCTATGCACAAATCATAGCCCACATTCAAACTCAGGACGCATGCCTTCTACTGTTTGCTCAGCGAATAATGTTTTTAATGATATTGAGCTACTATAAATAAAAAAATGCATATTAAACTTCAGTTTAACCTTTCGTATGTACAAATCCATTAAATGTGTGTGGTGCTACGTTAAAAAGACCAACGTAGCACCACACTAGGAATAACTCCTGTATTGTAGGTGCGTTCATAAGTATGTAAACAAAACATACAATTTATATTAATTTGCTACGTACGGAAGTCAAACCCACGACGCGCAGCGCATCAGCCAATCGCTCAACCACTGCGCCAACCTGCCGTCTATTACTTCCCTGTCCGTGTCTTCGCCGCGTGTATTCGCGATCGACATCCGAACAATAATTTTCTACTTCAACTATTCCAATAGAATCACCTTCCGTTCTCAAGCCAATACGCCACATTTTTACCCAACTGCAAGAAGGATGATTTCAGATTTGAAAACAAAGCAATCCCGCTGCATCCACACGTCTATAGAAATCAAGTCGAGTATATCCGACGCTTTGAGTCGGAACTGGCGACAAATAGCTACAGATAGGGTTGCCAAGGTGAAAACTGGAAAATACTTGTGATAATGGAACTGTCAATATGTATTTGTGAGTTGAGTTTAGACAATGAGAAGGTGCAATTTCTTGGTGTGTTTGGTGTCGAATATCTTTTGTTACTACGACTTCCTAGTTACATTTTATGAAAAGTTTTATTTTCTTCAAGGCTAGAGTGAATAGGCTCTTAATAAACTAGTGCGCCTCACTGCATAGCATCAGGTGGGATTGCAATCAAGCACTAGTTTATAAAACATAAAAAAACGTTTTCTTTTTTGAGGTGGGAATATTTCAAAGTTTGTTTCATGACAGCTACAATCTAGAGGTCTTTAAGTCAAGAGTGAATAGGTTGCTTCTAGGCAAGCGTGTTCTATCTTCGACTACGTCGTCCCTTACGAGTAGGTGAGATAGTGGTCAAAAGTGAGCCTATCAATTATAAAAAAATTGAGTTTTTCCTGAGTTGAGCGAGGTGAAACAAACTTTTACTGACTAAAACCTACTTGTGTTGTTCCAGTTGCCCTTTGCGTACTACACTGGGCAACGTTGCAGCGTTACGTAGATTGAGCCTTGCGGGTCATGATGGGGGACAAATTGTCCCCTAATGTATCTGAGGCTTTAAAATGCGTTAGCCGATGTTTCTGTTCTAGTTTTGAATTTTGACTCTTGTTTATGAAATCTTTTAATATTATTTACGTAAGCCACAGGTGTATTTTCTTTTTTGTCCTTTTAAATTTTCATTCAACTATAAACACTTGGATGTCTTCCTTAAGAATTGGCAAGAAGTGGCTCAAAGCCGCGAACGATGGGAGGAATGGAGGGAGGCCTTTGCCCAGCAGTGGGACAATATATAGGCTAGGAAATAAAATAAATACATATAAACAAAAATCTATTTCTAAGATCTTCGCTCTGTCATCCCTAGTTCACAAATCTAGAGCATGTCCGCTGTACACGAGATAGGCTCAACTGAAAGCTCTTCATCGGCTTTAGTTGGTCAAGTAGTCAATGGGCTTCCGGAAAAGGTTGCGACTAAACGAATGCTTTCACATTTCTCTGGAAGGTTCAACTTTTATTTGTAGCATTCGTTTTAAATTAGTCATATGTGTGCACTTCGTCTTGCGTGGAGGTCTGGTAGGCAGCCGCTCCTCGTAAAATACTGGTATTCAGCTAAATCCGGCGTGACTGGAAGCCGACCCCAATATAGTTGGGAAAAGGCTAGGCAGATGATGATGATGTGTGCACTTAATTTTTTTTTTATGCACGCTTTTTTTAAGGTGGGAAATCATTAAAATGTTTTGCTCTGGGCGGAGCGGGAAAGCGTGTTAGACTTCTACTGATTAAAACCCTGTCCTGTTCCTTCTTTGCCCTAATTCCAAGTTCCAGGGGTTCTCTTTCGTTCTACCCAGGGCCACAGTAGGCTTCGACTTTGCTCGGTCTCTACAGTATGCTCACATCTCTTTAAGACAACGTCGACGACATGGGTTCGGATTGTTCCGGATGGCGAGCTACCCATTGCTCGCCGTCCGCAAGCCTGCGCATATGGTGGCTGTGTATGCCCTTGTTTTCTTAATATAAACTTCCTTTTTTTATGCACTTGCCATGTTTTTCGCTTCACCACACTTGACTGACTGGTAAAGTATGTTTAAGGAATTAATTCTATCTGTGTACCTTTATGTTGCATGAAGTTTTACTTACTTACTTCTAGGCAAGAGTGCTCAAAACATTTTCCGGGAACGTTTTCCTGAGCTTAAATGTATTGAGCAAACTTTGCATTCCATATTGCATTTGCTGTCAAAAGTAAACACATTTGTTTGCAAGCACTCTCTCTACTCTTTGTGGATTTAGGTAGTTTCATGTTTGAGAATTTGTAAAGTGTAAGATACGTTTTGAATGTTTACGATCCTTGTTTTAAAATAAAAATATTCTATATCATCATCTTCCTGCCCTTGTCCCGTTTTATTCGGGGTCGGCACAATATCTTTTTTTCTTCCATTCTATCCTGTCACTCGTCACGCTATCACTAACTCCCTTTTCTTCCATATCACTTCTCCCACAATCCATTCATCTTTCTTTGGCCTCGCTCTCCCTCTCCATCCATCCAAATTTAAACTCTTAACTCTTTTAGTAACATGCGTTTCATCCCTAAAATAAAAATATTCTCGAATGAAAGCTCTAACTTTAACTTTTAATCCAAATTGATCCGGGTCCACTCTACAATCATAATGACTAATCTCAATTGGGAGCAAACCGCAGTACAAGGCCCAAAATGCATTGGCAAGTGACTTCCTTAGCGCTTTAAAAAAAAACTAGGTGAAGGGGCGCCTTCACCTAGTTTTTTGGGTGGAGCGTGTCAGACTTTTGCTGACTAAAACCCGTGATGGGTTTGTTTGTTCCTTCTTTGTGTTCGTTCCAGGGCCCTGGGTGGTCAAGCCACCTACCATCGCGTTTTCGGCCTTAGGGATATCTAGATATAAAGGTACTCAAATACAATGTACAAGTAGGTGCCAAATGAGTTAAAAAATCCATGAACTTTCCTGTATATATGAGCAGAAAGTTTTTATCATTATTTACAGTAAAATTTCTAGGAAAAGGGAAATAGTTTTGATTAAAATAGTTTAACATCAATTTGCTAGAACAATGGCAGTCGTAGGCTACAGCGATCCGCTCCGACAATCGAGGTGAGGTTTATTACACATTTTGTGAGCCCGCTCCTATTGAAATGTTCTGGCTTCTTGGCGTTCCTCCGATATTAAAGTGAACGCTACAAGCCGAGGCTTCTTCATGGCTATTTTCTTGTTAGACTGCGCTTGATTTAATATTGTTAGTTTATTTTGTTTTTTGTGTATTATTTATTAAGAGTTTTCTTCCCGACCCGTTTATTGTCAACCTGAGCATGAGTTTCAACTGGGTGTAAAGTCCCGCAAACCTGCGTGCTATGTTATGTGTATGTTCTAATTGCTTGGATAACTTTGATACCGTGATGCAGGATCTTGAATTATTAGTTCGTATGTGGCGCCATAAGTAAGTAACGCTAAAAGACCAATCGACTGCACTTAAACGTTCTTGCTGTGTTCTGTCATCTTCTTATTTCTACCACTCCTTCTTCTCTAGTTGGTACTCTTGCGTGTTGTGACTTTGTGCAATAAACTTCTCCTTTCTTTTGTGCACTACGGATTTTATTTCTAGGTACTTCTTTCTTACTGCACCCACTATAATTCCTACAATATAAAATTCAATTGAATAATTTTTGCATTCCTTCAGTTGCTCTTTACGTTATACATGCTCGTATCTATCCGAAGCAATCTTTTATCTTTTATTCCCTTTTCCATCCCACAAGGTAGAATATTCAGCTTCCGAAATTCTCCATAATTAGATTTTCCAAAAATATCCGAAGCAATATTCGTCTCCTAAATAAAATATTGAGCGAATAAGGTTAATCATGAACTGAACACTGTCTTATTACGAAGCGACTTCGCGTAGGTGTCAAATATAAAATAATGTCACAACTTCCTCAATTTCAAAGGTGAAATTACATTTCTGTTTTTTTTTATTTAGAACTCACACTTTGCCCGTGACTTCGTTCGCGAAGGTGTTTTTATAAAAAAAAACCGGGCAAGTGCGAGTCGGACTCGCGCACTGAGGGTTCCGTACCAACTTACCTATTAAAACAGTTCAATTTTCGAATTAAGTCTTAAACATTTAAAAAAAATCTTGGGACGTGACTACAAATTTTCAGTTTTCAGACTTTTCCCTATATACATTTACGCGTTCTCGAGATAAAGGGTCTTGACAGACAGACAGACAGACGCACAACAAAGTGATCCTATAAGGGTTCCGTTTTTTCCTTTTGAGGTACAGAACCCTAAAAATATATTTTTTTTTTATTGGGCTATCATCTTATGACTTCTCACGCTCTGTAAGTAAAAGTACGCCCTGCCTGCAGCAAGGCAGGGTATCATTTTCATACTTTTCGCTACGGCCCTAACAGGAACTCTCCTTAACCTATCACATACCCACAAAACGAGACACAATTGTAAAACAATAACACCGCGGTCTCATAGGACAGGGATTCATGAATTAAACCGTATTTTGATAGTTGTACCTACTTTTTCACCCCCTTAAAAAAATATTTTTTATAAACCCCTTCTTAGTTCTTGCTTATGTCATAAAAGGAAGCTACAAATTTTACTTTCTTTGACCCAGTAGTTGCGTTTGTACGTTGTAATTAAGCCAGTCAGTCAGTTCCTTCTTTTATATATGTCGATCTTCATGTCGATACTAGCTAAGTAATACCAGCGGCTTCGCCCGTGTGATAGTAGAAAATCATCTCAAGGAAACATACTACTGGGATAAAAAATAGCCTATATGCTCTTCCAGGATATGATCTACCCGTTTATCAAGTTTTATCGAAAGCCATTCAATAATTTTTGCATAAAAGAGTAACAAACATCCATACATACAAACTTTCGCATTTGTAATATTAGTAGAATAGAATTATGTAATGTCAACTCAACACACATGTATCTTTTTTCATAAAAAACTAATATTGTAACTGTGGAAACTGGGAACCTTGTTATTTTATTCACAACTTTTGTTTCGTAAAAGGCTAGAATAGAATTCTGTACCTTTATGATAAGTATCTATGTACGCCATTGAAAGTAAGTAGGTAGCGTTTTATTATTTTGTTAATACTTTTTCTAGTCTAGTTTGATAGTCACATAGCTGAGTATAGGACTCCCCCTTCTCTTTTCAAGTGTTTCAGACTTGCGTAATATCTGGCTAAGTTTACCTCTGAACGTGATCAGATCGTTAAATCACCTTCTGCTGGGGACGCATTATGCCGTCGCTAGTCGCTAGGTGATTCCCGGTCTCGTTTAAGCTGGCGAGTAATAGGTAGCTCGCCGTCCGGTCCAAGTCAGTCGACCGTGTGCTGTGTTCCACGTGCACCTCAAACAGATGTTAGCAAAATGGACTGAGCCCACTGAGGTTAGTGCAGAGGGATTATTCAAAAGAGTAACTGAGGCACTGAAATGCAAAGGGCAACTGTAGTAACAAAGTTAGTATAAGTCTGAAACTACCTCTTGCTTGACCTAGGGCCGCAGAAGTTATTTGATGAACCTGAAAAAAAACAAACCCATTCGCCCCAGGTTACCACAATGGACATCTTTTCTGGCATCCACATTATCATCCGTTATTTATTATTTTAAATTATATAAACGAATGCTTGACTGTAATCCCACTTGAAGGTAAGCAGTGATGCAATCATTGATGTGTAGGGAACTAACTTATTTAGAACCTATTGACCTTAGCCTTAAAGACTTTTAAATTATAATCGTACGAGAAGACCGTAACAGGCCAATTCTTCCAGTCCTTTCTTTGATGTAAGCGATATAAACGACGAGACAAAACGCTTAGTCCGGACCATTGATGGAGGTGTTAACAATGTAAGAGTGGACACTCGCCATACGTCGGGTCGTCTAGGGTGCATTCGTGCGACATAGCCAGCCCACTCCCACTTTACCCACCACGCTAGCCGAGCTGTTTTTTCCCCAACAAAAACCCGCCGTCGCTCCATAACTCAAGTGGCAGACCACTTGATTTATGGAGTGCAGGATGGAGTTTCTAACGCGATTTGTTCGCCTAAGTACGTAAGCTTAAGTATGAATATTATATAGAGGTACTAGCGACGCATACAGTGTTACAGATCTTTGAAATTCTCGGCTTTTCTTTACTATAACATACATGTAATAACACTCTTGAACCTTCGTTAAGAATCATTCCGTCTATTAGTGAAAACTGCATGAAATATTTGTTCAGTTATTTTTGAGTTTTTCACGTTCATGCAGATAGATAGACGTGGTCGGGGACTGTAATATAATAATTATGTAAAGATTCTGCTTTTGTATTTTTTATTTGTTGATAGGCTCGTGCTTAACAACTATTTCCTAAGATGAAAAGCGGAGATGTGGTCGACGATAGAGCACGCTTTCTTAGAATAGATCTATAGAGGGTCCTTCCCTACTCGTCTACTGACAACACGCGCATGGTAGAGAAGACGCAGCGCGAAAAAAGAGAGATAAAACCTGAAAACAGTGTTGGCATTTTTCATTCGGTTAACCCGAATCAGGTTGGCCACTTTTAAAGGTTAAAACGCCAAGTTGCCTGTAGGCGCCGAGTGCACGTTTTTCCTTTTTTGATGTAGTCCAAAGGTTAAAAGTAATTAAACCAACATAGTGGGCTTACATTTTTTTCTTTCAGGTAGGTGAAGTCGCTAACAGAACCTGATTCAGTGCAAAGTAAAGAGTCGTCTCTTTACTATCTGCTATTTGTGTGGAAAATAAATCCGCAATGTTCTCTTTAATACGTATACTAACTGGTGGCCGTTTAAACCCGGCCTTGCATTCAAATCGAAGTAAAAGATAAACTGATTACTAAAAAAAATACTGTACTTCACGCCAAGAACAGCTGCTCTCATCTTTGGAATGGATCTGCTAAATACCAGCTTGATGCACTGGGGTCGATTGAGAACCGAGTCGAGAAGATTATCGGCAGTGATGCACTTGCGAGTCCAAAGTCCAAAGTCTCGCCAAAGTCCAAGTCCGTTAGTAAATTCAGGGTCATGGGTCATGAGGTTGGGTATGTTATAAATCTACCAAATAAACGACAAAAGACTGAAATATAAAGAGCAATACTTCCAATGAAGAAACACTTACTCAAGTATCAAATTCTCCGTAATAAAACAATAACAAGAAGATGACTCAATCTCATACAGCCTATCTATCCTCGCACCGCTATCTCCAAAGATTCAGCAGTCTAACAACTTACTAAGTATGTCACGTCTATAGGCTGTGTGTTAGAACTTTTCCTCAGTATATTTACCTTCAGTGTATTGACACTTATGAAATGGACGGAGTAATATTTTTCTGTACTTTTATCTTGGGAGTGGGAAAATAATCAACAAGTAACTGACTATAGACGATGGGGATTCCCTTTTTTAGAGAGGAGGCCTGAAGTCTCAACAGTGGGAACAATATACAAGGCCGCTAATGCTAAAAGACGATGGGAAGATGTAATTTGATGGTATTTTTATTATGGAAGTTGAACGAGGACAAGACCGAAGAAGCGAATGTCTTTTGTGTTACTATGTCTTTTAAGTTTCTGGTATGTAGGTACACATGGAAGAAACCATCCATTAATACAGGTATGCTGTTAGGTGTGTAATAAATCTGCCGAATAAACAAGATCAGACTGAAATATGAAGCCAACTTCCAATGAAGATACATTTTCTCCATAACAGAACAACAAGATGACTCAAGATGACAATAACAAGAAGATGACTCAATCTCATACGGCCTATCCATCCTCACGCCGCTATCTCCGAAGATTCAGCAGTCTTTAGTTAGAACTTTTCTGCGGTATATTACTTACCTCCATACAATAAACTTATGAAATGGACGGAGTAGTATGCTTCTGTTTTTTTTTTCTTGAGAGTGGGAAATTAATTTTTATCTATACTAATATAATAAAGAAGTAAAGTTTGTTTCTTTGTTTGTATGAGGTAATCTGTGGAAGTACTGGTCCGATTGCTAAAATTTTTGCACCAATAGAAAGCTGTTGTATTCCTGAGTGGCATAGGCTTTATTTTATGCACGCGGGCGAAGCTGCGGGCTAAAGCGAGTCTTTTATAAAATACTATACGATAGACGTTGGGAAGATGCAATGTAATGATATTTTTGTTGTAAAAGTTGAACGAGGAAAAGAACGAAAAAGCGAATGTCTTTTATATTACTATAACTTTGAAACCATCCATGTTGACCATCCATGCTTGTTGTTAGGTATGTAATGAATCTATTGAATAAACGAGATCAGTTCCAACTTCCAATGAAGATACATTTGCTCCAGCATCACATAACAAAACAATAACAAGAAGATGACTCAATCTCATACAGCCTACTTATCTTCACACCGCTATATCCAAAGATTCAGCAGTCTAACAACTTACTAAGTATGTCACGTCTATAGACTGTGTTAGAACTTTTCTGCGGTATATTTACCTTCATACAATACACTTATGAAATGGACAGAGTAATATTTTTCTGTACTTTTTTCTTGGGAATTTTTTACTTAAAAAATTAGTTGTCAAATAACTGACTATAGACGATAGGAAGATCCAATGTGATGGTATTTTTTTCATTGAAGTCGAACAAGGACAAGACCGACAAGACCTTTTGTGTTACTATATCTTTTAAGTTTCTGGTTTAGAATAGAATAAACTTTATTCTACACCAGAAAGTAACGGTACACATAGAAGAAACCATCTATAAATAAAGGCATGTTGTTCGGTATGTAATGAATATACCAAATAAACGAGATCAGACTGAAATATGAAGAGCAATACTTACACAGTTGCAACTTCCAATGAAGATACATTTTCTCCGTAACAAAACAATAACAAGAAGATGACTCAATCTCACACAGTCTATCCATCCTCACGCCGCTATCTCCAAAGATTCAGCAGTCTAACAACTTACTAAGTATGTCACGTCTATAGACTGTTTGTTAGAACTTTTCTAAGGTATATTTACCTCCATACAATACACTTATAAAATGGATGGAGTATCGGAATATCCTTTTAATATTTTTCTCTTAGAATTGGGAAATTAATAATCAAAATCACGATGGACGATGCTAAGTGGTAATTTGATGGTATGACTGGTGTCGAAGTTTAGCGAATGTGTTTTGTGTTACTACGACTTTAAAACTTCTGGTTAGATTTTGTTCTTTATTTTTTGAGGTGAAAATCTTCTAATATCCCGCTCTGGGTGACGAGAGAGGGTGTGAAAAACTTATACTGATTAAAGCCCACCTGTGAATAAGGGCCTGCATTTTAGGTTCCAGGGTGACTGTGACTGGAACACAACGTGTCATTGAATCGAGTGATCTATAAAGACCAGGGTCAGGGTCTTTATCGAACGGCAAGCTACGACTTAGATAGCCTCACAATTTGACTAAACCGCCTTCTTTCTGACTAAATCTTTTACTACGAGCCTGTGAAACAATCAAAATCCTGACAGCGGATAACTTTGTCTTGGTCACACTTTTCTATCCATATTCACTGCCCACCTGACGAAACATTCAGTCCATTCTCCTTGGTCACGTCTATAAGCTATGTATAAGGCCTGAAACTGCGTTAAGCGGGCACCCGCGCGGTTTCATACAAAAGTGCTCCGTCGCGGGGACCAGCGCGGGTGTCCGTCACGGGGAGGCGCGCCCCGCACCCACGCAACGGGGCCCGCCTCCGTGCGACGGAACCCGTCGCGGGGGCACGCGCGGTCCCCGCCAGGGAACACGCACGGGCTTGTTCAGGGCTGTCATTTCATCATTTGACAAAAATGACATAACGAATGTTGCCACTTTTTTGCAATTCTTAAATAGTGATGTACCTCAACCGTAAATTGCCGTTAATAAAATCAAGTAGTATCGTTTTTTATAATATTTTTTCCTGAATAGTAGATAGCTATTTAAAATGAAAAAATACAGAAGTAATAACGTATATTTTTATGTTAAACATTTAAAAAATATTTAATGAATGATAAATGATATTTATTTTGCAAATAGGTTTTCACAAACACTTTTACACATCAATTTTTTTGTTGGACTTCTTTTTACTAGATGAGACCGGTGTTTACTAACTGACTACCCTGAGAAGAAACACCGAAACAAACTCAGAATTCTAATCGATATGAAGACTGGTTAAAAAATATTCTCCCAAAATTGAAACAGAATGCAGTTATACTGATACTGTATACTGCAATCGGTTTTAATTTGGAAGAATATTTTTTAACCAATAATAATAAGTAATAATTATTTTTATAATTTTATGTTTGTATGGTGACAAGTTCCAATAATTGCCTTATTTTTTTAAAGTTCTGCCGCTGTGTAAGGAAAGTAGTAAACGATAAAACGAATATTTATAACCCGAATAGGTTTTATCGTGTACGGGAACAAAATTGATAGCTTCTGAATTTTTTTCTAATCGATTAATAAATATAAAAAGTTACGATTCTACAAACCGGTACCGTAGGTGCAACACTACCTACAAGAACTGGCAATATTATTAGTAAGTTGAACTAGCGACACTGCGTAAATCGGTCTCCGCGACGGGTCCCCGCGACGGGGACCGTCGCGTAGCCACGGAGCCCACCCGCGTGTCCACGCGCGTAGACACGCGACGGTTGCCCGTCGCGGGCGCCCGCTTAACGCAGTTTCAGGCCTTAAAACTTTTCTTCATTAGTTTCGTCCCTAGGACTCGGCAAGATGAGATGTTCGCGACTCTTGGCAAACAGCCGATCTGGCGATTTATGATCATTGCTGGTAATAAAACTAGGGAAACGGATTGGTCTGTGATTAAAATGCGTGACTAGGCGTAAGAGAGGTGGCTGCCATAAATATCTAGATATTTATGGGGTTTTGAGAATTATAGTGTCATGATGTAATGAATGAAGGTTCTTATGTGGGCTTGCGTAATCCTAATGCTTGGCCAAATATTCGAGCAGCTTTTTTAAGTACAGTATGTCGTCTTCACTTTGACTATAACTCTGTTTGAGCAGGGTGGGAGCGGGATGGCGTGTGAAATTTTTAGTGAATAAATCCACACTTGTGTCTTTCAGTTGTCCATTACATTTTAGAACTATGGGTGTTCTTCTCATAGAATCCTCATGGTCCTAGCATTATACGTATGGGTAGGATGTCCACAACGTTACGGTGGCGCAACGCCGTATATCTAGTAGTCCGATGATAGAATGAATTAGGCGGTTTTAAGTTGTGCATTGTGCAATTCTACTGCAAAGTCCCCGAAATATAAACTACGAAAGGCAAAAGACTATTGACAAACACGCGTAACACAGCTAACAGTCAAGTTCAATCTTGGACAAGCAGTCCCCAGTGTGTCCATATCAGCCGGTTGTCACACACGTGTTAAGGGTCCGTAGCGCACAACCCGTTCATATTGGGCCGGCGACGTGGAACTTGTCACAAAAACATAGATGATAACAGCCGCACCGGTCGATCTTTAAGGTTAAGCAACGCTTGCCAAGTTTGGTCTGTGGATGGGTGACCATCTTAACATACCGAGTTTTCTCCGTGCCTCGGAAAGCTCGCTAAGCCGTAGGTCCCGGCTGTCATTTGTAGATCTTTGGCAGTCGATACGGATAGTCAGAAGCCAGTAAATCTAACTCCAGTCTTGTCACGAAGTATGTTACCCCAGTTAATGGGTTGTGGAGGTCTGGTAGGCATCCGCTCCTATATAATACTGGTATTCAGCTAAATCCGGCTTGACTGAAAGCCGACTCCAATATACTTGGGAAAAGGCTAGGTAGATGATGATGATAATAATGTTGTTGTTTAATATACCTGCGTAAAAAAAAGTGTAGACTACGAAAACGGAAGGTTATTGACAAACACAAGTAACACAGCTAACAGTCAAGTTCAATCAAGGACAAGCAGTCCCCAGTGTGTCCATATCAGCCGGTTGTCACAGCAGTGATAAGGGTCCGTAGCGCAATAGTTACAACCCGTTCATATTGAGCCGGCGACGGCGCTTGTCACAAACACATGGATTTATTGTTTTTTGTAGATTTGGTTTGTGTTAGCTGTCAAGTGTTTTTATTGTTACTTAAATGTTAAAGTCAGAATCATTTATTCGTAAACATAGGTGATAGTTAGGTATATACAAGAATCGAGAAAGAGTGAGTGGTAAAACGATAAAGTGGCTTTGGGTGCATAATATTTTTGACGTGACTAAAGTGCGTAAAAAGAATAAAATTATTTAAGGCAACTGCGAGTCGGACGCGAAGGGTTCCGTCCTACAATATTGAAAATGATAAACGTACGTTTCATAGGGAACCCCTTTCCCCAAGAAACTTTATACCCGAGGTTATTTTTACCCGACTTTAATAGTTTAAGGTTTATAAAGCAAAATGCCTTTTAGTCACGACTTTAGTTTCGTTCTAAAATAAAATAATGCTTACAACTTGAGAGAAAAGAAATGGAGAAAAAGATTGGTTGAAATAAACCCATCTTTTTCTCCTGTTTCAACGCCTCACCTGCTTCGCACCAGTTTTATAAAGCTTTGAAATTCTCAGCTTTTCTCTACTATAATATGCTTGTGTTTAAACTTTTATCATGCATCATTCTGTTTATTGGTAAAAATTGCATGTACATTGCACCCGTTCAGTTTTTGAGGTTATCCCGTTTATACAGACAGACGCAATGAGATACTTTGTTTTATACCTATTAAGTAAGGGTTTTTTTAGTCAGAAGCCAGTAAATCTGACTCCAATGTTGCCATGAAGTACCGTGTTACCCCAGTTAATGGGTTGTGGAGGTTTGGTAGGCAGCCGCTCCTCGTAAAATACTGGTATTCAGCTAAATCCGGCTTGACTGGAAGCCGATCTCAATATAGTTGGGAAAAAGGCTAGGCAGATGATGAAGTAAGGGTTTTTTAAAACTTCATGCAACACAAAGGTCAGCGAACATGCCTTAAAGGCCCATTTGCAGGTTGACAACTAATGGAAGTGATCTTCTTAGCATTCTATACCAGTCAGTCACAGGTAAAGAGACATCCCTCCCCTCCTTGCGTCGTATTCCTCAATGCTGAGGGTCGTGACCTCCCTGCTTCATCACCTTAGCCCTTACGATGTTCCTCCATCTGTTCCTATTTTTGGCATTGTGAAGGGCATCGTAAATCGTAGAATTAAGAGCGACGCGGATCTGGTCGGACCAACGTATTGGGCTGCGCCTGCGAGGCCTTTTCTCATCTACTTTACCGGTCACAATGAACTTTTCGAGAGCTAAAGAGACATAAGGCAGGTACATAAAAAACCTCCTATTCATGACTCCTTTCTTTTGTTCCAGAGTCCCAACACCCCGTGGCTCGGTGTCGAGCACTGGCAGTACTAGCACAGGATCCCGTCTGGCCAGGTTACTAACTCAGGGCGTCCGGGGCACTCCTGAAGATATGGCCATCGATACGCCCAGGAGACTCAGTTGGGAACGGTAAGTACTAGGCGTATTATAGCTTAAGTAAGTTTATTAAAAAGACTTACTGTCTCGGCAAATGTGGTTCTACCATATAAAATAACAAATAAAAATTTTAATAACAAGCAAAAATTGCTTACGACCTATTCTCAGATCAAACAAAAAAAAAACTTAAAAATGTAGTTCGATATCAAACAATTAAAATATCCAGATGATGATGAAGACAATCACAATCAGCCACGGATTGTTTTTAGCCTAGATAGCACGGTAAGTGCCCTCGTTGAGCGATTGCTTGCTGCACAGTGCACTGTGTGTCACTGGTTTGATTTCCGTTTGGAACAAATATTTGTATGTCCTAAAGACATTTCGAATGTAATTGTGAAACACGGTCCCTTAAGATATAGGATAAAAAAATCTTTTGAATTGAACCTAAACCCGCGCATCCTTTTTTTAAATAACACAATTATTCTCTGCAATCACAATTCACACCAGCACATCCGGAGGATCAATGATTGTATTACTTTAGAATTATAAAAATTATAATCCAAAATACGAAATAATAATATAAAAACCAAATTAAAATAACAAAAAGCAAAAGGAAAAACGACAAAGATATAAAATAACATTAAAAACCATTATAGATTCAAATAAAGAACCTAATACCGTTACCGCAAGTTCTTTAATATTCTGAATAGGCCCACTGAACGATACTGATTTAAAAGAAAATTCAAATAGGACTGCTACGGCACACCTCTTCCCTTCACAAAGTTATTCGCTTGACCTTTTCGTATCTTGTCCAGACAGGAATTGCTATTTATGAATAAGATAAAGTTTTATTGACAGAAATTGGGGAATGTTCTCTATCTCTATCATAAGAATGACCGTTGAAATGGCGGTCATTCCGTTTGACTCTTAGGTATGTGAAATAGGCTAGACAGTACACTTCATGTTTTTTGCAGAAATAGATTTTTTTTCTTTCCTAATTAAAAAGTATTTAGTACAATCTTTCTGAAAAAAATGTAAGTAACTTGTTATTCTTAAGGCAGCGTTGACAGGCCTGGCATAATGACCTGGTGATCGTGAGAATACGATGTATTCGTAATAACGTAATGCACATGTCCGTTTGTTGTGATTACACTTGCAGGAGGCCTAAGTCAAACAGTAGAATCTACCAGGCGAAATGATGATGATAATAACGATGAATTTATTATCATAAATTATATTTTTATTTTGGAAAGGAATAATCTCTTTCTGGAAAAAAAACATAAACTGTTGCTTTTGGTATTCTTCCTGAAAAGGCTGTGTCCATCTTCTTTTTTTGCGGAAAGAAATCTAAAAATGTTGTACGTTCCAAAAAACACTTCATTCAGACTCGCTCATTCAGTCTGACATAGAACCATAAAAACTAACAGTTTCCTCCATCGTCTAGACAAATCGTAAACGTATGTAAAAACAAACATCTACCCTCCCTAACAGACCTGACTCATTCTTCACTCCTGACACATTCATTCCGTCTTCAAGATAAGGCTAGACTACACGTACACATTATGCTAACTAGAACAGACGGCAGACTTCAGGTAGATCGTATTACTTATAATATTTATGGCACTACGTAAAAGCTACTTCAGCATTACTAGGAGACAGGTACAAAAAGCCTGTTATCGTAAACTTGGAAATATCTTTATTTGGCGTAGATAAAGCCTTGTACAGACAGGTGAAACGGCAATACGGCGATCTGCAAACATCTGACGAATTATTTATATGTCAGCATAGAACGATGGTGTGGCGGTTTATGTAGTCGATGAAGCCGAAAATTATTGGAGTGCCAACCGCATTCCTAGAGACGCAGCGTTGGAAGGTTTCCCACAAGGTGGACCTATGATCTGGTAAGGGTCGCGGGAATCCGATGTTTTTAGGTGGGAAATCATAAAAACTGACTGCGTGTCAAACTTTTTCTGACTAAAATCCACTCCTGTTCCTTCTTTACCTTCGATCCAGGGCCCCGGGGTTTTCTTTTGTACAACCCAGGGCCCCAGTAGGCTTCGTCCCTGCTGTGCCCTTACCCAGAATCCGATGGATGCGAAACGCATAGTACCAGTCCTTGTGGCGACGCCTACGCTTAGGGGGATTCTATATAGTGGAAGTCTTCTGATTGACTGATGATGATGATGAACAATTTGTATGAAAAATAATCCATCGCGCTGATAGTTGTCATATTACACGTGTTTGTAAGATCCCTATATAATAAGATTTGTGATTCATTTGTTTACTTGGTCGATTTATTTGTACGGCTCAGTAAAAGTTGAGTTGTTATTCGCAGAAACTTAATATTACGGGTAGATACGTGTGCCAATGGCCTAGCGACACGAGACTTGCTTTTCAAGGCTAGCTTACGCATCAGTATTAACTGTATTACAAAATCGATGATAAAAATAGTAGATACATTTTGATGTCAGTGTCAAAGGCAAAGTTTGTCATTGCAGAATCGTGGTGGAATACGCAATAAGCCAAAAGCGACGTTGTTTTGCAGCTGAAAATCTACAATGACAATTATCCACGTGTATCAAACGATTTTTTTTTTTTTTTTAACATCACATTTGGTAACAAATGATTGGGAGAAATAGATCATGGATTGTTTTTCTTGCGCCTGGTGGAGGCTACCGCGCTCGCGGTTTGATACAACACATATAATAAATTGTTGCGAGGGCTGACCACCCCAATTTTCCACACGAGTGCGAAACACGCGCGCACAAAGCAGTTGGGTTTAGGAGCGGCTTTTTAGTAGATCGAAAAAATAATAATATTATCATAACAAATTAGTATCGGCTCCCTAAAAAATTAAAACACAGTTTAGTTACACACACAAAACACAGAACAACACACACACAACACACAAAACAACACAGTTTTGTTTAGTTTGGTTGTGTATATGGTCTATTCGTATATCTGTTTCAATTAAACTTTAAATAAGCTTGCAATACAAACCTACTACTAAAATTCACAATCTCCTTAACCTTTTATTGCTAGCCGAGCTAGTTCAGCCGGTAAGTGAGCCGAGTCAGGGGAGAGTTATGCGTCCTAATCTGCTGCGATTCACGTAATAAAGTCTTAGCAGACTCCCTGGAATGCAGCGTTCTAAAGTCATGACATGATAAGATTTCGATAATATTATAAAGGCAAAAGTTAATGATCGTGTGTATGTTTGTGTTATCGGGAACTCAAAACAATAACTAATAAACACGGAAGATATCCCGTAAGTGACATTTTAAATTGTATGTTTGATATTCTTTCACGCTGAAACTACTGAAGAGACAGATTAAATTTCCTGGAAGTATGAAACAACAGGATAATTTTCTACTTCCATGCGGAAGAAACCGCCTGCAGCTATTTTGAACTTTAATAATTTTTTCGAATGAAAAAAATCTCTTTGTTACAATTTCCAAAGCTTCTTCTGTCATGTTATTTTGATTTATTTGTATTAAAAAACAAAGTTCTTGTTGAAAACCCTATAATTATGCACCTATTAACCGCCCAGACCGAGGCTGAATCGTCACCTAATTAAAAGCAGGGTCAAAACCTACTGGGACCATAGGTTCGCTTCTGAAAAATAAAACCACCAAAAAACGTACCCTAATTTATAATAGATCAAAATTGATGTTCGATATACGTATAAATATAAGTTAAAAATATAGGTATAATGGTAATATTTAAGTAGTTGTTATAATAGTCTGCGTCAATAATATCAATGCAAAAAAAAAATGATATTCAAAAGACGTATAAATATAATTTAATATAGGTATGGTAATTTTTAAGTAGTTGTTATAATAGTCTACGTCAATAATATCAATTGCAAAAAATATTCAAAAATAGAACACATTAGTTTTTTGATTAAGAATTTATATTGCCTAGATCACAAAGTACCAATGTACCTATCTAAGTACAAAATTGATTGTCAGTCATCCAATTGAACGGGAAGTGGTAAAAACATTTTCATATGTGTACGTATGTATACAAATACATACCTAGTATAAAATGTAATTGAATACGTAAATTATTCAGCAACGGATATGGAAATATTAAACACAAACAGTTTTATTTGTCCATCCGAAGATTTCCCAAAACGAAAGACATTACTGGTATTAAAACAAACGTTGTATAAATATTTCATTCGATGTTCAATAATCTGAAAATGTCAGGTAAATATTTGTACTCATATGAGTACACGTTAAAAATAACTGGAATGAGAAACAAACTAGTGTGAGTGTGTGACTCTGCTCTCTTGAAAATATAATTTGGTACATCATTAGTGTTTGCTTGGGTCTCTATTCAGTTTTTGCGTATATGTTACTAGCACCTCTACGGTCCAGACGAAGCTCTTTGCCTTGTCGTTTATACCGTGTACATAGAAGGACTGTAACAATATGCCTACTGCAGTCTTCCCGTCCGATTATAATTTGTATGTCTTCAAAGCTAGAGTGAATAGGTTCAGGAATCAATAAACGAGTGCGCCTGACCATCAACGATTGCATCTCTGCTTACCATCAGGAGGGATTGCAGACAAGCACTAGTTTATGTTATATAAAAAACGAGAAGACATATAAACCTATAAGCACATAGTATACTTATATCCCAGGAGTATGTTCCCATGAGATAATTTTCTATTTTCTTGCGAGCGAAGCCACTGGCACAACCTAGTATTATATAATTTAGTACCGCCTGACACAAGCTAGTATAATATAATTTGGTGGGTACCGCTATTACGATCTTTCCATAATAATTATCCCTGAAATTAATATTCTTTTCGTCTAAGAAGTGGTTTCGACAAGTTTTTAATTAATACCTTCATTTTTACGCTGGAGAAGTTTACTCGCTGACAGGTATTATTTTTAAGTTAATCTGTTGAAAACAAGGTTTCTTAGACAAGTTTTAATCGTGTTAAATCTTAATTTATTAGCTTATTTTTTATGATGATCAAGTTAATGAACCATTCAGTTTGTATTTTTAGTGGATTATGGAAATAAACAGTGGTGGCCCAGTGGTAACGGCCCCGACTCACGAGTTGTTGGTCGCGGGTTCAAACCCAACCAGGCGTATTACTTTGTGTAATGTATTTCATCACCACTATTCTCAAAACGGTGAAGGAAAACATCGTGAGGAAAGCGGCATGTCCTTGAACCGAAAATTCTAAGACATGTAACATCTACCAATCCGCACTGGTCCCGCTTGGTGGATTACAACCCATTCCCTCTCCTTACACAACATTACAAGGCCGATAATGCTAATGCTAATGGAAATAAGAAAATTAAGATGGATATTAAGAGGATCAGAGACTATAAAAATGATAATACATGTTGAACTGTAGAATTGATTTCTCTATCTCTATCTCTTTTTTATGCGGAATGATTTTTCCCGCTCTAGGATAGAGAGAGTCGGTGTCACATACTTTTACTGACTAATAGTTTAAGTTTAATTCCGATAATGCTAATGCTAAATTCTGAGTACCTATTCCAATACTTTAGGTCAGGTCCCCTTACATCGTTGTTATAAAAGTTTATTTTTTTGTTATTTTCCAAAGTATACGAAGAAGTAAGGTAAAAGACGTAAACTTGATACTTAAAGAGAACAGTTGGTGCTTTGAAAGGAATGTTTATGTACCTGCCTAAGTACCATCTACACTGTTTTTGTTATTAAAAGATTTTTGCACGAAAGCAAGAAGTGAACATAAACACTGAAATATGAATAGAAATTATGGAGCTAAAGATGTTTTTGCGAGCTAGTGGAATTGATCTTAGAAGTAACTTGTCGCATTCATTTTTGGCGTTGATTAGTCCAAGGTCTTCTGCCAGCGGTTTTGTCCACACGAAAGTAGAAAATTATCTTTAGGCCTATACAACATGTAACATAATTAACTCACATCCTCTTGGGGGTCATTGTACTCATCATAATGAACAACTTTTACTATGAGACCATACCTGAAATCGAAAAAAAATAATCAGCTGTTCCCTACATTTATGTTCGCTTAACATTTGCATTAGCACGATATGTTCGCTTATTTCGTCAAAATTACGAGCCCAGTAAAGCAGTACGGGCAGTCTATGACGTCACATAAGAACTACGAATCCTGCAACGCGCAATTAAAACTTTTATTGCGCAATGCAGGATTTGAATAGATACAACAGCCCGATATCACCTATGGGGCAGTTGCTCGCCAGACATATTGTCCGTCTGATCGGAGGATCTTCCCTTTTCAACGGAGGTATGTGGGACTTTATTCTCCGTTCCACATACCTCTAAAACCTTATCTCAATACAACTTCCCTACAAGCCAAGCTCAGCAAACTCGCAGTTAATCTCGTAAATCTTCGCGACAGCCTAATAAAACAGGAGCAGCGTATACACAGCGACAGACGACGGACACAGAGTAAACAAACAATACAAACAAAGAGGGACTACTGGCGAATTGTTTGTGTGCTAGGTCTTAGTTGTGATGGGCTGTGTAAGGAGGATACTTTTGGAATTGTGTTTACTGGTAAGGAACTTTTTTTGTTGATAAACATTCCAAAATGTATCGGATTGACATGCACTACTGATATTATTTCCAAATATATTGATCTATTAATGATCCTTATCGGAAAAAGCTTTTGATTCCATCGAGACTTGGGTTGTGCTGCAGTCTCTCCGACGGTACTAGATTGATTAAATTATCGGTACATCGAAGTGCCTACCATGCCACCATGTCAGTCCGACTTCAGGACCAGATCTCGAGACCTATTTTCTTGCAGCGTGGTATGAATATACGGCTGCAATGGAGGATGTCTTTAACTTTCTGGACTAGAGAGGGCTAGGCATCAACGCCTTCGCTATTGACATCAACGTTAATTGCGAATTGATCACTCATCTTCAGTTTGCCGAAAACATAATAGTCATAGCTAAGCTACAAAACATATAGGACCGGTCATTGTGACGATATACTGGGCGGAAGCGCCTATATGCCATGGCATTAAAAGTATCTTATGTGTTATTCCAGAATATGGTCTACCCATTTTATCGAAGTTTAGCCGTTCAAGCGTGAAGTAACATACATACACATACTCCCAAACTTTCGCCTTATAACATTAAGTGTGATACGTTATTACAATCCTCGGTTTATACTATTCTCGTATCGTTTCCATTATATAACTCACAAAAGCAATCCCAGAATAAAATAATTTCGGGTCCTTTCACACACATCCACACATAAACTAATTTATACCCTCAGTAAATCAAGAGAGCCGTCGTGTTGACTTGACAAAGTATGTGACAAGTCCTGACAAGTCAAACATTTAGACTACGGCGACACTGCGAACTAACTTTATTAGTTTTCCAAACAACAACTTGGGTACGGAAAGTTTATTTTATGTGGTTTTCAATTGGCTTCAATTACGATAGTTGAACCTTGTTTTTTTTTAATTATTTTTAACTTGCTTGTGCTTGTAAATTCTTTTATGTCAGAGTTATAAAATAGCTTAATGCCATGTAGCCACAATATCAGGAAGTTTTTTTTTACTTGGAACTCTCCAATAGCGCGTAGTGTTTCACGCACTCCTCAAAGAGATGTCAGCAAACCGTTGGGTCCCTCTAGGGGCAATGCCAGTTAGAGCAGTGAAAATTTTTTTAAAAGGAAATCTGTCAAGGTCTTAGAACGCAAAAAAACAACTGAAGGACACAGGTGTGGTTTTAGTCAGTGAAAGTCTGACACGCCTTACCGCTCCCAAGTGGGAGAAGTCATTTTATGATTTTTCACCTTAAAAAAAGTCTTAAAACACCTTAACTATAATTATTGGACGGAAAGACCGCAGCAGGTGTAGCTAAAGATGTCAACGTCGAGTATATTAACTCTCCACAAACGAAAAAGAAAGAAGCTACTCAAACACACATGAATTTTATCAGGTCAAGAACCTAAAGTATACGGCCACTTTACGTGTAAATAAGACCTAAGAGGCCATACGTCTTTGTCACGAGACAGCAACATTTATACTTTCGCCAGTCCCTACGGCCACATTCACCGTCTATGAGATATTACGAGTATATCGCACGAAGGCGATCTTTGATCTTGCATGTGTGTGTGTTGAAGGACACGTTGTTTATGTGTGTGTTACCTATTTGGTGTGACATCGAGCGTTCTAAGTTAAACTCATATTTTTTTATTATAATTTACTAGTACCCTGCCCGCAACTTTGTTCGCGAGAATATTTTTATCAAAACTTTAAAACCTCTTAAACCGTATTTTATGGGTAGTTTTGAAAAACTAATAATTCCACTCGCTAGCTGTGCGCACAGTGAATTTGTTCCCAAAACGTTTTGTGCATATGGTTAGAAAGTCCACTATATCTAAGTTCATAATAAGATGGAAAAACTACGATAAATGCTGCCCACTTATTTAACGCTACGGCGCTACGTGGCTACGAGCTACGAGTGCTACGAGGTGCTACGGCGTAGCTTACAGCTATTTGATGTACGTGACTGAGTTTTGGTGACGGGTTAGAAAGTGAGGCGTTTTATTTTATTGTTAGAAAAAATTTGGGTAAATGGTTTGTGGACTCATACATTTGCTGGAAGTATTTTATATTTTTTTATATTTTATATACTTATACATTTATCTTTCTTGAAGGGCTTGGAAGCGGCTTTATCGAAATTGAATAAAACTTCTTAATTCCAATTTAGGAACTAGATTAACTAACTTATATTTTATCCGTGTTTGTGTTAATTTTTGTTTTTGTTTTCAACTCCTCCGTAGCTCTTACTAATTTGATTTGACGGTGTGCTGATTTTGAAAGTGTAGGTTATCGCAGGAAGAAATCCTAATTGAACTTTTTGTTTAAAACATCATTCAATCAGTACAAAAACCATAGAATTTCCGTTACTGTAACGGAATTCATCACTTAGAAGCGTGGCAAGATATTGGAAGGCTGCCAAGTTTTATACTTCACCTGGTTTCGCTGTCGCTGGGAAATAACACTCGCGTTCGGAAATGGGTTACACGACTCATTTGACCAAATGTATTGCCGTGGGGCCTAATGCCCCATCATAAGGGTTAAGTTTTTTGTTTTCTTTGTAAAGTTACATAATTGTGGGAGCTAAGTAAAACATACTTTTTTTACCAAGGATAGGCTCTCGTTTGACCACTATCTCACCTGATGGTGAGCGACGATGTGGCCAACAATGGAGCACGCTTGCCTAAAAGTAATCTATTCATTCTTGACTTAAAGATACCTAAGTTGTAGCTATCACGAAACACAGATTACCTCCACATTCTTTACACTGAATCATTTGTACTAACTAGATCATAATTTTTAAAAAGTCTGAAAACAGAAAAAGAAATTATTTCAATTGGGAAAAAACTTCAAGATGCGATTCGGGTATGGAACTGTTTTCATACGTAAGTTGGTACAGAACCCTCAATGCGCAAGTCCGACTCCTACTAGGTCAGTTTTTTTCAATTTTTAAGGGTATGAAAGAAGTTACAAATTTAAAAAATTATGTAAATATAAATATAAAACATTCAATGGAAACACATACATTCTCGCGGGCGAAGCCACTAGCAGAGGCTAGTATGTAAATAAGCAAGTCTACCTACGAGATGAGCAAGACGTTAAGTAATGTAACGTATATATTAATGCGACGTCACGTCACGTTTCTGGGTCGATGGGTTCGCCATGCTGACGTGAAGACGGTATAATTACGGATAATGAATATTGTAATATGCATATAATTACAGGTGCAATGAACTCGACATTGTAAATTCGATGGCTTAGTAACCGTTCACACTTGTAAAACTACAATTTTCAATTTTCACTTCTTTATTGTCAAATGAAATAATGATGAGAAGTATTCCTTTTTTGGCACCTATGATTCCGGCCCCTAAGGTATTCCACTTTTGGCACCAAGTTAATATACCTGACTGATGCTGATAGTAGAATAGCTTAGGTGCCAAAATCATAGGTGACGAAAGAGCAATACTTTAATGATAAGTCTTTTGTCTTCTGTTTGTTCTCAACAAAGCTTGCAATTTATTTTAAGTGTAGAAGTTTATTAAATGGGGGGTTGTATTATTATACAACTATTTGTATTCGAATTATTATTCAAAACCGCCGAATTACTATGCAGCGGTTTTGAATACAAAAAGAGTTATGAGTGTATATGGATGGAGAGGGAGACGAAGGCTAAAGAAAAAATGGACGGATTGTGTGAGGAGTGATAATTATGAAAGATGAGAAAATCAGTGGCCACAAGACATTTGACAGGATAGAATGCAAGAAAAATACGTGTTGTGCTGACCCCAAGTAACATAAGTCAAGGTAGGAAGATGATGAAGGCTTAGTTTAGCCCTATAAAAAAGGTCTTCTTATAAAATAATGCCTTCAACTTAAAATGTCTCAGACTTTCCCAGCAAGTGACACACATGCCAGATAGTGACTATCTACCCTCGTAATTTATTCATGCGACTTTAGTCAGCCATATCAGCCGTCTGGCCTTCCAAGACGGAATGATTGAGTGGTTCTAGCCGACTTACGGGTGTGTGGTAGAAGTTGATAATATTATGTGAAGGGCCGTAAAATATTTAGGGTCAAAAAAGTATATGACTGGTGAATATTTTTTAATTTTATATTTGCATTATATATATTTTGCCTGGTATATACAGAAAAGATTTAAGGTAAAGTCAAGACTTCATCATTGCAGGACAATCCAGTTTATTGGCAATAACACTCAGGTGTCCATTGGTCAGTACCAAGCATTCTTTGTGCGAGTAGCGAGTGCACGCACCCTGTGCAAAAGGATACTGCTCGCTTGCGCCTGAACGCCACAAAACTGTCAGTGGCATTCACAATCCCTGAGGCACTGCAGAAGCGTGGCAATCCTAACCGCATCCTGAATGCATTATTGTACTGAACGCGAAGAGAGAGTGTAATAATTTTATTAATCAAAAGGCTACACGTGTAAAATACTTGACAATAGGCTAATGCTCTTGCCTACTGGTGCCATGAGTTATGTGAAATTTACTGTGCGGCCTTGGAACAAAGGTAGTGGAGAAACAGGAGTGGGTTTTAGTCAGTAAAAGTCTGACACGCAAATCCTGCTCTGCCCACCGAAAATTTTAAAAAAACTTGAATGTATGTTGTACTGGAAGCGAAGAGCACTAACGACCTTTAGAGAGTAATTAGTCCAAAGGCTACACGTGTAAAATACTTGACAGTATTCTAATGCCCTCATATTTTCCACACGCGTGTATTGCACCCGAGACTAAGTCAAAATTATATTAAGGTTGGTAATTTATCGAGTTAACGTGCACCCCAGTCGTGTCGGGTTGATTGAAAACGACGTCGACGTTGACGTCGGAACGCGACGTCTATTGACGTTACACGCGTCAGTAAACACGACGCGGAAATGTGTTACACGCTTTATATTGCGACGGTAAGAGATGAGATAATATCGTTTGTTACAAGCTTTTAGTTATTGTTTATTAACTTGTAGTATTTATATATCCGTTTGTTTAAGTCGAATCTTGTAAATTAATTTTACTCATAAGCGATAAAACCAATACATGTGTATTGCGGACATTGGATGCGGATTTCTGTATCTATCTGTAAAGAGACGGTCAAAGGTAAACAAATGACAGCATGCTTGCTGAAGTATCGAGGAATCTCGGTATGTTAAAATTGTCAACCATCCGCAGATTGACCTCGACAAGCATTGCTTAACCTTGGATCGTACATGACTGTGCGATTGTTATTTTTTTTAATGACAAACTTTGTGCGTGACACGACGATAAGCAGCATTGCCTTCGTTAATGGCAAAGCAGACTGTTTTATTAATTGTCTATTACACCTTTTCACACTAGTTTATTAGAACCGATTTATAAATCGGTGGGCATTCAGGTTGAAATTCTAACTCTAAAAATGAAGGATCTTCATTTTAATTTTCAATGCCCATCCAAACGGGACCGTAAATATATTTAGGCGGCAATAAACCGACAGAATTAGACGGCTGATCGTGTCAATGTGTTCATATGTCAGTGTGTTCATGTATCCACGTGTCCATGTTTCTGGGTGTGACATAGGAAGCGTGTCCAAATTCCACCGTGACGTTAAATCACGTTAAACATGTGACCACACTTAGATAGAAGCGATTATGTGCATAATATATGGGTCGGGTTACTTATTTGGGCTTTTATTTGAACCCTTAGGTATAGGGTCACTTTATTATCCGACTATCAAAACCTTTTTCTCAGGAACGCATGAAGATAATAAGCTAAAACATTGAAAACTCTGAGTTTTGAATACGCGACTGCAACTCCGTAGAGCAGTTAAAAAGTTAAACTTCTAAATCAACGCAGTCTAAAATAAGGTACTTCGTTTATGGGCGAGTATCGTATTGATGCTCGCAAGAAAATTAAAACCTATAAGATACTTCCCGTTAACCTGATTCTGAAATTCGGTAAGAAGCAAGGTGAGACCTAAAACAAAAAAACAAGGAAAATCTCTGAAATCTAAAGATGTCAGCTTTTCTATGAAATCCTTGCTAATATTCCAATAGCAATGTGTGTTACATTGTTGGATAGGTAATTTTGAGTTAAATAAAAGCACCAAGCTCTACTATAGCACCGAGTTCCAAATCTAAATCCATTTAGAGTTATTCATGATAAACTAGCATCATTCAAACCCCGGCGCCATACTTATAGACAACAATGTTTATCAAAACTGTCCATCACAATGTAGCAATCTCCTAAGATGTTTATTAGATAATGGCACTGGAAGGTCACAGGGAGGGATAAGCCATGCGAGATGACGTCACCCATTAGTATGACCTGTTTATCAGAAGGCTTTTGTTCCGCCCAGGACATCCGGGCTCAGGTTACGGACACAATAGCCGGTCAGTGCGGACGTGTGGGCACCAGTCAACATGTCCGTAAATCATGTTTGAGTTGCTTCTGCCCACGGCTTTGCCGGAGTGATTGTAGAAAATATTCTCAAGGGAGAAACATTCGGGGCGTCTGATATTCTGTTCATAAACACAATTTCAATTGTCAATAAAAATATGCAACGCTTTGATTTGATAAAAAATCACCGTTGTTTAATTGTAACCTATAACAAAATCAGAAACAATAAAACCCTAGTACAGTCAGCATCAAAAGTCGATGAACATAATCAACATAACAAAACACCTCGTTCGTTCATCTGTTCACAATAAAATGTTTTGTTATGTTGATTGTGTTCAGCGACTTTTGATGCTGACTGTACATGCCATGTTGAACTTACACGTAGTGCAATAAGAAACCGTTTGCGAGGAAATGTATTGAAAAAAGGTTTTCCATTTTCTCACTTGATTTTTCCCCTAACAAACTTTTATTTTGATAAGTTTAAGTTTTATTCGATGTTACAGAAGTGTATCCGTCACATCTCACGCCCTACCTGAATACTCGCTATCGCTCGAATATCGCTAACCGTTATTTAATATTTTAAATTTCGCAGTATCAGGCGGAGCAGGCCTCGCAAAGATTATAATTTTAGGTTTTTATAATATTTTTTTAAAACCTTTATACAATTCTGTGCTGCAAAAATATACGTTTCTTTCTTTCATTCTTCTTTCCTTAACATTAAAAGAAACATTTAAATAAGAACAACACTACGATTTCCATAAATCATTCCATTATTCAAGCACACAAATCAAGCTCAGCTGCTTCCTTCCAATTCAACCTATTTTTTGCAGCTCAGGTCAAACCTAGAATTTCTTTGAGCTAGATTGCAGGTCACCTAAATACCGAGGAATGCATTTCTACAGTATTCCTAAGAAACAAGGCTTGTAGGGACTTTTTGCTCGAAAGCTTTTAATTCTATCTTGTTTACTTGAAGGTTTTAAATGTTAGTAAAATATGCGAGTGGGGGCTTGAGTAAGCTCCTTGTTGAAATAAATTGTAGCATGTATCTTTTCACGAATTATTTTGCATTATGTGTATTATTTCCAACCAATTGCCTTTTCTTTCATATTACACAGTCTCCTTGTTTTCTTTGGCCTCCCTCTCCCTCTTCATCGAGTTATGTGAACATCAGCAGATTTTTCTTCGTGATTAGTGTGTCAGTTTCATAGTAAAAGTTACTCATGTTAGTGGTGAGTACAATTACACAAAAAATCTACATAGGAGTGGGATTTAGTCACTAAATGTCTGATACGCTCCGCCCTAGACTGAGAGAAGTCATTCGATTATTCCTCACTTAAAAATAATGTCTGCGTTTGACAACGTAAAATTACAGTAAAAGCATAGGTTCACAAATCATTTTCACTTCATCAAAAACTTCAATCTTCAGACCTAAATTCCTTCATAAAAGTTCATAATCTACAAAAGTGCAAGTAACGCTGACGATGGCAGAACTTCTTGACGCCGATATTGAATAGATGACTCGGTAAGTTGAGATATGGAGTCGAACTCCAGGGCCGAAGTTAATGACTAATCGACTCATCACGAGGAAGTTTGTGTGTCAGTAATTATGTGTGCGGAACTACGAAGCAGCTAAATGTATGTGTTTGAAAACTGGTGAATATTTTTGACTGAATTTCAAAAGGGAACACAGTTAGATTTTTGTTTGTAAAATTCGACTACTACTTACCTCATAGTTTGGGTGAAGCTGGAGGGAGTAGGAGAGTTACTGAAGAAAGGCAGGTGGGTCACAGTAGCTCAAAGTTTTACTCACCCGCCACCGAGAACCAATAAAGTTATTCAACTATATTTGAGACGAAAAACCAAAATAACAATAGCATCAACAAGCTGTACATCTGTGCCTATTTATTACATTCTTTTTTGCTGTAACTGATCACTGCGTGAGCACAACAATGCTTTCAGGATACTGTTAGGGCTTCTATGGTTTTGTAAAGCTTCGACTATGTTAGCTAAAGCACTTTCTGCGTTCTTTATTATAATTACTAAACTTACATATCCCCACGGTTAGGATTAAATTATTCCAACAATTTTATAAAGGCGCCAACTATGTAGTATAAAAGACGAATAAAGTTCCACACTTCAGGAAAAAATATTATTGGAAGTTTCTCGTTCCTAGTGCACCTGTGAACCCACACGTTTCGAATGCAATTTAAACTTAGAACGCTTTACTGGCAATGACAGTATTTTTGGCGGGAACTTTTACAATTTCGCGTAGATTAAGCTGGTTGAGAAACCGTGTAAAACCAAAAGAAAAAAATAGACGGGACATAAGGCTATGGAAACGAATGGTACTGCCAAGCCGGATATTACAGTGTGATGTATGTGTGTCTAGGATGTGATTGGTAGTCGAACGTTCCAGAATTTCTTTTTACGACTCCCCTATGAGTCTAGAAAAACGGGAATCAATCAATGAAATCCGAAACCGACATTTTCAATCAGCACTACAGAAATTGGCAATGTTGCTTAGAAGTATCTGACGTAGGTATTAAACCAAAATACTAAAAACAAAATAGCATTAAAAATACCAATCCAATCTATTTTCAAGAAATTGGTATATTTTTTCAATTATTATTGGTAGACTCGCGTTTGACCATTATCTATCTCACTTTAGTCTCTCTTTTAGAGCTACATAACACAAATACTGGAGTTTTTTGGCCCCATTGGCCAGGAAAACTGGCCACAACGTTGAACAGCTCATTATGACTGGCATGGTTGAGAGCAAACGTCCTAGAGGCCGCAGCCCAACGAGATGGACAGATCAGGTCCGCTCCACACTGGATAACCAATTACACGTCGCACTTCAAGGTGCCAAGGAGGAGCTCGTGGCAAAATAATAACAGCCGCACGGGTCGATCTTCAAGGTTAAGCAACGCTTGCTGAGGTTGATCTGTCGATGGGTGACCATCTTAATATACCGAGTTTCCTTCGTACCTCGGAAAGCACGTTAAGCCGTAGGTCCCGGCTATCATTTGTAGATCTTTGGCAGTCGTTACGGATAGTCAGAAGCCAGTAAATCTGACTCTAGTCTTGCCATGAAGTGCTTTGTTACCCCAGTTAATGGGTTATGGAGGACTGGTAGGCAGCTAAATCCGGCTTGACTGCAAGCCGACCCCGATATAGTTGGGAAAAAGCTAGAGATGATGACTTCAGGATGCCAAGAACCGCTATAGGAGGCGAGACACCATCAGGGAGAAACTAATCCAGCGGGATCTTCACGACCCTTAGCAATGAGGAAGACGACTCGAGAAGGAGGAACACAAATACAAATGACTGGATTCCAAGTTTACATCTTTATATCTATCAGTAATTTCTCCGCGTAAAAGTCGGATATTATCCAGAAGGAAGAATTCCCGGGAAAAAAGGATTTATGTCCTTCTCGACAACTCTATCTATCTCTATCACTATCTATCTCTATCAATTATTATGGTGAAGTTAGGGTTGTTGAAAACGAAAACTTTTTAAACAGACAGAGTAACTTTTGCATTTATAACATTAACTAACTAGTTGTCCTAGCTTCGCACAAGTTTTTGAAATCTTTGAAATTCACAACTCGTATTTCACTTTTAAGCCTCATAAAGCACTCTGTTGGTCCGCATGAAAATCTGTTCAGTTGTTTTTATCATCATTTTTCTTGACATATTTGACATTTTACCACTTTATGATTGCTTTTTATTTTATGTACTAGCTGTGTCCGCGACTTCGTTCGCGTGGATGTCGGAACTTAACATGTATTTTTTATTGCGAAGCGCTGTTGGAGGATACCGATACAAATACAATTTATTTATTGTAGTCGTTCTTTATAAAAAACATTAGCTGTGGAACTATCTGGAGCGTACACAAAAAGATTATTGGGGTTGTTTACCCGTGAAAGAGCTACGTATGCGTACGACCATGGGAAAAGCATTTAATATTTAGGTCCACCCCTGCAACAGATAATGTCTGGCCCTGACTTTATTAATCGTCATGGTATAACAGACACTAATTGGGAATTGCACTTGTTTGAAAGAGAAAGGAAAGTTGTTAGGAATTATAAGTATTCTTGGAATAAAAATTATATCACCGGCGCCGCAACCAGTTAATATTCACGAACTCTTCAGACAGGCAGCAATTTCATCGGCTCTCGTTCCTCGGGGTACTATCGGGAGTGTCTGCCGATAATCACCGCAGAACAGCACCGTTATGTCTCCCATCGGCCCGTCATTTTGCCTTACATCCTGTAAAGTTCTATTCACTGCTTCTACAGCTTTGCGGTTTGCCATTGTGCACTCAACCCAAATAATTAACATACAATCGCGTAAAACCCTTGCTTTATCGCTATTTCGCGATATGTTGCAAACCGGGGTTTCCGTACGGTCTAAGGCGATAGGTATTTTAAATATTGTGTGTGCCGTTTTTCCTCCAGGCAATAATGTGGCTGCTATCGCTGAAGAGGCGACAGCAAGAGCAATTTTATTTTGGTTCCTTATTTGAACGAAAATAACTTTGAATAAGAAAGTATTACCTGTTCCGCCCGGTGCGTCTAAAAACAGGATTTCACCCGAGACGTTATCTACACTGCAGCATACCCTATCAAACAAACGCTTTCGGTCAGCTGATAAACGCGCTTCGCGGTCCTCGCTGCTTTCTTGGGAGCGCAAAGTCGCGGTAACAATTCTTTGCGAATTTAACCACAACTCCCTTTCGGTGAAAGTCTCAAACTCGCGTGAGAGGCGTAACGCTCTCGGTCAGCCGATAAACGCGCTGCGCGTTCCTCCAAAACTCTTCTGTGATAGAGAAACAGACTGCCGTAAGAGAACGCTGTATACTAAAGTCGTGACTCACGTTAGGTAGGCGTTTCTGACGCAAGAGTTCTGACTTGCCTAGCTCAAACTGCTGATACCCTCGTCACGATCTTCTTCTGATTCTTGGGACGTACTTAGTCTTACCCTTTTCTCAGCTACACTGCGAAAGGCTTGTTCTTTTTCTAGAAGGCATTTAAAAAAAATCTGACTCATACTAATAAAACATTGAACGAAATAATTCACAACAGCATAAACTTTCAAAATGAGAATAAAGTTGAAGACCAGCAACATATCAAAAAATCTAATCTAAGTAAATATACCTATCATGCTTGACTCAAATTGTAAGATACAATTTACTTCCCACTTCAATACTTAAACGTGACTTAAACCGACTGTAAAACTCTTTTTATCGAACGATTTAACGATGTTATACAGTCAAGACCTTTTCAAAGACAGAACTGTTAAGACACCTAATAACCTGAGCCCGTGAACGCCAGACCTATTTTATAAAAGCTGAAAGTTTGTCAGTGCATGGTCCCAACACAGACCTAACAACGATGGCCAATTATGAAGTTTGGGTTGCAGTGGCTTTGGTATGTACACGGTACCAAAATTGTGTAAATACCGATCTAATTACGTCAAATTATAAAGATTTATGTTTTTGTATTACCTTCAGAATATTATTATTGAAAATCACGTTATTCATTGCCAGACACACACATTACATAGTGGAAACCCCTTGCCAGACACCTGTTCTTGAAATTATATAATTGTTAACTTTTGTACCGATAGATGGCGTTATTAGCTGAGCGTGTTATCTTAGGCGCGCCACACACTGCACCGCATCCCGTCGCGTAGTGCGGGATGGCAGATTTTACCGTTGTATGCAAGTATCTCAATGTGTATAGAAATCAGCCTAGTACAGCGCACTGCCGATGCGGATCTACGCGGGAAGGCGTTCCGCGCGCAATTTCTGCCCATCTGCGCGGGAGCGCGGGGCGTGCCGCGCGGTAAAACACACTGGCTCCGCAGTCCCGCGCGTGATTTGATATTGTAAAGACGTTCGTAATTAGGGATATATCCAAAATCTTCTATGGACGCAGTGTCTTTTAATTCACAAAACTAAAATGACAATAATATAATTGCAACATCTTGAAATTTAATAATTTCGGCCATTCTCCACGACGATCGACAGCACAGTAAACATATGAATTTATTTAGCGCGAGGCCGTCGTAATCTGTTTCACCGCGCGGGGGAGCAGATTACACCGCTAAGTAAGGCAGATCTGCGCCTCCGTCGCCGCGCGCGTTAGCGCACCATGGCGGAACGCGGTGCAGTGTGTGAAACGCCTTAACATCGTAATTCAGAATTTAGTGTCAACTAACAACGCCATCTATCGGTACCGAAGTTAACAATTATATAATTTTATGAATTATATGCTCACAAAATTTTGCCTTTATGAGTGTGCTATGGGATCAAGAATTAAATTAGTAATAAATTGGTAATTGAATTGGTTTAAAATCAGTTTTGATTTACTAATCAGCGTTGATTATATATACCTACACTGCACGCAGTTGATCTCTTAGTTTGATAGATGGCGCTATTTTAATATTTTACTTTATTTTTTTTATTTTATTATTGCGGTATGAGCTGATTACGATGAAACAAAAAACTAAAAACTTACTACAATTCGCACAATTTACTGTTATGTATAAAAGTTACGTGAAGTAATGAGACCAAGTACACATAACCCTAATTTTACTTCTGGAAAACTTAAAATTCAAATATCTTTTGTTAAACTGAACCGATTGCAATGAAACAAAAACTAAATGTTACTCCAAGTTACGCTCAATTCTTGTGTCTATAAATTATCTACATTGCTTTTGTACATTTAACGTGATGCCCGAACAAATAAACAGACAAACAGACAAAAATTCTAAAAATGCTGGAAATGGGTTCTGTTGGTTGTTCTTTAACACCCTAGCTATTTTTTTTAAATTTCTTTTTCATGTACAAAAACCATTTTTCTACAGATTTATTATTTATTATATTATATATATATATTATATAATATATTATATGTATAGATAATGCAAAACCGAAATACTTTCAGACATAATTTGCAGTAGGGGACTTATGGCATAGTGGAAAGATATGGATAAGTACTTCACATACATAAGATAAATAATACGAATGACTTCAGTAAACAAATAGCATCAGAATACAGGCCTCTTTTTGAATAAAGTCATAAAATTTCAACGACAAACTTCCAGTGAAGTCTGCATACATTAATCTTGATACCGTATTCAAATGTGGGCTCGAGCTGGCGTGAGGGGAAGTCTTTTCATTATAGCTTGTTCATGGGCAGTCGCCGTAATCCGAGTTATATGGTGCTGGAAAACAAGTGAAAGGATTTCTTCATTTACTCGTATATTCATAATTTTTTTAATGAACGCGAGTGAATGTGGGCATGTGAGAAGTTTGTAATATTTTTATTCTTTTTTGCACACGTACATTGAATGGAAGAAGTAGCGTTGGAATCCCACAAGTTGAACCCACGATGGACCGATGACCTGATGATTGTTGCAAGAATCCGATGGATGCCAGGTGCTCAGAACCGTTTATTGTCATGACACTTGAGGGAGGCCTAAACCCAACAGTGGATATATTTCTTTCGGTTGAAATGATGATGATGACGATGTTAATACATTGGACGTTGATAATGATAATGCTATCTGGTTGTGATGTGATCACGGACGAATAAAAGATCTTTTTTGCATGTTTGAAGTTAAGATCAGGTGTATGACTACGATCTTGTTAGTTTTTGCATATTTTAAGTCTAAAAAGTAATGTCTCACAAAATAAGTAAATAGAAAATTAATATGAAAATTTAGGTATCATTTTAGAAGTATGCGGAACAGGGTGTGAAGTCGCACATACCTGCTTTACTGCGATGCAAGATTTTTAGTTTTAGGTCCTATTTTGCTTTAAGATTTCGCTACATCTTAAAAAATATAGCTTTTAATCCCATGGCTGTCCTATATGGGACATACAGGATAGCCATGATTACAAGATTAATAATAATCCCATCCTATAATTGTTTTTGTTTTGTTTTGTTTGATTACTCAATCTACGACCAACCGCTGTCATTTGGGTATTTCCCTCCATAGATCCTAATTGTGGCAGCGATCACTTTAATTGAACCCTTAATTATAAAGTTATGTCCGTCGCAGGACAGAGTTGATCAACCGGCCTCCTCTTTTAATTAGTTCAGATTTTAGTTTGTAATCAGAACTTAGTTAATTAGAAGTGTTAATATTGGCCTTGTTTATTAAGTTAATATTACTTTACTTTATTTATAACTCGTTAAAGTTATTGGAAATAGGTTATCTATCTTTCTACTGTTCCAATTCATTTGGGGTAGATTGATCGAATGAAAATATTTGTATAGATAGGTAGTACGAGCAAAATTTTATACAAGAATCTAACGGTTCAATTTGATAAATTCAAGAAAATTAAAATATTTACTTGCATAATAAAGGTGTTACAAGTATAAAACGGTGATAAATTGGTTCGCATCTAAGAGAAAATGTCGAGGTCCGGAAAGCAAGGCAAAGAAGGAACATAGGAGTAGGTTTCACTCAGTAAAGCCAAGGATACACTAGGGGACAAATGGAGCAACATGTTGCGGAACATGTGGCTCAACAACTACGTGGAACATGCATACTGACGCGGGACTCGTGCGCTCGCTCTCGAGGCGGGAGCAAGCAACATGCCCCGCGTCACGTACTATGTTGCGGGGCATGTTGCAGGACAATATGCACGTTGCAGCGTCACGTAAATTTAGTGTTGCGCGTCGTGTTTCGGGACAAAATGTTCCCTAGTGTATCCCAGGCTTTAAAGTCTAATATTATGTTGTTCTGCTCCGCCCTAGAGCAGGAGAAGACACTGGATGATTTTTATCTTTCGGAAAAAGGGTTGTTACAATTTATTTGATTGTGTAATTGTGACAAATATGTAAACAATCCATTTGAGTTTTTTTAATGTCATTTTATTCTTATTTTAGTAGTATACAGTATAGTGTAACTGCATAATATTATACCTACCTGTAACACTTTTTAAACTTACCTGTATTATGGAAATAAATGATTTGTTTGATTTCAAATCTAATCTACTACAGTTTCAACTTATTCTTAACAAAAACTTTCAAGCCGGGACAAATAAACCTACTTTACAATGCAAGCGACAAGGTCTAGGCAAGTCCGAGACATATGGAATTCGGCCAGAGCATAGACACAAACATTACTTTCTCCATTGTTGTGGCGAAGAATAGGTATCATGCAGCCTGTCATCTCGCGAGAGAGTGCAGGCACGTTGCCAGGTCCCGAATTAGGATTTTTGTGAATAGACTCGTGTATAATAATGTCTGTTTTGTGTAGCCAAATCTATATGTGGAGGTTGAGTACGAGATTATTTAGTTTAACTTTACACATTAAATGGTAGTTACGAGATATTTCGTAGATTATTTCCCCTAAGATATCACATACGATAATAATAACAATCTTTCATGGTACAGAAACCTTTAACATGATCTCAATTTTAAATTGAATATTAAATTATAAGTAATCATAAAAAATCAAATAAATATTTGAATTAATTCCCTATGAAAGCGATAAAGTCTAGGTAAATAGGCACGTTTGGGACATATGGAACTCGGCCAAAGCATAGACACAAACATTACTTTCTCCATTGTTGTGGCGAAGAATAGGTATCATGCAGCCTGTCATCTCGCGAGAGAGTGCAGGCACGTTGCCAGGTCCCGAATTAGGATTTTTGTGAATAGACTCGTGTATAATAATGTCTGTTTTGTGTAGCCAAATCTATATGTGGAGGTTGAGTACGAGATTATTTAGTTTAACTTTACACATTAAATGGTAGTTACGAGATATTTCGTAGATTATTTCCCCTAAGATATCACATACGATAATAATAACAATCTTTCATGGTACAGAAACCTTTAACATGATCTCAATTTTAAATTGAATATTAAATTATAAGTAATCATAAAAAATCAAATAAATATTTGAATTAATTCCCTATGAAAGCGATAAAGTCTAGGTAAATAGGCACGTTTGGGACATATGGAACTCGGCCAAAGCATAGACACAAACATTACTTTCTCCATTGTTGTGGCGAAGAATAGGTATCATGCAGCCTGTCATCTCGCGAGGGAGTGCAGGCACGCTGCCAGGGCCCGAATTAGGATTTTTGTGAATAGACTTCTGTACTGAATAATCATGTCTGTTTTGTGTAGCCAAATCTGTTATGTGGAGTTTGGTTAGGAGCTTATTTAATTTAACTTATTGCTTGAATTTCAGCTACGAGATATCTTGAATACGTGTGAAACCACTTGTAGGTAGGAGCTCGTGGCTAGATAATAACAGCCGCACAGGTCGATCTTCAAGGTTAAGCAACGCTTGCCTAGGTTGGTCTGTGGATGGGTGACCATCTTAACATAACGAGTTTCCTCCGTGCCTCGGAAAGCACGTTAAGCCGTTGGTCCCGGCTGTCATTTGTAGATCTTTGGCAGTCGTTACGGATAGTCAGAAGCCAGTAAAATCTGACTCCAGTCTTGCCATGAAGTACCGTGTTACCCCAGTTAATGGGTTGTGGAGGTCTGGTAGGCAGCCGCTCCTCGTAAAATACTGGTATTCAGCTAAATCCGGCTTGACTGGAAGCCGACCCCAATATAGTTGGGAAAAAGGCTAGGCAGATGATGATGTGTGAAACCACTTGTAGCAGTAAGTTACACAAAAATAAATAGCACTTAAATTATTATTTATTGTTATAATGTTTGAATCCCCAACCGGTCCTATGAGACCGCGCTGTTATTGTTTTAATATTGTGTCTCGTTTCGCTGGTATGCGATAGATTAAATTGAATATTTCAATACAACTAGCATTTAATGAAAAATTAAAGAAACGTTCCGTTATGGTTAGTTTAGCAGAGCATGTCTTCTGTATATACATATATAAGGCAAAGTCCTGACTCACTCATTCACTCATCAACGCTCAGCCCAAAAATCCTGGAATTCTCGAGATAAGTTAAATTAAATTAAATTCTGAAGACTCCCTAGATGATGAAACGGGGCACCAAATTTTTTATGAAGTGAAACCTACTTTCACGCGGGTGAAGCCGTTGGCAGAAGCTAGTGTAGTACCTATGTTGTATTGTTTAATGTGATTTATGAGCAAGTTATTGTGAAATGATTAGTTTTATTTGGTCATAGTGAATGGAATAGTCTATTGTAATAGGTAAATTATGATTAATGATGATAAATCAGAATACTGACTTATACTAGATTAAGCTTTAAATGTTTTAGTTTATTTTAGGTAGACTGTAAGATATACCAATCCATATTTCACATAGCGATATTAGCAAAATTATCATAGACATGAATGAGAGCTTCCTAAAATGATACTGACTAGGTGGTAGCACTGAGTCGTCAGGTCCAGGCATCTGTCAAAATGCATATCTTAATGATATTAGTTAGACATCAACGTCAACTTCAAACGTTAGACGTCAACATCAAGTAGAAGTCCTCTTGGCTAAGTGGAGTTGACTGGTGGTATACATACGTCATCATCATCATCGCAGCCGAAAGACGTCCACTGCTGGACATAGGCCTCCCCCAAGCGTCGCCACAGCGACCGGTCTTGTGCGTCTCGCATCCATCGGATTCCCCCGAACCCTCGAGAGGTCGTCGGTCCACCTTGTGGGAGGCCTTCCGACGCTGCGTCTACTGGTGGTATACATTCTCCTAAAAACCTCATTACTTTTGCTATTGTCAGAGCGACAGAATAGTTTTCATGCAGCCAGTCATCTTGCGAGGGAGTGCAGGCATCTTGCCAAGTCCCGAATATTAAGATTTTTTTTAATATACTAGTGTACTGCTACCTACTTAGTAATATGGTTGTTTTGTGTAGCCAAGTCCATTATGTGAGGTTTCTTTGGTTATGTTGTGTAAGTTATTGTGAACTGGTTTTCTTTTTATTTGTGTGGTGAAAAGAAATGGAGTCGTAGAGGGAAAGTATTTTATAGCATTCGAAGTTTGCACTGGCTTCAGCAAATACTGGATTGGCATATGATTTGAGCATTTGTTTGAAGGTTTATGTGTTAAAAATGTGCACATAATACATAACAGGTATTGGGGAACAGTTATTCTTATAAAGTAGTAAAAATGAGACTAAATACTAAAAGTTATACTAAATGTTGTAGGTACATATATAAAATAGGTACATGTAAATAAAATTCAAGTGTCCGTAAAATCTTTTTTTTTTTTATTTTGTGCATACAATCGAATATGTTTTCATATAAAACATATTCGATTGTAATTATAGCAATAATGAAATTTTGGTGCTGGCTGGAAGGTGCTATTAAGAGGGGCGCGCAAAAAATTAACTTCTGAAAATTGTGACCAAATGGCATTTTACTGTTTTATGAGTTTGACGCAGACGAAGTCACGGGCACCAAGTAGTTTATAACTAAAACTCTACAAAGCAGCTTATTCAAATATAGCAATTTCACTTTGATTTTTAAGTAGAAAAATCCAAGTTAATCGGCTTATGAAAATTGGCTGGAAATATAAAACACTCATTTGAATTCACACCTCGATCTAATAAAGCAATGTTTGGGTAAAAGTACACCGACTTAATGTCGGCAATCGATTTATCGGTCTGATATTAGCAAAGTTTCAGTTGGCAACAACGGAGTTGGTTACGGGCAAAACTGTTAAGTACTTTGTATGACTTCCTGCTACTTACTGACGTTTAGGAAGTTACCTGAAGATTGCGTCTTAGTTTGTAAGAAGGGTGTTCATTCGTGATAGGTTAACTACATTTTTTATAATGGTAAAGTCGGGTTACTTTGACACTGAGGTATAACTTTGGCAAAAAAAAAGGCTTATGAACCAATAGGAACACCGGTCTCTATGTTTACTGTATTTTTATTGGTTAACGAGTTTGGGCCAATGTAACCTGACATTATTCATTAATAACTGAACTAAATAATAAGATTTTCTGGGGCTGATAGACATGATTTGAGAGTCATTGCAGATTAGGTAGTGTGGAGGTCCGATAGGCTGTCGCTCTACGAGCATCAGGCGCATCTGGTTAAACTGTAAGCCGACCCTAACCTAGTTGGCCAAAAGCTGGAAGATGATGATGACGATGAGTTTGTAGACATCTTTTTATTGCTGTAGCTGAGAATTTTCTCGTACCCTGAGGACTTGTTGCCAGTGTTTTATTTTTTATCTTCAAAAGAGGCCTACAGGATCTTTGTTTATTTATTTATTCTTCATGCACAAAGTACATAGGCGGACTTAATGCCTTAGGCACTGATATAATTTCGGGTAAGGCTGATGTGATTGCGAGAATTCTTTCACTGATGCTGATGTAGCTACCCTAGCGCTGCGTGACATGTAAAAAAACCAGTTTATAATCCGGAAAATTGCACAGTGTTTCTTAAATCTGCTAAGGGAGCGAAACCGCAGGAAAAGCAAGTTATAATGACGACACGCGCGCACGAATGGCGGAACAAAATATTTTTATGGCCTACAGATACTTGTTCCAAGTCTGAGTGTGTTGTGTATGCACATTTAAAAAAAATATATATTTAAACACCCACGATACTAAGACATTTGCTTAAGGGGGAAGAAATCGTTAGAAGCCTCCAAGTTCATTTAAGTCTAGGAACAATTCTGACCTTGAAAAATCGTTCCTCGACTTATATGAACTAAGAGGGATGTATTGATGATTTTTATGGTTATAATTATGTAACTAGTTACATTTTACAGTCGCTAAAGATATTTTAATTTCATACAACCTACCACTGGCCTGAAAATTGCAAAAAACGTCGACCCGACGCTTTCACCTGAAACTAAGTGTGCAATGGGCGATATTATCGTACAACCTTAAGAAGGGCTGGAGAAAAAAAGATAGATTTTTTACTCAAATTTGTATAATTAGAATCACTTAACACAATAGGCTCGAACAAAAATAAAAGAAATTTATCGTAATATACACTTCAAATACAGACCAAAAGCCTTTCTTTTTCAGTAAAGGAATAAAAAAATATTTTCGTTGTGGCTTAAAAATGTAAATTCTTTTCTCTGTCTAGAAGTGTTGAAACGAATAATGAAGTTTCTTTTTGATTAGGCAAGCGGAAACTGGAGTGTCCAACTGTTCGTGGGAGAGAAATCAGGATGCCTCCGGGAAATTGTACGGAATTCTTTAAATAACTTTGTTGTACCCGAATTAATGGACAGAGTTAAAAAAAACGGAAGGAAAATAACACTCTGTTTTGAAGATTATTTTTTTAATTTTTAGTAGACTCGTGCTTGATCATTATCCCACTGAAAAACGATGATGTGGTCGACGGTGGAGCACCACCGTGTTACTTCTAGAAGCTCTATATCTATACATATAATAAAATCGTAGGAAAGTCAAAACTGTACATTGAATATTTTTTTAAAAGAATACTTGGGGCGTGATCTACAATCGATACCGAAGCCAAAAATATAGTTTTTAGAATTCATGTCTGTTTGTCTGTTTGTCTGTTTATCTGTTTGTCTGTTTGTCTGTTTATCTGTATGTCCGGGCTAAACTCAAAAAGTACTGCATGGATTTACTTCAAATTTTGCATGAATATTACTGAGAGGTCGGGAAAACAAATAGGCTACATATTATCACGCTATCACCTACGGGGGAGGAGCTGTGAATCTTTATTTTTCTTACGCATTATGTGGCAGCGTGTAATCTAACGACGCATATATAAATGTTGTTTTTGAGTAAGCCATGCTATTATTTAGCTTTACAATATAAAAACTACGCCATTTAAGTAACTTGGGCAGAAAAACATAATTTAATGAATGTTAGTAGTATAAAGGAAATTTTAAAGCAGCGCCATCTATGACATTTCATAAAAATCAAATCAAGTTACATATTAACACTTTTTGGAAATTTATAATTAAAATTTTATCATGTTGGCGAGGTTAGTAGTTAGTTATTCTTAAAATTCATAGATGGCATTTTGCATTTTCTTCATAACAGTTGTATCGTATAGTTCGTTTGACAAATACAAGTTCCAACAAAACCCTCAAAATCTTGAGCAGAGTTGAGGAAGAAAATTTAAAAAAAATGCGGTGTTAAGTATTATAAAAAAGTGATGTTTATTGATGATGAAGTGACATTGAAGCTCATTTATCGCAAGAACGTGACAGAATCCAAGAGATCAGCGTGCGGCACAAATAGAATAAGATCGCCTGTGTCGTGACATAAATCAACTTTCGACATCTGATGATGAATCCACGGTTTACGATATCGAAGAGCAAACGGCTAAATAAAGAAGGAAGTGGATTTATCTACAATATCGTGATTATAACTACGCCGCCCATGGAGATATGGTTGCCTTAGAAGAAGTTTGTACCCACTGCCAAGTCCGCAAATGGAAAAGGGGACTAAATGGCGAGCATTCGAAGTCCAGCCATTTTTTTAAATATATTCGAGCTTATAACAGTGCCTTCCAGAAGACTTCGTTTGGTGAACAACAACAGGTGTTGAAGTAGACACATCCTCAAAATTTGGTCTGGTCTGTTCAAAGGATTGCAAAGTATGTTGCATAACGTTAATCCGCAAATTAGCAACTTCAAAGCAGCCCTCGCGTCGGTGCTTGAGAAGGAGCGCAACCACTTTAAGTTTGTCATCAGAGCAGATAGAAGGCCGATCACAGCCCATCCAGGGTGGTATAATGCTCCAACGACGAATGAGGTAGCTGTTGTGTTAGTCGATCAGGAGTGTGATAAAAAAGACATAGTTTTACGCACGCATGATGACCGGCTTTGAAGGATCAGCGAGTCTCACCGTGCGTACGATTCTCTTCAATATCCTCTCATTTCAGTTCTGTCGCGGAAAGGTTGGCTACCATTTTGCCCACTATAATGTAGACCCCCAGACAGGCACCCCAAAATCATAAAAAAAAACCATCCACCATGCATTTCTACAGCTTCTTGATCCAGCTGAGGGTAAACAATGGTTCTTATCTCCGCTATTATCGTACGCTCTTTACTCAGTTTCTTAGGACATGTACGCCAAAATTGAGACAGAGCGTTTGGTATTTATAAGGTCCAACCAAAGAAAGCTCAAAGCTGAGAACTACGTCTATCTCTATGCAGAATAATACAAATGCTCATTCATGGTCATTCTCCCCTCCACCTTCACAAAAGGTCCGTGGTACATGCACGAGAGGACCCAAGATGCATTTTGTTACGTGCGAAAGTTTGGTCGCCCGGACCTCTTCACTATCATCACTACCAACCCAAAGTAGCCTGAAATAACAGCTTAACTCCTTGCAGGATAGGCTTCGTACGACAGGAACGAACTTGACCTCTCGCGTATTCCACCTGAAGTTAAGTTGAATTAGAAATGCTAATTTTTAATGCTCAGCTTGGAGACAATGCACGTGTTCAGGAATTTTACGATGTCCTTCTAAGTCATGGCAAACGCACACAAGAAGAGAGAGGTGGACAGGTGGTGCTGCTAGAGTCTCTCGGTAGAGTGGTACATTCTCTTGGTAGAAGTACAGAAGCGGACTTAATGCCTTAGGCATTTTCTACCAGTCAACCTTTGGGTGATACAACAAAATAGTATCCAGCTTAGAAGAATTCATTCGCTGTGTGTACAGGGATGTCAGTCGTATACTGCACCAGTAGAATTCTTGGGTGTGTAAGTAGGCCATTTAGATGCCCATAAATGATCAGGCAGCAGCAATTAACGAATGCATTCTCTGGGAAATTGAGGGGAATGATGTGGTCTACACCTCGATAAACACTGTTGTCGAGCAAGATAACACTACACATTATCCCGTGGAATTTCTGAACACCCTGTCAGCAATTGGACTTTCAGTGCATATCATCCAGCTGAAGGTCAGTGTCCCAATTCTGCTTCTTCGGAACTTATCTCCTCCAGAGCTGTGTAACGAAACTCGCCTTAAAGTCGTCTCACTCCACAGACACACCATTGGAGCAGAAATTCTTATGGTTGTGGCATCGGCGAGGCAACATTTATACCACGCATTTCCCCCCTACCTTACAACTTCCCGTTCCAGTTCAAGCGCGTACAGTTCTCAGGACGAATTGCTTCTCACAAAGGCAACTGTACGGTGCTTGCTCCCGCGTCACCAGTCCTGATTCTCTTTACATTTTGGCACCTGGCAACGTAATTTATAGGGAAGTGTTGTAAGGTACGATATCTTTGTACGTATTTTTACACTTTTGTGTCCTGGAATGGAATACATTCCACACATACATCACCATCATCATCTGCCTAACCTTTTCTCAACTATATTGGGGTCGGCTTCCAGTCAAGCCGGATTTAGCTGAATACCAGTATTTTACGAGGAGCGGCTGCCTACCAGACCTCCACAACCCATTAACTGGGATAACACGGTACTTTATGGCAAGACTGATATTCCACACATACATCATTTTCTCTATTTCCTTCAGTCACAACTTATGACTGAACTCAGCAGGATTCCCATATAATTCTCTAAACTTGCTTCGCTTGCAAAAAAAAACATGTATTTTAATGCTATTTTAAAAGTTGTTTACTTATAATGTTATAGCGACATCTTAAGTATTTTTGGTGCTGTAGAGCCTTCACGCAGACGACGTCGCGGGCAGCAGCTAGTATATATATATATATATATATCTATTCACTCTTGACTTAAAGTTCCTCAGATAGTTATCATCATTACGCCATAACAAAGATCGTCAAAATATGGGCGTTTTGTATTACTCACATTTCAATAGTAACCTAAAGAGAACTAATTTAGAAAGAATTGTACAGGAAATCCTTTTTCGGGTAATACAGGCGCCATCTATATTATATAACAAACAGCATCCCCATAACCTTCCTCCCGAACCGCCTCCTAACCTTGGACTTATTTCCCCTATTTTCCCCGACGAAACTCGCATTGCTCTTCGCCACATGAAGAACTGGAAATCGGTCGGGCCTGACAATGTGCCAATCGAAGTGTGGAAGGCGATGGGCTCACATGGTGTGGACCTCCTGACGGATCTCTTTAACCGCATCCTGACCACCAAGGAAATGCCGAACCAGTGGCGATCAAGCCTTATTATTCCTATCTATAAAGGCAAAGGTAGTGTACAGGATTGTAGTAACTACCGCGGTATTAAGATCATGTGCCACACCATGAAGCTCTTCGAGCGGATCATTGACACACGGCTCCGTAGCGAGTGCACTGTCTCTGAGTGTCAATATGGCTTCCGGGCGGGTAACAGCACCATGGACGCAGTGTTCGCCTTGCGGACTCTGACTGAGGCTTACAGGGAGAGAAGGAGAGCTCTGCATATGGCCTTTTTAGACCTGCAGAAGGCCTTCGACTGTATTCCTCGGCAGTCCATCTGGTGGCCACTTCGCTTCAAGGGTGTGCCCGAGGCCTATATTGACATTATCAGAGATATGTATCGCGATTCCGTGTCCTCTGTACAGACCGCTGTTGGCGAATCCAAAGTCTTTCCAATATCTGTTGGCGTTCACCAAGGATCGGCTCTTAGCCCTTCTTGTTTAACGTTGTGCTCGATGTAGTTACGGCATACATCCAAGATCAGCCTCCATGGCTAATGATGTACGCCGATGACATCGCCCTCGTTAGCCAGAACAAAGCCCAACTTGAGCGGAAGGTCAACATTTGGAAGGACACGCTGGAAAACGGCGGTCTGAGACTAAACGTGGCAAAGACTGAGTACATGTCCTGTGGCAGCACGGATTCAAACACCATCCGAATAGGCTCGGACCGGATCACAAGCACCGATACATTCAGGTACCTTGGATCCGTGCTGCACGAGTCTGGCAACGTGGACGACGATGTCCAAGCACGTATAGGCGCGGCTTGGGAGAAATGGCGAGAGGTTACGGGCGTTGTATGCGACCGCAAAATGCCCCGAAGCTTAAGGGACAGATATATAAATGCATCATACGTCCTGTCCTCCTGTACGGCGGCGAGTGTTGGCCAGCACTAAGCAGACACACCCAGGAGCTTCGCGTCACGGAGATGAAGATGCTGGGGTGGATGAGCGGCGTAACGCGATCCGATCGCATACGCAACTCATTCATCCGAGGTAGTCTTGGTGTCCGTGACGTGTGGGAAAAATTGCAAGAGTGTCGTCTGCGATGGTATGGCCACATCATGCGCCGCCCTATGGAGTACGTTGGCCGGAGATGCATGAATATGGCTGTCCTTGGCGCTAGGTCTCGTGGTCGCCCTTGCATGCGCTGGCTGGACGTCGTCAAGTCCGACATGAGAGCCAATGGCCTTACTGTCAAGGATGTAGACGATCGAGCAAAATGGAGCAAGCTAAGCCGGAAGGCGGACCCTGGCAAAAGCCGGGACTAACGCCAAGTTGAAGAAGAAGAAGAAGACAGGCGCCATCTATATTAATATTATAAAGCTGAAGAGTTTGTTTTTTTGAACGCGCTAATCTCAGGAACTACTGGTCCGATTTCAAAAATTCTTTAGATAGCCCATTTATCGAGGAAGGCTATACTTAGGTTATACGTGATGATATTCACGCTAAGACTTCCACGCGAACGAAGTCGCGGGCGGAAGCTAGTATTATGATATTATTGTAATAAGTATCAAGAAGCAAACGGTGCTTCTTTAACGTTTGAATCCCCGACCGGTCCTATGAGACCGCGCTGTCATTGTCTTACTATTGTGTCTCGTTTCGCGGGTATGTGATAGGTTAATAGTACTTTGGATAGGTTGTTTCACAATAATTTGATACTTTCCTTAATTTAATTTAATTTCATGACAATGCAGAAAGGCTTCGGACTACAAAAATAAGCAAAAAGTTAAAATTTCATAAAAAGCTACATATCATAAATATTTCGTTTTAGTAGCAGAAAGTTATCATGTACTTATAGATTTTACTGAAAACGAGGTGTTTCTTGGAGCGTAGGAGCTGTTTAACTAGAATGTTCTGAGTTTTCATTTATTATTTTATTCTTACCTCTTATTTCTATTATTTTAATTAACGATAGGTATCTTAATGCAGTGCATGTTTCAGCGTAATATTATAATACGTAGTTATCATGAAAAATAACCGTGTTAGGGCTAGATTGTAACAAAATAAATATTTATTTTATACCTAAATTAATTATATCTGTTATTTATTATACTCATTATTGCCAAGGGTGCAATGACATTGTGGAATAAATGAAATTGATCATAGAGAGGTTTCTATTAACGATATGAAGTTAAAAGAAAGACAGTAAAAAAAAGTACCTATGGTTTTTTTTCGGTAGGGTTATCATCAGAATGACTTCTCCCACTCTTGGGCGGAGCGGGAGGGCGTGTCAGACTTTTACTGACTAAACCCCTACCCCGTTCCTTCGTTGCCTTCGATCTAGGGGACACGGTGAAAACCTTTCGGATTTTCCGTGTTCCCCAAAGGCTTCGGCCTTACCAGGCCCCTACAGTTGGCTGACATATCCTTGAGTCGCGCGTGGAACAGAATGCCTATGGCTGGTTTCTGAATTGCTAATTTCGTGTAGGAGATGTCGGCAAAACGAATGGGTGAAGCCTACTGGGGCCATGGGTTTGCTTCTGAAAGGAAACCCGGGGCACAAAAATGCAAGACAAAAACGAACATTGAAGTGAGCTGTAGTCGGTTAAAGGTTGATATGTCGTCCCACTCCGCCCAAGAGAGGGAGAAGTGATTGATTGATTTTCCACCTAAAAAAACCTGGACTTTAACATAGTTAACCCGAGCCAGTAATACTCGAAGTCTTTGTTCAATCGGGTACATTGCTAAGTACCTTTTTTCTTATTAAATCACTCAAACATAATAATTGAAAGGAAACACTAAGGAAAAGATAGTTCATTGACATAAGAGCAATTACTGGCCATTTCAATAATTCCAGTCCCCAGAAATTGTATAGCTTAAAAAATATCAAAATATTTCTTTTTTTATTAGAAAATTTGCGTCTTATTTTGAGTAAGCCCACGCTATTCGAATAAGATTGATGAAATAAAAAAATAAAAAATAAGAAAAGTCTTAGAATTAATTTGAACGAATAGGATTTGGCAAATACAGGAAATTAAGAATATTTAAGTTTTGGCACCACTTATAATGAAGTATTTTCTCAACTTAATTTTATAATCGCCAAAAATAAATTTTCAAAGATTTTTGGGCGTTTTTTGATTCGGTACGGAAGCCTTTGTGCACGAGTCCGACTCATACCTGCCGATTTTTAAAACCCTTGTAACTAACACTGTAATGTAATTAATAATGTTCTACAACTTTCACACAACGCCATCTAGTCCCAAGCTAAGCAGAGCTTGTGTTATGGGTACTAGACAACTGATAAACATACTTATATACTTCTATTATCTATAGTTATTATACAGTATTTTAGTCTGAAATCAATGTATTTTACTTTTTTTATTAACATCCCATCATCCTGATCTTTACCTCAAAAGCCCAGGCGCTATTTATTTTCCTTCTTAAAATGAATATATTAAAAGAGAAACGTAACATCGACTCGATTTTTTTTGGAAGATTTTTTTGCACTAAATAAATATTTATTTTCTAAAAATACATTTAATCTTCTCAATTTAGCTGGCAATCTGTCCAATTAATCTGATTGTGACTTCAATGTCTGCCCGTCACCCGTTCACAGATAGCGATGTAATATCCGACCAGCATTGAATTTGACAGACGATCTTATCATTTCTTCGTGAAAACACCTTCAGTGTAAGTCACATTGGTGATAGTGCAGCTTTTAAAATACTTTTTTTTATGTAACATAAACTAGAGCTTGACTGCGATTGCATCTGATGGTAAGCAGTGATGCAATCGTTGATGGTGAGGCGCGCTTCTTTATTAAGAGTCTATTCACTCTAGTCTTGAAAACACCCATATACAATCTGACGGGAAAACCACATTAGGTAAATTGACCTCTCTCTGAACTCACTAGTTAGAAGAAAAATCGTTATTTTTAAGTGCAAATCGTCCAAAGAGCGTGCCAGGCTATTACTGACTGAAACTCACTCATATCCATCATTGCCTTCATTCCAGGACTCCGGAACTCTCTTTCGCACAACCCATGACACCAGTTGTCTTCGACCCTACTGCCTTCAACCTTCATTCCAAAGATGTGTCTACAACTAACACATTTTTAAGTAAAACCGTATGTTTAAGGACAATTGGGGGGCTTTATGACCACACTTGGGGGAATATGATGTCCAACAATAGAAGTCTTTCAGCTGAACTGATGATGATGATTGCTGAAAAACAGTGGTGCCACACTGATAACGGGCTTGCGAGTCAAGTTTTGAGTTTAAGTCCAAGCAAGTACTTTAATCTTTTGCGTTTAAGTTATATGCACAACAAAGCTTAAGCTACTCGTACCATAAATTATATTATGCTTAAAAGTACAAATAAACTACACAAATAATGATATTTTAATTTAGAACATCATTAACATTTTATACCCAAAACCGTCCTTTACAATATAAATAGAGTTTGCGAGGCTAGGAATGCTCTCTCAAATCTTGAATGTTGCAATTTTGAGCGGCCTTCTAATGGAAAATGTTTCTGAATGCATTTCCAACGCTTTTATGGCAAATGAGTTATTTTCAGTTAGTTTGTCTCTGCAGAGAACGCTGGTAGACGATTTTGTCTCCAACATTTTGAACTGCAGATTAATCATGCTAATATTATAAAGGCAAAATTTTGTGTGTGTATATTTTTGAGAGCAGTAGTGGCCTTGTGATAATTAGGTATCCCGACTTACGAATTGTAGGTCGCAGTTTCTAACCTAGCCAGCCAAATTAGGTACTTGGTGTAATTTATTTCATCACCACTTTTCTCAAAACGGTGAAGTAAAACATCTTGTGGAAACCGACACGTCCTAGAACTAAATATGAAATTTGGCACACGGTTAGACCATATATTAGAATGGCACATGTAATACTTTTTACTCCAGGAATATAAATTGTCTCGCTACATGCGTATGAACCCGCTTGCAGAGGCTAGTGTTTATAGTTAATCTGTCGACGGTCTTCTTACGTTTAAAATATGGCTGCCATCCCACAGCTATTCAATATATTCCAGCGTTAACTAAACTGTACTAGTCATTGGACTCGTATGAACAAATCACAGAGTACTTAGGCACGTCTACAGTTCCTAAGCTATAAATTTGTTTCTATGATATTATATAAAAAATAGTGTACCCGTTGCACCAGCAGTGAACTTATTTTGGCTGAAATAATGATGATGATTATTATCCTGTATAATAATCATCATCATTATTGATATTATGATAGTTGCGTTACCGGTCTGTCGCTCAATGAGCATACAAAAAAGTTAAGTTCAAAAGGAACTATAGTTCGTTCGCGTTAAGAATGCAGTGATTTATCAGTGCAACTGCAAGATAAAGATGTATTTACAGTGGTGTTAAATTCAAACAAATTATATTTTAAAAGATAAAGTTTAATTAATTTATAAAAAATACACTTAAACAGCTTTAATTGGTTATGGGGCGGCGCTAGGCCGACGAACAATGATGAATTTAATGCAATCTTAACGCGAACGAATTATAAGTAGTTTGGTTTATTGTTAAGTAAATCACCAAGTCAAGATTCTATTCCAGCACGGCATAGCCACATCAACATTATTTATTTCTAATGGCGCGATCTCCAGAAAAGGTGCTGTATCCCTAATGTAAAGTAATCCAATATTTAAAAGCGGGAGAGTATCTATCTGTGCTCGTATGTGCCGGAACAATACCATTCGTATTACTCAACTACCGATACCGAATAGGATATGCTTTTAAGGATATTCTGGGTTCTCTTTTCTAGTAGCGTAATTTTTGCATTGAATTGTAAAGTTTTATGTATTGTATTCGTATTCCATACTGGTATGCAAGTAGTATAAAGTTATGCAATATATTATTCAGGAACATTTAAAAGATATCTTTCTTGCTTTACTTAAAATATTAGGCATTAATATCGAGGTGAGCGGTGGGCCAGTAAAACACAAGGTTGTTGCCCTGAAACCGCATGACGGGGTCGCGGCAGACCACGAAGGAGATGGCGGCACGACTTGGATGTCTTCCTTGAGAATTGGCAAGTAGCTCAAAGCCGGGAACGATGGAAGGAATGGAGGGAAGCCTTTGCCCAGCAGTGGGACAGCATAGGCTAGATATAATAATATAATATAATAATATCGAGGTATCAGAATTCTCCGCGCCATTAGAAGACCGATTCTTTTCTGGCCCGGTTCCGATACCCTAAGCTGTGACTAGAGAGTCACGCAATAAAGTTATTACTTTATTGAGTGGATTATTAGCGGCTTGTCACTGCGGCTAATCCCCACTACTTTATCGTTATATTCACGTAAATTGTATGAGCATTAGTAATAGAGGAAACGACCAGGAAAAGTTTCTTAAAAGCTACTTTACGGATAAAGTGAAACTATCGCAATTGAAAATGAGACAATTTATATAAACTAGAAACTAAGAAAAATCTGTATTAATATTATAAAGAGGAAAGCTTAGATTTTTTTTCTATGTTACGATTTAACTAAAAACTACTCGATCGATTTTTTCAATATTAGAAAACTACATCTTTACTATTCTATCAATATTCTATGTATTTTCTACTTTCATGCGGGCGAAGCCGCTAGCTAAAGCTAGTAAATAATATTCTAAGTCGGATTCATTCAGTTTCGGCTGAAAATAGTTTATCTATCGGACACTACTCAATACCTCAAAATATTTTTTCCTCTCTAACGATCCTATTATGTAATGTCCTCCAATTCTGAGGCAGAAGAGTGGCGCCTAGCAGCGTCCTTCGACAGCCCTTTGCGAAGCCCACGCTAACGACACTGATAGCTATTAGCTTAGGCCCAAGATAATATCTTTATACACATTGTGTTATGTCTTTGTGAGTAAAAACATCGTTTATGTTGACATTTCTGTTGGGAAGAGAGATTTCTTAACTATTTTTGTGTTTGTTGTTACCTTGTAATAAACAGTACTATTCCTTATATTTTCGCATTAGAAATCATCAAATAACCCCACCCGCTGTGGATCCCGAAAGGGAGAGTCAGACTTTTACTGATTAAGGCCGACTGTCCACGGATGCGTAGTTTCATAGATGCATATTCGTCATTATTCGCTTGGTGTATGCCTGTTTACAGCTTACATACAAAACTATAAAACTCTGTTGATGAAACGGCATGAAGGTTTCATTCCAACGTGGTTGACACAGAGTACTTTATAATTGATGGTTGAGCTACATCTAGTGGCTCCGCACCGTAGAGCGTGTTGCTGCTCACCTCGTCAATTCCTGCGCATGCGATGGCACTGTCAGGTGACAGAAATGCTTAGGGATGTGCGATTCCATGCCGACAGATGTAGTTAGGTACATCTACTAATACCCCTGCTTTTTAGTAGTCCGTTATGTTCTAGGCCCGCAGTAATTCTTTCGAATCGTTTTACACCCCTGGCAGGCAAAAGAAGGGTAATAATTATGGCAATACTAGCTTCCGCCGGCGGCTTCGCCCGTTGTGTGATGTGTATCAACACATCACACAACGGGCGTTGCAAGTAAGCAACCTATACCAAAAATAACAAAATCGAAGAATAAATAAGATTACGTTTCATTTTTTTCCTGTTGACCGGGATAAAAAGTAGCTTATATGTTAATCCAGGGTATAAACTATCTACATACCAAATTTCAACCGAATCGGTCCAGCCGTTTCTCCGTGAAAGAGTAACGAACATCCACACATCCATTCTCACAAACTTTCACATTTATATATTACTAGCTTTCGCCCGCGGCTTCACCCGCGTGGTGTGTTGCTAAAAAGCAGCCTATAACAAAATTGAAGAATAAATAAGATTAAGTTTCATTTTTTTTCCTTTTGACCGGGATAAAAAGTATCCTATATGTTAATCCAGGGTATAACCTATCTACGTACCAAATTTCAACCAAATCGGTCCAGCCGTTTTTGCGTGAAAGAGTAAAAAACATACATCCATCCTCACAAACTTTCGCATTTATTATATTAGTAGGAAGTAGGATTAGTAGGATTGACATTATACGAGTGACAGGGACTTACACCGTTTCGCTAGACAAGGAGACTGCAGCATAGTTTCCATTAGTGCAGAAAGAATTAAATAAAAATGCAAATAATTAAATCTGAATCAAATCAAAATTCTTAATCCCAAAGAAGTTAGCAAAACAAATACTAAAAGCATGTTTAAAACATGAAGTCAAGATGTCGAGAAACGCGAGAAAACAATTAAGTTGAAAAGTTCTTTTAATAAGTCCTTCTAGTTTTAGTTTGTTTTATTTTTATTAAAACAGCTGCTGACATCTCGCCTATGGATAGGGTTGGCGATGTTCGAATTCCTTTACTAACCAAATATAATCATCATCTGCCTAGCCTTTTCCCAACTATATTGGGGTCGGCTTCCAGTCAAGCTGGATTTAGCTGAAAACCAGTATTTTACGAGGAGCGGCTGCCTACCAGACCTCCACAACCCATTAACTGGGGTAACACGGTACTTCATGGTAAGACTGGAGTCAGATTTACTGGCTTCCGACTATCCGTAACGACTGCCAAAGATCTACGAATGACAGCCGGGACCTACGACTTAACGTGTTTTCCGAGGCATGGAGGAACTCGTTATGTTAAGATGGTCACCCATCCACAGCCCAACCTTGGCAACCATTGCTTAACCCTGAAGATCGACCCGTGCGGCTGTTATTATCTAGCCACGAGCTCCTCAAAATATAATACGAGTACTTACATACTACATTTTAAAATTAGTTAAACTAAGTGTGATAGTAAAATTCTCTTTGAGGAGTGGCTGGAGACCCCTTACGATGTACTTATGTTCCGGATTCCGGATAATGCAGGTCCTCTCAGATAAGGTATCTATAGGTGTGCACATCATTTAAGCGAAAGAAACGCCCGGGTGTCACCAGTACATGCACCGCTCGGATTACACGGTGGAGCATACGGCAGAGATAGGTCCAGATTGGTCGGAGCATTCCGGTATCTTCGTGTAGGATATCGGCAGCGGTGACCTTTCGCGCCAGCCTATGGTCCAGGGTATGGTCCAGAGCGAGAGGATATGGGCAGGGCAGCAATCGCCACTTTCTGCAAAGCAGTAATGTTAGAGTAGGAGGCATGCGATAGGGTAGACATCTTCACGCTCCTGTACAAGTATTAAGGATTTAACTCGCCTCTCCAAAATCCAGCTCCAAAACTGACTAGGGAACATGGAAAGTCCGAAAGGTTGTCACCGTGTCCCCCAGATCGAAGGCAACGAAAGAACGGGGTAGGGGTTTAGTCAGTAAGAGTCGGACACACCCTCCCGCTCCGCCCTAGAGTGAGAGAAGTCATTCTGATGATTTCCCTACCATAAAAAAAGCTCCAAAACCTGACAGCCCTGGTAAAGAAAGTTTTAGTTCGATTAAAATGCAAATAGAGCGGTAAACACGGCGAGCGCCGCGACGCCGCCGCCCGCCGCGGCGCCGGCCTGCAAATAATAAAAGTATATCATTAATTTTAATTCAGGCTTGATGAGGGTATGTGTGAGTAGGATTAAGCTGTTTAAAGATGACTGTGTTTGTAACACTTTAAATGTACCTAGCAAACTGGCTTGCTATCCTTAACGAATTTTTTTTTGGGTGGGGCATCATCATTTCTCTCACTCGAGGGTAGAGCGGAAGAGTATCAAACTTTTACAACTCAAACCGCACCTATGTGAACAAAGTAGCATTCCATCTATTTTTTGAGGTGGAACATCATCCAATGCCTTCTCCCGCTCTAAAATAGAGCGGTGAGGGGTGTCAGACTTTTACTGACTAACGGCCGAAACCAATAACCTATCGGTCTCCAGTTTTGGCATACTGGAGAATGTAAAACCATTAGATTTCTGTGTAGTAAAACAAATGATACAATACAAAAATTATCATGTTTTTTGTTGTTTCATTTGTTTTTCTATCTCCGATATGTAACAGATAGATTATTTGGTTTCGGCTGTAAAACGACACCTACTCGTATGTCCCTTTAAGTGCTGTTTGTGTCCTAGGGCCACGAGTTTCTTTTTCAGAAGTGTTCTTGGGTCCTAGCAAGCATCAGTCTTATTATGTTCCTACTAGAACTCAAGGCTTCTCTTTGGGAAAGAAAAATGGGCTGTAATCCACTACCCGGGATTATTGGGAGATGGTTTAGAGGTACGCGCAACAGGGTGTAAAGTCCTGCCTAAAAAAACCTCCTTGCATGGGGTGTTAACTTACTATATTATTTATCACGTACACTGAACATATGCATTTAAAAATAGACGGAAACAGATTTTTTTTTAATATGTTATGGGCGAAAAATGCCAAACATGTTTTATATGGGATAAGGGCAGGAAGAAGAAGAAAAAGATGAGTGAAAAATCCCTCTCACCAACCCCTCCTTCGGATTTCGTGACATGGGTGGACGACTGGGTGGACACCAGGGTAGTGCGTCCACCCTAAACACGTGGCATTCAAAATTTGTGTAAGGGTAACTATAGATTATATAGTTACACACTTCTGTGAGTATCCTCCTATCAACCCTCCTTGAATTTTGTGGAGTACGCTGGCTTCTACCCTAAACACGTGGCATTCAAAATTTCAGTAAGGGTAACTATAAATTAATTATATAGTTACACACTTCTGTGAGTACACTTAAGATCCGTCATAACTCCAAACTTTCTCCAAAATACTGGGAAGGCTTTGTTAATGCAGGACTGGAGTTTCATAGAGTTATTGTTGGAATCACGCTAAAGTTACCAAGACACCAACTTACCGCTTTGAAGCCTCACTCGGTACTAAATTATGTACGAATGTTAGCTTAAGGCGAAACGAAGTTAAGGCGAATATGGTTTTGTGTGTAGAGTTAGCCATTTATTTTATTAGCTCTTGATAGAAAAATAGGTACTTAGTTATAAGTTTGTTGATATATCTGTGGCAGCGTAGCTCTTAAACGGGTGAACCGATTTAGATACGGTCTTTTTTTAAACTTGAAAGTAGGTTTTCTAGTGATGGATCTTAGCTATTTTAAATTTAAATCGGTTCAGACATTTGCATTGGAATAAAAAACTGATTGTTTGCATATTTAGCTAAGATGAGTATCAGATGAAAGATTAAATTATAAGATGGATGTAGATTGTATATTACAAAATTGTAGATTGAGGGTTTTTAAATGTTTAATTTCTTAATATTGATTTTTATTTGTGTAAATCTTGTTGTAATTGAAAGATTCGATAACTATATTTAAATGACAGGTGGTTCGTTGACGGTGCCGTGGGTCATTATAAGCGGAGTCATAATAAACGGATTCTACTGTACTTTTCAACACGACAGATTAATTTCTTGAAAAGAAAACAGTGTCCTGACACCATCGTCTAAAGTCAAAAAGAAAATAAACCTTTTCTAACAAAAAACCTTTTTGTTTCAGCCGAGAATCAGGCGGCCAGCTGCCTCGCTCAGCCAGCATCGACTCGATGGTGGAGGCAGCCATCTGCGCGCGCCACTCCGAGCCCAGCCAGCCGACGACGCTGCAGCTGCCGAGAGCTGACCGCGCCTTCAGCCTCGCGTCGCCAGTCGTCGGCAGGAGGGCCAAGACGCAGAGGGGACAAGCTGGTAAGTTGGAGCGATTTTAAGAGGATGGAAGAGGGTAAATATTTTCTTTTCACCCGACTGCCAAGAAGGGCTATGTTCTTTGCGCGTATCTTGTTGCATATCAATATATTTCCGATTTTCAGGTTGCTAATTTTACAGAATGTATTTTCTTTGTGTTTTGCATTTGTTTCCACAGATTTTCTTTCTTTTCTTTGTTTTTTTTTACAGCAACGCTTGTTTGTTACTACAACTATTGTTGACACTACATAATTACTTACAATTTCTTACAAAAACATGCTCCAAATACGTTTTAAATAGTCTAACCATTACTTGAAGGCTTAATGAATACTAAAATATTATGTAGGGGGTCTGCTTTTAGAAGGGGGTTACCCCCAATAAAAAGTAAATTCATAGAAGAGAGAATACCCCTGATTCACTGATTGTTTTTTCCTATCTCGAACAAGACACAAGACTATTAAAACAATCCCGGGAGTAACTAAATTGACTTTGGGTAATTTTTAACTTGTACGCGGGTGAAACCACTAGCAGAAGATAGTTTAAATTAAGTTGATTTAACACACCAACTTTTACAACGCACGCAAGTATTAATAAAACAGTATGAAACAGTTTATGAAGTTTATTTGAGCTGGCCTTCACGCTTCGCACAACAAATTACCTCTCTAACAGGTCAGGGAGGTGGAAAAGTCAAAGTAATGTTCGTCAAAATTACATCATTTGAGCATACCGTAGAAGTAATTTGCGGCAACGTTTTTCTTTAAATAAAATAGTAAACACACTAATATTATAAAGGCATAAGTTTCAAAGCGTGTGTGTAGTGTGTAGGTGTCTTCAAGGCTACAGTGAATAGGCTCTTAATAAACTAGTGCGCTTCACCATCGACGATTGCACCACTACTTTCCATTAAGTGGGATCGCAGTCAAGTTAAAGTTTATAACAATAAAAAAGGTATGTTTGTTACTTCGTCGCGCTTGAACGGTTGAACAGATTTGAATGAAATCACGAAATTTAACTCCACACGTAAACCATGTCTTGCAAAAGCACAAGTGAAATGGTTTTTTATACCGTAAATATTTTCCTTGGGAAAATTTTAAAAGCGAAGCAGTTAGTTAAATATACTCGTAGTTATACGGCCAGGCCTACCAATTAACTCTGTGAGGGATGCGAGATTGTTCCAAAGAGTTACTGTGGCCCTCGCAAAGGGTAACTGAAGGTACACTGTGGTCAGTTTAATTCTGAGAAGTCATTTGATGCGCTTATGAGCAAGTCACCAGATTCTCAACTCACCAGATTCTCAACTAACCAGATTCGCAACTTACCAGATTCGCAACTCACCAGATGTACAATGAAACACAAAATCACAAAAAGTAACAGTATGAGCAAATGTTTTATTTACCAAAACAAAAACGAAAAAAAATTCTTGATATACACTGACCTTCACTTAAGTCACAAAAAATAACGGAATGTGTGCAGGTATATACATTATTTACATAAAAAAAGTAAAAAATAAAATATTGAATTCTTCACTTAGTAATCGGGGTGTTTCTAAACTATTAAAATCTGAGTATTGAAATTTAAAAAAATGCGACCGATGGTAAGTAGAGATTATATTTGCCGCAGCCGGCAAATTGTTCCAGTCCTTTGATATACGCAGTATAAACGAAGAGGCAAAATGCTTAATCTGAACCGTAGAGGTGTTAACAATGTAAGGGTAGATAATCGCCGCGCGCCGCATCGATTCGCGGTTGTCCGATGATAGAAAGGTGATGGCAAAGTCTGGATATGTAATTCCTGCGCACACTCTCCAAAATGCATCCTATAGAATGCTGAAAAACTGGCTAGCCTTCTATCATATACCCGCGAACGAGACACAATAGTAAAGCAATAACAGCGCGGTCTCATAGGACCGGTTGGGGATTCAAACATTAAACGTCTATGCTCCAAGTTATGTAGACTGATATTAACCAAATTTGAATCACCAATTAGCCTCCTCGCATGCCTTCCCACCGAGTCCAGCTACTAGATGGCATTTAGCAGTACCAGTCACTTTTGGGCTTTATGTGGCTACAGTACTTCACACACGATCGAGCCTGTGCTTAGTACAACATCTTTGCACTTTATTACCGTTACTGCCTACCACCCATAATAATTCCTGACGCATATCTGGGCATTCAAATAGCACCACAAAATCAGTCCTTTGCGAAATTTAGGATCACATGCTTCTTAACCAAAATAAAAGTCAATTTTAAAATCAGAATAAAGAATATTGACAGGGTTTGGACCAAGTGCTGCCCAGAATGGACACCTAGTGCATTTTGTTCCTTGTTGTCAATACTAATCAGTAAACCGAAGCGCTTTGAAATCTGCTCCAAGAGTCAAGAGAAAAAAAGGTTTTCCAACCTAACCTAACCTAACTTACAAATCTTTTTAAGGAAGTTTAACAAAGTGCGGCCCAGAATGACCACCTAGTGCATTTTGTTCCTCAGGCAAATACTAATCATTAAACCGAAGCGCTTCAAAATCAGCTCCTGGAGTCAAGAAAAAAAAGTGTTTTTCTAACCTAGCCTAACCTAAGTTAAAAATCTTTGTGTGGAAGTTTGACCAAAAGCTGGCCAGAATGAACACTTAGTGCATTTTGTTTTTGAAGCGCTTCGGTTCACTGATTAGTATTGGCCTGAGAAACAAAATGCACTAAGTGTTCATTCTGGGCAGCGCTTGATCAAACTTCCACACAAAGATTTTTAACTTAGGTTAGGTTAGAAAAACACTTTTTTTTCTTGACTCCAGGAGCCGTTTTTGATGCGCTTCAGTTTAATGATTAGTATTGGCCTGAGGAACAAAATGCACTAGGTCTTTAGTCTGGGCAGCGCTTGGTCAAACTTCCTTAAAACGATTTCTAACTTAGGTTAGGTTAGGTTAGAAAAACACTTTTTTTTCTTGACTCCAGGAGCCGATTTTAAAGCGCTTCGGTTTAATGATTAGTATTTGCCTGAGGAACAAAATGCACTAGGTTTTCATTCTGGGCAGCACTTGGTCCAACTTCCATACAAGGATTGGCAATATCCTTTATCGCAAATATCGCTATTTTTTTGTTCAGTTTCAGTGAAATAAAATGCAGAAAATGCAATGCCAGTGTCACAATACTTCATAATAAAATATAATATAATACAAAATAAAATATAGGAAAAAGTTCACGAAATAAGTTTGTCTATCCGCAATTTAATCCGACCTCTTATGCATTTGAATCGACTTTTTTATGTCACGACGATCTGTTTACCTATGTGTAAAATTGTGTAGGAGGTAGGTTCATATTTAATTAAATATTTATAAGATTTATGTGTATGATAGTACTTTATCTGATGAGCTGCGAATCTGGTGAATTGCGAATCTGGTTAGTTGAGAATCTGGTGAGTTGAGAAACTGGTGACCTGCTCATAAGCGATTTGATGAGTTCCTTCGTAAAAAAGGTCTACCAATTAAGGTACGAGTAGGTATGGAGCTAATGGACGTGTAATGGACTAACCGTCAAAAATAAGAATTCATTCCTTTTTTCGTTGTTTTTTACCGAATCCCGAAAATAATAATAACTATATTGTATTATTTTTGCCTTGATTCATTATTTGGCCAAAAATATGTAGTTAAAGCTTAAACAAAATAAACGTCCTTCTTTCGTCTTCTTAAGTTACTCTCATTTCCATTCCAATAAATACATCGTTCTGGGGCCATAGATCGGTTTTCTGAAAGGTAAGCTCGGTGTCCCCAGATTGAAGGCAAAGAAGGAACGGGATGGGGTTTAGTCAGTAAATGTCTGACACGTCCTCCCACTCCGCCCAACAGCGGGAAAAGTCATTCTGATGATTCCCCACTTGAAAAAAAAACAGGGCAAGTGCGAGTCGGACTCGCGCACTGAGGGTTCCGTACCAACTGACCTATGAAAACAGTTCATTCTCGAATCGAGTCTTGAAGACTTTTCCTTTTTTTTTCTGGTGACGTGACTAAAAATTTTCAGTTTTCAGACTTTTCCCTATGTTAGTGCTATAATACCTAGCTTCGTGCCAAATTTCAAGATTCTAGGTCGACTGGAAGTACCCTTTAGGTTTTGATTCCCTTACGAGTACTTGCGAGTTTCAAAATATGCAGCTTAAATTACTGTTTCTTTTGATTGCGTTGATTTGTTTTATTTTTGTTTGATTTTGTTACAGCTTAAAGGTATTATAGACCTGAGTATTTGGTATGAATTTCAATTTAATACCTCTACGCGTTTATGAGGAAATGGGTAGTAAGTTTAAAATTACTAAAAAAAAATATATTATGTGATGTAACTAAAAATTTATGGTTTTCGTAATTTTTCCTTTATCTATGCTATAAGACGTTACTTCGTACCAAATTTCAAGATTCTGAGTTCACGGGAAGCACCCTGTAGGTTTTGATTCCCTTGCAAGTGTCGAAAATTTGCGGCATAAACGGCTGTATCTTTTGATTGCGTTGGCTTAGAAGTTTGATTTTTTCACAGCTTCAAGGGACAGTAGACTTGAGTAATTGATATACATTTCAGCTTCATACCTCCACGCGTTCCTGAGAAAAAGGGTCTTGACAGACGGACGGACAGACGGACAACAAAGTCATCCTATAAGGGTTCCGTTTTTTCCTTTTGAGGTACGGAACCCTAAAAAACACCTATAAATACATTGCTGTCTTTACTAATCTATAAATCCATGAACAGGCTTACACCGATGACATGCTTTAACGTTTGAATCCCCAACCGGTCCTATGAGACCGCGCTGTTATTGTTTTACTATTGTGTCTCGTTTCGCGGGTATCTGAGTAATTAAAAACTACAGTCATCATCATCTACCTAGCCATTTCCCAACTATATTGAGGTCGGCTTCAAAAACTACAGTAAAACTTAAAAATAAACTCAACACAAGCGATTTAAATTACTCGCCGACTCCCATAATGTCATTGACAAGAAAACCCCGAGAAAGTTGTGATAGCTAAGAATTTAGCTTTGCGGTCGCAAAGTTAGCAAGCCAAGCACATGTCGAGGTAACATGGAACACTCCAACTTAAAACTTAAAGTTGTGCAGCCGCCAACTAGTTTTACAGCATCATAAATATTCTTTGAGAAGACTGCAAAAGCTTATGTAGTGGGTACTTCGAGTTTTGATTTTCACTTAGTATGGCGTACTTGAAAAGAATTATATTTCAAGTACTTTATAGTATGTATCTTTTAAGCTTGCAGAAGTGATGATAGGTTACGAAAGCTGCGCTGACGTTCAATGTCGAGGGAAGGTATGTGGAACACAATGTAAAGTCCCACAAACCTACATTTAAAAGGAGAGGATACTCCGACCAGACGGGTCTGGTTTGAGCCCAAGAGGTGATTTCGGGCTGTTCTATATGTTATATCTTAAGAGTTACTCATTCTCCTTTAAAACACTGATTACTTCTTTTTTGTTGTAGGAATAGTTTACATTTATTGGTATTTCCAAGAAAAGTAAGATTTATTGTTTCTGTTCTAAGGCGTAGGAAGAATTGAAAACAAATAAAATACTTTACAGATAGGTTATCGGTACATATTTGTAGCTAAAAGAGAATGTACAGACGTATATGGCATCACTTACGAGTATATTAGGTCGTAAAAGCCGATAGTCGTAAAACCCTATAATACCACTCGGATAAATTCAGCTGTCACTTTTGCTAATGTTAAAAATGATGTTATACTCGTACTATATAGAAAAGGAAGAAAACATGTTTATTCTGACCGAATAGATAAAATAAGCTGTCGAGCCATGTGTGGACCGGGCATAACTATGTAGTACCATAGACTGAACCACAGATGTCTAGGTTGTCTATAGAATAAACTTGATTGTACACCAAAAAGTAACAGTGTCTATGGTAGATTGTATTTATTATGTTTTAGTAAACCTAGAATTGGAGGAGCTCGTGGCTAGATAATAACAGCCGCACAGGTCGATCTTCAAGGTTAAGCAACGCTTGCCTAGGTTGGTCTGTGGATGGGTGACCATCTTAACATAACGTGTTTCCTCCGTGCCTCGGAAAGCACGTTAAGCCGTTGGTCCCGGCTGTCATTTGGAGATCTTTGGCAGTCGTTACGGATAGTCAGAAGCCAGTAAATCTGACTCGTCTTGCCATGAAGTACCGTGTTACCCCAGTTAATGGGTTGTGGAGGTCTGGTAGGCAGCCGCTCCTCGTAAAATACTGGTATTCAGCTAAATCTGGCTTGACTGGAAGCCGACCCCAATATAGTTGGGAAAAGGCTAGGCAGATGATGATGAGTAAACCTAGAATTCGGCGAATATAGTGTCCCAGTATAAATTGTGTACGTGTACCTATTGGCTTTAATAGAGGCAATAAGAATAGTGCCATTGGACAATCTATAAGTAGGTATAGAAAATTTATTACTTTAAAATATTATTACAAATCAGGGCCCATCCTTTGAATGTACTCTAAGGTAATAAAAACAAACTTTTGCTTACGTTAAAATAATTATTGGTTTTGTACTTTCTTCTATAAAGAGATCTACACTTTGAAAAATGCAATTAGCTTTATTTCTATTACAGATCGACATCTTTACAGTTAAAAAGACCATAGAATTGAATAGAATTTATATATTAATTTACTTGAAACGATGTAATTAGGCAATTTGTAGCAACAACTAAAACTTTTTTATTGATATAAGCACGGGTTTATTTTCTGACTCTATTGACTGCGATCCCACCTGATGGTAAGCAGTGATGTAATCGTTGATGGTGAAACGCACTAGCTTATCAAGACCCTATAATTCACTATATCCTTGAAGATGAACATAACAATGAGTTACATTGGTACGTTTCAGTATTTGAGGTAGATTCGTAAGGGCATCAGAAGGATGAGTGTCTACATCAATGGGTTCAGTATAAGTGCCGCTGTGGTCAGCATTCCGTCTGCCACGCTCGGTATGGTAAACCTCTTCCGGGCCGCTCATTACAAGGGTTGAAGGGACAAATGCTTTACCGTCAAGATATTGTAACTAATATACCGGCTTTGGTAAATGTAAACTATCGGTTTATGTTGGCCTGCTAAGAATGTAGGGTAACATAGGGCCTGTTTTGGAAACTGCAAAGATATAAAGATATTCAACGAAAATTGCATCTCTAAAAAATATTTATTATTTATTATCGGCCTTATAATATTCCCACTGCTGTGACTCAGGCCTCCTCTCTAGGAGAGGGAATGGGCCATAATCCAACGCGCGGGCCCAGTGCGGATGTAGTACTGCACAATTTCAGAGAAGAAATAAGCAAGAAAGGAAACACGTTATTTTTAAACCTTACGATCTGATAATCTTGCAAAATCTCCCCCAAAATCACAAACAGTAACACAAGTGACAGAGAAAGATCTCTATATTTAGATAACACGGCGTATATTTTGGTTGAAGTATGTGAGAATAAGGGAGCACTCAGAATTCTTGTTACGTCACACGCGCACACCGCATGGGGAATAATGACGAGCATGTTTAGGGGGGAAGATGGTAACGGTACATGGGGCGAATTGGCACGCAGGGGGTAAATAGAGACATGACTTTGATTTGAAGTTTTCACTTAAAAAATATCATTGATAATCATCATCATCTTCCAAGCCTTTTCCCAACTATATTGGGGTCAGCTTCCAGTCAAGCCGGATTTAGCTGAATACCAGTATTTTATGAGGTGCGGGTTGCCTACCAGATCTCCACAACCCATTAACTGGGGTAACACGGTACTTCATGGCAAGACTAGAGTCAGATTTATTGGCTTCTGACTATCCGTAACGACTGCCAAAGATGACAGCAATTCGAAGACATGTGACATCCACCAATCCGCACTGGGCCCGCGTGGTGGATTATAGCCTATTCCCTCGACTAGAGAAGAGGCCTGAGTCCCAACAGTGGAAACATTACAAGGCCGATAATGCTAAAATGGTAAAAACTTCTGGGTATGAAAACACTAACTAGTTCATAAATTATACCTAACTTTAAAATATTATATCTACGTACCTTTTCCAATCATTTAAAAATCACTAATGATTATTAGAAAAAATAACTACTGACTTTCTTACTTAAATATCTGGAAACGAATATAGGGTGGGATTAATTGTAACTTTCAACCCTTATTGCAACCCTACCTTACTGATACAAAATGGAATTGCAAATCTTTTTCCTCAGTTAACCAGAGACCACAACCTTTTTTTTTTAAATCCCCCTGCGTCCCCAGAGTATCAACGTTCGCGATGCTCGTAAATTGAAATTTCCAATTGGAATACGCTTGTAACAGTTTACGGTTTGATTCGCACCGATTTTTGTCTCGGTGGAGCAAAAACCCTATTCGCCTGTGAGTCGTATTGTTTAGTCTGATTTTTATTTATTTTATGATTTATCTGACTTTGCAAAGATTAGGTGAGCTTTTCAAGATTTTTTTTTTGTATTTATTAACGCCCGTTTTCAATAAGCTATCTATCTACAGTTGCAGCTACTAAAGATAAACAAATCTCTCCTTTTGCCTTTACTTGCTTTTCTATAACCTACCGACGAATAGTATTTCCTACCAAAAGTTGTGGATTGATAGATAGAATCTTACTATTTATCGGGGATAGCTATCTATCTATGAACTGCGGTAGGTTATTGAAAACGGGCGTAAGAAAGTCTAGCTCTTGTTTCCTTGTAATTTGTACTTGTAATAAAGTCTTCGTTATAGTCAATCTGCGAGATCGTATAAACGTGTTACAACAGCTTTGGAACGCACCGGGCAATTAAAGTCCAATTTTCTGCGGCGTTCTAAGGCAGTGCTTTCAGAACACTGGCGGTTTTAAGCCAGTAAAAGTCTGACATTCCCTCTTACGGAGAAGAGACTGGGAGAAGTTATTTGATGATTTTCCAACAAAAAAAATGATAATGCCAATATGTCTTGTGTCCATATGAGACATTTTCCACATAGAGATTGTTACGTATCTTCTAACCTGATCCTGAAGTCCTGTGTTCTGTACTAGAAGACGCAGTGTTGGAAGAACAACCTCCACCCACAAGACAAACCAATGACTTGGAGACGGTCGCGGGAATCCGATAGATACGAAACGTACGTTTTTTAACTATTCATTGTGATGACACTTCACACTTGGGAGAGGTCGATGTCCTACAGTGAACGAGTTTAAGCTGAAATGATGATGATTATCAAGGCTAATTTTCTTTAAATATCGCATTTTTGACCTCGTATAAACCAGCTCGCAATATAGCTAGAACACAATTTAATTTCCTTCCTTTTAAGTCCTCGAACGAAAGCATAAACTAAATTGCCGGATTAATATTTTTTTACGGCAACAGAAAATATAAAACGCTACTAGAACGGGTCGAGTCGCCTTTGATATGATAATGAGGTTGCGGCTGCACTGGACGCCAGTCACTGGCGCTAGTGAGGTGGGTCATATTAAACGAGCGATAGAAATATTAAATATGAACGATTTTAAGTCGAGTTTAGTGATTTAGAAGATGTTGATTGATTTAGGATGAATGTTAACAGGGCTTCAAGGTTAAGGGATTGAATATAGTGCAGGATCAAATAAGGAAGTTTTTAGAACATAGTAAATACTAAGTAACTACACTAGCGCTACTGCATAGCATGACATGCTCGGTGCAACTAAATATTGTTCGGGCAACTATAATTGCCGGAGGCCTATGTCCAGCTGTGGACGTCTTTCGGCTAATATGGTGAAGTTTTGTTACCTACTATTTTGTGTTTTGTAAACTTATCTTCATTTATCTATAATTATCAACGTACATCCGAAATTACTGGGTCGTAAAATTTTGCACAACGTTTCCTTTTCTGGAAAGAAATTATATTATATTATTTTAGGCGAACATTAAGAGAGATTTTTCCAAAAGTCACCCCGCTAAGGGTATGAAATGGGGTTCAAAGTTAGTATAGAGAATGGTGCAGCCGCTGACAGAAGCTAGTCGAAACCACGACTAAACAAACCTATATACCAATCAACCAATTGCAACCATATAAAAAATAAACAGCAAACTAAAACAAACAAAACACACAATATCTCATCTCATCCCTACAAAAAGATAGGAAAGTATCTCGCTGCTTTGTTTTTCCCTCGTTACGGTGGCTCAGCCGCCATCTTAGCAGAATTATGTAGGGGTAGAATGACCCTTGAGTATACACCCCTAATCAATTGCCGTAAGTGGCTTCCCACAACGGATTCGGTCTTTAACCCTTATGAAAAAGGTTTTTGTTTGTGCCCTATTGAACTCGTAAATTGGTTTTTAAGTGATTTGGATTTAAAAAATCTGAGCTTTCCGGAGTAAATTAAGACAACCATCGTCGTTAACTTTTCTCGAGATTAAAATGGAATTATGGTTCGTTTTAGCAATGCCTGATATTTTTATGTCTTCGTGATTTTGCAGAAATTACTGAAAAAGATGATGTAAATTAGCCATAGACAAATGTAGATTAGCTAAAATGATCAACTCACTCCTTATAAACAGCAAACGCTTTTATAATAAATAGTAAAAGCGGTTACAGAACTTAGCAAGAAAGTTTCAAAACTCACGTCTAACTTGTTCTTATAAAAAGCATATTTATAAGATTAAAGACTACGTTGAAGACAAGTTTGTTTAGGAATTACTCTTTTTGTACATGTGGTTTCCCTAGTAGCTTATTAATTGCACTGCCTATAAACAAATATGTTTTGTTTTTTGTCTTCTGCAATGATTTTACATGATTTATTGTCAACTTCAATAGTGACTTTTGTAGATATGATGACGATGATGTATTATTATATTATTTGTTTTGTTCCTTATTGTTTATAAAAGCAGCTTAAAACAACGCATTTTTACAGTGTATAATATAATACATATAGGTTTTAGTTTTAAATAACATGCTTTGCAAAAACCATTGTATTCTGTGGAAAATGTTATTCGTAACACATTTTGTAATATTCTTTTATATTTTTTTTCTGTAAAATGAATCTGTTTGTTTTCTATGAAGATAAATTTTACCAGCTATCATAGACGTTGAAAAGCAAGCGCCTTTGAGTGATTTACCTAAAATATGGCATAATTTAGACTAAAAAGCTTCTAATGGAACCGCTCAGTTGCAAGCTGAGCTTAGGTACCATCACTTTAAAGATTCTGTGCTAGATAAATAGTTTTATAGATAAAATTTAAGTTAGAGTCATTAAGGTCGAGTTTTGAGTGTAACTGACTCAATTTGTGCGGCACTCAACATAGTCTGCACTCAACGTAGTCTGCGTTGAACTAGAATAAGTGCCTTTAATAAAATAAGTGCTTCGGTGTACACTCTGTTACTTATTTCGCGTAGCACCCCCACACTAACGTAATAAATGTGTGTGTTTAAACGCAAGCGCGTGAAACACAACAGGTATTATCGTTGTGTGCTACAAATTAACTCGTCTGCGCATCGTCATCCCAGCGAGCGGCTACGATTGGTCGGCCCAGAGTAGCTTAGTTCCGTTTTCTTACGCGCGCGCCGCCACTGTCATTCCGCCGTGGCGCAATGCGTATGATACATGTCTGACGAGTAAGAGATCCCAAGTTCGATTCCTATCGTCTGATGTAATAGAAAGATTGCTTGTTTTTGTTTTCTATTTGATTTACCCGTTTTTTAATAGTAATGTGATAGTTACTCCCATAATAATTAATTATCTGTTATTTTCTTTTTGTTTTACTCATGCTTTTTTTTAATAGTAATGTTATGGTTACTCTCTTGTAATAATTAAAATATTCGAAATATAATTTTGTAATTTTATACATATAAACTATGTATATTTACGAAATTAATTAACGAAATTTTTGTATATAACTTGTAATATAAATAATTTTATAATATATATATAATACATATATTATTTACGTAATATAATAATAGATACGTTATTATTATAATTATTGTTAGTTGACAATACTTTCATTGTCAACTTTTTTTTTATTTTCGCAAACATTCACTTATGAAATTATTATAGTTATTTAAAATAACATCAAACACTTACACTTAATCTTTGGAAAGTATATTTTTATGATATGGGTAGGTAATCAGTAATAATGTTCACAATAATCAAGTAGCTGTGGGTATAAATCAAAAATAAAGTAAAACCATACCCTTTCAACTGTTCTGTGATACCACCAACCAATTCACCTATTCAAGTAATATTATGTAGCCAGCTCAACTCGTAAACAAAATAAAACTCGTTTACTACTCGATATACACACACACATATATATGTGTTTGCTACGAATCAGATAACCAAATTCGCTTCATTCATTAGATGGTAATTTAGCACTGATTATTAAGTGCTTGCTTGCCGTTAAAGGTGTATCGAGTTCGATCCTAGCCATTGACAAAACATTTTTTTTCTACTTTATTGTAGTATAATGATAACGAAGTTTAATAAAACTAAAACTTAGAATATTTGCTTTAGCGTTTGAATCTCCAACCGGTCCTATGAGACCGCGCTGTTATTGTTATACTATCGTGTCTCGTTTCGCGGGTATCTGAGTAATTAAAAACTAAGTGTATGAATATTATCATCTACCCACTTTATTAGTTATTTACTAAGAAATGAGTCGGATAATAAGTTAACCTGGCATAACGCTTTTATCTATCACGATCGTGTGTTCTACAACTTACTCCGAGACAAAAAATAATTAATCGTTGTGGAAAGTGATACTTTTTACAAATAATAAACAACATGTCTCATTATTTTGTCTACACTTTTGAGGGCTGAGATAATAGTATTACATAAACAAAATGTATCCATAAGTGAAATTTCGAGGAGATTAATGCTACCGGTAAGTAACAAATCCAAACTTAAAATAGGTAATGCAAAATAATTTGACATTGTTGATATTTGTAAGGTTTTAACGTAATTTTGTGATTGTTTACAGAGGAAAACTGTGCAGTTTTGGGTGCAAATATTGTTGCTACGTATAACGCTGACGGCTTTGCTACAACAAGAAACACTGCAATTATGCACGACGTGTCTATGACAATTGTTCGGCGCCACTTACTTAAAATTAAATGTCGCAAGCCCGCGAAAAAAATTTCACTGACGGCGTTGCATAAGGAAGAAAGGATGCGGTTTGCAAGAAAATTTATAGATTTCGATTGGTGCAATAACATAGTTATATTTAGTGATGAAAAGTGTTTTAAGTCAGATAAGGATGGGCGTAAAATATTATGCAGAAAAAATGGAGAACGTTACCATCACAAAAATATTCTCCCATGCAGGTCTAGTGGTCGCATTACGTTAGGGGGGATGCTTCAGGTCAGCCCGCGAAATTCAAATTTTCTTACGTTTTTTGCATTTTGCAAGCCAGTGGTAGGTTATATGAAGTTAAAAATACTTACGCGACTGTAAAACGTAACTAATTATATAATTATAACCATAAAAATCATCAATACTAGTCTCCAAGCTCACCTAAGTGTTGGAACGATTTTTTCGAGGTCAAAAACGTTCCTGCAACTAAGTGAGCTTGGAGGCTTGTATTAACGATTTTTATGGTTATAATTACTTCATACAACCTATCACTGGCTTACAAAATGCAAAAAACGTAAGAAAATTTGAATTTCGCGGGCTGACCTGAAGCATTCACCTTAGTTATTGGGGCTGGATGTCATCGATGGGTCCCGGTGAGTTAGTGGAGGTAGGGGGTCGCAATACCAGTCAAGGTTACTTGGACATCAAGAGTTACGATACCTATCATAGTTCATTTTTTAAAACATGTTGATTGATAACTTTGATAAGTAAAAAAAAAGACTAAGAAGTAAGCTGTAGGTAATTATACTGTTGTTGTATTATGTGACATGATGTTATTGTTATTGAGATAACATGTTGATTTATGTCACTAATAAAAAACTTAAAAAAAAGTGACGTCCATCCTTGTCTGACTAACGGCCCGACTCAGGGACATTCATTAACGTTAATCATCACTTAAGAAATTGTCACATTGACAGTTTTACACAGTTTTTCAGTGAAGGTTTGACAATACTTAACTTTAATGGACGCTAATGAACCATTAGCTGGACTATGCGTTCGGCCGTTAGAATATTTTCACTTTATATATTGTATTAAGGATAATCATGAACAGATTCGTTAATTGTGACCATTCCGTTTAATGTATGTAATTAATAAGTTGTAATAAACATAATTGGATCGTTATCGCAGTTTTCTTTGTCACAATATTTTCAAAATATTTTAATTATTATGAGAGTAACTATAACATTACTATTAAAAAAAAGGTCAAATAGAAAATAATAAAACAAGCAAACTTTCTGTTACACCAGACGATTGGAATCGAACTTGGGACCTCTTACTCGTCAGTCACGTATCATACGCATTGCGCCAGGGCGCCGATAACAACAGCAGCCAATTCTTGCTGTAGGTACTTTCATAGTGGTATACGGCTACTAATTGCTTTTTGCAAGAGTGTGAGTGTAGAAACGACGAGTTACTTTGTAGCACACAACGATATACCTGTAGTGTTTCACGCGGTACACGGCGCACACATTTATAACCTGCTACGCAATCTCCGCCGCCGTGTGTACCTGCGTAGTCTGGGCAATAAAAGCTTGCTTGGTAAAGTAGCTGTTGGTGAGAACACCGGCTTTTGACTGGCCTGTTGGTGTAGTGGTTAGTGGATCTAATGTTCTAACTGCTATACCGTAGGTAGTGGATTCGATTTCCACTCAAGACAAATGTTTGGGGTGATGAGCGTAATGTATTCGTTATTTGGGTATAATTTATCTGTGATATGTATGTATGAATTAAGAAATATGTATATAAGTTGAAGTATATACTCGTATATCAGTTGTCTAGTACTACATAAGCTCTGCTTAATTTGGGGTTAGAAGGCGTTGTGTGAAAGTTGTGGATTATAAAAAAGGCAAAACTATCTGTTGTTGAAAACATAAATATAGTCACACTACCTCTAGCTAAAGAATACAACACTTGATACTATTTACCTGAAACTTAACTTGAACAATAAACATATATGGTGAACTGAAACAATTAAGGCATCAAGTCTGCTATTAGAATAAGTACCTATCATTAGCTTCATAATTGTTGAGTTTGATAAGTTTGGTACTAACATGTAGAGTAGACTACCAAACTATGAAGAACAAATTATGAAGCCAATGATCGATAATTCTGATACTATTCTAATAGCAAACTTGAGGCCCAGTAATTGACCTAGAACATTCATGATAGTTGTTCTATTTTATTGAGTACCCCTATTATATCATGTATGCTATCCTAGGCTACCTCAAAGTTTTCTGCAAGTAAACTTAATACCGTAATTTAACTGCAAAGCCATGAATCACGAGTTCGCAATCTCTGCGAACGCCTGCACTAAACGCCTGCAAGTGTTAATTACTAACAAGATATACACTCGCACAACATATTGCTATAAGGAAAGTTGCAGGCGCTTGATTATTTCGATTCAACTTGGTTCATCCATATTAGTTTGTTTCCTATTACTTGGAATACGATCTAACGAGTGTGTGATTTACAGTAAATTGTATTATTCACATTTATGTTAGCTTGACTAACTTATTATAAACTTGTGGCCGATAGCAGCCTTTTTTTATATTGCTTATGTTTTTATACTTTTTCACGTCTTGTCTATTTTCTATATTTATTCTTTTGTTATTTTTCATTATTGGTCAATATATTGCTGAAAAGAACGGTGGACTTTTTTTCTTTGAATAAAATTAGCAATATCCAATAGTATTCAGTAACATAAGTGGTCCTTCTACCTATCGAACTAGTGTCTAGTAAGACTAGTCCACAGTAATTTTAAAATGGTTGTGACAAGGTCACAGACAAAACTACCACAAAATGACTCAGATATACCTACCCAGTCTAGTAGTGAGGCAGTTCCAGAACCCCCTACACATACTACCACAGGGAATTCACAGGTACGTTCTTCTGAGTTAGAGCCTAGCTCGAGCGCTCATTCTGTCGGCACACACAATAGCCGTACCAGTCGCACTTCCGTGATGATCACTGCCAGAAAATCAGCTGCGGAAGCGCAACACATTCGTCGCGTAGCTCAGTTAGAAATTGCCCAAATGGAGGCAGAGATGCGCGCTAGGCAGGCGGCTCAGTTACAAATTGCCCAAATGGAGGCAGAGATGCGCGCTAGGCAGGCGGAATTAGACCGCAAAGCTGCCGACGCGGAATATCGGGCTGAGCTCGCTGCTATTGAAGCAGATTGTAGTAACCACGGTTCTCGCAGTGGGTGGAGCCGCGCCAGTGTCAAACAATGGTTAGATAGTACGGCCCTGCCTACTAAAATACCTTCGCATCAAGAGAGAGAGCCATCTGTAAAAGGTTTTCAATCTAACAGTAGATGTGAGGTAGGGGCTAATAATGCTACCGTTATCTTGTGTTCTCAGGAACTTCCACTACGTAACGATGATGTCGTTTCTCAGGGTATCGCAGCACAGAGTCCTGCACTATTACCTCAGCACAGTTTTAGCGGGGGTGACAGGGCTGCTGCCACTGATATTCACCGAGAAGACGTTACGCAGTTAGTGGGGGCCCTAAAGGCACTTGCGAAGAGTAACGGCCCCAACAACAATAAAAATTTTATAAAACTTCCGTGTTTTGATGGTAAATCTCCGCTTGATTGGCTTATGTTTAAGCGGGCCTTTCAGGATACGGTAGGTTCTTTCACAGATGCGGAAAACCTTGCACGCCTAAACCAAGCCCTAAAAGGTACGGCGCGTGAAGCTGTCAGCATGCTGTTAGTGTTGGCACCTCACGCCAACGACGTTATTGAAGCCCTGGATCGTCGCTATGGAAGGGCTGAGCAAATTGTACTACAGGAGGTGAGCGCAATCAAGGCTCTGCCCAAGCTTGGGACGGAGGTAAGAGATCTTCATGTTTTCACCACCCGTGTGAACAATTGTGTCGAAGTTGCTAAGTTATTACAGCACAGTGATTATTTGCGTTCTCCTGAACTATTTGGAGTGCTGTTTAGTAAACTGTCCCCATTGTTGCGCGCGCGGTGGTTAGATTTCGCTGCTAATCATGAGCATCTAAGCCGAGCTCGAGTGGAATTATTGTCGCTTTTCCTAAACCGTGAGGTCGATTTGGTGATGAAATTCGGTGCCATATTCGAGGTGACATCATCTTCACCAACCCTTTCACAGAAACAGCGAGCGCATGCCGTTTCAGAGTCGGGAGCGGGGGCTTCACCTAAGAATTCTAAAACAAAGCCTGCAAAAACATCCAATCAGGAAAATGTTTGTTTATTTTGCAAAGGTGAACATCAGTTGTCAAAATGCCCGACATTCACATCTTTGACAGTCGATGACAGATGGAGTTTCGTCAAAGACAACAAAGTCTGTTATCGTTGTCTTCAAAAAGTTCCACACAATTTTAGGTTTTGTAACAAAAATAAGGCTAGTTGCACAATAGCTGATTGTAATCGTAGGCATCACACTATTTTGCATAATGATAAATTTGTAGCATTTGCTCATGTGAAGGAGGAAGTCGAACCTGAACCTAGGCCTAAAACTGATGCTGAAAAAACTGATCAGGTTCTCGTAGCTATCAACAACACTCAAATTGATCTTACACTTCGTCCACTATTAAAAGTAGCACCCGTCACAGTTTCCGGGCCGGCTGGGAGCGTAGACACATTCGCCCTTCTGGACGACGGTTCGACGGCTACCTTCATAGATGCCGACATTGCCTTCAAAATTGGTGTCGAGGGTCCCGAGGGCAACCTACATTTGGATTGTGTGGGAGGGCTATCTAGGGATAGTAGCGTGCAGTTTGTAGACTTTCAGATAAAAGGCCGATCAGCCTCACAGAGTTTCTTAATCCAGCGGGCAAGGGCAATTAAAAACTTAGGGTTGCAAAGCCAATCGGCCACGCGCGACTCTTTACGTCGCTACCCCTACCTGTCTGGTATAGTTGAGGAGATGTGTTACCCCGAAGCAAAGCCTACACTTTTGATAGGTATCGACAACTGGCACCTGATAACAGCATCCGAGGTCAGGAAAGGCACGAAGACCCAGCCTGTTGCCATTAGAACATTGCTAGGGTGGGTATTGTTCGGATTTACAAGCAGCCGGACATCTTTAGTGGAGACTGCCTGCCACGTATCCTTACGTGAGCGTCCGCAGCATGACCTGGAAGTCCTCATAAAGGAACAATATAGGTTAGACGCGATTGGTATCACGAAACATGAGCCTCGCAGCGCAGGCGATCAGCGCGCTCTTAGTATTCTAGAGAATACAGCCCAACGCCTACCAAATGGGCACTTCCAGGTCGGCTTATTGTGGAAGGCGGATAACCTTGCTGTTCCTGAGAGCTATCCATTGGCACTTTCTAGGTATAAAAGCCTCGAACTGAAAATGTCAAAGGATCTTAAATACGCCGAACGTTACAAGCTCAATATTCAAGACATGCTAGCTAAGGGTTATGCTGAGGAGTGTAGTAGACAGTCGCCCACATCGGTTTGTTGGTACTTGCCGCATTTTGGTGTGGTAAATCCCAACAAACCGACAAAACTTCGTGTTGTTCACGATGCGGCTGCTAAGGTACAGGATGTATCACTAAATACAATGCTTCTCTCGGGTCCTGATTTTTTACAACCACTATTAGGAATTTTGATGCGTTTTAGGGAGGGAAAAATTGCCTTGACCGCCGATATCAGGGAGATGTTCCCGCAGGTGAAAATACAAGAGTGTGACCGAGACGCTCAGCGATTTCTTTGGCGCGATGATCCTGCGGGACCAATAAAGACCTATCGTATGTCTTCTATGATTTTTGGGGCGTGCTGCAGCCCATCTACGGCTATTTATATCGTCAACCGAAACGCATCGGAATTTATAAGCGAGTTCCCACAAGCTGTGGAAGCTATTACGTCCGATACATACATGGATGACTTTATCGGAAGTGTAGATGTTTCCACGGAGGACGCAGCTCGTTTGGTAGCCGATATTGTTAAGATTCATAAGCGTGGAGGATTCGAGATGCGCGGTTGGGTATCAAATAATCCTGGCGCACTCAATCGATTGCCAAACGAGCTGTTGTCTGACGTTTCACTAGCCAATCGTTCTAGTGTAGAGTTGGGTAGTTTACCACTCTCGGCCACCTCAACACGGACTCTGGGTTTGATCTGGAAACCTGCTGAAGACTTCATAGGTTTCAACCCGGGCCTCAAGGACACTTCAGGCTATTTCACAAAACGCGTAGTCTTAGCCCAGGTCATGCGAATCTACGATCCACTTGGTATCTTAGCCCCCATTGTAGTGAGAGGTAGGATTATGTTTCAAAATTTGTGGCGTAAGAACCTTGACTGGGACGAGAGGCTTTCACAGACTGATGAGGAAACTTGGCTCGAATGGTTCGAATGCCTTAAATCGATTTCGGAATTGAGAGTTCCAAGGTGCTACAATTTATGCAGTTTCTCAGAACTGGAGCTGCACATGTTTTGTGATGCTAGCGAACTGGCACACGCCGCCGTTGCTTACTGGAGATTTGTGCTTCCCAACGGTGACGTGAAACTTGCACTAATAGCTAGCAAAGCACGTGTGTCTCCTTTGAAGCCAGTTTCGATCCCACGCCTGGAGCTCCAAGGCGCCTTGATAGCCACTCGACTTGCCGCTAAGATCTGCGAGGCCCATCGTTTTAAGCCTAACCGACGAGTTTTCTGGAGTGATTCCATGACCGTGCTGGGGTGGCTACGCAGCGATGCGAGAAACTATAAACCTTTTGTGGCTCATCGCGTAGGAGAGATTTTAGAATGCACTAGTTTAGATGAATGGCATTGGGTTCCAACCGAACTTAACGTGGCTGACGATGCGACGCGGGGGAAAGCCAGTATTGAACCACGCTGGGTATCTGGCCCAAATTTCCTCCTAGCTCCCAATTCTGAGTGGCCCTCAGAGCCCAAAGTCGCAACGCCAGTAACTTTTGCAGAGGAGGAGCTCAAGCCATCTCTTCGTCATTCAAAATCATTAAATCATCCATCACGTGTCGCAGAGTGTATTAATTTTATCAATTCACATCAGTTACCCTTACCAGTTGTAGCTGACATCACGCATTTTAGTTCTTGGATTAAGCTGGTCAGGGCAACAGCCAGGACTCATCAATTCATTGCCTCTATTTTTAAACATCGGGGTCATAATTTTCAAAATTTTTGGATTCGGGAAATTTATGATTCTGTAAATGCGCCGGAGCGTGATTCGCGGCCTGATTCTTCTTCTGCCACTGCTCCAGCGCCTTTAGTCTCAGAGGACATCATCCGCGCGGAACGGCACATTTTGGGGAGGAGCCAGATTAGCGCCTTCGGAGAGGAAATTCTTTATCTGAAACGTGGGCAGCCCGTTCCCAAGAAAAGTCGTCTAGCCATTTTGTCCCCAGAATTAAGAGACGGACTTTTACATCTCGCAGGAAGAACTTCTGCTGTTTCTGATAGGCAGCCCATTATTCTAGATGGCAAGGAGCCAGCTGTACGTCTTCTGATCAGCCATTACCACGTCAAGTTTGCTCACGCCAATACAGAAACTGTGATTAATGAATTGCGGCAGTCGTACTGGATCCTCGGATTGAGGAACGCCGTGCGGTCAGTGGTCCGTAGATGCCAGTTGTGCAAACTGTTGAAAAGCACAACCATGCAACCACCCATGGGAGATCTGCCAGAGGCGAGACTTGCTCATCATCGACGTGCTTTCACCTATACAGGTGTGGACTATTTCGGCCCCGTATTAGTTTCTATGGGACGCAGGCGGGAGAAGCGATGGGTCGCCCTATTTACGTGCATGGTAACCAGAGCTATCCACCTCGAGATCGTAGCCAGCTTATCCGCAGACTCTGCCAATATGTGCTTTCGACGCTTCATCGCTCGACGTGGTACGCCCAGTGAAATATTCTCCGACAACGGGACGTCGTTTGTGGGAGCAAACCGACAGCTAAAGGCTCTTTATGATGCCGCCGTTCCACAGTTTGCAGCAGATGAAAAAATAAAATGGCGTTTTATTCCCCCATCGGCGCCCTTCATGGGAGGGGCCTGGGAAAGACTGATTCGGTCAGTGAAGTCAGCTCTGAAGGTAACATTGAGAGAACGAGCTCCAAGAGAAGAGGTTCTGGCAACTTTACTAGTCGAAGCCGAGGCGGTGGTAAACTCACGCCCACTGACGCACATCTCCCCCGAAAGTAACTACCCGGAGGCGCTTACCCCTAACCATTTTTTGCTAGGAGACTCATCGGGCCGTCCGTTCCCAACTACAGACCTGACGGATGCCGCACTAATTGGCCGGAGCAGTTGGCGAAGGGCACTCCGGCTGTGTGATCATTTTTGGAGTCGTTGGGTCACCGAATATCTACCCACTTTGGCGCCCCGTCGCGTGCCGGGTGTAGATGTCGCCGTCAAAGTTGGAGACCCGGTTCTCATCGGTGACGGGAACTTGCCGAGGGGAACCTGGCCACGCGGCGTAGTCGCTGCTCTGCACCCGGGCCGTGATGGGGTGGTACGGGTGGTGGATATTCGGACACAAGCGGGCATTTTGAGACGGCCATTAAGGAAAGTCGTTCTTCTTTAAAAAAGGGGAGCATGTGGCCGATAGCAGCCTTTTTTTATATTGCTTATGTTTTTATACTTTTTCACGTCTTGTCTATTTTCTATATTTATTCTTTTGTTATTTTTCATTATTGGTCAATATATTGCTGAAAAGAACGGTGGACTTTTTTTCTTTGAATAAAATTAGCAATATCCAATAGTATTCAGTAACAAAACTAAATAAAGAGATACTGTTTAGGTAGTTCTCACGATGTTTATTATAAACTGACAAGCCTATATTTTTAGACTCAAGGGGAAAAGAAAGAGATTTTTTTTTCACTTTCTATGGAAACTTTACAAAATAGCTCTCGCTGGATAAAATTCCCTAAAAATTAAACGCTTTTAACTGCCACGGTCATCATCATTCGAAAGATGACGTACGCTGTATTAGTATAGTTATAGTTATACTCTCTACAAGCGTCGCAACAACGGTCGTCTCGCGTCTATCAGATTTCCGTAAACCACAGCAGCGGGCGTAGGTTTAATTTTGGAGGATCCGAGTTTTGCGTAATTATTATTATCAGTATTTTCGCGTCCATCATAGAATTTCTAATCAGTGCCCCTGCATAACAGCACCAGTTGCTGGAGTGGATGCGAGATCATACTGTGGTCAGCTCGGCTCATTCCCCCCCCTCCCCTTTGCATAGCTACCAGGACATCAGTCCAGTTCGTGGAAAGCTTTCCAACGCTCTATCTCCTGCTGTACGCGGTCACTACTCCAGAACATTAGCCGCTTGTCCATTTGTTCTGCAAGTAATTTACCCCACCCACTGCCACTTCAGTTTGCCAAATGTTTTAAATTTACTAGAATAGTTTACTATGGACGAATTCACGGAATAGAAAATTTATATTCTGTGCTTCTACCTATATTTTCTGTTCTGTGCACGAATTATTAACGATTTAAGCAAGCAATTCGCTTTTACTGAAAGGAAAACGACAATTTTTGGCCCATAATTGCATGAATTGTGAATTCACGCCCATAATTGGACGAAAAACAAAAAAGTTATTTCGAGACGATTTTTGAAAACTCTTTTGCAGCACGCGATACCTACCTTTTTTTGACGGGGGAAATCATTCAATGCCTTCATCCGCTCTAGGGTTAGGTATCCCTTTCAGAAATTCCCTGTGACTCTAACGAATATTATACAGCTCTTCTGAGCTCCTATGGTTTTGCTAATATTTTTTGATGCGTGCCTGAAACACTACGCGCCGACGACGACGCGGGCTTGATCCTTACCGGACGGTGGGACGGCGAGCTACCCACTCCTCTTGCGATAGCCCGCGTACGTTGGCTGAGGATCGCTCTGTTACTCCTGACGTTCAGGGTATGCGATATCTGACATTTAAAACATATTTTTTTAGTCAAACTAAATAAAAATAGTAATACGTGAATACGTGGAAAATTGTGATACGAATCCTACCTTTTCATTAAAAGTTAAAACAGCTTTATCGCTGGAGTTACCAGAGTAAAAAATATGCAAACATTCAGTGAGTATAAAATAACTAGTGTAAATTTTACTATACAGCATAGGCTAGATATAATAATATAATAATAATAAATTTTACTAGATGTAGACACCGAAATTCTTGGGTACACAGTAATCAGCTGCATTAACGTTGAAGTGTATACTTCAATTAAGTAGGTATGAATGTATGTGCAACCATCGGATTCCGACGACCCTCGCCAGGTCGTCAGTCCACCTTGTGAGCCTTCTAATGCTGCGTCAGTCATTCGGTACGCATCCGATGGATGCGAGACGCACAGGATGACAAGACTGTTCGTTGTGGTGACGCTTGGGGAAGGCACATGTCGGCAATGGACGTTTTTCAGCTGAGATGATGATGAAAATGTATGTATGTGTGTGTGTCATCATTATTATTTCAGCCGAAAGATGTCCACAGTTGGACAAAGGCCGCTTTCAAGTATCGCCACAATGAATGGTTTTGCGCGTCTCGCATGAATCGGATTCCCGCAACCTTTACCAGGCCATCGGTCCACCTTGTAGGAGGCCTTCCAATGCTGCGTTTTCTGGTACACGTGCGTGTGTTTACTCTTTCAAGCTCAAACGGCTAAACAGATTTTAAGGAAATTTTAAACACAGGTATACAGTATTCATGTAGTAAGAGTAGCAATTATGCTAAAAGCCCTGCACTCTGTGCGTTCGGGTTCGCGCGTGAACATATTTTTTTTACGTTATTATTTTCCCTTTTACAATAACTAACTCAACACCAATAAACATGCTCTTGTTTAACCATATAATACTATTTCCAGCTTTCTTTAAGATAGGACACAGAGATTTTCCCCGAAAAATATATTAGGTACTAACCTAAGTGGTCCCCGAAAATCAAAAGAAGCGGAACATCAAAAGAAAGTATAAGTGACGGTGGCACTGCGCTCATTATCATGTCAAAGGCGCCGCACTCGCCTCACACAGGTTTGCCGCAGAGAAAACCTTGTTATTCACGTTTTCTTAGCTCTTATGTTGAAATAATAATTTTGTTTAGAACAAAGTTAGAATTGGAGTGGTATATCTTTTTTTAATTGAAAGGTGCCACTGAAAAGTGTAAAAGACTTTTTTCTTTTACTATAATTGAAAGAAATTACATTAATATTAAAGGCGATAGTTACTAAATGTGTTTGTAGATGCGTGATGCACAGGACTGGTCGTTATGATGACACTAGTGGAGGCATATATCCAAGAGTGGACGTCTTTCGTCTGAAATATGTTAATGTTGAACATCCGTCGGCACTACACTAGTTTACATAATTATAATACATATACGTAAAAACTAAGTAAAAAAATGATTTTGAGACGACTCAGCTATTTGTGTAAAAAATAATTCTGCAAACTGTGCTTAAAAGCTTACCTACTGACAATGATCGTACTGATATCGGAAGGAACGCCTGCCAGAAAACAGATCATCCCGTGCATATTTCAGATAGTTCCCCCATATGAATCACATCATAAAACTGTGGCTAACTGTAAACCTGTAATTTCCTCTGCACCTCGTCTTCATTACCCACAACGGGTTACATCGCTGGCGGCCGCGTTGCTAATAACTTGCAGCTTAATATCGCATTAGTGGCGAGGAGCACAGGTGCTCATCGGTTTGGAGTTTATTCATGGAGAGTTTGCCAACGAATCTTATAACTTACTATGATACTTGTACCGTAAAAAAATTTGGAGTCTACTTAATTGCTTTATAGTGGTTCTTAGGGCCAGTTCTTTGCAGGAGCCAGGTGCTCATGAAGATATTTTTAAGTTCCCGTCATATTGAAATAAAATTTAAATTCTGCAAATCTACCTATCTTGATTTTTATCTTATTGACAGGCTCACGTTTGACCGTAGAACACACTTGCCAGAAATAAGTTTTGACCTCGTAGCATTGCACTGGTGAAAGAATTTCTAACTTCATTATCAGACTTACAATCAATCTTTGTTGGGCCTCAAAAGACTGAGGAGTCATGAGTTGAGGGATATAAACCTCTACGCAGAACTAGTGCGGGTTGGGGGTAAAATGTGTACGATTTTCTAGTTCTGGGACATGTTAGTTTTCTCACGATATTTTCCTTTTCGTTTTGAAATGCTGCACTCATAGTAATACGCCTGGCTGGGTCTGAACCAGCGAACTAACACTCCTCATAGTATACAAAGTTGTACATAAATAAATAAACAGCTAGCTATATCTATACAATAATATATCACTAATAAAAATCAATTCAAAGCAGAAATTATTCAAGTCACGCTTTATATTTATTTTTAATAATACATAATGAATTTAATCGTCTGTAATTTTCAAATCAACATATAATGTTCTCGCCTAACATTGAAGTTAATTTACTTGCCATCTAATTATAGCGATTGATCTTGGATCTGACTGCGAGCGATAAAGAACAAAATTATATTGAAACAGTATTTTTATGGCAGGCTGTCTGGTTTATTTTTTAAATTTATTTTTTAGTAATAGCCTACGCTATATTTAAAATCACAAAGGGCAAATATGGAGCTAATTACTTGGAAACAATTTATATATAAAAAATATGGTGGGAAGTCGTCTAATGACTTCTCCCGCTCTTGAGTGGAGCGGGAGGATCCCACTCCTGCTATGCTATTCTCTAAAAGTCATTTTCATGGCGACGAGCTCGACGTCGAGACAACCGTCAAAAGCGAACGCAAATGTGTAAAGAACTGTCATTGTCAACTCACAGTTGCAATTCGATGTCGCCATGAAAATGACTTTTAGAGAATAGCACCGCTGTTCCCTTTTCACCTTCACTGTCAAAATGTCACATCATCACTTATCGTCAAATCATGTTTTGACGATAAGCGATGAATGACATTTTGACAGTGAAGACAGCGAAGATGGTGATCAAGTATAAACAGAAAATAATGAAAAGGAAATTGATGGATATTACAACATAACTATGGACATACAGACACTAATTTGTCTTAATATCTGATCAGTAAGTATCATAATTATAGATATTTAGACGCTGGCCAGCACGCAAGACATCCGCAGTCAATACCGCTTCGTGATCTACTGACCCCGCGCGTGCAATAGGCGTGAAGATGACCGATCCGATATGCTACCATCAACTTATGGCCACCTGGTACTTTATTCTCGTTACGTAGTGCCATCTGCTGCCTTTTCTAAGTTGGTATGGGAATTAATACCATGTGATGTGATGTATGGCGATTTTACCAACCGTGTCATTATTATGGGAACTTTTTTTTGGGGGAGAAATCATCAAATTACTAGGTAGGTACCGCTCTGGGTGGAGCATGGCGGAGTGCTAGATTTTTAAACAGAAACTTACAAGAATCCACCTATAGATACAGAAAATCAAACTAATATGATAAAGGCGAAAGTTTTTGAATGTGTATGTTTGTTACTCCTTCGCGATTAAACTGCTGAATGGATTTCTATAAAACTTAGTACATGGGTTGACCATGTTTTGGAATAGCACTTAAGATATTTGTTTTATCCCACGAGTATGTTCTCTTGCAATAATTTCCTATTATCACACGGGCAAATCCACTGGCGGCAGCTAGTAAAAAAATCTGCGATCCCACCTGATAGTAAGCAGTGATGCAATCGTTGATGGTGAGACGAGTTAGTTTATTATGAGCCTATTCACTCTAGGTTGAGGTTAGCCTTGAAGACCAAATTATAATCAGACGGGAAAACGAAGCAATTTATTTAATAACTTATACAATATTTTAACAGTTATAGAACTAAGGTGCTGTAATGTAATGGCTATCTACCCTATGGCTATGGCTAAGTACCCATGGCAAGATCAACGAGTGACGCAGGATACCTGTCAGTGGCAACCAGTTTATCGGTTACAGTTACATTACGGCAAATGGCCACCGTTGCCTTTCCTATATCCAGTTTTTCTTAACACACTTCACTTGACACTTATTGGATTTATCTTGATTTTTGTTGAAGTATCTTACGACCTGTTTTCACACGCCCTGGTAAATGGCGGTTATGTGGGTGTTCTACTTTTCATTTTGTGTTGTGGACAGTGTATACTAAACGAAAACTACATTATTTGAACCGGACTTTTGTAAATGATATTTATTTTACAAAAAAGCCTTTCAAAGCTTCAGCCTCAATTTTAACTTGATGAGGCCGGTGTTTCCTAGCTGATAGGTCAGCTAGAAAGGATAGTTCCTGAGAAGAAACACCGAAACAAACTCAAGAAAGAAGAAGACGTCAGTCTCTTAAAGTCCATGTAATGGTTAAATCTTATAAACTACCTAAATCGTCTTTATCTTCATACATGGTGAAAGGAAAAAAAACTGCAGGGAAAGAGAACGATTGATGTTATAGGTTAGCGTTATCGCAAAAAAACATGCATAACCTTTTTTGATAGGCCCGCGCTTGACCACTATCTGACATACGCGATGATGTACGACTACATCATCGCTTACTATGAAAAGTGAGTAGGTTACATCTAGGCAAGCATGCTCTATCTTCGACAAGACAGAGCTCGCTTGCCTAGAAGCAATCTATTCATTTTTGACTTAAATATCCCCAAGTTGTAGCTATCAAGAAACATACTAAGTTTTGGGTCCATAAGTTTACTGGGTTTTCCAGCAACCAATGCCTATTTACTTTAAAAATGTATCCCTGGTGTTTTTCTGAAAAACATATTCTTTTGTAGTAGTTTCTTTAGTCATGTCTAGACTGAAAACCTTGACCCTGTTTTAGTTTCAACGTCTCTTTAAGTTTTTAATGACTAGGTACAGGTCAGGAGGAAATATAATGAGTCTTTGAGTTTCTACTTAGTTAACTGAAACTACGTGTTTAAAAAGAAAAAATCAAAAAATCCCTACGTCTTTTATGTTTCTGTTTCTAGAAAATTGTGGTATTTATTCTACAAACGTAGCATATGAGGTAGCTGCCTTTTCTGGCCTCGCCAAGATTTTTTCTTTTGTTTTTTGTACGAGTATATAGGTATTGACGACTAAGTACGGAAAGATGCAGCGCTTGAAGGGCTCCCAAAAGTTGGACCGATGATCTGGTGACGGTCGGACGAATCCGATGGACGAGAGACGCACAGGATCGATCGTTATGGCGACACTTGGGTGAGGCCTATGTCCAAGAGTAGATGCCGTTTGGCTTACTTGATGTAGTAGATGATGACCTATAATATTTTTTTTGTACTTATGTATTATTTGGTTTTCGAGCTCGTGGCTAGATAATAACAGCCACACAGGTCGATCTTCAAGGTTAAGCAACGCTTGCCTAGGTTGGTCTGTGGATGGATGACCATCTTAACATAACGAGTTTCCTCCGTGCCTCGGAAGGCACGTTAAGCCGTTGGTCCCGGCTGTCATTTGGAGATCTTTGGCAGTCGTTACGGATAGTCAGAAGCCAGTAAATCTGACTCCAGTCTTGCCATGAAGTACCGTGTTACCCCAATTAATGGGTTGTGGAGGTCTGGTAGGCAGCCGCTCCTCGTAAAATACTGGTATTCAGCTAAATCCGGCTTGACTGGAAGCCGACCCCAATATAGTTGGGAAAAGGCTAGGCAGATGATGATAATGTATTATTTGGTTTTAACAAGTCCAGTGTGTGAAGTAAAAGTAAACAAAAGTTTTCTTCACAATTTATTTTAATCGTTAAATAAGTCAGTCCCAACTGTGCTCATTTAATCCAAATGCAGCAGTATGTCCACTTTCTTCGCCTGTGGGTCGCGCGTTTGTTTTCCATATAAAGAAAAACATTGCAATAACCACTATAACTAGCGCATACCGATTATGGTTCTAGGTGACCATAATATAAGTTAGTTTTAGTACATTAATATAGTAAGAGCCATTGACTCGAAAGCCGAAATAATTGTATGTATTTGGTTTTATACAATTGATCTTTCTTTGTCTATGTAAATAAATCGTAGTCAAGCACTAGTTATTATTTTAGACAATAATAAAAATAACTGTGTGTATGTGAGTGCATGTATGTATGTTTGTTACGTATTCACACTCGAACAGTTTAATGCATTACGATGAAACTTGGTACACGGGTTAACCTATTAATTATCCCGGGCGTATGTTCCCCTGGGATAATTTTCTAATATCACGCGGTCGAAGTCACAGGCACAGCATCTAGAAAGATATTTTTTTTTCACAGGAGTTATTTTTAAGTCAACAAGAACAGATTTACTGGCTCTCACGATTCATGATTCGGGTGTTTCCGGGAATACGACTATTAGCGAAGATCTGCATTCGCATTATTAATTTGGGAATACTGTAGGTACTCTATATTTGGAGCGTGACTGTATACCAGACTTGTAAATTATTTACCTAATAAGGCTTGGCTTATCAAAGTTTAAGCGGAACGACTAATAAAAGTAGAGCTATAACTCCAATCCTGTTAAATAGTAATAAAATTAAGATTTACTATTCCGAATTAAAATAGCCGCTATTAAAAGTTTATTCCGCTACTATTTTGAATATTCGGTAGATTTTCTCACTTCGTAAATTATAATTATTAGCTATAAAAAATAACTTGATTTAAGTTTTTTGATGTCCAGTGAGTTCTTTTTCTACACGTTTATGCTTATTATTATTTTCAGTTTGTATATAGCTATAATATTTATTAGGTAAAATATTTATAATTTATTATGTGTTTTATAAATAGTAGTATGTTGCTCATCACTTGTTTGTAAACAAGTGATGAGCAACATAAATTAACAGGACAAAAATACCTGTTTTCAAGATATTATATTTAAACAACAATTTTAATGTAATGTAATATTATGGATTATGCCTGAATTAAATAAACAATAATTTTATTTCTTTTACTTAGTTAACAATATGTGACATCCACCAATCCGCAATGGGCCCGCGCGGTGGTTTATGGCCCATTCCCTCTCCAAGAAAGGAGGCCTGAGTCCCAGCAATGGGAACATTATAAGACCGATAATGCTAATGCTTACCTGAAGTTATTGAACCTGTTTTTTATTTGAAAATAACTAAGTAGGTAAGTATACGTAGCTATTTAGATACAATTCAAATAAAGGAAATAGCCACACACGTTATTTTTTTACCGGTTTCCGTCACAATGTATGACGCGTTACGTTATCAGATATCTCACTATCTCCAGCTTATTTTTATCTCACACGTAGTTTATTTAATTTGGTTTAAAATTATAAACAAGGTTAGTGACGCCATAGAAAATATTGTTTTTAATACAATTTTTATCATCTAGACAATAGTATGTAAATTTCTAGACCATATACACACATCAAAAGTGTCTAGGGATCAACATATATTTTTGCAATAACTTTTCTCCTGATTGATATTAATTAAAATTTTCTTTAAGGATTCATCAAATAAAGTGTTTTCGTTTGTCACAGTAACGATAAACCAAGTCACCTTTGCATTAATAAAGAAATTTGCCATTTTCCTAATAAAGGGATTTTTGACATTTGAACCACTAACATTAAAGTTCGAAAAAAAGACTGAAATAACAGTTTTCTTTAAAATTTTATTGGGTAACTTAAACAATTAATAATCCGTGTTTCTACCGCGAACACTAACAACACAAGAACATCGGTTTGGCATACTCAAAATGAGTTCATCCAAATCACGCTGTGGAATGGCCGCCCATGTTCGTTGCAACAACAAAAAAAGGTCTTCTTGCGACTGGATACCCTCCATATTCGGTAGAGCTCTTCTCTGTAGCATATCCCATGCATGCTCAATCGGGTTCAAGTCTGGCGACTGAGCAGGCCAGGGCAGGACATTGATGTTAGCTGCGGCGAGAGTCTGTCTTACAACTCTTGCGGTGTGCGGTCGTGCATTATCATGCATTAACTGAAATAAGGGACCGATTTGCACTTGTAGAGGAACGATGACGTCTGATACAATCGTCTCAGCATAAATTTGAGCGTTGAGGTTGCCTCTGATCCAAATCAACTCAGTTCTTCCGCCGATCCAAATACCCGCCCATACCATGATGGTTCCACCACTATAAGGATGGACTTCCTGGCAGGATTTTAATCGCTGTTGGCGTCCAGGGGTTCTCCAGTGTCGTATACGTCTTGTATCCGGTCTCATACCAAAACGAGACTCATCAGAAAAGCACACGAAACGCCATTGTTCTTCTGCCCAATTTCTGTGTTCAAGAGCCCATTGATATCGAATCCTACGATTGTGCATTGCTATAGGTGGTACCCGTAGCGGTCTTCGGGAATGAAGGTTCACTTCATGCAAGCGGTTTCTGACTGTTTGGTCGCTAATTAAGTTCCCTGAAGAGTGATGAAGCCTCACGGCTAACATCATGGCGGTTATTGTTGGAGCTCTTCGAGTTAAGATTTGAATGTATCGGTCTTGTCTCCGTGTGGTGCAGCGATACCGTCCTCCATGGCGCTCAGCCACGGTACCAGTGCTTCGGTAACGTGTCCAAAGTCGACTGATAACACTCTGACTTGTATTCAGAGCTAAAGCCACAGTACGTTGCCGGGAACCAGCTTCTATCATTCCCACGGCTCTGAGCATTTCTTCCCTGCTTAAATGACGTCGCCGCTCCATAATAACGTTGGTTTTAATCAGTAGTAGGGAAACAGTAGCACTAATAATGTCTTCAATGCGTTGTATGTTTTTATAGGAAAAATATTGACAGCTGATTTTCATCTTTTACTCGAATTTGATTCACAGTTCCTGATTCAAATTATGAAATGCACCAAAAAGGATCCATATAAATTTATAAAATCATAAATTTATTACAAAGCCACATCTCAATCTCAAGAAATCCGCATAAAAATGCTTGATCCCTAGACACTTTTGATGTGTGTAGTTGTGCATAAATCAACTACGTACTTAGTTACTCAGATACCCGCGAAACGAGACACAATAGTAAAACAATAACAGCGCGGTCTCATAGGACCGGTTGGGGATTCAAACGTTGTTTTTAATTTTGGGCTTTAATTTTTTGAATTTATAACAATTTATAATAAACTTTAATCTATTAACTTAAAAATAGTTTAAAGTTTTTGATAAGGTAAGGCTTTACAGCCATATTACTTAACTTATAGCAAAAACAACTTATTTAATCAAATCTATTAATATTATTCTATGCCTAATAAACAAAAAAATAATTACAGTTATAACAAAACCAGTTCTAAACCGGGCTAGCTTACTCACTACACTACAACTTTTACTCAAACAACGCGCATTTTTACTATACTCAACTATACTACTACAAGCTCCAAGTTACTGCAAGTGACGCGAGCGGAAGTCTTGCAAATTCAACATAAATCAAAACAAAACAACTACACCTACATTGCAGCGCGCATATTTTAATCCGGGCCAAAGTGGAGGCTCGGGTTAGAGCTTTAAGGCCTCTACATCACCCCTCCCTCTCACACACCAACAAAAAACATACGCTATCTCCCTCACCCTGCCGCGTGCGCCAACTAGCGGTAACCCGGCGAACTAGTTGACAGTTGCCTAAGCGCATGCTCTTTGTATTGTGTCGCGTTCTTGTTATTACCACATTAATTCGTCCTAAAGTGTGTTTTAAAAAACTTTTTAAAACAAAATGCATAAAAATAAGTGCGAATATGAAAGTGGGGGGAACGAAACAGTGAGTTTGTGTTAATAAATGGGTGCCAGAGGTATTGTTGACATACCAGGATTGTTTTTTACTTGGAGTCCGAAGAATAGTATCAAAATAAAGCTCAAACGTATGTATTAAACACATTTTTATTTAATTACCTACATGTTACACACTGAAATATGTTTCAGACGAACATCAACATGAACTCACAACTTAATTATGAACTTTTAAAATTATTTAACGTCCCTAAATTGTTTAATTAAACCTAAAATATTTAATTAAAACTTTAATTTGGTAACGCAAATGCGTCCATTAACATCTTCTGTAATTAATTTAACCTACGATTAATAATATAAAGTTTTATTAATTACGAGTTTAGAATTTAGATAATGTCTAGGGATATAGTTGACTAGGAGTATGTCAACCGCAAATTAAAAATAATTACAAAAAGTTTTTGCTTAAACTACGTCTATTAGGTTGAGTTTTTTTTGGGATGAAGATTTTTTTAGAAGGAAATCATCAATTCTTGTGTTACAAAATAACGTCCAATATAAAAAAGCACGTATGTAGGTCGTATCGTAGAAAAAAAATGTACACCATTTAAGAAAAAAAAAATGTGGATAAATTTTTTATACGATTCCAAAAAAAGCCGTTGAAAAGTCAAATATCAACTACAGACCGGGTCGTTCAAACAGACCTCCGAGTCATCATTTAGTTTTATTTCTGCTCCTTAGCATCATCATCCATACCTGATGACTGTCTATTTCTGAATAGACCTAAGTAACAAATAGACTTTTAATCCAATTCTCAGCTACTCTAATCCAGTTTACCTGATACCACCCACCCTGCCATGATCATCACTTGGTATGAAGAAGATTGAAAAATATATACTCTTTGAATCTAGTGATTCGTAAAAAGACTCAGTAAGAGTTTTTAATAATATTGCGTATTTGTGTAGTTTTACCTTTGGGGTCAGGGGTAGCGTGACGGTTGACTGGACAGAGTGGAAAAAAGCGGTTGCGCCGACCCCATGGGACAAGGGTAGAAAGACGACGATGATGTGTTATTTTATCTATGAAATACTTTACACACCTATATTTTTTCGGTTTGGTTTATTCCTGTTTTCTACTACAAAATATACGTTTGTTCTCTCAAAAATAAGAGTTGCGATCCCCTTCTTACTCAACCTGTTCTAATAGAGACGCTCCCTTAATAATTGTAAAAAGTGCATTAATATTTGGGGTACAATTAGTATTTTTAATGAGAAAGAATAAGAATTTTGATGGACAGATACAAAAAACCCTTTTATAATCATTATAATTGGCATTTACCCGTTCTGATTAAATAAAGTAATTTGACCACATTGCCTCATTAACATTGCAATTATTTTTGCAATAATTGCAATACCCATGGAAAATAGCCACAAATCGAGGATAACTCCTCTGTTACCACAATCTATCTTCCTTATATTATCTTCTTAGCGCTTTTTGAATGGGCTTCCTGCCCATTCAAAAATACTCTACAGTCCCCCAATTTTCCTCCTATATTATAATGCCTTAATTTATCCACAGCCTCGATTCCGGCCACACATATAAAATGCTTAGTTTTTAATTTGAAATTTTGCCAACGTCTGCGATGCCGACGCAAATCGCGGTGCGCATTTTAAACAGTGGACAACATTGGTTAGCAAATTCCTTATGCTATATTAGGTTTACTTGAGAATAATAATCAGCAGCAATTGCAGCCAATGGGTTATGGTTCTAGGAAACTGATAAGGGCATGCTGACATGTGTATATAGCTTTAATTGCACCGACCTGTGATATGGCGGTCACTGTAATCAGTAATTATTTGTACTTGCTTCGCCATTTTTATCGAGCATTTCCGAACCAATTTGTGGACGTGAAGTAACGAGTCTATCAGTTGAGCTGTTTGACAGTTTATGTTGGCAATTCGAAGTAACTAAAGTTGATGTTTGAATTAGCAATTTGCGGGGGAAACGACTGGAAGTATTATTGGCGGTTAAGTTACGGTAGATCAACAATATCCTAAGAATTTGAAGTTAAAATTGATGTTTAAATTAGTAATTTAAGAGCAAAGTGCTCTTTTGATTGCAATGACTGGTTAAGTATTGACTAACTCTTGAATTTACGGTAGGTCAACAAAATCCCTGAATGTGTATTTTTCAAACTCTACTTTACCCCGAAAATTTGTCAAAATTTGGCTTTGCCACTTTCGCATATTCGTTGACGTTTCGACAAATCTTCTCCCGAGCCTTTATTATAAGTAGTTATTACTCACTTGAGTTCATGCCTAAGACCCAATTAGCCAGGCCTTTAACTAGGCTTGGCACAGGTACATTTTTTTACATTTTCCAATTTTTTTACAGGGTTTTTAGAACCAAAATCGTTAATGTAGGGCTTGAAATGTTCTTAATCCGAAAAATTCTCTTTAAAACCTGCCTTATAAGACTACCGATATCTCCCTAAACAATACCTGCCAACATAATAAGGAAGTAATAAAGCCAGAAAGCAACTTTGCATACCAACACTAAATATTTAGAATGGCTATAAACCAAGACCTAAACTCACTCCAAAGCCCGATAAAATCGCCTCAGCACAGTTTTATCGCCGTCGAACCAATCTTTGTTATGAAATAAATGTTAAACAAAGCAATTCAGAGAAATAAATAATGATTAACTATGTTGAATTTGTAACTAGAAACATTCCTTTGTGATAAAAATGTTCTTAGGTAGGTTGTATTGCACAAGCTTCCTGAGACAGACCACCTCTTCAGAACGCATACAGGAAATATGAAAACGAAAGGAGAAGAACATTCATTTGCCAGCAATGCTGGAATTTTTGGAATAGTTCCCATCGATCGATAATCAAATAACTTCTCTTTTCTCAGAATTTATTTGATTACCAGATACATAATTATAAAAAAGGGGGGACCCCCGAACTGTTCTTCAAGGAAAAATGGACTATATCTACGTATAGTATAATCTGTGGAAGGAAACCAGAGACATTAGTTATTTAATTATTTATTTTTTACGAACACACCTTAATCCTTAAAACTTCATCACTCTTCACATTTGCTGCTTCTATATGATTGCAGTAGCTAATCTAGAAATCTCATCACTGACTGCTTTCTCAAGTTGGCAGTTAAGAAAAATAACCTGACCAGACGAAATTTCAAAGACTCAATCATCTATTTCTTGCTTTTTATGTCCAACTACTTGAACCTTCCAGGATCTGAACACGTAAAATGAGAGAACTGACTAAATAGACCACATTAAGACCAAGGTACCCAAATTAAACTAGTTCGCATTACTAAGATAGCTTTGAATAATTTGCATGATGAAATACTTAGTCTGGGACTAGACGCAACTAAAATGGGAGCAAAGTTAAAGAGACATAAATTAAGAGTCTTTGGTATTCCCCCAACGTTGCATTGTTTAGTGCAATGAATAATTAGATCAGACCTGGATACTCTATGTTGCATAATACATTTTGTTGCGATTACTTAGATGATTTTCGTAAATTTGTATTCCTCTAGTTATGACTATACATGTAGGTGGCTGGATAGAAAGAGGAAGACCAAAGAAAATGTGAATGGGTTGTGTATAGAGTAACACGAAAGAAGAGGGAGTCAATGTAACGAGAAGAGATAAGACAGGATGGAAGAAAAAATCGCGTTGCATCGACCCAAAGTAACATTGGATAAGGGCAGGACGATGATGACGATTATGATATATCTCTAATTCATGGAGTTTGCCAAAGTATATGTATACACGAGACAAACTTTTGTATTCGCTAATAAACGTAGAATGCTCGCCATAAGCAATCGGTGTGTTTAAAGCACACCGATTGCTTATGGCGAGCGACCCATCGCTCACCGTCCGCAAGCACACAAAATTGTAGCTGACATGCGATACAATTACAATCCGTGTACTAAGAATCTCAAAATATTTTAAATACTGACCCAAAATTTTTACAAAACAACAATGTCATTACGGATTTGACTGCAGTTTCGATTGCAAGCAACGATGCAGCTTGGCTAAACACGGACCGATGTTCAATCTGACCGCTCCGTCAATCGACCTTATACGTGGCCTAATGGCGCTTTCTCTAGAGTTTGGGGTCACATAACGGACGACACTTTACGTCCAACTTATTGAATATATTATAATATATAACATCACGCGTCGCTATGGGTCAGACGTTGCGTGTTTTGGATCATGCTGTATCGACCGGTATTGGGCCAGTGATCTAGATTATAGCGTCTGTAACACGTGGTTCGCTTAATGAGAGTTTTTTTGAGTTTCTGAATATAAAATTGTAATGAAGAAATTTTAATGATTTCTGGTAAACGAAAATCAAATTATATGTGTGTGTTCTACAGGATGCATTTCGGAGAGTGTGCGCAGGAATTACATGAGTTAATTCCGCCATCTCGCTTTTACCATCGGACAAACCGTCGTACGGCGAGTATCCATCCTTACGTTGTCGAAACCTGCACGGTCCGGACAAAGCGGTTTGCTTCATCGTTCATACCGCGTACATCGAAGGATTGGAACAATTTGCCTGCTGCGGTCTTTCCGTCCGATTATAATTTGGGTATCTTCAAGACTAGAGTGAATAGGCTCTTAATAAACTAGTGCGCTTCACCATCAACGATTGCATCACTGCTTACCATCAGGTGGGATTGCAGTCAAGCATTAGTTTATGGTATATTAAAAAAAAAAAAAAAAAATATATACCAAGTTTTTTTGCTGGTGCTAAGTTGCTAGTTTTACCACATTCATTGGGCGTACAGCTAAGCAGTGGAATTTCCCTGCCGGAGTCTTTCCTGATAGCTACAAGCAGGGGTTTAAAGAAACCCTTGGTTGTAGCATCAAGAGACAAGAATGAATAGGCGAATAGGCTACTTATGCTGCAAGTGTGCTCCACCATTGACCACAATAATAAAACAAATCTTTAAAAATGATTACAACTAATTTTAGTTTTGCAAAAAGTTAAACTGGTTTTTAAGTTATAACTTGTTTTACAATGATTGCTTAGACCGATTAGATTTATAAGTTTAAATTACAATATAGGTAATCTTATATCTAGATCTTAGATTATAAGTGTCATAATAATTCAAACAAATGAATTCTAAAATCTCGTAATGAAGGTGGTTGATAATTTAAAACGACCTCAAAATGTTCAAAGTAAGTAATTATAAGATTCCTTCGCGAACAAATTGAAGACATAATGACTTACACCAGGGATGGCAAACATTTATATAAAAAAAATAAAGGTGGTCATGACGTGCCGACAAAGAACGTTGACTTTTTAATTTAGTGGAAAAACTTTAAACTAAATGCTATTAACTATTAATTTCTAACTTTGAATTCGTATAACATTACACTCTAGTTATATTTATATATCTACAGTTATTTGTTTATTTAATAAAATAAAAGTTAAAAATAATGTGATTGGGATTTTTCAAAATTTAACCCTCATGAGAATGGAACGCTGGCAGAAGCTATAGATCTATATAATGTACATATTACACTGTTGTGCGCGAATTATTTTGTCGCATGCCACACGTACCATAGGTTGGCCATCCCTGACTTAGACTAAAACAATGGGTAAGTAATAGCGTAGTTCATAAGATAATTGTTAGTGAACATGTTTTATGCAATTAAACTCCAGAGGCGGTATTGTCTGATAATTTTTTAACAAGATAAATTATAAAACGGAAGTTATTTCGCTGGTATTTCCGGATTCTGATAGTTGTTGCATTATGTCTACCTAGTATAAAAACAATTTATTTCGTATCTGTCTGTATATCTGCCAACACTTACTAAACTATTTTATCCTAGTCTGTTATATCCTTTATTATTTATTTGTTTTCTATTGTAAGTACATTCCGCAAGTGTTTCAGTGGCACTATAGCGGGCCCCTAACAGAATACCAGCGTTACGTTATTATTATCTACACTAATATAATAAAGAGGTAAACTTTATTTTTTTGTTTGTATGAGGTAATCTGTGGAAGTACTGGTCAGATTGCTAAAATTTTCACCAATAGAAAGCTGCTGTATTCCTGAGTGACATAGGCTATATTTTATGTACGCGGGCGAAGCTGCAGCCTAAAGCTAGTTTTTAATATATCAGTAAAAAGCCGGAATATTGTTATGTTTTAAATTGTTGTTTTTTTTTAATTTGACTAATGAAAAATTAAATGCATATTCCCCAATAAGTAGCAATAGAAATATTAATTTTCCTGCGTCTTCTGTTAATCGTTTTGCGAAATACAAGCGTAAATTATAATAAGTATCGTGGAACGCCACCAATCAGCACTTGTATCTATGTTTTCGAATCACCACCCGTGCGGAAGAACTGCAGTTACTCTATAAATAGAACGCTACTCTAGGTTATTAAAAGCTATCAGTGGTGAAATACAAACATGCAGATATTCATATTGGAAACATGAATGAGTGTTCATAAGTTCATAACATCACGCCTAAATTACTCTGAAGTGGTAGATAGAAGTGAGCAATTGATAATTTTAATTTAGCAGGTACATATTTTCATATTTAAAAACACTTTACTAACTAGAATATTATAAAATCTTATTTTAAACCCGTGTGTCCATACATCATGATGATCATGATCGATACATGATTCTGGACCTCCCAGTGGTAGAATTTTTCGTCGACTTATCCTAATTGTACAAAATCTGTACTTTGAAAAATCTGTTATTTGATGACTTCCTTTCCTGAAATAAAGGAAGCTAGTAACAATTTAAAAAAAACCTATATGACACTTTTCCCGACCTGAAAAAGCCAGAATACAAAACAACCGCACCTGCAACACCAACGTCGCGACCACAAGACCAGCCAAACAGTTTTCACTTCTTTTGAAAGTGAAAAAAAAGTTATCAAATGAAATCTAACTTCCTCGCACGTCCACCACATATTTCTATCAGTCGGACCTACATGGTCGCGGTTGTCTAACTACCAATTAGTTTGTTTATCTAGCAATAAAATCAATAAACGCGCCGTTAATTGGTATGTGCTGCCTTATACGAAAGTAATTTGTAGGTTGTTTGTTAGACGCGGAAGAGGCCCTAATTTCGAAGGGAATGGCGCATCAGCTTGTGTCTTTGAAAAATAATAATGATAATGTCGTGTTAGCCAATGGCTTAGCCAGGAACTTCGACTAACATCTTAGGAAGCTCTCGTTAGGCGACTAGATCAAGGGTTTGATTCAGAAAGTGATACTCTTGGACACCGCTCGAATAGTTAAGAGGTTCCTTTCTCTGCAACCTTGACTGTCGGTAGCTTAGACCATGCTCCCGAAACAAGTTTGTTACTATTTTTTTGTATTTTTTTTAAGTAGTTATTTTTTTAATGTAGTTGCGTTAGCCTGTTTTATTCCACTCTTAGACAAAGGCCTCTTTCCATTTTTCGCAGGTTTCAAATTCTGGTGAAATCGATCTAGTTCGTCCTGCCATGTTCTTCGTAATCTCAGGACGCCAATTTTGTTCTACTTAGGCCCACAGTTTGTCGTACCCTTTAAAAATACTTGAGACTAACATTTTGACGTAGTTTTACTCCAGTGGCCTACGCCTAAAAACAGTACATTTTTACGAGACAAAAATCTTATGATACTCAACGGTACTGTTAGTTTCTGTCTGTGAAAGAATTTCCATCATCAGGGACCTACTTACTTAGAAAGGTTTTTTTAAAGCTTCACACTGTTTTTGAATTTAGTTAGGGGCACGTTTAGAATTTTTAGAATATTTAGTTTTTGGATAGCCGTCTAGCCGTCTTGTTTTCTATTTGTTTAGCGATGTAGGTATCATATGTATATGGTGCATGTTTCTTTGCAGTATACTGTGTTTATTTTTGTAGTGTTTAAGGCGGCCGCGACGTTAAAATTATCCATACAAACGTAATACCAAAATCATTTGCAGTTTAAGAATATTTACACCATAATATGATGTTATTCGGATTCAGACAATATTTTTCATGGTTCCTACGTCGTCTTTTTTTTTTAAACTTACCCCAAACAAAATTTAAGCGAATTTAAATTTACACATTTTCACAGCGAAAATGTCATGTTTTTATTTGGTTTTTTCTACATTATAAACAACAATATTTCAAAATATATGTCCGTAGTAACACAGATATTATTATCAAGTTATAAATACTCGAAACAATATTGGAAATACATTAATTTTTCATTCATTATTTTTGGTATTACGGAACATCTAACAAATTTCCAATAGTTTGTATTGCTATCACAGCAAGTAACTGTCAGTGTGTGGATGATGACTTTACTCCAGTCAGTGTGCCCAAGAATTGTTTATACTATCTGGATTGATTCCATCAACCTCAAAAACGTATTTTATTTCGTTTCAACTCGAGATAGCGCGCGATCTACGCAGGCCTCTTAATAGAAAATATATCGAGTCAGCTTTCTCGCGATGCTTCAGGTCCTCAATACTACAACAAAATTTTTAGCTCTATATTACCAAGATCACAGCTGTTTCAATGATTCTACGAATTGTCCAGTTGTGTAGCTTTCGATACAATTCTATACAGATGTATTTATAACCATTTTTGAATGAAACTAAGAAAAGTAGCATTATTTTGGAATTTGTGTCTATGTTATCTAGATGTACACGAAACCACAGATTGCACTACACCACCCGGGAGATTTCAATCTCGAGAAATTCTCTACATTGAAGTCAGGGCAAACTGCTAGCAGAAGCTCTCCTAACTATATTCTATCTGCATTTACCTGAAAACCAACAATATCAATAAATAACGACGCTACAAGCTACAAGACGTCTAACTTTACTTCGTTTCGCGATATAGCGCTTGAGTTACTAACAAAGCCACTAAAAAGTTATCGTTAGATACATGAACAAGTTTTTGCTACTAAAGATACGAGTATAACAATAAACAGGTGGGAATACAAAGAGATAATTTAATTAAATTGAAGATAATAAGCGTTTGATATACTGCAACACTGTGGAGCAAAGTACTTAATATAAATACGCCTTTATTGGGTGAGAAATCATCAAATTACTTCTCCTGCTCTCGGTGGAGTGGGAAGGCAGTGTCAGACGTATAAGTCTGAAACTGCCTTCCACTAACACACTTCTGTACTCTGTACACAACTAAAACACATCTGTATTTCTTCAATTGCCCTTTATGTTCTGGGGCTACGGTGATTCCATCGAAATATCTTTTGGTAAGGTGGGCCTCAATTTCATAGAAATCTGGTATCATTCTTTAAATAGCCAACTTGCTAAGTTACTTTTAAAAAGGATAGATTTTTATAATTTAGCTATAAACTGAAAATAAAATGTGTGCCAGTTTTTGACGTTTTATAAGCCCCCATGTTGTAGGCCTATGTGAAATAAAAAAAACGAATTTGAATTTTGAAATTTAATTATAAAAGTTAATTCAAAAGTTATCGCGTGGGAATACACCAAGACTTCAATTCTCAAAATTACGCACCGTATCGGAACATCCCCATCGATTTGGGTGACCGAGCAAAACAGTTGGTCTGACATATGGGAACAAAACACCATGCACCCATGATACCTACAGTCAACCACACTCTGGAATGTATGTGTGTGTCAGTGTTCATGTGTGGTAGGAAATCATCAGAATGACTTCGCTCGCTCTTGGGCGGAGCGGGAGGGCGTGTCAGACTTTTACTGAACTAAAACTGGTGTCTTTAAGTTGTCCTTTACGTTAGAGAGAACGATCCCGCAGCTCATGCTTCTTAACTATGTTGGGTTGGGTTTCTAGTATTAACAATTAATTAATAGTAGGTATTAAATACCTATATTTAACGAGGAGCAAGTATATTTCACAGTTTATTTAAGGTTCATAGCCATTTTAAGAGTAACAGGAGTAAAATAGATTTTTTTTGTGGGTCTGGGTGGAGCTGTCGCTCTGGGTGGAGTCAAACCACTTAATGTTCTTTCAGTTACCTTTTGCGTTCCAGAACCGCGTTAACACTTTCGAAAAATCCCGTTATATTTGCGTATCAATAAGTGACCGATCGAAACTCGATTTGCAGCCGAAACCGAAGCCGTAACCGAATGTTCGACGCCGAAATTGATTACCGAAACCGAGACTGACGTGGAAACAGAAAAACTGACAACAAATAAAATAATAATTCGTTTTCGTTATTCCTAAACCTATATTTCGATATAGTTATACTTATTTTCATGCAATATTGAACATAACGTCATAAAACTGTCAAGTCCTTAATGCACTTTTCAAGGGCATGAAGTAATCTCGCTATATTAAGATGGTCACCCATCCAAAAACCGATTTCGGCAAGTTTTGCCTAACCCAAGAGATCCATGCTATATTATTTTAGCCACAAGCTTGTCCTCCCATTGGCTACTAGTTAAAGGCCTATTACACCACTCGTTTTTACGATCGGTCTTAGTCTACGTCGCGTAGTGTAATAAGGGTAAGACGGTCTTCGATAGGGCTCCACGTATCGAGTCGACGTATTGAGTCGATGTATCCAGTAGTGTATAGCATCCGTCGTGCTCACATTATCTTGGCTGATTCAACTTTTCTTTGCCGATATGTTTTGTTTATGAATAATGACGTTATCAAAACGTGGTGGTATGCTGGTGTCAGGTCTGTTTTATTTCCTTACGCTATAATGACAGGTGATAAGGATATGTAGCTACTGGATTAAATTATATCGTTAGATATTTTTTTCTATGTGTTTTATTAGGCATTTCATACTGCATTTTATTTCAGCTCAGAAAGGTTTGTCCACGTAACTACGTAATGGTTAGCATAACACCTCTACCTCCGACCACTATGTAAGTATGACGCGACATGGAAAATAAAATTCAAATTCCTATTTCGTGGTATTAAGTTTGCCGGGTGATTAGAACATACTATGACAATATCCAGAAATCAGCTATCGGGCAGTTGCCCCGGCCAGACAAAACGCCTCTCTGGTCGAAGGACTTTCCCTTTTCAACGGAGGTTTGTGGGACTTTACTTCCGCACGCAAGAAATCTAGACTTTATACTTTGTTAAGCACACAGAAATCTAAATATGTGGTTTCGCATATCTCTAAACTCAATAAGCAGTCTAATATTCCCACTGCTGGGACTCAGGATTCTTCTCAGGACCGTTATCTTCAAAAACTATCAGTAGATAGGTAGGTACTTCGGTTTCATACAACAACATTGAATAAATTTAGAAAAATTCTAGAATAAGATCGAAACCCAAGCTTCCATCTACTTCATTATAATGTCTAAAGTTTTCCGCTGACTAACCAAGCATGGAGAAGGGGGTCGCGATTGATTGGATCTCTAATTTTAGCATCTAGACTACAAGAACATAGAATTATCTAAGTGTATTTTATTCAGAGTAGCGATCATTATTCTATCACGTGTCCTATTTAATAAAATGATGAGCAAAAGGTGCATTTGACAATTATCAGGTTTTTCTCCTGTGAAAGCAATATTCGTCAGAGTCAATTTTTAGGTTTATTCAAATATGTTTGATGGCGGCTGCGTAATACGCATTTATTTAACGGATGTACTTATACTAATTAGAGTTTATCGTATTTTTTATTTATTTATTCAAACAATGCACTAATAAAAAACACTATACAACTTTGTATAATGTTTTTTATTAGTAATACTTTAGCTCGTTTCTATCAGTCAACCTTGTAGTGGTGCAAAAACATAACTGACCAGGTGCAACTTAATAGAAAGAAAAAAGTCCTAATCAAGTTTTGTTCCTATTTACCCCGTTTGACTGTACCATACTAAAACTGTTAAAGAAAAAGCTTTGTTTTAATTTAACATTTTTTATACGAATAAGATAGTTCAATAGTTGATTTTTTTAATTCTCAGGAATTAATCGTCATGTTTTATGATTTTGGGATTTAATAAGATCGGGATTATCAACTCTATGTTACTTCCACGAACTTTACTTAAGTACTCTGCGCTCTACCTATTCGAATCTCTATTACGTATATATTTAGTTTACCTATGCTACTATTTTATTAACTAACAATGTATTAATGACACTAAGTAGTCTGTCGAGACACTTAAAGCACCTATAGTGTACCTAAATACTTGTTGAAAGCCGTCTGCGGTCAAGTAAACATATCGTAACCCATTCTTAAGTGTCTTTACTCCCTAAATAATGGTAATGGGACCTAACTAACCACTAACTAACCACCACCGCACCTTTAGAAGATAATTAAACATTTAACTAAAGTGTAAGGTTAAAGGTGGTTTTGTAATTAATGACCACGATAGGTAGAAATCCATAATGTATCTTCAAGTATGGGCAGTTAAATAGTTCTTTATCATTACTATTTTTTAACACACTAACTGGATAACTAGCTCTTACTGTACTCACTGTACGAGTAGGTAGATAGGCTCACGTTTGACCTAGTGGGTACCTACCTTTCCATCAGGTGAAGTAGACCTCACCTGATGGAAAGTGACGATGGGGTCGATGATGGAGCATATGGGCGCTTGCCCAGTAGTAGTCTAAAAGTCAACTATTTCACTCTTGATTTAAAGATTGATTCCTTGAAGAAAAGCCTATAACAACACTAATGAATTTTAGTCGATAACAATCTGACACTCCCTCGTACTCCTGATAAAAAGAGAAGGAATGCCGGACAGAAAAAAGAAAAAAGGTTCTTAAATATATCAAAAGTGCAGTGACCAGGCCCTGCCACAATATCACATTAGATCACAATAATAAAAAATAGAGTTTTTTTTTTATTATTGATAAGATGGTAAGCGATCATGTGGTCGACGATGGAGCACGCTTGCCTAGAAGCAACCTATTCACTCTTGACTTAAAGACCCCTAGGTTATAGCTATCAGGAAACACAGATCCCGGCATCAAACCTATCAAAAGTGCCGGATCTTCATCGGTTCATACACGTGCGCATTTGCCATTGCATTCTCAGCGCCATAACGTCCTCACCTTTGACTCAAGCGTCTATTCCGCCTCGATTGCAACGACATTTTTTCCCACTTACATCAAAATTTTAACGGAATTGTCTGCAGACGGAATTGACAGCAAAATAAATGGGAAAATGTAACTAGGTACTACTAGGTACCTTTCTTTAGAAAATTCTATCAATCTGAGTGCGGTGGTGAGAGAGATAGGTACCTACTTTGATCGTAATTTCAGATAGGACAGAACTTCAATACAATATGTTCCCTCGTGTCAATACCTTACTTACCTTAATATTGTACAGGTAAGTAATATCGTTCCTCATCAGCAGGTATCCTAAGTATCTATAAACGACCTTTGTTGAATGGAAACTTACCTGTATTGGATATTACAGTACCTATCTAAAGATCCGTGTGTTGTTGATAGTAGCTGAAGCTTTGTAATTGAATTTACCTACCTATCTAGTACTTCACTTTGGTTGTGAGTATTGGAAATAAAGCAAAATGTGGGTAAGTATTCGAAATTAAATACTTAAATGTTATGCAGTCATGTTTCGGTATGGATAATAATATATAAAAGCAATATAGTCCGTCTAATGAAAGCGCGACCTGAGAAAAAGAGGTTAAATCCAAAGCATTTCGTATGTGGTATTACTAACTAGTAGGAGAATAGAATAGAATAGAACACGTCGCAATTTTTTTTTATAAAAAAAAAACTCCAGGTCGCGCTTTCATTAGACGCACTCAATGTTGTATATTTCTTATATATTTTTTTTGGTTGACGAGTTAGTTGAGCAATTGGTAGCTGCTCTGCATGTCACAGGTTCTATACCCAAAAGGAACAAAATATTTGGCTAACAGACAGTTTTACATGGTTCAGGGGTCTTGTGCATGTGATTTCACATGCTAGTAAACACACCCATTATACAGGAATAATTCTTAGTGAGGGACAAAGTTTTTTTTAAAGAAATTAATATTTCTCATCAAGTCCTTAAACTTCGAATATCCTGAAGGCTGAAGTTTCCATCTAATCTGTCGTAATCCAACACCTGGCGATCCTGAAAGCTACAGTAAAATAAGGTACCTCCCGTAATGCTGAAATATTAATTAAGTAACACATGGCTCGGCCTACGGAATTACTTAAGATAGGCAACTTGGGATTTGGAACGACATAAGTTATGAAAAGTTTGGAGTAGGTACCAAGAAGTGGTACAACAAACTTTCATCTTCTTTTTTTATTTTACTTATTTGATATTAGGAGAGCAGTCAATGCTCTATACTGTCCTTTCATATCTATTAATATTGGAATATGGACAATGGACATATTATTAAAGAAAAAACTATATTTTAGTAAAAATAAAATTACCGTAAAAGTTCCTATCGATTCTTCTCCATTAAAAAACGATCATGATGTTTCTTCGAACGATGTTTTTTGAGTGCCCAGTACAAACAAAAAAATATTTTGAATTGAATTGATTTAGAAATTTTACCTACCTATGAATTGATGAATAGAATACTTTCCTCACATTTTCAAAGCTAAGATTTGGCAATAAAGATCGTGCAATATTTGGTAGGTACTACAGAAGAATTATCAACGGAATTACCCAACAGATACACAAACCTAAAACCGCAAAACAATTCAAGAAAATTGAATACCTATTCAAGACAACAATAAGGTGCAGTAGGAAAAACCCACACATATCTGTTAATCTTCCTTAATACGCCATCTGTTGATCTTCACCTCTTTAAGTAAAAAAGTGGAAGTCTCCGTCAATTAGGGTCTGTTGACGTCAGTCGTTGACGCTGGTTGAACATTGGGTTTATTAGATAAGTAGCATGTTAAGTTGACTAAGTATTATAAATATTCCGTTTTTAAAGTCCGTTTTGTCTTCTCTGCACCAAAATTGGTCAAAATTAATTAGGTATTGAGAATTATGTTCGCTGCTAAGGAAATGATGATAGACAGTTATGATTGGATTCCGTTGGATTCATAATATTAGTATTTTAATTCATGAATCCCCGACCGGTCTCATTGGACCGCGCTGTTATTGTTTTACTATTGTGTCTCGTTTCGCGGGTATTGATAGGTTAATATCCAGTTGATTTTTAGCATTTAGATACTTTTAGCATTGGCAGTTGTCTTCTACCGTATTGATGTAATAACAATCAAAAGAACATATTTCAAAATTATTGAACCATAGATAACTAAATATAGACCAACATCATCATTTAATGTCATATCTCATTCGTTTAATGTGTATGTTTTATTTAAAAATTGAAAAATTATTATAGGACCTTAAATTTACCATGTTTTAAGTAAATAAAATATTATTAATCTTATTCTGAATTCGATTTCTTTTTTTTTGTAATTTGTAATCCTGTACAAATCAACCATATTTTTACAAGTTTGACAAGTTATCATTTTTTTTATCCAATATTACCAGCTATGTGTCCGTAGATTTATGTCTGACACACTGAACAAGCAACATTTACATAATAGAATCAAATCTTTGGCTTCGTTAGTCCTTTAGCGAACAAACTGTCGGAATAATTGGATAAATTGCGACGCTATGTCTATGTTCTAGAGAATAAGTTATGGTTATTAGTTCAGACAGTGCGTATTCGTAGAAGTTGTCTTACTGTGTGATGTTAATTTTCAGCAGAAATCTTAGGCTAATTTCGAAATGTTAGACTCGTTTCTAAGAAATTGGCGAGACGCCCTTAGCGCAGATAGAGTTGATTTTAGGAGGCGTGGGAGAGACTTTGCTAGTACCGGGTAAAACGGGGTGAATAGGAACGCAGGGGTGAATAGGAACGAAAGTTTGATTTTAATTTTTACTTTGGTTAAATATTTTATCTTCATTTCTGTATAAGCATCGCCTTTTATTACAATTAATGGATAAATAGGAGTAATTAAATGCTGGAAAAACCTGTTAAATAACGTTAAAATCCAGTAACCATTTTCGTTCCTATTCACCCCTGCGTTTCTATTCACCCCATTTTACGGTAGCCCTTTGCCCCACACTAGACAAATATATTTGAAAAAAAAAAAGATAATTTTCTGTGGCTATGTCGAACAGAAGTTTTAGGCCAAAAGGCTGGCGTTAGAAGAGTATTATTTTTTTAAAGTAAATAATAATTAATCATAAAGTTAACTATTATAAATGTTAAAACACGATGAGCCTTTTATGTTAGGTACTAAATAGTTGTTATATCCTAAAACAATTTGACAATTCCTCAGCGGAGTGTATCCCCTGATAGCTTCAACCTCCTCTAAATTGTTCTTTAACTCAAGAGTGTGCTCCTTACAAAAATAACAAAAAAAAATTAGAGGTAATATGATCGAATCAGTTGCTAGTTGCTCAAATAATTTCAGTTAACCACAAAACGCTATTGGATGGGGTTGTTAACCACGACCACAAAGCACTAGGTCAACGCCGAAATTGTTCGATTCCAGTCACATTCGTGCTGACCGCAGGTCTCGAGTTTAAGCCCCAATTATACTATTGTAGCCACAGCTAGTGGTAGGAGTAATTCCGTGCATTTTCAGACTGACGAGACATCCTTTATTTCAATCAAGTCAAGGCCTGAGGCTATATTACTGTCGTACATAACTGTGCTGTAGCTAACTACTACGATATAATATGTAGGCAGGTTGATGCTGCTGCAAGGATCTAAGGTTTATAAAAAGGTTTTCTAAACGTTTGGATGAAGGATTCCCTCCAGAAAAAAAAATTACCATTTCCTAGCGAGGAGGCCTGAGTTCCAGCAGTGTTTTTATAAGGCTGATTATGCATATGCTGTAGATGAAGAATTTATTCCTAAGAAATTACTTTTCATGTCGATACCATATCGATTTAATAATTGATGATAGGATAATAATTGAGATAGCGCTGCGTATTGTGAATTCGATTTCCGCATGACACAAATATTTACATGTTCCAAGTCTTGCAGTCTTGTGTCTGAATTTGTTACATGTTTTTAAACACACCGACGATACAGGATTTACTATTTTTTCGTTAACATGATCGACACGTTTATGACGTTCAATGCTCCAATTGGCTCGTCCCAAGCTCTTAGCCAATCAGAGAACTAAACGCGATGAACGTTTCTATCGCGTTAACGTAAAAACAAATTGCACTCAGCACATTGAACCATCTAAAAAGGTGTTGATGAAAAAGTCTCTCCAAATCTGTCACAAAGATAGATCCAAGTTTTAGAGAAAAACGTAGCTTCTGTTACATTTTTCGGCTGCTTTTTCGAGTGTTACAAAACAGAGCTTAAAAAATGGCACCATATTTCCTCGTTGGATTTTACCAGGAATTTCGAGTCAACGAGACTCGTGCTCGTTGCGAATTTCTCATGCGTTCAAAGTACTCAGTTTCTTGGTAACTATAGTTTTTCATCAGATCAGAAAATGTAGTTTTCAATGCATAAAAATAAAATTGAAAGTGTCAGTTACTTCATCTTGTTTTTTTCACTGAATTCATAAAATTTGAAAGCTGTCTATCAATTCTGGCCGGCTAATCTCAGAAACGATTGAACTGATTTTGACAGGACTTTACTCATAGATAGCTGATGTAACTTAAGCTACTTTTGTTTGAGAAAAAGAATTAGAGATCCGCGCAAAACGACTTGAAATTGTGGCTAAATTGCATTGTGCTATTTGACGAGTCTGACGCAAATGAAGTCGCAGGCACCAACTAGTAGTAATAGGTACCTATTTAACCCTTTTCAATAAAACACATGAACCAAATCAAGTCTCATTCATAGCAGATTTCTTGGCACTGTTCCTCCCCCATTATGACGTGGTAGCTCCTTACCAGCCAACGCGATCATTGAGTCATAAGGACTCAATTATGGGCATAGAAATATAGGCTGGTTGCTACTGATATTGTGATTTTGTGAGTCAGAGAATAGCGTCTTACTGTCTATAAGTATAGGTATCTATTTGCTTTTATTCGAATACAATATGCAGGCATATTTTGGTACACTTTAGTACCTACGTATTTTACCATAACTAGAAGATTATTTCAATGAAATTATAGCTGTTCTAGATCATGCAAGATTGCTGGACATTCGATTTATTCTGTTATAATACCAAAACCTAATAATTACATGTAAAAGTAATAATTATTTGAAATCATATTTTTCCATTCCGAACGAATACCAATACCTTGAATTTAATTCAGCTTAGTCAGACCTAATAAAAATAAATTTGTTTTCTGATAGTTTTACGTCAAAGTAATTCATTTTTTTTTTGGATTTTAATGTTTTTTTTTATTAAAGGTTACCTACACACAAAACATTTTTATTGATTATATCACTTGTACTTTGAACGCGTTTTTAAATATGAGTTCAAACAAATACCAATAATTGTTGATATATAACTTGTTAGTATTAGAACGGAATAATCGGACATTCAACTTGTGAAGTTGGTAAGTCTTTAAGTGCCTAAGAAACTTGCTTAAGTTTCTAGTAGGCAATTGCCTATTACTTCAGTCCAAGTAACAGAATAAAGCAAAATTAACAAAGCTTCTCTGCCAGACAATATGACGGAAGTTTCCTGCAATTATTCAAACTAGAGAAATTGTTCCTGTACTCATAACATGTCGACACTTACTCATGCACAGTCGTGCCTGCCCATCGTGATTAGCAATACTAATGCAGGTGTTGATTCAAACGGTGGAAATTATGAATACAATGAAGGCGTGATGGCTGTTTACTGTATACCCCCCCTTAGAACGATATTGTGGTCTAAATAAGCCTACATAATTCCACAACTTTCACACAACGCCGTCTAGTCCCAAGCTAAGCAGAGCTTGTGTTATGGGTACTAGACAACTGATAAACATACTTCTAAATACATACATATTATAGATAAATTACACCCAGACACAGAACAAATGATCGTGCTCATCACACAAACATTTGTCCTGGGTGGGAATCGAACCCACGACCTCCGGCATAGCAGTCAGGGTCACTAAACACTAGACCAACAGGCCAGTCAAAAAGTACTGAAAAGACATCTATCTATCTATCTATAGGTACTCTATTTGCTGTGAGTCATTTTGACAGGATTTTCACAAGTAAATTACTAATGTTATAAGGCGTAACTAAGGATAATTATTTTATTTTAGAAAAATAGGTTTACTCGCGAATAACAATCTTGAAGTGTAATCTAATGGCATTGAATGGTTATACAATATATTTGATGAGGTCGAAGTCCCAGGCACCAGGTAAAAGGTATATTACTATAACTTTTATGATTGGGTACTGACTCCAGTTTTTTTTTTTGTTATGGCTTCGCAAAAGCACAAGAACAATTTGATTACCTGATGGTAATCTGGTTATGGCCCGTTATCCAATGAACTGGTATTCATATAAAAACCAAAGAACTATCAGCTCAGAAAGCATATTGTAGTCAGTCATTATTTTTTCCACACGAAGTTGGGCATTGAAATATTTTTTTCAGTTTTACATTCCAACAAAACCTCTTCACCCAGAAAACTAAAAGTGTAACTACGAAAACTCTACAAAAGCACTTATTTTAATTTTCAACTGTGCTTCTCTGCAATGAAGTGCCGAAAAACCAGCCCAGTGAACCCCACTTGGACTGGATTTAAGGTTGTCAAACGTTCTCCAATTATAGAGTATTGTACTCTATTAGCCCAGTGAACCCCATTTGGGTTGAATTTAAGGCTGCCAACCTTACTCATTATAGTAGAGAATTGTAAGTGCTCTATTTTACACCAACATACTTTATAATCTCCACAAGCATAGAGTATGCTAAAATTTTATATTTACTGGTATTTTGAAATAAACGAATGAAATTAGACCATTTCAGCATTTCGGTGAGGGAGAAAAGTGAGCCATGGCTTTATTCAAATTTTTGCTGCACCATTATTTTAAAAAAAACTGTGTCTTGCAAAGAGTATTAACAATATAAGATATTCTCATTTACCGTTTCGAAATTTTATAAAAAACACTTTAGGAGTTAAAACACACACTGGAAGAGGCCGTAAAAGTAAACCATGGTTTCATATATTTTAAAAACAATAAAATATATGTTTTGCTAAGAGTAAAATAATAACTCTCTCTTCAGATACCATTTCTTAAAATCTACCAAAACACCTAAATTTCTTCTGAAAAAAACACTGGCAACCCTTGTTAGATCGGCTCATAAATATTACAGTGCAAAGCTGCTGGCTGGCCATAATTCTTCGGCCTGAGCTGTCAAGTCGTGAAGTATGAGCATTATTGAGCATGTTACGCTATTAGCTAGGTAATGCCGCTGGAAAAGCTATTAAGGAAGCCTTGTAGACGGTTTTAAATTTTTATGAAGTTTTTTTTTTATGTTGGTAACCTTAATTGCTGAACTGACCTGAATGTTATAAGGGGAGCATTTTGTGTGATATCATGACATAATTAAACTTTACTTAAAAATGGGACTTTTTTTTTAGCAAAGCTATTCTATTTCCAATCTAGGAAGGAGCGAGAGGGTGTGTCGAACTTTTACTGACTGAAACCCACTCCTATGTTTTTTCTTTGCCTTCGTTCCAGGGCCCCGGGGTTCTCTTTCGCACAAATAAAATTACCGTGATAAATTCAGTACTTCCGTTTTTAATGAGTAAAAGAATTATGCGCCCAATTTTGGACGCTTTTTATATTAAGTTTTCTAATACGTAATTAAAGTCCTTAAAGAACTGCTAGATAAATTAAATTATGAAATTATTTTCGGTCCAAAAGGAGCATGTCCATAAGACAGTAGCCCTCACGGCACGAACACGGCGCCGTGTTATTTTCAATTTGCTTCAAATTCTTTTGCATTCAAGAGATTAATCACCTAAAAACTTAACTGTACCCAGTTAGCAAGAGCTATTTTTGTTTGCAGTTTTTTTTATTAGTACAGTCTTGTTTATAGCCTTATTTTATGTTGGCTGGATAGCATTTAAATCGATTGCTACAATTGCTGTAGTTAGATTTCAAATGGAGGGCAATTTGAGAGCCTATCGTACCTTCTAGGCATGGTTGTTTTATCCAAGTATTGTCTAAAATCAAATCGCGGCCCTGAAAAACAAATGGCGATTGATGCTCATTTTGATTAATTTTACTTTATCGTCTGTTTTTTAATCCTTCAGACTAAAATGGCATTTCAACTAAAAAGAACTGGCGTCATTCCTATAGTAAATTTGACATTACTTGTGTCAATTCAGTCACAGGGTATAAAAAAACAGACGATAGACATTATTATTTGCCTTCAATGTTATTTTTAACCGACTTCAAAAAAAGGAGGAGGTTCTCAATTCGACTGTATTTTTTTTTTTTTTTTTATGTTTGTTACCTCGTAACTTGCGACTGGATGAACCGATTTTCATGATTATTTTTTTATTTGAAAGCTGGTGCTTCCCGTGTGGTCCCATTGTCACCATTTTAATATCTGATGATGGGATCTTGTAGAAATCGAGAGAACTCTTCAATAAATAACAGCAGATTAACCGCGATTGTTGCTATAGCATATCTAAGCATTGTTTACACCATCACACAACATAATATCACGTCTGTACTCACTACAAAGGTTATAAAAACTATTTCGAAAAAAATATGTTTAAGGGCACTTCAACGTTTTACGAAAAACGCAATACTGAAACTAAAATAAACATAATTAGATGTTTGTTCTGATGAAATATTATTCTTCAAATTTCATGCGTCCTAATTACGTTAGCTGGTCCTTGGTCGCACTACTGTCCCTGGGTAATCGTGACCCTGGAACTTAAAGGGCTATTGAAGGAACACTGTGGGTGAGTATGACAGTAGTATGACTGTCAGTACAAGTTTGACAGTCCCTCCCGCTCCACTCAGGGTGGGACTTATTGGATGATTTTGCCTCGTAAAAAAAAGGTGTATTATGACTTAGGTACTTATGTGTGACCTTCATTATCGGAAGACAGATTTCGTAGTCTTTTTTTTTTTGTCATTTCCTGCAATGATCTATCGTCGTGTGGTTTATTTAACAATTTGTTGGCGTCCAAATCCGATAAAACTATGCTTGCCAAACTTTTGACACGACTTAGTGCAATATATATTTGCCCTTTAGCAATTTTTTTGCCAAGGTCAATTACAGCTCTTTCAAGGATGGTACCCTGGAGTTTGTGAACTGTAACCGCCCAGCTTAATTTTAGATGCAACATACGGCGCTCCACATCTCCGTAACCTCTCAATGCCTGAAACGTAGTACTAGATGGAGGTATGGGTATCCAACCATTATTGTTAATTAAGTCTAAGCCCAATAGACTCGTCATCAAATTTAATATATACGGCATCTGGTAGCTCGCCATCCTCCAGTTGGTCTCTCCACAAGGCTGGCCGTTTGATTTTTTTTATAATATCCATAGCTCCATTCACTAGTCCTTCTGATACGGCGATGTTGCGTCTCAACATCACTCGGTATTCGAGGCCAATTTTTATTGATGAGAGAAAACCACACCACAGCTGTTGACGTCCTTGGGAATCACGTTCTCTGGTAGTGTTCTACCATATGTTGCTACTTCACGCGACTGAAATTGTCCTTGAGTTAAGTTTCCTTTTTTTCAAATAGGCGATTCTCCCTGTCTTCCTTTGTTTCATTTAAACGGCGCGGACTCTATGAGCAGCGCGTTTAGTAGGTCTACCCATACTCAAATAAGTAATTAGTGTCTTTCAGATTCACTAAAAATCAAGAAATAAAAAACAATTTTAACAAAAAAAAAACATCGACGCCAAAAAAAAAAAATATTCCAAAACAAATTAATATGCACTAAAAAGTAAAAAAATAATTGCGTATTTTTGTAAGCAGGTACAATTATTTTTATTTTTGGAGTCGGTGTCAGCCAAGGAAACGCCAACAACCTAGCAATAATAATATGAACTTACTAACATTTAAGTAAGTAAGTTTTTAGTTTATGCCTTTGGGCGGATCATAGGTTGGACGAAACATTTTATATAAGATCACATTGTACCCTGTGTTTCACAAAATTAATAAATGAATTGAATTGAATTGAATTACACAACTGGTGTAAAACTGTGATGTTTTGTAGTGATAAATAACAAACCTATCTAGTTGGCTGACACCGACTCCAAAAATAAAAATAATTGTACCTGCTTACAAAAATACGCAATTATTTTTTTTACTTTTTAGTGCATATTAATTTGTTTTGGAATATTTATTTTTTTGAAGTCGGTGTTTTTTTTTTCTCTTTCTATGACAAATAGCATGCCAATTACTATTACTTTGTTTAATAATTCACACATGGAGAATCGTGTATGCTCGGTTATGTACCGCCTTTGTACCTTTTTGTGCAAAAAGTGTTAAATTAATAAATAAATGTAGCCTATAAATTGAGTGTGCATAAGAATAATGATGAGTGTGTAATTGAGTGTGTAGAATAAGGTTAGATGTACCAATTATTAATGATTCTGTAAGGTTTATTATTTCGTAACACTCGTTGGTTATTCTTAAATAAATAAATACTCTGGTGGGTTTTTATCAGAACATGTCTGACACCCGTACTCACTCCACATCGAGCTGGAGAATGATTGGCCTTTACATATTCAATTTTAAATATTATTTTACTTTTACATTTGATCATAATAATAATTTTTATTTTTTTAAATATTTTTAAATATTTCTATTTTGTATGTTTTTGTAAAAATATTTAAAAATGTAAAGAATGTGTTTTTTAGATGAATAAAGGGAATAATTTATACTTAAGAGGAGCTCGTGGCTAGATAATAACAGCCGCACAGGTCGATCTTCAAGGTTAAGCAACGCTTGCCTAGGTTGGTCTGTGGATGGGTGACCATCTTAACATAACGAGTTTCCTCCGTGCCTCGGAAAGCACGTTAAGCCGTTGGTCCCGGCTGTCATTTGGAGATCTTTGGCAGTCGTTACGGATAGTCAGAAGCCAGTAAATCTGACTCCAGTCTTGCCATGAAGTACCGTGTTACCCCAGTTAATGGGTTGTGGAGGTCTGGTAGGCAGCCGCTCCTCGTAAAATACTGGTATTCAGCTAAATCCGGCTTGACTGGAAGCCGACCCCAATATAGTTGGGAAAAGGCTAGGCAGATGATGAAAGGGAATAATTTATCTGCCTTCCTTTACTCTTTATTGTACACACAAATATTACAAAACGATAAAAATAGGACAGCTGATATACATACACAGGCGAGCTTAACCCAGAAGTGGGTTTTTTTACGGAAAACCTTACTATTTTTTATATTAATTATAAGACAACTTAGGTTCACATGATATGTTACTATCACTTAGTTCTATGTGAGCTTAGACGTGTTAGTTAACCTACGAACACGTATTTATGCAACCATTGTTTCCAAAGTACTCAAGTGCCATGTTTGTGGCCTGATTCAGATTTCTGATTATCTTATTGACATTTGTAACTTTTTATCTATCAGATAGGAGTTAAAGCTTTTTAATGTTTAATGTTAATGATAAGTAAACTTACTAGTTCGCTATTAAGCTCACTTAGAGAACGAGTCATATTTATAAACACCATTTGTACAGAAAATAAAAGTTTTCCGATATACGAGGACGAAAGTTTAGGTGTTGTTAAGAAAAACTGGGTAATTTATTTTTCTTTCTTAATCAATGTTTGTCAGTATTTTCTATCGTAGTTTTGTACAGTTCGTTTATACTTAGACTTTGACAAAAAAAGTTTAAATTAGAGTATTACCTCGTCAATACGTCTATCGTCGATTGAAGTACCTAATAAAACTTGTTTTTTAATCCCTGCGCCTAAATTGACACAGGTAAATGTCAAACTTTGTTGACAACCCACGTAATGTCATTTTAGCCTCAGAGCTTAAAAAACAGACTTTAGGAACTGACAAAATTTCCAAACTTTAGATCCTAATAACCCATCTATGAAATTAGTATTTTTAAAACAGGTTAATTGCGTATTTACTGCAATTATATGTTAAAATAAACTTTATATTAAAGGTTTCTAGATGGATGGAGAGGGAGGCCACAGAAACGATTGATGGAAAGTGTGAGGAGTGATATGAAAGAAAAAGGAGTTAGTGGTAGAGTGACGGGTGACAGGACAGAATGGCAGAAAAATACGCGTTGCACCGACAACAAGTAATATGGGACAAGAGCAGGAAAAAGAAGAACAAGATTAGAGGTTTGTTATTCATTTTTTTTTTCAAATTAGTTATTTATTGGTTTGATTGTATTTTCTGTAATATCGTAGTAGAAACTATAAGAATAAAAGAATTCGAATGTATAAACTAAGCATTTAAAGGGCAAGCCCACAGGCAAGCCATATGAATGACGTATAGCTTCTAGACATTCTTCTTACAGACCAATTCCGTCTACTTTTGTATCGTTTTGAAGGTGTTGTCCTGTAGAAGAAAAGTCAGACGTACTTTTAATATAACGTTTGAATCCCCAACCGGTCCTATGAGACCGCGCTGTTATTGTTTTACTATTGTGTCTGGTTTCGCGGGTATCTGAGTAACTACAGATTATTTGAACTTATAATTTCAAGTCAATCACAAACTTCAGTAGCAAAAAGCAACCATGCAATATATATCACAACTCCAGTCCACAAGATACAGGCATCACTGGATTTGGGGACCACCGTAATAGTGGACAATGGAAGCTCGTCAATAGTTACCCACTAACTAGACTAAGTTACTACTATCATTTTAATTTAAGGCCACTTCTGTAAGAATGGTTCTATTTTATTTATTATTTATAAGAAGATATCTAAATTCAAAGTAACCCGTTTTAAAATGCGCCAATTTCCTAAGAAGGACATATTAGCTCTTTCGACCCAACAATCAAAAAGTCATTACTCTACTTACCAAATTCCCTATTAGGAACATTTTCGTAGACAGATTCATTATAAGTGTCACAAAAGGTCCCCAGAAGGTTTTAAATAAATATTTACGCAAAATTCCGGATATTGGATTAAGGGCTTTTCACTTGGGATTCATTAAAGAGGGCTGCGTCCTCCAATATTGGAGGGATCAAGGGTTTGGTGATTATTTTGGAGGAATTTTTGGTGCTTACGTTTAAGTACTGAAATTAACGAAGGTATTTTTAACAACGATTGTGTGCCTACCTTCTTACCTACATTTTCTTTTTCTTTTGTGGGAATCATCAAATAACTTGTCATGTTCTCAGGGAAGTGTACTTTTACTGACTAAATTCAACCTGCGTAACAAAAACCCTCCAGTGGCCCTTTGCATTCTTTCAGAGTCAAGAGGACTCTTTGAAATAATCCTGCTGTACTTACTTAAAACAAAACTTTAGGAAACTTTATTCAGTATTACAATCATGAGTAATTTTTCTTTCGTGTCTACTTTGTTTGCGTAAGTTGAATAAAATTCGTATTTCAGTAAATTTTCAGAACTTTAGATATGAGATTGATCCGAATCGAATACGACGTTGGAAGCTCTAAAAACCAATTGAACTTTTAAAACACTTTACAGTAGTGTTAAAATAATTATTATTGCTTAAATTCACCAAGTTCAATATATTCCATCTCTCGGTTCTCCATTCTTCTCTACAATCGAAACCGATGTTATAAATGTGATAATAACTTTTTTTGTTTGTAAAATCGTCACGACCGAATAGATTTGGCACACGGGTAGACGATGTCTTGGAAGTGTCATACTCGTAAGATCCTTTCCGTACCGGGAGCGTGTTTCATTAGGGTGATTTCAAACTATAACTCGGATGAAGCCATTAACAGAAACTAGTATATATTCAATCTATTTACAGTATACCTATAGCTTTTTCATAGAACGACTAATTGCATCCAATGGCGTAACGTGGGTTGTCGCCGCTGGGGGCAGACCACAGTTACCGCCCCCTCAGTTTTCATTATAAGAGATAAATTGTTTTTACTTTCAAAACAATTATTTTATACATACTGTTAATTTAAAAAAATGTGATTAGTGCTTGTTTTAGCACTGCAGTGGTATAACTCTTAAATAGTTTAGAAGTTCAGTGCAAGAGAGGTATAATAGTAAGTTAACACATCGTCTCGGGAATGTTTTGTTAACTTTTGCTTTTTACAGTCTCCCCTAGACTGTAAAAAGCAAGGGCGAAGTGAAGAGAGTAACTAACTTTATTGTATCACGACAAATATAGTAATTTGTAAGTCAATGTATTTCTAAGTCGACCTATTCAGATAAGTTCAGTAAAAACTTAGCACTTAGCAAGACTGAGCGAAGCCCGCTCGGAAATTGTACACATTAAATTTACCATATAATTATCTATACTAATATTATAAAGAGGTAAAATTTGTAAGTTTGTATGTAGGAGGTAATCTCTGGAACTACTGGTTCGATTTGAAAAAATCTTTCAGTGTTAGATAGCCCATTTATCGAGGAATGCTATAGGCTATATATCGCTACGCTACGACCCACGGGAGCGGAGCAGTAACGAAAAATGCGGGTGAAACCGCAGGCGACAGCTAGTGTTTGATAATTAAAAAACTTAAGTGCTCGTATTGGTTAGTGATGGGTTGGTATAGCCATTGGTTGGTGTACCGACTCATCAAAACCTGTATCTTATTTTAGATTTATCATAACTTCAACTTAACGTTGGCGCCGTAACATAGTTAACAATCTAGAGTATGCATTTTGGCGTGGAAATTTCATAGTCCAGTCAAAATAGACTAAATTATGATTCAAGTTTGCATTAATTCCCAACAGGCTGGATTTTTGTGCAGGCCTTGGATGCGTCATTACAAATGACATGTCAAAAGTCCCCATCGATTCCGCTTGTGCGTTGTTTTTTATTCGAGGTCAAAGGTCACAAATAAGCGTTTTTTGCGTATATCTCTGAAACGACGAGAGCTATTGAAAAATGGTTCAGGCAAAGTTTGTAGATCGTCAAATTTTCTACAAAAAAGATCTCGACACTTTTCTTCTACGGTGCACTGTTTTCGAATTATGGCTATTTTAAACATAGAAAATACGAATATGCACTCATACTAAGGGATGATGGGTTCGATGAATATTTGAAGGACAAACCATCTGTAACGATACATAAGCAGTGTCGTAAAGCATACACCCGGATGAGCAGCATCGCTGCAGCTAAAAGACAGCGTGAGGCGGAGATAGCTCCACATCTGGGATTAGTCCTCCTCGTACTAGAGCATGAGGTAATGAATCGTCTTTTTGACGAAATACTGTTTGTTCTGTGGCAATGAAGCAGATAAAAATGAAAAAAGCGCTGCATCTTCGACCAAGAGTGTCCTCAAGTTTCAACCCTTGACTTCAAGAAAACCATCTTTAAGGAAACTCAGACTCGTTCTCATGAGCTAGCAAGTTGTGTCATTATAAATAATAAATAAATAATAAATCTTTATTTTCCAAAAATATACACAAAATATTACATTTTTAAGGCACAATAGCTAACTGGGCTGGAGCAAAAAGACCCTGACTTCTAAACTAGGAATTACCTGTATCTTAGAAGTCAGTGTGCCTTCGAAATTGCACATAAGTATAAAAAAGTACAATATTACCGGATTGCCCGCATTCAGTATGAATATGACTTAGTTGCTGCTGAGGCTAAGTACTATAGTGATTGTTACACTTAAAATACGACTTTCCTGCGGTCTAAAGTCACGATATCTCGAAAGCGATGCTTTGTAGAAGAAAAGTGTCGAGATCTTTTTTGTAGACAATTTTACGATCTACAAACTTTGCCGGAACCATTTTTCGATAGCTCTCGTTGTTTCAGAGATATACGCAAAAAACGCTAATTTGTGACCTTTGACCTCGAATAAAAAACAACGCACAAGCGGGATCGATGGGGACTTTTGACATATCATTCGTAATCACGTATTCAAGGCCTGCACAAAAATCCAGCTTGTTGGGAATTAATGCAAAGTGGTATGTCTATTTTGACTGGACTATCAACCGACGACCCCAAAGTGCAATAATAAAATTGAAAACCGAATTGTAGTTGCAACAAAAATATGAAATGCAAGAAACTATTATATAGTTGCCACTACGTAAAAGCGCCACCCGTGCCCCGCCACGACGTCGTGCGTACGCTACTGATTGCACCATTCGTTTGCGGCTCATTCCAGCCCCAATTATATTTCATTGCGGTCTGTCGCCACTCGCCAGCTGGTACTTACGGCTTGAACTGAAAATTGCTGCAGATATGATTCTGAACTGGGCTTTACGACTAAACTGCAGTGTCGTTAAATGTGACTCTTTTGTATTTAATGTTAATGGTATGGTATTTAAAGCTCTATGCAAATTATATTAGACTAGCTTTAGCCCACAGCTTCGCCCGCGTACATAAAATATAGCCTATGTCACTCAGAAATACAGAAGCTTTCTATTGGTGTAAAAATTTTAGCAATCGGCACAGTACAAACAAAAAAACAAAGTTTACCTCTTTATTATATTAAGTATAGATTGTAAAGTTTTTCCAATTTTAAATCCTTGTAAAGCTATGTCTATGCATCGTGTGACAAATATCGACGCACAAACGAATACCATGAATCCAGTATGTATGATGATTTTGGACGCCCAGTGTTGGAATTTTTTGTCGGCTTTTTTCTAGTTTCTATTTTTCTAAACTGTACTTTTTAAATTGAAACAGTATAAAAATGTTAGAATATAGAATGCGCTTTAGTCGTGGAGTTTCGGAAACCTGCCCGAAATAAAAATTGTTAGAATAACAAATTAAAAAGTAATCAAATCATTCTTTTACTAAAAACATCTTCGGGATTGGTTAGAATAATGATTTTATATAATTCATATTTTTTTAAATATCGTAGAGCATTATATCTACAAATCCAACTCAATTTTTAGGTTCAAAATCTAAAAACTACTTTTTTTCTATACTTAATGCGTTTTAAAAACTACATCGTTAATTTTCTATTCTCAATTGACTCTAAAACTATAGAAAAATTCACAGAATCAGCAACTAGGAACCAACGGCAAAATACCGCATCCTTCAGGCGTACTCGTCATCATTACGAAACACAGGCTCATTAAAATTACCCGTCAGATCGTCACAATTATAGTTAGTGCTCCCGCTCTCAATAATGAAGCTTCTCAATTCTTCTTTTTGTGGTATTCTTTTCTTTCAACATTGTTTTCGATCCTGCAAAAAAAAGAATTAAAAAAAACCCTAAGACACTTTGCGTGACCAAAAGGCTGAATTTTACCTTGGTCAGAGAATAAGCATTGCCATAAAGTGTGGCAAAGCTGCCAGCCTTTTGGCGATATTATCAGTTGACAGCATTGCGGAATAGTCTTTTGAGGCCACTTTTTAGATTACTTTCTGTTATATAAAATGATATCTATAACAATTTACAGAATTCATCAGCAACTAGGACAAAAAACATCTATAATAATTTCGAAAAGTACCGCATCCTTCAAAAGTACTCGTCGACATTCCGAAACACAGGCTCATTAAAATTAACCGTCAGATCGTCACAATCATGGCCGCCAAACGTCAGAGGACCATAGACTCGTTAGTGCTCCCGCTCTCATTATTGAAGCTTCTCAATTCGTCTTTTATTCTATTCTTTCTTTCTTTGAACATTGTTTCTGTGCTGCAAAAAAAGAAATTGTGAAAAAAATAACCCTAAGACCCATTGCTGGAACCAAGGGATGGCTTTTACCTTACATTGCCATACACTGTGGCAATGCTGCCAGCCTTTTGGCTACATTATCAGTTGAAAGCGTTGCGGAATTGTTTTTGGACGCCATTCTTTAGTTTACTTTTATTTAATTCTAAAAATGATAATTATAACAATTCACAGAATCAGCAACTAGGACCCTACGGAAAAGTACCGCATCCTTCAGGCGTACTCGCCATCATTACGAACCACAGGCTCATTAAATTTACCCGTCAGATTGTCACAATCATGGCCGTTTCGTACTCTCATTATTGAAGCCTCTCAATTCGTCTTTTTATGGTATTCTTTCCTTACAACATTGTTCTATGTGCTGAAAAAAAAAATTTTTGAAAAAAATCCCTAAGACACTTCGCGTAACCCAGGAACTGGTTTTTACCTTGGTCAGAAAATAAGCATTACCATACAGTGTGGCAATGCTGCCAGCATATTGGGTACATTACTAGTCGACAGCTTTGCGGAAGAGTCTTTTGAGGCCACTTTTTAGATTAGTGTCAGTTATACAAAATGATATCTATAACAATTCACAGAATTATTCAGCAACTAGGAACCAACAGAAAAGTATCGCATCCTCCAAAGTACTCGTCATCATTACGAAACCCAGGCTCATTAAAATTAACCGTCAGATCGTCACAATCATGGCCGCCAAACGTCAGAGGACCATAGACTCGTTAGTGCTCCCGCTCTCATTATTGAAGCTTCTCAATTCGTCTTTTTGTGGACTTGACTATTCTTTGATTTTTTCTTTTCAACATTGTTTTCTGTATTGCAAGAACTTTTGAAGTTGAGCACTTTATTTTTAGAATTGGTCTGGGGTGTAAGCGATTAAAGGAAACGGTTTAGCTATATTACTATTGGTTTGCAAAACTTAAGCACACTACTTGCAAACATGCAACTTTTTTTTGATCATCAAGATGCACATGCGTAAGCATCGGCCTACATTTTCTGGTCTGTGGGAGATTTCCCAGTAGTGGTCGCCAAACATAAGTGATACACCACAGCCTCGTTATTGCACCCATCTTATTATTGAAGCTCCTTGGTTCTTACTTGTCTTATCAAGCACTTTTTTCTTTCGTTTTAATATTAATTCTGAATACAAATGATATACTGCAAAAATTACTTAGTTATCATTGAATTGACGGTTTTAGTTTCAAATCATTGAAATCTTTTACTGATTCATTTCAGCTTATGCTATTAGAAAATGTTTATATAAGCCTGGTATAGCACAGCCTCAATAGTGGTTCCATCTCCTTATCTTATTCAATTCTACTTTCTGACTAATACTTATTACTACTGCATTACTCGACATTTTTGCGAACGTGAGTTTCCTTTCGTTTCAATATTGATTCTGAATGCTAAATAAAGTATTTTGTATTAATGCTTTATTGGACATTGAAATTGGGTACCGATTTGAATATTTCACAATAAATTCTTTTGAAAAACCTATGACTACCGTTAGATATGTAAGTACATCTCAGAACATTCAGTAAAGCAACCTAGTATCTAAATTTGGACCCATTTTTTTTGGAACGATACATTTTGGAGTTAATAATTTCCTTCATTTTTTTCTGAGGTGAAATAAATAGATCTCTTTAGAAAAACCTAGAACATAATATCTTATTCCAGGTCATGATCTTCCCAGTACCCTGCAATTCCATTAGAACCTAACGAAACAGACATGCATACAAACTTTCACCTTCACGACATGTCTTCAGCTTAGTTAAATTTTATACAGTGTGAACATCAGTTCTATAAGTAAATACAGACTGTACAACATAAAACTTTACCATCTTCATTTAGCACTGCATTCCTTAAAATGATCGTTAAAGTCTTTACTATTCTTACTGGACTAATTGAAACTAGCAACTTCACAAGAAAACTGCTGAATATTTTAAAACTTGGCAGTTTACCTCTTCGCTAGAACGAAGTTTTTGAAGTTCTCATCAGAGCTATAAAGGAAAACACTAAATTAGTTAGGTGTTTATCTTTCTTCGGCGACTGAAAGAAATGCCCGTAAGAGACAAGCTATTTCAGTCTCCGAGTAATTTTAAGGTCCTAATGTTTTCGCAGCGTGAAGTCGAGAAATGTTTCTTTGAGATCTTTTCATCTTTTTGTGTGCGTCTTTTTCAAAAGATCTGCAAAAAGGTATAACTGGTAACAACTTCTTTTTATCTACAAAAATGTAAAACCTGAAATAATCGTCTATCATTCTAGGAAATATTTTTGTACATAGCATGTTTTTTTTGTGATTAATGTTACTAAAATAGTTATGAGTATTCATGGACTGAGTGGGAGAGGGAGGTCAAAGAATAGATGGATGGATTGTGTGAAGAGTGATATAAAAGAAAAGTGAGTAGCATGACGGGTGACAAGATAAAATGGAAGAAAACATGGGAACATGGTGCGCTGACCCCAAATAACATGGGAAAAGGAAGATCATCATCTTCCTGTCCTTTTTCTATATTACTTTGTAGACAAATTATCCTTTATCTACACAAGTAGTATACTGGAATGTAGTGTTAACACGACAAAAATTCAAAAATATCAAACACTAGCTATCCCCTGCGGTTTAACCCGCATTTTTCGTTACTGCTCCGCTCCCTTGGGTCGATAAATGGGCTATCTAACACTGAAATAATTTTTCAAATCAGACCAGTAGTTCCAGAGATTAACCCCTACATACAAACTTATAAATTTTACCTCTTTATCCTCCTTGCGTCGTATTCCTCAATGCTGAGGGTCGTGACCTCCCTGCTTCATCACCTTAGCTTACCTCTTTATAATATTAGTTTAAATATCGTTACCAGAACTCTGTCCAAATTAAGATCTCTTTACAAGTCACAATTCTTTGCGTGGTATTTAAATATTTCAGCCCAATCAGCCTTTTCATTAACAATCCCCCGCGTTTTTGTTTCAAAGCGTTTTTCAATGCAAATGAGGACTTTGGTAGAATTAAGATAGAAATTAATATGCGAGGCGAATAAGTCAATCATTTGTTATTATTATCTTGGAGCTGGTCCAACCGTCTTCATCGGTCTTTACTTGTAATTAATGGAGATAATTTAACACTGCATCTATCTTAGTTAATAAATTATTCAAAGCTACCGTTTCGTAACCCTTCGCAAGTCATAAATTATTACCTATTTATTTGAATACTAGCTTTCTCTGTGGTTTCGGTCCCTTGGTCTACTTTATTCGGAACTTTGATTTTTCTATTAAGACACTGTAATAGTGCATATCTGTGAAAGAATTTTAAAAATAGAATCATAACTTTCAGTTTTGTTTTTACCAGTATTATGTCGTAAGGTTGTCCTATTGCTGGGTAAAGGCCTCCTTCATATCTTTTTGGTTATCTTTAACCAACCTGTCGAGATCTTGTCCAGATCTTCATGTCAGTGTTTTTAGGCCTAATGATGACACCTAAGCTGTTTATAATATTAACTTGAATTAATATATTCAAAGCCACTGCTTTAAAATCATCTTCAATAATAAATTACCAATTAATTAGAATATTAAATCAATTCATTGTTCAATAACAATTTGCAGTGAACAATTTACGAGTACATTTCATGCCATATTCCTAATTGCAGCAGTAATTATCTATTTATAAATAATTACTAGATCGTTTGTATCGTGATAAATAATCATAAATGTCTCGCGCTCCATTCCGAACTAATTAACTTCAGTAATTGTATCATCAATTGTTTTAACTGACATAAATGTACGATTAAAGTTTCAAATATTAGGGAAATTTAGACTGGCCTGTTGGTCTAGTGGTTAGTGACGCTGACTGCTATGCCGGAGGTTGTGGGTTCGATTCCTATCCAGAATAAATGTTTGCGTGATGAGCACGATTATTTGTTCTGTGTCTGGGTGTAATTTATCTATGATATGATATATTCAAAAATATATTTAAGTGTTTATAAGTTGCCTAGTATGTACCCATAGCACATAGCTATGCTTAATTTGGGACTAGATGGCGTTGTGTAAAAGCTGTGGAATACTAAATATTATTATTATATTAATTAAACTTCGCTTCTTCACGACTAAAAATTTTAAATATTTCATGTAAGAATGTCTATTTATTGCAAGATATTTTTAATCTGCAGTGAGTATAAAAACATTGAAATATGTTAATCCTTCTACAAGCAAGTAAGCCAGCCGCAGCAGTACGATATGAAGCACCGTTGATTTGTAATCATCTTAGCGTCATCAACCGTCTCGCTATGTTAAGAGATATCTCATCAATTGCTATTGACAAATCGATCAAGCTTTACCAGGTACTGTGACATTGAGGTCAACGACAGCTTTTTCAACGACAACATGAAACACTAACTTACGAGATAGCTACTTTTTTTGACAACAAATTTGATGTTTTTGGAAAATCAAATGTAGGCTTTCCATTTGACACTGGTCCTGGTGAAAAGTAAGCTAGAGAAAGATTGTTGGAATATGAGTGAAAGAAGACAATAGATAGATAGAAATAAAGAAGTAAAGATAGTAAAAAGAAAAGGAAAACAAGTGGTCCCGACGATAACCAACATGAGGCAAGGTCAGGAAGATGTTGATAACCAGTCATGTGAAAACCACAACCCAATCTCCAAAAGAAACAAAGAAAAACAGATACAAAAGATCTTATTACCGCAACAACGCGACGCACAAGGAAACTGAGAATTTCTACACAGACAGTAGCAAATTTCTTTACTCCACGTGATACTTATCTAGTTACAAAGTACGTCTTTAACAATTACATAAAACACGTAATAACATACCAAGATAAGGAATGAAAGCTAATTGTGTAGGATGAGACTGAACGGAACAAAAGAACTGTTCGGTTGCGCAACTTTTAGGGTATCCCTATTGTTCGAACGATTTGAGTAAAAGTGCGTCTTTGTAGCCGAATTTGTGGTAATGTGTGGGCAGGGCTGGTTTCCGTGGTGGATTTTTTTGGAAGGAATGGCCTTCCAAATGGTGTGATTTTGTGGAGATTTGTGGAATATTTATATAGAGTACTAGCAGCCCGTCCCGGCTTCGCACGGGGTAGACAATTATTTATTTTTGGAAATTGGATATAAAACACTTTTTTCATTAATGTTTAAAATGAAAAAAGTTGTTATAGTGACATAACTACAATAGTTGGACGTATGCTATCGAGGAGTTTTTTGTAGACATTATGATGTTCTTCAATATTGTAGTACATTATTTTGTTCTATCGCTAATAGTTCCGGCAGCGCATTCGACGAAAGACATTTCAAGACTCATTTTTCTACACCTTCGGTTACATTATTCAAATTTTACCAAGGATCCCTATTTTTTTTCAAAATGAAATGTAGCCTATGTCAAATTGGAAGAATGTAGCATTCTATTGGTGAAAGAATTTTTTAAATCGGCCCAGTACTTTTTGAGCCTATTCATTACAAACATACAAAAATAGGTACAAATCTTTCCTCTTTATAATATTAGTGTAGATAGGCATTAATAATAGTGCCAATTGAGATATAATTAGTGAGTTTTTTAAAGACTCATCATCATCTGCCTAGCCTTTTCCCAACTATGTTGGGGTCGGCTTCCAGTCAAGCCGGATTTAGCTGAATACCAGTATTTTACGAGGAGTGGCTGCCTACCAAACCTCCACAACCCATTATGTTTTTTAAAGACTAATAAGTAAGTATAATTAAAAAAACCGCTGGGATTAAGCATGAAATCTCAGTTCACCAAGTGGGCTCGGACAGGATAATTGGAATAGTTTGGATCTTAAATCCTAGTATATTTGTACATACTCATTTTTCCTCGATGTTTTCCTCCTATGTTTTGACATTATTATACATACATATTTACACATAGTGCCTGCCTGTCGTACCACATGTACCTCACTTTTGATATCGATGTCATTATTATAAAGACATAATAAAAGTAACGAACCATATTGCTCTGTTTGTGCATACAACTCGACAAATCACCGATAACCACACAATCGCAACCAATAATCACTCCAATGACTTCCTCAACGCGTCTCTCATCACCATTATTGCTGGGAGCATCAGCCGCAGCGCATAGCGTTCCATTATACGCTGTTAGCGCCTCACTTTCACTATCGGCGCTACTCTAGTGGAACAGCACGTGTGTGTCAACGACTGCTAGAGGTGGGATGCGGGTTTGTTTGCGGATATGTTTTGAATGGTTCTCGTTTAAATGTGCAACGTTTTTGGTTTCTATAGCTAATAGCGCGATTGACTGCTGTAAATGTTCATTATTTAAAAAGCTTTTTATATTAGCTTGTTCATGCAGTTTCGGGCATATGGTATATTACACAGGTACCATATTGCGTTTATCATCATCATCATTTCAGCTGAAAGACGTTTACTGATGGACATAGGCCCTCCCCAAGCACCGCCATAACGACCGTGTGTTATTTGAGTTTGAAATGTTTTCGATATATGTAGTAGCTTTAAGGAATTAAAAAAAAATATCGAAAATGGATCAGCACCTCCAGATCAAAACCAATTTCCTCTTTTTAATATTAATTTAGATTATGCTTACTATAACTTTAGTAACCACTTTTAAGTAGATACTCGTACTATAGATTTCAAATTAATCCTATTCATCCAGCAAATTGACTTTAGCACCACAAGCTTTATTAAAGCTTCTTCTGAATCTTTTCACAAGTTATTAACTTTAATACTCTCTTTAAGTAAGGGTCTATATTTATACCCTTTACAATTAATTCAATAACCGTCTCTTTCTTCGAATAATTGTCACTTCCTATCAAATATTTTGGTCGTAACGTTTAAGTGTCTTGTTATAAATGTTAGTATTCATGACGGTTTTATTTCATGAAGCTCAAGTAAATGCCTACTTCTTATTTAAAGTCCGTACTACAATTCTGTTGAAACACGAGACGCTTCCAAATCACTTAGTATTTAAGTCTAGACTGAAAGCGAAAGGCATTTTCTTCTACTCCGTACATATTACTTGCGGTTTTTGTTTGTTTGCTGGAAAATTCAAGTACATACTCCTTATCTACCTTTTCTCTGTCTTTGGTTTTATATTTTGGATTTTTATATTGTGGGAAATCATCAGAATGACTTCTACCGGGAGGGTGTGTCAAACTTTTACTAACTAAAACCTACTCCTTTGTTCCTTCTTTGCCTTCGTTCTAGGCCTGGCCTTGTAAGGCCAACCTATGGCCCCAGAGGCTTCGACCCTGCTGGGCCTCTACGGTTTATCTGATATCTCTTTTAGGCGTTATATTTTGTACTGTAGCAGATTTTGCTCACAAACCAATTTGGTCGCGTTATTATCGTCAAGTTCTTTCTTCTTTAAGTCCTAGTCATTGCATCATCAGCTTGATCAAATGTAGCTAACGAATTCACCAAGTTCTTAGGCACCATTTGTTCAGGACAGTTTCAATTGGCTGCAAGGAGTTTCACTAATTTATTCAACAACTCTGTTCCTTTCAATTTGATTAAGGACTGTTAGTAAGCTAGTGGTCCAAGTTCCTACATGTAATTTGGAGTGTGTTTGTTCTGTGATGAAAATTATTTAAAAAAATTAAATCATTAGACTCAAATTTTAGCCTTTATTGTTTTTTATGCTGACTCATTTGGTGCAGTGGTTAAGGGCTTGGCTGCATATTGCGGGTTCTATCGAACAATTATTTGTATGGCATGTAAATAGTGGTTTTGGTTCTAGTTGTTTTGTATATCGACGATGAAGTGACAAGAACCTTTATCTACCAGAACATGATTTTACAGGAGACGAAAAAAACGTTTTATTTATTTTAAACGCAAGGTATGAAAAATACTGTTTTATTATTGTCAGTTATTAATAACTCGTAAAAAAATAAGATATGAAGTTGTTGCTTTTGCCAGCTCACGCAAACAATTATTTAAAGTCTATCTACGCAAAAAAAGTAAAATCGCAAAAATGTCAGTTAGGAGTTCTTGTCACTTCATCGTCGATATGTGAGTTTACATGTTTGTAAACGCATCCACGATAAAGGAGTTATTTCTAGTGAGGTGTAAAGTTTTTATGAACAAAAAGCAGTCTATTATAATTATGTAACTCAGAATTATGGAACCGATATCATAACTTAAAGTATCTAAATATTCGTTCCACATTAGGGTCTTTTTACAATTTATATTTTTTGTTGAAAATTAATCCAAATCTTCAATTAAAGGTAACCTTAAAGGTTGTTGTAATCTTAACATTTTATTAACATCATCGCCATTTCTTTAATACATTTGCTAACCAAATAACCAGCAGTTCTGCCTGACTTAAAAGATCTGTCAAACATAAATTGTAATAAGCGAGCAGCCACCAGCGCTGCGCCAGAGCAGAATGCTGTGATCGAACAGGTTCGTCAAAGTTCATTCGTTCCCCATTCATTACTACAAAGGCCGTTGACTGCGGCGCGGCGTAGTCGCCGGTCAGCCATATTGATCCGCCATATTGGCAGCATTGACGCCATCTTGATTTATGTTGGTACCCCTGCCAACCGCAGCTAACTTCACGTAGCAGCGGTTCCACGCGAACGTTACGTTAGTTATGTTTTGAACTGTTTGTGTATCGGCGCACGGTTTTATAAATAAACGAATTTTTAATTTTCATCAATGGAACGAACTTGCTTATTTTCTTTGACAATCGAACAACGGTTTTTATATTACCTTTATGTGATGAAAAGTGTTGTTAAGTGAGAAGTGAGTGTTAATAAGTAACGTTTCAGTGAAAGTTTGGTTATGTTGACAGTTGAACTCATTAAAGCGGTCGATTGTATCGTGTTTGTACAAAAAAATCTGTAATTAGGTAATTATTGATTGAGTGATGATCTATCGATGGATAAATCGTTATTCATGACGTGACGTGTAGATTTGTTGAACCCTACCTCGCGAGATCTCGCTGGCCCGGTCTTAGACCTTCAACCGTTTATGGCAATGATTGGAATTAATTTTGTCTCGAAAAGGCAGAATTAAGTTATGGTCCATTGAGTATAATTTATGTTGGCTAACAACCGTTTCCGGAGAAACCATCTGATATCGTAAAGGTGTCTAAAGTTAAACTTTATTGTGCTTTAGTTTCATGATCTCTGCAATAAAATTAAGTAGTTACATAAACTTGTTGCCTTGATTTAACGGCCACTTGTTAAGCATCTACTTTAAATTATGTACCTATTTAGTTTCTACACGTGTTTAAAAACATTATTACATAAATATAATTGGAAAAATTTAATAATTACAAACAACAGTAACAACAAGCATTACTACAATTTAATTGGATTACACAATTATAATGTAAACTGTGTAATAGTACTTAATAATAATTGCTTACAAACTTGAAGAACAAAAAACTGGACCAGTAAGTTGGGTCTGGCAGTCAATTAAAAATATTCGGACTATTTGTTTTATAGCCATTAAAAAGTATGCTTGTCTATGCCTAGTAATTAGTTGCTTCTGATTCTAACAACTTCTGATTTCATATGTAGGAACTTATTTATCACGAAATTTCTTCTTCAGAACATATTGCTTTACTTTTTTTTAAATTTGTTTTCTATTAACTCATCATATTTTAATATTTGCTCATTTATGGCGAAATGCATATTTACGCAAATAAATAGTTTTGACTTTGTATATTTTGATAAAAGACAGACTACAAAACAGAAAAAAAAGGAAACTTTGTAGTAGATCACAGACATTACAAGTCTCGTCTTCTATAAAAAGAACTAACGACTTTTTATTTATTTATCAATAACCGCGACATTATTTCAATCAACGCTTGAATCCAATCGAAGTTTCTCTCAGTCGCTACCCTTTGATCTAGACAAGCATCGTGTTCGTGTGACACGCTAACAACTGTCCTTGGAACTAATGCTGGCTGGATCCTCATCAAAGTTACTCACCTATCTTCTTCTTTGATGAAAACTTAGTTTTCTATAAAGAAAGAACACCAGGATATATAAAACACACAAACCAGTAAACATACGGACATGTAGAGGAAATTATAAAAGCTATAGGTACCAATTAAAATAAAATTGGCATTTATACACAAACGTCAATCAAAACATCCTGTAAGGGACATGGAATATTATGTCCATTGGTTTTATAACCACATTTATAGCCTATTTAAGGTCCGGTTGGGTGCCAGCTTTACCACATTTTTCCTAATTTACGAAAACAAAAACAATATTCCATGTAATTCTTTTTCAATTTTCCCGTAGTGACGCAACATAATTGCTCATCCATTAGAATTATTACGTAAATGTCTATTAACTTATAAGTTGTCCTGTGAAAATTATACTTTTGAAAAGGAAATAAAGAGGAAAACATCTTTCATCAATTCAAATTAACCTACTTTTACAAATAATTAATGTAACAAATTAATGTAACAAATTAATGTGGAAACAGCCAATTTGCCGAGCAGTAAAATTACGTAACCTTATTATGATTTTCAGTCAGAAACACAAGCCACATTATCTCGGGAAATGTGGCATATGGCCTATTTTAGCACCAGCTGACCATAAAATCTGCTATTTGCTATTGTGCTAACTCTCATCCGTAGCACATTTCGGCGTTCTGTCAGGAAGTAATGCATGGACCAAATATCACATTGTTAGTTAACTATCGTATTCAACGATTTGTCCATTGTGTATTTGAGCGAAATTTAGCCACATTGGCCAAACTGGGATGTCGGTATTTTTAATGCGCAAACCGTGATCTTGAACTTTTAAAATTCTGACGTTCTAAAGTTCATTGCGTTCATTCGAGTCTTCTAGACTACAGTGTATATAATTATACAATTTCTGGATTTAGACCTCTCTTAATTGTTGCCATATCGTGCCACATAATGTATTTCGCACACCCAGTGGAGATTCGCGACCTTCACTATGTCTTTGGTATTCCATGTGAGGCGTTTTACTTTTTACAAAACTTGAAAGCTTCCATATCACAAAACAATTTTAACTAATCCAAGTTTTCCACCACCAATAGCGGTAACGTCCATCGAACACGAAATAAGGTCAGCTTTCGTGCTTATTCGAATCAGTTAGTTCCGGCAGTTAGTTAGTTACAGCCCTTGCAGCTCTTCGCAGCGCTTTCCAACGCTGATCATGTATTGTGCAGCGCCTCAAGTTGTGCAAACATTCATTTTGGCGCTTTGTGTAAACGTCGAAGTTCGTGCTATCTTTTCTTGTTAGTTGAAATATCAAGAAATTGTGCAACGTATTGCTATTTGTTCACGATATTGTATCTGTTTTCTGTTGGGTATTTATTTTAGCTGCTTCATAGAGTCCTTGAATGAATGAACAATATTGTTTATTACAGTTCACACATTTGAAAGCTCTGATTAAAGCAGTTGACTAGTAATAACTTAAATCTGGACTGTACCAATAAAAAATGTTTAGACTAATTAAAAAAATCTAATAAATTCAAAATTCTCTTTTACCTTCCTCTTCGGTAGAAATAATAGTAAAATTAAAGCTACATAAATAGGAGACAGAACAACGTACCTACTCTACGTCTCGCGAAGTTTCAAAGCTGTCATGTGTATGCCATTCAGTGAAATCTGGAATCTGTTTAAGTGGCAAGCCTGAATAGAAACGCACAATTTCACTACGTCAAACAATGTTTATTATAACGTCAGAGCACAACAATCCGTTCCGTTGTAAATTGTCATCATATTTCCCAAAGACAGGCACAACCATTAAACTGAAAGTATAATCAATATCAAGTGTCTGTCTGATACGGAAACAGAACAAGCTGAAACTCGGGTTCTCGATCTAGCTGATAAAGTAATAACTCAAACTGTCCAAATAAGCACTTCTTAACTCGTTTTAACGACACTGAAATACGAATGCCGCTCCTCAAAATCGCATCTGGCACTCGCAGAACGACGCTCGAAAATTGACATAGCTTCCTATTCCATTGCGCAGTTACTGCAAACTTTCCGGAGAACCGTATTCAAATAGCTACGGGAAAGCTCGATGGAATGCAAAATAAAACTCAAAGGAGTAATTTCTCGTGAAGAGGAGCCGTCGACTGACATCGGAAATTACCATTTTAATAGTATTCTTCGGAGTTCCACTTCCGTGATATGCACAAAACCAACAATTTCCATAAATATCACAGAGACGCCGACAAAGGGGTCTGAATCAAGTCATTTCCTCTCCATTTATACTGTTTCGTCGTTTCCTAAACTCTGAGAGAATTGATTTAGGAGCACTTTGAACTTTTCAGGGTTGTGCTCAACAAATAGACAACTCTCGACGATGGTAAGAAATTTTAATTGAAGAATTTATCAATTTCCTCGGTTCCATTGGGCTCGGTTGGTTACATTTTATGTAAGACTGTGAGAATACTGATTTGTAAATCTTCGCAGTAGGCTTCACCGCAACACTTGTTTAATTACTCGTTGTCGAAAAACATTGCGTATTTGTTTTAAATCTGCAAAAATCAAAAACATCAAGAGGCTTCCTAACACTTATTATCTTTATTGAGGTTACAAAATAGTTTATGAAATAATTCGCCTAACTTTCTGCAACTTCTTGCTCAAAATTTGAAAATTGCTTTATTAAAATAATTATTATCATGTCATCCAATCTTATGTTTGTACCTAACACTGAGGTTTATTTTACGTTATAATATTAAACTAAATAGATAAACTGAAGATGTAATGCCATAATTTCATACTCTTATTTTTTACCAAAATGAAGCGTCTATTAAATAACACAACTGTTTATTTTTTCTTTAACAATGAAAACCCATAATACCAACTGGCCACCTATTGTATTTTTAATTTCACGCGAAGGAAGATAACACGCGTAAAATAGCCTGTTTATTAGATTCTGAAAGACTTGCTTTAGAATCGCTTAGAGATAAACGTTTATCGATTCTTATTGTAAAATTGAAGATTTTATAAACATAGATACCGCAATATAGCTTGACAGCATATGATCATTTTCTATAACTAGACAATGTTATAGCAATTATAGTTCGATTACTTACTCAAATCGATTACTCATCAATTCATGTGTAGTTGTGTAAGTGAGGATCAAAATAATAAGCTGGCACCATGTTGGCACACAGCGGTGAAAGAGTCGAGGTATTGAATAGAAGTCTGTGCAACAGCAATCACTCATCATAGACTTAATGTCTAGCTCTAGAGTTATGATGAAATGTCTAAGTGAGCATGCAATCTGAAGGCTAACATTAATTCCTGTCTGGATTTAATTTAAGAGGCGCTAGAAAAGGAAGAAGTATAAAATTTCAAAATTAGAACAACATGAAGAATCGAAGAATCTTAAGTTTTCTAATAACATCCCGCTGCTTTACAGCCCACATCAGGTTATCGGTTTACCATGTGAGAAGGATTTTAACGCAGAGTCTTTTGATAAGCATCGTTACTCAGTTCTATGATAGAACTGAGACCGATAGAACTTCTATCGGTCTACAAGCAATTTGCCCTGCCTACTGCTACTTTAGTTTAATGTTTCTTCTAGCCATTAGGCATGTCTCTTAGTTTGCTGTTTGTGCTATTCCCTCAGATCTATTTATTTCTGGTTCGATCACGTAAGGAAACTCTAAGACCTTAGGTTTGTTTTTATACTGCTACTAATGTTAGTCTTCCGATGAATTGTGAGGGACAAAATAAACTACTGAAATTAAGAAGACACTTTCTATCTTCTATTACCCAAACCCCAAAATATTCTCTCTAATAATCATAGAATTGATTTCACGGTCTCGGCGTCTCGTTGCCCTTTGATCTTTCCTTAATTATAAGTGTTGTCACACGCATAAAGCCTTTATAAGACCCCTGTAATATAATGTGTCCCAAGACTCTCAAGTGACCGTAACTCGGAGACATATGGTTTTAATTGCCGCGCTAGCTTCCACGGAGGGTTGAACAAGGAGCTATTTTGTGTCCAATTTGGTTTCAGTGATAAAGGTTGTTGTATCTTGTCCTGCTTTTAACGTCTTACGTCAGATTATGGTTGTCGAAAATTTTACCTAGAAAGGCGTAATTGTATCAGGACGGCTGACCCCAAATAGGAATTTAGGAAATATTAATCTATCCCTAAACAACTCGAAATTAAAATCACAATCATTATTCTCGATATGCCAAAAAAATTATGAACAACATAACTTTGTCAAAGCTCATTCAGGCAATAAAAAAATTCTAAGTAGGCATCCCCAAAAAAAGAACTCATTGACTCTTCGTTATCGTAACAACCTGCTAAAACTTTATTTGCAAATGCCGAAACGTTACGGAATGTAACAAAAACCCGGAACTCGTAACACGTTGAAAGATAACAAAGAGTGGAAGAATTTAATACGAGGGGTCGCACACGCACTTACATTAGGGACCGAAGCACCTGCTACCTGATCGACACACGACTAACTTCACATCGGTTCCAAGTTTGAAGAAAGAATGTGTTTTTTTTTTTGTTTGAAATTTTTAAATTGGAATAAAGATGGGGATGGTTGCTTTATGTTACCTTTGCTTTCTTCTACATTTGATGGGTTTAATCATAGACGAATATGTATATTATTTTTATAACTATAATTTTTGAAAGCAAGGAGGTGTTGCGTCGTGGCTTTTTTTTTTAAATAAATTGGTAAACTTCCACTATTGAATGATAAAATTACTCAATAACTTGAAAATGTAATAGGTAGGTAGGTACTAAAAGTAAATTGAAAACTGTAACTCCATTAACGTTTGAATCCCCAACCGGTCCTATGAGACCGCGCTGTTATTGTTTTACTATTGTGTCTCGTTTCGCGGGTATCTGAGTAACTACAACGTCTATTACTTAGTAGGCGTTGACAAATATCCAACTTGAATCATTATTGTTACTACTGTAAAGGCCTATTCATTATTTATCAAAAAACTAAGTGCTTAGCGATAAATAAAGAGGTCGTTGTATTACGTGGACTTGTTTACAGAGAAGTTAATAATTTAAACCGATGTGGGTGACCCACTGTGGGAGCTTTACTATCATGTTGCCTTTTTTTGTGTAACGGTTTTTTGTTATCGATAGAAAATGGAACCCGGGCGGCATTATTACGATTACACCGACTTACTGACTCACTGACTGTAAGGTCGTAAGTTTTTGAACTACATACCTGCCTATTGGGCTGTGCGTGGCCTCTGGCAGTCTATGAAATTATAGGTTACGCTACGCTTTTAGGTACCTGTGATTTTTTGCTTGGTTTCGTGGCCTTTGGAAGTCTGTGAAATTATGGGTCACTAACTTTTCAGTCAGTGATTTCGCTTCCGTGGCCTACCTCCACAGACATCGCACGTGCTTTTGGGATCAAACGTATGTGAACTTTATAAGATAAAGAAATCTCGTATCAGATCCTTCTTTTTAGCGTGTAAAAATAGTTAAATGGTTTTGTTAATTAATTTGCTTGCCTCACACACAACATACCTAGAGGTTAACTCTCTATGATTTATTTCCTCAAGATTACTCATAAAAACGGTGAAGAAAAACATCGCGAGTGATCCTATATACCCTACAACTCAACCCATAATTAAAAGACATAGGTACCAACTAGCAATAAACCTGCGTGGTGATTTACGACCTATTCCTCTCCTAGAGAGTAGGCCTGTGTCTCAGCAGTGGGCACATTTTAAGGCCGATTATGCTTAAGTTGGCCCTGTATTCAGCTATAGCAATGCCTGAATGGAATAATGCTAACGCTGTTATTATAAAATCTTTACAGGTAATCAGGCATATGACGCAATACGGAAAGATTATTAGTGTATATTTACAAGCACATGAAAAACATACAATTTATATTTTTTAATCATCAGAGTTTTAATTTAACTTTTCATTTACGTTAAGTACGGAACTGTTAATTATCAACTACAGCAAAAAGTAACGAGTAATAACTAAGTAATAACCAATAATTTTATAGTCGCCATTCAACCATGTTTTTCTTTAATGAAAACAAGTCTCGTGGTCAATTACATTGATATAGTCTCCATACATTAAACGCTGACAAATTGACTGCCAATATTACTTCCATAACAGTAGTACTCCATTATAATAATTATAGCATAATAGTGATCGTTTAATTAAATGGTTTCCTGTTTTAAAAATGATCGGAAGCTTTTCGACAGGCCTTTTTGAAGACCAATGAGGCGAATGCTGAAAAAAGTTGAATATATCATACAAAATGAATAAGGTATATCACCTTCTTAGAGCGTTTTCACATTATCCGATCCGATATCGGTGTCAGACGCCGAAACGATATCGGAGTAAGTAAAATGTATGAAATGCCGTGCTCCGATATCCGATATCGGGCCGGACAATATGAAAGACACCGATATCGGATCGGATAATGTGAAAACGCTCTTAGTCGGAACTTTTTCGAAACTTTTTCGACGAGATGAAAAAATAAAATTTTTAAAACATTGAACTTTAATTAAGAACTTTTTGGGTATTCATGTGAAACTGGTTTAAAACGTAATGGGGGAGATATAACTGGAAGGACAAAAAAGTGAAAACATAAAAAAAAGTAAACACTATAATATGCAAACCTCCATGTGATGTATTTTTCCTAATATTATATTTGCATTGTAAATACGATACTTAAATCACGAGTTTTCACATCAATCACACAAGTTAGGTTGTTAGGTATATGTATATGAACTAGCTTTTACATGCGGCTACGGCTCTGTTAAAGTAGGTCTCTGCGTACAAACTTTGGACCTCTCTTTATTCCTCTTAATAGATGAATTTGGGAAAATCCTCTCTTAGTAACAAAAGAAAGCCTTGTGTTGCTTGTGCAAAACACGATCCTAGGTTTCAGGTTAGTTCTCCTATTATATATCTACATAGCTATCGGTTTTTTCTACACTCTACTAACATCAATAACGTCATAAATAATAAAAACTGCTCAAAACATCTAAAGAAACCAAAACAGAAAACTGAAAACCTATTCTACTTAAGTAGGTATTTGTTCATTAAATAAGGAAAGTAGCAACAGAAAAATAGACTTTATCTAGTATCTTTTACAATGAAATCAAGTCAAATAAAAGTAGTGATTTAAAACACTGTTCAATTAAAATTGAAATGCCAGGAATTCGTAAAATAAAGCTTGAACGCGTTCGATTGTTTTCCCGCTGAAATTCGAAGCTTCGGCCCCGCAATTTTTGAATTTCGAATTTAGAACAGTGCTGTTGGCTGGCGTTGCCTGACAATTTCAAAGCCATAAACAAAAAAAAAATAGTACGACTATTCTGAATTGCACGTACGTGTCCGATTTCTTTTAAATGGATTCTGTCAAACTGGTTCGCAGAAGTAGAACATTCTTGTTTTTTTGTGTAATCTTTTTATCTAAAAAATAAATATGTCTTCTTATTTATTTAATTAAGTATTTTGCGCTAAGCTGCAGAATGGTCACAAGGTCTGCGTCGTCATTCATGTATGTTATTGCTAATTTTACGTCCTATTAAGTGCTAAAATGAGATAGAACTTTGTCTCTGGTGACTTGCAGACATGTTTTAGCTAAGTTGCTAGAACTTTCGTCTCATTATTAAGTTTCAAACTATGATTTATAAAGGAGTTCACGTAGCTTAAGTTAAGACAAGACAGTATATAGGTATCGAGATAGTAACAATATGCGATTGTATCTAGAATCTATAGTTTAATCTTATCAATAACTGGAACTAAAGTGTTCATAGAAATTCTCAGCAATATTGCATTGTTAAGTGGCAATCATAAAATTTATTCTAAGTATCAATATCTATTAATAGTTTTAGGTAATAGTACCTACTTGCAGTAGTTATTCGCTTTTTTTTTAATATTCAAAAGTGAAATTGTGATAGGAAAACATTAAAATTAGCATAATCCTTACATAATATACACAAGCAGGAAACAATATCGGCTTATGAAATTATTTTTAATTGAATCAGTTAATTAAACCCCAAAAAAGCATTTTTATTAACGTGATAATGTTCCAAAAACCTCAATCGGAAATGCAGAGAATCATGTAACTTGCGCATAACAGTATAAGATCACTAAACTCAATCTCAAACTTGTAGAGTTATGAGGCACAGTTTAACCTCGTTCACTAGCAATGTCCAATATATTAAACGAATGATCTATCACGGCGGCACAGTTGTCGGCACTCGACGCCGCTCGCGTGCTCTGCCGCGCCGTAAATCAACTCCCGGCACGAACATTGCGAAAGAATCAATACCCACCAACTGTAAAACCCAATGCACCTTTACAATACTCAGCATTTCAAATCAACTTATCGTTGTGTCCTTATGATTTATCTTAGAATTCACGTCACAACAAATCTGACTCGTGAAATGCGTATGCCAAACAATCATATCTTATCCAATCAAATGATTGTGCAAATGAGAACAGTTTTATCAGGCGAGCGCTCCGCCGGGCCAGCGCGAGGTCTCCGCGAGCAGCCCTACCATCACCACGTTGTTGCAGGCCGCACTCGACTCTCCGACGCCGCTCCGAGTGAACGTCGAGCAAGAAGCGACTCACGTAACTATCGTTAGTGAATAGAGTGCGCGTAGTCGATCGTGACGTGCAATGCCCAGGGCCCAGCGCGCCCCACTACCCCTCACAGGGCTATGGAGACCCTCCTCGACAAGTTCAAGAGGGAGCAAAGTGGCCTACGACGCTCCAGATCCGTCCGCGCTTCCCTACGACTGATCGGCAACCGCTGGCGGTCCAAGGACGAGGAAACCACTGATGATATTGACAAGATCAAGAGCAACGGAATCATTTTTACGAAGCAGATCTGGACAGAGAAGGATTACGACGTAGCGTATACAGGAATTGAAGGAACGTATAAACCAAAGACACCAGCCATGGCTAAACGGAAGCCAGAGCCTCCGAAGCAGAGGAAAAAAAGTGGAGACATCGATTTGAGTTTGAAGCCGCAAAGACCAAAGAAAGTGGAAAAAAAGTTTAGTGATTTGTTTTCAAATAAGAAACAAAAGAGTATTTCGGCTAAAGACCTGATAGTGCCGGAGAAGATACCACCGAAAGCAGCGGCGATACTGCATATACATTCACCGGAGAGTGATAAGACGAAAAAGAAGTTGAAAGGGATGGGGAAATCGGAGTCAGCGAAGTCCATGGCAGAGTTGATGTCGCACAAGCGCGTGCGCAGGGGTTCGGAGAGTGACATGTGTCCGAGCCAATCACGTGGATGCGTCAACCCTGCTTTTGTGTACAGCACTCCACCGAAGGACAGGAAACTGCCGATGTCTCCCACCGCCTTCCTAAGTACGTATTATAGTATTTATTTTCCTTAACTAACTTTCTTATCGACCGTTGCTGGCACAATCTAAATTAAGACTAAAAGTTAAACAAGCACGATGACAGTTTGTCAGTTTTCGTCTGCAGTCCTCCCCCCTCCCCCTGTATTTGCTCAGGTGGTTGGAAAACTCATTGTGTGTCAGAGTCCTCACGGCAGTGAAGTGTCACTAATTATACACTCTAGTACGTGCGGTGCACTTGTACTGTGATTAGGAGATATCATTTGAGTACTCAATGCTCTAACTAGTTCTAGTAGATTCGTTTATAGACTCTCCGTCATTATTGCATAACAATGACGTTGATTCTACGTTTAATTTTACGTATTTGTTATCAGCGAATTAAGCCCTTACTTGAGTTTTTTTCTCTGAATATTACTTACCTATGGCGCGAGGAACTAAACAGATTCCGCCAACATTGCTAAGAAAAAGCGCTCCTTAACCCAAATGATTATCACCGTAAGACTGCCAATGCGCTAAACAGGTTTTCGCGGCTAAGATTGCATGTAAATTTTCAGAAACTGTTGATTTTTTAAACCAACTACTAAGGAAAAGAGCTTTTCATTTCGAAAGCTTTAGCTCAGCGCCAAGCCAGACGTGCCTAACAAAATAGAGTAGTGAACAGGCTCACAAGGTTTTGAATAACGCAATACCTAAATACGTCAATAGCTATGAATACATTACTGAGTTGCCTAATTAAAAATAAACGTCTTTTCTTGTAACCATCGATGTCGAACGACGTCAAACTTGACCTGCATAATATAATCTTAAAAAATCGTAAACAAACGTTTTACCGTTGATATTTTGTTACGCAAGTTATACGGTCCTTCATAAATTTTATTATTTATTTCCTCACTTTCATAATTAGTTTCACCTAAAATCTATTCTATGACTTGCTTAAACTCTCCTTACGAAATTTATTTGCAATACTCAAATCGATTCAAGTATAAGTTTATACAGGGAATTATTCGAAATTACCAATCAACACTATTATTCGAAATCTCGTAATCGAAACTCGAAACGCAATGTTTTAAGTAAATCAGTACAAATTGCAGTTTCCTTATCTTATCCGTACTAAGGTGCGGGCGAGGTGGGTTTGACTATGAGCAAAAACACTAAAGCATGACAGCAAACCAAGTAGGTGTATCAATATCAAACGGTAACGGGTTCCGAGACAATAGGTAATCCATTTTGTATGCTCAATTAACAATGTAACTAGCGTAAATGAGCAGCCATTTATTGTTGTTCCTTTTTTAAATCCAGCCAGGGCCGTCGGAAACTTGGCAGATAAGTATCACTGTCGATGCCAGAAAAAAAAAGAAGTTAGATATTCTACTTTCAAAAACAATAAAAAAAGTAAGCAGTTAATGCAGAAAACAAAGTTAAGCTTCATGGAAATGCTTAAAATGGTAATAACAGTATCATTGTCAATACCAGAAATAAAAACTTTGCTAGTCTAGTACAAAAAGAAAGTATATTTTAAAATAAGTAAGTAAGCGAACAAAACAAAATTAAGCTTAATAGCAACAATAAAAATTATAATAATTCTTCTGGAACACTTAATTGTGGATTAACGGCAACAATTGGGGGGAAAATAACTAATCTAGCTTTATAATTAAAAATAAACCGAAGATTAGTGAGATAATGGTTCAAATCTCTGTCTCGTTTGCCGGTGTTATCCGACAGTAATTAAACAATAAACTTTGATCTTCAAGCTCCTCTTAAGACCACTTTAAGTGCTTTTGAATGGTTTTCCATTTAAATATTATTTCAAATCCTTTGTGAACTATATGTAGCTTTTGTTTTTAGGATAGGGTAATAACAAAATAACAGGAAATGTAATCGTCTTTGTGTATTTTTCATTATTTGTTTAATTTATGCGTCAGAGTAGATTACCGGTAGCAACCATCCAATTTAAGATGATATTTTACACAGGAAAAGTAATAAGAGCCTTAATATCCAGAGGGATCAGTATGTAAACATTTTTGTTTTGTGTGTCGAGCGGGAGCATAAGAGAACATACCTACGTAGTTAGGTAGGTTCTAGTCAAATAGACCAATGCCAAACAAATGTTTAACCGAGTTGAACTTTGAAATAAAAATGACAGACGTACGATTTAAGTACGGCGCGGCGTATGAAATTGCCTAGCATTGTAAAACCGACACCAATAAGTTTTCGTATTTAACTAAATGTGACCTTATTGGTTAACGCTAGCTTATAATTTGGATTAACACCAACTAATCCTAATTACGAGTATGATTCGCAATTACGAATAAAAAAACATCGTATAAATGAATATTGAATCCTTAAAAAAGTGTCTATGAAATCGATTAGTCAAGGCGCAAAATAAAAAAAAACAAACACACACTAGTTTAAAATTCGAACGTATTTTCAAAAAGTCTAGCAATACTTTTTGAAATGGCTATTGAAAATCGAACAATTGTCAATGGAAGCATCTCGCAATAAAAACGCCTGTTACAAAAATCGCACAGTTTTCTATAGCGTTCTCTGAACGGAACTCGCTCGTTCAAATATATGCGGATGCTCTTTATTCTCGTGTATTGGTTAATCAACAGCCACCATAAAAGATAAAATGAAAAAAAAAAACATTGCACACTCGATTCCTGCGAACCCTTTTACCCGTTTGTATATTCAGGTCAGTTTAAAAAAATGTAGGATAGGAATGTTTTTCTTTTTGCGTGCTTTGCTTCTCAGTTTTGGCTTTTTTAATAATTCTATGAATTTATGGATTTAAAGTACATATAATCAAACAATATCGTGCATGTGCGTTGTACCTTACCAAGTAAAAAAAACTCAGTTCGACGTGAACGGATCATTAGGTCTGTTGTAAGCGCTAAAATTATGTGTTTTTTCAGTAGTAAACCATTATTACTTAACAGCCGCATAACGAAGCTGCCATTAAGTACTTATTGTTTGTTTCGCAACTCGCTATTTACATTTTCTTTACTTTTTTAGGTAATATTTCCACAACTTTTTCACACAACGCTATCTAGTCCCAAGCTAAGCAGAGCTTGTGTTATGGGTACTAGACAACTGATAAACATACTTATATAATTTCTAAATACATACATATTATAGATAAATTACACCCAGACACAGAACAAATGATCATGCTCATCAGACAAAGATTTGTCCTGGGTGGGAATCGAACCCACGACCTGTAGCATAGCAGTCAGGGCCACTAACCACTACACCAACAGGCCAGTTGAAATACATGCTTATAAGGTCTAGAATTATAATTAGAATTCTGAAATACGATGATAAGTCGCTAAATGTGATTATAGGTGGACCGATGACCTATTGAGTTTTGCGGAAATCCGTTGGATTTGAGACGCACAAAACCAATAGTGGTGGTGACACTAGGTGGCCTATGTCCACGTGTGTCCAGTGAACGTCTTTTGGTTGAAATTATGATGATGATTGCTTTGTTTGAATTAGTTAACACTTAAAAGATGTTTTTTTAGTTTTCTTTCATCTTTTGGCTTTTTCGGTACCGGAATATTTCTGTCACAATATTTGCAAAACAAACTATGTGTACAAAACAAACACTCGATTTGTCACCGTTTATAGTAACCCAGTGATCTGTTATTTTCCTATGTATGTCTAGACTTCTGAGATTAAAAAACAAGAAATCTTGTAAAAACTGCAATTTAGATATAAGTTTATCAATTTTCGTGTTACAAGAGCATTGGTCTCGATATGACAATCAAAAAAGACATTGACCGATGTTGTAAGTAGGTACTACGTCAACAAATATTTTCTTCTGCATGATGCAATAAAAGTTCTTCTACCTACGCTGACTTTAGTGCGTAAAACTTGACTTTAACTAAACTTGAGATACTCATTATGAAAGTAATAAATTACATACTAAATACATACCTACAACAATACCTTATTAGAATCGCTTAAAATTATGATTCATATAATCATGGTATGAACAGCTAACTTGAGACGTCAACCAGGGAAGTATTGCCGTCTCGGCACCAACATTTTTGTGCCCTACCGGGAATAGCATATTGGTGCCGAATCGGGAATAGCTTGGCTGCCAAAAATGTTTGGAGCCGAAAATCTGGGTGCCGATACGGGAATACTCCCAACCAATTATATTGTGATCTGTGTGATATTGGAATTAATATTCGCTTATCATCAGATAGAGATTAATTCAATGGCTAATATTAATAAGCATATTGGCATTATAATACATTTGCATTACTTAAATCTGTATACTGAAGAAAGACTAGAGAATTAAGACATTGATCCATTCTTTCCATTTAAACATTTAATAACGTAACCAACATTTCAAAGTTGTAATACATTGATGACATCTGTATAAATCTATATAAAATGAGGTTTATTTTTGCATACAACTTCGGATACGACCTCCTTAATTAAAACAGAAATAATTCATTCAGTTTCCTTCCTACAGTTGAAGCCATCAATCAGTTCGTCAATGTGGCAACATCCTCAAATATCATTAACTACAGGACTTTTTGGCGGGATTTCTTCGAGTGACGTTCATTGGCTGTTTTAATTATTGGCAAATTGATTCCTTATAGATATTGTGATCTAAAATTCGTGTAGGTTTGTATCTCAAGCGTCTGCTCAACTGGGCAATGTGTGGAATTATTGAAACAGTAGCGATTTCAGCAAAATGAAGCTGCGGAAATCAGACAAAAGTTAAAAAAGTTAACTATGGTATTAGAAACATATTGATGAATCTCTATTATTGCGACTGAAGACTTTGTTTCCATCGTCCAATTTTTTTTTATTAAATCGCTAGCCACATTGAAGTTAAGTAGAAGAGTTCAGTTCAATGCCTTGTTAATTATGAAGAGATTTACATTTAGGTCAGAAAATAATGTTATAACAAGAATTCATGTATATTTAGCTAGACGTAAAAGGAAAGACATTAGAATCTCATTCATTATTATTTATAAGGCTAGACCAGACCTAGCCGAGACCGAGATCAAGTCGATTGATGACTGTTGAAGAGACTACTTTATGATTAATAGTTGTGGGGAAATGTTTTGTTTCTGTAATAAATCAATTTGCTAGCGTTTACTTAGGTCTGATTTTATTTGTCCCTTATAGCTACCGAATATTTTATTCCATGGATAAAAAGTTTTGAGGTTTGATGAAAATAAGACGTTTTTTCTTATTTTTGAACTTACATATTGTTTTCTTGAATAGAAAGGACAATGTAATAAGTTGTTTTATTAAAATGGCAGAAACTTTCTAGATTCATCATCTTCTTAGCCTTTTCCTAAATATCTTGGGTTAGGCTGGCATAGGCTGAGCGTGTTTTACATGGAGCAATAGCCTATCAAACTTCCACTATCCAGTTACTGGGCAACACTCCTTGGATAGACTACCTAATGGTGGTCAGACTTTCTGGCGTCTGACTACCTGTAACGACAATTAAAGATGTACAAGTGAACGATGCTTTCCGAGGCACGGAAATGTCTGAGATAAACTTTCCAATGTACAAAGGTAGGTTATTTAAAAATAAGTAAATGCGTACAAATGGTAGGCCTGATTCGACTATGAATTAATCTGTCTTACATTTTGCTGATAACTAAAACAAAGAGCCCATTGTGTCAGTTATTCCCATACGAGTGAAAATGTTTGATTTTCCACGTTATTATTATCGCCTATTAACACTTTCTGGTGGGAGTGATCAATAGAAGGAACAAGAACCATGATTATAACCTACATTTTTTTTGTTGTGAAAAAATAATTCCTGGTTTCTAAACTACGAATTGCAAATATCTTAGTATTTTACCAAAAAAACCTGTCAAAACGTGACTGTTCAATTAGAATTTGAAGAGTTTTTAACTCTTAATTTAGAAGCTGAAGAAATTTTTTTTTTTGGCGTTGTACTGTTTGCCCATTGAGCAAATGTCAAGTTTAGAAAGTATTTCTTTGATAAGTTCGTTACCTATATAATAGTCATTCCGTTTTCCATTAGAATATAATTGTAACACATTCTAATATTTTCACAGTATTTGGCAGAAATTGTATTAAGTGAGCTGTCTCGGCAAGCTTCGCTGTGATAGTAAATACCTACTATGACCATATTCTGAGCTCCATTATGCCAACATCGCCCCTGTTTCAATATTATTCCACATATTGTCCAGCGGTGTAGACACTACACCAATTTCATATCACATTATCTACTAGGAATCAATTTACGAATAATTAAAACTGCTACTCAATTTTACACGGAAAATGCCGCCAAAAACCTACCGCAAAATGACGTCATAATTATTATGACATAAGACTAATGCGCCATTTGCAAAAACGAAAAATATTTAAAAATGGAAAGTTGGCACAAATATTTAATTTGAAGTAATGAGGTTCAAACAATAGAGGATCAAAATACTTATCATTCATTGCATACTTTGGTGTAATTTGAAAACATAATAACTCTTTTACATAATAACTAAACTGACAATGGTCTGTGAGAATTCCGTACTAAGTAACCGTTACGAAATAAACGTATTATGAGGAAAGCTGAGACATTGACCTTTTCTTAGAATTGTTAAATGACCAACAGTAACAATTTATTTTCATAAAAAAATTAGTTTTCAAGTAAAATCAGTGTTGAAACTAAATCTTGAATAACTTACAGCTCCAATTTAGAGAAAACCGCGTTTTTTAGTTTTACAGAATAAAGTTGTTTATACCTATAGACCTATATATTGATCGGAAACATTAATTTGTTGTTGAGATAAAATATGGATTAATAAGATAACCTTATTAACAAAAAGGACTGACTCTGGTTTTTCGAGTTTTAAGTTACGTTTTTAATCTTTTAATCATGATGAAACTCATTAACTCGTACATGAAAACAATATCTAATAATATTAATTTAATAATAATATATATTAAGATGAGAGAAAAGGATAGATAGCTACATTGTGTGAATCTGACAGCTGTCACCGAAACCATCGTAGTTACTCAGATACCCGCGAAACGAGACACAATAGTAAAACAATAACAGCGCGGTCTCATAGGACCGGTTGGGGATTCAAACGTTAAAACAAATTTAGTATAGTCATCATGATTTCAGTCGAAAGACGTCCACTCTTGGATATAGGTCTCCTCAAAATGTCGCCACAGCGCCTGGTCCTGAGACCTACAGTGCGTCTCGCATCTATCCCGTGTCTCTCTCCAGATCATTCCTTGTTTCCCTTGTGGGAGGCCTTTCTATGCTTTTTAGTAGGTGCACTTCAGAAAGTTTCCAGCAATTTGACTGCGAGCGACTGTGTTCTGCGAGTAGGAGGTACCTTGCCCACTTCCACTTAAGTAAGGCGATTCTTGTTATATCTCGGTTCCTTGGTTCTCCTGCGGAAATCTTCATTCCAGATGTATTCATATTTATTTATTATTTATTATATACTTTATTGTACAACAAGATTACTATAATAATAAAGAAACCTTATGGTAAAACACATACAATTGGCGGCCTTATATTAATCGAATAAGCCTCACGATAAAAACTAAAGAATCTTCTGCTATAGAGCAGAAGATATAGATGTTGTAACATTTATAGTTATAAATTCTACTACCCATTTAAAAAGATCCATAAAAATTCATCAATCGATTCAAAACCAGATCACGAAGTTGAATACTAATTGCGATTATTTCCAATTCAAATGGCGACGCCATTGATTTGATTGCTTTCTCAAAGATATTTTGTCATCGTTGCCGTCGCTAGAGATGAACTTCCGTCATGTCAGAAATCGAATGATTTATTTATTATTCGATTAACATAAATGTTTATCGATGTTCTAAAAATATGGTGTTGTTTATATTTGGTTGATTGGATGTTACGCATTCGAGTTTTTTTTTTAATAATTTCCGTTCCAATTAACTAAATTGAAAAGTCTGGACCAAAAATGATATTTCAGAAATAGGTCCAAGAAGTTTAATAGAAAGTCTTTCAAGAGCATTCAAAGACCAAGAATTTATAAAGCATGCAAATGTAAGTAAATGCAAATCTGAACGAAAATTTATAAAAAAGTCTTAGTTCAGTAGAGTCTATTTGCCATCAGACCTAAACTAATTTGAGAACTAAATTTAACTTCCCCTCAACCTAGTTAGTGAGGTGACGACTCACAGTCACACAGGGTTTTAAAGCCGGGAACACACCGAACCTGGACTAAAACTTACAAGACGAAAATGCATTTAGTAAAAGGCTTTCGATATCGTCGACATTTTCTTGCTAAATAAAATGACAATCTTCCTTATCTTCATTCTTTTTGCTTTTCCTACAATTTTCATGTTATCAGTCAAATGAGTCTTAAACGGTTTAGTGAACCCAATTTTTATTACAGTGTTGACCTTTAGCCACTGTGACCAAACAAAACCATTTCATTCGATGACTTGGCCGTTTTCCGAAACTAATAACTATTCCCTAAAAGGCTTCGTTTCAATCTTGGTTTGTTACTTTAAATAAAGTCTTAGTCATAGATAATGCCTCAGTGAGAGGCTAACCAATTTTACTCACATTTTCAAATTAATATGCGATCGGAAATGATCATAATTAAAAATAGTAACCAAAACTCTAATTATGTATTTCGCACGTAACTTTTTCAACAGACTTACGCGCCATTACTTCAATGAATAATGTTTGCGAAAAAAAAACTAATTAGTCTACAACTTTATGACTCTGTGTAGACACAGTTTTAAATGATGATGTCGCCAATTAAAAATATCTAGATAGTCCGCACAATGACCAAAGTCAGAATCGTGCGACCATCTCAGTTGCAACTATGATACTGCAATGGAGCGACATGCTAGAATTTATAACCTGCGGTCAGTTCTATTTTCAAAAATATTATTTTTTTATTGTGGCCAGTGAAGTGATTGCAAATTTTAGGTGGCGGTAAATTTCAGCCAGTGTTTTATTGGGCTGCGTTCGGTTTAAAGTTTTTGATTCCAATTATAACGTTACGTCGTGTTATCGTTTATTTTTATTGAAGTGTTTGTTAGTGCTAACTATTAGTTTTAAAAGGAGTGCAAACGTGTTATTTAATTGGTTTTATGGGAAGTGAAATGCGAATTTTCATGCTTTCTCGGAAATTAGAAAATGGTTTTCGAGCGAAATGCTCAATTGTGTTCGTGAGTTATTTTAATTACAATATTTGAACTTGTAGTTATTTTTAGCGCTGGAACTAGGAAAATATTTTATTTAGCTTGGGAGAACCAAAAATTAAAATAAACCTTTCGATTCGAAATAAAAACCCGTCAAGCGCAATCACTCTCTCGACCTCTCAAGATTACCACCATAAACAATTCACATACAATCAAGCAAAGGTCACAACTTACACAGCCTTCTCACACTCAGTGTAATATTAATTTATTCGATTTATTCGACGGGTTGTTCCGCATCGTCGTTGTTCCATGATCCTTCCGCGTTATGTCCAATACAAACGATTTACGATGCATCACTGTTGCTTTCATGCGGTTTTTTTAACGCGTTGAGTAATAGTTACCCACGCGATGCGTCGACGCACGTCAATGGAGACAGCATTAGGGTTGGCGAGACTAGTCTTATGTAAATAGACGTTTTTTTTAATGTGGGGTAATCATCAGAAAGATCTGAATGAATGTCTTAGGCGAAGCGGGAACAATTTGACTGCTGCGGTCTTTCCGTCCAATTATAATTTAGGTGTCTTCAAGACTTGAGTGAATAGGCTCTTAATAAACTAGTGCGACTCACCATCAACGACTGCATCATTGCTTACGATCAGGTGGGATTGCAGTCAAGCACTGGTTTATGTGATAAAAAACCCACTCCATTCTTTCGCTGCCTTCGATCTGGGGTCACGAGCTTCCTTTCGGAATCCGACCCATGGCCCCATAGGCTTCGACCCTGCTGGACCTCTACAGTTTGCTGACATCTTGAGGCGCGCGTGGAACAGAACGCGCCGTTGACGACTTGAGCTTGGTCCGGAGACCAGACTGTCATGTAAATAGAGATGGGAAACTGTTTGTACTTTTTGTTGCTTACTAAATATATTTAATTCTGTCTAGACGAACTTAATTTGTCATGAATAGGATCTTTATTAGGCCTAATAATCTATAATAGCTTGCCCTTGTGTTACTTAGTCTAATACCTTGAAGATATAAGTAAACATATTTTGTGTAAAAAATCGTTCCAAGAAAAAGATTTACTTTGGAGCTTATTTTTCTTATTTATCGCAAATCCTGTCAACAGCCAGACCAATTTCCGCTTAATGAAAAACGTTCTTACCTATATTTTCTTATACTCGTAGTCTTTTCAGGCGTAGGTGAAAGAAAACATTCTTCAAGACTACATAGTCTTGAAGTGATGGTTCTTTTTCTACGTAGGTATGGGTAGCTCGCCTAAGAAATGTTAGCAAACTGTAGGGGCTCGGCAGGGTCGTAGACAACTGGGACCCTGGATTGAACGAAAGAGAACCCAAGAATTAAAACAAAGATGGCACAGTACTGGGTTTTAGTTTTCCTTTTCGTAATTTATAGTTTTCCTTTCAACTCGATACCTTCATGCATTCCCGAGATAGAGGGTCTTGTCAGACAGACAGACCGACAACAAAGTTATTCTATAAGGGGTTCCGTCTTTTCCTTTCGAGACGGAAACCTTTTGAGGTTAGTACGGGACCCTAAAAAAGACGTTTTATTGTAAACTCGTCACAGTTTTGATTCGCACACAATGCACTGATGAATCATCATCACCTGCTTAGCCTTATCCCAACTACATTGGGGTCGGCTTCCAGTCAAGCCGGACTTAGCTGAATACCAGTATTTTACGAGGAGCGGCTGCCTACTAGACCTCCAATGCACTGATGAATGAAAATGAAATAAAAATGCGACGAGTTTACATTAACCCAAAAAGACTATGTAGGTAATTTGAAGGAAATAGGTAGGTATACTTTTGCCTAACCAGCGCTGCTGATTACAGCTCTCAACCCTCGAGTGATCGGCACTATAATGCATGCCACACAATGCTGGGAACCTTTCACCTCTCTGTTCTGGGAGTTAGCTTCGTGACGCTTTCCTTTGTATCGTTACGTTATATTTGCGCCAGTTCGTAATGTTTTTGAGAATTCGTGTTTTAACGTAATTGTGGGTAGTTAGCGTGTAATTGTGTGTTTCAGTGTAGGGTCGGTTTTGTTGTGTCAGCAAAATGGATGCCTCTTGTGTCGATCGCAGCTAGAGCTGTGGGAGTATTAGAAAATCCTTCGTTGACCCTTTTGTGTAACTAAAACTATATAGTTAGTAAAAGTCTGGGAGTGCCCTTTGCTTTTAGCGCTTTCCGCGTCTGTTTATTTATCCACTGACACCAACTAAACCACGTGAAGGGTTTTAATGCGGTTTTCAAACGACGAAAGTTTACGTATATAATTTGTACACGTGTTAAGCGGGGGTGGGTCCTAATGACCCGCCATTATGCGATAAAAACAATCAAGAACCTTAACATAAAACCACTAAAAACTTTAAAAATATAAATGTCACTAGCTGACATGCGAAACGTTGTTCTGTCATATTAATCTTCAAAGAAAAACTGAGGGGGGTAATGGTAGGACATACGACCTATTCCAAATATACAAAAAAAAATACAAAACGAAAAATTGCGTAAAAATCGATCAAACCGTTTCGTAGGACTTCCATAACAAACACTGTGACACGAGACTTAAAACAACTTTTTATTTCTATTTAATTGTCACCAGTTGAAGTCTCCCATGTTATTTTTTTGTCGAAGTTGGAAATTATACGTAATTGCTTTGATCTTTAAAATTCGGAACTACTTTAAAGAGTTGTAAAAGTGTTTAACGAAGAGAAAGTTGACATGTCTCTGCAAAATAAGCTTTCGACTAATCATGATGAATGTGACTAAATACAAAGATTTATAGTCAGGTACATATTATATAAGCTGTTTGAATAACATTTTGTAGACAAAATAATACCAAGTTTCCTCAGTGCCTCGGAAACCACTTTTTTTTTATAAACTAGTGCTTGACTGCAATCCCACTTGACGGTAAGCAGTACGTTAAGCCGTAGGTCCCGGCTGTCATTTGTAGATCTTTGGCAGTCGTTACGGATAGTCAGAAGCCAGTAAATCTGGCTCCAGTCTTGCCATGAAGTACCGTGTTACCCCAGTTAATGGGTTGTGGAGGTCTGGTTGGCAGCCGCTCCTCGTAAAATACTGGTATTCAGCTAAATCCGGCTTGACTGGAAGCCGACTCCAATGTAGTTGGGAAAAGACTAGGCAGATGATGAAACATAAAATAATAATATTGTCATATTCGAACACTTGTCCATTTTATTTACAAAATTGTACTAGCTACTACCTGCGGTTTCGTCCGCGTGAAGGTAGGTTTCATTTACAGAAGTAGTAAGTAGGTAGTACTTACTACTTCTGTAAACTTTGAACCTACATTTCATCCCCTTAGTGAGTTAATTTTGTTAATTTCTCTCTTAGTGCTTGCCTACGTCATAAAAGGAAGCCTTATGCAACATATCACACTCCTATACTCCGTTTGTTTAGGTAGTTAACTAAAGGTAAACAGTATTGGTATGTCTTTTTATATTAAAGAGGTCGTATAAAATATACACAAAGTTTATTTAAATTTAGTTTATTAGCTAACATCGATTTAGGTAAATACCTATTTGCAAAGATTTTTACATACAATTTATAGACAATTTTTAGATAAAAAGACATGCCAAGATTGTTTACCTTTAGTTAACTACCTAAACCGACGGAGTAGAGTAACTGTAGTTTCTGTTGTGCGTCGATACGAGTATGTCAGTCAGTCAGTTTTCCCTTTTTGTACAACTATTGCGTAACCAGCCTTATAATATTCCTACTGCTAGGACTCAGGCCTCTTCTCTAGAAGAAGAAATAAGCCATTATCCTCCGCGCGGGCCTAGTGCAGGTTGGTGAATGAAACTATCTTTGTATTTTTGACTCCAGGACACGACGGTTTCCTCATGATGTTTTCCTTCACCGCATATAAGTTTCATTTAGTGCTGTAAAATTGAATGTTTTTCGAAAATTACAATAATAAGGAAAAATTTTAAGGATGATGTAGTCTATCAGGAAAAAGGGAATAAATCCACTTAGGTAAGTACTTCAGAATGGTACTTATGGTTAATAATGTGGTTAATGTCTACGTAAATATTAAAGCTGTTAAATCACACCAATATTATAAAGGCAAAAGTTTATGTGTGTTGTGTTGGGTGTTTAAATGTATATTATTTTTTCATGCTCGAATGGCTAACCAGATTTTGATGGTATTTGAGATCAGGTCCTGAAATAGCAAATAGGATACTCTTCATTCCGAAAGTATGTTCTTGGGACAATTTTCTAATTACAAGCGGGTGAAACAGTGTGCCTAGTTAGTTATTCTTATTTTTTTAACCTATCACATACCCGCAAAACGAGACACAATAGTTAAAGAATAACAACGCGGTCTCATAGGACCGGTCGGGGATTCGTGAATGTCTCAAAATTTGAAGGGCACCCGACAGAATTTAAAACAAAAATATCCATATTTTCTTAAAACCATTTACATTAAACATTTGCCTTATAGCTTACGAGTTTATTTCGGTTGTAGCAACACAGATTAGACCTCTTTCGTTAAAACCGTTATATGATAAGATAACACTACGTATTTTTCCATAAATACTAATTACAGAGAGATTATTCTTATTGGAGTACCCTTTATAGTTCGTTCGCGTTAAGAATGCAGTGATTTATCAATTGATAAATCACTATAACTACTATACCTATAATAAAAGAAAAAAAAAAAGATTAAAAAATAACAAAAAAAAAGAAGAAGAAAAAAGATTAAGTTTAATGAATTTATAAAAATACACTTACCCCCATTTTCAATAAGCTAACTATCTAAAGTTGCAGCTACTAAAGATAAACAAATCTATTCGTTTGCCCTTACTTGCTTTCCTATAACCTACCGACGGTTTGCATTTCCTACCAAAAGTTGTGACATTGACAACTAGAATCTTACTGTTTATGAACTGCGGTAGGTTATTGAAAACGGGCGTAAAACAGCTTTGATTGGTTAGGGGCGGGGCTAGGCCGACGGACAATGATGACTTACTGCATTCTTAACGCGAATGTACTATACCTAGTAGTCTTAATTATTTTCATTACAAATAACACATAGGTAATACACGTACTATCAACGAAACATTTCGTTGGAATTTGTTTTATAAACATCTAAGTGACTGTTATGTGTGTGCATGAGTAATAAAATAATAAACAAAACAGTACTACTCATTAAAAGTACACGTAAATGTTTATAACAATGCCTGGGAAGTAGGGAACTACCGAAATGAATGACAGAAACTGTGTGCGCAGTTACATCTTCTGGGACTATTTTCCGCAAAGTTATTCATTCTAACAATTACCTGTTCTATAGCTACATAAGTTTGAAAACCATGACCATACAGAAAATCCAGATCACACGAAGGCTGGTGTTGTGAGTTAATGTGTATGTTTGCTAGATTCACGCTCGAAGGGCTCTATAGATTTGGAATTAATTTCACACACTGATAGACTATATCCTGGAATAGCACATCATAGAATACTTTTACCCTTGGGATAATTTTATTTATGCATTTTTTCTTTTGTATGTACAGTTTTTTGTGTTTAATTAATCAATTCATTATTGTTATTATTATATTCTCATTCAGAGAAGGTATCTATTATCATCGAACCTAAAGTTTGAGACAGTGAAACAATTGGCGTTGAATTACTCAAGACTAATTTCAGAGCTATTACTTACTCAAAAGGAAAAACAAGTTTCTTCACAACGTTTCCCAATATCAATTACATTCTCTAGCCAGCTTGAAAAAACCATTAATTACAAAGGAATTCCGCTAAATCTAGTAATCATTTTCACCGTTAGAAAATCTGAAACGGCGGGCCCAAGTTAAATCAAGATCCATATCTTCGTTTTCACTTTCTCGCCGGCCAGTATCCGGTCCTTTGCTCATTTTGATTGGAACACCGATTAGCTGGTAACTGGTGAAGCCTACCCCTCCCCCCTCTGAACGACCTTTGCTGCCCTCCTCAAGGTTATACTGCATGACATTGAGTGCATGCGAGCTTTTTATTATTCCGACACGTCTCATATCACCTTGTATTATTCGATTTGTAATCGATATTGAATTCGATACCTAATCGTAATGCGCCAGGTGCCGATAAGGCTATTGGGCGTTACCTCGGATGTGCCTTGCGGCATACCTTTAGGCGCTAAAAGTATTTGACAAAGTTACCTGTATTGGGTACATAGATGTCGATTGCGAAAGTTCCGATTTATTTATTGGTCTTAAATTCTGAAATCTGATATAGATACATAATACTGAATTGAGACTCTTCAGGCACAATAGCGTATTTTCTTTGTTTCGATTAAAACCGAACATTGATATAATTTTTTGAAGATTTATTGTGAAGTCTTCTGCCGGTTTTGTTCCATATAAAATAAGAAATTGAAACACCTCGGCCATTTTACAAATAATGGATTAGAATTGAATTAAATGATTTCGTAAGAGCCAATTGAAACTAGTCCACTTTGGTACATAATAAACAATAATTTACTATCCATTGTAGGCGTTCTAAAATTATTAGCCAATAAATTACATACACCTAATCAATCAAAAACTATTAATCAACAGCTTGTTGAAAGCTTCTCATTACAATATTCGTGTTAATGAGGTCCATATTTGGATCAAGTGCCTTTCCATCTCCATTCATGCCTCAAAAGTTGAAAGGTACGAGCACTATGTACAACATTTTGCCATATAATCGGTTTGACATTGACTTAATCATGTACATTGTTATTAATGTTAACCTTTTCCGTCGGACATTCGTGGGTAGTTTGATAAATTGTCCGAACAAACGTAGGTAGATCGGAAGTCCTAAATAAGAATGAATTTACGAAACCCGATTTGTTACGGTTGACGTTAAATATTGATCAGTTTTTGCGCTATTTCTTGAAGGTTTCATCAATCATAGGGTTTATTTATTAATCTAGAGATAGCTGGCAGTTGTTGGACTCAATAAATAACTCTTTGTTGGTAAAGTGACATAATTTGATTAGAAATTGGACGACTTGATTAATATCGGGTATTCTTGGCAACACTGTAAGTTGTATATGATATACTACTCAATATATATTTTATTCAGAGTTAAAATTTGGTAAAATAGTTACATAAAATCTTGGAGGTATCATCATCATCTTCCTAGTCTCTTTCAACTAGCTTGGAGCCGGCTTCCTGTCTAAGCAGATGTGGTTAACTACTCGTGTTTTATACGAAGCGATTGCCTATCAAACCTACATAACCCAATTACTGAGCAACACGATGGTCCTTAGATACAACTTTAAATATACTGTAAAATATCGACACACATTTTTTTGTAGTCACTTAAAATATTACGTAAAATATGTGTATCTATCAGTTCTGATGTTCGTCATACAGTTACAATTGAAAAGTTCAATAACACAACAACATATTACCAATTTAATATTTAATATTTATTATTATTTATTATTTAATTTATTATTTAATTATTTTTTTTTTATCCCACATTATTTTTTTGTTTCTTTTTGTTCATTTATCCCCTTTCTCCCCTAGAGCTGCAGTACGGCGCGCTACTCGAAGGGTGCGGGGGGGAGTTGCCGTCGCTGAGTGCGTGCGCCCCGCACCCCCCGCACCTCGACAAGGCGACGCGGCGACAGCAGAAGGATGCGCGCGCGCAACAAGACAAAATTGCACAAGTTAACATACATTTACACGGTATACTTTTCGTTTTTATTATTTTATTTTTTTGGTTTTGTTTTTTTTTTGGTTTTATAAGTTCTTTATGGGGTGACTGGTCATTAGTGACCCATACTTTAACATATAATTGTACTCATCATAACAAACAACTTTTACAATGGGGCCTAACGTGAAATCGCGAAAAAAATGTGCTGTTTACTGAGTACATTTATGTTCGTCTGCTATCTGGTTAAAATATACTAAACGTAAACAGCAGATTTTTTCGCGATTTCTGGTTTGGTCCCGATGTAAAAGTCGTTTGTTATCATGAGTACACTCAAATATTTAAGTATCGGACACTCTACAATTACCAGTCACCCTATATGTATGTTTTGTATCTACTGTTTTCAACTTTATACACTACTGTGTTTAACATTAGTTTGTTTTAATTATCAGTTTATCTTATTTTCTACATTACACAACTAACACTTGACACATACATATGACTATTAAACATCATCTATTTTTACACCTATTTGTTTCTCTTCTGCAGCAAGATCATATTTTCACAAAGAAGAAGATCGTCTTTATTCTTCTATTTATTTACATAGCTTTTTCAGGTCTTCAACTTTCGTCAAACTTTACGTTCTTTTGATTTTTCTTCCAGCTTCTACAAAAAACAAACTTTCTTCTAAGACAAGCTTTATCAATTTCTTCTAATTACATCTAAGCTATTCCAAGCTATATCTAAGCTATTCTATAGCCAATATTTCTATGAAGTGAATCTTAGTTCAATTTCTTCATCATCATCAAAATTTTCCGAACATTACTAATTTCTACTTGATTTTTATATCTTCTTCAGCTAGTTACAAGGATTTGTTCTTCCAAAAATGTAGCGGTCTCATCTTTTATCTATTACACCGAAAATTTGATATTTTTGGTGTAATAGTATTTCTATTAATTTAACAGTATTTCTATAAAGTAAATCTTAGTTCAATTTATTCATCATCATCTAAATTTTCTGTACATTACTAATCTCTACTTGGTTTTTCTATCTTCTTCAGCTACAAGGATTTGTTCTCCCAAAAGTTCAGCAATCTCATCTTTTACGGATTACACCGCAGATATCAAATCATCAGAAGTTCTATAAAGTGAATCTTAGTTCTGTTTGTTACAGCTCTGTTCGCGGCCGTTGAACATGGCTACCTGGATAAGGCGCGAAACATTCTGGAGTCCACTGATGTCGACGTCAACAGGTTTGTCATTCATTTACCTTTTATGTACGACGTTTACTGTGTAATTTGTATTGAAATTCCAGCTTTTATTAATAAATAATCCATATAAATATTATAAATGTAAAAGTAATTTTGTCCGTCTGTCTGTAATGCTTTGACGGTTAAACTACATAACCCAACGACCATGGTCGTTGACATAACCTCAATATGATAATTTGTAAGAAGCAGGCTTGAACTCCAAGGATGGACATTTTTATTTATACGTCTTCAACTTCAAGTCCGCCATAACCAAATTCACGCGGTCGCTAGTTTTGCTAGCGACCGCGTGAATTTGGTTATGGCTAATAATAAATATGGAAAATAGTTATCAACACTTACGTATTGGATTTTCTAAAATTTGACAAATTGACGTTTAACGAATCTTTTTGTTTGTCATCCGTTCTAGATTACTAGATACGACAAATCAATGCACAGTCATCCACTCAAAATATTAGAATCTCAAATACTCATAAAACTAAATTGAAAAACCCGCCGATACTAACACAGCATCACTCATCTTAGATAACAAACAAACTGACGCTCATAACACCATTTGAAATTCAAGCCACGTAACAGTTCTGATGATATATTCTAAACAAATAAATTCCGAAGCGGAACTGGAACCATATATCAAAGAACAAGTACAATTGTGTATACTTGAGACAACTGTTACGATCGATGCTGCAAACAAAATGCATCCGGTGGGATTTATCGTCCGTCCGACTGTTACCGGTACTAAAGAACAGTTCTCGAGCTCAAACACCTGGATTTGTCAGGAAACAAACGATGCTACTGTTTACTCATTCAGCCTTTGTCTTGGGAGTGAAGCGCTCATTGTTTTATTGGGTTTGAAGCTATTTTGAGATTTATGTTAAAGGATAAGGATTGTTCATAAAGGATCTAATGAAAACGTCAATGCACAGCATTGCTGTGGTCGATTACTGGACCAGTTAAGATTTTTAAGTTATTTTGTCATCAATGTACTAGGAAAATTAAATTGAGTATATGGAATTTAACCTATCAATACCCGCGAAACGAGACACAATAGCAAGACAATAACAGCGCGGTCCTATGAGACCGGTCGGGGAATCATGAATTAAAGTAAAAAATAAGCGTTTATTTTATTTTTCATTTATGTATGTACTTTTAAAGGGTTCATATCTAGATAATAACTTTGTTATAAAACATAATTATCTCAAAAATCTTCACTTAAAAAACCAATATCAATCAAGATCCAGACAAACTTTGATTCGACTGGAAAACACAAAATTAAATCAGTAAGTTACCTTTCCCAAATTGTGGAAGCCATACAAACAATAATTTGATATCCCATCCCATATTTTACTTCGATCGTTTCCTTTATCGTTAAAATATTGCTCGTCAGTTAGACAATGATCGCTGTCAGAGGCGGTTTCTCTTACCAAACATTAACTTCATAAATTAAATTAACCAACTTCGCCAAGATATTGTAAGACGAAGCCCTCTTTCTGTAAAACACTTAACGAAAGTTAATCACGATATTCTTTAGCCTCTAAGGTATTAACTTGTTAGGAATATGTGCTTACATATCCCCAGTTTAGAGTTACGCAAATAATGAGATCGACCTTTGAGAGTTGTTAAAGAAACCCTTTTTGCTTCTGAAACTATATCACTAATGTATGTTCTGAAGAAGTTTTTGTTCTAAAGAAAATTACACATTTGAAACTTGATCATTTTGTACAAGGGCCCAGTGACTGTGACTTCGTTTTAAGAGTTCTGGGTCGCGGATTCTAACTCAAAAAGATTCATTATTTAGTATTATTTATTTTGTCACAGCTGGGGTCTTAGCATAACATGTTGAAATGATAGTCGTGCGAGCAGGAAGGGAACTATGCACCCTACTTTGCTACAACCCTTTAACTGTTCAGATTTGGTCGTAAAATCGATCGCTTTAAGAGCTCATGGTAGGCCGTCTATTCTCAAACCATTGAAGAATATTTAGGAAACCAGAATATTTTAGAATTAAAAATTCTAAGACTTGTGGTATCTACCTATCCACATAGGACCAAAAGAGAAATCAAATAGTAATTTTTACATGTGAGAGCAATATTAGCTGATTATATTCTATGGTCCCTAATTTTGTCTTTCTTTTCAGCCTCAATGCAGACGGCTTGTCACCTCTGGACGTGGCGGTGCTCGCAACCAACAGACAACTGGCCAAAATGCTCATGGAATTCGGAGCCAAAGAAGGAACACAATGTAAGTAATTTATTTCATGTATTTTGTTCTTTGCTGTTATCACTAAGCAAATGCCTTGTTTTCAATGTCTCTCGCAAAACAAGAAGCTGTGTATTCTATTATTTGCGTTCAAATAAATGTGTTTTCTTATGTTTTTGACTATAGAATTTTATTGCGTTGCGCAATTGTTTTGGATTTCTTCTCGCAGTTTTAATAATGTCAATAGCCGATTTCAAAGGTAATAACCGTAAAAAAAACACGTGAATCACTTCCGAATTGAGTTGCTGGCAGAGATTGCAGGCTGTTGATCTAATCAGATTTTGATCAAGTCAAGTTCTCACTGTTGGAATTATCTGATAACAGACTCGTTCCACGATAACCTTGGGTGTAAACCTCTTTTATTTTCTTTTTATTTGTGTGGGAGTTAATGTTTGTCATTTGTTTTTAATAGCTTCGGTTTCTTGTGGAGATTACTTTTATAACTTTCTTCCCTTCGTCGCTGTGTTTGTTTAGTTGTTGTCAATTGTCTTTTGTAAATGGAAAAATCCGTTGTTACGGTATGAAAGTGGTAGTAAATACTTATTTAGATGGTATCTGCTATATTTTCTGTAATTCAGAACAATGTGGAAGAATAGAATGGAAATATCTGTACCTGCAAGTACTTACAGGCACTTACAGGCTCATAATAATAAAATACAAGTATCGGAAAGAAAACCCAAATTAGCAAAAAACCAATTTCTGTGCTAGACGTTTTTCATAACAAATCTGAATATGAAAATCAAATAACCGTACCCAAGCAGAGCATCCAAGCAAATGCACAATAAATAGATCCTCTCACTGAACTCATACATTTTCAATTTCTCAAACTACTTATACGACCTCCTTTCTTCGTTGCTAAATTATGGATTATTATTCTACTGTCATTTCATCTCGTATTTCGGGCTCACAGGTATTTTTATAATTTGCATTCCCTACGTGCGTCGGCAAATATAGGGCCTCCAAGAAATGTGCTTTGGTGCAAAGAATAATTTTCGAATGGAATTTTTCGCGGGATTCTATGCGTAGACGTGAATCAGGGGAAGAATAAAAGAAAATTCAAAGTGCTTTTGCGTTTCGTCGGAGCATTTAACAAAAGCGTGTTTTACAAGTCGCCCCAAAAACATGATGACGAAAAATAGCGTGAGATATGAACATAAAAATCTGTTGTTACATTAAAAAGTATACCGGAATACGGTTATATTGCTCGTAAATGTGGAACTGTTGCTGAACAGCCACGCAATGAGAACAATTGCATCGGCAAGCACCTGCAAAGCATGTAAATGACACTGAAACACAGTAACGACGGAACTGCGAAATGCTAATACAGTTTACTAGCAATTACATATGCTGATGCCAGTCGCAATGTACAGGGATACACGTTGTTGTTGCTAAATAAATGGTGATTTCATGGAAGTGGATACAAACAGTACCGGCAGTGAAAACGCCTTTTCCAACAATGATACCGGCAGTAATAAACTAGTGTGCCTATCCATCAACGATTGCATCATTTCTAATGGTGGTCTAAACGGTGGGATCGTACGCCAGTGCTTGACTGAAACATTATAAAAAAGACAATATCTACTCCACAAAATTAATCTTTTTCTATTTTTAGTCACGGATTACTGTTACTCTTCTCTTCTTTCCTTTTAGTGACAGTGAATATCTAAAGCTTGTAATGGCTCCTAAATAGATAGTCCTGAACTAGAAGTCCTCATTTCAAATCTTCAGAGAATAGGATTAGTTCTAGGCTACCATGCAACATTGGTAAGTAAAAGGCGCTATAGTAAGCCGAAGTCGTATGCAAAATTAAAGTCCGGATACACATGTATACGAGTAGCTGTGAGTAGGATTTCGAGGCCCTGAAATGCAAAAAGCATCTGAATGAAAGAAAGAAATGAGTGAATTTTTGTCGGTAAAATTCTGGCACGCCTTTCGCTCCACTGACAGCAAAAAGGAAGGAGTTTTTTGATAGTTTCTCAACCCGAAAAAGAGGTTTAATTGTATGTAAGTGTGCCAGTATATGTACTGCATTACGTACGTGCATACACCAAGATTCCATGATAGAGTGCGTCTAATGAAAGCGCGACTTGGAGTTTTTTAATTGGCAACATTATTTAGCCGCAATTGTAGGAAATGAAAAAAAATGTGAAGTGTCAAGACATGATTCTCCTATTAGCTAGTAATACCACATATAACATTTTTGGATTTAACCTCTTTTTCTCAGGTCGCGCTTTCATTAGACGGACTATATATTTCTTCGTTGTTTAACTGACTATCTAGACTAAAAGCGTAAAGCCCTACGCTCTACCATGTTTGTAACGTATCGTTAAACCAGTATCCTCCATATAAGGGTTGTCGCTCATCCGGTTCTGAGCAATTGCTAATTATACACCAGTGATTATAGACCCATCTGAGATTGTAGATAAAACTGGCTTTATTTCTTTTATTTGTTTTCTCATGGTCTGCAAATAAACGAAAGATTAAAGAAGCGCAATGGCGAGCGGTTTTATTCGATTTGAATGTCTCGATGGCTCTCGAATGTTTTGACTCGAGTCCGACTCGGTCTGTTATTGCGATTGGCGCATGGCGCGTTCATTCGTGAGTTGATCTTCAATGGTTTAGAGTTTTGTTTGAGAGTGACTGATTCGTACAATCAAAAACTAGCAGTCGATTTCATTGACTCATAAACGTTCCGTTGAAATAATCGAATAACACCTCGATTATTTTGTGGAACGGCGGCGAGTCGATGGTTTATTTTAATGACTCCGATTCTTTCGATTATTAAATAAAATAATTATCTTGGAATCATCCATCGCTACGGTAGATATTTCGATACAATCTTCAGTCGCGTCTGGCGAACGGACGGAGATCAGTTTCAGAATAAGATTTGTATGATAGGGTACCTAAATTCGATCAATCTTGTTTTAAGTACTTCGTTGTTTATCTGATTGATATCTAAAATAATTTATCTGTTGAAAATGGTGCATCACTTACTTATATTTCTTTTAGTCAATAATATTCCCATATGCATGACAAAAATATTTGCTTTGTTACCAACTTTTCAATAAATATACAAAAATAGAATACTAACAGTGAAAACTATATCAAAATCAGTAAAAAAGCAATTAAGATATAACAATTTTAAACAAAGACATCAATCGCACTCGCTAAAACACCTTTTCTGTGGCAATTTGACGACAAAACTTTTTGAAACAACAATAACACGAAATTTACCAACGCCCCTTTTTTGAGGCTATTAACATCAAATGACTTCTTCCGCTCTACTTAGAGGGCATGTTAGACTTTTAAAGATTAAAGACCTTCAAAGACCTGCTGCTTATACCCATTCAGTAACTCTTTGCGTTCCAGGGCCACAGCCCTTAGAAGTCTAAAAAATGTACGTCACTTGTGTCGGCTTAACTGTCTAACTCCACGTCCCAAACTAGGACATCCTTCCATCATAATCTGACCACACTTGGCAGCCCTGTCCCACACACGCAAACCGTTTCCTGACGCCCAAGCATCGCATGACGGTAGACACGACCATATCCACAGTTACGTCACGAAATATAGACTACAATGTGCATTTTACCGCATTTACTAACAAATTTGCATTAACGACCTTATTGTTTCATCCTCAAGGTTCGAAATACTTCAAAGGACATTTTAGGTTAAAGAGCTTGCATACAATGAAAACGTGTATTTGAATTTGGAACGTTGTAATTAGGGAATTATTTTGAACGAGGGAATAATATGGTGGGACGAATTAGGAATTTCTTCTTTAGAAATTGGTAAGGAGTGGCTCAGGGTCGCAAGCATTGGAAGGAATTGAGGGAGACCTTTACCCAGCAGTGGGCAGTATGGGTTAGACACAACATTGATAAAAAATCTCTCAAAACCATAGCCATAGATATATCCATATAGTCCGTCTAATGAAAGCGCGACCTGAGAAAAAGAGGTTAATTCCAAAAAAATTGTATGTGGTATTACTAATTAGTAGGAGAATGATATCTTGACACTTCCCTTTTTTTATTACCTACAATTGCGGCTGAATAATGTTGCCAATTAAATTTAAAAAAAAACACCAGGTCGCGCTTTCATTAGACGCACTCTATCCTTGTTTTTCATAATATATATCGCAATAATTTTCCAAAAACCCGGGAAATGTCCTGGCTGCAGTTGCATATCGCGTACAGGGATACTCGACGGGTGGTATTACGGTCCATGAAAACTAACTAAAGGGCCTGTGAAAATTCGATTCAGCCCCTCATACGCCTTCCAAAGGTCCTGATATATAGAAAATAATAAACTTTAATCAAATAGAGAACAATAAAAAAATATATACAAACTTAAATCTATGAGTACAAACGGCAAATCTCATACATACTCGTATAAAAAGATGTGACACTTTAAGCTGCCTTTGCTATATGTATTTGATTTATTAACCTATCAATACCCGCGAAACGAGACACAATAGTAAAACAATAACAGCGCGGTCCTATGAGACCGGTCGGGGATTCATGAATTAAAAAGGAAGTTATAGATATACCTTAACAATACAAGAATATACTAGTTTTGTAGCGTAAAGATCCAGGTCAAGCACTAAGCAATAAGTTTGAACAGCGACCTGGAACTTTTGCCAAAACTCTCCGCATTTTTTATCAAGAATCCTCAACTCGTATTTGTGGGTCGTTAATCTTGCTTACTACCAGACCAGACTACATATTTCAGGAACTTTATTCTGCTAGATTTAGCAGAGCAGTGGTGGCCCAGTAGTAACGGCCCCGACTTACGAGTTGTAGGGTCCAGGTTCAAACCCAGCCAAGCGCATACTTTCTGTAATTTATTTCATCACCACTGCAATGAAGCGGCATGTCCTAGAACCGAAAATTCGAAGACATGTGACATCCACTAAACCGCACTGAGCGCGCGTGGTGGATTACAGCCTATTCTCTCTCCTAGAGAGGAGGCCTGAGTCCCAACAGTGGGAACATTATAAGGCTGATGCTATGCTATGCTATGCTGCTAGATTTAGAGCGAAAGCTTCGAGAAACACCTACTCGTATTTCCATTCTGATTTCCGGATAAAATCGGTTACAAAACGAAACCGTCACCGTCACTATCAACTGTTTATCGTATCGTTAGATTACTCCAATGTTTTGATTTTATGGGCGTGATTTGTTTTTCTAATATTTTGTATCGTAACCTTGTTTTTGACGTTGAATCAGATTTCTACAAATGTCAGACGTTAGAAGATTGGCTATCAGTTTTCTTATCTGTTTTATATCTGCATAGGAACTGTAAAAAATTAAGCAGGGTTTAGGCAAAGCTTCTTTTTTTAATGTGGCAGATAATCATCAGGATCAGGAGGGCCACCAAACCCACTCCTGTTCTTTCTTTGTCCTAATTCCAGGGTCCCGGGGTTCTCTTTCGTTTAGGCAAAGCTTGACATCATCGGGATCAACTTATGGCGAAAGCCAAGTCCCTGAACTTGCCGACAAGCCTCCATAGCTTTTAAATGAAACCAGAGAAATCCGTCGTCCGATCGTCATTTCCTACAACAAAGCCATGTACAGTAATTGACATACATGTGTATTTACGGCCCAAACGACAAATTGCCAAGCACCCCCACAAGTCAATACCACTTTTTATTTGCGGACGCAAGATAGGAAATAGGAAAGAACAAAAAAGTAATACAAATACCGGGATCTCGTTCGGATCACCGCGGGCGAAACTTCCCGAGTCGAGCACGGCCGAGAACACCCGAAGTTTATCGATCTATGTGTGACTCTGTGAGTGACCCGGCCAACTTTCAGACCGGGATTGACTTTGCTAAGCCTGTATACTGTGGTTTGGAAATCTATGTAGGTTTTTCTGTTCTGAGATTATTTTAACAAACAACAAACACTGTTTTTAAGGTGAGAAATATCAAATGACCTTTCTTCAGTTACCTTTTTCGCTTTAGGGCCACGGTCAGTCATTCGCACATTTCCACAGCCCCAGCGTCCTTACTGGACTCCTACAGTTTGATAACGCCTATCCGAGGTGACACTACGTGCCGTCGATTTGGACACGGTTCTTATCAGGTGGCTGGACGACGAGCTACCCATCACTCGACGTTCGTAAGTCCCCGCATTCCTCATATTCCTGAAAACTTCGCGGCTTCCAAAATACATATAAGAAACGATCGTCAGACTTACATCCAAGTTTAGTATTTTTTTCCGATTTTAAACCGAGTTTCCTTCGTGCCTCGGAAAGCACGTTAAGCCGTAGGTCCCGACTGTCATTTGTAGATTTGGCAGTCGTTACGGATAGTCAGAAGCCAGTAAATCTGACTCAAGTCTTGCCATGAAATACCGTGTTACCCCAGTTAATGGGTTGTGGAGGTCTGGTAGGCAGCCAATCCTCGTAAAATACTGGTATTCAGCTAAATCCGGCTTTCCTGGAAGCCGTCCCCAATTTAGTTGGGAAAAGGCTAGGTAAGTAGATGATGGTAAATCGTAAAATTAATAACAATAGGCAATAAATCTAATCCGTAGTCGTAGAAAAGCTGTTTTATGTTTTGAAGAACTCAATAAAATACTGCATTTTAAGTTAATTGACAAAATACTTCTGCACACATCTTTTGTATACAGTCCGAGAGTGAAAGCGCTTTAGGTGTTATCACTGCCTTAAAAAATACCAAAAGCTGCCAAGTGAAAATAAAAAAAAGTGCTCAATATAAAATCAACTCGCCAAAAACCAACCTCTCATTGGCAGCTGAGTTCTCTGCTCGTTAACTGCAAAACCCTTGAGCTATGAATATCGGGACTGCACCAGAAAATTGGGAAAATTGCCAGAAAGTACATGAGAGATTCCCAAACACGGGAATATATTCTCGCCAATACAAAAATGCATTGCAAAATATTGGTTTCAGAGGCGTTGGTTCGGACGACGGATATCTGTGTATCTTCAATATATTATTCCAAATGGGATTTACTTTTAAAATATACACGACGAAATATTGCAAGTGGTTATAAAAATATTGTGGGCTTCACTCAGGGCGCATAGTGTTATTTGATATTTGTTCAGATGCAGTTACAGCCAACTTAAAATTATGTAATGTTGAAACAAAGAGCGCAAGTTTGTACTTAGGTTTGCAAGTTTAGGTGCCAGAAGGTAATCTACAAAACCACATGACTGATTTTAAAAAGTACTGATACCTACTACTACAGTTTAGCTTGTTTTATTCCAAAAAAATGCAAGGTAGCCATGCCTTTTCGCAATGCGATAAATTCTAGCGACCCGCCCTAGCTTCGCACGGGTGTTATAAATCTTGAAAATTCTAGGCTTTCCTCTACTATAATTTGCATGTATTATACACCTAAACGTTCCTCATGAATCACTCTATACATTAGTGAAAACCACATTAAAATCCGTCGAATATTTTTGAGTTTATCCTGAATAAATACACGCAGTTGGGGACTTTGTTTTACAATAATTGTATGGATGTTTATGCTTAGGTACATTTATTGCTTTGTTTGTAAGGATGTTAATACATAGAACTTTGTAGGTTTACATTTATTTTACTGTGGTTTTCTGTCGACGATTATTCACGTACTGTAGCTACAATCACAGAAGGCACTTAACAATTTGTTTGATGACTTTTAACCGATACTAGGGAATTAAAGTTCTGTACCCTTGTCCTCTTAACATTTTGTGCTGTGCAAGTTACAAGCAGAATCGGCTTAATGGCAAAGTTTACGCTGCTGAATCGATATTGTGATATGGAAGGAGATTACATGACCTTTTTGTTGTTATTAACTTGTCATCTGGCTAAACAATTATACTTTTAAATACTACTCGTTGAGATGGATGGCTGTCAAGCCAAAAGGCGGATCGAAATATTTTACACCATAAATAATATGATGAAGTACAGTGCTGTTAGGAATTTATAAACTGAAAGACTATTTTGGATCGATAATTAGATCAAAAATAGTCTTTGATTACTTTCCACCCCTAACAATAGTTACAAATATGAAAAAAAAAATATTATAGATAGGCTCGCGCTTGACCACTATCTCACCTGATGGTAAACGATGATGATGTGAACTGCGGGAATGTTCCAAAGAGTGACTGTGGTAGGTACTGGAATGCAAAGAGCAGTTGAAGGAAAACCAATGACAACTACCTACTGACCACCGCTCCGCATAAAGCATATTTGATCATTTCCTACCTCAAGTACTTACTTAGATACGTATTTATGATTCAGCATAACTTTATCTGGTGATAAAGTAACCTTTCTCGAATGTAACCAAGTGCGTACATCAGTCGAGACCCACTCAATCATCATTAGACAGAAAGAAAACAAAATCAAAAACAATTTTATCTCACGTTTTATTATGTAATGGATTAGTGAGGTTTTCTTGTTTTCATGTTGCATTTTTCACACCCAGATAAATATACAACGAGATGAAAAAGGAAAATGTCGAGCTTAAAATGTGGAGAGGATGGAGAGCTCTTGCTTAGAACTTACAGATGAAAATATTTTTGATGAGATGTTTTATAAAAATATGCAGAACATTTACTTCGTATTTTTGGGAAATTTTTCTTGATTTTCACCTGGACAAGGAAGGGAAAACTGCTTACTTATGACTCAACGATTTCAGTTTTACAAAAGCAAAGATGGTGGTTGAACGTCTTATTATTTTGTTTATATTTAAATATGAAATCCTTTTAATATAAAACACTAACTTTTGCTCGAGGCTTCGCCCGTGTACATAAAATATAACCTATACCTTACTTAGGAATAAAGGAGCTTTATAACGGTGAAATAAACTTAGCAATCGAACCAGCACTTTCTGAGATTAGCTCCTACAAACAAAACAATAACAAACGTTTTCCATTCGCCACTAGTAAATGAACAAAATTGAAGAACTAGGTTGTGTTGAAACTTTTTTGTTCGTAATTCTTAAATAAAAAAAAAATTGTAATAAATAAATATCTTGTTTTGCTCACCCTACCTGATTCAATTTGACACACGTCATAACACGGCGCTAAATAGATCCTATACTTATTTAAAACGCATAGTAGGTAGGTACATGTATAGTAGAAAAAAGCCGAAAATTTCAAAGATTTCTAACACCAATAAAAACAGTGAATAAATGCTTTCGTATCCATTTAAATTCCTCCGTTTAAATTCGTAAACGACGGTCTTTCCCAACTTATGAATATCTATCAATCTAGGTCGTATACATCACTTCTAGTTGGCCAAACATTGCGTGTAACTCAACATATTCCCTCTATATGTTAAGTAGACTTTACTAGGTTGACGACGTCGCCTTCGAGATTGTATACAGGTAAATGGGAATATTTTAGTTTTCAGGCGTTTTATGTGTGATGGAATGGGTCTTAAGCGCGCGTAGGAAACTTTATAGCTCAGACTCGTGGGAAATATGGCGTAAGTTCACTGGCCGATCTTGGAATGGGGATTGTTATTCGATTATTATTATTAATACGAGACATTAGTAAAAAGAGCTTTTCAAGTCGGATTCAATGCCTTAGACAACCTAAGGCATTAAGACGTCCAATGCTGGACATACTTAGGCCTCCCCTAAACGTCGCCACAACGACCGGTCTCCGATCCTGTGCGTCTCCGATCTATCGGACTTCTGCGACTATCGCCAGATCATCGGTCCACTTATGTGATGCCTTTCAATCTGTACAAAAGTGGATTTCTTGCCTGAGGCAACCTAAGGCTTTACTTAACTAATTGATCGCGTAACGGCAGGAAGAAGGCTTTCCACGAGGTGGACCAACGATGACCTGATGAGAGCCGCAAACACCCGATAGATGTGAGGTAAATATAAGACCGGTCATTTTGGCTACACTTGGGGCCTATGTCCAGCAGTGGAGGTCTTTCAGCTAAAATAATGATGACGACGGAAAAAATTAAGGAAAACAAGACATGTTTGGTTGGCCTATCTCCAAAAGGTGGATTACATTACGAGCACTTTAGAGAGATGGTTAAAAACTTTGAAGACTTCTGATAAAAGTTTAGCAGTTAAATCGTTCAGGTTGTTACCGTAATGGGAACACCCACGCTATGTAATATGGCTTCAAACTCCAATACTTATATTGCACTTATATTTTATTACTTAGATTCCAACTTCCACTAACTTTTTCCAATCATCCAAAAACCGGGAAAGTAACCCAAAAGACGAAATTGTTCAGAGTGAACTGCCAAACAAGTTTTATATTGTCGTTCGGAAACACAAAATGTATTGTGACGTTTATTTTTCCGGGGCGAAAAGACTATTATCCCCGGCAAAGCGTTTTAAACCACTCTGCAGAAACATAAACATTGATTTTACTCGCGTTTACGTGCGTAAAAACAAAAATGGCTGCCATTTTTTAAAAGCAACCATAAAGGAGACCATGATCATGAATAATAAGATCCGTAATGGTTTTACTCAGCCTGAAACAAACAAAGTTGTAATACAAGACGCTTAAGTAGCTACCTATCTTTAAGAAGCTCTTACTTGGCCTTGAAAGCTTAAAGGAAGGGATTTGCTTATACTGATGGGCTAGGGATAAAGATATCGTTTTTGTTCATATCTTATGTAAAAAGTGTCTTCCAAACTTGACAAAAAGGCCTTTTACTGATAGGTAAAATCGTTTAGCGCATCTTGTCAAGTCTTTTGTATGCTGAAGGGAAATTTTGATGCTGTCTGGGAAAAACTAAAGGAAATGCCGATCCCCTGCCGATCAAAACCTCTTGGTTTCTCCAGCTAATAGGTATGAGATGGGGACGGAAAATACTCACAGATTGACTAAAACCCCTACTTAAATGCTGGGACTTTTTTGAGGGTGGGAAATCATCATATAATCTACACTCACGTAGGGAGTGCGAGAATTTTCCTTATAAAAATCGAGTCATGTTCTTTCAGTTGCCTTTTATGTTCTCGGGCCACAGTGACTTGCAAACGATAGACCAACGTGATAGTCTATAAGTCCAAAATATAATGGACTAGCTGTCCCCTGCGGTTTCACCCGCATTATTCGTTACTGCTCCGCTTCCGTGGGTCATAGCGTGATGGTATAAAGCATTCCTCGATAAATGGGCTATCTAATACTGAAAAAAATTTTCAAATTGGACCAGTAGTTCCAAATATTACCCCCTACTTACAAACTTACAAATTTTACCTCTTTATAATATTAGTATAGATGTGCATTGCGCTACTAAAGTGGCACGCTAATAGAATGTTACTTTGTCTAGGGCCCTGGTGAGTCTTATCCACAAATAATGAGCATAAATTGCATCAGAAAACTCAAGCCATTAGGGGTCAAATATCTGAGAGATATATTCTCCCCTAATGGCTTGAGATTACATGACGCCCTATGTAAAACCTCAGTGTTGCTGCAACATTGCCCAGTGTCATGCAATAACATGACATGACAGGACATGTTGTATTGTAACATACTAGTAGAACTATTTGACAGTGTTCCGTGTCTTGTTAGAGGACACTGTTCCTGTAATATTATATCTGAGGCTTCCTGCATTATGTATTTGATTAGTACCTATAACTCAATCAAGTTCACCTGTCAATCAAGGTTTGTTAGCTCTAGTCAACAACATCAACATAAACGAAAGCACAGTCGCCAGCAATTAGTCCATCCGCGATCTGTCAACAAACAATTACGCGGGAACGTTAGTAAATTAATCAGCATTGTGATGAGTGAACGCGATCGCCATTCAAATGGGCTTCATTCGCGAGCCGTGGTTAGCTGAACGAAATTGAACGGATTGTACTGAATACATTCAGCAGTACAAATGAACGGATCCAATGATGACTGGGCTTTTGTTGTATCAGATTTGACTTGCGTTGGCGTAATTGTTTCAGGATGGTCCGAAATTATATCGTACGAATGGGATTTCGAAAATTATTCTGTTTGGGTATCGTGTAGGGATTTATTGTTGTTGTGTATGGAATTTTTATTGATTCGGAGATTACGATTGAAATTAAACGTCTTTATAATATGCTGCTGTATTCTTTGGTCTTTACTTCATCTTTACTCATAGCTAAGTTTCACTACTGCAATATTTTTACTAAAACTAAAAACACAGATGAAAATCTTTTTTTTTTGTGAAAATGATCGGATTCTCTTATCATAATAACCGAATTCTCAGTTAGACTTGTTTTTGCGTTAACGCGATCGAATCGTTTACCGCGTTTGGCTCTCGGAGCTTCGAACTGCAAAATGAGTCAAACTCTTAGGCATTCAGAATCCAACTAATACTACAGAAACACACAAACATAAAAACTACAGAATGGATTTCGATGAAACTTGGTATACAGATTGACTGTGTCCTGGAATAGAATATACTTAGGACATTTTTTTTACTTTGAGAGATCATTATCAACTATCACATAAACGAAGTTGCTGGCAGCAGCTAGTACAATATAATAGTTCACTGTAGGAGTGAAAGAGATTTAATGCTAATTTTCTTTGTTACAGTCAAAAACTCGGACTCTTTGGGGACGCACCTTCGACGGCTGGCTCGCGAGGCGGAGTCCAAACTGCACGAGGTGACAGGCTGTGCTCCGGAGAGGACCTGCAGGGAAGACGCATGCACCAGGTAAACCTCTTCTATTACAGAACCCGGACACCAGTTAATAGAGTGGAAGAGGAAAATTATCAAATGCCTTTACCAGAACGAGTAAAGGTAAAGGAGGGTGGAGCGAGATTGACAGACTTTTACTAACTAAAACCCGTGTTCCATCATTTGCTTTTTGCATTCCAGGGCCACGATTAGGGAAAGGTTAGGTTAGAAGAGAAGAATGGTAGCTAAAGTGAGCGAGCAAAGCGAGCGAAGGAAGTTATCGTTTTTCCCTTCATGTTAGGTACCTGGGCTACTTGGGCACTTATAAAACGTCAGAAGCTAGTGCACGGTTGTACATGCATTATTTACGTGCATGGGGCAGCTGAACTTTTGACTTTGTTGCGCATTATAAGAATCAATTGATGCAACCTAACCTTGCACTCATAAATTACCAACAGCAATAAAGTCACGATGTGTCTCAAATCAATTGCAACAATCAGTTCGTGATTGATTCTAATACCCACCCATAAAAAAGACAAGAAATTCAATTATTTTGTAGAAATATTGTTGTAAACAGTTTCGTTGAAGCGTATATACTTAAGATTTCTACTATTTTTTACATGGAATTTTATTTGTCAGCATATAATTCAAAATCTATACCTATTTCCTGGTTATTGCCCAAATGCCCAGTGGGTACAAGGTGAAAACTTATATGCCATTGTTTTGTCAGGGCCCTAAGGTACGATAAGTCCGACCTGAAAATTCGTGAAAAACCCTATAGTTGCTCTTTTTTGGTATTCAGACGTTCAGTATAAGTACAAACTCAAACTCTAAAGGTTTTTATTTCACATAGGCCTGCATGAGCACACTTATAATACGTCAAAAGCTAATGCTTGATTAGAAATGGTCGTTTCCTATGTAGAAGAATCGACAATAAACTCCATGGTCGAAAGCAAAATCCACAACTAAAATAACTCTGCAAATATGACCTCGGGGCAAAACGCGAATCCTACGAAGCAAGAGGGCCAAAGCTTTAATTAATTATGCAAGCGAATATTAATCAACTTGATGTAAGAATTAAGGAGTTAAACAACTTTGGAGGGGACTCCAATATTCATTTACCTTCCTTTGTTGGGCGAATTTGGTAAGCTAATCGTCTCTCGCAGTCGAAGAGCTTTGGTTATAGAGAGTTCTACTTATTACAGTGTAGTAAATAAACAATCATCTAGACACAGCTTTTTGCAAGATGATGGTGTTACGTCGTTGCTAAAGACGTCCAGTAGTACCATTAGTAGATTATTATGAGATAGTTGTTTACAATCATCCACCAATTCGCACTGGGCTCACGTGGCGGATTATGGCCCAACCCTTTTCTAGAGAGTAGGCCTCCTCTCTTACGGTCCATTCCCTCTCCTAGAGAGGAAGCCTGAATTTCAACAGTAGGAACATTACAAAGCCAATGATGATAGGAGGTAAACAACTTTGGAGGGGACTCAATATTCATTTACCTTCCTTTGTTGGGTGATTTTGGTAAGCTAATCGTCTCTCGCAGTCGAAGAGCTTTGGTTATAGAGAGTTCGAGTTATTATGGTGCTTTTAGTAAACAAACAACCATTTAGACACAGTTTTTTGCAAGTTGATGCAGTTACCCATGTAGTTGCTAGAGACATCCAAGGGCCTGACCATGTATTAAAATGTCAGTCATGCGAGCCAAAAAGATGGATGGAGCTATACACGTTAAGAGCTCGTGGCAGGGCCTCAGTAAGTTCTGTGCGGTGGTTGTTTACGATTATCGATTTTACAGCCTGGGTTGCGGTAGTATTCAAAAGAATCATCGCAGCTTTAGAACGTAAAGAGCAACTGAAAAAACACGTGGGTCTTAGTCAGTTGCAGCCGGTCACTCCCTCTTGCTCCAACAAGAGCGGGAGAAGATATTTGACGTTTGTCTCAAAAAAACGCCTTATAGGTAACTAACTCGTTTCGGAAATAAGTACTATTCATTGAGAATTTGATTACAACATATGAGGTGTGCTCAAGTTTGCTTAACTAGCAGTTAATGCCATACGATGTACGTACTTATAGAGCATGCATACAAACATCGCCGTAACCATTCAGCATCAAGCGGAATACCGCGATCTTTGACATTCATCATATCTTCAATCTGATGGTTAATGTTCTTTGTAAATGTTTCAGGTCATCAGCGGCTAGTCAAGCGGCAGGCACTACAGGGTGCGCAGGAGGTACTGGCTCAGAGAAAGATAAACAAGCTCAACATTGGGAGAGAAGAGTGAGGACCCTCAAGTGAGTACACCCTACCCCACCTTGACGTTTACCGAGCTTTACAGGCACAGCATTCTGAAAACAACAATTCTATTACAGAACCAAGTAAAACAGTTAAACAAATCACATGGTTTGCGTATTCTTAAATCTTTAAAACTACGCAATGGATTTTGATGTAGTTTTTTTTATAGATAGAGTGAATCAAGGGGAAGGTTTATGTGTATAATACATGCATAATATAGTAGAGTAACACTGATAAATTTGCACCCGTGCGATGCCGGGTCGTTAGTTACAATTAAAATAAACGTATCGGGCGAATTTAAATCACGGTGGCCAATCTCAACGGAGATTAGGCAAGTGGCCTATACAAAAAGTATTATAGTGCACAAGTGAGTGCACAAGCATACTCGTAAATGAACTCTCTGTTCCCGTAGTCCGATGAAACGGTAATTCGACACGGCCAAACATAGATCTGGTGAAGAACCAACGGCTCAACGTGCTTTCAAAGGCACGGGGATATTGCACTACTAAGTTATATGACTGTATTACAAGTTAAAGGCCCAAGTCCATTTTTACGACCTGTCTACGTAGACTGTCGTTGAGTCTACGTACGAGTAAGACCGTCTTACCCTTATCACACTACGCGACGTAGACTAAGACCGTTCGTAGAAACAAGTGGTGTAATAGGCCTTTAATGGCTACCTGAATAACGAATAAAATCTGTTTAAATATTCATCAAATACTTAAGTACGCAGAAATCAAGAAGTGATTTTGCATCGAATTGATCATTATTTACATGGTCATAAACTCACTGTCAGAGAACTGATAGAGGAATCTGACGCGCAAAGACATCGCAGCTCGCGTGATGATTTGATTAATTTATAGACGAACGCAAATTCTATTGTTATCTAAGCTCAAATGATCTGAAGAGCCTTGTAACAGATTTCAAGTAAACGATAAAGTACACACTATCACAAAAGATTACATCACTGCATTTTGTAGAAAGCAATCAAAAGTATCTCGTGTTTGATTGAAATTATCTCTGAAATCACGGTATCGTACACTTTTGAAGGCGTGTTAGTCAGCTAGTCGATCTGATGCATTCTCGTGTCAATAGATAGTAGGTAGTGGATATGATCCATCAATTTTATAAATTGTTTTTTTTTTTTATACAGTTGTATTTGAGTTATCTGTCTGTTCGCTTGTGCATTTACTTAAATTGTGAGTCAGTTATCTGGTGTAGAAAACGGCCTAAGTCAATATTTTTTAGTGCGCATAATACTTATAATTCCAACGCAAATATACCTCCTATTCAAATTAATTTATTTGTATTTTTTTAAAATTCCATATTACGTAAATAATTTATTTTAAATACTGCCAAATTGATATTCGGACTGTGGTGTGGTGTACCAAGTTTGTGGTTTGAAAAAGATTTCATTTTGGATAAAAAAATAACAAATAAAAAAAGTGTTGTTTTAGAGGTCAGATAGACAGTCATTCCATGTCAAATACATGTTGTATTCATCTGCATAAGAATAGTCTGGAGCCTTTTTACAATAAAAAGAAGATGTATCTTCTGTTTCTAGTCCTCGATCCTGTGTCTACGTAAGTACAGTTTTTACTAAGAAGAAGCCTGGGTAGCTTGTCATCTTGGTTTATTCCCTTCTTTTTTAAGTGAAACTCATTAGAATATGTTATCATAACTATTATGTTGAAAAAAACTTAAAACAACTGACTTCAATGTTTAAAAAAAAACAAAAAAGTAGAAAATAACTTTTATTTCGGATGTTATGAAACATCCGAAAACGATAAAAAAAGACATACTTACCTACAGCCGAACATAGAACCTCCTCCTTTTTGAAGTCGGTTAAAAAGTGAAGTGATGATTATTTACAATATCCACTAGGGATATTATTAAAACATTACCTTACTAAAAAATCTCTCAAAAAAATAACTGCCGTCCTTATTATAGGCTATAATTCCGTTATCTGACAAAATCATTTTTTGTGTTACGCACAAAGAACAGCGTAATATGACATATAAATCAGGGGATTTTACTAATTTATGTTATTACAACTATTAAGTGCTCGGTTAAACTATTGATATTAGAAAAATACTGCTTAATCAGATCGATAGAATTTTTAGCATCTAAAAACGAAAGCCCACTAAATGTCAGATAGCGGCGTTTTAGCTAAAGGGTGGCGGAAACGTAGATGTTGTAAGACGGCAGAAATGTAGATGTTGCTAGTCTCAAAAATTTATTTTTCCTTTTCCAGACGTCTAGTCGTAGGCTGGCAACAGACGCGGGTGCCGCCGGCGCCTCCGCCCCCCGAACTGGAAGTCTGTGGCGCTCACGCAGTCACCGTGCGGCTGAAGGACACCAGAGCCATGCAGCCCGTGCCTAAGGACCTGCCCATCATTACCAAGTATAGAGGTTAGTTGAGTTATATCCTGAATATGAAGGCTATATATATAGGTGGCTGAATTATCTAGAATATTCTAGTATTACTAGTGTAAGCAGCTAGTTTTTTTTTTACTTTACTAAATATAAACAAAGTCTCCACGGGATATTGTGCAACTGCATTCATAAATTCACAAATGCAACTAATTATTTAGCATTATCGGCCTTATAATGTTCTCACTGCTGGGACTCAGGCCTCCTCTCTAGGAGAGGGAACTAATTATAATTAAGAGTATATGCAATTTTATAATTCAGACATGCAATAATGCAAAATATTATTCCTATCCCTGAAAGTTTTTATATCAGCTTTGAAAAACATAATCGTACGTAGGACTCTAAGATCTCAAAAATCAATCAAGACTAAGATCATTCTAAGATAGTTTAGCAGCATCAATAAACTTTTGTTTTACCCCTTTAAAAAAGAATTTACTCATCAGATGCCTTGTTCCGATAAAATCATCAGGACCTAGCCTTTCTGCAGTTCGATTAGTGGTGGTGGTGCTGTACTGACATTGCCGCTTCGTCGACACAGTAATACAATTTCGTGCAACCTTCACGCAAGCGACCACAAACGTATAACGACTAATACGGGTCTATGAAGCTACGCAGGAACAGGAGTGGGCTTTAATCAGTAGAAGTCTGACACGCACTCCCGCTCTGCCCAGAGCAGGAGAAATCATTTTAATGATCTCTCAACCATTCATGAATCCCCGACCGGTCTCATGCGACCGCGCTGTTATTGTCTTACTATCGTGTCTCGTTTCGTGGGTATGTAATAGGTTAAAGAAAAGCCCAACTGCTTGCATTAGCTAATTCATGTGTTCTAAACCCTCAGTGGAATGGTCATCCCGCGCGGACTTCTCGAACGTGTGCGGCTGCCGCGAGGTGGCATCCTCAGGCACCAACAGCGGCACCAGGGTGCTGGCAGCCGGGCTCACGAGGGGCAGGCGGTACTTCTTCAGGGCGGCGGCCGGGAATATCAAGGGTTGGGGGACTTATAGCGTGTCGGTGCCCCGGAGTGTTGTGCCTAGCAGTGAGTATTGTTTTTGTTAACTTTTTCTAGATTTTTTTATGATAATATGTTTTCCAAACGCGATCATTAAGTTTATTTTCAATGGCCTAACATTTCTTTACAATATTTTTAAAACTTATCATTTATTTTTGGCCTAACTTGTAACTTTGGAATAGTTTTTTCGGGTACAAAACCTTGAAGAATTAGACACTGTAGTGTGGAAATCGGCCACAAGAAAATAGAGCCAGCGAGATTTTTGGTTTTTCACCTATGTCCAGTGTTAACATCCAAGTACAGCTTTAGTACTTGGATGTTAATGATAATTTCAAACAAAACAGCTTATTTCGACACGTACTAAAAGCCGAAACACGATTTAACTTCTCAGGCTCCAGTGTACCATAAACTTTACACCTCGTACCAATTAAATCAACCTTTATTTTTTCGTAAAAATAAGGCTTATGGTGCCCGCCCACGACCGATTGAACGATTTTTTGTAGGAGAAAAATAGAACACACTAATAGCAATAGTGAAACGCACACGGCCTACAAAAAGTCGGTCAGAATATACTATAGGATTATAATTTGTGACGATTATCGGGACGATTATCTACAAAAAGACGATCGTGGGCGGGCAGCGTTAAGTTAAAAGACATCAGAGCATTTCCCAAGATCTTTTCCATACAAGTGTCTAAAGCTACGATTCGTCAAGACGAGCTGCTGCCCTATACACCGACTAAAATTTTAGCAAGCAGTGTGTTATGTAACATATTAACCCAGGCTGGCGCGACGTATGCACGCGCGGATCCCGCGGCACGGGCGGCGCGGCGGCCGCACTAGAAGCCCTCACGGCGGCGGCCGCGAGCGCGCGCGCCCGCCCGCTGGCGCCGCACGCGCGCCTGCCGCGCAAGAAGACCGCCACCATACGACAGCTCTTCACCGCTGCTAGCAAGTTCCAGAAGAATCTGAGGAGGTACGTTCTCGAGATTCAAAATTTATACAGGGTGTAAAAAGACCGATCACAAAGCCGATAACTACACATTCGGTACATGTAATTAAGCAACTCTGACCAAAAATTATTGCTGGGAAAAACCTTTTTTTTTCATCTGTAAAAAAATAATTAAGTAATAATAATTTCGTTCAGCTGAGAGTTCGGCCGCTCGCGCTTGGTTGTTGAACCGACCGCACGCTTGTGTGTGTGAGGCGCTCGTTGTGTTTAGTTTTCGTTGCATTTTTCTAACTTCAAATGCATATTTTGTTATGAAAAATTGATAATTTTGATAATGTTTGTTCAGAATAAAGTTTACTAATGATACTTGGTACACGATTTTGAAAAAAAATAATAAAAAAAACGTTGACTTTGACCTTGAATATCTCCAGAACCAGTGAATTCCCAGGTATGTCCTAGAAGAAAAAAAGTATCCCAGTGATGTGTAGAATATAGGGTTTTCGTTTTCGTTAAGGGTCTTTTTACACCCTTTATACCTACCTACAATCTTTTTTCAAGTGTCCGCGAGTAGCGGTTTCTGCATTTAGCCAATGTCAAATTACTTAGTCCGTCTAATGAAAGCGCGACCTGAGAAAAAGAGGTTGAATCCAAAAATTTTGTATGTGGTACTACTAACTAGTAGGAGAATCATATCTTGACACTTCACATTTTTTTTTATTTCCTACAATTGCGGCTGAATAATGTTGCCAATTTAATTTTTTTTTTTAAAGTCCAGGTCGTGCTTTCATTAGACGCACTCTACCTATTTAGTTCTTACAGTCATCTTTAGATTTTATTTTGCATTTTTGTTTTTTTTGTATTTGACAGCATGATGAAGAGCGTTATCATCATCAGCGTCATCATGGATGATGATGCTCTTTTCAATTATTGCACATCTTGTCCAGCCGTGTAGACAGTTGACATACAAAACTACACCAATTTTATATCACAATATTTATTAGGTATCAATTTGCAAATAATTAAAAGACACAATGAACTTTTACTCAAAGAACTCCAGTCAATAGCTCCTGGTATTGGTATTGGAGATCAACTGTATGCGAATAGCATATAGATACCAAGTCTTTGTGGAGTTTCTGTGGATACCTACTTAGGTCTAACTTACCAGCTATGAACGTTTTCTAGCTTAATGATGTCGATGACCCTTGTTAGAATGTCATTGAAATAAACTGATGGCCCCAAATACTGATCCTATTGACGTTTATCATACATCCGTCTTTCGAAAAACTGCCTTTCAGTACCCCAACTAAACCTTCACTCTTAACAAACCTCCACTCATCTTTCAGGGGCGTATACCTAGCGTGCATCTTGTACCACGAGGACAAGGTGCTGGTGACCAGCGAGGAATTCCTGCCCGTCATCGAGGTGGACGAGACCTACCCCACCTGCATCTACAACGACTTCCATTGGCTTATGAAGGTGAGCTCCATTTTTTATTTTTAAACAGGAGCGCTCGAGTATTGCGTTTCGATAACTGACAGCCAAGAATTTTCTGTCTCTTGTGCTGTACCAAATAAATTATTTATCTTTTTTCTTTTCTTTCATTCTTTCTAAAGTCTGTTGTTTAATCTCTAACACTAAAACAACATTATGTGGGTTGTCACACTTGTCACAATACAAAAGAACTGGCATCATTATTATTGTAAGTTTGACGTTTGCCTGTGTCAATTTAGTCTCAGGGATTAAAAAAACAGACTTAAGGTCGGTTCTTACATGCAAACTGAGAGGCTGTTGTCCAGCAGAGTTGTTAATAGACGAATCAATGAAAATCAATTCATTAATGAAGATATAAACGCCGTTGACGCTGATTTTAACTTGCTGAGTTTCGCAATCTAAGTCCAAATATTTTGCAGAAAAAAAAACCATCATATTGTAACTTTCTTCAAAATAGAAGAAAATAAAAATAGTTCGATATTCGAATCATTTTGTCTATACAAGTGCCTACCTCTACAACAGATAACAATTTTCACGATAAATCCTTGACAGCAGGAAAAAGAGAAAGTAATAAAATTATCAATTCAAAGTTTATGATACAGCTACACAACACAGTGTCGTAAACAAAGTTTCGTTTTTATGATTTTACCAAAGTTGCTTTTATTGAAGAAAGGAACAAACATCAAATGTTGAACTTGCTATAAAACAAATCAAACTTCGCTAGCTCTGTTAAGGACAGGATATTATTGTTTCATTCTTCAAGGTTAAATAGATTTTTGGGCACAGCGCATGTTACCACTAAAAGTCATTATAAGAGGTGTTTTGTAAAGGTGATAAAATAGCCACCAAAGTTTACATAAAAACTACTAACTACTACTACTAACTAGCTTGGATACGCCTTTCATTTAACAGCCTATCAAATAACTAGATTTAAATCTAAAAAGTTTTATTATTTGCCTAGCCTAGCTCCAGACGGAGGCTGTAGCCATGTCATATTAATTTGATTATTTTCAATCAACATTATACCGGTGACAGTCGTAATGCTGATTTTACACAACGGCAGACAGAACAGTGTTCAGCCCACAGTACTGTCTTGACGGTAACCAAGGCAGAACAGTTAAGTTCTGTGCGTTCTAATCGCAGCAGTACTATGCTGCCCACTGTCCTACCTCACTGTTCTGCCCTCATATGAAACCAGCATAAATAGGATAAGCCAAAGGAACCCTATAATGAACGCTACTGGTCTGAAGTCCCAGCGCGCTGAAAGAAGTAGAAAATCCTTTAGCTAACTTTTGTTTAGGCTGTTTTGAAATAGGTATTATGTAACTGCAAAAAGACCCAAAACTAAAACCAATATCTCCCTTCCCAGGTATCATGCGCGTGGGACGACGTGAAGGCTCTGCGCTCGGACATGGAGAAGCACACGTCCTCGTCCATTCACTTCAGGCTCAAGCTGCTGACTGCCGCCGCGCAGATGCAGTCCGCGCTTTGTATACAGGACTTAGGTGAGTGTTTTGGTATTATCAAAGAAGATAATTGAAGAAAAAAGGGGAGTAGATTAAGATCCATTGAGCTCATTCCTTTATTCCCATCTGCCCCCCTTTGAGCGTGCTACCGGGGTGGTGGTTGACACTAATAGGTATTCAGGTTCTTCGGCCCCATTCGTTGTTATCTCGTAGTACACTGACAAAATTTCAAAATTTCCTTTTATAGGTACGTGAATAGGTAGTTGGCAGCGAGGACCTATTAAGAGAGAATTTTACAAAATTCATCCCCTAAGGACATGTCTCGTAAGCAAAGCCTGGCAGACGCTATCTAGAATTTCAAATTAAACGAAAAAAAAAACTAACAGCAACCACCGGTTATTGTCGTTTTTCAGTTTAGCATAATGCCAGACAATTTCGTAGCAGTTGTTCATCAGTACGTGTGACGTGTAAAAGAGTTTGAAAAAACCTATTTGCAGAATAAATATCATTTATCATTTATCATTTATCAGTACAATACTCCAAGCTGATAATGATGTGCTTTCATTTGCTCCATTAAAACCATTATCACCATTATTCCCCCCTTCTTTCCAGGCCAACTGTACCACAAGCCTCTCCGCGACTCGCACGGCACCATCGTGCTGTCGTGCGTGAACAGCGTGAAGTCGGTGAAGTCCGTGTCGGCGCTGAACTCGCGCTGGGCGTCCGTGGCGCGCCTGCGCCGGAGGGTGCTCAGCGAGGACAACACCATCGGGGAACTGCTCATGGCGTCTGTGCATGAACAGATCGCTTATCATCAGGTAAGCTTCTGAAGATATCTCTAACTCCGTATCCTGTCTAGGAACTGCAACACAAATGCGATCGCAAAGCGAAGCGGCGCGATCGAAAAAAGTTTTGAAAACAAAATAAAATGTTATTTTGTTTTCAAAACTTTCACACAACTCTATCTAGTCCCAAACTAAACAGCTTGGCTTGGCTTGACTTGGTTAGTCTCAACCAATGGATATGGTCTCCTTTCTAGGAATAGCCTCCTTTCTAGGGAGAACTAGAAAGGAGGCTATCCAGAAGTGTGAAAGTGATTGGAGGATGATATTGCGGTAAAATCCACTAAAATTCTCCTGTATCGTTAATCTCAAACATACACAACCCCCAGACTTGGAACAGCTCGATGGTCCCTAAGTAAAGTATCGAATCTACAAAATAGCATTTTTTTTTTATTACTGTTTTGAGCTCTTTTTAAAGGATGTTTTTTAATACAACTTCAAAAATTGGGAAAACTCTTAAGTTTCCCGATATTTAGAGACGTATGTTATCGAAATGTAATAGTCTAGCCGTCGTATAACAACGAAAGTTAACTCTCGCGAGTTTACGTTGTATCGGCGAGAGCGCGAAAAGGACGGAACTACCACTATCACGAGTGTACGCGGGGGTGGCCCCGCGCCCCGCCGTGCATGCGCGTCCGGCGTTGCGTTTGAGTAATACTAAGTAATTCATTCATTTTTTTAAATACTATACCTAAAATACCGAGTAATTAGTCAATTACCTTTAAAAATGCACTCAAGATCGAGGAGAATTATTGGTTTAGTAGAAATAAACAGTAAGAATCAACAACAACAAAACTTTGAAACAGTCAGTAATTTTAAATCCAGGTAAGTTTTACTATGTAATACTTTAAATATTTTATTTTACTTATATTACTACTGATATAATATTTGATTTTAGTCTATAGGTTATCTAAATTATCTATAAACTTTAACTATAAATGCAGTTTTACTAGCATTAAAAATGTTTACCGCGTAAATGATCGAAACGGGCAGATTCAAATGTTTACGGCGCGTTGTCGTTTCCAAATAGTATCGAAAGTACCAGTTTCGATGATGTACGTTGTTTTTTCATAAATTATTTGTATCCAAAATGACTATTTCGATACTATACGTGGTATTATAAATTAAAATCTTTACTGATAGTGCCACTTTCGATTTTTTTGGATGGAAATAATATATTTTTTGGAAAGATTCGATAGTCCTTAATTAAAAATGAAGTACAAATTTGCTTTTTTAGTATCTATTTTGTATAATTAATAAACCTGGATTATTGGAGAGCTTTCAGCTCGAACTCCACAATCGTTGCGAGTGCCTAGGAAGCTCCGTGGACGAATCTAACGAATGGGTTCGAGGAAACTGTCCATACGGTCGGGTCTAAGTTTTTCAAGACCCACCGTACAAATAAGAACAAGAGACTCTCGAATCTGACTTTCGAGCTCATGAAGAAGAGGCGTGAGATGATTCTGCAGTCTTCAGACGATACGTGCGGATACCGTCAGCTCAATAGACAGATTTCGAAGTCCTTAAAACGCGATCTTGGCCACTTTAATTCCGAAAGGGTTAAGGACGCGATAGAGCGGAATAAGGGCTCCAAAGTTTTTGCGAGGGATCTGTCTATTGGGCAGAGCCAACTCACGAAACTGAAGACCGACGATGACAGAGTCATATCCGCTAAATCGGAGCTCCTGGGAGAGATCGAGGCATTCTATGAACAGTTATACACGTCTATCTCTAAACCCACGGTAAATCTAGCGAACGATCCAAGAGCTAGATTGACCCGTCACTATACCGAAGATATCCCGGACGTCAGCCTATACGAGATTAGGATGGCTCTGAAACAACTTAAAAACAATAAGGCGCCGGGTGAGGACGGAATTACGGCCGACCTTCTGAAGGCGGGTGGAAAACCGGTCCTTAAGGCCCTTCAGAAGCTATTTAATTCCGTCATACTCGAGGGCAAAACGCCACAGGCATGGGGCAGAGGTGTGGTGGTACTTTTCTTTAAGAAGGGTGACAATGCCCTCCTTAAGAACTACAGGCCCATCTCACTTCTGAGCCATGTCTACAAGTTGTTTTCCAGAGTCATCACGAATCGTCTCGCGCGCAGGTTCGACGTTCGCCTCCTGAACAAGCCGGATTCCGAAAAGGCTTCGGCACCGTAGACCACATACATACGCTACGGCAGATTATACAGAAGACTGAGGAGTATAACCTGCCTCTCTGCTTAGCGTTTGTGGATTACGAGAAAGCCTTTGATTCGATCGAGACTTGGTCTGTACTGCAGTCTCTCCAACGGTGCCAGATTGACTATCGGTACATCGAAGTGCTGAAATGTTTGTACAAAAACGCCACCATGTGTGTCCGACTCCAGGACTAGACCTCGAAACCTATCCTCTTACAGCGGGGTTTGAGGCAGGGAGACGTTATCTCTCCGAAACTGTTCACTGTGACTGTGATCTCAGTGGGGCTTCCGAAAGAGTGGGACTCAAAATGAACATGGACAAAATCAAAGTCATGGTAAACATCCATGTAGCTCCCACTCCTATCAAGATCAGAGGCTCTACACTCGAAGTTGTGGACGACTACGTCTACCTGGGACAGACGGTCCAGTTGGGTAGATCTAACTTCGAGAAAGAGATCAATCGTCGAATCGGACTCGGCTGGGCAGCGTTCAGGAAGTATATATTATGTTTTATTTTTAACTACAATTTATATGCATTTGTTTTTGTCTTAATTTAGGCTAAGCACACACTACGATTAAACGCACGCGTTTAACTTATTTTATTATTTTCTGAGATATATTTTTTATTACATACTACATACCATTTTTGTATTTTTATAGTAGCTGTGTTTTAATTGTGATGTCATTCTTTAAAGTTCATATTATTTTAGTTTATATAGAAGGTACTTACGATTTGTATTTGTTTAAATTTAACCTAGATAAAAATAATACGTGATCTCAGATTTTAAAAATTACATTAAGGTAACAGAGACTGATTAAATTTAGACAGTTTTCAATTTATTTTTCAATTTATAATAACACTAGCAGCCCGTCCCGGCTTCGCACGGGGTAGACAATTATTTATTTTTGGAAATTTGGATATAAAACACTTTTTTTAGTGTTTTTTTCAAAATAAATTGTAGCCTATGTCAAATTGGAAGAACGTAGCATTCTATTGGTGAAAGAATTTTTTAAATTGGCCCAGTACTTTTTGAGCCTATTCATCACAAACATACAAAAATAGGTACAAATCTTTACTCTTTATAATATTAGTATAGATATATACCTACTTTAATAAAGATGTTTTATGTAAATTCTGTTGTTGTTATTAAAAAATAATAGTAAGTACAAGCAATCTACGCAGTAATTAATCGAAAGTGACAGCTTAAATAAATTATTCCTAACATAATCCAAAGTAGAATATCGAAATAGGCAGATATGATAAATTTTTGTAAATGTAATTCCCTGTAAATAATCGAAAGTGCCAGTTTCGACGCAAAAAGCAAGTTCAGTTACGAAGTATACTATGGTAACTCAATTTTCTCAAAAACTATTCATAATTTACAATTTTTGCTTATACGTAATAATTTGTAGGGTCAATACAAATGTTTATCCAAATTTTTATAAAGATTTAATCACCCGTGACAAAATTATGCAAAAAATAAACTTTAAATCGCTCTCCTGAAAAGTAGCGATTTTCACTTTCGATACTTTACCTAGGGACCATCGAGCTGTCTACAGCACATCTAAATATTATTTCAGGTATTCCATGCACTTGAACCTGCCCACCGCGTCATCGTATTTACTTACTGCGCCACACTTCTACCTCCCATAACTCATATATTACCCGTTCATTGCAGGCGTCTCGCGTGCAGTTGCCCCGAGGGCTGTACCTGGGCTACCTGAAGCTGCAGTCGTCAGTGGAAGTGGTGCGCATCGTGGCGCCCGCGCGGACGCCCAACGTGCCGCCCCACACGCGCGTCAGAGATAACCCACATGTTTCTGCGTAAGTTTATTTTATTTTGGGTGGTTTACAGCCTACATTACTAGACATAACAGCAAATTAAACCAGATCGAGCCATTTACAAGCTTCCACATATAACAAGGAAACATTTTTGAAGCAGACATTACACTTGTTTCTACTTCAGGATTAGTGATGTGTGATTCAATCGAAAGAATTGGTAGTTGTTAACATAAACCATCGAGTCAAACATCGACTCGCAAATCTACAAACAAATCGAGATGTCTTTTGATTGCTTCGAGTCAACGGAATCGACCGCTAGTTTTCTTTTGTTCAAATCAGTCGCTGTCATTCGAAACTTTAAACCATCAGGAACAACTCGTGTGTGAACGCGCCATAGTCGCAATAACAGACGGAGTCAGACTCGAGTCAAAGTCGAAACAATCGAAGACCATCGAATAAATCCTCTCGCCATCGCGCATCGCTAATCAGGATCTTAGAAAAACTCAAAAAAGTGAATCAGTCTAGAGTAACTTTTATATCAAATTTTATTTTTTCATTTACAGGGAAGAATGGGAACACCTCAAAAATCAATCAGGCAAATCTGAAGACTCGCATGCGATCAACAGCCTCGCCATCAGCGGCCAAGAAAAGCCCTCAGAATCTCAAGAAATGTTCCTCGACCTCATCGCGTCGGGGGCCCGAAGACTCTTCAAGGACATGGAGATCCCCATCGAAAGCGTCATTACCCACCGAATATGCGACCTCGAGGTCGTTGAACTGAACAATGACGTCAGCTTCATCATGATCTGTCCCCCTGCAGAGCAAGCCTGCTCGGTACCAGGACAAAAAGAAATTCTCCTACAAAAGGGAGATCTGCTCAGCTTACCGATACAAGCTTTCGAAATGATACACCTGCAAACGTATCACACGAACTTTCTGAACAAATACTCGAAACTTAGCTGCGTCCTCGAATTAGACGTGGCTCTAGCCGCCCATTCTCATAGAGAGGCGTTCTCCTGCACAGAGCTGCAGACAGCCAAAGAAAGACTAACCAAACTGGAAGACCTCCAGAATAATCTGAACACGGTGTGGAAAGCAGAGCGATGGCTCATGGACTTGATAGGGTTCGCGAGAGATAAGGACAAAGCTGCACCTAGTTCTGGAATATTGCTCAAATACATATTCGATAAAACGCCGTCGCAGTCTACAGAGAACCCTGCAGAGGTCAATGAGACTGATAGTAGGTTTAAAGACTTCCTTCAAATACCTTCGAGAGATGGGAAGATAACCAAGACTTCTCCTGGCAGGGGATCATGGCCCGGCCCCGCTGGGAACGGTAATCATGCCAACTTACATCCAGAGTTCAGCAAATCTGAACAACAGCTGAGTCTCTCCCCTCGTCAGACTTCCGTATCTACGCTCAATCTATGCAGCTCGCAATTCTTGAACCCAGAAACTCACAAATTCCCACGAAAAGGCAGTGCCGACTCCCAGTACACACAATCCAGTGCTATAAGCAATAACTTTATGAGTAGCAATTCTCAGTTCGACATTAAATCTTCGGGTGGTTCTCATAACAGTATTGGCAGTAACCGCTTACCACCATCAAGGAGTGAAGATACTTTAGTACTGCAGAATGAGAATGTCGAGCCGAAGCCAAGACCTCACAGTATTAACGCCAGCTCAACTACCTCCAGTCCTCTGCTGACTGTAAAAGGAGGATATTATCCAGGGAGTATGATTAGCGTTAGGACATCTAAGGGTAACGTGTCAGAATCCGCCCAAAGTTTGTCAAGCGACTCAGAGAGCCAGACGTGTCCTTTAACAACAGTTCCTTTGAAAGTCCGTCCTCAAGGAAAGCACTACAGGAGTCCTTGCAACGTCATAGCTTCGAAGAGTATGACGAACGTGAAAGGGGAGGTAGATTTCACTGACACGGGGCAAGACTACGCCAAGTCGAGTTTGTGCGTCAAACGCCAGCCGCTGTTGGAGACGCAGGAGGATGCAGAGTATCACAATAAAGTTCCAAAGACTGATGAGAGGAGGGATAGTGAGGACGTGAAACCGGAGCAACGCACGCCTGACCAGGCCGGGATACTGCAGGTAAATGCGAAGTCATTTTCATTTAAACGTTGCTATTAAATCAGGAATCAAAAAAATAGAGAATATTTCTTCAAATAATTTATTACCTACTTAACTTTTTTATACCTATCTGTCGTAACAAAAACGTAAGAATCGACTTTACTTACACATCTCGCAATCGCATTAATATGAATGCATGCTACATCAACCTCTATTTACGAATGCATGACTGATACTCATCGTTTTTTCAGGTATTCGCTGCATACGAAACCGGCTTAGCGGCGGGAACCTCGCTCAAATTGCACGTCACGCCTCGCACGTCGGCGCGGGAAGTCATCGACCTAGTTGTCAAACAACTCAACATGGCCGCCGTTCTCAAAGGCAAAGCCGGCCCTGTATACGGCCCGGAGAAGTTACAAGACTTCTGCCTCGTAGCTGTCATAGGAGCCCGCGAAAGATGCCTCCGAGACGACTTCAGACCCCTACAACTCCAAAATCCATGGAGAAAGGGCAGGTTGTACGTCAGACTCAAACATGATGTACTGGCAGCACTGCAACATTCTGCCAAACAACCAGCTTACATTTGAACGGGTTTATTTGTACTAGGCAAAGGAATAGAGATATTTTTTCGTGGCATAAGATTTATCGTTGGAACTGCTTAGTCACCGTAGGAAGCTATTGTAAATAAGACATGAATTTGAGAACGTAGCCGTCAGAATATTTCACCGCCTATTATTATAATTTGGGATAAATATTACGATTATTCTGCCTACCCGCTTTAAAAAGTTTTGTCAATTATGATTCCTCCTTCGATACAATTAGATTTTTATTCTTTCTACAGTGACTAACAACTGTATTAGTTTCATTTTGGTGCCAATTCTGATTATGTTAATGCTTTAAATAGTTAAGTGAAAGTTGTGAGTAATAATAGTAAATATTTAAACAGAATTTATGGTGCTTTCCACTGCAGAATATTATTGCTTTAATGTCTCTATCAGATCCACGGATTATTTGTTAGACTGGTATAGAGTTTATGCTTAACAAGATAGCTATTCCTGTTTAGATGAATTTCTAACTCTTATTGTGCTGTTTATGTAGTTCTATCAATCAATTTAAACTATCTTAGGTCATAGACTCAGTCGTTACTTACCTTTAATCTTATTCAGATATCATAGAGGATCATCAAAACTCATTTTTCTTATAAATAAGGCAAAGACAAAAAAAACGGTTTGAAAACAATTTAAAAACAGAACGTTTTTCTTATGTTGGACAAAACGTAACTTTTTTTTATTTTAGAAACTCGTACAACGTGTATCAAAGTGCCTGATTATTTTCATAAAGTAATACCTATTGATAAAATCATATCTCTGAGGTAAACAGGGTTATATTTTATTACCTAATCCATGATACCCACGATTTTTACAGTTCTTTATCGCTATGTGATTTAAAAGCAATAAAATAAATGGACAGATTATAAGAATGTATCAAAAAGGAACTTAGTGAAATTTTCCTATTACTTCTTCTTGGTTAGAAATCTTCTAGATATTCATCGATATTTTTTTACCACCGCCCCATGTATTAAATGTCTACATAAGTAGGAGTAGGTTCAACAACATTAGAGATCTACTTATCCTATGCAATTATAAAAAAAAAACAATTTGTTATCAAATATAGGCGTAGTTTAAGTGTAAATAATTTAAAACTAATGTAATCTATCGATAAAATGAATTATGTAGATATATTTTGATAATTTAAACTGAGTGAATGTCGAAAAGTTATTTTGTAAATATTTTTTTTGTAGTTCCATTTTCACAGTTTGAATAAATTATTATAATAAATTGTCTGCTTTAAGAATGGTGTATTGACCGAAAATATGAATACGAATGATCCCAATTTTTTCCCTACAATCTGTAGGACTTATTTTTTATTGTTATTTAAGTATTTAGATCTCTTAACAAAATATTTTGTTATTTTTAAACTTCTATAACGAGTATTATCTTACGACATGATTGTGAATTGACTGAATGATTGTTTAATAATTTAAAATATAATACTCAAGATTTGTATAATTTACAATAATTTTATTGTAATGTAATTGTAAATTCTGTAGGTAATTGCCGTGTACAAAAGGGAGTGTAAATTAGAACAGAATTATAAAAAGAATATAAAGAATGTAAAAGAAATTATCAACGATTCGAGCCATAAATAAAAGATATACTTATTGCAATTTTTAATAAAGCCTAACTGAATGTCTTATGATATAAATAATTTAAAGTTTTATTTTAGATTATCATGTATGTATCCACCCAATCTGGTGTTGTACATTAGAAATTAGCGAGAGTGGAGTTATGAAATGATGCACAAAAATAAATGTATTTCAAATCTTTCCTTGCCATTTTATTTAATCATCTTAAACTAAAAAAAAATACTACCTATTTCCGTGGCAAAGCGGTGATGACCTGGGTTCGATCCCCAAGTGTTACAAAATGTAGGCATTATTGTTAGTAGTGTTTTTATTATTGTTAAATACTCAGTAGTAATACTTGGGGTATTCTGAATACCTATCTAATAAGTTTGCTCGCTCACTCACCCTCTGTACCTACATCTTGCACCAGGCTTGCATAATCTGAATGGCTATGGTCTGAACTGAGGAGGAAATGGCACGCAGTCGACTCTATCTGTGAAGCAATAATGCTAGCAACGGAGGAGGCTGCACGCCTGAGGGAACGAACATCCTCACGCCCCAACCGCTGAGACCCCGACCCTGACTATGAACCACACTAGACGCTGGCTTGCTGACGTTGAGCAATGGTAAGCTCGCCGCCCGATAATCGACCGGACTGAGCTCAAGTTGTCGAAGCGCGTAGCAATTCCCGCGCTCCTAAGAGATATAATAGCCAACCCTATAGGCCTAGAAGGACCGGTGCTCGGTAGGGCCGCGGAGATTTTCTGCAAAAGAAACCTGTAGGTACCCTTAAAACGCAATGGGCAACTGTGGTTTTAGTCAGTAGAAGTCTGACAGGGTAGGATGATTTCCCACTTTTAAAAAATCCTCTATACATAAAACTAGCTCCCAAGTCCTATGTAACACTAGACCTGCTGTACCTAACGTCTCCTTTGCTAGTAGAGGCACGAAAAGACTTTTATGAAGGCTAACAGAGGACTGCTAAGTAAAACCTGCGAGAGGACGATCGAAAATAATAAGATTCCCGCAGTAAATGATAAATTATATTTATTTTGTAAATAGGTTTTCACAAACACTTTTACACGTCAATTTTTTTTTAGACTTTTTATTATTAGATGAGGCCGGCAGTTTATTACTACACGTGAAAGAATAACCTAAGAATGATTTTTAACTCTCAAAAACTGCCCAAATAATTAAAAGATCTGATTTCCTTATACATTGCAGAATAACTAATTTCTAATCATGAAATTTTAAGTTTCGCGGATTTTGACATTCGCCGAACAAGGCGGTTTCCTAAAGCGCCACGCTTGGCCCACGATTTAACTGATAAGGGTCTAGCAATCTATTATATTACATACATAAATATTATTCATAAGAGCCCAGTAAAAAAAAGTTTTTATTATATGAGGCCGGCCAGTTAATAAAGTTTATTTGGTTTACGTTTGCAACACCGATACAGTTGTCATTGTCATTTCCGTCCATCATTCATTCGGTCATTGACGTTGTCAACCATTGTCAGCTAAAGTCAGCTTGTTGTCAAGCGAGTCTTGAAAAGAAAACTTTGTTAAATTTTTATTCAGACTTTAGATTTGACAACGTTGCCCTTTCCTCATAAAAATAGAATAATCTTTTCAAAATGAGTTTAGTGGCAAATACCGGGTAAGAGGTTTAGTGTTTGGCGTTGGTACGGTGGTGTGGTCTACTTTCTTCTAATTTTCCATATCGTTGTATAATTAGGAAATTGGCTGGACGGACGCTGTTCATTACTGGCGCGTCTCGAGGTATCGGGAAGGCTATTGCTTTGAAAGCAGCGAAGGATGGCGCGAACGTTGTTATTGCTGCCAAAACAGCTGACCCGCATCCCAAGCTGCCTGGAACTATTTACACAGCTGCCGAAGAAAGTAAGTAAATTAATCTTCTTTATGTGCTTTGCAAACCTTCTATTAGTAACCAGGAACCCCCTTTAATTCATGAACCTTGAATAAGGTTGATAGAATATGAATTCTTATAACTTGGACTTTGCCCTCCATATTGCTTTGGACTTCGAACTTTGATAATTGACCTAGATGGTTTTGTTTTGTAAACTATTATTCCAGTGTTGTGTATCTCTATTGTATAATATGACTACATAATGTGTTTATTCGAAAATTTTATGTCATAAACACAAAAATAGCTAAGAAAATTATTACTACATAATCATAAGCCCATCATAAATTTCTGTTTGCTTAAAACTTTATCTCATGTAGTCTGTAAATAGTAATTTCGATAGTAGTAGTAGTATCTTGAATCACACTTTATCAGATAAAATGGTTTACAACATACTTTTAAATCCTAGACCACTAAGCTGCAAATAAATAGTAAACATCTTGATAAAATACTTTTTGGAGTTGGACTTTGTTCTACATTTTTATTATTATGTGGACTTTGAGTTTCAGTAAACTGCCAAAACACTTTTTATTGATAAACATACAAGCCATCTTATTTTAAATACTTTATACTACTATTTTCTCTGTATTTTACTTAAATTTTTGTCATTATAATTTAACCTGTGATGAATGCCATAGTATTACAGACTTGATTTATGCACACTGAAATGTTTTATAGAGACCTATTAATCTATACACTGTTCCAAGTATTGTATTTTCCCACACCCTCCACTCCTTCCATTAGTCACAAGCCTGTGTTTCCTTCTTCCAGTTTTGGTTCATCCCGCAGTCTCCTATGTAGTCTGCTTTAACCTTTCACATACCCGCAAAACGAGACACAATAGTAAGACAATGACAGCGCGGTCTCATGAGACCGGTCGGATATTCAAACGTTAATTTTGTATAAAAACTAACTATATAGTTGCAGTTTGTCTGGCACGAGGAAGACATGTACTGTCCAGTTTCATTTAATAACATAAATGGGCTTCAGTCCTAGTGGACTTAAATTGGTTTTCCTATAGTAATTATTATAGTACTCAAGCACCTGCCAAAGTTCATTTAACATATCACATACCCACGAAATGAACAACACAATAGTAAGTAGTCTCATGCGACCGGTCGGGAATTCATGAATTAATACCTATCAAATAACTTACCATGTTTATATAATAGTTTGAGCACAACAACATACAAACATTGACATAACATAGTTTTTTATTTTTATTTTAGTTGAAGCCCTCGGAGGCAAAGCACTGCCATGCATTGTCGATGTGAGGGACGAGAAACAAGTACAGAAGGCTGTGGATGAGGCTGTTAAGAAGGTATGTTACTACAATAGAATTATTAACCTATCACATACCCGCGAAACGAGACACAATAGTAAGACAATAACAGCGCGGTTGCATGAGACCGGTTGGGGATTCATGAATTAATTATTATTCTTACTCAATGACTCTCCCATAATAATTAAATATCATGGGAATGTAACCTCCATTCTTAGTCTATTAGACCTTCAATGAATCAACAAAACAACAAGAATAATAAAAAAATATATTTTATGTCTACTGCTAGTACAAAAACGTCATACCTACAGTGTTAATTTTTTTATAAATGACCTTGTAGGAGAGCCTTGTTTGATTTGAATATAAAGCAAATAATGTATCTAGAAATATTAATAAATTCTATCGTATCGTATTAAACTGCCCAAGCTTTGCTACTGTAATATGCATGTATTATACATAAATATATAATTTTCCCACTGCTGGGACTCAGGCTCCTATGCACTTGCATACTTTGCATGGCCTTTTCAGGAAAGAAACACCCAGATTTGAGTGTTTAGTTGGTGCAATCATAATAAATCTCATTATGGTATGTCGAACAGCACACCCACACAGGTGTCATCATCATAGCATAACTACTGAAAAATTCATATTAAAAAAAAAAGTACTTTTGCTTTGAAAAAATCAATGGCACAGTCAAGTTAACTGACCCACATTCACTTTTCCTTCTATTTCTATGTCATTATTCATTGTTTTTCAATTTCATTGAGTCATTTCATAATTAAAACAATGACAATGAAATGTAATTGAGCAATCTACAGTAATGTCTTTCATTATGTCAATTACCTATTCGAAAAGAGATTCTTAATATTATCAAGCATAGTTTCTTTCAAATATGAAACTGTGTTTTTGGAAAAAAAACCTTTAATATTCTTGAAATCGGGGTCTTCTTCTATTCGAATCGATAGTAGACTCGTTATTTAAATAAGTGGCCTCAAGAAGGGCCATTGGTCATGGCCCTGAAGACAGCCATTTGAGTTTACCATAGTGGTGTAAGGATTAGTCAGCTAGACTCTGCGCTAGCTGTCTAGGGTACACCGGTCGTTTGGAATTGCAAAATGATATATTTAACGCCACTCTGAGACGCTCTTTTCATGCAAACTATGTATGTACTATAGTATAGTAGTATACATGTAGATGAATGGAGAGAGAGAGGGAGACCAAAGAAAAGACGGATTGATACTCGTAGCAGGACAGAATGGAAGAATAAAGTGCCGAACCCGTAATAAAATAGGAAAAGGACAGGAAAATGATGATTTTCTTGAAATTAGGGAGCAGGTGTCGAAGAGCTGACCAAACAAAATATAAGATTTACACTAAAACATTAACATTTCAGTTCAATGGCATCGACATTTTGGTGAACAACGCGTCGGCCATCGTGCTGACGGGCACCGCGCAGACCGACATGAAGAGATACGACCTCATGCACAACATCAACACAAGGGGAACCTTCTTGGCGTAAGTATTTATGGTCAAGCAGTTCTTCTACTCGACTCTTTTTTAGGGTTTTGTGCCCAAAGATTAAAACGGGACCTGCTGTGGACGGTAGGAAACACGTTCTGCGCGAGGCCAACTCGCACTTGGCCGGTGTTTTATGGCTACCGTCTGTTTTTTATACCCTGAGACTAAAATGACATTACTACACAAAAGAACTGGCATCATTCCTGTAGTAAGTTTGACATTAAATGTGTCAATTTAGTCTCGGGGTATAAAAAACATACGATAGTAGAGGTTCTACTAGCCACATCAGCCTTGCAATTGACCGGTTTTTTTTATGGTAAATAGAGCCTACCAGCCAATGTTAACTATTTTGCAAATATCTAGCTAAATCAGAAAAGCAAGTGTGCATAAAATATAAAAAAACGTGAGAATAATTTAAAAAATTGGTTGCGCTCATTTCTAATTGTCAATCAAATGGGGTTTGGAGGCGGGGTTTGGTTTAGGATTGACAATTTTTTGGCAGTCCACGTTGACTGGGCACACGTTATTGTTACGCATTATTTATTCACTCGTTCTTAAAGTAATTCGAGTTTTAAAAAAGAAGTATTTTATTTTTTAATTTTATCTTTTTTTTTTTTTAACTAGCCTGTATATTGTCCCACTGCTGGGCAAAGGCCTCTCTCCATCTTTACAAATCAATAATGTTTCATGCACCGTTTCGATCCTCCACGGGATTAAAACGATCAAATTTTAGCGTTGTAAAACCAAATAGGTTTATCTGTATTGCGTGTATTCTTACTACATCGGTATCATACTTTGAGTAAATCTGGTAAATATGTGATATTATGTTAAAATGACTATTGTATCAAAGCAAATTATTTAAATGACACCAATTTATGATGGACTGAAGGTAAATAGAGTAACCTTGTCCTTGATGATTGCTCAGTAAATACTATTAACATAACAACATACCTGTAATACCCTAAATGGCAAACTGAGATGTGTAGTTGAACCGTCACTTTTAATAGTCTTTTACAATTCTTTTTTTTTATTGATAGGCTTGCGTTTGACCACTATCTGACCTCTTGGTAAGCGATGACGTGGTCGACGAAGGGAGGACGCTTGCTTAGAAGTAAACTCTTCACTAAAAGACTCAATATTTTAACCACAACGCAACCACTTCGATATTTGTAATTACTACAACGCAACTACCAGAATTTGCAACGACACTATTCACACGTAACCACTTTTGGTCGCTGCGATGTGGTGCAGTTGTGGTAGGTACGTGTGTATAGAGCCTTCATCAACCGGGAGGTCATCTATTATAGTGTTTAATTGAACCCTTTCCTTTAAGTAATAAAACAATGGTTATATTAAAAACTGTTTGCTCTCTTTTAGGTCGAAGCTTTGCTACCCGCTTCTGAAGGCTAGCAACCATGCACACATTCTCAACCTGTCGCCACCTCTCAACATGAACCCTTACTGGTAAGTAAGCATACTCAAACAATTCCCGCCTATGTACCATACTAGCTTTTGCCCGCGAAATAATAGTTCCCGTTCCCGAGGGATTTCCGGGATGAAAACTATCCTATGTCCTTTCTCGGGTTTCAGGCTATACCTGATTTCATTCAAATCGGACCAGTAGTTCCAAAGATTACCCCCTACACTACATACAAACTTACAAACCTACAAACTTACAAATTTTACCTCTTTATAATATTAGTATAGATAATATGTGTATCATATAAGATGCATGAAGTATCAATAAATAAATAATCCTTCAAGGAAGGAAGGCAACATCTGCGGGATTGGTTGAAAAAAATAGAATAAGAGCACCAGAAGATTTATGCTTTCTCTTGTTGGCACAAACTGTTGAAAAATATGATCCCAAGCAGCTAAATAGCCTCCACGAACGATAGAAATAAGGATTTCTCCGGCGGATCTTGAATCTTCTGCTACAGTACCCGGCACGTAAGTTGGCAAGATTTTGACGTAGTGTGGGTAAATTCGCGCATGTACAAATAAGCGAATGAGCGAACGGGACGTAACGCAATGCGGGGGCAAAAGACTAACGCACCAATCATAGACTACTATTATAATACTGCACTAATCGTGTGCCGGATCGGCGCTACCTCATACCCCGCGTCCCGCTTGACCACTAAGTAGACCTAAAAAATGATTCCTGCGCAACTAACGACTCTTGCCAACCTATGTGCCGGGACCTGTACTCCGGACTGGTATTGGCCCACCACCGCCGGGTCTTCTCCCGTATGAGGTAGTGACTTAGGAACACGTGATACAAAACTCGTCAAAATCTCAAAAAAAAATAGCGAAGGTGATCCAACCATGAACCGTCATCATCAGTCAAGTGACGAAGAGAATGATATTCATTAAAATTATTGTATTTCAGGTTCTCAGTCCATGTGGCTTACACAATGGCCAAGTATGGCATGTCAATGTGTGTGCTGGGCATGGCTGAGGAGTTCAAGCAGGACAACATCGCCGTCAACGCTCTCTGGCCCAAGACTGGTATGTTTTCACTGATATAAACTAGTGCATGACTGACCGGTGCTCGACCTGGAGAAGGTCGCGGGAATCCGATGGGTGCGAGACGCACAGGACCGGTCGCTGTGGCGACGCTTGGGGAGGCCTATATCCAGCAGTGGACGTTTTTTTGAGATGATGATGATGATGAGTGCTTGACTGCGATCCCACCTGATGGTAAGCAGTAGGTCTACCTCACTAAGGTTTGCTGTAAGAAAAACCCAAGTTCTGGGTTAGGCTCGCCATTGAGCAACGGTTTGTTTTTGTATCTTAAAGTTTTGTGTGCATTAAAGAATAAGAATAAATAAAACCGTCCAAGGGCTACTCCAACTTGACCACGAAGGGTATCATACCATAAATCAAAATAATCATGTTTATTTGTTGTAATACCAGTAAAAGAAATACACATTCTATGTAAATTTCAAATGACTACCTACTATTGTTCATGAGATAAAGCCCACAGACAGTCAGACGAATTAACAGACAGTGGTAGTTTTGTAATAAGGCTGGTTATTCTTTAGGTTCACTCGTTCTTTGCAGCTATTTTATTTCCCATTATTGATGGCAACACTCTTCCACAGCCATTGCGACTGCTGCCATTGAGATGCTGACTGGCACCAGCTCCACCAGTCGTAAAGTGGAAATCGTCTCCGATGCCGCCTACGTCATGCTTAGCAAGTATGTAACCCATTTATGTTTGATTTATAATATGTAGATGTTATTTTGTAATATACATTCTGCCATAATTATATGACTTCAGTAATATGTAAAGTAGACTAGCTAATGTGTATGAAAATAGTGATCCATCGTTATCACTTAGTTTAAACTCGCCCATTGACCATTAGAGCGTAGTCAACGATTCAAAGCTTTTTTTATAGCTTTTGACATGTCGTCAGTCAGTCAGATAAATCATGAACACTATGAAAAATAATTAAACGGGACTATTCTATAGATACTACAACAGCATTGTGGCCTGAGATAGGAATTAGTTGGCATTTTGACGGCACGGCTAGCGCTCTGATTAGTTGATTAGCTGCTGCGCTACGTGCCGCGGGTTCGATTCCTGCACGGAACAAATATTTGTATGTCCTACAGAAAACAGACAAAATTCTTATCAAAAACACTTAAGGTCCCACTTTGCGCGGGCTTGAACTCACTGGCGGGCAAGGCCATAAAGCACGCTGTCTCACTTGACATCGTGCCCGAAAGAGATAGTATCAGTGATGAGCGGTTAGACGCTAGTCCTCACGCACGACGCGACGTCTGCTTTGCACATAGCGCTCCGAACCATTACGAATAAAAACGAAATTACACGATGCACATATGTCATACCGTTTCGGTTGTTGCGGTGTGTGCCGCTCGAATTCGAAAAACAAAAGATTTAAAATAATACCTAAGAGCGTTTTCACATTATCCAATCCGATATCGGTGTCGGACGCCGATCCGATATCGGGGTAAGTAAAATGTATGAAATATGTACCTGTCTTTCATATTGTCCGGCCCGATATCGGATATCGAAGCACGGCATTTCATACATTTTACTTACCCCGATATCGGATCGGCGTCCGTTACCGATATCGGATCGGATAGTGTGAAAACGCTCTTACGTACCTTTGTTCGTTTCTCGGCAATGAAAAAAAAGACAAATTATCATTTGTTTTCTTATTTCGAGACCCTTCTACTGCACAATAATGATCAGACACAACGCCAGTCTGGTCGCGCGCCGCGTCGTGTACCTCACCTTACAGAGCGCTGTGGCGCCGCACTGAGTTCACCTTCCTATTGTCCGCGGACGCGGCCCACATGACCGGCGTGCTGTGCAGCAGCAGTTGCCCGGATCAGACACAACACCCGCCTCGCTCAATTGGGCAGTTGCCTGACCAGACAAAAAATCTCTCTGGTCGGATGACGCACTCTAAAGACTAAACAAAAAAAACTAGGGCTGTTGCCCGGACCAGACACAACATCCATCTCACTCAATTGGGCAGTTGCCTGAACCAGACACAACACCCGTTTCGTTCAATTGGGCAGTTGCTCGGACCAGACACAAAACCTGTCTCGCTCAATTGGGGAGTGGCTCGGACCAGACACAACACCCACCTCACTCAATTGGGCAGTTGCCTGGACGAGACACAACACCCGTCTCGTTCAATTGGGCAGTTGCCCGACCAGACATAACAACTCTCTGGTCGGAAGATGCACTCTAAAGACTAAACAAAAAAAACTAGGGCTGTTGCCCGGACCAGACACAACATCCATCTCGCTCAATTGGGCAGTTGCCCGAACCAGACACAACACCCGTTTCGCTCAATTGGGCAGTTGCTCGGACCAGACACAAAATCCGTCTCGTTCAATTGGGCAGTTGCCCGACCAGACATAACATAGCCGGTCGGAGTGGAGGGTGTTAGGTTTTTTCGTTACGGAATTTCTGGATTCGGTCCCCACGCTCAAGGCCCGCGATAGAAGCTATGCAATAGCTTAAAAAAATACAGTCGAATTGATAACCTCCTTCTTTTTTTTTAAGTCGGTTAATAAAGCGTAGATATTATAGGTACTATAGGTAGTCAACATACACGTCATACGAACGATATAGGCCGCAGTAGACTGACTGAACCAAACTCAGACAGCTGCGCGCGGCGCTGTGACACGTCGTCCCCCCGCACCGCAACCGGGGGTAACTTTATTCAGTGAGATGCACGATAGTTCTGAGTAAAAGGCGTGCGTAATAAAATACAAAAAGGCCTTTGGAAGAAGGGGTTTTACGAAAAAACCACTGCATCAATCAATTTCATATAAAATTTATTAAATTCTTCGATAAATTTGTGGTGTCGGTACGGGCTTCGTTTTTGAAATTTGATGCGTCTTTTATTTCTAATTTACGCTCAAAGTTGTGTTAAAATTAGCCAAAAAAACGAAACTTTAGAAGCTCGTAACTTTTTATTGGCTTATTATTTTACAATTCTGCTTCCGTACAGACAAAATTAATAATGAGACAAAACGATATCATGTTTAACTTTGGATGTACATGGTCAAATAGTGGAGTAAAACCCCCCCGAAATTTGTATGGAAAAAATGTTGACTTGAGTCACCTTAAAAGCGCTGACTTGTCAACAAACACATAAAAGGGGATAAGATGTTAGATTGTTGAAAAATGTCAAAATGTCTCAAAATATTATGTTATACGAAGGGAATATCCTAAATAAATGAAGCACTTGACAAATTACCCACGAGTTCCAAAAAAACACACCTTTTTTTTGTGTTCCCCTAATTGTGCCGGTGTGTGTAGTTGTTCCGGGTATATCAGTTGTTTGCTATGCAAGCATCCACGACACAAGAATAATTCGAAGTGTGGGGCAACGCTTTTTTTAGGAAATAAGAAAAGAAGCTATACTTAACATATATTTTTTTCTTTTATCAGGGACCCAAAAACATACACTGGCAACTTTGCAATTGACGAAGATGTTTTGAAATCCGTCGGTATCAACGACATGACTCCCTATGCCTGCGACCCTAGTAAGTATTCGATTCTACTGAAAATATCATCAGCATTAAAATATCATTGTCAACTCCAAATCAAGTATCAAGTCCAAGTTTGACCCACTTTCTCATTTTCTTCATCATCTGAATCATCTATTGTAAAATGACTGCAATAAATTTGAACAGGGAAAAACGGTTCGCAATTAAAACTGTGAACCCTTTTTATCCGTTAAGAGTATGAATGAACTGCATTAGTTCTATTATGGCGTTTCGTTCACGCCCTATCTTTGATTTTATTTTCTTACAATCTGGAGGTTGTGTGTCCCCATTAAAAAGTCGAAGTAATCGCCCCCTCAAAAACTTTATACCCTCCATCTCATAACCGACATTCGTCATTATAGTCTCGCATGATATTTCAATAACTACCATTCTACCACATCACCTCTGTTTCTTAATTACTCTGTGCAAAATCTCATCATGTCCTAAGATGATCACTACACAGAATAATGATTGATCACAGAGAACGTGGATAACTTATTACTGGACGGTTTCCTGGATGTTCCTGGGGCACTGTCTCAGCACAAGCAGACGATCACGTCGGCTAATCGCGTCAGACAGTATCATACCTCCGCGGTCCACTACAAGGAGAAGGTTTGTCTTTAAACCTTGTAGAGATAGCTCTAGTGCTAGTTTGAATTCAATAAAAGTTTTAATGAGTTTGTATGATATGTTTTGTTTTGAATTTTTGAATTGTAACTAGCAGCATTAGCGAATATTTAAACTACACTACATGACTACACCTGTAATTTTGAAAAACCTCTGTAACTATAACAGCTTTGTATAAATATATGCTATTTTTCTTGCATTATAACCAGAAAAAAAACCGTGGTCAAAGGTAAAGGTCTCACAAACAGACATTTCCCAGGTCCAGGAAACCAGTCCAAACCATTTTCGAAATTTAAAAAGAACTTTTTTTTTTGTTTTGAGAATTCAAATTGGGAATCTCCCTTTGTTCGCAGGCAACATAGACAATTTGTTACCCGACTTCTTCCTGGACCTACCGCATATGACCAAGAAGGAAGTCAAAGCTAAACCGGTGTGAAAAAAATAAAAATGAATGTCTAGATTTATCTATGACCATTTGTTTCTTCTGCATGTTTGTTGTTTTTATTTTGTGTTGTCTTACCATGATCGATTTACTAGTTCTGCCGCCATCTTCTGGTTTAAAGGGTTTTTATTCAGCTATGTATTTATACATGATAGTGACAGCGTGTTGCAGTTATAAGCATTTGGTGGGTCGCCTGGTTGTTTACTACTAATTACTAACCTACTCCACTAATAGTAATATGAAAATGTATTGTGCATGTTAGAAATAATATACAATTAAACCTAAAACCCCCTCTTCTAGAGAGGAGGCCTGAGTCCCAACATTGGGAACATTACAAGGCCAATAATGCTAAACCTAAAAATATTTAGATCTAAATAGTTTGCCTAGTTACAAAAACTTAAGTTTGAATGGCAATTATGGCATAAGAAAGTAGCTTTTTTAAAAACGTTCTTTATCAACACTTGTGTAATAATATAATAGTTATATATTTATAGTAACTATATATCTAATTGTGCATGTATATTAACTATAGAATAGACGTATATTTTCAAAGAAAGTGGTTACAGGCTTCTAGACAGTGAGTCAAGTCTGATGATCCATACTAACTTAACTGAGGCATGCAAACAATTTTACAATAATGATAACCTATTTCAGTAGGTACTTTCGTAATTTTGATTATCGTTGACTTTTAAAAAACTAAATAATGTAATTTGCCTGCATGTTATGTCTCTCCTACCCTTGGTTGACTGGTAGAGAATGCATACGGCATTAAATCAGCATCCATCAATATGCATGAAGTCTAAACAAATGCTTCTATTACCACAGACAATGTAGCGAATTGAAAAAATATTTAACCTGTAATAAAACTCAAAAATCAACTGATAATAATGATAACATGCTGATAAACATGCCAAAATCGAAGGATAGTTATCATTACTTACAAGCGCCTAAATGCTTTTTCATTTTTTGTTTCGCTTATTTACGCTTTGCTATTCAAGGAGGCTTACTTACATATGAAGTAAATTAAACTACTTACTTTTCTGGTTAAAATTGTAACTATAAAAACTGCTAAAACCGATAACTCCCCTTAAACAATAGTCACCTAAAATTGAGTTTCAATGTAGCTTCTGTTTTATAAAGACTAATCCAGGAAAATGCCATTTAATTTGTCTTTTATGAAATTTAATTTCAGATTATTTTAGTGTGCTTATATATATATATATAATTATATAAAAACCATGCTTTACTTGTCTAAAAGTTAGCTCTATATCAAAATAAAATGTCCGTTTAATATTAAAATATTTTTAATTTAGTCTTCATTAAAATTTCTGCTATTTACAGGAAGGCGGATCAGATGGCCAGATCCCAGCTCTCTTCGCCTCCATCTCCAAAGTTATGTCATCAGACTTGGTTGCGAAGACCCAAGCTGTCTACCAGTTTAATGTCAAAGGTATACTTATATCTTTATTATAAACCGAGGTTAATTATTTATTATTTGTATGCATGAACATCATCCCACAGTCAAATATTCTATAAAAATATTGTTTATCTACTTGATACAGAATTTCCTAAGGGCCTGAGCAAATCTGGCCTCTTAAAATGAAGTCGCATTATTGTCTCTAGTCTCTCGGACTAATAAAAGTGTATTAACTGCAAGTGATCTAACACGCAAAACGAGACACAATAGTAAAACAATAACAGCGAGGTCTCATAGGACCGGTCGGGGATTCATGAATTAATAAAAAAGTTCAACATACATACAACACATTAGTGAAGTTTTCACAGTAAGTCAATAGTGACTATTTAATTCATGAATCCCCGACCGGTCTCATAGGACCGCGCTGTTATTGTCTTACTATTGTGTCTCGTTTCGCGGGTATTGATAGGTTAAAGATATAATTATGATTTAACCAACATTAGTACATCCATTTTTGGAAGAACTTATAGTTAGATTATTGATTTCTGATTAGTTGAAAACCCGTGATTTTTCTTAACCATTTTTCAAAATGCCAATAGTATCACTATTCACACAGCCAAAAATGTCTTACGCAATAATGTTAGAACTACAACTGACGATTTATTTGTTTTTTAAATCTATTAATTTTGCTATGTAGGTAAGGAAGAAGGAGTATGGCACATTGACCTGAAGAATGGTGATGGCCAGTGCGGTCAGGGCGAGCCCAAGAACCCACCAGACGCGACCCTCACCATGGATGGACAACACTTCGCTGACATGTTTGCCGGTAAGCACAATAAGTGGTTTTACCGTAATAAGGATTCACTTGGGTGGGTTGGTTGGCGAAAGCGAAAGAAAAGTGAGGTGCTATTGTAAACTCGTCACATTTCCGTTTCATTTTCATTCAACAGCGCAAACTGGCGAATCGAAAATGTGAAAAGTTTACTATACTTAACCCAAAAGTTATGATGTGATAGCGTAACGTGTGAGCGACAGGGCAGAATGGAAGAAAAAACACTTTCGTTGCGCTGAACCAAATAACACGGGACAAAAGTAGGAAGATGATCAAATTTAACTGTTAGGTAAATTTTAGGTAGGGACACTTTTCTATGTAAATCATTTTCCCAAAAACATTGGCTTGGAGCTATTTTGAAAACTCCAATACTGCAATCTTGATAAGTTTTTCGTCTTGTTTGCTTATCCAAGTTCTGATAGAGGTTAATTGCTTTTTATAATCACCTCGAGACTGGCATTGTAAGTTTGTTATTGGTAAAATAATAAGTAAAATTTCCACTTGTATTATTTTTCTGATATAATTTTTTATTAATTATACCACAATCCCTGCATATTTCTCAAGTTTATTTAACTAACTTTTTCATTATACAGGTAAACTGAAGCCGACCACAGCATTCATGATGGGTAAACTGAAGATCAAGGGAGATATCCAGAAAGCGATGAAGTTAGAGAAAATGATGAAATCACTCGCCAAGAAGAAGTAATTTAAATATGCCTGTCCCTCGATAAGTTTTGTATACTATGGATAATGTGCGATAGAATCACAACTACTTATACTCAAAGGGGGTGTTACAATATCTTAGTTTTATTCTGAAAATGGTGAAATGTATAAAGAAGAGCACTGGGAGTAATTATCAGTTCCTCGGTGTAGTGACAAATATATTATTTTTCTTGTAATGCGAGATAGAAACAGACTGCTGCTAAGAAACTGTACAAAATGTATGTTTGTAAGTATCTGATTGGCCATTAAGGAAGTGTGTGTTTGTATAAAATGTGATTTTAAACAGACCTGCGCTAAGTTATCTTCTTATATGTATGTAAATTGTGTATTTGTCAAATAAATAAACTGCAATCCTCAAATAGTAAACTTATACATCTGGTGCCTTAAATCTACAGAACTGCCAAATGATTATATTTTTCATGCAGCTAGTATTTTATAAAACATAACATGTAATGAAATATTATAATCTGTTGATGTAAATAAAAAGTATTTTTACAATTTTATGTCTTAATTATTTTAGCTACCCATCAATTTGTTAATCAAAATGTTATAATATTTGTTTACCTATTTATCTAGTGATCACATGCTACCTAATCTACCTATTGGTACTTTTAAAAAAAGGCTAGAGTGAATAGGCTCCTACTTATCTACAGGTGCATCACTACTTATCAGGTGGGATTGCAGTCAAGTTTGTTATACAAAAAAAAAAGCAAAAGAATCCAGCTAACTCATGGCAGGTTATTTCTTTACATCATAGTGACTAATATCCGAGAATCAGCCTTTAGAAAATGTTTGACGTTTTTTATCGCTCTTCTGTCCCCTGTCTATGAGATCCTACCTGCATGGCAAGTAATGAATAAGCAATTTTTTATATTTGCTTATGTTCCTTAAACACCTATAGATATAAACTCATTTTATCTGCCACATTAGGAATCTTAGCTAAGGATACAATACAACACACACCTATTAAAAAATGTGAATTTGTAGGTATTGCGTTATACCTACACTATTTCTGCCAACATTCGCTTTCCACGATGAAGTAATATTTTATTTGTATTAGCGACACAATGAGCAATCTACTTTCGTCACGAGTTATTTCAAATTTCGTCATACGACCAACATTATTAAGATAACCTTGTTATCGGAATTGAATTCTCCCGCCGATTTGAACAACCTTGGTATTGTTATTTGTTAGGTTATGTTCATTAAAGTGTCAGCTGTATACGGCTATCGACGTAACAAGAAAATAACTCGTTAATAGTGTTTCCTACATTAAAATAATCAAAATGTTTTCAATTGACGCCCCGGTGGAAATACAGAATTCAGAATATTGCAATTATCGGTCTCCACTGAGTACCAGATATGCTTCGAAGGAGATGCAATATAATTTTAGCGACCAGAAAAAGTTTTCAACCTGGAGAAAGCTGTGGATTTATCTGGCGAAAGCCGAAAAGGTAAGTCTCTCTTAGAATTAAAAATAGAAATGATTTTTGTTTATCAATTTTTTTAAAACTTAATAATAAAATGTTTTCTTTTTTTCGTGCTGTCAATCTAAGCTTTCTCTGATTCGACACGTGGTCTTTTAGCCTCTGATCCTTAGGATATTTTATTATCCTCAAGCGTCATTATTTTTGTTATCATTGTTAGGCTTCGTTAATATTCCTAGTCGCGTTAAATAAACAAAAATAAACCATAAATGTCGTAAAAAATTACAGTTAGCTACATAAAGTTTTACTTAGGGTCGGTTCACACAGACCGGCTCGGAGAGGAGAGCAGATTTTTTATCACGTTAAAAACAGAGTTTTAAGTTTTTGTAGTAAGGTTTATTTTTGCATGTGCACTGCTTTTGTCATAAAGAGTGCTTGAACGCGCAGAAACTCTGGAAGGAACTTTGTTTTTAGCTAACCTTTAACGCTCGAACTTTTGGGATATCTGTAACCGAAAACGTTATAAAAGTTACGGAATAGTTCCGGATAAACGCCGGAACTAACTAAATCAAGGCTCTTATGGAGCTCAGTTTAATGTTACTGCTCCATCTGCGTCATAACCAGTTGGCCAAAGTTTTAATGTGTTAAATTAAAAACCACATTAATAACTGTATCAAACGTTAAGCGATAGCTTGGCTGTCGTTTTTTTTTTTGGACGCATCAAAGGATTTTAGCGCGTAGTTTAAAATATTATGCGCTAAGCGATATTTGCTAAATTAACGCCGTCTCATTAGGTGCTCCGCTAACCCAGATTTGGCAGTAGCATAACCGAAACCGATATCAAAGTTTCGGATAAAGGTAGAGTCTAATGACAGGTTACGGCAGGATTTTGTTTTGCCCGTTCAAACAAATGATAAAGTAGACTCGAAACAATAGTCAAACCTTTTTTTTTTTGTATTCGATTGTAATTGTAATTGTAGCTGGACTCCCATAGAGAATCGATTTAGTGAGTACAACATCGATTCTTTCTGACTCGAGTATCCGAATCAAGCCCGAGACAAAATAAATACTCGATTCATAATAAATTGGCACTCGAGTAGGCGTGTCTAAAGGAGGTATCGAGTCTGACTCGAGTCGTCCGGCGTTCAGAGAGTAAACACGTCATATTTGATAGACGAAGTTCATTTTGATATCGAAAAGGAATTGACGCTTTTGGCGTGCGCCGCGTCGTCGTAAGTATTAGACATAACAACGATACGAGTAAATTACATACTCGATGCTTTTCTCTTATACTTACCAAGTACTTTTAGTATCGATACCTTGAAATTGAGTATCGAGTTTGAATTTAGTAGGTAGTAAAAGTATTCATATCAGTTTGCTAGTGTTTCATTTTAATATTGACTAGCTGTCCCCTGCGGTTTCACCCGCATTTTTCGTTACTGCTCCGCTCCCGTGGGTCGTAGCGTGATAGTATATAGCCTATAGCATTCCTCGATAAATGGGCTAAGTATCTAACACTGAAAGAATTTTTCAAATCGGATCAGTAGTTCCAGAGATTACCCCCTACATACAAACTTACAAATTTTACCTCTTTATAATATTAGTATAGATAAAAAATCGCAACTCTTAAATTGAACTTTTTAAACATTATGCCTAGTCTTATTTTTGTGTGACTAGCTTAGTTGGGTTAGTGTGGGACGTGTCGTAGACAAAACAGTTTCGTTTTAGTTTTGAGGTAGAGTTATCTATGTGAGACAAGTCCGTCTTAAAACTGTCGTGACTCAAGTCCACGCTCAGCCTTACTTTTATCATTTTCAATTTTTTCTAATTATCAGTAACTGAAACTAGCGGATAGTCTGGAATAATTTAAAATCCGGAACCATATCCGAAAGCGGTATTTATTCATATCCGAACCCAGATGCGTCATATATATAACATTCCTGGATTAGACCCAACATATCTAAGTAGGTAATCAAAAAACCGCCTCTAAGTCCCCTATACCTAAGCATCTTTGGTTGCGAAATCTACATCCCTTTGGAGCCACAAAGACAATTTAAATATTATGCAACTAAAATGGGATAGGAATATGGCCTCTATTAAATCTATATACCTATCAATACTACATCAAACCTATCTAAAACAATACAAATGAAAATATTATCGTCTTCAACATTTATTGAAAGTTTGCAGTTACTAAAATTAAAATTAAAAATTTATTTTTTAATTACATATATTACTTAGAGAATCATGAGTTGGAAATCACCTTTTGAACAGCTCTTAAAAAATTCCAATTTTTATTATTTATGTCCTGAGAGGAGAGATTTTTAATTTATACTCGGGTAGAGTATCATCTGAAACGCGTGCGAAGCTGATGTTGTAGAGATGCGTTTTTTGGCGCCTGGATAAAAGTAGATACTTTTAGCGACGACGTGCTACCTATCTTACTATATTTTTCAACAGGCTTTACAACTGTAGTTTCAATTCGAAACTACGAAATCAAATAGAGAATATATTCGCGCTTTGGTTATTTACGTTACTTAATACATTTTTTTTACAAGTAACCTACCAACGGAAAATTTAATATTATGTAATACCTATATAAAAATCTTGTGTCAAGATATTTGTTATCGAACTCCTCCGAAAGACCAAAATTTGTGTCTATTTTACTCCTAACTTTATACTTATTTCCCCTATTTTTTTCTTTAATTATTTGTATATCCGAACAACGTTTTTCAGGTCAGCTAATATTCATATAGTAATTTATTAGCCATATTTCATGGGCTCACTATACAGCCTTGAGGAACTCCTAGTTGCTATAATTTGAAAATATTTACTATCATAACCAAGACTGTCCAAAATACTTTTGTAATTCAAAAATGTTTTATTGAAAAAATATACGAAGCTCGATTACTTTGCAACATCACTATAACCCACTGAATAGTTATACCATACGTTGTCAAATGCCTTTGTAAGATCCGTCTATAAAAGTGGACATAAGTTCAATACGTTCACTCCAAGATTACTATCTACCTACTCAGTTAGGTATTATCTATAGTTCTCTGCTGCACTTTGAATACCTGTTTCAGCAAAGGGGCACAAAGGTGACCTTTCAGATTTAGTTGTCAGATTCGCATGTTATCTTTACCTATAAACACGCGATGAACCACATCGCGTGTTTGTAAAGAAAATTTGTAGCGTGTTAGGTACTTTATCAGGCGATGTTTTTTGCGAGATTTTCTGTCACATATATTTGTGTTATTTTCTTGGTTATTTGGCGGCAATTTTACATCAAACATCATCTTATCCACGCTTTTAGCTTATAACCAGCAGAAAGTCACTTAAATAAAACAATATTTAATGCTTTTATTTATTAGATTGTTACATACAGATACATGTGTTTTACAATATATTTATTCTTATCGAAAGAGTTTAGTTTGTGAGTGACGCGGGTACCTTTTGTTATCATAATGGGGAATAAATAAGGTAACATTAGCGCCGGTTACATAAGTTATATATTTTTATTTACATGTTTCATATAAATCTTATATTTCTTATCATTAACTTTCACAACTCATGTGATATCCACACGTTAATTTCATATTCGTAACATTAAATCTAGTTAAACTAATCTTATGATGATGAAAAATATTCTATACTTCGATTAAATTTTAGACACCAATTGAATCTACAACTATTTACGAAGACATCGTATAGGAAGAAGTAAATAACTATGTAACTAAATTAGAAAAGCGAAAAGAAATTTACTTAAATATAAAAGTGAATACAACAAGAAATATTAATAAGAAAACATAAGTTTAATCAGATCATGACAGTGAAGTTAAAGTTAGGTTTAATTTTGAAGACTATAGAAATATTCTCGAGTTGTCAGAGAAAACTTAACTACCACTGGACGGATACTGATTACTGCTTTGGTTTATCCTTTAAATATAACTAAATTATGTATAATTGCTTAAATTATAAACTTATACTAAAACAATCATAAAACTAAATAAATCAAATGGAAATAAAAAGTGTATTTTTTTACTTATGTTTGTGATTTATAAAAATATTGCCATTTAACAGGATATTTAAAGTGAAAAATCTTTTTCTAAACGAAGGGAAATAACAAAAAGAAAATCGCGGTGGTCTTGCTTCACTTAATCGATATAATGTGATCCTTATCAAAATGAAAAAGTACCTAATGGATGTTTTTTTTTTATCAACTTATAATATCAGATTTAGTTTTGTTAAAATATTATTTGGATATGGTCGGTATATTTTTTTTAGAAAATTACTGTATTAAAAAACCATCAAAATGTTCATTTATTTTATCTGTGGTAAGGATCACAAGCTAATGCGCTTAAAAACTAGATATATAATAGAATTTAGCGGAATGTCATAGTAATAGAACCGAATAAACAACAACTTAAACTAATTACACTAAAATAGAAACACAATAATTTAGAAATTCTTCATAATATAAAAAGCCTCTTATCCAAATCTACATTCTAAACTCTCTAGCATTCTACTCTATCCTTAGCAAGGATATTGCCAATTTCTCTTACATAAAAACCGTTGCATAAATCCTTATAAAACAATCCTATCTCTAAACCTATACTTGCACTTGCGGCCGAAATATCTTGCATTGAAAAAGGCTAGAAACTCTTGCTTCTGCCAGAAAATTATGCAAGAAAAAAATTAAGCTGCCGGATCAAAAAACAATATTGTTTTAATTTTGTCGAAAATAGCTGCGGCAGAAATAGCTGCGTTTTCGTATAACTGTGTAAGTATTTAGCTGCCTAAAATACTGAACGTAATTATATTTTAATAATAATAATATGTTAGCTGCCTTTTTAATAATAAGATTAAAGCTGCCGTTTCAATAATACGATTTCAAATAATTGTTATAACAAATAGCTGCATTTAAAATACTTAGCTGTCAAGTATGTAGCTGCATTTTTTATAAAACTTAAAGCTGCCGTTTTATAATACGATTTCAAAAAATTGTTATAATAAATAGCTGCATTTAAAATACTTAGCTGTCAAGTACGTAGCTGTATTTATTATAAAACATAAAGCTGCCGTTTTAATAATACAATTTCAAATAATTATTATAATAAATAGCTGCATTTAAAATATTTAGCTGTGAAGTACGTAGCTGCAATTATTATAAAATTTAAAGTTGCCCATTTATAATACGAATTCAAATAATTGTTATAAGAAATAGCTGCATTTAAAATACTTAGCTGTGAAGTATGTAGCTGCAATTTATTACAAAACTTATAGCTGCCGTTTTATTAATACGATTTTAAATAATTGTTATAATAAATAGCTGCATTTGAAATTTATTATAAAACTTAAAGCTGTAATTGATAAAATTTTAATACATGATGTATTTATATAAAAAGTTGCCTATCTTAGCTCTTGGTTATAGCTGCTCGATTAAAATTAAATTAGCATTTTTGCTGCCTGTAAATTGCTGCCGTGGCCTAATTTTGCAGATTTTTATGGAAGAATAGCTACTTCGAAGAGCAACGTTTTAATAATCTGCAATTCTTGTAGCTGCGTTTTGGACTAAATATATTTATAATAAAAATAACCTGCCGCAAAAAATATGCTTCCTAAAAATATTTTTTTAAATATTTGCTGCCTATAAAACTATTTAAAAAAACTGCTGCGTAAATTAGTTGCCTATAACACTTGTTTTTAATATATACTGCCTATAAAATTACAAAAAAAAATTGCTGCGTAAATAAGTTGCCTGTTTAACATAAAAATTTAGACTGCCTGCTTATAAAACTATTATAAAAAAGGTGCCTGTATTTTATTAAAATTAGCTGCGATTTAAAAAATATTCTTCTATAAAATACATAAGAATAAATAGCTGTGTTCTGATTAAACAATTTATAAAAACGTGTTCAAAGAATCTCAAAGTAGCTGCGATTATATTAAATAAATTTAAAAATAACTTCTTTTCATTAGAGATAATATTTTTAGATAAAACAGATACACATATTATTAGAATAATATAAATTTAAAATGTGCTGCCATTTTATGATATTGGGAATAAAAAATAGCTGTCAATTTATTTTGATACCAATAATAAACATTTAAGATAATACAGATACACATATTATTGAAATAATATAAATTTAAAATGTGCTGCCATTTTGTAAAATATTTGTATAAGAAGCTGCCATATTAATAGCAACCATGTCATAATATTTCTGATAAAATAGATACACATATTATTCAAATAATAAATAGATATGTAGCTGCGTTATGTAAAATAAAATAGTTGCCATTATAATATGTATGTGTTCAAAATTTTAGCTACTGCAGAGGGCAATATAATAAAAAAAAATAATAGAAATTAAAAGCTTTAGCTACTCAACGAGGCAACATTTAGAAAAACTTATATACACTTAAATTATAATAACATAAAAATGAATATAAAAATAACTTATCTATGATTATGTCGAAATAATACTCTTAAAGGTTAAATTAACTTAAAATTATAAGATCTTTGAATACGTATGTATGTAGGCTTGCAACGGGTTTAAAATTAACTGAAATACAAGAGAGCACCGAAAAAGTAAGTTAAAATGATCGCGATATACACGTTGTGACTTTGGTTTTGTAGAAAAGTATGAATATTTCCAATGTAATGAGAACAGCTAAAATTTATAAAATAATTTACTAAAGAAAACCAGTCATTGTCTAGTAGTCGGCTTCTTCCCTGAAGGTGATGAAGGCATGGACAAGGAAGACGGCCACCTCTATGACGGAGAACACTCCTGACGCTATAAGGAGGTCGTATGCTTGCTTGTTCGGGCGAAGGTTCGCGTAGTAAGACCTGTGCCAGTCTGAAAAAAAAAATACAAAGTGTTTACAGACTTAAAAAATAGTTAGTCAATGTTTAAGCAGGTACAAATTAATAGTGTAATATTAACAGTTATAAGGGACGCTAATTTAAACGAGCGATGTTGGTTCTACAGTTTACTAAATTCATTTGAAAACATAACTTGTATTAGAAAGGAACGGAAGTTACACCTCACACCAATCCCCATAGACTAATTGTCTACATTTTTAATAGGCAACGCCAAGGCCCTGCCTTATACAGCCTAGCGGGCTCATAGGTGCACTGTGCATATTGATTATTATTTTACAACTAGCCGTGAGTAGAAACTCAAAACAAAATGTTTGATACAATGAAGATTTTATTATTGTTTAAACATAATTGCGTCATAAAATGATGGAGTAAAGTCAAATACACAAACAACATATTATGATGCAAATACAGGGTACCTACTACCATACATACCTCATCTGTGTATGTTTTAAACAAACTTGAGTCATGTAACATAGCATTCCACTTACGTAATTAAACAAAGTATTTGTCTAAAAAGCCACATATTTGTGCATTCCTCCGTCAGGACCAGTTTAAAGTAGGAGCTATCTATTGCGAAGTTATTATCTACGCTCTATCGGATGACTGGTCATGGAAACTACTAGATTACCAGTTGTTTGTATTCTTGAATAAATAACGTAATTACTAGTTGATACGCATGTTATTTTAGAAAAAATATATCAGTTCACAACAGCGTAAAATAACGTGTTTATTTAGATAACTGTTGCAAAATATCTAGTTTATCCTAAGTACTGCTACGCTATCAAATAACAGTCGTATTTTAATAAAATTCAATAAAATATCTGCAATCGATCCGAAAATTATTAAGAATAATTCAGATTTTTTTAAACAAGCAAAATGACGTTAAGTCAATTAAACAAAAAAGCAGACTGTCTAGAAAAAAAATCAGTTTTGAAATTAGAACACTCACCATAGAATATGACAGCAGCGGCAGCAGTGAACATGATGACGCCAAGAACTGAGAAGCCAATGGACGTCCTCCAGCCCGGAGACTCGCCGAACAGCCTCGCGATGATCAGCACACCGGTGATGATGATGTAGCCTGGTTTATAACGTGTCTTTAAGTACCGTAGAAATTTTGAATTTAGGGCAGGCCCTAGATTAAACAGATACTAATGGCTGATGCAGTTGTTTTTAGAGATTGTACAAGAAGACTCTTAATAAATTGAGAAGGAGTTGCTGAAAATGGTCCTTAACTGAATTGGAAACAGTCGTAAGATACATGATGCCTATAAATAGGTCGTGAATAGAATCTCAATCAACCAAGTTTAAAGTGTAAGCATATTTTGAAGAGACAGAAATCGTTAACGAAAGCTCGACTGAAAACTGATTAAGCACTCGTAAATGCATCTTAAATTCTGTTAATAAATGTAACCAGAGATGGTCCAAAAGGGTCACAACATACAACATTGTAACAATAAAATATTTTATAACTATAGCTCTCTGCTATCTAACACTCAAGTTCGTTTACCAAATAATTTTTAATTGACCGGAAAAATAATTTGTAAGTATTACAGCACCTACCGAACCTTCTAACAAATTGATTAGGTGTTATGATTGATTTACTATTAATTACGAGAAACTTAATTTTAGCAGTTTCATAATAATTGAACAATTAAATAATCAGGATGAAATCTATAACATCAATCAGTGATTATGCGTGCGTACAAGCATTTATATTAAATTTAAATCTTTTATACTGGAAACAGTCTAAAAAATTTAACCGTTTTGTACAAGCAATTAGGACAGCCAATCTTTAGATTTCACTTGTAGATAGAGGTTTTTGTTTACGAAGGTACTTGATTTTCCAATCAATCAATAGTAACAGAAAACGTATGAAGGCTGGACCGATTTCAATAGAAACTACTTAATATCTGTAAACAGGAAAAATCGGTAATAATGTTGACAATAAATCGACTATCGACGTCGCATTCAGGAAGTTATCGTAAATCGGTTTACGGTTTACGATTACAAGTGTTTACAGGTTTCGCTTTCTCACACAAAGTTCAATGAAACCAATTTTCCACTCGACTATGAAGTGAAACCGATTTATAAGATAGGCAGGCAAACACGTAAAATATCAATGATGCTACGACGATATTTCATGATACATTCCCTTTAATATTCATGATCATGGATGATCGATTCAATGTTAGAGAAACCGTTTTTGTTCCAAGATTTGTTAATAGTTTTATTGCGCATATTCCTCGAGCAAATTCATTTCGCTTTAAATTTTTTGTAAGTCAACAAAGGCCAATATTTGTAAAGAATTTAGAAGTAAGAAACAATGATTTAGTGTGTCAATAGACTGAGCTCATTTGAGCATGAAATCACTATTCAGGTACGTACGTCTGAAGGATGCCAAAGGATGCGAATCGTATACCTAGCAATTACACAAAGAATTATAAACTAATTAACGAAAAGTTGATTGACACTGCACTTAATAGAACAACTTTGTTCAGTCATATTTTCAAGCAAAACAGGTATTGTTCCAATTAGGTATTATATATATTTTTGTAATATTTGTACAGCAATGAGAAACTTGCTTCAACGTAGTTGGGAAAGAGCTTCGCAGAGGACGATTTTAGTTATCTACTGATATTTTTTAAGTTTCCAAATGTTCCTTTTCTCTCGAGTTTTTTCTTCTAATTGAATTGTGCCACTTTGCTTTATTTATTAATTGCCAGTAAATGGCCAATTTGGATTTGCCATCTGACCGGCCATGAAATGTGCTGCCAGAATCGATTCGGTGACAATTGGTAAATTAAAAGATTAGAACAAATTCTAACGGAACGAATCGGGTCATGGCTTCACATCTATCCTTAGTTAGTGGAAGTTAGCTGAAATAAAGTAAATTTTCGTCGAGACAAATACCAGGCGATGGACTCGATATGAATCGAACCGATGTTAAAACGCACTCTACTATACTTCTACGAATGAATGTTTCTTTTCCATTATCTAAAAATGTCTAGGCTAATATAGTCATCAACTGGGCCCACATGTTGGAATACCTACTATAAAACTCTAGACTCTCTCACAAAGAGGAGGCCTATATCTTAGTAGAGGAAACTGTAAAGCCTAATGATGCTGTGGTATAAATGAATATGGGTATCACTTACTCGAGTAGGCAGAGTAGATGACGGCAATGTGCCTATGATCCGACTGCACCACTTGTGGGGAGTAGAGAGCGCCGACGATCAGACCGATGGCGATCACCGCGATTATCTGAAAATAAAAACAACATTGAAAACTGATATAAAGAATAACAGATAAATACAAATAGGTACGTAAGAAGTTTCTATGAGACAAATTTATTTTTAATAAATGGGATCTGTAATCGATATTAGATCAAATTCTACCCTGTCGTTACTGTTTCATGTTTCTTTTGTTGTAGATAATTGTTTGCTGAAAATGGATTTCCCAATTGCTTCAGCCACTTATCTTTGCGGCTCACAAATCGTTTTTGCTTAACGTTTTTGCAATTCTGGCATCCCAAATGACTTTCAATCATTTTTTAGCTATTCACCTAAATTTCTAACAAAGATCACGTACACGAATAAAACGTGAGATCGTTTAAAACAAGTGTTTTCAAGTATTTAAGTGAAAGTTCTTCCGTACGTCGGTCTAGTGGTCGCTTTGTCAACTGCCTGTTTTCTCCTTTTGGTTGTTCTTGAATACCGCAGGCAAGTGATTTTCCGATACCGCAAGTATCTTCGTAAATGATTATTGCACGGTTTTCACTTTCATGCATCGTTTACCGTGACGTATTACTTTATAATAAAAGTATTTATCGTCATAAATCATTTTCCAACTCTTTTGCACGTTTATGTAGCTTTTAGTAAAGCTTAGTATGCATTGAAACGGGTATTAACAGACAAAGCACTGTGCTGTATTGCGGTCTTCAACCTTATAAGTCGGTTACGTTCCAGACTTCAAGCGTGGCCTATGAAGCCCTACATATCCTTTTAAGGAAAAAGGATAAGTCAGTTAGTGCTCTTTGTCCTGCTAAAATAGTCAAGCTATATTATACAATCAGACTCTTTATCCAAATTCTTTGCATACGTTGGAATAGATTTACCAAAAATACACCTACTACTTCCAAATTTCTCAAGTAGTTACTACAAATGACAACATTTTAAATTTTATAGCAAAAGTACAAACTTTTATAGAATAACAACAAGGTGTACTGTATTTAATTACCCTCAAGTACAAGAGCACAAGGGATCCTTTGACTTCAAGGGCAGTGTGTCGTGGCACAAATTATCATGTCTTGCATCGCAACATGGTCAGTTCCCATACTAGCCATGATTGCGAGCAATTACTTCGAGCCATGCCTTGCGATCAACCAGTTGTATCGATTTCCAATTATACAATGTATTAAATGGTTTTGTTTAGATGGACTAGTTTTTAGTTGAGCAGTTTCTACTGGTTCGCATTTTTCTTCGCGCTCTCCGAGTGGTTGGAACTTTCACGTCTTGCTGTCTGCTTCTTCATCCTCTGTTGGATGTGATGGATTAATTATGTTATCTATTCGAAGAAATTCTTCTTCCTAGCGTTTTCTAACGGAGATTTTTTAGAGTGTTCTCTTAAAGCCAGAATTTACAAGTTTATTTTGTCCGTGGTTTATTCATTCATTGTTAGCACTTAATATTTATTTTGGTTGTAATTTGTTGTTATTTAAAGTTTGAGGTGTTAAGGTGGTTATCGACCGTACTGATTATAAAAAATAACAATACGCAATTATTTTCTTCATGTTGTATTATTACTAGAATTTACATACCAATCTCATGATCGCTGTTGCCGCGACTTGCCGTATCTTCCATAACTTAGATCTAGTATTAGTCAGTAATTCACCAATGCGCTGTACCTATCAGTACTCCTTAACTGCGGTAGCTGCCTAGCTGTCTCTATAATTGGGGACTCCTCATGAATCTCATTAGCAGTAGATCTAGCAGTGTATGTGTAGGTACTCACCAGCTCGATGGCTCGTAACCCCACATACCAGTACTTCTTGACCGCGGCTGCTTTCCAGCTGTCTCTATCATTGGGGACTCCTCGTCTCCTAGGCAATATAGCAGTATATATCAGTACTAACCAGCTCGACAGATCTCAACCTGACACACCAATAAAGCTTGACCGCGGTAACTCATCTTCTTGGCATTTTATCTAGGCGTTTGTGTCGGTACTTACCAGCTCTTCGCATTTTCACACCAATACAGCAGAGGCAGTTGGCATCTGCCTCTCCTGGTGTAGAATCCCCATCTCCTCGGCAGTATGTGTGACCACAGGAGCTGCCTGGCTGCATTGGAGACTTATAGTATATCAGCCTAGCAGTATGTGTCTGTACTGACCGGCTCAACTGCTCGTAACCCCACATACCAGTACTGCTTAACCGCAGCATCTGTCCGCCTGTCTCTGTCATTGGAGACTCCTTATCTCCTAGACAGCATGTCTAGCAGTATGTGTCTGTACTCACCAGCTCCGCGATTCGCAGCCTTTTGCACCAGTTGCTTGACCGCCTCTATGATTGTTACCTCCTCATCCCCTTGGCAGTATATGTTTGTACTCACCAGCTTGACAGCTTTTAGCCCCACACACCAGTACTGCTTGACCGCAGCAGCTGCCCGCCTGTCTCTGTCATTGGAGACTCCTCATCTCCTAGACAGCATATCTTGCAATATGTGGCTGTACTCACCAGCTCCACGATTCGCAGCCTTTTGCACCAGTTGCTTGACCGCCTCTATGATTGGAGCATCCTCATCACCTCAGCAGTATATATTTGTACTCACCAGCTCAACCGCTCGCAGTCCCACACACCAGTACTGCTTGACCGCAGCAGCCGCCCGGCTGTCTCTATCATTGGAGACTCCTCATCTCCTAGGCAATGTGTTAGTACCTACTCACCAGCTCGACCGTTCACAGCTTTTCTACTCTCTTCTTTTACTTATTTGACCACGGGAGGAGCTTGGCTGGATCTACTATTGGAAACTCCTCATCTTCCAGCGACAGGCAGTATATGTCTGAACTCACCAGCTCAACCGCTCGCAGTCCCACACACCAGTACTGCTTGACCGCGGCAGCCGCCCGGCTGTCCCTATCATTGGAGGCAGCCTCATCGCCCTTCTTGGCCTGCGCCTCGGCCTCTCGATCTCCAGCCGACATCGCCCACACTACTCGAGCGCCACCTCCGTACTCGGAAACCTGGTGGAAGCAGACTAATTAAAACGAGACAGTCTATGACGAATCAATAATCCGATGGATGCGGGACGCACAGGACCGGTCATTAGGGTAACGCTTGGGGGAGGCCTATGTCCAGCTGTGGACGTCTGAAGTGATGATGATGATGAATCTATGACGACTATTGATTGGGATGGACTTCCCGTGATGACAGTTGTAATTGATGACGATGCGGGATAATTTATTAGTTTATTGATTATTGATCACGTAATGCTTGTTTGTAATTTAATTTTCCTGTGGGAGATAAATTCAATTTAATGTTAAAATTGGCAAAACAGATACCCAAAGAAATATCAATCTAACTCCAAATTGATTTCGAAACTAAAAACGATTCTGTAGAACAATTTTCGTGCTAAAACCACATCATTATTACGCGCCTATGTCTTCTACCGAATCAGGCGTCGTCATCGGCGTCGGTCGAATTCAAAGTGGCTATAAAACAATGTAATAATATTCTAGTTTATAAGGAAGTCTTGCGCTACCATTAACATAGCACTTATGGTGTCCAGTTTTATGTGCCGCAAAGATAATAATGGTGACCATAACTAGACTATAATTACTGTTATTGTACAACGGTTTGCGTGAATCTGACTAACTTCCTAATTTATCTTATTTTTTTTAACGTATGTAATTAAATAGCCTCACATGGTTTTTGTATAAATATATCTTACGGAATGACCCGCTAAGGAACACCAAAATTAGTCAATGCGAAGCAAAGCCATCATACAAAGAAGACGCGTGCTCAAAGCAGGCAGTATTAGCATATATTCGGATCTAGATTAACAGCTAATCTTTCCAGATTGCCAAGCGATATTTTCCTCACCAAGTTAATGATGGCATAAACAAATACGTTACTGAAAACGAAGCGTGATCGAATCACTTAAAACCACCAGAACCATACATTCTCCTAATTAATTCAATTAATGCCAGCCAGCCTCATTAACGCGTGTCGTTAATATTGTAAAAGTAGTCGGTTACAGACGACAATGCATAAATCAGAAACAGGCTGAATGCCGTTCACTGAAACGGAACGTAACTCGCGCGTTATGCTTTCCAAACGAAATAGTTTTTTTTTTTTTACAAGCATTAGTGATGCCACTGTATAATAGAAAAACATTCAAGTAATTGCTTTGTGACCATTAGTGGATTGAATTCTTATTTGTTTTTCGAATGATTGAAATATCGGTATGTTCGGAGTTGTAAGGAAAATCGTAGGACAATAAAGTTAAAATAATATTGATTGTTGTTTCCTGAAATTTAATCAAGTCTGAGTAAACTGGTAGATATAGTTTAGGTAGACGTAAATACCTGCTTTGAAAACGATTCTTTGATTTTGTAAATAAGCTCAAAAAGTAGCGGAGAATTTTCCTGTTTCGCGCCAAAGCTCAATTTATGAAAAGAAAAATGAATTTTTTTGATTTAAGAGAAACAAACAATGAGATGAATTTAAATTACTTACGGCTTCTTAATAAAAATTCATCTAATTTTTTTTTCTAAGTTCATTCATTAATACGCAACCAAGTTACAAATAATCGCTTGCTTTCCTACAAAGTAAATCGATTATTTGCAAATGGCTTGCTTTTCTTTGAAAATATGTATAGTGCTAATATAAAACTCATTAAAATGCTAAACACACAGGTACCGTATGATAACATCAAAACATGCAATTATTATAATAGAAGAGCAACGCCACTTGCATGCAATCAAATTAAAATAAAATCTCACCAAAGTCAGGAATTTAAACTCCTAGCTGCGACAATGAACGCACTGTTTTATTTGTTTTTAATTCACTTGCACTTCGAAATTCAAAAAATTATAGACGCTTTCGGTGTCGCGGGGATGGTAACGAAGCTCAGTGCAGACACGAGTGCGTTCGGCTCTCGACGCGATGCGACTACCGCTTGCCCGACAATCGGCGCTCCTCTATGCTTCATTTGAAAATAATCCAATGGTCTCTGTTTGTCCTTCCGTTTTCCCTTATGTCGCCCTTTGTAAAGCGCTATGGGGGAACCATGAGAGGTCAAGGAAAATTGGCTGTTGAACCGTAGAACCGGCGTAGTAATGCGTAGCACATGAGTAAACAGCTTCCATTCATTTGTAAAGTTAGTGCCTAGAACATTATTAGAGCTTAACTAACCTGATTTGTATAAGGTGTGGATCTGTGAGCTTATTTTGGGACGGAATCCAAAGAAAAATATCTTTTAATTATCCTGAGAATAACCACCATTAACTATATATAAATAAAACTGAAGAAAATTTTCTAAAGAAGAGCGTTTTGATTCAAGTAGGCACTCGAGCTTAGATAATGTTTGTTTTATAAGAACCATTATTTAATCATGTTTTCAGCGAAGAACAATTTAATAAACAGTTCCTAATTAGTTACGTATTGTTACAACTACATTCTCTTTTTTACATAATCCTGCTAAGTAACCACTGCATTATAAATTAGAATTCAGTTGCTGAATTCCACACACGGCAATACTAGGTCATCATAAAAATACATTTGCCTTTGAGATCTGCAGATGGTCACAGAATAGTTCCCTTAAAGCGTTCTGATGGGTTTATTTCTGTCTGCATACGTTACCGTCGGCAATCAGGGTTCTAAGTCCCGCCGATGGTTGCGGAATACTTCTAAATTGTTAGATAATGGAACAGAACTATTTGGGCTGTCGGCTATTGGAGTAGGCTGGTTTATTTCATACTTTACTATTCACATTTCGTTATTGAATGTACCAAAAGGGAATTTGTGATGTGTTTTGGCCGAATATAAAACTGTTTTCTTGTTCTATTTTTGAATTATATTAGCTAAATTTTTCAAACGCAATGTAAGTAATTCAAATTTTAATTTATAGAAAAGTTTACTTATGTCATCGAACAATACTGGCATATTTAAAAAAATGTCTGTAATTAGCAAAAAAAGAAAATAACTTTTGAGAAAACGTTCGAATGCGTGACGGTAAGTAACTGCCACCAGTGAAAAACGCGCCATAATGTAATGATATTGATAAATGATTTATGAATGAAACACTCCGAGAGTACTTAATGTTTTAAGGCTTTTTAATAGTCAGGTAACTTTTAATTGAGGAATAAAAATGATGCTTCAACAGTTTTTGTATAGAAAATATGTTAAACAGCCATATTTATTCTTTTGATGAAATTATCAAACTATTACTTATAGAATAATATAGATTAATCGGCCCCTACTCTAACAAAAACTCTATAGTCTTCTGAGAGTAAATGAGAAGCGAGATTGCTGATCTTTGGTAGATAAAACAGTTGCTAGATGGTATGTAGATCTGAAAATCTAAGTTACTTTTTTGTTAATAACCCCGAAAACCTTTTCACCATAACTAAACAAATATTAAAACAAGCCGTAGATTCGGTCTGGCTTAAATATCTTAAAGTTTAATCTTAAAGCTTCGTAATTAATCTCAATATACTAACCTACATATTAACATTCTAATAGCAAATAAAACTATATCAATCACACTAGTCCAACATAAATGTGATTTAACATCACCGTGCGCGTTGAATCGACTCAAACGCATTTATTATGTAGCTATTCGCAAATTGAAAAGCCACTTTCTAGCGTTTTCCGGTCTAGAAGCCTGCGCGCATAACTGCACACATACATATATGCGACTCGCACGCACGATGCTCGACGATAACTATGCGAAATTATTGCTACGTCCATACTTATACTATAAATTCGATAGAAACTCTATCTGTCTGTTAGTTCTTGACGTCTTAACGGCTGAACGGATTCGGGTGAAACTTTGCACACGGGTAGACCTTGTCCTTGAATAGGAATTTCGATACTATTTATCCCGGGGTATGTTCCCTCTTTTTTTTAGGTAGGATATCATCCAATAATTTCTCCTGTTCTAGAGTGGAACGTCTAGGCGTGTCAGACTTTTACTGTCTAGAAAATACTACTTTGTTCCTTCTTTCCCTTGCGACCTAAAATACCGAGTTTTCCTTTTAGAAGCGAACCTATGGCCCCAGTAGGTTTCGACCCTGCTTTGCACGTAAAGTTTTGCTGATATTTCCGTGAGGCGCACGTGGAACCACCGTCGACGACTCGGGCTAGGTCCGGACGTCAAGCTACCCATTGCCCGTCGTCCGCAAGCCCACGTCTACGGTGAGATATATTCCCTTGGGATGATATTTTACTTTCATGTAGGTGAAACCGCTGACAGAAGTTAGTTTAATACAAAACAGACATGCCATTTGTGATCTTTATTTATAGGCCGGTATGATATTTACACGGTAGTTTAGCTATCGGTGTTAATATCAATTTTATTTGGTTCGTGAAATGGTTTATGGGTATATTTAGTTAATTTGTTTTAGTGGATTTTGAATTTGTGTTTTATCTTAGTTCTAATTTGCGTGTAAATATATTAGAACTGTTATTTTCGGATGAAACAGAAATATGAATTGGAATTTCTATTACAAATTCAAATACAACGGTAACGTGAACAATATTAACGTCTATACGTTACTATGGTTTTTTTTTAAATCGATACTTATAGATATTTATCTTCGGTGTAAAACTATATTCCAATTAAAATGATCGAAAATGACAATATAATCCAAACTTAAACATGCCGTGCCTGTGGTTATTCTTAAGCTCTAAGGACAAGTAAGATAAAAAGTTTTATTCGACTTCAGGTTTTTTTCAACCATGATGGCAAAAACAAAATAGGCAAACAATTACGTCGGTAAACGTGATTGTTTGCCTATTTTGTCTACAGTAGTAAACTTCCCGTATAGTATGATTAATTCATTCATAAAATCCTGTACATTTTCCTGTATTTCAGACGTCAACTAAGCCGAGTTTAATTGTTTATTATACATTTAATTGTAAGTGTCCTTTATTTCATCAGAAATTATGACTAATTACAATATATTATTTGTTTCAAGACTCCATTACGCATGAAATGTGCGTTTTATGAGGAAAACTGGTTTTATGGGACGTCCTTCCATTCAGTTAGTTGACTAATCAAAATAAGAACTCGGTTAAGGTTGCTGGAAGTTTTTGTATAACCTACTACTACTGTTACTATTTTGGTGTACAAAAAAGTTTTATTCCATTCTATTCTATTCTTCTGAACTTATAAGAAAAAGTCTTAAAAAACAAATGCATACATAAACAATTTGCTAGGAAAATTTTCTGAATTGCCGTCGTTGTAGGCGTGTACTATCTCACGCGCGCCCAAAGGAAATGTTAGTAAAACCTAAGGAGCCATGGGTTCACTTCTGAAAGGAACACCCGCAAGGGCGTCGCCAGCTTATGACAAAGGGGGGGGCAAGGGGGCAATAATATTGATGATAAAAAATATGAACGCCGAGAGCGAGACTTCTAAAGTGTAATGCTTCATGCATTACACTTTGGAAGTCTTTGCCTCAATGACGATTTTTTTTTTCATGCGGGGAATGGGGAATCATCAGGATGACTTCTCCTGCTCTTGGGCGGAGCGGGAGGGCTCAGTGTCAGGCACTTACTGACTAAACCCCACCTCGTTTTTCGTTGCCTTCGATCTGGGAGGACACGGGCTCACCTTTCGGAATTTCCGTGTTTATTTTAGGCTTCGGCTGAGGCGCGCGTAGAACAGAACGCACCTTTGACGACTGGGCTTTTATTCGGGTTATTACCGGACTGCCGGATGGCGACCTACCCAGTGCTCGCCATCCGCAAGCCCGCGCCTACGGTGGACGGAAACTCGGCGGCGGCGGCGTGAGGGCCGTACCTTCGCGCGCTCGCGGTCGGCAGTCTCCTTCGCTAGCATTACTGCTTCGCAGATGGAGGCGACCGGCCTCCAGCCCTCCTTGCTCCAGACCATGGCCTGTACCAGGGCCCAGCGTGAGAAGTCGCCACCGCCGATAGCCTCCACGAGGACACGGCGGTACTCCACCCAAGTGGGGCACACCTCTACCCTGTGCTCCACCGTGTTGTCCGGGCAGTCCAAACAGTGGTGACACACGGGCGTCCTTTCCTCGTTGATCCGATGCAGGAATCTCCTGAACTTACCGTGTCCAGTGAGGACCTGCGTCATACGGAACGAGAGGACGCCGTGACCTCTTTCCAACCACTCCTCAAAGAGGGGACTTACCGCCGCAATGACGGCGTGCCCAGCACTGGGTTGCGCCAGTCGCAGTTTGCCACCCTGAAATCGCCGGAACTATGTCCGCCATACCGCGACTTGTCGTGGCAGCGGAGTTTCGCCCCGGCGTTGCATCTCCACGCGCGAATCGTGCATGCGTGCAAGGACTGTTGCCTCCAGATCCCACGGTGGCAGGCCAGCAAGGATGCTCGCCGCTTCGCGGGAGATCGTGCGGTATCCCCGTGCCATCCGGAGGGTCATGACCCTCTGGCAAGCGACCAGTTTGGCCGCCGGTCGCTTACCCAGCGACGGCGCCTAAACCGGCGCTCCGTAAAGGGCAATGGACCGAACGATCCCCCCGTAGAGCCTCCGGCAGGGGGCGTCTGGAACCCCTAGCTTAGGCAGGAGCCACTTTAGAGCAGCCCTAGTCCAGTCCAGTTTGGGAGCCAGACGTTAAAAATGCTCCTGGAAAGTTCATCGGCTGTCGAGGACGAGTCCCAGGTACTTCATCGTCGACCCGACGCCGATGTGGACCCCGCTACCGATATTTGGGAACCCGGTGGTGGCGAGGTCCGAAGGCTACTACCGGGGCTAGCGTGTCGTCACGCTGACCCCGTCAGGATGATCGCCGCGCAGCATGTAGTCGTATCCGATGCTCCACAGGTCCTAGTACCGATCCCTGCGGAACACCGCGCGACACCTCTCGCCGTCTTCACTCTCCCTGGTGACCAGGGTAGATGATGAACCTATCCCATAGGTAGGCCTCGATCAGGCGACGTAGGTAGGCGGGCACCTCATGGTGCCGACGTGCCGCCTCGAAGCTACTCCAGGGACTATTAATATAAGATATATATAAGATAATTGAATCTAAATATGGTATTACTAAAGATCTCAACAGATAGCAGCATAAGTATAATTTCTGCATTTATTAATAGTTAAGAAAGTCAATTGCACTTTGGTCACTTTGCGGCTAGCTACATTTGATCTCTAGGGGGGGGCAGCTGCCCCCCCCTGCCCCCCCTTGGCGACGCCCTTGAACACCCGAGTTCCCTAAACGCAAGGCAAAGAAGGAACTTAGGAGTGGGTTTAGGATAGTAGAAGCCTGAAACGCCCTCCCGCTCCGTTTTACAGTCGGAGGAGTCTTGGATGATTTCGTACCTAAAAAAAAGCTCCAGTTTAAAAACCTCAAAAGCCTTTAACCGTGACTAATTGAATAAGCACAACTTAATAATCTAAATAAGTGTCAACTGTCAAATAAATAACAGGCTAACACTGATGTGAGTAATTAAACTTTTTGCAAGGATTAACCTTCATGTTGGCCATGGTTAGTGGCAAACAGTGCGCACGCGCAAGGCCACCATAGAGGTAACAATTACGTTTCACAGATCTTCTATCTGCCGACAACGGAAAACGCCCGCGGCGCTGTGACTAAGCGTGAAAAATGTCGTGTTATACCCCGATTGTTAACTTTACTGAATGATCTGTTTTTAACCGACTTTAAAAAAAGAGGTTCTTAAGATGTCTCGTTAATTTTTTGAGGTCTGTGTCTAAATACGAAAAAACAATACCAAAAACAGCTGCTTTCGAACTTGCAAGTTAGATAAGTATTTTGCAATTTTTCTGGTCGTAAAAATAAACTTTTTTACTTCTTTAGTTGTGATACCCCACTGCTATAATTTGAAGCACTCTGTTTTTTCCAGAATATCTAGTATTTTAGCTAGGAAAATCGTCGGTTGTGAATTTTAAAAAGAAAAAGCATATTTTGTAAAAGCGTACCTAACTAATGCTAAATGCGGCTTACGACTGGCGTTTCTCGTGTAAATTTATGATTGCATACAAACTCTCGAAGCTTTAACACAGTAGTTTCCGTAACGTCTCAATTTTACATGAAACAAGACCTCAAGCAAGTTTGCTTAATATCAATTGTTTTGAGGCAAAATCCCGTCATTTACTGCTGCTGCATATAAATGAAATATTAGACCATAAGTGTGGTTTTTATTGGTAAGGGCAAAGAGTGAGCAAGACGAACAATGAGTATTTGTCGCGTTCACGGCTTATATTGTGAGACGTCACCGCTATGGGCCACTGTTGAGAGACCATTACTTACCAACACGCAGCACAGCCGACATTTTGAATTTTTGACATAATAAGTAGTATAGATTGCACATTGCTTTACTTATGGACTGGTTTGCCAAGTTAAAGTTATCGATTAATTAAAACTGAAGAACGGTATACCTAAAGGGCATGGAAAATTCTGAGACAAAGACAAAGAAAAGAAAATTCTTGCATACATGTATGTATCCATCAGGTCAATAACATAATCCCTGCAAATACCAGCTACAAACCCCATATTTGTTTATATAAACAAAGAAATCTTAGAATTAATTCATATTATCTCGTAACTGCATGAAATAGAGCAGAGTCCCGCCAATAAGGCGCGTCACGCCGCCATGTTGACGCCAGTTTTGGCGCCAACGTGCCCGCCTCAGGGGTTGCGTTCCGAAGGCTGTTGTTACACTGACCTATTTGCTCAAATGACACGGTGCGTACTCCTTTACGACCAGACTGTATGCACAGGCCTAATGTCTGGAAATGGGTCTTGTAATTACCTAGTGATGTAAAAGTTTTGAGGTTAAGTAAATGTCTTTAAATGTTACTAGTGCTAAAATTGTTTTGTTTTCGTTCAATCACGGTTTTCTTTGCGTAGGGTAAGAGAAAATCAATTGAGTTATTAACGTAGGTTTCTATCTATATATTTATATATTAGACGTATTTATGTAGGCTCGTATTGTACACAGGATCCTACCCTCGAATGTGATATCTCTCTGTCACTCAAAGGTTTGTTGGGAGAGAACTCATTGTTGAGCTAAGCTCGCCTTTGTATTATGCATTGCCAAATCACTTTGTTTAATAGTAAGTTTTGTGTATAATAAAGAATTATCTACCTGGCAAAGTAAAAGATTAAACTCTAGCTAAATACCAATTGCAGGTTGTCGAGTATATAAAATTTGGCATGCATCTGTATGTCCCAGAATCGGTGCATTGAACTGAGTTTGCAAACTTCTTTTGTTTGGTCTCCTTGGTCTTAATATTTTCACGTTGACTAGAGATTTTATGGAACTCCGTATCCAACCAAAACTATCGGAAACCTATACGAAATAAAAAAATGTCCGTGACCGTAACCAAAATCGACAAAAAGTTTCGGATAAAAGTAAAGTCTAAATGACAGGTTACGATAGGCTTTTGTTTGTTTGCTCGGCCCAACAAATGATCATCTAACCTAGAAATAAGCCAAATCTTATTATTTGTTTGTAAAATGCGATCATTTATATCCCTGTTATTGACTACTTACCTATCATAAGTCCATAAACTACCTAAATGAAATTGAACTTTTTTCTTGTCAACACTACACTCTGGCTAAGTGCAATCATACAAAGTATATGTTATAAAAATGAACTAGGTAGGTTTTTCCAATAAAAGCATAACTATATGGAAATATAATTTACTATATTCATAAAGATTTTATCTTCTTGATATGCTTGCGAAGCTTAGATGGATAAGTACTTTTGAGTTGAAACCCTCGCATAAATTTTATTAATTTATTCTCTCTCTTAGTTCAACCCTCTTCGCAGTTTAGCTGGGGACGGGTCTCCTTCTAGCGTTTGCGCCAGAGAGCTGTTCTGGGTTGTCTGTGTACCTACTCAGACTCGCTTGCTGGATTTTTTTTTTTGAATCATTAGTCTGGTATATAAATCTGTTATGTTCTACTCAAGTGTTTTATAAGCTGTTATAATAGTTCATTTATTACTATGTAGTTCAATCTTTTGAATTATGTCAGACTTTTACTGACTAAAAACCACCTCTGTCTTTCAGTTGCCGTTGCGTTTCAGGGCCACGGTAACTCTCGCAGCCTTAGCGTTCCTATTACTAACATTAGGTATTATTATGATAAAAGATAAATTATACTCAGATTATGCCATATCATACATATGATTCACATAATATAATCTGGGTATACCGCGGAATGGAGAGGGCTTGGCAATGGCGAGTACATCACTCACCTTCGGTTTGCCGACGACATAGCAGTCATGGCTAGAGACCACGGAACTTCTCAGTACAATGCTCGGTGACCTCAGTAGAGCTTCCGAAAGAACGGGACTTAAAATAAACATAGACATAACCAAAGTCAAGGTAAACTTCCACTCCTATCGTTTACCTGGGACAAGACGGCCCAGTTAGGTAGGTCAAACTTCGAGGAAGAGGTTTTCGGTTTGTTCAGCGTTCGGGAAGCTACACGATATCTTCTTGTCCAGTATACCACATTGTTAATTTTATGTAAAACTTATTCTATGGTGTAAGTACCTTCAAAGTTTTCCGATTTCCTAGATGTACCTTAAACATAAACTCTGCAGTTTGCAAAACACTGACGTAGACGACATTTTTTGTAGGTGCTACGCTACTACGCAGTTATGCTATGTAGACCTTACACCGGGGTAGCAGGTGGACGCCACGTATAATATGGTAATTGATTATGATGATTGAATAGTTATTGTATAAAATGATAATTGATCATGATGATTGACAAGATTGATTAGTTATTGTTGTTTTTTTATATTTCAATTTATATCATTACTTGGTTGGTTGATGAATCATGGTGTGCCAAATAAATTTATTGTCTTTTTTATAAATTACAAAAAAAAAACTTCGATCTTTTCCGGCCCGAGATTTTCCGACTTATATATTTGCGTATTAGTGCAGCACGTATTCCTATGAAATCATTGTAAGCCGTTAGAACTTACAGTGATTTTGTAAACGTAACTTAACTTGACACAATATTTTCTACTACACCTATTTGGGTGTCGTTGACAATGCTTGCTGGTTTGTTTACGCTTTGCCTGCATTAAGTGTGTGAATGAAGATGTATACCGTTACAATTGCGAGTTCTTCTCTCACGTGAACTTAAATAAACAATGGTTAGATAACAGCTACTGAGCCACTCATAATATCTACTAAAACTAGCATCTGTAGTTTAACATAAGCACATAATTACCTGGTTAAGTAGGTAAATGCATAGATTTGTAAACTAAAAGAAATGGATAATTTTTTTTTTCTTGATCCTTATTCTCATATCGGGGGGAAGTACTAATAGAAGTAATAATAATTTATTTATCTCTTGCCACAAATTGCAGATTCATAAATAAATAAGTAGTCTACAAACAATATAAATTAATTTGTTTAAGACTGGTGCCTAAACTAAAATTAAAATAAACTTGTATGTTAGGTCACTAAAACTACACTAATCACTCACGCGGGTGAAGCTGCTGTTATAAGTTAGTATTATACCGTACATACAGATAGATGTGATTCGACTACATGTGCAAGAATATATTTTGTCGAATAGCTACCAAAAGGCAGTTGCAGACTTCGACAGTTTGAGATTGGTAACAAAGTCCAATACAAAATAATTATATTGCAATACTTATTAAAATAAATCATACTATTGCCCTTTGTTTACAGGATAATTTAAAAGGCAACTAGGTACTATGACTACTGGATGACATTGCAATTATCGTCTGTCTCTTTGTAAAGGGGGATTTTCAGAAATGACTGAAAATTTGAATTCCTACATATAAAGTTTATTTCTGAAATATTTTATTTTATTTTAGATAAACCATGCCATTTTCTATATCTGGAGGCATGGTAGTTCCCCCGCCAAGTCGAGCAATAAATCGGTACGCCTGGCCGTACCATCCTTTTCTGGAAACAGTTCAAACCATAGATATTGTCCAAGACTTTGTCTGAAACCTACAGTTTAAAAGAAACTTCTACAGTACAAGCACGTGAAAATGTAGATAATCAGTTTTATAAAAATATAGTTTCGACGTTATTCGTGCCAAACAATTTACCATTCCCAATAGCAAAATATCTTCAATAGACATAAGACGAATACCTACTCGTAACTCAAAAGTTTATGAGCCCCACAAAACATCAGATAACGAACTAGGTAACGACACCTACAGTTAGATGCGCACGCGCACCTCGTGTACTGTCATGAGTGTCATGACAGTACAGTTACTGACGAAACTGGGTTGACCGGCAATTGTCATTCACCTGCCCGCGGTATTTCTATAGACAGGGAATTTCTATTCAGTTTGTAGGTATAATTATTTTACGCTATGAGCCTGTGGTTGCATGGAGTGATGAATGAAATGGGTTTACTGAAAGCTAAAAACAATAGCCTAGTCTTGTTTTTCCTGTAAACTTTTCCTTTGTAACCGGCTTGAAGAAATGAGGAGATTCTCAAGTAAATAGTATTTTGCCAATATTTCTCCGCGCTTTTCTTTTGCTGCGTCCAACAGGGTAAAATTTTTCAGATTTAATTTTGGAATTCATTTTCTGGAAGTTTTCTGTTATTTATTTTTTTGGTGACAATTCTACATAAAAAGTATGGCATCATGGAATTCGATTCTGAATGATTTTTAAAATTCTTTTAGTGGAAATTCGGTAATGTGCATCGTAGAATTGGCAATTTCATGATGTAGTTGACCATTTCACATAATGATTGGCCACTTCATAAACTGGCCAATTCTAAAACAAACAAACACAGAAGTACACACATCAAAAGTGTCTAGGGATCAAGCATTTTTATGCGGATTTCTTGAGATTGAGATGTGGCTTTGTAATAAATTTATGATTTTATAAATTTATATGGATCCTTTTTGGTGCATTTCATAATTTGAATCAGGAACTGTGAATCAAATTCGAGTAAAAGATGAAAATCAGCTGTCAATATTTTCCCTATAAAAACATACAACGCATTGAAGACATTATTAGTGCTACTGTTTCCCTACTACTGATTAAAACCAACGTTATTATGGAGCGGCGACGTCATTTAAGCAGGGAAGAAATGCTCAGAGCCGTGGGAATGATAGAAGCTGGTTCCCGGCAACGTACTGTGGCTTTAGCTCTGAATACAAGTCAGAGTGTTATCAGTCGACTTTGGACACGTTACCGAAGCACTGGTACCGTGGCTGAGCGCCATGGAGGACGGTATCGCTGCACCACACGGAGACAAGACCGATACATTCAAATCTTAACTCGAAGAGCTCCAACAATAACCGCCATGATGTTAGCCGTGAGGCTTCATCACTCTTCAGGGAACTTAATTAGCGACCAAACAGTCAGAAACCGCTTGCATGAAGTGAACCTTCATTCCCGAAGACCGCTACGGGTACCACCTATAGCAATGCACAATCGTAGGATTCGATATCAATGGGCTCTTGAACACAGAAATTGGGCAGAAGAACAATGGCGTTTCGTGTGCTTTTCTGATGAGTCTCGTTTTGGTATGAGACCGGATACAAGACGTATCTGGAGAACCCCTGGACGCCAACAGCGATTAAAATCCTGCCAGGAAGTCCATCCTTATAGTGGTGGAACCATCATGGTATGGGCGGGTATTTGGATCGGCGGAAGAACTGAGTTGATTTGGATCAGAGGCAACCTCAACGCTCAAATTTATGCTGAGACGATTGTATCAGACGTCATCGTTCCTCTACAAGTGCAAATCGGTCCCTTATTTCAGTTAATGCATGATAATGCACGACCGCACACCGCAAGAGTTGTAAGACAGACTCTCGCCGCAGCTAACATCAATGTCCTGCCCTGGCCTGCTCAGTCGCCAGACTTGAACCCGATTGAGCATGCATGGGATATGCTACAGAGAAGAGCTCTGCCGAATATGGAGGGTATCCAGTCGCAAGAAGACCTTTTTTTGTTGTTGCAACGAACATGGGCGGCCATTCCACAGCGTGATTTGGATGAACTCATTTTGAGTCTGCCAAACCGATGTTCTTGTGTTGTTAGTGTTCGCGGTAGAAACACGGATTATTAATTGTTTAAGTTACCCAATAAAATTTTAAAGAAAACTGTTATTTCAGTCTTTTTTTCGAACTTTAATGTTAGTGGTTCAAATGTCAAAAATCCCTTTATTAGGAAAATGGCAAATTTCTTTATTAATGCAAAGGTGACTTGGTTTATCGTTACTGTGACAAACGAAAACACTTTATTTGATGAATCCTTAAAGAAAATTTTAATTAATATCAATCAGGAGAAAAGTTATTGCAAAAATATATGTTGATCCCTAGACACTTTTGATGTGTGTATCTAAAGGTTTGAATAGGAAATTAGTTTTTACCATACAAGTTATAAATTTTCTTAACGTAATGTGACAAGGTTTCAGTCATATTTCAAATAGTATTTGCTTCGTTCAGTGATAACCTATCAATACCCGCGAAACGAGACACAATGGTAAGACAATAACAGCGCGGTCCTATGAGACCGGTCGGGGATTCATGAATTAATCTGCAGTGGAACAAAGAACAGTTGGCAGTGAGTATAATATCACCTGATTAATCAAAGCCTGGCACATACTGTATGCAGGGATCGTTGCTACTAATAGCTTTAATAACTCACGCTTGTCTATGAGTAGCTGAATAGTGATGGGCTTACCACGACTTACCTATTTCGTAAATGTTCTTTTCATAGTTCTGCTATTTTTCATGAAGTATGATAGGAATAGATACTGCTTACTGTTGTCTGTGTGTTAACAAACAAACCTGTGGCTCGAGGTTTTTTATACATTCTAATAATAAAATCTGTTTTGTGACTTCATCCAGACTAGACAAGAAAATAGTCTCAGAAACTATTTGCAAAATACGTATCGAAACCAACAATTCCACCACGTTGTATTTCTTTAGATGACATAGAATAGCAATGTAAAAAAACACTCTTAAAATAAAATAATGGCATAATTGCAGATAAGTCGAAATTCAAAGAAATAGGTACAGTTCTTTTTAATTTTCATTAAAATATTGTTATCATAGTATTTTGTTGAAAACATATCAAAACAATAATATAAAAAATCTTTTTGATTAAAAAACAAATATTACAATTGTTTATCTCTAACCCTGAAAAAACCTTCTCCTGAAAAATGGTCCAAATATATTTACGTCATTGTTCTGATATATGAGCGATAATATCAGTGGATTTTAAAGTATTATTTCTGAAAAACTAACTGGAACGTAGTTAAGCATAGTATTCCTTTTAGTATGGCTCTTTCAACGTATTCTAAAAGAATCAATGAGGCAAAATAGGTTACCTACTGCAGTAAATGGGAACAGGGGTTGGCAGTTTATTACTTAGCACAGCATATAACATGATGTCTTTTGTTTTGTAACATGACCTATTCTGACGTTATGCTCATATTCTCCATGAAAATACGTATATTTACAGTGAGGTTACACTGTTTTTAGTTACTTGGAATTTAGCAGTTCATAATTAACTGGTAACAGCCAGGTTTTTAGTGAGGCCCTAGAATGTAACTTGAAACGAAACTGAATGAAACAATAATACATACTAAACACTATTATTTAGTGTTTTAGAAAATAGATACATTTTCTGGCGCATTAAATAATAATTATGATAGTATTTATTGCGAGTATTCTTTTTGAGCTTTCTTTATACCTTTTATTTTTTGACAACTTTACTTGGACTGCGATTTCTGTCAAACTATCTTAATTTAATACATTTAAAGTATCGTCTGTTTTTTATACCCTGAGACTAAATTGACACAGGTAATGTCAAACTTACCATAGGAATGACGCTAGTTCTTTTGTGTTGTAATGTCAGTTTAGTCTCAGGGTATAAAAAACTGACTATAGTATAGATTGCAGTTCTTCAAAATAAAATACAAGCAGTATTCTACAATCGTGCCGTACCAGCGCCATCACTACGTAGTACGAGCAATGTACTCAATTCGTGTGCACCTCAACAATGCACCATACACCGGGTGCGTTGACGCGGCTAACGCGTGACATGCCTTATATTTTTACTCTGTGCCAAAGAAATATTACTGGCTGTTTCATATCCATTGCTTTTCAAACAAGAGAAATTTAAAAGACGATCTTCGTAAATGAAGCAATGGAGTTCAAATAGTTTTGTTTGTCCTTTTCGTGTGTTCGTTTTGGGTCATGGTTTTAGTACGATTAAGCTTATGTTTGTACACGTTTCATACGGTACCTATGAGTATGTTAAGTACTTTTGGTGTGGAATAATAACTTGATGATATGTGTACTTAAAATTAGAGAATATTTTAAGTTAATAAGTACTAAAACTAGTTATAGGCATATATAGTTGCACGTTGAACGCCACAGTAAAAACCATATTTAGACCAGGGGGCCGCGGCGGACACCGTGTGTCCGCACGGTCTCGATCACTACAAAAGCTTCTAGACGGCCGACGGACACCGTTTTCACTATTTTTACTAAGGCAAGTGATCCGCGCGGCCCCGTAGTACAACCTATCCACTTGGCACAAAAAAAAATTAAAGGACTTTGAATTTATGAGGTTTTCTACAAGTGGTTCCCAAAAATGTTATTGGTACTTATAGTTAGGGCCTGTTTCACGATGTCCGAGTAAGCACTACTCACTGAATAAATTCAAAAATTTTACAGAATTTGTATGAAATTATCTGTCAAGTAATATACTCGAAACTTAATCATAGGTGGTGAAACAGGCCCTTAGTGTTTTAAATGGTTCAATTAAATGATTTTATATTTCGGTAGGCAATAATTTTTAACTGTTTTAAAGTACTAGAAAGTCGTTACGATTATAAATCGTTTTCCGTCAAGTACGTGTCAAATAAGAAATGGGTTCAGTAGGCAATAATATATACAAAAGTCACATTTTAATTAACAACATTTAGGTTTACCTTGTGTTTTGGCTTACTAATCCATTATAGGTTAATAATTATAAAAAAACTGCCGAGGGAGTGGGACCCGACAGTGTGACCCGCGCGGCGTCCACGCAAGGAAAGTCGGTCGGTCGCACTGCCAGGCCGCGACGGACACTGGTGTCTGCCATTTGACATCTCGGAAAATAATGATAACATCGCTGTTTCCGTAAAACGCCCATTATTTTTTAGTTATTTCCTAACAATATTTGCAAAAAAACACCTTGACAATTTTTGAAAGATTCGTGATTTATTAGTGCGGCCCCGGAGGAAAGTGTACTGTCGGACACATGGTGTCCGTTATGGCGTTTAACGTGTTAAAGTTGGTAAAATGTTTGTACCTATGTGTTGGCTAAATTCCAACACATAAGTAAATTTTCTTTAGTATTTTATTATTTTTACTTGAAATTAACTAAGTTTTATTTTTTTGTTATAAACTTGTGCTTGAATGCAATCCCACCTGATGGTACCTACCTAAGCCGTGATGCAATAATTATTGATGGTGAGGCGCACTAGTTTATTAAAAGCCTATTCACTCTAGCCTTGAAGACACCTAAATTATAATCGGACGGGATAGCCGCGATTTTTTCCAACTTTACTCTTGCGAAATATAATTTTGATATACTTATGAGTATCTATGTATTGCAATATTAAAAGTTTTTACTTACGGAATCCGTTAGAGGCGCAATTTTGGCGGCTTCTACGTCGAGTTCACACAAAAACTCCTTGGAGTCGGGCGCAATGGTTACCCAGTTCTCGAAAAACTGCTCCACTTTTACTTTTTATATCGATTACTATTATTTTCAAATAATAAGAACGATACAACTTTAATAATGTTGCTAAAATAATTTACTCTATCACAATGACAAGGGAAAAACGCGCGCTAATTTTGAATTTACTTTTTCAAAATTCGAATGCTAACTTTTTAATTTTATTTTTTTATTATGCAATGGAACTGATATTTCTGTGCCTAGTTGTCGTGAAGTTCGTGATACGAGAAATAGAAGACTAATCCAAGATTGTCTACAGCTGTGAGTCAGTGGTTTCCAACGACGGATCGCACTTAACCCTGCGACCCCGACAGCTAATTTGACCCTTGCATTGACCCCGGGCAGTTATCCCATGTAAGGTCTTATGCCTGTTCCTGTTGTTTCCTGACTAATCTAGACAGACTAGGACGTCGTAGATAGAAAATTCTAATGTAGTTACCTAACTGAAATTTAGTCGAATGATAAATAATAAGATTTCTTTCAGTTGTTTTAAAATTATCCGATCCAGGCTGTGATTGTGACAGTCGTAAACGGGTTGTCAAATGACAGAAATTTTGACAATAGTCTATAATTATATTATTATATTATAGCCAAATGTATTGTGTCAATTAGGCTCAGATAGTCGCGTCATGTAAAACTAATGGCATCTAATCTACGTTGCATTTTCTTAGACTGAACTGTCGCCAAAAAAGATGGAAAAAGGCTGTTCAGATTGATTTAACTCGATTCGAGCTGAACATAGATAATATAATTTATTTAAACAGTGGTCCACAAAATTGCCATACAAATCAAATACCAGTAACCAAAAAAAAAATATATTAAAACATTCTAAATAATGTGTTTCCGCAGAAATCTAATTATTTAGATTTCTGTGTGTGTTTCTAACTCTAAATTGAGTGTGTGAGTGTGGTGAGTTGTTATGTGACTGTATGTGTAATGTGTATACGTGCGGAACTGGGAGTTTACAGTATATAAACATTTGCAATATTTTGTAAACTCCCGCCTATATAAAATATATAGCCTATATCCTGTAAACTCCCGGTTCATCAATCAAAGGAATACGAAGTGTTTTTTTAATATGGGAGAGTATCAAAATGACTTCTCCCGCTCTGGGTGAAGTGGGAGGGCGTGTCAGACTTCTACTGAGTAAAACCCACTCCTGTTCCTTCTTTGCCCTAATTCCAGGGTCCCGGGTTCTCTTTCGTCAACCCAGGCAACCTACGATTAGCTGACATCTAAGTTATTACGTTAAGTACTGTTTTCTCAGTGTCATTCTATGACAAAAAGAAGCCAGCTTTCTGTCATCCTTTTACATGAATGGGTAACAGGAAAAATTGCATTAAAACTTTGAAAAACGTTTTACACTATGAGGTAAATATGGGATATTATGATTAGCGGGCTAATCCGTAGGAACCTTATACGTAAGGAAATAAGGATAAAACTTTGTGTGTGTGTCCTGTGTTACGTTGTGTACCACATTTTGTGACGTAGATATTATTATGTGTTTGTATAGCTGATAGTGAGAGCTATCCCTAATACGTAGCTAGTTGCTGACGTATTTGTTATTTCCCTGTTTACACAATAGATAGAAAAGTAAGTTAGGTGTACTTATAAAAAGTAGTTAGCTACTGCTAGCTACGTCTGCGTGAAATTAGAAAACTAACCCGAGGGAACATAATATCGGGATAAAAAGAATCAAGATTCATTAAAATTTGTTCGTCAGTTCGAGCGTGAAGAAGTAACTTACATAGACACAACCTTACAAGTGTTCGCCTTTATAATATTAGTGGGATTTATACTCAGATACCCGCGAAACGAGACACAATAGTAAAACAATAACAGCGCGGTCTCATAGGACCGGTTGGGGATTCAAACGTTAAAGCGAGATGTTATGCACTGATTTATCGATAAAGGTTTTACGGTTCATTACGCTACAAATTTATAAAATGGCTTATTACCAATATTATAATAATCAAGCCCACTGCTGGGACTCAGCCCTCATCTCTAGGTAAGAGAATTGGCCAGTAAGATAGGTAAGAGAATTGGCCAGTAAGAGTAAGAGAATTGGAGCATCTCTAGGAAAGAAAATTGGAATTCATTTAAATATTTTGTTAGAAGACTAATCTTCTTCTTCTTCTACCTGGCGTAAATCCCGGCCATTGCCAGGGTCCGCCTTCCTACTAAACTTTCTCCTTAGCACTTAGTACTTGAATGAAAAATATAGTTTTGTCCTTCTAAATTATTAAAATTCTTCCAAACGGATGTCAATGCATTCATCAGAGTAAGTAGTTACTTGTGATGAATATAATGGGTTTTTCTTAAAGATGACAGACTGAAACCGTCATGGACTTTGTACTGTGAGTCTGTGACGTGACTTAGGTACCTGTGACTGACATTTAATGTCACTGGAATTCCCTATAAAATGAACTGTTTCAAATAATTTGTGGAATAATGACCACTAATACCGAAATCATTCGGAATTGTCACTGGATTTTAGTTTAGTCTAAAGAAAATATATGGTACTAGCGATCCACCGGCTTCGCACGGGTGCAAATTTATCAGTGTTACTCTACTATATTATGCATGCATTATAGATACAAACCTTCCTTTTGAATCACTCTATCTATTAAAAAAAACTGCATCAAAATCCGTTGCGTAGTTTTAAAGATAAATGCATACAAAGGGATATAGGGACAGAGAAAGCGACTTTGTTTTATATAAATATGTAGTGATACTGTAGCTACCTAGTTTGGCAGAAAATTATACATAAGTTACTTAAAAGTAAATATAAAAATTAAAACGCACATTATTTCACATAAATTTATTTTAAAATAATAATTAGGTAGCCTAGTGCATCAAAAAATTAAAACTGACGTACAAAACAGGTTCTACTTAACTAACTTAAGAAGAAGGTGGGAAATATAAAATGTTTTGTGCGAGAGCGTAGTGTAGGTTCTTTTTTTACTATTGGTAGAGTCGCCTTTGAACTTCTTTCTGAAAATCTATGCCTTCGACCAATATCTCACCTGATGATAAGCTCCATCGTCGACTACATCATCATGTGGTCGACGATGGAAAACGCTTGCGTTGAAATACTCCTAATAACCTATTCATTCTTCATGAGAATAAAGGTTACTTCTTACCAATAACAGGGTATGTGTTCATCAATATTTTGTGATTATTTATTAATTTTTATATAACATACTATGATAAAAAATAGTTCCTCAATATTTTGTTACTATAATTACAGTATAAGACTTAAAAGTTTACGAATGTAAAAAAAAATATATTTTTTGTATTTTAATCGTATTTCGAAAAAGTTTAGCAAGTACAGATAAAATTCCAAGATCTTTACATAACATTAAAAAAATTGGGACTTCATCAGACAGTAGAGGGTCGTTCGTAAAACACTTAGCGGTACTTAAAGTTAAATAAAATTAAGTTTATTTAAGTGTAGCAATAGTTTACATCTCCTTGGTAAAGTGTATGACGGACAGGGCCGTGTCGAGCAGGTAGACCGCTCCGTTGATCACGCACAGGGCTCCCACTGCCAAACCCACCTGGAATATACAACGATATACACATAAATAAGAATAAAAATTAATTTATGAAAACCTTTTACAAGTTTTTTCTTACTAACTTTAGTGACTAGGGCCGCTATCCCACTGGCGTTTTACGAGCGTCGGCGTCACTCGAACGTCTGCACGGCGTCGACGCTGCGCAGACGCGACGTTGACGTCAACGCTCGTAAAACGCCAGTGGGATAGCAGCTTTAACATTACCTAAATGAGTATCGGTAGTTAAAACAAAATAAGATATATAGAGGTCCCTAAATAAACGGGCGCTTGTACTTCAGGAGAAAGTATAGAATAAAGGCGTGTATTATATGTCTGTCTTGCTAAGCATATACGCTTACTTCTTCCAAATAACTTACGAATGTGCCTATATGAGTTTAACGTTATGTCACATGGAATATCTTCAGATGAGACAGTTCAATCCAAAGTTTGTATCTTCAATCAAGAAAAACCGGCTGGTTGACCAATTGATACCTTCTATTTTATGTCCCAAGTAAAATAAAGTAAAATAAAAATAATAACAACTACCGCTAAACTTATTGGTATATCAATGACAACCTACAAAGTATTCTAGGCCGAAAATGACGTGTTTTCTCTAACATAATCCAGTTTGAATAATTTTTTGGCCGCCGTAGTCCATGATCAGCACCCTTTATATTGTATTGACATTGGAGTCCATACCTGTTTCTCAGCAAAGACGAACTGGTACTGGTGCTCGCCCTGGTAGCCTCCCCAGTAGTGCAGCGCCACCGCGCCCACCGCGATCCACATGAACACGCCCACGAAGTTCATCACACCATGATTCACCACACATCATACTATACTGATGTTTAGGTTCATACCTGTTTCTCGGCAAAGACGAACTGGTACTGGTGCTCGCCCTGGTAGCCTCCCCAGTAGTGCAGCGCCACCGCGCCCACCGCGATCCACATGAACACGCCCACGAAGTTCATCACACCATGATTCACCACACATCATACTATACTGATGTTTAGGTTCATACCTGTTTCTCGGCAAAGACGAACTGGTACTGGTGCTCGCCCTGGTAGCCTCCCCAGTAGTGCAGCGCCACCGCGCCCACCGCGATCCACATGAACACGCCCACGAAGTTCATCACTATCTCTGACAGAGCTCTGGAAACATTAATATGCTATGTTAGATACTACAAGGTGGACCGACGACCTGGCGAGGGTCGCGGGAATCCGATGGATGCGAGACGCACAGGACCGGTCGCTATGGTGATGCTTGGGGGAGGCCTATGTCCAGCAGTGGACGTCTTTCGGCTGAGATGATGTTAGATACTAGATATCCCCTCTCTGCACTCGGTTCTTTGGTTACTGATCCGCGGTATCTTATAACCTATACGTCGTGTATCTGGCTATGCCATACAGAAATATTTTCTCCGACCCGACAGAAGAACTAACAAAAAAACTTTTCAGTTTAATTGTATTATATTCAAAAGTTATAAGACATTGTCTTTGGAAATTATAGAGAAAGAACTTGATTAGCAAATGCCTGTCTACCACAATTATGACAATGTCGGCCTGTAATCAACTTCTATTGGATACTGGCCTTCATTCATTTTGCCATCAGTCTATAGTTCCTTTCTTCTCGCCTATATAATAAAAAGATTACTGGTAAAATACATGGTTCTAACCCTAATAACAGTAATTATAACGTTCCTTTTACAAAATACAGGCTTTGACACAACACCTATGAATAAAATTGGAGATTAATTATTATAGGAGATTTATTTGAAGTATCGAGGCTCTACCACGAGCTCTTGACGCGATCCATTTAACCAACTAAATCCAAAACTGTTAAAGGGATGCAGCTATGTAGGGTGTATGGCTCCATCCCTCTTTCTCGGTCGCACAACTGCCATATTAACTCGCCCAAGGATGGGTTTCTAAATTGAGTATTTTGAGTCGAGAACCAAACCGTACTTAAATGCAAAGTTGTGACAGGTTTCAGACTAAAGTATAAATTACTTAACTTTAAATGCTTAAATCAGAAATTAGGGGTAAGGGATCCGGTCCCTCATACGAGTTGTCCTACCTCTACTACTTGAAATCTCTCAGATATGTTTTCATAAGGTGGCATTTTCTTTTCATGCCCAGTATCGGGCCAAGACCGATCCACACATTGGTGTATTGGATCCAAGACTATAACTTGGAGCCAATATATCCAATGTGTGGCGCCGGCATAAGACAAAAATTCAACTTAACACTTGACTTACCTCTTATGCTCAGTAGTTCCAAACAAGAACGTGACGAGCTGTACGAGCGTGTATATGAGGTACCCCACGATGACTCCCGAGGCCACGATCTCGGCGTCCGGGTTCTTCTCCTCGTTGAGGTTCCACGTGCCGCCCACTCCCAGGAACTCGCCATTGTAGCCCGTTCGGTACAGGACCAGGATTATTATGTTGAGGACCTGTGGATGAATGAGGAGGTTGTTAATAGTGATATTAAACGGAATTAAGAAGGGAGCAGGAAAATTTACAGAATGTATCAGATCTCTTTATACTAATGAAGCTTTGGAATTGATGAAAGCAGAATAGAATACGCTTTATTGTACATTAAACTACTTAGTAACAATTAGAACGGTAAAAATCACATGTATCGCTGACAGCGATATCTACTTGAAAAACTCACAAAATTCAACAAAACAAGTCCATATACGTAACTAAGTCATAAATTCAACAAAACACTAATTCCTAAGTAACGACTTCCTAGTTTATCTCAAAGACAATGTTACTCATTAGCAGGTGGAAGGTTTACTTCCTGTTGTTCACTCCGTTATCTCCACTTCCGAGGAGTTAGCTTAATCAGTGCGTACCAGCGACGTAGCTGAGTGGTGACTCATTGTCATTGATAGTGGTGAGACGAGTTGTGATGGGGATGATGGTGATAAGTTTTATGACTGCTGGTACTAGTTTTTGACATGTAAAAATATTAAAGGCGCAATCAAAAGAACTAACCTTTTGATTGCACCTTTAATATTTTTTGCATAGATACATTTGCCCCTTCGAAATAATAGAAATCTTATTTTTTTTAATGGCTGTGAAATAAATTTATTTAACGATTACTACACACTACATACTATTTAAAAAATTAACACTTGAGTGCTAAGAGAGCGTCTTCCGCCTGGACATGAATTGCAGTGGTGTGTTTGGAAAGCACTAAATCGGTTGTGCTTGCGCACCCAGGTAGGCCGCTGCAAACACAACCTATAGCGAAATGGGGTTTTATACACTCGTCAGATATTCAATGTGAGTGCTCCTGCTCAAAACCATGAGCCTCATGTTAGAGTGTCCCAAGTGCCATATACCTAAAATTTGGAGGATGTCAATAGCAAGTAGCCCTACTTCCTGTTAGTACCTAAGCCCGTTATCATCAATTCTGATGATTCTAGTTAATCAGTGGGTGCTACCGACAACGACGTAGCTGTATAGTGACTCACTGATAGTAGTAAGAAGAATTGTGATGATGATGATGATGATGATAAGGTTCATAACGAAGTTTAATCCAGAAGGCCTAAAAAGGTCACATAGAGCAATTATTCGTCTAAAAGCAGATCATATCCCGAATTCCTTGCAAATCAGAAGCAATAATTCTTCTTAAATTCGTACAAAGGTTGCACAAATTAACCTAATCATACTCAATTCGTTTCAGATCAGATTCATATTCCGTGTAAATATTATCGCATGAAAAAATATGGTCCATATTATGATTCTAACACGATTCTACTAAAGCAGCCTTTTCAAACCCACAGGTTTATTTATATCTATTACTGTTTGTGATGTTTTAAAGAATTTCGTTTAGGATTTATTTTGATTGCGTGTTTGGTATATTTTGTACCAGGGTTTTTGCTTGAAATGTAAAATGTCCCTTTCACATGCATAGCACGTTTGTTACACACGCCACTGGACGATTTTGTTTTGTGTTGTAGAAAAACCTTAGATATCTTGGATCTCCAAAAACCTAAGATCATATATATTATGAGTCCGGTGCCTGGAGCGTTAAAATCAGAACCCAGAAGTTTTGTTACTGTGGATGGGTTTTAAAAAGAAAATATTACATGGGTAGCTAATAAGTAATGTGATCTTCATTTTGAAAAAAAAATTGAGGATTACAAATAGTTCAATTAATATCTCAGGACTACGTTATCAATATTGGATAGCCCATGCATACAATTCAAAGTGATTTTGGCATTTACAGAAGAGTCAAGAAAATCAAAATTTAAAAAATAAAAGTGCCGCAACTAATATTCAAAATTATAAATTATTTATGAATTGGTTCTTTTATTGACACTTTTGAAGTTAATAGTGTCTTGGGTAGGAATAGAACCCTAGACTGACCACTAGAGTCTAGTGACTAGACCAACAGGCCATTCGCTAGTTATAAAAGCGTTATTAAATTACAGTTTTCTAATAACAGAATTAAGTTTCTCTTTGTAAATTAAAGAGAACTATTTATAATCAGCTGTATATCCAATTCTCGAAAGCCGTCAAGTAATCGTTCAACAATTTCAGTAACAAAAACGTAACCCGACAACGTTTAGCTAACTTAATTATTGTTATTTCCGTGGAAAGTGAAAACTTGTGCAAATAATCAGCAACCGGAATAGTATCGCAAGTACTTAGTGTGTCATGAATCGATAAGATAGCCTATCGAAGAATTCATGATAATCGGACACACACTCATCATTTCTAGTTATTTGAAACATTCTACCTTTGTCTCTGATACTAGAGACGGATCTTGTAAAAAATCCTTTATTCTGTTAGTAGAGAAAAGGTTAGGCAGATTTATTTTAAAAAGTGAGGTATAGATGTATTCTGTATATATCATGTACAAATTAATAAATTATAAGTGTGACTCTGGGGTGCTAGCTAGGTTACACAGTAAACTGTATTAAGGTTCGCCGACCGAAGGTCCCCGTATTGGAAAATTTACCCAAAATATAATTTAACCAAATATTTATGGTCTTATTTATGTTTGTCTTTGTAGAGAAATAGAAAAAATCGAAATAAATTATGTTTAACTCCTTTTGAAATTATTAAAATAGGCCTACCTGTAGTCTAGTCATGTAGTACTTACTTAGTTTACAATGAACAGTAATATACTCGTACATAGAACAACCATTACATGCTTTAAGTTTCATGCATTTAATGGATGTTCTAGGTAAAAAGCGTGCAAAAATGTAAGACTGGTTCTGGAAGCAAGGTCAGAATCTCTCAATTATTATGTAGGTAGTTGTGACTTAATTGCTCTGTTGAACTTTCCGTAAAGCGTGTGCGGATATGGTCAGTTATTAATTATGGTGAAAGTGGCTTTAAGAATAACAAACACTCACGATCTAGAACATAGTATGTTTCATTGTTAAGGACTCAAACTGTAGAGCAGTGGTTTCCTTGTATCACTTGTATTCTGGAAGAGCTAAAATCATCATCATCATCTGCCTAGCCTTTTCCCAACTATATTGGGGTCGGCTTCCAGTCAAGCCGGATTTAGCTGAATACCAGTATTTTACGAAGAGCGACTGCCTACCAGACCTCCACAACCCATTAATTGGGGTAACACGGTACTTCATGGATGAGCTAAAATATTGTCCACGAAAAGACATATCAAGCTTTTCGTGCTCGTGTGCTACAAATTTAGAATTAATCATTTAAGTTTTTTTGAACATAGGATTTCTTTTTTTTATAATCCTTTTCCCAAGTAGCTCCAAGCCAAAAAAAAACGTTAGAAACTACTTCTACATTCGGCTGTCCAAAATCAAAACCTAGCAAGGGACATTTTTGATGAAACACGTTTTCTTCAACCAATATTCCCAAAATTTTTTGCTGCGTCTATAGCAAAAACAACTGTATTTCTATCTTAAATAGAATCGGAGATATGAACATGTATGAACCTAGCAAGTGCACTTCCTACTCGGTGTTTACAAAGTGAAAAAGCTAGTAAGTAACATTTCCAAACACAAAAACCTATTAAGTACGGTACATGCTAGGTTTTTGAATTTGTGAATGGACTTACTAGGGTTTTGAATTTGAAATTAGTCTTTTTTACTAAGTTTTTGAAGTTGGAATTGTCCCTTACTAGGTTTTTGATTTACAATATCACTGAAGTGTTGAACACGATTATCAAATAATGTCTATAATAAATAATAGTAAGTCGATGAGAACTAGGCGTGCAGGACGAAGAGGGGGGCCGCTTTACTCCCGCGCCGCCTTCGCCGCGCCCGTCTCAGTTCGCTCATTTGGGATTTATCGTCATAACGGCCACGCGCGTGCGTTTTCGTTCGGAATAATTTTAACTTTTTCATTATAGTCGACATAATTCCCCGTTCACAAAATACTTGCACACTTCTACCGTGTGCTCCACCGTGTCCTCCGGGCGGTCCACACAGTGGCGACACCCGGGCGTCCTCTCCTGCTTGATTCGATGCAGGAACCTCCTGAACTTACCGTGTGGTACCTCGTGTCCGGTGAGGACCTGCGTCATACGGAACGAGAGGACGCCGTGACCTCTTTCCAACCACTCCTCAGAGGAGTGGGCACGTCAGGCGTGCTGGGCACGTCAGGCGTGCTGGGCACGTCAGGCGTGCTGGGCACGCCTCAATGACGGCGTGCCCAGCACTGGGTTGCGACAGTCGCAGTCGCCATGCCACCCTGAGATCCCGCCGGAACTCTGTCCGCAATGCCGCGACTTGTCGTGGCAGCGGAGTTTCGCCCCGTCGTTGCATCTCCACGCGCAAATCGTGCATGCGTGCAAGGACTGTTGCCTCCAGATCCCACGGTGGCAGGCCAGCGAGGAGGCTCGCCGCTTCGCGGGAGATCGTGCGGTATCCCCGCACCATCCGGATGGCCATGACCCTCTGGCAAGCGTTCAGCTTGGCCGCCGGTCGCTTACCTAGCGACGGCGCCCAAACCGGCGCCCCGTAAAGGGCCATGGACCGAACGATCCCCGCGTAGAGCCTCCGGCAGGGGGCGTCTGGACCCCCTAGGTTGGGCAGGAGCCGCTTCAGAGCGGCCCCAGACCTGTCCAGTTTGGGGGCCAAACGTCGGAAATGCTCCTCGAAAGTCCACCGGCTGTCGAGGGCGAGTCCCAGGTACTTCATCGCCGACCCGACGCCGATAACGGTATGGGGGGTCCACCCCCCCTACCGTTATTTGGGAACCCGGTGGTGGCGCGTTCCGAGGGCCATGAAAGCACATGGCCTCGGACTTGTGCAATGCCACCTTGAATCGCAGTTGCTGGATCCTCTCCACGACTGTCGCAACCCCGCGTGTCGCTGTTTCGGCCGCCACCTGGTACAACTCTCCCCGCGCCAGGACCAGCGTGTCGTCTGCGTAGCAGACCACGCTGACCCCGTCGGGGAGGTCGCCGCGCAGCACGTAGTCGTATCCGATGTTCCACAGGGGCGGTCCTAGTACCGATCCCTGCGGAACACCGCACGACATCTCTCGCCGTCTCCACTCTCCCTGGTGATCGGGATAGATGATCAACCTATCCGACAGGTAGGCCTCGGATCACACGACGGAGGAACCATTTGTGGAGTTAGACTTCCTACCAAAAAAATTTCAAGTAGTTGGGCTTTCCTGGTCAAAAAAAGGATGTGATTGTGGCAAAGCTGGTACCCTTAATGCCAGAAACAAGGCGTGCGTTTTGGGTTCAAATACCCGTAAACAATGAATCAGTTGATCTCCAAACTGGAGGCGAAGTAGCTGAAGAAATTTGATTTTTTTAAGTTGATATTTTGTTAAGTTGATTATGTACCTTATGTTCCTCAATAATTTAATTAAACCATTTTATATTAAGTCAACTGTTTTTTTACTATAATTATGCTACTTACTTGGTTGAAATACGACATAAGGTATTAAAAATAATAAAAAATCCAATTCAAAAACCTAGTAAGTGTTTTTGCTAGGTTTTCAATGTTAGATCCAAAAACTAATGTATAGAGAAACCAATTAACAAACCTAGGTAGAGATCTAACTAGGTTTTTGCTATTGGTTTAGTATCATACATATCTTGAAGTATCCAAAGAAGTCATTAGTAAGGCACATAAAACTTGTCCAAATGCATTTTCATTTAATTTATCTATTTCGTAAAATAAAACAAATCATAATTATTGCCATGAAAACAAGATATGTTTAAAAAAGGAATTATATTCTAAATGGCAGCTGAAAATGTTTCATGTCTTCTCCTGTAAAATTAACTCAGATGTACTTGCTAGGTTTTGATTTTGGACAGCCGAATATAGAGCAGAGAATTTCTTTGAGGGAAACTAGTGTGGAACCCCCACATAGTATCAAAAGGTTAATGACATGGTACCAGTCCTCAATTCAAAGGCTATTTGCAATAAGTAATTAATTTCATAGCTATATAACACGATTATAATACACTATAGCTTTAGCCCGCAGCGTCGCCCGCGTACATAAAATATAGCCTATGTCACTCAGAAATACAGCAGCTTTCTATTGGTGTAAAAATTTGAGCAATCGGACCAGTAATTCCACAGATTACCTCATACAAACAAAAAAACAAACTTTACCTCTTTATTATATTAGTATAGATTTTGATTTATAGATTTATGTAGATCTACTTAGCGATCTATTTTAACATTGTGTATTATTTGAAACCTAGTTACCCGAAGCCATACTAACAAAAGTAACAATGTCGGAAACATTTCAACCGTACGAAGATTGATAAAAACGTATTCTTGAGATGTTTATTATCAGAACAATTTGTTGACATTGACTATCGGATGACGTCATCGGAATCAATGCCACTTCAACAAAAACAAATCTTGCTAAACGGAGCAAATATAACTGGACATATAAGAAAAACTTATCTTGCGGTTTACTCGATTTTCTTTTTTATTTTGAAATGTCTGTAAAAGTTTCAAACAGGTGCTTCATATAGGTACGGGATATGTTTACTAAAGTTCTGGGACTGAAAAATACGTCAGCTTAGCCTTTTTTTTCTTTATATTGAAAAAGTTATTTACAATAGAGCTAGCTTATTTAGTCACAAAACGAGTATGACAGAAGTTCTACTGTCCACCATAGTCATAAAAAGCAAATTCCTGATTCACTTACTAAATCATCAACGCCCAGCCCAAACCCATGGACATAAAACGCTGAAATTATGCACTAAGGTTTCTTTTAAGATGTTTACAAAGAATACGCAGGATCAATCATGAACCACAAAAGAAAACTGAAAGAACGCAGGTGTGAAGTAAGAGCGTAAAGAAGTAAAATTTTTACACTCTCTTTCTCTCTTCATTCTGGCCCAGAGCACGAGAAGCCCATTTGATGATTTCTCATCTCAAAAAACAAAAGTAAAGATAGGCATGCGTAAGATAACCCCAGCTAGACCACACACAAAGATTCTTATCAGGTCACATTCTCTCAGCTGTATTGGCTGTAGGTACGGAGGTAAACTAATGTTAATCCTATTTATATGCTATAAAGATTCTTGTTCATCTGATTATCTGACTCAGGTAGTTGAGTGAGGAACTACTACTACTGTTTATCTTCGAGTGCTACTAATCAATCAAGAATTTGGCGTAGCTATTCGAAAATACCTAGCATAAAATTAGTTCTTGTGTGACACAAATTACAACTACCAAGAATAAAGAAACTAAGTATAGCGCAGCACTTTTTATTAAGATTTGATTGGTGATTGAGTGCGCAGCACTATAGTTAGCTATACATAGATCAGAAAATGAATAAGCTGGATTTTAAGGAAATGTCTAATTTTACTAACAAAGTGCAACCTAAACTTTAGGTTACTACTAGGCAAGCGTGCTCCATCGTTGGAAACAACATCGCTTACCATCAGGTGAGATAGTGGGCAAACGCAACCTTATACATAATAAAAAAAACCTAAATAAATGAATAATGTTGAGTTCAACACCATCAAGCGATAACTTGCTTGAGCCCATAGCTTTCACCATAAATCAACTCAAACCAGAACAAACTTTGAAATAGATGCTAATATCACTGAATTTCTTAAACAAAATCCGCAATAAATTAAAATTTCTTAGCTTATTCACTCTAGTCTTGAAGACACCTAAATTATGAACTCATTCAATATAATTGCCAACATAAACTAGTATGATCATTAAATCATTGTCACTCATGGATCCTGTATCGTTAATTTGACGCTCAACATGAAACAAAACACAAGCGATGTTTCCGTGAGTTCCATCAGTATTCGTTTGACACACTTGACCCACACATCAAACATTAATGGATTGCGTTTGAATTATATCATCGTTACATTATTGACCTGTGATGTGATCAGATCGAAATCGCGCTTTAATTCTACCATCGTAATATCTACGACATTATTTTATGATATTGAATGAATAGGGTCTATCTGCTTGACACTGTTCGTGTATGTAAAATGTGTGGACTTAGAAATTTAAAAAACTCCTTTCTGATCTATATGCGTACAAGCATATTCGAAGCAATTTATACAAAGGGTGTAACAGATGACAAGGCTACGGGACTGTTCTAAAGATTTGTACAGGAACACAAAAGATAACTGAAGGAACGCAGTAAAATTCTGACACTCCCCTGTCCTCTCACCCATGGAAATTAAAAACTTTCTTGAAAGAAATTATAGTCAATTCCCAAAACTAAATTTTAATAGTTCCTTTCATTGTAACCACCCACTAATTCTTTTGATTCTGTATCAACTATGTGTTTTACTTTGAAGTTTTGAACCCCTTTTTTGATAAACATTTGGAAAATCTAAATTCCATTATGAATTCATAGTTTAAATATTTTTCTTAAAAATAATGGTTTTGTGATATATTTTGTAGAATTTTGCTTAATATGAGCACCTCGTATCATATTTTAATATTTGCATGCTAACTCATGGCGAAATGTGTCTTTGCGCCTATATATTATATGTTACCAGTGCCATCTCATGTATCGGATTGAATGCATTGCAATTTAATTTGGCTTTGACTCGTTTTCCAACGGCATCTTTTCCAAAGTCATATCAGTTGCAAAAATGACCGCCTCGGCATCTGTTTCTGCATCTGTCAGTCGATCTCATTTGTTATGCGAGCGCGAGGATAACACCAATTAGTTGATATTATTATGATTGTTAGTCACGGGTTAGAGGTTAATGGTTAAGGAGCATTGACTTGACTTCGGATGCTATAGAGCCGGGACGAGTGTAGAAAGTCGATGTTTTTGGGGGTGTTTGGTGGGAAATGCAGGATTTGGTTGTCGTTTTGGTCTAATTTAGATCTTGCATGTTCATTATTTCAATGTTGTTTTGCTATTTGCAGACTCCCTATTTATGGGTGTATGTCAGGCATCAAATTTCAATTCTTCATCGTGATTCTTACGATTTATCCCAAAAAATACTGGATTGTCTTCATTCATTGGATTCATTCATTAGTCCCAACATCGATATCAGTCGGCAAATGTGTAAGACATAACTAAAACTCCACACTTCCTCTACAAACGTGTCATCGATCCAGCTTTTCCTGCACACCGTCTAATTATTAACACTAAACATCCTGCATGTGTCTGTCCGTCTGTCCAACTCTCTAGTCTCTGGCAGCAGCTGACAATTACGACCAATAAGTAATAACAGCTTTAATTACTACAGACAGATCCGAGCATTCTCTCACTTCCTGTGCAAATCACGATCAGATGATTGTGTTGATTTTTATTAGTGTTAATAATTAATGCTTTTGATTAAACAATAAATTAGCGATTGATAATAGAGCTACAGTTGCTGTCTGCAGTTTTTTAGACTTACATTTATGAGTAAGGAACTTGACTACCACTTGTGGGAAACTTGCTAGTGTCTTAATTAATCTATCACATACCCGCGAAACGAGACACAATAGTAAAACAATAACAGCGCGGTCTCATAGGACCGGTTGGGGATTCAAACATTAAATGATAGCTGATTTGTGCTGTACCTATATCCACACTTTATGTGATTCTTTAGGTGCAATTAGTTTGTCCCACTTTTCATTCAGGTCTATGGCATCATTAATAGTCGTCAGAAATCCCGAAAGTCTAGAAATCAGCCTTGCCTAGGGTTATCACAGTAATTGAAATATGACGGTCATATAGGAAGTATACCTACTACTACTAGAGCTATAACTGCTCTATATAAAACTATTAAATTATTCGTATTTAACTATCAAGATTATTCGTTTACTCTGGAAGGTGATCCCAATATGGTTGCGATAAGGCTGAGCAGGTGTGAGAGTCTTTCAATAACTTCTGCTGAATTTAATATCAGCAATAGTCTATAAAGAAGTTCTTGAAGAGCTCTATCAGTAAGATTTCTTAAGCCAAATCAGCTCATTTCAGAACAATCATGAAATTTAAAGTCAACAATGAAACAACTAAAGTAGCTCAATACTCCGAAGTCACAGTGCGAATCGATCACGTACATAATGCGGCATATAATGGGCGCATTCAAGGTAAATTGCGTACGATCCGATTGTCTACACCGCGCACCGCCGGGTCGCAGGAGAGCCATTGTGTGCGTGCGCGCAGTTGATCGAGATGTCATGCATCTGTAATGCGGGCTGGGATATGCGTGTAATAGCATAACGATGCTTATCTATGTTTCATTTATATCTTCTAGCTTTCGAATGAATCTCAGTCTATCTTTTTGTTAAATCTTCATGTCTTAATATTGAATGAACATATGGGTAGCGGTGGACCATGTTCTAGATTAACGTTTGAATCCCCAACCGGTCCTATGAGACCGCGCTGTTATTGTTTTACTATTGTGTCTCGTTTCGCGGGTATCTGAGTAACTACCTAATTTGAAGTATGTTCCCGTATGGCTTTCGGCTGAAATGATAATGATGTCCTCTTGAGTTTTTTTTTCACATTCACACGGGTGAAACCGCAAGTGTTGTGTAATATTATAAATGCAAAAGTAACTCTGCCGATATATTTTAAAGTATTAAAGCCTACGTAGCTAAACAAATTTTGGTTAAGGATAAGTTGAGCCTTGAAGTCACACGTTGCTTTAGTTTAATCTCTTAGTTTCACGACAGAACTTGCTACTAATAAATAAACATATAAGCAATAATCACAAATCATTGAAACAGAAGCAATTTCATGAGTTGTAGCAAAAGCTAATAAAGGATTTAAAGTATCTATCACTTTCACTTCTTGAAGAAAGCTTGTGGTATGAACAATTTACAATTCACTTTCAAGCCAAACACTACAATCACACTCTAGAAATTACAGAGTATCAATCAAGTGCCATTTACGTGGCTGAAACGCAGTGTTAATGTATATTATTAAGGCTTCAGTTTTGTAACCTATCTTAGATCTTGACTTTCTACAACATTAGCTCGTACTGTAGTAATAAGATGTCAGGGATTTTGTCTTCATAAACTTTACTAATAGCTTTTGTAACATGTATTTTATGTATTGCTTCATCATATTCTATTTGTAATGAACCAATAAATTCAGTACCACCATAGTCATTTCTAAGATTCCCATATATAGCCATCGTGAGTCATCCCAATAACAATTCAGTCCCTAATCATCCAGGTTTTGTATTCAACCCATAGTTTATTAGTCACAGTATTACTCAGTAGTACGTATTGTACCTTCGTTCGTGGTGAGTAAGGCGTTATCTGATAAATTTGTTTGTTCTACTGTTTTGCAATGTGCTCTGCGGTTGAGGGCACAGGACCACAAGTCCACGAGATGAGTAGGAGGACTGCACGTGAATAATGACTTAACCTATGAGCTAAGCTACACGTGTTTTGAAAATAACGATGTTATAAGTAGTAATAACTGAAGTCGAAGTAATACCATTTGCTATTAGATTAAACTTACTATCCTTCAATCAAGTTAGTTGCTCTTGTCATTATAACAAAGCAAAAAACGGCACAGCATTTCAGAATTCAGGCAAAAGATATTCCTTTGACTAAAACTTTAGACTGTGTAAGAAGCGATAATCCTTAAATATCATAAAGTATTAACCAATATCATAAAAACAAACTAAATATGAAATTCAGTTACAATCACTGTTAAATTATAACTCAATGTTTTTATTGCGAATTGGCAGCGTGTTGATGAAGTTCTCATGGCTAATTAGGATGTTTCAAGGAAGGAATACATAGCTTTAATTAAAATGTGCGATTTGGCTGACGCTAATTTAACTAAACCATGAGGTAAATATAGCATAACCAAAGAGGAATCTACGTAATTAGAGCATTTCTGATCAATAGAGGAAGGATCCAAATGTTTGAGAGTTTGCAAAATCTCTAAGCCCTAAAAAAATTTAAGAAATCTACAAATTTTGTTATTTCAAACATTTCTGAGTCAAAAGAGACATACTTAGTAATTAAAAAAGAATGCGATACTAAAACGTTGTATCAAGTAGGTGCGGTTATCACGTTATCAGTTTGATAGGGAATGAGGCCGCTAGGGCCGATTAACCTTAACGTTGATGCACATACTTACGCCAAATAAACTACTCGGAAAGAATCCACAGGTGACTACGTTAGTAGAACTATGGTTAGTGACTCAGATCGCTAGTTGTACAGTACAACTTGTACTATTGTATTATGATACAGTTAGCAGTATCTACCTCTAGCTATACAACCTCTACTAAAGCTATTAGATATATATTGTTTATTTTATTTCATACTGTTTAATATAAAGCATCTTTATTAGTTCTTATCCTGTCAGCAATATTGACAGATTAATTTGCATTTATATCTTCTGATTTTGGTGTTTGTTCACAATTTTTGTTATTTATGTTATCTTCTTTGATTCACGTTTCTTTTTCATTAAAATAGTAATTTTTTCAGTTCTGAGTAGACATTTTAGTTATATTTTGCTATCAGCTACGATATCGGCATCTAATTTCATTCATTGGCTATCTCTACCTAGTGGTTTAGTTTTATCAGTAAACATGACATCATTTTTGAGCAAAATGAAATTAAAAATACTTGTTTTCTCAATATTTATAACTGTTCTAGTTTCAAGTCACATTGTTGAGTTACTCATATTCTTTGTTCTTGGTATTATTTTATTGTAATTGATTATAATAATTATAAAATTAATATAAATTAATTTGATGTGTCACGTTTTATCCGATGGGTATTTTATTGTTGTTAAAGAGGGCACAAAGGTCTATGCCACTATGAATAATTGTGCTATAATAAACCTAATTAGGTTTCCATATGATTTGTTGTAATTATGAATATTTCATCATTATTGGATGGTTTTGTTTTGCAATAATCGAAGTCCTGTCATCCAAACATGCCAGTTTTTACAATTATTAAATAAGCTACACATTTCCCTACATTACTGGTAGCGATTACCAACATTATTGTTTTATTTAGGCATATACTTTTTTCATGAATGACTCATGTAGGTAATGCAAACAAGAAGGTACATAATCACAATTTTCTTTTGCAAAATCTATATTCTAATTCACTTCCAGACGTTGATTTATCAAGTCATGCTTCTTAATTTTCGCTAGACATTTTCTTAGGACCATCGCACACTACCTAGTCTTTATTATCCAAATCGGTGCGTGGATTAATTAGTACTTGCCTAAGCGTATTGACAGCCTTATCGCCCTATGAACGAATTGTGTCAGCGGCACTAATAAGTTCTTTGAGTATAACAATGGTGTTCTTTACAAATGTACCAAATTTTCAGTCTCCAACAGTCGATAATTGTATAGTCTAGACCAAACTTGAGTCAGCAATCATCAACTGGTCTAAATAATGGTTTAATTGTTCTAAACGTATTGCTCATGCTCTAAGCTTATGTCCAAGCCGCACCTATTTCTATATACGATGACACCTTCCATAAATTCTATACATAGAAAACAGATTCTTTTACTTACAATTTTGAAAGTCTTGACGACAATCGTCGCGATCGTTTGCACGGACACCATTCTCACTGACACTTAGAAAACCACTAATTATAATAATTTCACACCTCTTTGTCTTTATGTCCGTTTTCGCCAAAACGTTGCTCGTCACTGTATGCCTCAACTTATCAGTTTGTATGGTTTTATCAGCACATTCGTGTTCTAATCTTATCTGTTCAAGCGAATTAGTAGGGCAGGTTGCACTGTACCTTTATTTGAACTGCTTTTCAAATTCTGTCCTTATTTTTATGTTCTTAGATACGATATTCGTGTTGTGTATTGTTTTTAGTTGTTGATCGAAGTCGTTATCATCAATTTTAGGCTTCTATTCTATTTTTTATGTGACTTAGTCAAACTTGACTCATTTTTCTTTCTAACATTGTTTTTATCGATTCACTAAAATCTCCAATAAAACTAAGGATCAGTTCTAATTGTATTGTTATATCTACGGCCAAGTGTGCGTCAAGAAACTTGTTAACAGCATGCAAAGGCTGAAGATAATGAAATGAAAGAAATAAAAGCAATTCATAAATTCTATAATATTGATTTTTTATAGAAGGTAACATTGATAGACGTCATTTTGTTTCACATTACCTACCTGTTGTAAAATGAACGCCATTTGTATTGTTCGAAGTTGATTAAATATGCAATCGATCATTAATTTGCTTGACAGTATTTTTTTTATAGGATAAAACAGTAATATACCTTAACGTTTGAATCCCCAACCGGTCCTATGAGACCGCGCTGTTATTGTTTTACTATTGTGTCTCGTTTCGCGGGTATCTGAGTAATTAATAGCTTAGTATTCAGGATTACTGAAATTGTACTTACTTTAGGGCTATTATTTCTGAATTGAGTATTTTGAGTTAGTACCCTAACGTCACGTCACGTCGTCGTTCACGTCTCAAATCCTACTACTTTAAAGCCAAATTTTGACAGATTTTCTAAAGTAGACTTGAGAAATACTCAACTTCAAATGCGTAAATCAGAAATCAGAGGTTAGACATATAACAATTTAAAAGCTTAGTCACATTGAGAAGTTCTAGTTCTACCGTCTGTTTTTTATACCCTGAGACTAAAATGGCATTACAATACAAAATAACTGACATCATTCCTATAGTAAGTTTGACATTAAATGTGTCAATTTAATCTAGGGTATAAAAAACAGATGATAGTTCTATAAAATATAGAACTACCTTCACTATCAAGTCTTTGGTCGTGCATAACGCAAACACTAATTGCAATAATTAATTAATTGCGTCAACAGCAGCTTAATCAACAACCCAGCGTGTCACATCGAAGGTTAGAAATCTATTAAACAGTGTCCTAAATAACTAACTCTCGTTTTCTAACAAAAACTCGACAAATTCTGAGACAAAGGCAAAGGGTTATTGCACAAGGAGAGGAAAATGTTTGGAACTGTGGAAATGTTACGTAAATGGCTTCCGGACGCCTTAAATGGTGACACATTGTCTTTACCAATAAGTCTTGCAGGTGTTTAGATAAAGCTAGAGCTGTAGAATTGTTTAAAAGAGTAGAGCAGGAGCTACATTAGACCGACACCTGAGTTGCACGTAGAACTACGTACGCACGTACTACTGTTGTATATTTACACTTATTCTTGTAGACCTTCTTTCAAAATAAAAAACAAAAAGTTAATATTTTTGCTATTCACTCTTTACTCTCTTCTTGTCATTATTCTTCTTGTATTTTTACAGCTGTTCGGTTCTAATTAAAATAATTTTATACTTTCGTCATTTTTCCTTTTGATAAGTTTAATAAACCTTCCAACAACTACTACTGTGGTACTGGCACTGGTCTGATGCAGCCTTCCAAGCCTGGTTGCCATATAACATGACCGACGCGCCTAAATCGGCGTAGGTACGTGGCACACGTGGGCCCATTGCAGTTTTAGCTTTTGGTACCGCAGCACTAAATAATAGCTGAAGGAACACAGGTGGATTTAGTCTGTTAGGGTGGAGCTACACCCGTCAGCACTAAATTGCACATTAATAATAATACCTATTAATAATTTTATTTTAAAAGACAATAATATAATCCAAGTTGTTAGTACTTACAGTAGATTTAGTGTTTGTAATAGACAAATATGGACACAAAAATAAAAATAACTTTTATATGTATTTATCTTCTTATATTCTTTATGTTTTATAACTCTTCTATCTATATTTTATATCTATAATCTATCTTATAATATTATCTCTTTATTACATCCATATTTCTATCTAGCCGTTGAATTTAAGTAGGTACATTGGAGATCTCGCTAAGCACAACAATTTATCAATGGTTAGAAAACTATATTAGAAAGTGTTGTTAAAATTCTGTTAAAAATACTTTGCTAATAAAGAAACTATATTTTCTACCGATGGAGCGCGAAAATTAACACTTCTAATTAACTTCACGTGAGGAAACGAACTCGTTATAGCTAATGTTAGTTATCACTAATAGCAATGTCTACTTTGATGTGGTACTTCACTTGTACATAACTCTAAAACTAGCTGCTTATAATTTTATGCTACTTTTTAACCAACTTCAAAAAGGAAGAGGTTCTATGTTCGGTTTTATAATATTTTTTTTTAAGTATGTTCACCGATTTCTCGGTCAATTTATCCTTTACCTAGCCTTTTCCCTACTATATTGGGGTCGGCTTCCAGTCAAGCCGGATTTAGCTGAATACCAGTATTTTACAAGGAGCGGCTACCACATTGGTTGTGGACGTCTTTCAGGCAGCCGCTCCTCTTCATATCTTCTTTTTTTGCGGTCCACAATTGACCGCAAAAACAGAAGATAGCAATTTATATTATTGTGAGCATCATAGCTGCTTTACTGTAATCATAAAGTTCTCTTTTCTGCAAGTTAAATGACTAAGGGCCTGTTTCACAATGTCCGAGTAGGCACTACTCACTGAATAAATTCAAAAATGTGACAGAATTTGTATGAAAATATCTGTCAAGTAAGATACTCGAAACTTAATCATAGGTGGTGAAATAGGCCCTTAAAAATATATTCCTAAATACATTACATCACTTGAAATTCATGGAAATTTTCAGATTCAGTGTCTTCATAACCATTTAAAATAACTATGAACCAATTGGATTTAATAAGTAGCTTACTCGGTGTAGACTGCAGTTTAAAAATATTTCTTTTCTCGAAAACAAGAACGTAGATATTGCTCAATAAACCACATAACCACAACAAAGGTTTATGAATGAAATAATATTTTATTTAAGTAGTATTTTTAATACCTCATGCGCTATAAAAACAAGCAATGATTCTACTTATGACTAGAACTGCCCACACAAATGGATCAGGGTTTCGTAACCAAAATAACTTGTTAGATCATTATTCTAAGCGCCTTTCTTGGAAATAAAGACATGTGTACAGTATTGTTTTTCTTTTATTTAGATGTAAAATGTACCTAGTAATGTATAACAGGAAAAATCTGTTGAAAAATTCTCGGTATGACCTACCTTTACTATTCAGGTGACATTGAAAACTTAGTTATGACTTAACTTGCATCATCTCCATTTAAATGTATAGGCATCATCACTATTGTTTTCCAAATGCGCCTCAAAGAGATGTGAGGTGACAGTTATACATAGAACCATTCTGAACCTTCCTCATTCTCATTCCAGGAGCTCGGTCTCGACATCACCGACGACCAGATCGCGGAGCTAGAGGCAGCTATCCACGATATCGACTTCGAAGCCGCAGCAGCTCACGAGAAGAAAGTCCGTCATGACGTCATGGCGCATGTCCACACCCTCGCCGAGAGGTGCCCCAAGGCCGCCCCCATCATCCACCTGGGAGCCACGTCTTGTTACGTGGGGGATAACACGGATCTGATCGTGCTGAGACATGGGTTGGATCTGCTGCTACCAAGACTGGGAGCTATTATCAGTCAGCTGTCCAAGTTTGCTGATGAATACAAGTAAGTTGATGATGTTGCAAGGTTTTAGAGTGCTATCCGGATCGAGTGCGGTTCCACACGTATCTCAAAGCAAAACTGTAGGGTCCCAACTGGGTCAAATCTTAATAGGGCAAAGGGTAGACTTCTGAAAAGGAAACCCCTCCTAGAAAACAAAGGGTAACTGAGGGAACTTAGCTGTAGTTTTAGTCAGTAAAAGTCTTTCATGCCTTAGCTGGGTCCTAGAACGGGAAAAGTCGATAGATAATTAAACCTAAAATGCATATTATATTGTAAGACACTAATAGGTATCAGTAGAAATGTGTATTTTTTGTAATATCTCTTGTCTTACAATTGACAACGAATTCTAAATTAAAGTTAAAGTGTTTAATGCGTTTTAAAAGAGCGTAGCTGTAGTTAAAAGATTTATAGGCTTATTGTCACGTCGGCCAAACATTCGGTAGCTGAACAATCCAATGACGAATCGGTCTTAGGAGAATGGTTACGGAATCCCGTAAATATGTAGGTTTATTGCATCAGAGTATGTCATTACTGGTTGAGTGTTTTGGAGACTAAAATAAATTTTTGATGCACTAAATCATTCATTTGAAATATTATTTGTTATTGCACGCAAATTCCTTATGCACGTAGCCTCAAATCACAAAACTTAACGTCAGTAAGAAAATGCCATAGTTCATGAATCCCCGACCGGTCTCATGCGACTACGCTGTTATTGTCTTACTATTGTGTCTCGTTTCGCGGGTACGTGATAGGTTAAAACTTTTCCTTTACTTCATATCTAAACATTCTTTCTAAGATTAATAAATACCAGAAGAAACGCTAGAATAACCAAACAAATGCCATAGATTATTACTTCAATCATACGTCGAACCCATTACGACAAATAGGTTTAGCATACAATAACTTGGAACAATACGCAATAATAGTTAACTGATTATACAGCGTACGCACTACTACAATGCTCGTATGATATCTACGATAGATCTCTATGTTTGGACACTTTATTAATTAAGAACAACTTCCTGATAAATTGCGTATTATTAAATTGATAGAAGAGACTACGTAGGCAATTATTATGTCATTGCAATAGATAGTTAAAGGGCCAAATACCAATATGTCCATGTTTGTATAAGAAATGTTAATAAAGAATAAATTATCTTTTTCCAGGTCACTTCCAATGCTTGGTTTCACCCATCTACAACCAGCGCAACTGACCACTGTCGGCAAGAGAGCCTCACTCTGGCTGAGCGACTTGCTTATGGATGAGCGTGCCCTCTCCCGCGCTCGGGACGACCTCCGCTTCCGAGGAGTCAAGGGAACCACAGGTACCCAAGCCTCCTTCCTCCAACTCTTCAAAGGAGACAACGATAAAGTCCGTGCTCTCGACCAGAGAGTCGCTGAATTAGCTGGCTTTAACAAGCGGTACATCGTCACCGGTCAAACCTACTCAAGGAAAGTGGACTTGGAAGTAATTTCTGCTCTATCTGGACTTGGAGCCACCGTACACAAGATGTGCTCAGACATCCGTCTTTTAGCCTCTCGTAAGGAGCTAGAGGAGCCATTCGAAGCTTCCCAGATCGGTTCCAGCGCTATGCCGTACAAGAGGAACCCGATGAGGTCGGAACGCTGCTGCGCTCTCGCCCGTCACCTCATCACGCTCCACGCCAACGCTGCCAACACCCACGCAGTTCAATGGCTCGAGCGTACTCTGGATGACTCGGCAAACCGCCGTATCACCCTCGCTGAAGGCTTCCTAACAGCTGATGCTACTTTATTGACTCTGCTGAATATTTGCCAGGGACTGGTTGTGTACCCAAAGGTCATCGCCCGTCATATCGCTCAGGAGCTGCCGTTCATGGCCACCGAGAACATTATCATGGCTATGGTCCAGGCTGGTGGTGACCGCCAAGTGTGTCACGAGAAAATAAGGGTACTCTCCCACGAGGCGGGTGCTCAAGTGAAACAGCACGGCAAAGATAATGATTTGATCGAACGTGTCAAGAAAGACAGCTACTTCGCGCCTATTATATCGCAACTGGACAAGATCTTGGATGCTTCCACATTCATTGGGAGAGCTCCAGAACAAGTGACAGAGTTTATTGAGGAGGAAGTCAATCCTATTATTGCTAAGTACAAACACGCTTTGGCTGAAGTAGGAAAGCCAGTGTCTTTGCTGATTTAAATAACACTTTTTTTATTTTTAAGATTTTGACATGTATTAAAATACTATGAAATAAAATTAAATGGTTCATTGAATAAAATCGTATATTTACAAATTACAGCGTATTATTTCTATATTAATTTATAAAAATACAAAAATATGACTTCACTATTTTACAATAACATGAACTAGATAATGGTAACTCTAATTCCAATAATGAAAATTCACAAGGCTTAGCATAGGCAAGCTTCAAGCTGAAAAAGAGATTAATGTAATAAATAACTATGAAATAACATTAACAAAACCAAACAAATAAATAAGCAACTTAACAAAAGAGAGACAAATCGTTCAACTGTGTCGAGGATGATAGAGAGTTAGAGAAAATTCGTGATCACAATTTATCACAATTTTGATGGCACGACGAGATTGGCAACTATGTTAAGGTACTTAAAGAACGTTGGTGAGGAGCGTGTCGCCCTGGCACGCGGGGCCCTGGCTGGGCCAGTTGCACGCGCCTATGCTGGGGTCGAAGCTCAGCTGGATGGGGCAGTTGAACACGTGCAGCGTGAACCTCTGCTTGGTACAGTCCCATCTGCACGCGTAGAACTTGTTACATTGTTTCGGGTGACGGAACAGGCCGGCTCTCTGGCAGTCGACGGACCCTTGCAACGTTTCGTCTCTGCTTCTCCACCCGCCAGGACCGTATCGATCAAATGCCTGAGAGTCAATCGCAGATCCGGAGTCAGATCCATCCTTAATAGTAACAGTAGGAGTTACTTCTTGATTCAACAGCACAGTCTTGTACGTAGGAGCGACGGTGACGGCCTTCACTCGCGGTCGGACCCTGACGTACTTCTCTGTGGTAGATGCCACGATAGGTGTACTAGATACATAACTTTCGGAGTATACTTCTTTGGGTCTCGGTGTAACATCCACGCTATAGCCGCTTTGCTCCTGGAAGTCTTGATAGAAGGAATCGTCGGGAACAATGATAGGGTTGAATGTGGATGATACAATTGGAGTAGCAGTAGCAACTGAACCAGCAGTTGGAGCATCTACTTTAGTATACCTTTGACCGTATCCGCGGTCACTGATGTCTCCGCGACCAGAGTCGTCATAATCATTGTAATCACCGACATCTTGAGGAGCTTGAGTAGGTCTCTTTCCTTTGAGAACTAGAACTGGTGACTGACAGCTGCAAACAGCTCCTAGTTTGCGTACTAAGAATGGATTGAAGTCGTTGATTTTTGTTACAACGGCTACTTTAGGCTTAGTTCTTCGTACAGATGCAGGCGATGGCGAGACTTCAAACAAGCCTTGCTCAACAGGCGCGTAGGTAGAACTTACTACCTTCGGTGAATACGCGTACGATTCTGGGCTGGATACAACAATAGGTGCTGAAGTCGTGTATGACACGGGGGAGACTAGTCCAGCGTCAGGACCAACGGTACCGAAACCAAGTTGTTGAGATTTAGCCTGTTGAATGACTATATTTTGTTTCCTTTGTACTGGTGCTAAAGTGGAAACTGAGACGTCTTGGTAGTTGTATTGGCCATCAGCGCCTGATGCTTGTTTATTGTAACCGTAACTTTCAACATTGACTCCTGATTCGTCATCGGAAGGTGGCAAATACTCTGGAGCTTGGTATTCTGTTGTTGTGCTGTATTTGTAAGCGGGTCTGGCGGTTGATTTTACTCTTTGCCTGTATGTGGAGGATACAATGGGTGCAGACGTGGTATACGTTACTGGTGATACTAACCCAGCGTCAGGTCCTACTGTTCCGAACCCAAGTAAATGAGACTTAGCAGTTTCAACCACAATGTTATGTTTCCTTTCAACAGGAGCGGTGTCGTGGGTAACCGTGAATTCTTGATAAGGATTGTATTGAATCTTAGATGCAGCGTTTTCATCATTGAAACCAAAGCTTTCGAAATTAACCAATTTAGAACCATCTTCTACAGGAGGCAAGTATTCTGAAGCCTTGTAGGATGTCGTAGACTCTGCTCTGTAAGCTGGTGTGGTTGACTTAAAGATGGGCTTATATTTGGGTTCCGCTGGTGGCAGATATTCCCGAGTTGTAGAAACAGTAGAGTAAGTTCTAGGTCTGTATGTAGACGAAACAACAGGAGCGCTTGTGGACACTACAGGTGGTAAATATTCTTCACCCTTTGAGACAACTTGGATCTCAGGAGATTGGTATTCAACCTGCTGATACTGTGGCGAGGCCGTTGAACTGGGGAACGAAAAGTGGATGGATTCCACTTTTTGTGGTTGTTCTACATGAGATGTGCTGAAGGAATGCTGGTGAACTGTCGGCTCTGATTTATGAACGGTCTCATACTGTTGCGAGTAATCATAGTTATCTTGAGCTTGGTTGAAAACGGCGCCTTTTTGAACCACTGGAGCTGAGGCAGTGGAAACAGAGTATGACTGGTAATCTGACTGAGGTGCGACATACTCCTGAGCTTGATGTATAACCGAGCTATGGTGGACAACCGGTGCGGAGGTCGAACTGACGGAATAAGATTTGTAATCCGTCTTAGAGCTATCATAATCTTGAGCTTGATAACCCCCGGAGCTCTGCTGGACGACCGGTGTAGATGCAGTCGATCCAACCGAATATGATTGGTATTGCACTTTAGGAGCAACATATTCTTGAGCTTGATGAATGACAGAGCTTTGATGAACCACAGGGGTTGAAGCAGTCGACACCACGGAGTATGATTTGTAGTCGTTCTTTGGTGGAACGTACTCGGGAGCCTGGTATGTTTGTATTTTAGGAGAATCGACATCAACGTAATGATCCTCGTACACAAGAGTAGAAGGTGAAGTTGAAACATATACTACATCCTTGCCAGTATTATAGTTTTTGTTGACGCTGGATGTATGATAAACTTGATGAGATACTGCACTTGCATCAGAATAGCCCTTAAGCTCTACACTCCTTTGAATTTCAGGCTGACTGTAAGAATAGCCTTCTTGACTAACATGCACCTGTTGTTGTTCGTATTGCACTGGTTGGCTCACGATGTGTTTGACTTCATGTTGCTGAATAATAGGCTTGTACGTCTGCGTGAAGACTGCCGCTGTAGACTGGACGTAAGTCACTGGAGTTACCTTCTGCGTGTACTTGAGGATAGGGTTCTCGTACGTTGAAACGGCTTGTTGGTACGACAAGTCAACTTGAGGAGCAGGAGTGGAATAAACTGGAACATATTTCTGGTTTTCCACTTTGTGAATAGTCTGTTGGCTGTATGTCTGTGGCTTGTATGTCGATGCAATTACTGGGGCCGGTGTCGAATATTGGAACACTGTCTTAGGTGCTTCTTCGAATTTAATAGAGGGTTTATTGTACTCATAACCGTCAGTGTCTTGGCTGTATGTATGAACTTGACTAGCATCTACATTGTGTACATTCTGTTGGTTGTCAACTGATGACTGGTAGGTAGAAACTACAGGTGGTTGTACTGTAGTGTAACGAACTTGCTGTTTAACAGCGGCAGCAGGTTTAGAATATTCATATCCAGATTCAACATTGTATGCCTTGTTGTCTTCGACCTTATGTATGGTCTGATGGCTGAATGACTGAGATTTGTACGTAGGCTCAACGTATGTAACAGGGGTAGCCTTCTGTGTGTACTTTAGGATTGGGTTTTCATAGACTGTCACTGGAGTCGACTGGTAACTGACCTCGTATTTAGGTGTAGAAGAAACTGGCACAATGTGTTGTGTCTGGATAGTGTGATGACTTATTGTTTGAGGTCTGTAAGTCGAAGAGACAATTGGTGCGGGAGTTGAGTAAATAGTTTTGCCTTCTTCGAATTGAATAGAAGGTTGCTCGTAGTTATAGCCTGATGAAGAGTCTCCGGAGTAAGTGTTCACCCTGTTCGCTTCTACTTTGTGTATAGTCTGGTGAGCGACCACTTGCGGTTGGTAAGTAGATACGATGGGTTGAACTGCGAGAGCGGGTTGAGGTGTGGTGTACTGAACCACCTTGGGCTCTTCGAAAGACACTCCTGATTGGGAGTAATCATAACCATTGCCCACTGAAGCAGACTCGATTGAAGGAGCGAAAACTTTGCTCGTTTCCACTTTATGGATAGTCTGATGACTGAAAGAATGAGGAGTGTATGTAGCTTCAGTAGGCTGAGAGTATGTGGAGACTGATGGTCCGGTAGTGTAAGCTACGACCTTCTTGAAAGGCTCTTCATAAACAGGTGTAGGAGTGGAGTATTCAAATCCAACAGATTGAACATGGTGGACAGTTTGCTGATTGTGACTAACATTTTCGGGTCTGTATGTGGATACAGAAACTGCAGGCGCTATAGTACTGTGTGAAATTCCTTCTTCGAACTTAATACTGGGTTTAGAATAGTCGTAACCAGATTCAACCTTAGCATCTCCGTTGTAGTTGCCAGAATAATCTTTGTTTTCATATTGGTAGTTCAAACCTTGATTGTAATCAGTAACATGAACTTGAGGAGTAACTTGTTTAACGGCAATAGCTGTCGGTTGAACATATGTAACAGCCGGTTGCGAGACACCAAATATTTGCTTTATAGTCGTTTTAGGCGCTTCGGGGACATAGGTAGTCTTATACGTCACAGTTGGTAATGAAGTTGTTACAGCAAACGGAGTCGCAGTCGTCGGTATACCAGATGATGTAGGGGTAGTCACAAAACTGTATCCATCAAGGTTGTTACCATCAGTTCCAACATGGTTTATGGCAACAGCTGGCTGGGAAACAAAGGATACATGAGCTGGGTGCAGCGTTTGTGTGGAGTGACTGTAAGCCTTCGATCCTTGATAATTACCCTGATCCTTGCTGTAACCTTGAGAACCAGATCCTTGATAGCTACCCTGATCTTGGGTATAAACTGTAGAACCAGATCCATCATAGTTGAGTTGGTTATTGTAATCAACATCGACTAAAGTGGTCTTTCCAACTAAGCCAACATTGATAGCTCCTGCAGTCAAAGTGTGAGACGAACCAGTGTAAGCCTTCGAGTCGCTAATGTAATTCCCAGCATTCGCTTCACTGTATCCGTGGTACTGCTGGAAGTTAGATTGACTTGTGGCTTTACCTTCACCAATATGGCCGTCGGCTCTATACACTCCAGCTTCGTATTTGCCTGAGTCATCATGGTTGTATGCGCCAGAGTAATCAGCACTGTAACCAGTAGAATAGCCAGTACCATAATCTCCTTTATAACCTGAACTTCCAGCGTTAGTCTCTACATACGCACCAGAGTTATCCGCAACATACTGTCCGCTTTGGTCTTCAGTGTATTTGCCATCATAACCGCTTTGAGACGTTCCGTAGTATTTACCTTCATAACCACTTTGAGAAGATCCAGAGTATTTACCTTCATAACCACTTTGAGAAGATCCAGAATATTTGCCAGTGTCGTAATAATCTCCTGTGTGTTTGTAGGCAGATCCGTCGTGCACGTAAGGTTCAACCGACGAACCTTCATGTTTGTAAGGCAATGCAGTGTCTCCTGTAGGATCATGGACGTACGCGCCTGAGTTATCGTCGTCGTAATTTGTGCTTTGGTACTGAACTGTCTTTTGGCCTTGTCCAGCATATGAGCCTGAGTATCCGTTATATCCTGCAGCATTTCCTCCAGCTTGGACAGTGTATCCAGAACCATGTCCAGTCTGGGTAGAGTATCCAGATTGACCACTGGATTGAGTGTATCCAGAAGCTTGACCACCAGATTTAGTGTATCCAGTAGCTTGTCCAGATTGAACGTAACCACCAGACTGGGCTGCTTGACCAATGTTTGCTTGATGAGCACCGTGGCGGAGTGCTTCCTCTTTAGTAGGAAGTCGGTAGTCGTCCAAGATGATAGAACCACTAGAGTATTGTGCTGGTCCATTGTATTGGGTTGGTTGGACCAGTTTATAGTTGCCGTTGTAGGCAGCTGCGTCACTACCGTGGTAAGCTAAGCCGTTGTTGATTTGGGCAGCACCACCTATTTCGTAGTTGTGTCCAGCGTTGGCGAATTCTTGGGAAGCAATGAAGTTAGAGTCCAAAGCATCGTCCTTGGTGAGGAATCCTCCTTGGATGCCCACCAGGTTGTCGAGGGAAGCTCCGGAGACTAAGCTCTGATGGGCGGCCACGTTGATAGCATCAGCGGTTTGACCTTGGTAGCCTGCTGCGCCTGGAATTAAAATTGTATTTTATTGTACAATTTAATTTTTCCTTATCTAAAGAAAGGATTATATTGCTGTCACAGTATTAGTCACACTGAATAAGAAGTCATGTGAGACCTGATTGTGTAAAATACCTATTTCATAACATGAAACTTCATCAGTTAATAAGTTCTAAAAAGATATTTGACACTGGCCTGTTGGTCTAGTGATTAGGGATACTAACTGCTATAGTCAGGGCCAGTAATCGTACTGGAGGTCGTGAGTTCGCTTTCCACCCAAGACAAAATTTGTTGTGTCTGGGTGTAATTTATGTACCTACATATATAATGTATTTATTTAGAAATATATACGAGTAAGTATGTGTATCAATTGTCTAGTAATCATAACCCAAGCTCTGCTTAATTTGGGACTAGATGGCGTTGTGTGATAGTTGTGGAATATTATTATTATTATTTTAGCTCCAACCATCTGTTACACCATCGGTTGTTTTTTTTTACTTTTTATATTTCTATGGTAGATACCCCACAACTTAAACTAAATCGATGTAAACCTACTAATATTTAATTTAAGTCTATATCTATTATGGTATCATCATTGTAAACTTACCAGTAAGAATAGCAGCTGAGAACCCGTGCGCTTCAGCCTCGTATCTGGCGATGTTCCCGCAGGCGGGCACGAGCCAGGGCCAGTCGCACTTGAGGCGGTCGGCGTCGAAGCCGAGCCCGAAGGGGCAGCGGAACTCGTACGCCGATAGAGGAGACTTGCCGTGGTCCAGGCACGCGAAGAACCAGCGGCAGTTCTCGGGGTCGGCGTAGTAGCCTGGAAGGTAGAGGATGGAATGTGTTATTTGGCTGATGGGCCTGACTGGTCTTGTTCTCAATTTTGTTAAGGTTCGCTTCCGGATACATCAGAGTACTAGTATTTTACATGGAACTGGCTCTTTTACTTCCATATCCCAATAGCTCCCTTGGCAAGACTGATGCCAGATTTTCAAGTTTCTAACAAGAGTGACAGATTATTAATGAGTCATGAACTCATAAGATATGCCTAAACATTTTCGGGGAAATTTAAAGCCAGATGCTGAGTTATCTTCGTCAAATTAATAACCGTCAAAGAATTTAAACCAAAAAAAATAGTATTACAGTGTTACATTCTACACTAGCTTCTGCCGCTTGCGATAAAGAGGCCTGCGGAGACCGCGCGCTATCTCGAGTTGAGACGAAATAAAATACGTTTTTGAGGTTGATGGAAGCAATCCAGATAGTATAAACAATTCTTGGACACACCGACTGGAGTACAGTCATCACCCGCACACTGACAGTTGCTTGCTGTGATAGCAATACAAACTATTGGAAATTTGGGAGAGGTTCCGTAATACCAAAAATGATGAATGAAAAATTAATGTATTTCCAATATTGTTTCGAGTATTTATAACTTGATAATAATATATGTGTTCCTACGGAAAGATATTTTGAAATATTGTTGTTTATAATATAGAAAAAACAAAATAAAAACATGACATTTTCGCTGTGAAAATGTGCAAATTTAAATTCGCTTAAATTTCGTTTGGGGTAAGTTTTTCAACAAAAAGACGATGTAGGAACCTAGATAATTATTGTCTGAATCCGAATAACATCATATTATGGTGTAAATATGCTTAAATTGCAAATGATTTTGGTATTACGTTTGTATGGATAATTCTAACGTCGCGCCCACCTTAACTAGTATACTAAAAACAGTTTACTATGAAATATACATTAAGACGTGAAGAGTTAAAAGAAAGACAGACAGATTTACTATCACATTTACATACAATATATTAAGAATGTAATAGGTGTTCGAGTGCCTAGTCCTCAAAGCAGCCACAAAGAATAGTAATCTACATAGATACAGCAGTTATCCTGTATCTAGACATCTGAAAATTCGTACCTTCATGTTCAGGACAGATGAACCTAGTCTTAGGAACGGGAGCGATCTCCGAAGATCCGGGACAGGCCTGCGAGTGCGGCAGGCTTCCCGGCCACACGCACACTTCGTAGCGGTTGTCGAACGCCAGCCCAGCTGGACAGTCGAATTCGAAAACCTGGAAATAGAACATATCGCCTGTAAAAAGACCCTTAACGGAAACGAAAACCCCATACTCTACTCATCACTGGGATAGTTTTTTAAAAACTTTCATCCGAACAAACATTATCAAAATTATCAATTTTTCATAACAAATTACGCATTTGAATTTGCAAAAATGCAATGAAAACTACACAAAACGAGCGCCTCACACACACAAGCGTACGGTCTGTTCAACGCACAGCTGATCGCAGTTATTATTAATTAATTATTGTTTTAAAAATAAAAAAGTAGAAAATACGTATATAGCCTATGTTAGAGTTCCTCAAAGAAGATGTAGCTTTCTAATTGTGAAAGATTTTTTTAAATTAGTCCAGTAGTTTAAATCGGTCGTAACATATAAATAAACAATAAATCAAATCTTTCCACTTTATAATATAAGTTTAGACAATCGTTTTTTTTTCGTATTACCTATTATTTTACTTTACAGAGTTTTACAGCAAACATTAAACAAAAATATTTTAAAACCGTTATCCTACACTAGGAATAACTGCTATATCGTGGGTACATTAAAATAAAAAAAAACTCACAAAAGATCGAAACCCAGAACAATTATTTGTAGAGCCTTCATTCCGTGCGGGGTTCGAACCCGCGTCACGCATAGCAGCCATTGGCTCAAAGCTTTACTCTAGGAATCATCATACTCGTATTTTATACAACTTACGGTATATTCGGGCGAAAGTTGGTCGAACTTAACACAACGGTAGAATCGTGCGCAGGATCGCGGGTGCACGAAGTAGCCTTGACGGGAGCAAGAGAACTCCGTGCGGGTGTCCTGCAATGAAAGAATAGTGTAAAAAATATTAGGTACTAAACCTTCACAGTTTTCAATGTTGTTCCAAAAATGGTCTAATGTCTGTGGGGTATATGCATTTTGGGCGCGGATTATTATATTTTGGCGCGGTTCATTATATTTGCTAGGTAAAATGAATAATCTTCTTAAGATCCTATATCCTTAGATGGGTCAGAGGGCCACCTCTTTAATCAGCCATTGCGACCGGTCTTGAACTTCACGCTTCAACTCTCTCTTTGTCAAACCATCGGCCGTCGCTTCTGCCAGCACGGTGCATCGCCAGATTTGACGAGCACAGCCACGCTTCCTTTCTTTGAGGATTCCAATCTTAACGCTAGTCCCCTCTAGGATAGGTGTTGACCTATCCTAGAGGGGACTAGCGATAGTCCCCTAGTCCCCTCTAGGATAGGTCAACACCTATCCTAGAGGGGACTAGCGTTAAGTTCCAGTTGCGGGAACATTATAAGGCTAAATATGCTATGCTGCTACTATGCCTGTTTGATCGGAATCCCTTCGAAAACGAAAAAGTACTCAAATGAATTTATCGATAGATTGTGAGGAAAGTTTTATACATGTGTAAAGGACAGATAAAATTAACAAGGATCAGACTAGTTATAGAGCAGATTTTTACAGCTTACACATCTGTGTGTTTGTCCTTTTTTTGACCATGGATCAAAACACTACTAGACAGTAGACTCTACACAAAATGACAGATAGATATAAGTAATTAGTCTGGCAACATTGACAAATAAGTATAATTGACAAATAATATAGTTGATATCTAATTATTCTTGTTATATGAGTTTTTGCCTCATGTGCTCCATATAAAGTGGTGTTGAGAAACTTTAACGCAACGAAGTTGTGATATTGAGCTTATCAAGTAAACGTAATTGTGAAATTGAAACTGGATTGCCTTTTTTATTCAAAACCTCCCAGCAGTTTGAACTCGCTTTGAAAATAAGGCAAAGTATTGACTGATCTATGGTTTTTAACACTTTTTTATACTTTGGTCATTTGTGCTGACCGTCTCCTAGAAACTCTGAAAATGTTTTATTTTAAAATTCAAATAAATGCTGTCTTCTGTGATTTTAAAGTGTCGTAACTGCAGATTCACTTCAGAAAACTGAACAGCACTTTTGTTTTAATCCTATCCCACGGCCATCGTTAAGAGTTCATTATTACGATATTGTAGAGATAGGCGAAACAGGGTGCAAAGTCTCACAAACCTCCATTGAAAAGGGAAAATCCTCCAACCAGACGAGTGTTGTGTCTAGTCCGGGCAATTGCTCAATATTTGATTTGAGACTGTTGTATATGTTCTAATCACGTAGAGAACTCTTCTGCCGTGATGATTTTGAATATTGAGTTACGAGTATGTGGCGATATAGATTTCACTACAATTATACAGATCCTTACCTCTCTGATAGAGTGGATGACTCCGTCCGAGTCGACGACCTGCGTGATTCTGTAGGGAGACACCTGCAGCGCGTCGATGGCGCGCACGTGTCCCGGGGCTGATAGATCTTACACCTATACATATTGTATGAGCACAGCTTGTTACCTCTCTGATAGAGTGGATGACTCCGTCCGAGTCGACGACCTGCGTGATTCTGTAGGGAGACACCTGCAGCGCGTCGATGGCGCGCACGTGTCCCGGGGCTGATAGATCTTACACCTATACATATCGTATGAGCACAGATTGTTACCTCTCTGATAGAGTGGATGACTCCGTCCGAGTCGACGACCTGCGTGATTCTGTAGGGAGACACCTGCAGCGCGTCGATGGCGCGCACGTGTCCCGGGGCTGATAGATCTTACACCTATACATATCGTATGAGCACAGATTGTTACCTCTCTGATAGAGTGGATGACTCCGTCCGAGTCGACGACCTGCGTGATTCTGTAGGGAGACACCTGCAGCGCGTCGATGGCGCGCACGTGTCCCGGGGCTGATAGATCTTACACCTATACATATCGTATGAGCACAGATTGTTACCTCTCTGATAGAGTGGATGACTCCGTCCGAGTCGACGACCTGCGTGATTCTGTAGGGAGACACCTGCAGCGCGTCGATGGCGCGCACGTGTCCCGGGGCTGATAGATCTTACACCTATACATATCGTATGAGCACAGATTGTTACCTCTCTGATAGAGTGGATGACTCCGTCCGAGTCGACGACCTGCGTGATTCTGTAGGGAGACACCTGCAGCGCGTCGATGGCGCGCACGTGTCCCGGGGCTGATAGATCTTACACCTATACATATTGTATGAGCACAGCTTGTTACCTCTCTGATAGAGTGGATGACTCCGTCCGAGTCGACGACCTGCGTGATTCTGTAGGGAGACACCTGCAGCGCGTCGATGGCGCGCACGTGTCCCGGGGCTGATAGATCTTACACCTATACATATCGTATGAGCACAGATTGTTACCTCTCTGATAGAGTGGATGACTCCGTCCGAGTCGACGACCTGCGTGATTCTGTAGGGAGACACCTGCAGCGCGTCGATGGCGCGCACGTGTCCCGGGGCTGATAGATCTTACACCTATACATATCGTATGAGCACAGATTGTTACCTCTCTGATAGAGTGGATGACTCCGTCCGAGTCGACGACCTGCGTGATTCTGTAGGGAGACACCTGCAGCGCGTCGATGGCGCGCACGTGTCCCGGGGCTGATAGATCTTACACCTATACATATTGTATGAGCACAGCTTGTTACCTCTCTGATAGAGTGGATGACTCCGTCCGAGTCGACGACCTGCGTGATTCTGTAGGGAGACACCTGCAGCGCGTCGATGGCGCGCACGTGTCCCGGGGCTGATAGATCTTACACCTATACATATTGTATGAGCACAGCTTGTTACCTCTCTGATAGAGTGGATGACTCCGTCCGAGTCGACGACCTGCGTGATTCTGTAGGGAGACACCTGCAGCGCGTCGATGGCGCGCACGTGTCCCGGGGCTGATAGATCTTACACCTATACATATTGTATGAGCACAGATTGTTACCTCTCTGATAGAGTGGATGACTCCGTCCGAGTCGACGACCTGCGTGATTCTGTAGGGAGACACCTGCAGCGCGTCGATGGCGCGCACGTGTCCCGGGGCTGATAGATCTTACACCTATACATATCGTATGAGCACAGATTGTTACCTCTCTGATAGAGTGGATGACTCCGTCCGAGTCGACGACCTGCGTGATTCTGTAGGGAGACACCTGCAGCGCGTCGATGGCGCGCACGTGTCCCGGGGCTGATAGATCTTACACCTATACATATCGTATGAGCACAGATTGTTACCTCTCTGATAGAGTGGATGACTCCGTCCGAGTCGACGACCTGCGTGATTCTGTAGGGAGACACCTGCAGCGCGTCGATGGCGCGCACGTGTCCCGGGGCTGATAGATCTTACACCTATACATATCGTATGAGCACAGATTGTTACCTCTCTGATAGAGTGGATGACTCCGTCCGAGTCGACGACCTGCGTGATTCTGTAGGGAGACACCTGCAGCGCGTCGATGGCGCGCACGTGTCCCGGGGCTGATAGATCTTACACCTATACATATCGTATGAGCACAGATTGTTACCTCTCTGATAGAGTGGATGACTCCGTCCGAGTCGACGACCTGCGTGATTCTGTAGGGAGACACCTGCAGCGCGTCGATGGCGCGCACGTGTCCTGGGGCTGATAGGATCTCGTGTTCCAGGGACCTGGAAGGTAAATCGGTTAAATTTTAATGAAACAGCTAGTCTTTGCAGTTAGTCTTGTCCATTCTGGATTTCTCTTAAGCATGATCAATCCATAGCCTTTTCCAATATACATATGTTGAGGTTTGCTCTCGGTGTATGTGGCTGGATTCCAGTATTTAACATGAGGGGGCAGGGACTGCCTAACTGAGCTCTAGTAATCAAGTAACTGGAGGTCAGATAAAACTCGGTATTTTAAAGTTCAGTCTCCATTAACTGGCAGGATGTCTCTTAATACATAAGATTATCATTAGCCGTACGGTTATAGGTATTTAGTAAGAAAAAACTTGATAAGTTTTATATCCTAATAAATTTCGCCATTCATATCACGGTGTTCACCTAAATGGTAACTCGGCCATAAGAGATTATTGGATCTAATAAGGCGAATATTTTATGTCTGTAGGATTTTTCTTTTGGGCGTTATGTGTTTTCGTCAAGTCTATGCTACTCTTGGACATTAAAATATTTATTTATTTGGCACACCAACAGCATTACATACAGAGTTATTTAAAAAAATAAAAAATAAAATCTAGACACTGGTATACATGCCTATTACAGGTATGCACAGCTTACACAATATTACACATGACAATAATAAATATTTAAAAGCATTAATGAAACCTTACCTAAGTACAGCAGCCCTAGGCGCTCGACTCTGCTGGTTGAGCACCTTGGCCAGCGAGGCCCTGAGTGTAGGACCGCAAGCGGAGTCCACGTCGCGGTCGGCCCGGTGCAGGGCCAGGCCAGCCAGGCCTCGCACCCTGGCGTACTTGCCCTTCACGTCGATTGACGAAGAGTCCTCAAATGATATCCAGGTCTTGTTCCTGGAACGTGGAAATAGATATTAGTCTATCACATACCCGCGAAACGAGACACAATAGTAAAACAATAACAGCGTGGTCTCATTTGACCGGTCGGGGATTCAAACATTAAGGATTATAAGAATAAATGTGAGATATTAAATGTAATTTCGGGACGTCCGTTTGTTAATGGGGATTAACATTAATCGTAACCTGGGAAAGTATTAATTATTTTATATAATGCACGTGGTCGTAGTGACAGGCTGGCTGGTTGATTGATAATAAACATGTTTCATAATTTTTTATCATATTTTTTTGGTTTTTGGGTTACTATCTTTTAAATTCCTTCAAATGTTTCAATAATTTATATTATGTAGATTAATTTTAACAATATAACTGTTGCTGTAGGCTTGTTGTTATTATAATATAAAAAATGAATTATTATTGCATATAGCATCAACTCAAGTCACACATTTAACATACTCGTACAATTGAGTGTAATACAATATAGGTAGTATGCCAGTAAATGGCGAAACAAACAAGATTACAATTTTATGATAAGACCTTAAATGTAGCATGTTATTATGCAAATAATATATTCTTATTCTTATTCATTAATGTAACTGGTGCACAATTTAAGGGTCAAGGAAAGTCAACTCATAAAACCAGTTTCTTTTACTTTAGTAGGTACGAGTATGTCAAAACCTTAAACCGCTCATTCTACTAAAATCCCTTAAATCAGGCCCCCAGGGGACTACACAGCACTCAATGTTCCTACGATCCCATACCCTGGGGATTCTCTAAGAACTATGTGCCCTTACAGTCCCTTCCAAATAATAAAGACACGGTCTACAAAAATAACATTATGTGAAAACATAATTTAAAAAAAATCTACAGACGGACAATGACGCAAGTTAAATTGAAAAAAATTGAAAAAAATTGAAAAAAATACACAAAAGCGTTAGATAATTTCGCGTAGCAAAACATCAAATTACTTCGGCCAACTTAAACTTCACTATCCCCCAGCGCCTACAGAAAAACGAATGCATAACCCTCTTATACAACACAATTTATCACTTACTTGAAAGCATAAGGCGCCGACAGATCCTGGTCTCTCTCCAGGGTCCACCTTCCACTCCTCAGCTGGCGGCACAGTTCAGCTTGGTCTATCTCCTTGGGTTCATCTTCTGCGGTGGGGCTTCCAGGAGTACTGAGGGTTTCGTTGACCAGGGTGAACTGCTGGGCGGTGGCTGGTAAGCTGATGACGACCTTCGATGACGGCACGCCGAGACCGATGACGAGATCTACTACGGAGTCCTGAGGAAAGTAAAAGGGGTTAGTAAGGAATGGGCTACTACCAGGTGACCCACACCAGTAACAAATAATAAAACTGGTTAAATACAAAGCTCAAACACAAAGCTCAGTTTAGTCTGGAAACGTAGACTTTTACCTCTGTTATGGCTATTACTTATCAGAGATTTCATCTAGTAAAATGTTTAACCTGTGTCTATGGTAAGCAGGGCAAGTACGTGAGGTATTTTATCAAATACCTTCCGTACTACCGTAAATTATCAAATACCTTCTCCCACTTTAGGGTGGTGACTTTTAGTGACTATAATTCTTCCAGGGCCACGGTAACTCTATCAAACGTTACCGCTACTTTAGGTCACATAGATAGGCGTTATGATGCGTATGCTTGTAACTTACAAACAGCTAGTGGTTGAGTGCTGATCCAATTGCGATTGCGCAAGGTTTACAAGTATAAGTTGTACTTATAATGTATTTTAATAAATACCGGTTTCACCCTTTATAATCATGATGCATCAATATTCAGTATACTGCAGCATGACAAGAACGATTGGCTCACCCTCCGGTGACGTAGAGTCCCTGGGTTCCACTCCCAGCACGTCTGCGGCACCGGCAGGTAACGAAGAGGCCGGCAGGCTCTTCGGTCTGAGGGAGGTGAGTGCAGATGAGGCGTCGGATTCAGATGCCGCATCTGAGCTCAGTCTCAGGCGCATGGAGGTGGTGGAGACCACCTCTAGGAGGAACGAATTCCTCAAACGTCCCATATCGGGGGATGGGCGGGGTTCAACCTCCGGTGAAGAGGATTCGAGGCCTTCGGCCCGCAAAATCCCCACTTCAAGTCGGGGGGTCGGTCGGAAGTCAGGGAAGGGAAGAGGGCTCGCGGTTCAGGATCGATCCAAAGATACCGCCATCGAGGGGCCCTACCCTGCGGAGAACAGCTGCAAGGCTGCCGCCAATCCCGGGTTGTCCGACGGTGAGCCAGACCCAGAGGAATGTCCCAACATAGTGCTGCCCCAAAAATTCCTGGAGGCCGTCGCAGCAGCCGTAAAGGGTGTTGCCTTGAAGAGGGCGAAAGCCTCAAAAGATATAGCCATATCCGAGGCTATAGCGTCAATCAACGCAGCTGCGGTAGACGCTATTGAGGATTTGAGGGCGGAGGTCACCCGCCAGGCAGCCGGCTTGGAAGCTCTCCGAAAAGAGAACCAGAGCCATCGGGAAGACCAAGCGGGGCTCCGAGGAGAACCCGGTCCACAAATGCCCCAAAAAGAGGGACATAACCAACCCCAGCCAGAGACGGAGAATCAACTGCTGACGATGGTAAAGCAGGAGCTGGCTGCTTTCCAGCAGCAACAGCAGCAGCGGCAACAGCAGTTCCAGCAGCGGATGCAGCAGCAGCTGTCCGTGCTGGAGGGCATTGTACTGCGTCCCTCACTCGCGGGCTCTGGTAAGAGGCCGGCGGCATCGTACGCCGCCACAGCTGCAGTTACGGGTACTGCCGCGACCAAGGCTAGCCCGGCTGGGCAAGCCAAGCGGGGGGCCGTGGCGGCGGCGATTGCGAGGCCGGCCCCGGCGACAAAGCAGCGGCAAGGGAAGCCGAACTCTTCTCCTGCTCCTCCTGCGAAGGGCAAAAAGGCGCCCGCCACCAAGGAGGTGGAAGCGCCCACCGTGGCGGCGGCCAGGCGGCCTCAGCAGCCCCTACCTGCAGATTCTTCGGCTGGCGCCGAGTGGACGGTCGCCGGCGCCAAAAAGAAGGCTGGCAAGGCGGCTAGGGTCGCCAAAAAACGCGCGAGTCGGCAGCAGCGCAAAAAGCGAGCCATGACGGCTAGGCTTCGCGCCCCGAACTGCGCAGGTGTAGTGGTCACGCTACAGCCGGATGCGGAGAAGAGGGGCGTGACGTACGATGACGTCATGGACGTGGCAAAGAAGGCGGTGCTACCTCACCTTGAGGAGCTCGGGGCCTCCAACGGATTCCGCATAAGGCGCACCGTGACCGGGGCCCGAATACTGGAGGTCCCCGGTGCAGCCAGCGGCCCCGCCGCAGATGCCCTGGCCGTAAAGATCAGGGCGTCTCTGGATGCCGAGGACGCCCGAGTCTCCAGGCCCACAAAGTGCATTGACATGCGCATCATGGGTCTGGACGACTCCGTCAAGGTGGACGAGATAGTGGCTGCCGTTGTCAGGGCGGGAGGGTGCACGACCGACCAAGTGCGGGTTGGCGTCATCCGTCCTGACAGCACAGGTATGCGAGCCGTTACGGTGAGCTGCCCCGTGTCGGCGGCCAAGGCTATCACGGCGGAGGGCCGTAGGCTTTTGGTGGGCTGGGTGTCAGCCCAAGTCAAGTTGCTGGAGCCCAGACCTCTGCGGTGCTTCCGCTGTCACGTGGGGCACCACGTGGGGGCCCTTTGCACCGCGGAGGTGGACCGCAGTGATCGATGCTTCCAGTGCGGTCAGCCTGGTCACAGGGCCGTCGAATGTCATGCAACGCCGCACTGCTACGCATGTGCGGCGGCAGGCAAAGCGGCTGACCACCGGGCTGGGAGCAGGTCCTGCGACCCCCCCGCCAAGGCCAAGGGTAAGGTCCGGAAGGTCCCTCATCCCACCGCAGCCTCAGCCACCGCTGCTGCCGCCATCGCCACGGCAACCGCTGCGGCAGAGCCCTCAAGGGGGGCTCGGGAGGAGACCGTAATGGATTGCCAATAACGGCCCCACTACGTCTCCTCCAGGCGAACATCAACCACTGCGCCCCCGCTCAGGATCTGTTGCTCCAGAGCATGGCGCAGTGGTCGATCAATATCGCCGTGGTCTCCGAGCCGTACTTTGTCCTGCCCAGGGAAGACTGGGTCCAGGACCTGAGCGGCTCGGTGACCCTAATTTCGTCGGCCGCCGCCGGTACCCCCGCCTCTCGAGGCCGTCACGAGAAGGCGGGGCTGCGTGGCAGCACGGGTCGGGGACATTGCAGTGGTAGGCGTCTACCTGTCCCCGAACCGAACTCTCGCCGATCTCCACAACTCCCTCATGGAGCTGAATGCCGTCGTCGCTGGGTTTGGATCCCTCCCCGTGGTCGTTTGTGGGGACTTCAATGCCTGGAATCTGGCTTGGGGTTCCCGGCTCACAAACCAACGGGGTCGGATGGTGGAGGACTGGGCTCTGGAGACTGGCCTGGTCGTCCTCAACCGGGGTTCTGTTCCCACGTGCGTGCGGATGCGGGGAGAGTCGGTGGTGGACATTTCGTTCGCCAGCCCCGCTCTGTCGCCGCGTGTCGTCGACTGGCGCGTAATGGAGGGGGTAGAGACGTATTCCGATCATCGGTACATCCGGTTTGACGTCTCCGCCCGGACCTCGACCGCGCCGGTCAGGGAGCAGACCCCGTGTGGTCCGCGGTGGGCGCTGAGGCAGATGGACCGGGACGCTTTCCTGGAAACCGCGAGGGTACAGGCCTGGGTGCAAGCACCGGACAGGCCTGTCGACATCGACCTCGAAGCAGAGTGGTTCCAGGAGGCAATGTCGCAAATTTGCGACGAGGCGATGCCCCGAGTCCATCCAGGACGTGCTCGGCGCCAGGTGTACTGGTGGTCGCCGGAGATTGAGGCTCTGCGCGAAGCGTGCAACGCCGCGCGGCGCCGGTACACCAGGTACCGCAGGCGCCGCATTCGTCCGCCGGATGCGGAGGCCAGAGAGGCGGAGCTGTACGAGGGGTACAGAGCGGCAAGGCGCACCCTCCGAACGGAAATAAAGCGGGCCAAGTTGGAGGCCCGCAATGTGTGGCTGGAGATTCTGAACAGGGACCCATGGGGACGCCCTTACCAGGTGGTGCGGGACAAGCTCCGCCCATGGGCTCCCCCGCTAACTCAGAGTCTCCGGCCTCAGCTTGTGGAGGGTGTGGTGGCCAATCTGTTCCCTGAGCGAGGGGAACACTGTCCCCCGCTCATGGCTCCGCCACCTGCGGTGCCCGTAGCGGACCACACCAGCGACGACGACGACGACACTCCAGAGGTGACCGAGGTGGAGATGAGGGCGGTGGTACGAAGACTTAGTGTCAAGAACACCGCCCCAGGACCCGACGGCGTGCCTGGAAGGGCCTGGGTCCTGGCCATGGAGGCTCTCGGGTCTCGATTACGAGGGCTCTTTAGCGCATGCATGGAGAGAGGCCAGTTCCCTCTTCGCTGGAAGACTGGGAAACTGGTCCTCATCGCGAAGCCGGGGCGCCCCGCGGACTCTCCGTCCGCGTACCGGCCCATCGTGCTGCTCGACGAGGTGGGCAAGCTCTTTGAAAGAGTAATTGCAGACCGCCTCGTCGGGCATCTATCACGGGTGGGGCCGGATCTTGCTGACGGTCAGTTCGGCTTTCGCAGGGGGCGCTCCACCGTGGACGCCATCATGCGCGTGAGAGCCCTCACGACGGGGGATGCGGTGACTCGGGGCAGGGTTGTCTTGGCGGTGTCTTTGGACATCGCCAATGCCTTCAACTCCCTGCCCTGGAGTAGCATCGAGGCGGCACTTCGGTACCATGAGGTGCCCACCTACCTCCGTCGTGTGATTGAGGCCTACCTGTCGGATAGGTTCATCATCTATCCCGGTCACCAGGGAGAGTGGAGACGGCGAGAGATGTCGTGCGGTGTTCCGCAGGGATCGGTACTAGGACCGCCCCTGTGGAACATCGGATACGACTACGTGCTGCGCGGCGACCTCCCCAACGGGGTCAGCGTGGTCTGCTACGCAGACGACACGCTAGTCCTAGCGCGGGGAGAGTCGTACCAGGCGGCGGCCGAAACAGCGACACGCGGGGTTGCGACAGTCGTGGAGAGGATCCAGCAACTGGGACTCAAGGTGGCATTGCACAAGTCCGAGGCTATGTGCTTTCATGGCCTTCGGACCGCGCCACCACCGGGTTCCCAAATAACGGTAGGGGGGGTTCACATCGGCGTCGGGTCGACGATGAAGTACCTGGGACTCGTCCTCGACAGCCGGTGGACTTTCGAGGAGCATTTCCGACGTTTGGCCCCCAAACTGGACAGGACTGGTGCCGCTCTGAAGCGGCTCCTGCCCAACCTAGGGGGTCCAGACGCCCCCTGCCGGAGGCTCTACGCGGGGATCGTTCGGTCCATGGCCCTTTACGGGGCGCCAGTTTGGGCGCCATCGCTGGGTAAGCGACCAGCGGCCAAACTGAACGCTTGCCAGAGGGTCATGGCCATCCGGATGGTGCGGGGATACCGCACGATCTCCCGCGAAGCGGCGAGCCTCCTTGCTGGCCTGCCACCGTGGGATTTGGAGGCAACAGTCCTTGCACGCATGCACGATTTGCGCGTGGAGATGCAACGCCGGGGCGAAACTCCGCTGCCACGACAAGTCGCGGAATGGCGGACAGAGTTCCGGCGGGATCTCAGGGTGGCATGGCGACTGCGACTGTCGCAACCCAGTGCTGGGCATGCCGTCATTGCGGCGGTAAGTCCCCTCTTTGAGGAGTGGTTGGAAAGAGGTCACGGCGTCCTCTCGTTCCGTATGACGCAGGTCCTCACCGGACACGGTAAGTTCGGGAGGTTCCTGCATCGGATCAAGGAGGAAAGGACGCCCGGGTGTCGCCACTGTGTGGACCGCCCGGAGGACACGGTGGAGCACACGGTAGAGGTGTGCCCCGCTTGGGCGGAGCACCGCCGTGTCCTTGTGGAGGCTATCGGCGGCGGTGACCTCTCGCGCCGGGCCCTGGTAGAGGCCATGGTCCGGAGCGAGGAGGGGTGGCAGGCAGTCGCCTCCTTCTGCGAAGCAGTAATGTTAGCGAAGGAGGCTGCCGACCGCGTGAAGCAACGGAACTCACACCGCCGCCGCCGAGATCCCGATCCCGATTACCGACCACCGTAGGCGCGGGCTCGCGGATAGCGAGCACTGGGTAGCTCGCCGTCCGGCAGTCTAGTAATAATCTGGACCGAGCCTAGTCGTCGACGGCGCGTTCTGTTCCACGCGCGCCTCAAGGAGATGTCAGCAAACTGTAGGGGCCCGGCAGGGCCGAAACCTCTGGGGAACACGGTATCCGAAAGGCTGTCACCGTGTCCCCCAGATCGATGGCAACGAAGGAACGGGGTAGGGGTTTAGTCAGTAAGAGTCTGACACACCCTCCCGCTCCGCCCAAGAGTGGGAGAAGTCATTCTGATGATTCCCCTACCGGAAAAAAAAAAAAAAAAAAAAAAAAAAAAGCATGACAACGATAATATTATCGATTTTTATATTCAGCATGATTGGGTAATTTTGGTACGTTACATATCTATCAAAATTACATAATTATCAATTATATACTAGGTAGTTAATTTATGCTTTTAATAAATTTAAAGGTCCTTTCATTTTATCTTATCGACACTGGAAACTGTTAATGGGGTAGGTACATAGTGTACCTACCCAAGTACCTAATGGATTTATGACACTGTGATACCTATAGTAAACAGTAAAATAATTGAGCATTTATTTTACTGTTTACTTATAGGTATCACACAGCCTTTAAAATTTACAACTAATTAGAAAAATTAACACAAAATGACTGCATCAACTGACCTTAACTCAAATCGCGTCTACAACACACTCATTGAAATCAATCAACAACTCATAAATTTAAACCACACAGGTCAGGTATAAGCACCAATTAAGTGCCATCCAACCATTTAGAACTCACACATACCATACAAGCAAGACCGTTGTATCATCAAGAGAGATGCACCTGCCAATTACTGGCCTACATACCCTAAATTGTATCTCTCGACCAACTTAACTAAACCTTCCAATCAGAGGAATTTCAACCTTGTAAATATGAAGACTAGAGGCTATGTGTGTGTACTGCTAAGTTTGTTTTTAATCGTTTTTTTTTCTGAGATGCAGTTTGCCTTGGGTCCTTAGTGTACCTACGTTAGACGTGACCAAATTAACCAAGGATTATAAATAGATGTTTGTATTTGATTGATTCCTAATTATTGAAATCGCGTGCGTGTGTTGCCAAGCAATTAATTATAAGTTGGCAGGTGGTTGAGTAGCATGATTGGTGGGAATTATTAATTTAGTATTTTATTTAATGACCTGTCTTATGATTTTTGATTTGACTTTTAGGTTATAATTAAGTCTAATAAAAATATAAATATGCTTATAACGCCCGAGGGGTTAAATAGAGTTTTATGTAATAGGAGGCGATAAACTGAGCACAAGTGCAGATTCTGGACTGAGAAATTTTGGATAAAGCAGACACTCTATCATCTCAATTTTAGATAGAGCGGACTGCAGAGACTGCTACGCTGAGTGTCGCGGGTTCCAATTCCGCATGGAACAAATTTTTGTAAATATAGGTTACAGAAGGAAGGATTCCGCGGTCTTGTCGCTATGTGTATAGAGTATACCTGGTTGTGAATGCACCCGCAATTACAAGAGTGAAGGAAAGGTGTATTAAAATTTGTTTAAAAAAAACCTTTACCAAATTTTTGTCGATCTAAGTATTGAACCCAAATCTACATAGTAGGTAGGTACCTAATAGAATTTATAATAAGACTAATGAGGGTGTTAAATCTTAAAAATACTAACAAAGAGATATTTTTTCCGGCACGCATCATCCAAGCATATCCATTATATGCTCCTTCCGGATATTTTCTGTACTCTGTCGAAATGCCCAGTCATTACTCAACGCCAATTGGAGCAGCACTCGATCTTCAGCTATTTTTCTTATATAACAAGCACACATAACTCCATTGTATCGGTTACAAGGAGATATTGAATTACTTTCCTATGACATAGTGTGTATATTGTGCTGATAGGCATCTGTTTGTTAGTTTGTTTAGTGCTTACTTCTTTTGGTATTTTTTGGTTTAGTACCTAAGTACAATAGTAATAATTGGATCTTGGTTATTTGGTTTTTATTTATTTTTACTTCTCGGTGTTGTTACTTGAGGTTGTTTTGGGATAATTCTTGCGTAGACCTTTGCAAGAACAGCTATTGTATTTTTAAAAGATGTTGATAAATTAATTTCTTTTTATTTCTGAGTTGCCTCGCGTATATCAACCTATGAGGTTGCCGTCTGCTTAAGACTTGAAGCGCGGGAGTCCCAAATTTGACTCATTTCCTGTTTATAGAACTGTTTTCTCTGCTCTTTTATAATCTACTACAAGTAAAACAATATCTATCTCAGGACAAAAAAAAAATCCATAGCCACTAGTAATAATATATTATAAGGCCTATACGTGAGGACTTGTAATTGGCTTCCTAATGTTTATGGTTTCTTTTTTTCTGGTTTTATTAGCTGTAAGTCTTCCATGTACCTACTAAATAAATAAAATCACTTACAGTATTCATCATATCCCACATCCCACTCAGCCTGCTAGGATGATACGTCATCTTCTTCACGACGCCCAAGGCATGAGTCTGCACCATCAGCAGATCCACCTTCTTGATGAGCGTCCTCAGGTCGTAATACTTCGCCAGCAGTTCCGGATGGGCAGGGAGGGCCAGGAATAGAGGGCCACCGCCAGAGGAGGAGAGAGCTGTGCGGGCCTCCTCCACGGCTTCCAAGACCTTGGTCCTGTTGAGGGCTTTGTGGGCATTATAGAGCTCCAGACCTTGCACGTGCTTGGATTTTAGAAGGGTGCGGAGATCCTGGAACAAATGAGAGTTGGATTAGATTCGTGGTTTGAAAAATGTTCATGAACAATGTATGTAGGTGTTAAAATAGTTTTTTTTTAAGAACAAAAACACATTTAACAAATGATAATGCACGAAAATAGCTGCTCTACACTAGTAAGTGACTGCTTTTAACCCCCAGCTACAGGATGGAGAATTAGATATATATGAGAAATAAACAATAGCTTATATAAAAACACAATTGAACTTTGATTAGTGGTATGCATGCAGCTGAAGTTACGTTACTGTAAGAATAAGTTCGACTTTGCCGCCACGCCGCCCTACAAGTTTTCTTTTTAAAGTTAGATGTTTTTTATTTATTATTGGTATTGTCGTATTGATGTTATTCGGTATCTCACAGAATTCCTTCAAATATATTTTTTAAGGGTGGTGTTTCTTCTGCTCTAGGTGGAACGAGAGGGAGTGCCAGACTTTCACTGGCTAAAATTCACTTTTTTATGCACCTACCATGCTGCCTCTGTACCAAGCTTGGTTGATGAGCAGAGAATGCCTAAGGCATTAAGTCCTCCTTTGTACATTTTTGTTCCACAAAGTTTAATAAATACCTAAATAAAACTTAACAGGATTACCTCCTATAGTAATAAACATACCTATACTAAAGTAATACCAGTCCTATCTACGAATAATTCTCGCTAAATATTCAAATGCCAACACTATTTCAATAAACGCAATTAAATTCTAACAGATACACATCTAAACGTAGGCGTGTACTTGTTCCCATTTGAGTACATATCCTGATAAACGCACATACATACTAACATAGGTGATATACATGCACATAGCTACATATACATAGGTGATATATATTTGTCACCTGCAGTGGAAACATTAATCACATGCTTGCACGAATTCAGTAAAGTACAAGATCTTATGTGAGCGACATGAGCAATTTTGTGTGATTTAATGTATCTACCTACAGGAAACAGATTATTAGTTAAAAACCGGTTACCGATATCAACGTGCTAATGGTTTTATGACACGAAAATGTCAGTCACACATTTGGAAAAATAATTGAATGCATGCATTACTTTCAGTCACACCCCGGGTGTATTTTGACCATGCACCTTTTTTTATACAGCTTGGCTAGTGTAAAGTCGCGCAAACCTACGTTCAAAAGGACTTGTGCAATTGCCCAAAATGATTTATTGTAAGTATAAGTTCAAAACATTGCATGACGCAGGATTTCGTAGCTTAGTTCATATGTGACAATAGCTTTAGTTTAATCATTATCTATGGCATAATTCATCATCTGCCTAGCCTTTTCCCAACAATATTGGGGTCGGCTCCCAGTTTAGCCGGATTTAGCTGAATACCATAATTTTACGAGGAGTGGCTGCTACCAGGCCTCCATAACCCATTAACAGGGGTAACACGGTATTTCATGGCAAAACTGGAGTCAGATTTTACTGGCTTTAGACCATCCGTAACGACTGCCAAAGATCCACAAATGATATCTATGGCATACCTAGTTGTAAATTCATAATCATTATGAACGTCTAGCGCGCTAATTCATACAAAGTAAAGAATTTTGTGACCTAGCTACGTCAGAGAGCAAAAAACAAGTAGGTATAGATCTATTACAAAAATAATAACTACTTGATGCTTGATGCAATAAAATGAGGGCTCATTTGTCATCAGGCCACAAAAAACGGCCACCTATTGCTAATTCAGTTCAATGTCACAATATGGGAGTACCCATAACCTGTTTCGATTTATCTAGTTCTCGCCAACTGTTTCGGTTTATCTGTTCTTTCAGCTCTTTATGTTCCAGGGTCACTGATGTCTACCGAAAGTTTAGGCCTTGGGTCCTTCAAACTCGGGGGACTCAAAACCTTGATAGGTAAACCTCTTACGTAGTTACTCAGATACCCGCGAAACGAGACACAATAGTAAAACAATAACAGCGCGGTCTCATAGGACCGGTTGGGGATTCAAACGTTAACTAGCGAAATATTCTCCCACCTAACCTAAACCTAAAATCTAAATCAAACAGGTTGTAACAGTACTTTGATCCTCCCATTTCATCCAGGGCAGGAGAAGTTGTTTGATGAACCTATTTCTACGTAAAGAACCCCAGTTTTTTTTTGCACTGGGGACGTTAATCACCCAGCTACACCAATTTGGTCACGGTAATTCTTCTAAACAATCCCGCAAGCCACCTTATCTAGTCCTAACTACATTAATTTCAGTCTAGCTTTGTTAAGAACAGGTACTATGGCAGATATTAATAGAGCTGCAAGGAGATTTATGACTTTATTACTCACTGTAGAATCTACAAAAAACTTCGACTAATTGTTTAGTTTTTTGTTGAGAAAAGCTTTAACTACTTACCTACAGTTTTTGTTGAGCGTTTTTGTTTTAATTTGCATGATAATCTCGCGATCGTGTCTTAGATTAGAATCTAGATGTAATAGTAGTTGGTTTATGAATGAAACTAGTAGCATTTGTAACGGCTGTGTAGTAAATGAAGTCATTATGTAGGTAGCTAGCTTCCGTCCACAATTGAGCAATGGAAGCGAACTCAGGTTGGTATTAGCAGCTAGCTAGTTCAATTTACTATTTCTAGGCTGGAGTGATTGCGTTACTTCATTCACGGATTGGTTGCTCAAAGAAATCCGTTCTTCATCTTTTTGTTATTCACTTTATTTTAGGTCGACACAGTGTGTTCTTACACATACTTTTTATACTTGAATAGTAGCGACGCCTTTTTTGTCAACTTTTAAAGTGGAAAATTATCATTATTTCTCGCGCTCTTTGTGGAGGGAGACGACAGCGTTTTACTAGCTAAAATACCCTGTGTTCCTTCAGTTGCCCTTTAGGTTCTAAAACTATGTCGTGTTCGAATATAGTGAAAACGTCTTTCTGAGCTACATTTTTCTTGGACGGTACATTTTAGACTGCATCTTACAGGTACCCACCATTTACGACATTGAGGTTTTCAAACATTGAAAAAAAATATATTTAATCAAAACACATTCAAGGCATCGTTGTCTACCTTTGCCAGCCCTAAATGGGCAAATTAGAAATAGTCGCCGACAAAGTTGCCGACAGATGAAAAGCTTAGTTATCGGCATCAAAAAGAAAAAGTCGGCCATTTTGCTCAAATGTCCGGCTAAACTATTTGGTTTGCCCGGCTTTACGTTTTGAAGATCTGGCAACCCTATATTCATCTAGTTACTAGTCACTGCATAATAGATTACTAGGTCACTACTCCAGCCGAAAGCAACATTAATAAATCATTACATAGGTGTGCAAATAGGCGACATAACATTTAGTAAATAATAAACCTAAGTCTATGACCGTGTAATATGCATAATGCTAGTACACTTATAATGCATAATGTTGCTTTAAAACCTTGCTTTGCCTTCACGAAGGCCGACCAGACGGAATAGCTGAAAACTAAATATAGGTATTAACTTTTAGTTTTAAGAATTTGACCTAAAGTATACGTAAAAGTTATCAAAAATCAATAAAAAAATATCTATCTATAGAAATTTTACTTTTTAATCAATTAACGATATATCCATCGAATTAAATGATAGGTGTAACTCGGAATGTCAAAATTTACAAGAAAACTTTCGTTTTTTCTAACATTTAGTTTCTATGACTTAAAGAACTTATTTTATAATATTTGTTTGTACTCAAAACAAGAAAATACACGAATCTAGTAAACATATGGTGTGAACAAATAAAAAGAAAACAAATTATCGCTGTCACTGGAACTTCTTGCGAATGTAAGTACTCGCGAACCTTCATTTTAAAACTCAAAAAATAGGTACCTAGGTATGAAAAAGTCAGAATTCCTAGTATAAATACAAATAAGCGAGTTGCAAAATTATAAAATCAGCCTTTTACACAAGTAAAGACTGATTTTTCAAAAATACATTACAATAAAATAAAGCACTAAGTATTATCGTATAATGATTTGAACAAATCTTCCCCTGCCTTAACTAGTGCGGTCTGTAACGAAACCATAGCGCGATTCAGCGGCCGGTACAACGCCATCTATCGAGCTTCATGGAACTGATCATGGGAGTTTTTATACCAAGGGTGAAAATAACAGGTGCAGCAATGTTACTAAATTATTATTATATTGTTTAATTTTACGAAATATTTATTTAAAACAGTAGTATTTGACGAGCTTAACAAGACATTTTGTACTAGTCAGATAAGACTAGGTATATCTACTGTGGAGGTGAGCACAATAATTTTTAAATTTATTTTTATTCTGGAAGCTATCTACATCATCATCTGCCTAGCCTTTTTCTCAACTATATTGGGGTTGGCTTCCAGTCAAGCCGGATTTAGCTGAATACCAGTATTTTACGAGGAGCGGCTGCCTACCAGACCTCCACAACCCAGTAACTGGGGTAACACGGTACTTCATGGCAAGACTGGAGTCAGATTTACTGGCTTCTGACAATCCGTAACGACTGCCAAAGATCTACAAATGACAGCCGGGACCTACGGCTTAACGTGCTTTCCGAGGCACGGAGGAAACTCGTTATGTTAAGATGGTCACCCATCCACAGACCAACCTAGGCAAGCGTTGCTTAACCTTGAAGATCGACCTGTGCGGCTGTTATTATCTAGCCACGAGCTCCTCAAGAAGCTATCTACATATAATGCAATATTAGAAATGTGATAACATAAATATCTTAAATAATAATGTAGCTCACAGCGCTGTTCACAGATTACCATCACAAAATCTATTAGGGTTTTCATGATTCCGAACTAATCAAAGAACACATGATCATTCAATCAACCTTCAAGGCTCATCAACAGGAAAGTATAGAAAAGCTCTTTAAGATATACATTAGTTCTAAACCCCTTTAAGGTATAAATTTTTGGGAAGGTTATTTGAAAGAAACTTTTTTTTTAAGGTTGGCCTAAAGAAGAAGTCATCAGAATGACTTCTTCCACTCTTCGGCGGCGCGGGAGGGCGTGTCAGACTTTTACTGACTAAACCGCCCCGTTCCTTCTTCTTCCAGGGTCCCGGGTTTTCCTTTCAGAAGCCAACCAATGGCCCCAGAGGCTTCGGCCCTCTGGGCCCCTACAATTTGCTGACATTTCTTTGAGGCGTGCGTGGAACAGTACGCGCCGTTGACGACTTGGGCACGGTGCGGATTATTTGCAAGAAATACCACGAATACCACGATACACGGTGGATGGATTCTTACGATGAAGGTTTAATTGCGGGAGTGGTATGTGGCGGCGATAGTAAGTAATATAGTTCACAGACTGTACCTAGTTAAATTCTAAGAACTTAAGTACAGGCTAGCCCTAGGTTAAGTAAAACAAACAGCTGACCGAATGACAGTCGACCTCCAGCGCTACTTATTAGGAGACACCAGTTTACGCCACCTGCGTTCAAGTTACCACAACCCAATATCTTACGGTTCATGTGTTTCATATCCGTTAGTCGGTTTTGTAAACTCCTAGGTATTACCGGCCGGTTTTACCTAGGAGTTTACAAAACCTAACTTTTAACTCGGTTGACTTGGCGACAGGTATTTTAGAGCGGTCATTATTGTTTCTTAATTAGTACTCTTGTTTAATGGAGCTGGTCTGATGTCATCGTTGTAGTATAAGGACGTGTTTGAAACTTTACAGTGCTTAAATATGGTTTGTTATGAATAAATGGATGAGCTCGTGGCTAAAGTTATGAGGATGGGTGACCTTCTTAAAATACCAGGAATTTTTGGAACCTCGGAAAGCAGTCGATTTAGGCTGTCAGTATAAAACACGTAAGCAGAATACTGGACAACTCAATTTCGCTTAGGGAAATACACTTAGGTAGTATTTTTTTAGAGTTTTTTTATCCTGATTGTAAACAAATAATATGGGATCGATGCACTATCATTGGTAGCGCGATTCAATAATTTAATTCGTCCAAGCCAGTTCCATCATCGGACCTACAGACGTTCGGCGATGCACCACCTACACGCACAAAATGTTTTGAGAACATATTCATTATGCATACAGCTAAGGAGTGGGATTCCCTGCCGAGTCTGTGTTTCCTGATAGCCACTACCATCTTTAAATCAGGAGTAAATAAGTTACTTCTAAGCAAGCATGCTCCATCATCGACCACATCATCTTTTCATTAGACGCGACAGTGGCAAGCCTATCAATAATAAAAAAAGCAAATGCTACATGGCCAGATTACCCAGTTATACATTTGGCACTATTAGGATGTCGCATGTCCAGAAGTCTGTATTTGATCAACAAAACTGAAAATATAGATTCGCAACAATTTTATAGGGTTTTCTCACAAATTAATATCCTCGTTATTTTAAAGTAATGTAAGGCGTGTAACATAAGTAATTTAATTACGCCTACATTTAATAAATCTTGGCGAAAATTGAGATCAATTGCGTAAGAATTTTATAAGAGTTTAGAGGTTGGCCTTCAAGGAGGTAATATATATAAGTTGGTAAGTAAATCGGTTGCCCGTGACAGGATACAAGTAATAAATATGAATTTACGCAGTCACTTTAGTGTAAGTGCAGACACAATTCCAATTTATTTAACAGATTTAAAGTTTTGATTAACCCAATGCTATTAAATTTTTATCGTCATATCGCGGCTACAGAAATTTATTTATTTAATTATTTAAAATTTCAGTGGTCCAGGTGTTACCCCAGTTTTTGGGTTGTGGAGGTCTGAGGTCTTGAATAGAAGCCGACCCCAATACATATAGTTGGGAAAAGGCTAGGTAGATGAATTATTTAAAATTCGTGTACAGAAGACCTCTTCTGAATGGTAGAGCTCTACTACTAGGTGGGAAATAATCCAATGACTTCTCTCCGTCCTGGAATACAAATGGGTACTGAAGGACACTGTAGCCACTCCTCAAAGAGTGTCTTATTGTCACGATAGTGGTGTGCCTAGTGCTGGGTTGTTATAGTCGAAGTTTCCGTAATACCGCCATGAGATCCCTCTGGCTCGCGGGGGTCCGCCGTGCCATCACTGGTCGCGGCAGCGGAGTATCACACTCTCCCTGATCTTCACCCAATACTCCAGATGCACTTTAAAGGTTTCCCCCGATAACGTCAGAAACTCGAATGAAATGTATAGGGTTAAGTTAAACAGAAAAAGTTAGTTAACAAGTTTATCTAAATTACTAAGTTACTTTTTATAAAAATAGGTCTTACGTACAACATAACATATCGTCGTCAAGTTCTGAATGGCACTACACACCATTAAATCCGCCTGGCCTCGTGTAAGACCGATCTAGATCCCATTTGATATTCCGTCCGCGTATAAAACCACGCCTGAACATGTCCGTTTTACAAAATAACCTGTTTTCATAACGACGGACTGAATTTTTATGAAACTAGTCCCATAAATGATAAGAGTTGTATGTTTATGGCTGACCCAGTTATGGTGTTTGTTTACTGTTTTGGTGATTTTGATAAGGATTTAGTGTTACGGTCAGTGTCGGAAGCTATCAAGCCATCATGCATCTTTCTTTTCAAAAACGTTATATTGTTTGGGCTGTACGATTTTTCGTAAGAGTTACGGCAGCCTTGGAACGTAAAGGGCTGCTGAAGGTACAGTGTTGTCTGTAAAAGTCTGACAGTCTCCCTCTTCTCCAAGTGCAGGAGGAATAATTTGATGATTTTTCACTTAAAAAAAATGGTTTTTCTTTATTAAAATCATCATCCTTCATATAAAAATCTCGTTCAAGTGTCGGATAATATCAGACTAGGTACGTTAAAAAGACACATTGCAACTCCTTGACAATGGGACTGTGTTCCTGTTACACCAGTTTTCAGGAGTTTTGCAAAATCATATGTAACAAGGTGAGCCTAATCTAAAATTAAGGCCGACAGCCAAATCTAACTAAACTAACCTTAGCATTTCCCCTTCAACTTTTTGATTGGTTTTAATCGTAATGGCACTCATTAAATCAGAGTAGAACTAATCAGATTACTTAACCAAGTAAACAACCAGGGAAGTACCTATGTACATCAAACTACTGCCGTAAATCACACGAAAAAACAATAGAGCATCTACATACACACTCGTGCGAACGACCTGCAAATATCTCAAGGCGGCCCTTGATACCAAAACTACGCCTTATTCGTGTTCCATCGCGTATTTAGAACGCAGTGCCTCTTCAACTAGCTATACAGACCCGGCCTTGTATGTGGTGCGTTGTATTTCCGCGGTTTTGTTTTAAACTCAGGGCCGTTCGGGGGTAGCGGCCCAAGGATGTCAGTGACACCACAATACGATTAATGAGTTGACCTGTCTTATGAGATTTATTGTAAGATGAGGTAAGGGCCTAGGTACCTGCATGAGATAAAATGCATGGCCCAGTGGCCAAGGTTAGAACGCCATCATCCTAGCTGGTCGAATTGTTTTTCCTTAGATCTTATTCTTTTGACAACATGATCTACGAAAGGAGATCAGGGGACTAGACTTCTAAAATAGTCAAAATTTTATTATTGTATTGTTTACTGATCTTCCTTTTTGGTGCCGTTTGATATTTAACTACATGCTCCGAAACATCTAGGTACCTACTTGGTATCTAATTTAGTTTTTAAAGGCCTACAAAATTGCTAAAATGTTTACAGAAATGATTTTGAGTGTCATAAAAACACCCATAGGTGTTTAATATCCGATTCCTATACCTATTATTGTTATCTATAAAAAGAAAAGCTGTCAGTCTGACATAATTATCAATGCACAATCGAAACTACAAGGCTTAGGAGTGTTAAATTTTCCACAAGGTTTTCTTTTATGACGTAGGCGAAGGCTAAGAAAAGATTTTCAGAAAATCACCCCCTAAAGTTATGAAACGGGGTACAAAATTTGTACAAGGAATATTACATTCACGCGGGCGAAGCCAGTGGCAGAAACTAGTATACCGATTATCATGTAGTCAAAAGACAACTTCAAGACTATTTAAATGACTTCACTTTACAAAAATAGATTCTCATTGAAAACGTCATACAATATTCCGCTACTGAACTTGAAACTCAGTCTTCATGTAAATTACTTACCGAGAAATAGTCATACATGAAGTCACAGATCTATTGTGTAATATTAGTCATCTCGTTACCAATGACTACAGGCCAAGTGGTCAAGCATTGTCCTTACGTAGGTAATGACTTGGTAATCACTTCTTGCGAGTCATTTGTTTCATGAATCATTTGTTTCAGAATATTTTGAGGTTGATGTGTTCGTCATCTGTCATTTGGACTTTTTTGTAGTATAATTTTGTATTTAGTTTGACCGGATGTTCATAAGAGCAAGGTCACCAAAATCTGGATTGGTTTACAAGTATGCGTTATACCTACTTCCGTTTATTCACTGACTTGACGTGATATTACAAAAAAAAATTAAGTCGATGCCATAATTATTAAACGCAATAAAACTATTTGCATCGATTCACGATTTCACGAGTAGCGAGATTTATTTATTATTAAGATTTATTACAACTGCTACCGATCAATAACAACAACTTAATAAAAACTAATTTAAAGTCTAATTACTGTAGGCCGATCATCTTAAATCAGTATTTTGATAATAAATCTATCTTTGGCAGAATACTACTCATTTCTGCAACAGATCTTGATCCATTACAAACATAATTTTGAAATTTACTATTTAAGGACAAACCGGTGATAAATATTTTTTATAGAATACTTTTATTGCATAAAACAGATCACATAAAAACATTTCGAAAGTTATTTGCAAAATGATGGATGGAGAACACTATGTAGCAAAAGATTGATCAACTAGACAGGCCTAAAACTACGCTGATTTATCAATCACAAAAAACTAGTTGACATTTTATTTTATAGTTATCGATATTTAAATGGCTGATATTAATTTTAAATATAAGGCTTAGGTAATAACTAACACCTACGCAGGTGCCTTAGTAGGTAGTTAGGAAATGTTCCAGTCTATCTATAATTCTGACTTGGAAACTGGGTTATCAATATGAAACGATCTCAACGTAATTATGTTTATGATTAAGCAAGGACTTAATGCAAGTACAGGAATAATGTCTTTATATGATGTTACCTACTCTCAATGCAGAAATATTTAATTATAAGCACAATCAACCTTATGATGTGTCCAATCTTAGGACTCGGATGACCTTTCTAAGAGATTCCTTGTTTATAAGCAATAGACCGTAATAAACTTTGTTGGCTTTGATAGTAGATATCCAATTTATAAAAATCTCATGTGATTGTTTCTGTTACCGATATACTCCTATTTTTATGTTTCTTTTTTATATTTTGTAGGTCTACGAATCGAATAGGTCGTAGGCTAGTTTTATAAAAAAACGTATTTTTTTTAATTTATTTAATTTTATAGGAGGTTTGTATATTATAAAGGTACTGAGTTAGTTTTACAACATTTTATTATTGTATGCAATAGAAAGCTAGATAATATAAACCAGCTATTTGTGTTTCTATAAGTACCTTTTTTTATGCCCAGATAAAAATGTGTAATAATAATTCATAATCATGTTATAGCGGTTGTGTAATAAAAATGTACGAAAAATGAAAATGGTTTATTTATTTATTTTTTATTTATTTATTTAATTAATTAATTACAATTTATTTATTAGATTGCAAAAGTTGGTTTAACAACATTGATCGTTGACTTCTCCTTTTAAGTGTGCCCACCAGTGCCAAGAGTGGCCGCACTGGGATTAGCTTGATTACATTTATGTTGGAATTTTAAAACTAATATAATCAATGTACCGCGGGCAGTACGCCCTTAAGACTTTGCAACACCGAAACCCTGTAATCTTAGCATTATGTATTATGCACTACCATTTTGTCATCTCATACTAACTAAATAACTGCTAACCGGCTTAGTGGAGCATAAACAACGCCAATGACATTGTAACTAATTGCGGCATAATCAGTGTGAAAGGGTAATATGGACCCCTTGCCTGGTAATATGGCCCCTATGCACGGGGTAATACGGCCCATGGTGCGTGGAGGTTGTAATTTATGTGCATACTGACATTAGGTGTGAATAGATCTCGTTCTGTCATTATCATACATGCCGTTTATTTAAGCGTTTAGACGAGATTTAAAGCATAAGTGTTGTAGTTTATTGCAGTTTGGAATTGAATTTATGTAGACCGAAATCATTTGGATAAAGTTTGAAATACTAGTGGTAAATAAAGCTATGCATAAGATTAATCTGGATTGTTTATTTGCTTAATAATAACAGATAAAATGCGATTGATACTCATAGCTTTTAACAATAACTGCCTATGTAAAATGAAAAAATTGCAAATAATTACCAAGATAGGCTTTACTACTGTTCTGTATGAAAATAACTTGGGTAATCATTCTACTTGACATCAGAGAAAGCCACTGATATAGCTGTATTTGAGCAAGGTTCTAGATGATTTTTTGGTTATTTATCATTGGTAGACTTGCGTCAACCACTGTATCACCTGATGATTATAATCGATGATGTGGTCGACGATGAAGCACGCTTGCTGAAAGTAACCTATTTGCTCTTGATTTAGATCCCTTAGATTACGAGGGAGATCATCGAATAAGTCATCCCGCACTGTATGGAACGTCAGTGGTTCCTGTTGTTCGGGATCCACTCAGCAGTTGCCTTCATTCAATCATATTTTGACATGCGTCAAAAAAGCCTATCTAGTTCTGTTTTAGTTTTGCGGCTGAGTTTGACGTCTAAAATTTGGATTTTGGTACGAAGTAGCGTTCCCTATGGAGTCGGTGAATTTGTCTCATTTCATTATCCATGAATTTAAAGCTATATTTGAATAAGACAATAATAATAAATCCTTTTTACTCAACTGACGGACAACTGCTAGTGCAGCCAAGATAATGACATAACATTAGGTATTATACAAATGTGATATCAATATTATGTTCAACAATATTATTCCACAATAGCTCTACATATCGAAAGGGCACTTGCACAGGGCGCGGTTGTTATTACGTATTGTGCTCTTGCGCATAAGGCCTTTGATTTATGCCCATATGAATATGCATTGTTGTAATATATGGGCCCTTTTGTCACGCAATGTGTGAACTACATTCTACAATCTAGATTTAGATTATTTAGACCGATATTAAGCTATAAATAATTGTTAGGCTATTGATAATGTCTATCATCAGTGCCTAGCCTTTTCCCAACTGTATTGGGGTCGGCTTCCAGTCAAGCCGGATTTAGCTGAATACCAGTATTTTACGAGGAGCGGCTGCCTACCAGACCTCCACAACCCATTAACTGGGGTAACACGGCACTTCATGGCAAGACTGGAGTCAGACTTACTGGCTTCTGACTATCCGTAACGACTGCCAAAGATCTCCAAATGACAGCCGGGACCAACGGCTTAACGTGCTTTCCGAGGCACGGAGGAAACTCGTTATGCTAAGATGGTCACCCATCCACAGACCAACCTAGGCAAGCGTTGCTTAACCTTGAAGATCGACCTGTGCGGCTGTTATTATCTAGCCACGAGCTCCTCAGATAATCCTCAGATAATGTCTATATTATAATCAAACGTAATAGACCAATGCAGTTAAATCTTTACGACCTAAAGTCAAGTTTATGATCATAATAAGATCGTGCAGTAAGTCACGGTTAGTCATCGCGAGAGATAAATTACGATAAAAGTTGATGCTTGGACTAATAAAAAGAAGGTAAATGGGCTCCTAATCAATTTGGGTTAAGAAAAGATGAATAATAGAAGGAACTTTGGGCAATTTTAAGTATTGAGAAATTAATCATCCTATCTAGCATAGTTATCACAGTAGGTAATAAATAACTTTGCCATTAACGAGCCACACTAACTTATTGAGAGTATCAAACGATTAATCAAAGACTTAACCATAGATGGCATGAGTACACTCATTCCATAATACCTACACAAATAACTAGTTCAGGTATCCCAAAGCAAGCAAAGAACAAATGTCAAAAAACTCACGTGGGTATAAGATAATTTTAAAACAAGATAAGCCTCCGTAATGTCCGTCATAATTGCGTAATACCCCATAAAACGAATAAAATGAAACACTTGCGGCCTACAGGCTTGCGCCTGCGCTGATATCGAGACCACATCAGCTTGCACAACTCTAGAAACCATAAATTGTACGATTTATCGACGTTTATTTACCCTATATCTGTCAGACTATTGACAAAAATTGGTCGTTATAAGGCTGTCAAATAAATTGTGAAGCAATGACATGACTTTGATATGTTAAGTGGAAGTTAAAGCTCTGAGAGCTTTACCCACATATGAATTCGCAAGTCATAAATCTTAATAAGTTGTTCTGTAACAGTTATTATAAGTATCTTTATTTATCATTTTGAGTATTTATGACTTAATTATTATAAACAAAAATAATGGAAATGACCGCCTAAATTTTTGACAGAAACCAAAAACATGGCAGGTCAAAAGCAAAAACCCGATATGCCAATAACCAACCTTGTTGACCACACCTTAAAAGTTTAAAGTATTAATGATAAATATTCCGACCACCCCAGTCAGGCAGGTGATAAAGGTCGTACATACGAATAAAAACGGCCCACAAATGAACTAGATAAGTTAATGTTTCAATGTCGGACCGATCCGCTAATGGAAGGCGATCGTGACCGGTTTAATAAGGCGAGCCTTTCACTGATCCTTGCATTAAATTTTAGTTTATCTGCACATGATTTGCATACACCGTGAGCATGTGGGGTGCAATTAATCTTTGCGAATGATTATTGAATATCTAATTGAGGTATCGGCTGAGATTTATGGCGGACGTAGAGGGTAATTTTAAATGATTGACTCGAAGAGGAGTTGTAGGACGGAACTTAATATATATTTGTATCCATACTTCCTTGACATTGACGTTTAATATTTTTCAATACCTAATGATCATTGCTTGTAAGATAATTTGACAAATACGGCTAAAAATGACCCTCGATGAACTATAAAATATCTTGTTAAAATCAGCACTACTATCTGAAGATCATTTTCAAGACTTAAAAGGCATTTCATAAATTAGTTTTGTAACTAGCATTACCTGGGATAATTATTAATTAACTGTAGATATTATCACGCAGGTATAACTATCTGTTATAATAGACTAGTATTAAGATGTTTAATAACACAAATGAAATCATTATGAATTAATTTTAAAATTTAACTTTACGAGTCCATAAATCATTTAAATGGTTTAATTATGTAAGTACAAATAATAATTTCTTGAGCAGAATGGCTGGCGCAGTGGTTGAGTGATTGGCTGCTGCTATGCGTATCGCGGGTTTGAAACCTGAACGGAACAAATATTTTTATGAGTCTATACTACAGATAGGTATTTAAAAAAAAAATATCATGAGTGAAACCCTACTATCAAGAAGTTATCTTAGAATACATACGTAATTTTTTAAACTCGAGGCTTTTGTATACGTTGGCTTTTTTCTATGACACCGAGTGCTCGGAACTTACGTACACAGAAAAAATAGTTAACGTGAGACTACATAGGCATCTAACTCCTACTCACTTTCGTGAAATATAACAGATAAAACTACATCCTGGTATTGTTCAAATGTTGCTAATATGGGCCACTTAAGTAGGTACATACCTACCTGGTAGGTACCTCAGTCTTCTTACCGAAAAAAAAATCCAATTCCGGTAATCGTCTGTAATCTTAGACGGATCGTAATATAAACAATACAATGCTTACCGCCTGCACCAGGTAGCACATGGTCGCAATTAGTAGCGTCACATGTTGGTAACCGTATCCGGACTGCAGCACGCTACCGGTATTGTGTTACCATCACACCTCACTTGACTGACAGTCTTAAAGACTTGAGTATTCTACATCTTGTTACTATTTGATTTAACAGCAAAAGAAACCCAAAATGTGGGTATCGTTTTTATTTTTATTACACGTTTTGATTCTGTCATCAATTTTCTGCCGTTGGACAACCCGATGGACGGCGAGTGTCCACTATTATATTATTTATACCTCTACGGTCTGGACTCATTTTTTACCACGAAAGTGTCAGTTGATTCCACGCACATCGGTGGACTCTGGAACAATTTGCTTGCTGCGGTCTTCCCATCCGATTGTAAATTAGGTGTCTTCAAAGCTACAGTGAATAGGTAGGCTTTTAATAAAGTAGTGTACCTCATCATCGAAGATTGCATCACTGCCTACGATCTGGTGGGATTGCAGTCAAGCACTAGTAAGTACATGGTAAACCGAGCATACGTGTCCCACTTGCAAAATTAAGACACGCATTTAAAATTACATAAAAAATACAATACAACAATTTACATCGCAGTTATACTTATAATACTTGCAGATCGGCTCTAATAAGTACCTACCAAATTTTAAATACGTGTTTTAGTTTTGCAAGCACGTACGCCTGGTTTTCCCTGTACCATTCAAAAAAAGGTCTAAAATACGCAATGTCTGTAAGCCATATTTGCCAGGGCCATATTACACCTCCATGGCCCTTATTACCCCTAATTGCAATTTTGCAATGCGTCATTTTACACACAAAGCGGCTATACTTAGGACGCTATTAAGCCCTCAGTATGCTAATGTCAACATTAGAGGAAGCACTCACTACAAGGCTTTCTTTTTATTTAAAACAAAAGACGTGTTGTTACAACATTGACAAATGACGGCGCGAGCTACAGATGTTTTGTAGTTACGGTAGACAACGACAGAGGTCGCAGTGACGTAATAATTGCAAATTTTATTATGAAGGCTAAAACAGAGTAGATATGTTTTCATGAAAACAGAAAATGTGTTGGGATATTAAGAGAAGGCAATAATCTGGCCCGTCGACTATCAAGAGAGGCTTATGATTTAGGAGACTTAAAAGATATAGCATCTAGACAATGGGTACACCTATATGGAATAAGGTATTGAACTGCAAAGTCCATTCAAGCTTCTGACATATAAAACCCAGAAATAGAATGTGAACCAAAGTACTCAGCTCTATTTTACCGATACCACCAAATACTATAAATGCCTCCCAGGTTTAGGACCAAAAATAGAATGACGTGATGACAGCTAGTAAAGATAGAATGCGGAAAGCCGAGTTCGAAATTCTAGTTCAAAGTAGGCCGTTGAAAGAGAAGGTATAGAGGAAATTTGTCTTATCTTAAATAGTAGGTATCGTCGATCTCAGAAATTCGCACATAAGTGATAAGACGTTATTTACTAGAACACTGACAAGCTAATCTATTTTATCTATGGGAGTTATCACCTTCAAGAGGTATGAAGTTAGGATAATACTATCACAAATAGTAGGTAGAAAAATACCTGAGACTCTGAAGTGTTATTTCTATATCCGTAGGTATTTGAAGCAATACCTACTTGAAACAGACGTCTATACGTTATTGTAATCCAATATGAAAATAAATAGAAAAACTCTAAACTTTAAACTTTTAATATAATAAACTCATGAATTAAAAAAAATCATGAATTAATCAAGATTCTGCTTGGCAACGAGCAACTGAAGGACACATGCGTGTTTTAAAAGTCTAAAACTCTTCAGAACAGGAGATGTCATTGGATAATTTCTCATCTTAAAAAACACTTATCGCGATCATCTTACCTACCTACTTACTTGTCAAGAAATTCCTCAAACGTAACTCAAAAGAACGTGCATGGAAAGCCAAAGACTCTCGCATTGCAATTTTACCTAATATGGGGTAAGAAGAACCATAAATTAAAAAGAAACAAGTGACATTCTCTCCCTTCGTACGTCTCTAGTTATTTGTATTCGTAACATAACGATATTATTTCACTCGGCTCGTGTTTTGGCGCTTAGCTAGGGCTGCCATCCGTCCGGGTTTCCCCGGATTTGTCCTAGTTTAGAGGGCATCCGGGGAGCGTCTGGGCGGGGTTGTTAAAAAGTGTCCGGGTGAAACCCGGACGCTTTTAGTGTCAGGGGCATTCCCGATTAATTAAAAGTACAGGTGTAGATCTAAAAACCAAAAATTATAATTATATTTTTTTTATTACCTCAGAAATAGAAGAGGGTAATATTAATTTGACTATTTTATTTGTTAAGCTGTAGTTAAAGTTGATTGTGTCAAATATTGTTAAATAACTAGCAAACAAGCTGTTTAAATGAATACATTTTATTTTTATTGTAATATTTTTTTCTGGGTGTCCGGGGAAAAAACTGAATTTCATCCAAATGTCCGGGGTTTTTGAAGTTTTTGTCCGGCGTCGGCGATTTAGATGATGGCAGCCCTACGCTTAGTACTGTGTCCTGTTTACCTATGATGTCATCTGTTGTACTACCCGCCAGACGGGATCTAGGCTTTGTGTAATTTAATTTGAATACTGTGCACTCTTGACATATTCGTAACTGTGGCGTAGTCGTAAAATTGTGCAAGACAACTTAACATCAAAACACCGATGTATAAAATTTTTGTAGTCTTTAATACTATACGGAAAGTAGAGTAGCATCCATCATCATCATCATCTGCCTAGCCTTTTCCCAACTATATTGGGGTCGGCTTCCAGTCAAGCCGGATTTAGCTGAATACCAGTATTTTACGAAGAGCGGCTGCCTACCAGACCTCCACAACCCATAAACTGGGGTAACACGGTACTTCATGGCAAGACTGGAGTCAGATTTACTGGCTTCTGACTAACCGTAACGACAGCCAAAGATCTCCAAATGACAGCCGGGACCAACGGCTTAACGTCCTTTCCGAGGCACGGAGGAAACTCGTTATGTTAAGATGGTCACCCATCCACAGACCAACCTAGGCAAGCGTTGCTTAACCTTGAAGATCGACCTGTGCGGCAAGAAAGTAGAGTAGCATCCAACGTGTTAAAAAAACTAAGTACTTACATTGGGCCCACGTGGGTCACGTACGGTCTCCATACATTTTTATGGCAACCGGACTTGTAGAGCTACATTAGACTGTGAGCATCAGTCTAAGCAGCAGCAGTCTTAAGCTCCTTCAGACAGTCGCAACTCCACAACGATTCGGCAATCAATATTATCATTAATTAGTTTTTTACACCACCTGCTCGATAATGACCGTATTATGTGTCATGTAACCTGCACTTAAAGCAACTCGTTATCACCTAGGGAGATAATACAGTATGGCCGATCCCTAGGGCATAATGGTTTTTTTTTTTAATTTAGAACATCAAATACGCCTTCAGTCATTTAAAATGTACGTGCATCAAACAAATTTATTCAAAAATGAAACTGGCCACTAACAAAAAAAAAGAATAATAAATGTGGTTACATACTGAGGAAAAGGTTAAGGAGGTTCTAAAAAAGAGTAAAGTTATAGAGTAATATTGATATATTGAATTTTGTTTGCTTCTAATTTGGAGTTGAGATTAACGTGTAAATAATGTTGCATATTTTTTAATTTATTTATAATTTGTTTTATACGATATATAGTACCTAGTTAATTAATCGTAGTAGACTTGTAATTATCTCACACATGGTGTAAAAAGTAGAGTATCCAACACGGGAGTAAAGCTGTCTTTGTCTTGGGCGGCTTTAATTCCTCACTTCACTCAGGTTTCTCTATTAACTCCCTCGCAATGCTCGGGAGTTAATTATATAAATCCCTCACTGACGTTCGGGATTAAAATTTAGCAACCTTCGTTATGTTCGGAATTCAACATGCCGCCCTCGCCTTAAAGACACTGCTTTACTCCCTAGTCACTTAATCTACTATTAATAATGTCGATAAAAAATTAATCAAAAAGTAATTTATTGATTTTTTCACTGAAAATGTTTAAAAAACGATCATATACTGTTTAAATGACAAAGTAATGATTTAAAAAAAATAGGAAAAAGCCGAGGAAAAATTCTACCACTGGGGAGTCCAGAATCTTGTACAGGATTCATGATATTCGTTTGCGCGTCGATGTCTAACAAACGAAGTATTGTCGGCTGAACACAAAAGAAAATTAATTTTACGACTTCCACTACATCTTAAATTTTATGTCTAGGCTAGGCAAGGTATTAAACTTCGTCAATCTAGTTTGATTGAATATCATTCAGACGGCTAGTTGAATAGGGCCGTTTAGTACAAAGACTAGGCTATTAACTAAATGGCGAATTATGACTGTTGCAAATTATGTAATTTTAAAAGCTTTCTCGTATCGTCTGCGGAAGCCCTTAAGGACAAAGTTCTGATAGGTAATGATGTTTCACGTCGTCATGATGTCATAAGCTCAATTAAGCAGGCTCGCATGCAATGCCACACGTAAGACGTTCGAGGAATCCCCAAGAAACCGTTTAAGGTCTAAAGTAACCGTAAAGGAAAATATCGTGAGAAAAACATTGCCTTCCTTCGGAAACATTGGTGACAACTGGTCACTGGCAAGCAAAATTGCAAAAAATAATACCATCTTGTTTATTTTCCCTTTTACTTGTTACACACGGCGGCGTCTACATTTTTTCCAACTCTCCTTTCGCAAGTATGCTGGAAGAGATTTCTTTAGAAATAAGCATCACCTTTGTACCTATTTTTCTGTCTCCTTCTTGTTGTCTTATATTATTATCTTTGTGTGTAAATAAACTGTAAAATAAATAAATATAGGTACTCCACAGATTTAAATCTGCAAATCATGCAAAGAATGACATAAGGCTAGTTGTCACCGCGAGCTTTCTGCATTCCAAATTCAAAAGTTGACGTAGCTGTCAAAATCGACAATAGTCAATAACAATGACGTGCCCTTGACCCATTCTGTCATGCCAAGGTCAAGAACGGCGTAAGTGTGGCTATGATTCATTCTGACATTCACGAATGAACGAGATTGCAAGCTCGCACACATGATAAGCTCATGTCGGTACACAACAATGCGATATGTAATCATGATAAGTGTACGAATAAGGTTCTGTATCAAAGTTGATTTAGCAAGTATTGTGGTGGTAAAGACTTGATTCAGATTTGCGACGATAAACGAATTTTAGAAAATTACATTCGTGATTAAAGAATGGAATTATTTTCCAACGTACCGTCTGTTCAACAACTGAAATTGTGTTGAATTAGTATTTTATCCATCTATCTATTACGAAGATATTATTTTTCTCACTTTAATATTATAGTCATAACTATAATATATCATAATCAACCTTATTATATTTGTTTTTACTACAGGGACTCAGGCCGCCGGGCCTTCTGTCTAAGAGGGGAAATGGGCCCTACACTACCATGCGGCTAGCATGGTAGTTATATTGATTAATTTTTTTGTCCTAGGACATGTCAGTTTCACGATGTCATAAAGTTCTCCTTCACTGTTTTCAGCGCTGTGGTAAATAAATAAATTACACAAACTATAGAGCCTGGGTAGGTTTAAAACGACGACAAACAACTATTAAGTAGGGGCTATTAACTGCTTTTAGCCATGTAAATGAATCCAAGTCTCTTTTTAAGGCCCTTGTACCAATCATTATAACATTATAAACACTTCTAAACTATCTCCTAAATGATTACCATATGTAATGAGCAAGCAAACCAGCCCAGTAACTGTCGCAAGTAGGCGAGCCAGTAGCAAGTCACTGGCGCCATACGACATTGACAAGTCAACTAGAACGCCCACCGAATCGACACCTATGTCGATCGGTTTATCCATCGTTACATTGACGACTGTCAGTCGAAGGCAAATATTTGACGGAATTACGGCCGAAACCACCTATCGATCTCCAGTTTTGGCATACTGGAGATTGTAAAACAAATGATACAATACAAAAATTATCATGTTTTCTGTTGTTTCATTTGTTTTTCTATCTCCGATATGTTATAGAGAGGTTATTGGTTTCGACTGATAGATCGGTATCAAAAAAGCTTTCGAGAAGACTTATTGTCGTGATCATCATCATCCACCTGTAGCAGTCTATAAAGTATCTCACGAAATTCTTCTTTGGTTTTGTATTTTGCAGGTTCTGCTTCCAGTCTCCACAAAGTGGTTACTCGAGGATGGACCATGCCACAGAGGCACCAAAGAGAGAGAGAGATCAGAAGAGGTGCCGAGATGACCTAGACGCCCACCGCGAGAGCTAGTCCGAGGTGTCACAAGAAAAAAATACCTGGAAGAAATTGAGGGAAGTCTTTGCCCAGCAGTGGGAAACTATAGGCTCATTAAAATAAAAAAGCTCCTGTTCATCTTCGTTAACACGCCATTTAACTCGATCCATAACTGCTAGCTGTTAGAAGAGAGTGAACATCATCACATCACTCTTCTAAGCTTGAGGGAGAACTCCAAAGTAAAGAGGATTTATCGAATAGCTTTGGGTCGTACAGAATTCCATGTTGTTGAAGCTTGAGGAAGAACTCCAAGGTTGAAAGACTTTACGATAAGCTTTGACTCAACCAGAATTCTACCTGTTTGTCTAATCATTCTGATTAGTACCATATTAACCTATCAAATACCCACAAAACGAGACACAATGGTAAAACAATAACAGCGCGGTCTCATAGGACCGGTCGGGGATTCATGAATCGTTCTGACTAGTACCATATTAAACGAGTACTCATTATTCTGACAGACAGTGATTGGTTTGTAGGTGTATTCTAATATGAATGTTGTTAAGGTAGTCATTATTTGGGCGTGAATTGTTATCAGAGTGTGGGAAATACGATACAGAGCTGAGAACTTCACACAATGTAACAGATGACTTCAAGGAAATTGTAATCAATATTGGAGTGTTTGAGGGTCAGAAATTGTAACTATAGTGACGTAGTATATAATTAATCATTATTATGTCAAAGTATTGGATACTGGTATTCAACTAAATCCGGCTTGACTGGAAACCGACCTCAATATATTTGGGAAAAGGCTAGGCAGATCATGATGATGATGTCAGAGTATTGGAATACGTTGGATTGCTTCTTTTACAAACATAACGATCTTATTAATTGAGTTCCCTACCTATTTGAACAACACTAAACATTCTCCAATAAAAAAATACAAAAACATTAAAAATATGAAAGGCAAACATCGATCATACTCGATTAAACCATTCAATGATAAGAACAAAAAAAAATTACAATTGCCTTCTTGTCATCAACATAACAGCACCATCGTCCTATAAAAAAACACATAGAGCTTTCAAAACAAAGCTTTTACATCCTCAAACGTAACAATACCCCTTTACCGTCACATAGAACCTTCTACAGACCAAACTTATCACTATAGGACTTGTACTATTACTTAATCTGCGCTATAGGCTTACCATCAGGTTACTTAACACAAAAGCTATGTATTTAACTCCTTAGATAACTGTAATGAAAGCGAAACTATCGGTTATAGATCGCTATCTGTAACAGAGAAAGGTATCGAGTAGGCGATGAAAGGAGAACACCATGATTGTATCTTATAGCATTGTTATGTAATACTATGATGGGTAGAAATAGTAAAAAAATAGATCTATGGTTATCTGAGGGATCTCTATAAATGGGAGGAAAAGGTGTTAAAAAGTATAGCAAGAATAACTAATAGGCCTCTTTGATATCATCAAATAAATTCTGCCGCTCTGAGTTTAGCAAGATGGAGTGTTACGACTTTTACTGACTAACTAAAATCCAGTGTTCTTTCTATTGGCTTTCCAGGTTCGCGGTAACTCCGTTGTAAAATGATTGTATCCAGCAGAGCCTTTCTTACTTACTTACACGCAAACATCAAAGGATTTTTTATTATTACTGATAGGCTTGCGTTTGACTACTATCTCACCTGATAGTAAGTGATGATGTGGGTGACGATGAAATACGCTTGTCTAGAAGTAACCTATGAACTCTTAGTGATTAGATAGACATAAGAAAAAGAGTATAGGAAGTGTTGTGCAAAAATTGCTCGTACATAATATTACAACACATTTAGTTCAGTAAATAAAAACATTATTAAAATGTAACAGTTTACAAAATAAAACAACAAAAAAACCTGACACCATTAATCACAAAAAAATCGTATCACGCATCAAAATAATTTCATACCAATATATGAAGTCATCGACTTAATAGTTTTTAATTATTACCTTACATTATATATTATTATTATATTAACCGTGGCCTTTTTACACTAGTTCCGACGTGTGGCGACTTTTACATAACGAGCAATTAGCCTCAATGTTATTGGAGCATGATTTGAGCCACACTTCCATAATAAGTATACTAATATAATATTAAAAGTATGTCAGTCTGTCTGTCCGTTTTTTTATGTCTAACCACCTGAACAGATTTAGATAAACCTTGACGCATTTATATGACGGAAGACATGTTACATCCACTTGCACGCACTGGTTCCGGATAGTAGATTACGACCTAATGCTTCTAATAGAGAGGAGTCTTGTGTGTTCCCGGCAGTGGGAACACAAATTGATTTCTAAGGTACGAATAGACCATGGTCTTTATTGTATGTAAACTAAATGTATCCAATAGGATTTCCAAACAAAAAAAGATCCGTGTTGAAAGAGCGTAGGGTTATGTTTGCTTCCTTCCCATTAAGTAAATTCTCTCAGTTCCTATCGCTACCATTAGTCGACCAAATCGAAGGATACAAATCAATTCACGTGCACTTGCACCCCTAAAGTAAACTATATAAACTGAAAAGGATATGTCCTTCCGCACCAATTCGCACTGCACCGGCCCATTCTTCATTTCTCTAGGAGAGGGAATGGGCCGGTAAAAAAGGAAGCAATCTTACAATGTCCCCACTACTAGGACTTATCCTAGTAGTGGGGACATTGTAAGATTCATTATGCATATGCTAAGTTTATGTTCTCAAGGATATTTTCATCCCGGTAATAAGTTCCTCGTAATAAAAAAATACTATTCACACGAGCGAAGCAGCGGACTTACGCTAGTTACAAATTTTAATATCGGTAACAATTCGAGTAATTTGTGCCTGACGGTCAACATTAGGAAGCTTTTAAAGCTCATCGTGCAGTGTTAATAATTATTACATTAATGAAATTGATGTTTTATGAATCATTTCCTATGTAATTATCTGCTCTTATTGTAGATCGTAATTTCCTTTATGTATAGTAAAGGGATCATTTGCAAATATATAATGTACATTACAACATTCATATAATTTTGTATAGATCGATACATTATAAATTTATACTCGTACAAAGTAGCAGTAGGTTTATGCAATTGCATAATTGTATATAGGGTAACTTTTTCGAAATACATACGAGTATTGTACTGTTTTTTTTTGTAATAGTGTATAATTATTATGTCTATTGCAGCTATTTATTGACTTAAAAATAAATAAAATATAAGCGTGTGCTTCAAAATATTGTCCTCCGTGTCAATTATATTTTTGTTAAGTTTTATGTCTCGATTAAGATAAGACAGTGTCAATAAACACTTTATCTAAAGCATAGATGCAATTTGGGAAGACATGTGTCCGTTATTGGCTTTGTACTCTACTTGTGATGATAATGGTAAAGTGGTCTGATCTTTATCAGAAATTATGCCAATAATAATGTATTCGTTAAGGTAGCCGTCAACAGCTTTCTGAATCTTGAAACCTATATGCCAATTTACCCTAGACCCTAGGCTAGAGCGCTAGCGAGTGTGGGCTTGCGTATGGCAGTAATGGGTAGCTCGCCATCCGGCTGTCTGGTAACCGTCCGGACTAGGGCTTTCAATACCGGTATTACGGGATCCCGTAATACCGTGATCACGGATATATTTTGGTATTTTTTCAATACCGGTATTGATTAGGCAATACCGTGATTACGGTATTACAAAAATCTTTTTAATTAATCAGTTAATTACTACAATCTTTTATATACAGGGTGTTTGGGTGTGCGTCAGAATGGCTGGTCGTATGTGGCGTTGGTCTATGAGAGTTGATTCGCAAATTGCTACATAGATATAATAAATAATTGCTCTAAATAACATCCTTTATTTAACATATGTTTGAAGTTACAACTAAATTAGACTAATGAAGCAAATATGTAGCAATTATTATTATTATTATATTAACAAAAAATTGACGCAATACATTTCGGGAAACTGTATGTTTGACTTAAAACAAGGAGGTGACCAGCCAACCAAACGTCAGGGTTGCTGGTCAAAAAAATATTTTGTTTCTAAATACATATCCTATGTAACAATAATTTATGATATATGTAGTAAATATAAGCAATTATGTAACGATTTTCGAATCAACTCTCATAGACCATCACCACAGACAACCAGCCATTCTGACGCATGCATGTTTGGTGCATCGTATACCAAATTAAAATGGTTGACTGGAAGGATCATCTCCTATCCTTTCAGGCCGCCTAAACACTACACATGCCTTGTGGACTTTTTTTCATCGACATTTGAGTGTTTTTTGAAAAAAAGACCAAAATTTTACATTTGAATTCAAATATTAGAAAATGTATAAGGCGTAGACTCTGAATTTTATTTAGTCGTGTATTGTATAAGAGTACTTTTAAATCCAAAATTAATAACATTAGTCATCTAGATTTTTAAAAATTTACTCGCAAAGTTTCAGATTTAAATTAAAGCTGTTCATGTTACAGCTATTTACATGGTTACAAAAAAAGAACCAAGTGACTGGAATCTTCAAACTCTCAAAAATTCTCTACTCTATCCTCTTGCTAGTGATGTGCCACATGCTACAAAAATATATTTACAACTTTGTGGATTCGCTAGTTTTGTGAATCGAGTTACATAAATTTTATATTCAAAATTATGACTTGAAAAAATACTTTTGTTTAAATGGTACCTGAATCACCTATTTAATCTGTTATATCACTCTTATAAGCAGTGATAGGAATAGGTAGTGCCTATTTGCCTAAACTTCGAAGAACAGAGACAAGAAACGGAGACTTCCTTAGGACTAATTTTTTTCCGAGACTCCCGAAATTTCGAGACAACACTTAAAATACGTTAAAAAAAATGTTATTTGGTATAAGTAATTCGTCTATATTTACCAAAAGTTTGCGACCATCATAATAAATAACATACACAGTCGTTACAACCATAAAATTTTCAGATTTTTTTTTTGGACAACATTTTGTAAATTGACTTGTTGAGCGTAATAGGTATTACTTATTCCTAATCACAATTTTTTTAAATGTATTTAAGTGTTGTCTCGAAATTTCGGGACAGATGTCTCGGAAAAAAATGTAGTCCTAAGGAAGTCCCCGTTTCTTGTCTCCGTTCTTCGAAGTTTAGGCAAATAGGCACTACCTATTCCTATCACTGCTTATAAGGTAAAATCTGTCTCGTATCTCTCTTTTCGTGGGTTTTATTGGAAACAAAATAATAAAATTGTTGTTTTAACCAATAATTTCATTATTCATTTAAATATTATTATAATTCGAAGAAGAAGAAGCTCTAGTCTAAAAATTGAAACAAAATACAAAAAACTTGAATTCAATACCGTGATCACGTGATCACGGTATTGAACTATTCCAATACCGGTATTGATACCGGTATTAAAAAAATCCGGTATTTGAAAGCCCTAGTCCGGACCGAGCCCGAGTACCTAAAGTTATAAAAAATAATATGGAACAGAACTACTAAAAAGTTATGTCTGAAACATGTATTGGGATTGAAAGTAGTATTAGTGAGAACAAAATAACCCATTAGTTCTGCTGATGGAACAGGTAGGACAAGAGGGAAATAGAGAATCCCAGTAGTTCTACTACTTTATTATACATAATACCGTAGAACTAGTGGGAAAAAAAATCCCAGTAGTTCTACTATTTTGTTATACATAATATCGTAGTACTAGTGGGAAAAAAAAGTCCCATTAGTTCTACCGTAGAACTGTTCAGTAGAACTAGTAGGAACAAACCGAGACATCGACGGCGCGTAGTGTTCCACGCGCGCCTTATGGCAAAGAAGGAACATAGAAGTGGTTTTAGTAAGTAAATGTCTGACACCCTAGAACGCTAGCAGTCATTGGATAATTACCCACCTAAAAAAAATCCATTCGATCTACACAAGATATCTTCAGCATGTAACCGACACACCTCATATGGAACTTCATATTTGGCTTCAACTTACATGTACAACAAAATATTCCGTCGTACTTGGCTTCCCTGAACTTTACGTGCCGACAATTGGCAACATTTTAAGAAAATATTTTACCATTTTTGGCGCAACCTTTGCGCGAATGATCCACAGAGTACGCATGTAATCAGTCAAGTTTTAAACTTAATGAAATGAGGATCCGATTACGGTGAAGGGTAATTATTTAATTATATGTACAAGGAGTTAAGTGGACTTAAAGATGCCTTATCTGTCAACGGCGAATATCGTCGTAATAGGTCGCTTGTTTACTGATCTTAACGCTAGAAGCACAGATTACTGAATAGTTATCTAGAAGTGGGGCGACTGAAAGAGCCATTTCGGGTTTTTCTTCCTGCTTTAGTTAACGTATTATTATAATAGAATCACATTTTTTTAATGAATTTATGTGAAATGTCGTGTAAACAGAAATCATCCTAATTCATAAAAGTCAGAAAAAAATGGTTAACTTTAGGACACCCGCGGGTCTAGTATTAAATTCATAATCAGTCACTAATGCGATATCGATGTATCTGCAACGCCTCTGGTCAGTTCGATATCGATTATCCAGGGTCACTCCCACTACTAATATAGTATGAAAATAAACAACGTATTCAATGAGACCAAGTGCCAAATATGAAATAATTACCTACATATATCCATTTCAACTTTTTTTTTGGTTTTTGACATGGGAAATCATCGAATAACTTCTCCTACTACGGGAAGAATAAGAAAGCTTGTCACTGTCAATCTTTTATTGACATCAACCAGTTCATCTACTCTTTCTCTCAGTTACTCTTTGCGTTCCAGAGTAGCGGGAACTCTTTCTTCTTTTTGAGTGAATGTTTTAGCTATCTTTCTTTCGAAGAGTAGGCTGCGGGATTGCAGCCTACTCTTCTCTTTTGTTACATTATCAACGTCATATTGTAATAATGAATGAATAGTTGCCATGAAGCCTCTCATATAGATGCCGCTCCAATGATCTTGACTTTGCTCGCTCGGGTGCCCTGACATCGGTCAGATTGATCGATTCCTATATCAGATTTCACGACATCCCACCAGGATACAAGTCTTATATCTTTTTGGATTTACTCCGTCGCTTCCGTCAATATTTTTTAAATTTATTTTATATTTATATTTAAGTCTAGCCAATGAAACATTCAATTTGAAAATAGTTGTTCATTATTTTCTAAAAACTCAATTTAGTAACAAAGAGATGACGCTCTACGAAACAAAACTACAGCTACCTATTGTACAACAAACGACAATCCCAAAACGATGCATTTTCATAGAAATTTCTTAACAGATTAAACAAATTTTTATGAAAAATTGCTCGCAGCCTTATTGCATTGTCGAGTAACATCTGTCTGCGGGAACTGCATTAACAATCTTCATTCATGCCACCAATGCAGATACAAGTAACAGCCTACTGCCCGAGGTCGCAGACGTGAGAACACACTCACTGCTATGACGTCATTCCTCCCGTCAACATGCTGCGAATCTTAAGGTGACGTTTCCGTACAAAAAAGAAAGATATACCTGCCAGCCTTGAAAATATAAAAATAAGGAGAGCCTTATAATAAAAACAGTTCAACAAAAATTTAGAACATATTCCATAGTCAAATTAAAAAAAATTGATAATCATGCTTACAATATACCTAATTATAAGAGGAGCAACTGACAAACTGACATATCAACGCGCAGCCGCAACTACTGGGAAGAATGAAATTTTGCATTAATGACGTATCGTAGGTGAGCACTAAAAGAGGATTTTCCAAAATTCACCATGGCGATTAAACGGGGTCCAAAGTTTGTATGAAGAAACCTATTTTTAAGCGAGTGAAGCCGCTGGCAAAAGTTACGCGTGTATACTATGGGATACGAGCAAAATATTATACATACGATGACATGAATGAAAGAATATGACGTTTGAAAAAATATGATAGAAAAAAAAAACAATGAATAAAGGATGCGTGACCGTGAGAACAATAAACGGATATTGAAATAAGGCATAATGTTCGAATAAGATATTAACAAAAGCATCCGTATTCAAAGAAGCCGAATGCGTGCATATTATTCTTCGATCAACAGTTGATCGCAGATATTATTGTCTCACTTTAGCGCGTGTATCCAACCTTACCGTATGACATAATGATGAAGTTTTTTCGTTAAATTACAACTTTTACGTTTTTATTCACGTAAACTGTAGGACTTGGACAATTTTGGCTTAGAAAATAAAGAAAAGGTACCTTTAGTTTATAGCAGCCTCATTTTTGCAAGCTCCGAAAAATGCTTCTATAAAGTGCACGATCTATATAACTCGTGTGTGCAACGAAATTAAACTTAAACAGTAACATATTTAAAGGTTTTGAGTTACATTCTAAGCTACGATAATATTATTCTATAAAATATATTCTGAAATTAAAATCTATATTATAATAAACGTAATTACAACTGCAAAATGCTACTTCATGCGATGCATCGGCTGTTTGAACTTCAAAAGAACAAAATAAAATGTTGTGAACGGAATAAAAAAATTGTGAATAAAATATGACATAAATGCTTCTGCCAGCGGAAAGTTGAAATTTTTGCCAGGAGGAATATATTTTACCCGGGAACCAGCAAAAGAAGACGGTTGGAGAGATACTATCTATAATATGATTTTTTTTTTTCTAAATTTTTATCGAATTTGCTTTTATTAATTTTGCCTATCTGTTTTGTAAATCAAATGTTTATTTTATGTCGTGATCGTCTATAAGTATTGCAGCACTTGAATTATGTCAAATACTGTAGGTACCTATAAATTTCCAATGCCTGAGTTGACAGTCCTAATAAATAAATAAAGCCTATGTATTTTATCCAGTGTGCCAAATTTTATCAAAATCCATTCAACCGTTTAGACAAGCCAGAGCTACATTCACATTTGTAATTAATATCTACATAACATAATAATAAGTATAGATGGTCGCGCCTCATGAGCTGTCAACCAGTTACCACGTAATGCTGGCAACACCCAATCCACAGACACCGCCGTGCTCCACATACAAGAGTAATTTCACTGAAACTTGCGTAAGGTCAAGTCGGCCATATCAATTGACAGGTCAATCAAGTTATTTTGGTATATGGTAACACCAATGTTTACAAAAGTTCGCAAGAATTTGGAAATTGCGTGCGAATTATGTAAGGTGGTGTAATAAATATGTGTAATGTTGCTGACAGGGCTGAGAGATGTATGGGAGGTTGGTTTTATTTTTATTGTTAAGTTTGGTGGAGAGAAATCCCTTGGTCGGCCTACTTAACACATCAAGTTTGTAATAAACAACTTAAAAATATAATAAAATGTATTTATGGTTTATTTCCAAGGTCTTAAAGATGTATAATTAATTTAAACAGGACATATCCCTTGAAGAAATTTTAGGTTTTATCCTTATACATATCATAAAACCATGTCCCTGCGTCTGTTTGTCCGTCCGCTCGCGATAAACTCTGTAATTACTGAACAAATTTTCATATGACTTTCGCTGTCCAATGATTCATGATAGAATGATTCACGAATAATGTTTAGATACATAATTCATGCGTGTGAAGTAAAGCCGAGAATTTTAAAGATTTGTAACAACCGTGCGAAGCTAGGGCGGAGAGCAAGTACACATTAAATTACTAGCTAATCATTAATAAGTCCATATTACAAAGTTAATATCTATCCATGATCCTGGCGTTAAGCGTAACTCTATGGTATGGCCTCTTTCTTATAACATTAGATTGAATGGATTTTGAAGCATATTTTAATTGATTAATTAACGATACGTGCAATTATGTAGAAAATAAGTACCTGCCGTATTATGTTAAAAATTGTTATCGTAGTATGTAGACCGTACGTCCCTGCAATTATTTAACCAATTAGAGCAACTTAAATTTAATTTTTCCACTACAAAAAGTTCATAATCATCTGATAACTAAACTATGATTGATAGCTTTACTTTGTCGCTTCAGAAAACCAACATGACTCAGTCATCTCATCTCATTATCTAAACAAATCATAAACTGGTACCGTGACAATGATATCATGTCATCTAACGTTTATTATTCATTGCTAGTACATTATATACTTATTATGTATCAACCGTGAGAACGCACATAATCTAATACATTTAGTAATGGCCACACCTAATCCAGACCGTGTTAAAACCTTTTTAAGTTTCCGCTCGCACAGTTTGTGTCTATGGTTTTCCTCTATTCAATTTTATCAAACTTGTTCGCACCTATTCTGGAGATAGACATTGCCAATTTTCAATTCAAATATGGAATGCAGTTTTTTGTAAACGAATTATTTTTTTATTACATACCAGTGTTTTTATGGTGAAACAAGACTTATATTTGAGTATTTATATGTAGTTTATTACGATATGATTTTTATTGACCTCTATACAAATGAAAATGTTAAGATTTTTATTCTATGTGATACGGTCTGCATCCACGAATTACAGGCAGCTATTTCTCTGCGTGCTTTCCTCGAGACTTGCCTTTAAAACCCTACACACGAAAATATCTCATCCTGAGCATATCGGATCTTCACATAAAGCGCGGTCCACTTCCCAAACCGTAGTTTACACGTCCGATAATTAGCATATGATTACGACACAGTGCGCTCGAGGTACCGACTCAATTAGTGCTGCTCGTACACTTTCCACGCCACTGGGATACCTACCACTCACAAAAGAATACATTTTAACTCATCAGTATGAGCGCGACGAGTCGGAAGCGTTATTTAACGAATTGTTAAAATGTAATTAACTTTATGTAATACTTAAACGTTTCCACACGTGCGTAAATTCTTTAATGATACTGTGTTTTTGAAGACGGAAAATTGTTGAGAAATAAATTTCTTACCTTGTCAACCTCGGAAACTCTCAGAATGATTTTCAGTCGGGGGTTGTTCTTTCTGTAGTCCTTCAGCAGAGAGTCGAGCTTATCTCCTCTCGCGTCACCCGCGTAAACGAGATGTGTGCACTCGGAAAATCCGTCGCTAGCGCGCGCGCTTTCCACGTAGCAGACGAGGCGGGCGGCGCCGGCGCCCGCGCACTCCGCGCCCGACAGCACCGCGGCCGCCGCGCACAGAACGAACCAGAGCCACATCATTTAAAAAATCAAACTGTCATTCCGAACGCGTCGTATTTTGAAAATCGAATAGTTTGGGAGCGCGTTGGTCGTATCGTTAGCACAGTACGAGTGGCGGAGTGGCGCGGGCCGGCCGCACTCATAGGCGCCCCCGCCCGGCCGGTGGTGGTCGGCGCAAGGTCGCGCGCTCTCCGCCGGGACCGCCGCACCGGCCGCTCGGCAATGCTCTTACATTCTTCCATTTCATTCGTCACCGGTATGTGCCGTGTGTCACATTACAATGACTGCTGGAGGCTGAACTTAAGAGGCTGTCAGAACAATGCATAAATCTTCTCGTTGCACGCTGTCAGCTACTACGACATTGCTACTTTGTGATAAGAGATATTAATGGCTTTTAAATATGTAATTGTTTTAAATACTCATTATGAAAATTATGCATGAGTAAAAAATAAACCATAATTTAATTGTTCTTTCAGTCCAGTGGCGATCATGCAATAGGTAGACAAGTATTTGCAATGAAGCACACGGCATACCAGCTCTTGTTAATTAGATGCTGCTTCTAAACAAAGGAAATGGATGTCACTGTTATCTTGTCATCTACAACATAGAGTTTCTTTGTAATTGTTGAGATGACATGAAGCTGAAACCACTAAACCTACCTCAGAAGTACGAGTATACATCTTTACTCTGTATAGACATTGTCTCTCACGCGCATAAAAATTAAAAAAAATCCCAAGAGAACATTTTGATATATTTTTGCAAACGACATGATATACCCATGTACCAATTTTCAAATCCTTTCAGTCGTTTCAGCGCGAAAAAGTAACAAAAGTCGCGTTTATAATATTAGTTTGTTTATAATTAATGACCAGGAATGACAACCTATGTACCTATAGTGATGAAAATAAGAATTAAGTTGAAAAGAACTAGAATTTTCAGGAAACTTGGTGAACATCAATAGGTAATAGAATGACGAGATATCAGCTCTTCAACAAGATTATTGACCAATTACGAATATTCAGTTATGTATTTATGTGGCAAATTAGCAAAATACACACATCAAAAGTGTCTAGAGATCAACATATATTTTTGCAATAACTTTTCTCCTGATTGATATTAATTAAAATTTTCTTTAAGTATTCATCAAATAAAGTGTTTTCGTTTGTCACAGTAACGATAAACCAAGTCACCTTTGCATTAATAAAGAAATTTGCCATTTTCCTAATAAAGGGATTTTTGACATTTGAACCACTAACATTAAAGTTCGAAAAAAAGACTGAAATAACAGTTTTCTTTAAAATTTTATTGGGTAACTTAAACAATTAATAATCCGTGTTTCTACCGCGAACACTAACAACACAAGAACATCGGTTTGGCATACTCAAAATGAGTTCATCCAAATCACGCTGTGGAATGGCCGCCCATGTTCGTTGCAACAACAAAAAAAGGTCTTCTTGCGACTGAATACCCGCCATATTCGGCAGAGCTCTTCTCTGTAGCATATCCCATGCATGCTCAATCGGGTTCAAGTCTGGCGACTGAGCAGGCCAGGGCAGGACATTGATGTTAGCTGCGGCGAGAGTCTGTCTTACAACTCTTGCGGTGTGCGGCCGTGCATTATCATGCATTAACTGAAATAAGGGACCGATTTCGGGGACCGACACTTGTAGAGGAACGATGACGTCTGATACAATCGTCTCAGCATAAATTTGAGCGTTGAGGTTGCCTCTGATCCAAATCAACTCAGTTCTTCCGCCGATCCAAATACCCGCCCATACCATGATGGTTCCACCACTATAAGGATGGACTTCCTGGCAGGATTTTAATCGCTGTTGGCGTCCAGGGGTTCTCCAGTGTCGTATACGTCTTGTATCCGGTCTCATACCAAAACGAGACTCATCAGAAAAGCACACGAAACGCCATTGTTCTTCTGCCCAATTTCTGTGTTCAAGAGCCCATTGATATCGAATCCTACGATTGTGCATTGCTATAGGTGGTACCCGTAGCGGTCTTCGGGAATGAAGGTTCACTTCATGCAAGCGGTTTCTGACTGTTTGGTCGCTAATTAAGTTCCCCGAAGAGTGATGAAGCCTCACGGCTAACATCATGGCGGTTATTGTTGGAGCTCTTCGAGTTAAGATTTGAATGTATCGGTCTTGTCTCCGTGTGGTGCAGCGATACCGTCCTCCATGGCGCTCAGCCACGGTACCAGTGCTTCGGTAACGTGTCCAAAGTCGACTGATAACACTCTGACTTGTATTCAGAGCTAAAGCCACAGTACGTTGCCGGGAACCAGCTTCTATCATTCCCACGGCTCTGAGCATTTCTTCCCTGCTTAAATGACGTCGCGGCTCCATAATAACGTTGGTTTTAATCAGTAGTAGGGAAACAGTAGCACTAATAATGTCTTCAATGCGTTGTATGTTTTTATAGGGAAAATATTGACAGCTGATTTTCATCTTTTACTCGAATTTGATTCACAGTTCCTGATTCAAATTATGAAATGCACCAAAAAGGATCCATATAAATTTATAAAATCATAAATTTATTACAAAGCCACATCTCAATCTCAAGAAATCCGCATAAAAATGCTTGATCCCTAGACACTTTTGATGTGTGTAGTTATAAAATTATTTTAAAAAATGTAGAGACATTTTTAATTTTCATAAATACTGAAACAAAAGCTTTTTAGCCAAAAAAGTATTCATTACTAAACAAACCAAATACGCATCATCTCAAGTTTGGTTACAATAAGGTCGAAACATACAAGTTACAAGAATTAATTAAAACAATAGATTCACGGAAAACAAATTACGAGTACATGTGTATCTATTGTGTTCGTCTGTCATGTTTCCGTATTACCTGAGAACTACTGCGCCGATTTTCGTACAATCTTCGTTTGCATTGTTTTAAATAAGGTACGTTATGTTTTGTCGGTATCTCCCATAAAATCTAACCTAACATGAGATGATAAGGTACGTTTTGTAATTATATTGTTGTTTTTGAAGTAGTAAAACCAACAATTAAACTGCTGGAGCGTATGCAGAGTTTTTGTTAATTATTTTTATACAGAAGCTTTATGGGAGTTATTACCCCGTTTGGCTCTCAGTCTGATGCAGTTTAATGGCTTGAAATCCATGAATGAACCTAAATAAACTCTAATTACTTGTCAGACTTGTTTCAAACTTACTAGTCGTTTTTTTTCTTGCGTTCGAGTTTTTTGACACTTTCAATATTTTTTCCCAACTCCCCTTTTTTGAGCGTACGAGATGGAAGAGATATCTTTAGAAATCAACAACAACTATTTTACTTAATTTTTGTTCCTTCTTTTTGTCTAATATTTTATAATTTGCGTCAATAGTTGAATAGCTAAAGAGACATGGACGATAAGAAGCATAACAGCCTATTAATAATAAAAAATAATTTAAAAAAAAATGATTCCCATTAAACTTTAGTCCAAGGTGCGGATGGCAGGACGAGTTTGACTTCTACCAAAACCACTGATCCCCACTAAATCAAGAGAGATAGAGGGAGGACTCACTCCTCTATAGGATAGTAGATAGGCTAGTTAGATAAGCTTAGAGGGAATTAATAGAGAAACCTGAGTGAATTCCTCATTTCACTTAGGTTTCTCTATTAATTCCCTCTTCAAGCCACTCAAGACAAAGACAGCTTTACCTCCGTATTAGATACTCTACTTTTTACACCATCTGTGAGATACTTAAAAGTCAATTTTATATATAAATAAATTATAAATAAAAGAAAATATAGAGTATTATCTACAATTTAATCCAATTTTTTGGATTAAATTGTAAATAACTACTCGACTTGTTTCAAAATTAAACAACAAATTTACTTCTCCAACATACGTTACTCTTTTTTAGAACCTTCTTAACCTTTTCCTCGGCAATCACATTTTTTATTATTTTTTTGTTAGTGGCCAGTTTGATTTTCGAATAAATCTGTTTGATGTAAAATGTATGTAACATTTTAATTCATTTCTTAATAAAAGTAACTGAATCCTTTTTCAGTGCAAAGCAAATCAAAATGTAATGTTGAACCTAACACAGAAAAAAAATTGTTGTTTGCAAGAATCCCTCCGCAGGTGCAAGCCACCTCCAAGGAACCCCAGTTTCCTTTATCTTGAACCAACCAATCTTGTAAGCGGCCTTCCTCTTGATCATTTCCAACTTGGGCATCCCCAACGAGTCGCTCTTATGGTCCATCACTGTCACTCGTCTCACAACCTTGTCATGACATGCCCCAACTACTTCCATTTCAGCTTTCAGGAACAGCGAAAACTTCTTCTTAAGAAGAAGGTTCTTAATACGTATCTAAGTAACGAAAAATAATGTTCCGGGGGAGTGGTTAGTAAAAATTCTGATCTAGATCACATTCAGTTGTAGTAATTCAAAGCGGAAATCACATAGTATATCATAAAAAGCTCGTTAAACTACTGCAATTTAAGTCTTCCATTATAACAAATTGCACTAAACTTGCATAGCAATAAATCTAGCAAATGATTGTGAGTCAGCAAGCCAGATATTTGACAGAAATGCCTTATAAAAGTAATCCACATCGTTACTATGGGAAAATTAAAATAGAATAGCATAAACTTTATTAAACAACCAAAAAAGTAACACAACTTATACACAAACTTAAATCTATGCGTACAATAGCGGTTTTATCGGCGAGAGCAATGTCTGCTGGACAACTTTAGATGAATCTTAAGAACTTAAAGTAATACAGGGGTAGTCCACGGTGTCCCAGAATGCTGGCAGCACTGCCAATATTGCCATATTGAATAGCAATGCTGATTCAATTCATTGATCAAAGAAAAAGCATAAGTAACTTCTTCCAGTAGCTTCGCTGGCGTAAAAGTAGCCTTCTCCATATAAATTTAGGACCCCCGTTTCCTCCTATAGTAAAAAAATCCTCTCTTAGTTCTTTAGTTCCTCTCTAAGTTAGTTAGTAGTTAGCTCGCCTATGTCATAAAAGGAAACCTTGTGCAAAATTAGACGCTCCTAGTCCCAGTTGTTTCGGCTATGCGTTGCTATGCCAGTCAATCAGTTTCTCCTTTTAGATATGCAGATGAAGCAAACACTACGCACAATAAATACCAAATCAATAGGATATATTATTATACAGTGTTTATAAATTGAAAAGAGGAACACCTAACAAGTTCGGTTCCGCTCCGCGATCGTATCGTAACCCTGACATTACCTGACGCCACAGCCGCGATATGTTCCATAATACCACACATACTTCAGAAACTATTAAGTCATACTATGCGATCTAAATTGTTGTAAAAAATTAACAGGATGTATTGGTATTGGTACAAAATGTCTATGATCTTACCGCAAGAAGGTAAACATGGTTCTTAAATACCGATTGATATTAATTACACAATATAATAATATTAGATCTTGTTCTATACATAATTTTCAAAATATGCTGAAAGAATAATTTGCTTCCAAAAATATCAATGAATACTGCAAAATAACATAAATGGTGGAGTAAAATATGTTTAAAATTACAAAAAATGGTTATAGTATGCACAGGTATCGCGACTACCATCCAAAATAGGCGCAAGCTTGCAGACGATAATGGTTAACTCGCCGTCCGGTAATCGTCCGGCAAGAGCCCAAGTCGTCGAAAAAACGTAGTGTTCCACGAGCGCCGCAAAAACATGCCAGCATAACCGGAGGATCCCAGCAGGGCCGATGGTCGCTAGAGCTACGACGAACTTCTGAAAAGGAATCCCGTAGTCCTAGAACGTATAGGTTAATCATACTCTTGAGTAAGGTCAGAACGAAAGTTAATTATATCATTTTATATAATCAACAAAAATTATTCGGTACACTGCTTTCCAGCAATAACCTAATATGTACTAACAGTTTGTATCATTTTAATTGGAAACCATTTCCTAGTTCCTTCATACTATGTAATTATTAGAAACGATTTTAAAACTTATGTGAACCAATGTACAGTCAGCACCAAAAGTCGATGAACAGACTCAACATAACAAAACACCTGTTTGCAATAACATGTGTTTCATCCGTTCACAATAAAATGTTTTGTTATGTTGATTCTGTTCATCGACTTTTGATGCTGACTGTACTTAATACTTAATTGTATACTAAACTTATTATTAAACACAGTGATTTGACAATACATGTACAAAGGCGAGCTTACTCAACATATAAGTTTTCTCCCAGCAAACCTTTGAGTGACAGAGAGAGATCACATTCGAGGGTAAGATCTAGTGTACAATATAACCTGAGTTGACGAAAGAGAACCCCGATATCCTGGAACTAGGGAAAGGAAGGAACAGAAGTGGGTTTTAGTCAGTAGAAGTCTGACCCACCGTCCCGCTCCACCTAGAGCGGGTGAAGTAATTTTGATGATTCCACGCTTTAAAAAATAAACTGTACAATATAAACCTACATAAATACGTCAAATATATCTACATGTATATGTGTGTGTGCTAAGGATTCGCGTGTGTTGCATTTGAGTGTGTATATTCCATCATTATTTGGGAATGATGGAGGAGCTCGTGGCTAGATAATAACAGCCGCACGGGTCGATCTTCAAGGTTAAGCAACGCTTGCCTAGGTTGGTCTGTAGATGGGTGACCATCTTAACATAACAAGTCTCCTCCGTGCCTCGGAAAGCACGTTAAGCCGTTGGTCCCGGCTGTCATTTGAAGATCTTTGGCAGTCGTTACGGATAGTCAGAAGCCAGTAAATCTGATTCCAGTCTTGCCATGAAGTACCGTGTTACCCCAGTTAATGGGTTGTGGAGGTCTGGTAGGCAGCCGCTCCTCGTAAAATACTGGTATTCAGCTGAATCCGGCTTGACTGGAAGCCGACCCCAATATAGTTGGGAAAAGGCTAGGCAGATGATGATGGGTTTAATATTCACGGCTGGCAACAAATGCCATTTTATTACAAGACATTAACCAATAATAAAGCAATACCTCCGAGTAATAAAATAAATTAGTACGTAGACCACAGTGTACGAGGTAGCACATAGGTCCAGTCGCTCTGACATTTTGGCAATCCGCCATAAAAAAAAACATGACGGTAATACTTAAAGACTGACTTTGATTGATGGCACCGTTGCCGCAGTGGTTAAGCGATTGGGTGCTGCGCTGCGTGTCGCGGGTTCGATTCCCGCACGGAACAAATATTCGCCCTACAGATAGTTGTTCTGGGTCTGGGTGTCTTGTGTGTGTGAGATTACTTACATAATTTGCAATTCTTGGCTTTACTATGCCTAATATGAATGTAAGTCTGTCGTATGTCCTAGAAAAAGCATTGCCTTTCAAACAAATCTATTCAGCCGTTTGTGCGTGAAGAAGCAATAAATATATAACATACAAACTCGCACATACATACAACCTTTCACCTTTACAATATATTTAGTATAAAATTACGCTACTGCAATATGAACGATACGGATTTAACCCATTTACGGATTTTTATGGACCTAAATAAAGTAGTATTGTTTACATGACCCGGAACGAATCGGCTGCTACTTGAGCTTTAATAGGCTTGAATATACTTAATTGATTGCCTAATCAAACACTAATTTGCTGTGATGACAGGCTCTATTAATTGTAAACCACTCAACACAAGGATTTTAAACAAAATAATTACGAGTACGTCAAGAAAATATTAAGTCGGAAGTTCCTGAGGTATTGGTATATGAATCATTGATCGATCAATTAATAGGTAGGTTATGCACTCGCCAGTTATTTGATTTTGGCGTACTTAAGATTTTATTAGGTTAATCCCATTTAAGTGAGTGTTCAAAGACAAAAACCGTGTAAAATGGGGGAACTTTAGCCCTGGGGTATATCTTTGGCACAAACGTGTTCTTATTAGTTAATCAGCTTATGCCAAAGTTATAACCCAAGGGCCAAAGTATTCCCACTCATACGGTGCCTAAAGAAACCTGCCAGAAATGGTGATTACCTAAAAAAGCATTATTTTTTGTCCTTTCTAATTTCTCCCCAAATATTGTCCTCTTATTTAAAGTTTTATTTATTTACGTTTCAGAAATCTGTACCAAATTTTAACTGATTCGGTAATACTTTAGGGTTTCGTTATTTCATAAAAGTTAAATAACAGGGACGTGTCCTATTTGATGTATACCTAGTGATCACCGTCTCTCATGGAAAGCTGCAGCACAAAGAGATATAATTTTAGTATATTGATAGGTATCATAGAGATAAAACTACTCATGTCATGGTCATTTTAGCCGCAAGATATGCTACAATACTCTACTACAAACCCTGCTCCGCGTCACAGTCCATTGACACGAAGATATCACTAACACTAACTCTGAAAACTATTTTAAGAATCCTTGTTAAAGTTCAAGCATATTTTACAAATTCTTTAAAACATCTTTAATCTATCACATACCCGCGAAACGAGACACAATAGTAAAACAATAACAGCGCGGTCTCATAGGACCGGTTGGGGATTCAAACATTAAATGAAAAATGATACAGAAAATTATGTAAGTAACACGCTATATATCACGTACGCCGAAAAAAAAAGTTGACTGGTCGACGGTTCAAGTACACAAGCAATGTTGGTAACCGTCATAACTTAAAACCCCATAAAGTATACGCCAGATAATCCCCTGAATAATGATCTCGTTTTGATGAAGAACTCTTATAAATCTTTTACAATGCCATTATTATAATTTGTCACTGGTGAAACCGGTGACCCAGACGGGACTGATATTAATGAGTTTTACTTAATGACATCATAAGTTCATAACTAACTACATAAACCAAAACATCCATGCTTGGTTGGACGCAAAAATCGTCAAGATAGTCCATTTGTTTTTGGTTCATTCACGGTTTTTTTTAAACTTAAGCAGGAACTACCTACATACAGTGGGTGGCCAAATTATTAGGGACAGTACCTGAATTTCATAGATTAGTATCAACTTTGATTGCATTTTGCAGGCAAATGGTTGGTTGTAGGTCCGGCTAATATTTTTTATTTGAAGACTTTATTGGTTGAGTTAATAAAAACATAAAATTTGAAATCAAATTCTTTTATATATTTTTGAAAAAAAAAGATACGTAATACGATGATTTCGAAAAAGTCAACTATGTTATAAATCTCACTTTTTAAGCTAACCAACCGATTTATATAAGATTTTTTTATGTTATATTATTATTGGCATCAGTATTATTATTTTTGATATAAAGCAACATTGTGAGTCGCGCCATTTTTTTTTAAGTGATATTTTTTAACTTTGTTGACTTTTTTCAACATTTGGTGAATATTTGGATCCTCTTGCCGGTGAAAAAAATAACACCAGCTGATTGTAGCCCTTATTAAAGAGTGGCCATTATACCAAAAACCTGCTACAGAAAGCCAGATGTTGCATAGAGAGCATACCACGATAAATGGATGCTGTCACAAAATACTAGCAATATTTATCCATTTTATTGCGTATCTTTTTTTTTTCAAAAATATATAAATAATTTTGACTTCAAATTGCATATTTTATTATCTCAATCAATGAAGTCAATAAATAAAAAATATTTGCCGAACCTACAACCAACCATTTACCTGCAAAATGCAATTAAAGTTGATAATAATATAAGAAATTAAGTACTGTCCCTAATAATATGGCCACCCATGGTACATTAAATTGATGCACACGTGAGTGACGCCGGAGTTGTACGTAGAACCCCGTCACGTCGCGTGACTGTAATGTAGCTCTACAAGTCTAGTTGCCATATAAAATGTATAGCGACCAATGCGCCCAGATCTACGTACCTGCCTTTATTTTCAATTTGCAGACGTTGAATTTTCGTCATCATCCTACTTTCCGTTGGTCAATTACTAACATAGAACAAAGATCTTCCCAGTTGCAAATAAATGTCAATAAACAAAATTGGTACATGAAAATATCAAAATAAATTTTATGCATATTTTATTAGCTGTTTCCGTCTTTCACTCTTGGCTATTTGTCTTGACTCAAGAACGACTGGAACAATTACAAGAAACTGCAAAGAGGTAGGTTGTTTTGTCAACATGTGTTGGTAATCTGATGCGACTTCAGTAGGGTAGAGTCGCCAATTTTCGCCCCTGAATCTAATTCCGTCCCATTCAGGTTTTTTTGCTTACAGCTAACGCCAACTATTTTTGAGACCTCGAATCAATGCAGAAGCATTACGCTCTAGTTGGCCTTTTTCATAAATGTTTAGACTCTACCCCAAATAGGACATTACTATAGTAAAAATAATGTTTAATATCATTTTAAATTGCCAGACTAAGTTACTAAAATTTTATATCAATCAACAATTCTGGAAAATTGATAATAACTTATTCATAATTTTGATATCAATACTGCTGAGGCTGCCAGGGACGTGGAACTCAAAGAATTGTCCTGAAAATCAGTTTATTTGTAAAAACTACCAATTTTTCAACACCGTGTTACGAAGTTTATGAATAACTTGACTATTCTAACAATGAAGAAGTATTTAAACTTACATTTACCTACCACTTACCAACTACTTATTTGTTTTTTTTTTTCAACATCTACTTTAACCCACATATTAATTCAGCTGACGCAAAATTACTAGATGTAGTAACTAGACAATTAAGTGCAGGAAACTATTACAAGATGATCTATTAAGACTATTTGATCATTTAATTTTATGGTGTTTAAGTAAACTAGGTCATAACTTAAGAAATATATTAATTAATATTGACACAGTTTAAGAATTCGCATGTTAAATTAATACCAATTGTTAAAATTTATTTTTTTAATGTTTTTGGCTTGATTGTTTCCTTTGAACCATGTAATCGTTATATATAATTATATATAAATATTTATAATGTATAGGCTTTGACGACTATCTGACCTGATGACTTAGAGATTATGTGGTCAAGCAGCAACAAGAGAGGAGCACGATTGCCTAGCCTGCCTAACTTATTCAGTCTTGATTTAAAGACCCCTACGGTTGCAGCTATATCAGGAAACACATTCCTTTTTAGGGTTCCGTACCTCAAAAGGAAAAAACCAAATCCTTATAGGATCACTTCGTTGTCCGTCTGGCTGTCTGTCAAGACCCTTTATCTCGGGAACGCATGAAGGTATCAAGTTGAAATTAAAACTATATAGGTACTCAAGTCCGCGGTCCCTTTGAAACTGTGCAAAAATCAAACTTGTAAGTTGACAGGAAAAAAAGAGACGCCCGTTTATGTTGCAAAAAACGTACATTTCAGCACTGTCTAAGGAATCAAAATTCATAGGGTAGATACTTCCCGTTGACCTAAAATCTTGAAATTTGGCACGAAGTAAGGTATTATAGCACTAATGTAGGGAAAGTCTGAAAACTGAAAATTTATAATTACGTCACAAGAAAAAAAAATGGAAAAATTCTTCAACACTCGATTCGAGAATTGAACTGTTTTCATAGGTAGGTAAGTTGGTACGGAACCCTCAGTGCGAGTCCAACTCGCACTTGCTCGGTTTTTTAAAAAAGGAGACGGTAATTGGCGACTTTACCTTCACTTACCACCATACACTCACCCATTTGTTGTTTTTCCGCGCGTTGGTGAGCATAGTCAATTTGTGTTGGTGTTTCAAAAATCCTCTAATATACTTGCTAAAATGTCGTTCTCTGGGAAAAAATATAGAAGAATCCGCGCTGAAAACGTCGAAGACTTAGTGAATACGACTAGTGAGTGATGTTTATTCATTTCGATAGGGTTCAACCGTTCAAGCATAGCGGTAGATTTTTTTTCTGTAAACGTAGCTTAGCTAAGAGGCCGTATTTACACTTATGTTAAACAAAATATACGCAAACAATGAAAGACAAATTTTCTGATTTATGCTTGCTTCTAGATTCAAATCAGAACCTGATCAAGATGTTAACAACCAAAGCGCCGATATTCTCGTTCACGTGCATAGACGAGAACACGTTTAACTTCACACTTCAGATGCCGCACACCACCATGACGCATGTCTTCAAGCTGGGCGAGGAAACTGAGGTGGTCAGGAGAGATGGCTCTAAGGTAACAACGATGATATTTCATTTGTAAATATGGTCCTATTTTTGGAATAAGTGTGGCCAAAAAGGCCTTCTATGAACATATTTTTATAATGAGCTCTAAGTAGTGATTTTTAATAGATATCAAGCAAATAGTACTCAGAAATAAACATCATTATGAGGGATAATGGGTAGAAGCTTTCTCATGGCCTTTGAATGGGCCCTAAGGCTTCCCTAGATCCCCTCAAAACAATATTTATTCACCATGAATTTTGGCCATGCAAAGTTAAAATATCTTCATAGTGAAGGCATTTAACTCTCCGCAACAATAAGGCGATATGAAGACTACACGCAACGCTCAAAATTGAGGAATGGAGAATTGGAGATATCTTCCTCATTATTCATGACCACATAATACATATTGAAGATATTTGCATGAGAACACCCACAATTATGGACCACTTATATGTTTCAAGGTTATACAAACAAATACATTGGAAAGCGACAACGTATTGAAACAAGTGATGGTACCAACAGATGGAGGGAGGGTTACATACTTCAGGTGGGAGTTCGTTGATAAAGAGGCTAAAATGGTGAGTATTCTATTAATTCATGAATCCCCGACCGGTCTCATAGGACCGCGCTGTTATTGTCTTACTATTGTGTCTCGTTTTGCGGGTATTGATAGGTTAAAATGAAACAAATTAAAATCATTCAGTAGAAGAAAATGAGAATACAAGTAAGACTGTAAAAATCATTGTAGTTATCTAATGTTGTGATAAAACCTTCTTTTAATTACTCAGATACCCGCGAAACGAGACACAATAGTAAAACAATAACAGCGCGGTCTCATAGGACCGGTTGGGGATTCAAACGTTAATTTTATTTTAATGCGTATCATGCTGGCATAGTAAAGCCTTTAAAGTTTTCTTTTTTCTGTTCTTTTTTTAAATTTGTCTTTAATTTTTTTTCTTTTCGTCTAAATCCTGCCTGCCTGTATTTTGGTTTTTGTGTTTAATTGAACGTTTTCAGTCATGTAATAAGAACACAAGCAAGAACATAAAAATCATTTTAATTAAAATTATGCTAAAATCTTTTTTGAATTTTATTTTGATGTGATGCTGGCCACAAGACGTCAAAAATAGCAACCAAGTTATTTTTTTCATGTTCTTTTTTTTAATGTGTGAAGCTTTTAATTTTTACCAGATTGCCCAGCATATAGTGATTGCCAACATTAAGAAGCAATGCTTTTTTTGGTAATTTTTAAAGGGATAGGGCCTATTTCACCACCTATGATTAAGTTTCGAGTATCTTACTTGGCAGAAAATTTCATACAAATACTGTCACATTTTTGAATTTATTCAGTGAGTAGTGCCTACTCAGACATTGTGAAACAGGCCCTTAGTATAAATTTAACAACCATAGATGTTACAACTATTTATATAGTAGCATTTTAAATTTCAATAACTGGCAGTATTTCAGTTTTTAAGTGTCATAACCGATTTTGATGGAACAGGTGTGCAGCTCGTGAAAAAAAAGTCAAGTTTCTTGTGATATTTCTTAAGAATAGTTGTTTCAAAATTGCATTATTTGTTGGCTTTTTCTGTGTTAGGTGTTTTTTGATTAATGTTATTCGATAAAAAAGATATTTAAGTGCCTATATAACTACTTGTAATAACGGTAATTTTTTTCGTAAAGTTTTAAAAGGGGGTGGGCAATCACTGTACCAATATTCTAATAAATTTAGTTATTGCCATATCATTATCTAGCTATTGCCACTGACAATAGATACAGCTATTGCCCGGTCAATAGTTGTATATTTATCCTTAAGGGCACACCGTCATTGCGGCGGTAAGTCTTTGAGAAGTGGTTTGAAAGAGGTGACGGCGTCCTTTCGTTCCGTATGATGCTGGTCCTGCTCCGCTTGGGCGGAGCACCGCCGTGCTCTCGTGGAGGCTATCGACGGCGGTGACATCTCGCACCGGGCCCTGGTACAGGCCATGGTCCGGTGCGCGGAGGGTTGGCAGGCGGTTGTCTTCTTCTGCGAAGCTGTAATGCTAGCGAAACAGGCTGCCGACCGCGAGCGCGTGAGGGAACTGCCCTCACGCCGCCGCCGCCGATATCCCAATCCCAATTTTCGACCACCGTAGGCAGGCTTGCGGACTGTGAGCACTGGGTTGCTCGCCATTCGATAGTCCGGTAATAACCTGGACCGAGCCTAGTCGTCAACGGCGCGTTCTGTTCCACGCGCGCCTCAAGGAGATGTCAGCAAACTGTAGGGCTCCGATAGGGCCGAAGCTTCTGGAGAACACGGAAACTCCGAAAGGTGCGTGTGCGTGTCTCCGTGTCCCCAGATCGAAGACAACGAAGGAACGAGGTGGGGTTTAGTCAGTAATAGTCTGACACGCTCTCTCGCTCCACCCAAGAGCGGGAGAAGTCATTCTTATGATTGCCCACTTGAAAAAAAAGTTTTTTGTTCTATTTACGATGTATTCCAGAACACCATAAAAGTAACATCCCTGATGATGTCGATATGTTGCTATTTTTATGTCATTTTTGTTATAAAATTAATGATTCTGACGATGACACGAATTCTGATTGCGAAGAATTACATTTAAATGTTCAAATGAATGGAAAAATTCTTAACTTTTAAGTCTTATTGTTAGAATAAGACGTTAATTAATGATAACTGCTAGGTGGGCAATAACTGTCCATTATGTATGGCAATTACTATGTCATGGTGGGCAATCACTGTGATTTTAAAGGTTTTGCTTTTGTTGATTTGTTATTATTTTATTTCTAAAGATATATAAACTAATGACTGATTTTCCTATTAAAAATATGATAAAGTTACATAAAAACAAATATTTTTCTTGATTTCGTTATTAAGAAACATAATTTATAATAAGAAGAAACGACTATCAATTCCTTAACCGGGCAATAACTATATGGGTTACCCTATTTAATTTAACCCTTTTAGTCATCTAATAAGAACACAAGAAATACTATAAAAATCATTGTAATTAAAATTGTTGTAAAACCTCCTTAAGATTTTATTTTGAAGCGTAACATGCTGGCCATAAGACGTAAAAAAAAATTGTAATGCCTTTAAAGTTTTATTTTTTTGTTATGTTTTTTTTAAATATGGCTTTCATTAATATCTTTTCGTCTAAATCAGCCTGTATTTTAACGCTAATTCAATTTAATTAAACCTTTTTGGTGATCAAAATAATACTTCCGTCGTTTTGAGTCTACATAGCTGTAATTTTCTTTTATTAGTCTTAGGGCCTGTTTCACGATGTCCGAGTAGGCACTACTCACTGAATAAATTAAAAAATGTGACAGAATTTGTATGAAAATATCTGCCAAGTAAGATACTCGAAACTTAATCATAGGTGGTGAAATAGGCCCTTATAGTCTAGTACCAATTAAATACCACATTATGCACAATTCCAATTATAATAAAACTAAAACTACATAATATACCTACATTCACAATAGTTTAGCTTCACGTAACATAGTCATTGCACCTAAAAAGTAATCCATTCTGCGCCTAGATTACCTTTCATCTCATAATAATAAATTGCCATTCAGCTGTCTAGAATTACTGATCCATTATAATTGGCTAGATAACTAGGCGATACGTAACGTTACATGTTCATACAACGCTACTGTATTGTAAGTATTCAATCAAAAGGAGCTGTCAAGTCATAGATAAATGTTTACTTTGAGTCTGAGTAGTTACATAAAATACTAGGTTCTAAGACTCCAAATGCAATGCTTATTTGTCATTTAAAAAAACGCTAGATCAGTCATTAAAAGCCACGTTTAAAAGAACTATGTTAAGTATTGAATACCTTAAAAAATTTAAGTATACTGTTATTATTTAAAAAAAAAATCATTACCTATTCTTATATTTTTTTTGTCTCTATTCAAATTTTTGACAAAATTTGCATGCTTGAATTAAAGTAGATCGCACCGGAATCACAACTTTTGTAAACAACTTATTTTATCTAAGTACTAATTGTGTCATATTACTTTTATCTATTTTCTGTCTCCTTTTTCTTTTCTAATCCTTTTGTGTGTGTACATAAACCGTTAAATAAAATAAATAAATATGTTGATAAAAGTGTCAGACTCTGTCTTAACTTCTATTTCATCAATTTTAAAAATTAGTGTCAGCTAGCCCATGTATCGAGGAAGGCTACAGGCTATATAACATCACGCTACGACTCACGGAAGTAGAGCAGTAAACTAATACGCGAGTAAAACAGCGGGGACGGCTTTAATGTCATAGCAATGTATTATGTTATTTATTTCCAGACAATCAAAATGGAAGGTTCAGATATTGAAGCAACAGTGTATTATGAAGAAGTTGACTGACACTACTATCTGCTGATGTAATGCAAGTTGTGTAGATACAAATAAATAATTTAATAAATTACTATGTAGCATAAGCATAATCAGCCTTATAATTTTCCTTAGAAGAGAAGATAGGCCAAAATCCAAAACGTGGGTCCAGCTAGGTTTGGTGCCTTGGTAGATGTTTACTGAACTTATCTGAACTATCTGTCTATCTATTAAAGGGCTGGTCGTTGTAACGACGTGTTGGTTGGGGGAGGCCTATGTCCAGCCGTGGACGTTTTTCAGCTGATGATGATGACGATCTATTAAAGAGAAATAAAGATAATGCGCTTTTTATTTGTGCTCTTCAAAGGTTTTTTTTCACATAAATCTGCAACATACAACCTCCACTTAAAGAGAAACCCATTACTAAATAGCTGTTGGTTAGTGTCGCTAAAACTCAAAAACGGATTGAACCCTGGCTTGATTTTTTTGCGTTTGAATTTATACATACCAATGTATCTGTTAGTTATAACTAATAACCCCAGTTTAAAAAAAAGTAGAAATAGTCCAAAAAAAAAGAAAAATGAAAAATATTAATAATTTTGAAAGGCCTCTTAAAAAGGTGAGAATCACTAACTCACGAGTGCAGTACAGTCGCAAGCAGTAGCTACTTTTCAATAATCCACAAAGTCAATTAATCCAATGATCGATAAAATACATAGCAACGATGATACGACAATCTAACGCGGAATCTTATCACGGTGACTGCGCAAATGCGTAACTTATCTCAACACAAACGGAAAATATCATGCTTCCAACAGTCGCCTTTTAAAAATCACCAGGAAAATGTCGTTCTCCGGGAAAAAGTACAGAAGAGTGCGGTCAGAGAATGTGGAAGAGTTAGTGAATGCGACCAGTGAGTGAATTTGATTATGGTTTTTTATGAGTGTTGTAAATAATGTGCTCGAATGCAGTTTATCAGCTGTGTTGTAGTTTTTGTGATCATTGTGTTCGTTCTATCATTAATCGTTTGTAATTCATTCAGTGATATTGACTATGGTCTATCAGTTTAGGTAGTTAACTAAAGGTAAACAATCTTGGTATGTCTTTTTATATTAAAGAGGTCGTATATAATATACACAAAGATTATTTAAATCTAGTTTATTAGTTAACATCGATTTAGGTAAATAAATACCTATTTGCAAAGATTTTTACATACAATTTTTAGACAACTTTTAGATAATGCCAAGATTGTTTACATTTAGTTAAGTACGTAAACCGGTAGACCATAGCACGCTTATTATTTTTGAATGATGTTCTTTTAAAAGAACTTAATTCATTTTTTGAGGATCCACGATAAGGTTAACTGGACTCTGTTACAATTTCCCACCAGATGAAAGCAAAAAAAATAACCATAATATACATTATACACAACAGAACGTACTCAGTTCACCAACATTGAAACTGGTCTGTCATTTTTTTTACTTCTATTTCTTCTTCTTAATTGTTATATTGGTTATATCATATTTATTTATTTATAGTTTATTTCAGGAATTAGTTAAGCCATAGTAACATTATTGGATTAAATTCAATTGTGATAGTAAAATAGATAAACTAAATTAAATATAAAGCATCAACCAGCCTTTTAATATTCCCACTGCTGGGACTCGAGCCTCTTCTCCAGGGGAGGAACTGGGCCGTAATCCACCACGATAGCCCAGTGCGGATTGGTGGATGTCGCAAGTCTTCGATTTTTTGGTTCCAGGACATGTCGGTTTCCGTATGATGTTTTCCTTTACCATTGTTTTCGGAATCAAAAAAGGAAAAGGTATTGTGTACATACTTATAGAACTTTGCCTTACTTTAGAAAACATGGTGTAGTAAAATATTTACCCACTTCACTCAGGTGTACCGTGTACGTACTTATACGTACTAATCTGTCGATAATGTAAAGAAACATAGTGATAACACTCAACATCAATGAAGATTGTAATATTTACCTTTTTAACATCATATCGTAAGATCTTTTAAGCCTGTATCCACTACCGACAAATTGTTTAGTTTTTGGAAACAAGAAAGTAAGAAAAAATGTTTATTTACTACAGATATAGCACAGAATAGGTCCAGATCAGTATCATACCAGACAACTAGGTAGGTACGTTGCCTGATGGTGGTTTTCAACTGAACCTTACTGTGAGTACGCGCTAAGTATTCGAAGTTACGGATTGTTTGAAAGGGTTACCGTACTGGCACTGAAATGCAAGGAACACAAACGGGTTATAGTCAGTAATGGCATTTATACTACTTCGCATCACTGTCGTCTAGCTCTTGTCTTCTACAAATTAGGCTCTCTCATAAAAAAATAAAAAATACAAGTGTACAAATCCAAAACTTTGTATTATCTGTGTTAATGAACAGTGATTACAACTTCTAGTAAGTAAAGATAAAATTAACCCAAATAAGAGTTGTGAAACTGAATCAATATCCGCTTATGATATCACTCGTGGTCCATGACTAACAGTCGACCTCTACGAACCTACCTACAGGTCTTACAATGTAGACACCTACTGAAATCCACAATACTGAGAAAAGGGAGCGGTTTTCCTTCAAGAACCGTGGACAATTTGTAATAGACAGTTAGGTCAGATACTGGTATCATTTCTACCCGTTTAGCTCTGCTTCAGAAACTCGTGAGATAAATTGACTTGCTTATCTGTGCTCTCTCGAAGGCAACCTATGAGGTGTAGTTTTTGGCGGGATTACTTCAAGTGAAGTTCAGTGAGAATTAAAAAAGAGCCTATACAAAAATAGAAATAAACCTATCAATAAATGTAAACAATAGCAAAATTGACGTACATCGTAGGTTCAAACCCAAGCAGGCAGGGACTTTGAGTAATTTATTTGATTACTACGTGACAAAACCGGCATTTCCAGAAACCAACAATTCAAACACTAATGAGCCTGCGTGGTAGATTACGACCCATTCCATCTTCTACATAGAAAGGAGGCCTGACTCCCAGCTGTGGGATGATTATTCTAAATTCTATATCAGGGATGGCCAACCGGTCGATCTCGGCTGTTAATCCTTTAAATCCTGGCAAACAGTTGGGTGGTGCATAAGTTTTTAAAACTAAGGGACTATGGCTACAAGACCCTATTACATTCTAATATCTGGTCGCCCCATAACCTTTTGTTTGTCAATAGAAAATCGAACTTCAAGGCAAGTTGCTCAAATTTTTGAGCTTCTTTAGCATAATTCAAGGCTTTTTTTATATGTAATTTTGACAATATATGAACCTCTTTGCAGCGTCGACAGAGCGTGACAGTGGATCGTAGGTCTAATCAAGTTGGTCACCCCTATACTACTCGTATACTCTATGACCGTGTACCTCATTCTAGATTCCAACAAGAACCTGATCAGCATGCTGACGAGCAACGCGCCGATCTTCTCGTTCACGCGTCTCGACGAGAACACCTTCAACTTCACGCTGCAGATGCAGAGCGGCACCATGACGCACGACTTCAGGCTCGGAGAGGAGACGGAGATGGAGAGGCGAGATGGAACTAAGGTAACTTCACGAGCAGGTGCAGAGCGGCACCATGACACACGACTTCAGGAGAGGAGAGGAGACGGAGATGGAGAGGCGAGATGGAACTAAGGTAACTTCACGAGCAGGTGCAGAGCGGCACCATGACACACGACTTCAGGAGAGGAGAGGAGACGGAGATGGAGAGGCGAGATGGAACTAAGGTAACTTCACGAGCAGGTGCAGAGCGGCACCATGACGCACGACTTCAGGAGAGGAGAGGAGACGGAGATGGAGAGGCGAGATGGAACTAAGGTAACTTCACGCTGCATACAGAGCGGCACCATGACGCACGACTTCAGGAGAGGAGAGGAGACGGAGATGGAGAGGCGAGATGGAACTAAGGTAACTTCACGAGCAGGTGCAGAGCGGCACCATGACGCACGACTTCAGGAGAGGAGAGGAGACGGAGATGGAGAGGCGAGATGGAACTAAGGTAACTTCACGCTGCATACAGAGCGGCACCATGACGCACGACTTCAGGAGAGGAGAGGAGACGGAGATGGAGAGGCGAGATGGAACTAAGGTAACTTCACGAGCAGGTGCAGAGCGGCACCATGACGCACGACTTCAGGAGAGGAGAGGAGACGGAGATGGAGAGGCGAGATGGAACTAAGGTAACTTCACGCTGCATACAGAGCGGCACCATGACGCACGACTTCAGGCTCGGAGAGGAGACGGAGATGGAGAGGCGAGATGGAACTAAGGTAACTTCACGAGCAGGTGCAGAGCGGCACCATGACACACGACTTCAGGAGAGGAGAGGAGACGGAGATGGAGAGGCGAGATGGAACTAAGGTAACTTCACGCTGCATACAGAGCGGCACCATGACGCACGACTTCAGGAGAGGAGAGGAGACGGAGATGGAGAGGCGAGATGGAACTAAGGTAACTTCACGAGCAGGTGCAGAGCGGCACCATGACACACGACTTCAGGAGAGGAGAGGAGACGGAGATGGAGAGGCGAGATGGAACTAAGGTAACTTCACGAGCAGGTGCAGAGCGGCACCATGACACACGACTTCAGGAGAGGAGAGGAGACGGAGATGGAGAGGCGAGATGGAACTAAGGTAACTTCACGCTGCATACAGAGCGGCACCATGACGCACGACTTCAGGAGAGGAGAGGAGACGGAGATGGAGAGGCGAGATGGAACTAAGGTAACTTCACGCTGCATACAGAGCGGCACCATGACGCACGACTTCAGGCTCGGAGAGGAGACGGAGATGGAGAGGCGAGATGGAACTAAGGTAACTTCACGAGCAGGTGCAGAGCGGCACCATGACACACGACTTCAGGAGAGGAGAGGAGACGGAGATGGAGAGGCGAGATGGAACTAAGGTAACTTCACGCTGCATACAGAGCGGCACCATGACGCACGACTTCAGGCTCGGAGAGGAGACGGAGATGGAGAGGCGAGATGGAACTAAGGTAACTTCACGAGCAGGTGCAGAGCGGCACCATGACACACGACTTCAGGAGAGGAGAGGAGACGGAGATGGAGAGGCGAGATGGAACTAAGGTAACTTCACGCTGCATACAGAGCGGCACCATGACGCACGACTTCAGGAGAGGAGAGGAGACGGAGATGGAGAGGCGAGATGGAACTAAGGTAACTTCACGCTGCATACAGAGCGGCACCATGACGCACGACTTCAGGCTCGGAGAGGAGACGGAGATGGAGAGGCGAGATGGAACTAAGGTAACTTCACGAGCAGGTGCAGAGCGGCACCATGACGCACGGCTTCAGGAGAGGAGAGGAGACGGAGATGGAGAGGCGAGATGGAACTAAGGTAACTTCACGAGCAGGTGCAGAGCGGCACCATGACGCACGGCTTCAGGAGAGGAGAGGAGACGGAGATGGAGAGGCGAGATGGAACTAAGGTAACTTCACGAGCAGGTGCAGAGCGGCACCATGACGCACGACTTCAGGAGAGGAGAGGAGACGGAGATGGAGAGGCGAGATGGAACTAAGGTAACTTCACGCTGCATACAGAGCGGCACCATGACGCACGACTTCAGGCTCGGAGAGGAGACGGAGATGGAGAGGCGAGATGGAACTAAGGTAACTTCACGAGCAGGTGCAGAGCGGCACCATGACGCACGACTTCAGGAGAGGAGAGGAGACGGAGATGGAGAGGCGAGATGGAACTAAGGTAACTTCACGAGCAGGTGCAGAGCGGCACCATGACGCACGACTTCAGGAGAGGAGAGGAGACGGAGATGGAGAGGCGAGATGGAACTAAGGTAACTTCACGAGCAGGTGCAGAGCGGCACCATGACGCACGACTTCAGGAGAGGAGAGGAGACGGAGATGGAGAGGCGAGATGGAACTAAGGTAACTTCACGAGCAGGTGCAGAGCGGCACCATGACGCACGACTTCAGGAGAGGAGAGGAGACGGAGATGGAGAGGCGAGATGGAACTAAGGTAACTTCACGAGCAGGTGCAGAGCGGCACCATGACGCACGACTTCAGGAGAGGAGAGGAGACGGAGATGGAGAGGCGAGATGGAACTAAGGTAACTTCACGCTGCAGCTGCAGAGCGGCACCATGACGCACGACTTCAGGAGAGGAGAGGAGACGGAGATGGAGAGGCGAGATGGAACTAAGGTAACTTCACGCTGCATACAGAGCGGCACCATGACGCACGACTTCAGGAGAGGAGAGGAGACGGAGATGGAGAGGCGAGATGGAACTAAGGTAACTTCACGCTGCATACAGAGCGGCACCATGACGCACGACTTCAGGAGAGGAGAGGAGACGGAGATGGAGAGGCGAGATGGAACTAAGGTAACTTCACGCTGCAGATGAAGGTAGCTGGGATAATGACTGTCGGACTGTGTCAGGTTTTTTAGCTATAGTGTTCAGCAGCTGAACGTGGAATAGGCTACTTATTAACAAGTTTAGCGGGTACTTCTGCCAGCTAGGTAACCAGACAACTTTAAAGAGTTGGTCTCAGCCCGACAGATAGGTTGCGGAAGACGGAAGACTGGGGTGTTTTGGCTCTGCTTGAGAAGCTTAAGCCCAGCAGTAGATTGAGTAACCGTAGTGTATTATTCCAAACAAGATTGCTCCTCCATTTTGGCAGAAAAGAAGTAGGCAGTAGGTAATTACATTGTTCCGGTTCAATGAAGCAGATATATAAAGGATGGTTTTTCTACCTCTGCTATTCCATGCTCCTCTTCGTTTTAATGGACTGACGAATGTAACGTAATGTGAGCCTACCTAAAGAGCTTCTTTGAAAGTGCACTGCAGAGCATGACGTTGTTGGTAGTCTTCATCACTTTTCGAAAGAGACCATTGTTTTTTACCTGCAAAAGAACTCCCACAATAATGAACCCTTTCTGTATTTCAAGGTGAGACTGACATACACATTGGAGGGTGAAAACGTATTAAAACAAGTGATTATACCAAAAGAAGGAGGAAGGATTGCACACTTTAGGCGAGAATTCGGTGACAATGGAGCCAAAATGGTAAGAGGTTTTAATTAAAAGCATAACTTATTTAATTTAGAGTACTTACAAATATTGTTTTGCACGAATTCATTTTTTTTATTATATAGTTAGGAAAAGGCTAGGCAGATGATGATGATGATGACGAATTCATTCTCGGTTTTTCAAAATAATGAACCTCTTCATTAAATAAAACCTTCTTCATGTATTCTTGAGGCATGCAATAACGCACTGGTCGTATAAGGTCGAAAAATTTTGAAAAGCCATTAAGTTTTCTTTTACTTTTGTTTCTTTTGTAGTAAACCGGCGTTACATAATTTTTTCGACTACACCAGCCTGTATTTGGAAACTCACATAATGCAACCTTATTTGAGGCTGTCAAAAAAATTGTAGTAAAAATATTACCAATCTCATTTCAAACTTTGAGCATCTGGCCATGGGTTATTCGAAAGTGAATCCTGGGACCCTGGAACGAAGGCAAAAAAGGAACAGGAATGGATTTTAGTCAGTAAAAGTCTGAAATGAATTCCCAACTAAACGAAAAAACAATACAATAATATTAACCCCTATTTCATTTGTTACATTTAGGTATTTTGATATCATGGTAAGTTATGTGTTTAACGTATAATTATTTTATTTATTTCCAGACGATCACAATGGATGGTTCAGATATTGAAGCGACAGTGTATTTCGAGCAAGTCGAGTAAAATACCAAAGATTGTAGTTGCGATACGATTCGTGACATTAACCTAATTTAAAAATTATTAATATTAAACTTAAGTAATTAATAAAATATGTATTTTTTTTATATTCTAGAAATATCATTCATTTTCAGTCCTACTAGATCTAGGTTACCTACATTAGTGTACAACTATGTGTCTTTTTAAAATAGGTCGAAGATTTCATAATTGCAGTAAAGACACTACACGTTCATCTAACTCCAGTTTTTACTTATTTTCATTTCTGGAACAAGAGCTACGTGACAGATTATAAAATAAGTATCAACTTAAATCTACCTTATCAACAAAACAAATCACACACACGCACACACTCACACTCAATCACATCATAACTCACACTGGCCATAGTAATATCTCACGAAAACGGCCACATATCAACATAATCACTTCACACCTGCACTTATTCGCCACGCCCCCCGCTATTGTTTAGCCACGAGATACCTACTTATCTAGCCCAATCTGAAACTGTAACACGATCGAATTGCATCGTGTACTGAAATATGGGGCTGTAGGTACGTATAATATCAATGCAAATGCAATATGCAATCCCTACTTTATCAAACGCATACATCATTATGGATCAATATGGAGTTTCTTGCCGGTTCTTCTCCACAGGAAACGACCAATTGGAATCGCGGTAGCATCTGACGTTTTATAAGTGCCCATGTAGGCCTAAAAATTTTGAATTTGAATTTGGTTTCGATAAAGAAGAAATTATATAATGTACTGATGACAATTTGATTAATTGGTATAGGCAAATGATCCTGAAAATCATAATGCCATTTCAATGATAAGTGATGTTTATTTTACAAATTATTTAACACTTTTACACGTCAATTTTGTCGTTTAAACTTGATGAGGACTTTTTTTTGGAAGGGGAATCTTCAGAATGACTTCTCCCGCTCTTGGGCGGAGCGGGAGAAAGTGTCAGACTCTTACTGACTAAACCTCACCCCGTTCCTTCGTTGACTGCATTTCCTAACCGACTACCCTGAGAAAAAACATCGAAACAAAATTGAAATCAAATGAGAACCATACAAAATTGTTTGAGCCCGTCTTACTACACAAATCTGAGTGGACCTGTACAGTATTTTTCTTCTCCTGTCGTCATGAATTATTTTATGTGTCACTAGAGACACACTTTTTTAGGTGGGGCATCATCAAATAACTTCTTCAACTTTTCGTGAGGACAACAGAGTGAGACTTTTACTGATTAAAACCAACGTGTTCCTTCAGTGGCTCTTTACGTTCTAGGCTTTCGGTGACTCTTCCGACTCTGTCCTGCCTAGATTAGGCGGGTAGATGCGGTCGGATTATTGCTTGTCTCAGTTATTTCATTGACTAACCAGGTTTTATAGTAATATATCATCATCTGCCTAGCCTTTTCCCAACTATATTGGGGTCGGCTTCCAGTCAAGCCGGATTTAGCTGAATAACAGTATTTTACGAGGAGCGGCTGCCTACCAGACCTCCACAACCCATCAACTGGGGTAACACGGTACTTCATGGCAAGACTGGAGTCAGATTTACTGGCTTCTGACTATCCGTAACGACTGCCAAAGATCTCCAAATGACAGCCGGGACCAACGGCTTAACGTGCTTTCCGAGGCACGGAGGAAACTCGTTATGTTAAGATGGTCACCCATCCACAGACCAACCTAGGCAAGCGTTGCTTAACCTTGAAGATCGACCTGTGCGGCTGTTATTATCTAGCCACGAGCTTATAGTAACATAAAGATCGTTATTATTCCAAAACACTTAATTGAATACTTGTAGATCAATCCCTGATTGAAGTATTAAAACATACGTAGAAATACTTCAAACGACCAGTGGTAACAGCACAGCCTTCCTGCACATTAATCATCAACCTCTCGCGTCTAAAACAGCAGTATCTAATTAGCAATATCACAATACATCTCAGTTAGCTGATTAACTTATGCAGATAGCAGACTGCAGCTTATCTGATTAAGCTGCGTATTGCCCAAGCAGGCTGCGGCGGTCAAAATAGTAACGCTTACCCGCACTAACTTGACAACCTAGAATATTTTCTGAGGTGACAGTTATTAATTACGTAGTGAAATTTTACTAAATCGCATAGTCTTTATTATTGGGTTGTTTTAAAGCTCATTTTCATTAGGTTCTCATATAGCTTATTTTCATTGGGTCCCCTTAGAGCTCATCTTTAATGGGTTGCTTTAATGCTCATCTTTATTGGGTTCTCTTAGAAGCTTGTTTTATTCAGTTCCTTTAGAGCTCATTTTTATTAAGGTTCTTTAGAGCTCATTCCTATTGGGTTGCTATAGAGCAAATTTTTATTGGATTCTCTTGGAGCTTAATTTGGCTGGGTTTCCATGGAACTCAATTTCATTAGTTTCTCTTAGAACTCATTTTTATTGGGCTGCCTTAGAGCTCTTCTTGACCAGATCCTCTTATTTCAAGTAAATAGATGAATTCAAACGGGTAATAATGCTGATTTCATCATTCAAAAATATCCAATTTACCAAAAATATCTAAGTATACATAGTAATCAAAAGAGAAAATTGCTAGTATTAAACACAGTAGACCTGCCAAAGCAAAACTAAATTATGATCTATCTAGTTCTATTACCAACTAATTACATAACTAAACTTCCAATAAGTAGCAATTACTCATTGAATCAAACTATCTCATAAGAGAAACAATCGCGTGTGTACAATCACATGCGTCTCAATACGAACGTGATGTAGGTCAGGCGCGTTGCCTTAGCGGGCAGCGCACTGCGGCGTGCGCCTTAATGAACGCATGCCGCGCCCCGGGCCAGACACAGGCCTGTAGGGCTGGCTCTGTGCTGCGTTTCGACATTAAAAAAAAACCGGGCAAGTGCGAGTCGGACTCGCGCACTGAGGGTTTCGTACCAACCTACCTATAAAAACAGTTTAATTCTCGAATCGAGTCTTGAAGACTTTTCAATTTTTTTTTCTTGTGACGTAACTAAAAATTTTCAGTTTTTAGACTTTTCCCGATATTAGTGCTATAATACCTTGCTTCGTGCCAAATTTCAAGATTCTAGGTCAACGGGAAGCACCCTATGAGTTTTGATTCCTTTGACAGTGTCGAAATGTACGTTTTTTGCAACATAAACGGGCGTATCTTTTTTTTCCGTCAACTTACAAGTTTGATTTTTGCACAACTTCAAGGAACCGCGGATTTCAATATATGGTTTTAATTTCAACTTGATACCTTCACGCGTTCCTGAGAAAAAGGGTCTTGACAGACGGACGGACAGACGGACAACAAAGTGATCCTATAAGGGTTCCGTTTTTTCCTTTTGAGGTACGGAACCCTAATATTAATGGTGGTGCCAAGAAGTTTTTCTACATAGATACGAATAGAACTACAGATCACGCGTGAGGGAACGGTCTTCTTTACTCTCCAGCCCCTAGGATCCCGGCCCCGATTTCCAGCCACTGTGGGTGTGGGCTTGCGGTAACTGATCGCCGTCCTACCATCTGGTAACCACACGGACCGAGCTCGAATCGTCGACGACGCGTAATGATCCGCGCGCGCCTCAAAGAGGGGCTCAACAGGGTCGAAGCCTATTAGGGGCATGGATTATGCGAAAGAGAAAACCGGGGCCCTAGAACGAAGGCAAAGAAAGAGGAACATAAAAGTGAATTTTACGCAGAAAACCTCCCCCCAAAAGTCTGACCCCTGAGTCACCCCGTCCAAGAACAGGAGAAATCATTGGATGATTCGCTCTCTTGATGATTTCATCTTTGAAAAAAAAACCCTCCATATAAATATGAACTCCAAATCCAGAACACCCTGTTCTGAATTATATTTATGATTACTTAGTCTAAAAACCACAGAACTTTCTGACTAGAGTCTATAACTTCGGACAACACGTCAGAATTTTCTTTTTCCTTGGTTTGCCAACCCTAACTCCGCACCGCGTATAACGCGCACAGTCATAATCATGGCATTAACCTTATCGGACAATGACAAGCTCCACGGTTTAGTCAGTAGGAGCTATAGCTACTTATTGTGAGTAGACAGCACACGACTCGGTTCACGTAACCACGTTGACTGTTAGATAATCATAAATGAGCAGGCTGTATATGTAAAAAAAGAGAGCTTAATCAAAAATGTCTCCGTCCTAATCTCTCTCTGTCATGCCGCAAATAAACGTAATATGATACACGAATACATCGTAGGCGTGGGCTTACGGACGGCGAGCTTCCTGACCGAGCTCAAGTTGTTGACGGTGACTAGTATTCCACGCGTGCCTCAAGATGTCAGCAAAGCCATCATCATCATCTCAGCCGTAAGACGTCCACAGCTGGACATAGGCCTCACCCATACAAGGCCAGCAAAACCGTAGGAGTAGCAAATTCGAAGCCTACTGGGGCCATGCAATCCCATGGGCAAAGGAAAAGCCGGGACCCTAGAACTAACGGCAAACCAGGAACATAGGAGTGGTTGTTAGTCAGTAAACCTCTAGAACGACATCCCGCTCCGCCCAAGGGCGAGAAGAGTCATTGAATGTTTTACCACCTAAAAAATATATACTTACACGAATACGAACCATATAGCATCCTCGAAATCCGGTACAAAAGCCTTAAAAAACTGGTGAGGACTAGTCAGCTTTTTAATTGTTGGGGCGGAATGGAACTTTGAATATTTTCAGTGCAAGTTTGGCTACATATTGGCTATTTGGTTGGTAGTGCACATCGTAAAAGAAACCTAAGGTTTTAGTAAACTTTCTGTTTATTGTTGGTTTAACCTATCAATACCCGCGAAACGAGACACAATAGTAAGACAAGACAATAACAGCGCGGTCCAATGAGACCGGTCGGGGTTCATGAATTAATTATTTAGTCGCTGCAATTAACTAAATATATTCACTTATCTATCAACGCAATATAAGACAACTTCTCGCAATTCATAAACGACTACTACTTTGCAACCCAAGGGACTTACTCCGAGAGCTTTCGCAAGTCTTGCAAAACGGCCACATGCGTGTACGCACGAGACAATCCCTTTTATCTCTGGACCATATATCTAGAACTAGTCCAATCAGACAGAAACAACACAATATGTTAATGTGTTAATAGTACTAAAGTTGAAAAGGTGTGGCAACGTTAACAACGGGGTGCAAACTACAGTATCTTTATTTACTTGTCCTTTTTGGTAAACTAATATAGTGTAAATTTTGACCATAGGTTAAGGTTATGAGATAGGTATGCGGAATTGTTCGAAACAGTTACTGCGGTCCTGGAACGCACAGGGCAACTGTAGGAACTCAGGTAGTTAGTAAAAGACAGACTTTCCATTTCACTCTACCCAGAACGGGAGGAAGTGATGAATTGCTACGTGAAAAAACAAAATGGATGTAAATCTGAAGGCCAGAAAGAGAACCGAGTAAAGCAACAGCAGTTCGTAGCAAATAAAACAAAGTTTATTTACCTCAATGAAGGCAAAGAGTGTGACGGAACTATAGAAATATAATTCAGAAATCTACGGACAGTATGGTCTGAACAAAAAATGTGTCATGCATAGACATATTTATTCATGGAAAATCCTGGTGATTTTTGCACCATATCTAGTCAGATCATAATATATCTTACTCACCAAAAGAGGCAAACAAAACGAAACACACTGTACCTGTACACTCGATCTCAATATTTTCAACTTATGCAACATTTGCATGTACCGATATGCAGGTCCGATTTAAGCGTTATGCATGATAACCTGTCGCCTTCGGACATGTATATTATGTCGAAATTCAGCTTTGGACCCACATATGGGCAGAATTATGAGCGGGAATGGTGTAAACTAGATGTAAATATAACTTGTAGCTAAGTAGAATTGAAATTGATTTACGAATATGTGCCTGATTCTGATTCAAATCTATTTTATTATGTGGAGCAAGTACATGTAAATGACACCTATTTAAAGTCTTATTAAAGAAACCTCAGGTAAGTGCGGAGACCGCAAATGAACTTTATAGAGCGTAGGGAAAACCGCAAGTGGCATGAATAAGGCTTCGTTTAAGTTTTTTATTCTGTTTATAGCCTTCTGTTTCCAGTTACCAATAGCTGTGAACATTTTAGTCCACCTTTTTGTATCGTAATAAATAAAATAAAGGTGTCCAGGCATTTGTCAAAGCCATGGCTTTGAAGGCGTTTAGGCTGGTCCAGTCAAATCAGGAATTTCATATTTTTAGTGGTATTTCAGACTAAGCTGCGACCGTAGCCATCTTAGGAAATGGACACTTACCTACACAAGGAACTACAACGGGACAGACCGGGCGCTCGCTCATTAAAAAAATATTATTTTAGAAACAGAACTTAGGAAGGGAAAGTGAAAAACCGACATCATCTAGATAAAGAGTAACCATGTATGTTCTTATTGGTTCTTCTCTTCAGGAAACGGCTACTTTAAACTTTGCTCTAGCTTCTGACGTCTTTTAAGTGCCTGTGCTGGCCTAAGTGAAATAAAATATTTTGAATTTGACACATCAAAAAAACATGAAGCAGTTTCACACCACCGATGCAGTGGAGTACACCAACCAGCTGTCATCCATCACATAACCAGTAGAAAGCGCCTAAGCCCTTAACAGCGCGGACTCACATTAACATGATTGCATCAATGTCGCGCAGTAAGCAGTAATCCGGATTACAGACTCTTTGACGTTTGCGTCACTCCCGTTAGGTAGAAGAACACCTGTTGAAGAATGGAAGGACTAAGACTGAAACAAACGCTCCATAACTTAAGGAATGTACCCCGTTTAAGAACATTCCAATCCTGCCCAATAGGGAATGACTAAACGCTCTAATTAAATCCAAAGATAACATGGTTGCCGCTATGGTTGGGCAAAGGGTTGCCACGCTACGTATTCCCGATTCGAATACCTCACGGGAAAAAATATTAGTATAGCCTACAAATATTTGTTCCAGGTCTGGGTTGTTGGTGTACATGTGAGTTAACATATTCCGGTATGCACCAACGATACAGAAGTCATTCTTAGTGAGGAGACAACTATAATGTTGAATAAATTGGTAGGTAATCTTCAAGTTGAAAGAAATTACAGGTACAGCAGTGTAAATAATGACGTCTACACTGGCTGGACCCACGTGGATTAGAGCCCATTCCTAGCCTAAAGAAGAGGCCTAATTCTCAGCTGTGGGAACATCATATCTTTAGAAGTGAAAGCAACGTGGTGTAAAGTCCCACATACTTCTTGAAAAAGGACGATCCTCCGACTAGATGAGTGTTCCGGGCTCAATTTCGATTGGTACCGGTAGTGTATGTTCTAGAAGGTCTCGGAGAACTCTGATGATCATTCTTAGCTGAGTGATTACGCAGTATTTATTAAGTAACCTAAATTAAGAAAGCCCTTTAACGTCAGTCTAGACCTCCAATTATAAGGAAATTGATCAGAGGTCGTATACTCAGAAAGCTGAAGTGACATTGACCGCTGATTCAAACTTAATTGCCGACAAGTTCAGCCAACAGCAAGGGCTTGGCCAAATAAACTATACCTAGAAGATGACACCGTGGGAAGAAATTACAGGGAAAAGAAACAGGATATTGTAAAATAGTTATTACATAAGGAAAATTGTAGAATAGTTTACTACTGCAAGCGACTTCGTCTGTTTGATACTCAGTAGAAAATTATCCCAAGGGAATTAGAATAGAATGAAATTTATTGTAGTTAGATATACCAAGAAACTATCAACTAAATATCACACTATTTATACCCTAACTTAAATCTATAGGTATAACGGCGGTCGTTGTTGATATATTTATTTAGGCGGGAAATCATCCAATGACATCTCCCAGTCTTGCACCGAGCGGAAGGCCGTGTCACACTTGTACTGATTAAAGGCTCCCCCACACAGGCGCGTTATTATCGGTCGATAATATCGCATGCGTTACTGCGATATCTGTTTTCAGTACATTTTGTATTAGGATGGTCATATAGTTACACACTGCTGCGATAATAACGCTGCAATGGAAGTAGGACGTTGCGTTTCTCCGTCCTGCGATATTCCGATATAAGTTCTAGAATGTTTTGTATCAGGACGCAAACGACCGTACACACATCTGCGATAATAACGGCGCTCTCTCGTAAGAAATATCGGACGATAAAAACGCAGCTGTGTGCAAGGAATCGGGACGCATTAACGCAATAGCGCATGCGATATTATCGGCCGATAATAACGCGCCTGTGTGGGGGAGCCTTAAAACTCAATTCTATGTCCATTTTTTGCCTTACGTTCCAGGACCCGGGTTTTTCTTTCAGAAGCAAATCTATAGCCCCAATAGGCTTCGACCTTGCTGGGCTGCTACGATTTGGTTGATAGATGTTTATAATTATTTACTGTCAAACCATAAACATAATTCTGTAATCGTTTGAAACCAAAAACTGAATGTTACTTAACTTATATTTGGACGTATGTCGAACAAATTTGCATATTGAGTCGAGCATGACCACGATAATTAGCTAATAACGTATTATTAACTGAGATACTTACCTACTGATGTCATTGCACATATTTATATGCAAATTATCAATAACCCCCAAGGCATTTTACGATATCGCCGCGTAATATCTACGCCAAATGTTCCAATTTTTCTTGAATTTTCAACCCACTGTTTCATCAGACTTGTTTATTTATTTTGTAATTTATGCACATAAACATAACAGAAAATGTTATTAAATATTAGTAGAAAAGAGAGGTTAAAAGAAATATAGACTTAAACAATTTGTAGAACTAAGTACAAGAGACATTTCATCACCGCTGCTCTCAAAACGGTGAAGGAAAACATTGTGAGGAAACCGACATGTCTTAGAACCAAAAATTCGAAAATATGTGACATCTACCAATCCGTTCTGGGCCCGCTTGATGGATTATGCCCCATTCCCTCTACTTAAGAGAAGGCCTGAGTCCCAACAGTGGGAAGATTACTAGGCAGATAAGACTAAATGCTAAAAAGAGAGAAAAAAATGTGGTTTTAACTTGAATTTCTTTGTTTTTTTTTTTCTAAATTTGCTGTCTAATTAATCATAACAGCTACATAGAACCTTAGACATCTGGAAAATAAACAAAATCCGCATCTATTAATCTACCTCAAACAATTCACTTGACCTATACACATTACACTTTCTTTCACAAAAAAAGTAGAGCCCCAATTGCCTTACAAATATCAGACACAGAGCAGGTGACATCTGTCCTCCTGACATTGACATTTAGTGTAAGTTGGTCACCGCCGGGTAGTCCCATGCCCTCTCTTACGTGACTACCCTCGCGCAGAAGGTTACGCGACCAGGCAGACAGGTACCTACACTGCCAGGCCACAATGGCCTTTACGTCTTTTTTCCGTCGCGGAATCTGGATGGACTACTTTCGAAAACGTGAGGTGACCCAAATTTTTGTGCCTGACGCGCAATGTAAATCAATACTCGCGTGTTTGACTTTGATATTGTTCGTAAAGATTTTGGAGTTCCTTGGTGAAGTTAATGAAACTACATAGGTTACTTACTAAAGATGTCTTTTGTTTAAAAGTTTGGCTCTTGTCCATTTATACGGTAGCTTCTGACGCGTTATAAGTGCCCATGTAGGCCTATGTGAAATAAAAAATGTTGAATTTGCATTTATCTAGCTATCTAATTATAAGTTTATTTTCCAATCGGCTTGAAAAATGTCTCTTTTTCCCATCTTTCATATACTTATAAAAAGAAACCGTGACTGTACGGGACCCTCCAATTCTTGAAGTTTAATTGTTCTTAGCAAAAGTTTAATTCAGATTTTTATGTTAGCTCCAGGGTTAAGACTTTAAATATTGTTCATGATATTGAAGGTAACGTAATTTATTAGTGCTGTAGTACTTTTAAAGTTTTGTCTGATAAGATCACAGAAATAATTTTTGCGTAACTATTAGCTTTTTATTTAGCTGTTTAAAGCTTTAAGTAAATAGATTTAATCATTGGAAAATCGAGACAGTCAATGGTCATTTACTTAGATACTTACCCTTACAGACAAAAGCACAAGATTTGAAACATACATCGCCATGATTTTGACATGCCTAAGGCATTAAATTCGCCTTTGTAATTTTGTCATGCATAAAGTTTTAAAAAAAAATTGTTCTACTTTAGGCAATATTTCGAAGACTCCTGCATTCATAAGAAGCTTACAGATTCGTCACATAGGTAATACCTACCTAAGAAGATCAATGTGAAGGTTGCAATGAAAAATACAGCAACATAAATCATAATGTTTGAATAAAATTCAATCATACTGTATCTGATCTGGACACACGGCAGTGTTTCAGCCAAGTTTGTGATTCAATGTTACACAAACCAGTTCAGCCAACTTCGGGCCCCCTTCCTCTAGCTTAAGACTGTTTTGACCGAATCACAATTACTGTCTTATTGTTATCTACGTACATCAATTCTCAATTTTCATCGACAAGCAAACCTATAACCATTCACGAAATATTGAAATCCGATATTCACTATTTTGACTCAGTCACGACAAACAAATTGGACCACATTTGAGTTACGTACTTTAATAAGTTGGGTGGTTCAACTTGCCAAGTCGCAAAGAACAACAAATTTTATTTTAAAAGCCACTGAAGAATATTGTATATAGCAGGAGATTCTTTCTTTCTTTCTTTAATCGAAAGAACTTGGTATAATACCTACATTTTAAGCTCTCTAGTTTTTTAAGTCAATCCATTGTAGAGAACTTGGCAATCTTTTACACTCATATTTCGTTTGGTGAAATGTATCAACAACATAAATAAAACGATATACAAATTCAATTAAAAGAAACGAGTTTAAGTGTTAAAATGTATATTACAAAACCATACGAGGTGTGTTTAATTGTAATTGTATAAACTTGTTAATGTTCCCCCGGGGCGGTACTGGTCACAAACTTGGTATTCTATCAGCAACCATAGGTGGTTGTGGTTCAGACCATGAATAATGCGTTAAGACTTTAAGGTATTAAGGATTTAGTAACAATAGGATTATTTCATTGATGTGAATCATAAATAACTTTAACTTCTGTGAACAAATTGTTAATGTAAACTTAAACATTACTACTAGGTAAATGAGAATGTACAAATTGTACAAATAAATAAGACTAGAGTGAACAGGCTCTTAATAAACTAGTGCGACTCACCATCAACGACTGCATTACTGCTTACCATCAGGTGGGATTGCAGTCAAGCACTGGTTTATGGGAAATAAAAACAAAAAATTACATGACAATTTAGTTTGATCAAGCTTTCAATAAATCATCGCATGCAAGAGTGTATGCATTAACTTTCAGTTAATTATTAGGACCTAGGTACCGAATCTATGAGTTAAAAGTTATTAAAATAGTCAATAATATTATAGGTACAAATTATATAGGTACAAAGATTTAAGAAAAGCAAAAGTAAGAAGATTAAAAGGATGGACGAAGGTTGGAGAATATTTTTATCTATTTTATCTTCTACAACTACAGCGAGTAACCCGAACGCCAATTACCTTACTGTTAAGTGGTAGATCTACACCTCATCGTTAAATAGGTTCATTCCAAATCCTACAAATATTATAAACGCGAAAGTCTGTACGTATGGATGTTTGTTACTCTGTCATCCCAAAACTACGGAATAGATTTCGATAAAACTTGGTATACAGGTAGACCATGTCTTTGACTACAATATAGGACATTTTGTATCCTGAGAGTATGTTGTCTTTGGATAATTTTCTACTATCACTCGAGCGAAGCCGCTGGCAGCATCTAGTCTTGCTTAGTCTAAATGAGGAAAACCAATTAGGTGCGTAGTTTGTGACGCACTTGCTGATATCAACACTTCTGTGTGCAATGTACCAATACCTAAATAGTGTAAAATTTGTAACAGTTAGCTATTACGCCATTATGAATCATTTTTCGAAGGTAGCTGTTACCGAGATCAACACATTCGGTACTATGTAACTAATCATCACAACATAATTTATTGTTAATGTCTAGTTAAACGATTAAGGACAATGGAAAGGGAGGCTCGGAGGTTCCTTAAGTGTTTGCATCCGCAGGAGACGAGGTCGAAGAATTGCCAAACTTTTAAAAAAGTTTTAATTCGCATGGCACGTTGCTCATACCGAAAGGTTCTGAAGAGGTGACTGTGCACCGGAAGACGCAGCGTCCGAAGGTCTCCCACAAGGTGGGCAGGTGGGAGTAAATTATGTCAGTCCCTCACTGACAATCGGGACTAAAACTTAATAACCTTCGCTTTATTCGGAAATCAACATGCCATCCCCGAGTCTCATAATCTACCATTAAATAAATATTCTCACATCCAACTCTTCTGTCGCAAGTCTGCTGGATGAAATTTCTATTGAAATAAGCAGCACCTTTGTGCTCTTCTACTTACTAAATAAAAAAATAAAAAAATATATAAATAAGCTTAAGTTTGTAGTCGATATTAGAAAAACTAATAAACTGTCGGAAGCATGTAAGAAAATAAGGCTTTTTAACTGAAAATAATACAGTATATCGTTGATAACTGTATATTATTATGTCACAGTCAAATTACCTACTTGCACCATAACTTATGTAAGTTACGTGCATTTAATTGTGGACCATACATTGATGCTTGGTCAATACATAAGTACCAGTACCTATGTCCATTTATTTTCATTTCAAATAAAAAATTGAAATAACTTTTTAGGGGAAAATAAGGACGAAACAATCATATGACTACTTCCGCTTAGAGTGGAGCGATAAAGAGTGTCACACTTTTACTCGCTGTGTTCTCTCAGTTGATCTTTGCGTGGGCCTTGTTCACGGATCCTAAATCCAAACTTAGGAAATACCTGCGAAAATTATAGAAAACAAACTTTTTCTAGCGGCTACCCATGGCCTATCACGCCGGAACATCGATAAATTTTAACGTGATAAATGTCACAATATTAGTATACGTACTCGTAAAATATGTAGATTAGTGTAATACCTACCTGATAAAAAAACTCCCAAATAAGTATTACCTTTTACAAAGTTATGAACAAGTAGGTTAGGTACACGATTTCAAAACAATATCAAAAAAATTATTAATAAAATCAGAAACATACCATTCTAAAACTAAAGGTATTTTGCAATTTTTTGTGTTTTCCTTTTTTACTCCGATTGTAATTCTTAGCTGATTAAAATATAGATTAAAAGGAGGAAAGAAAATCAAAGTCCCAGGCAGAGAAAGCGAGGTGACCGGTACTACGTCACCACGTCTTCCTCATTGTCCATGCGTCACAGCACAGTCATTGCAATGGACCTTGTGTATTGCACTCGCGGCCGAAAGCTGCAGGCACCCGATTCTACGCCCCAATTACTATAACACACTACATGTTGTTGAAATTCGGGTGTAGAATAGGTAAGAAATGTAAAATAATTTGTAAAGGGGTAAAATTGTTTGTGTACATTATGGTAGAACTTTTTTTTATTTTTATCAAACTTCCTTTTTTAAAATACCCGTTTACCGATATCCTAGCGAATATCGCCCTTTCCTACTAAGCTCCTACGGTTTTGCTGACATCTCTTTGAAGCGTGCGTGGACACTACCCGCTGTCGACGACTCAGACTCCATACCAAAAGGCCGGACGGCGAGCTGCCCATTGCTCTACATCCGCAAGCCAGCGCCTATGGTGACTTGGGATCGCCTGGGCGATGGCAATATGATTTTTATGCGGCAGTAAAAGAAAAAGGAGGTTGCTCAGTTGCGTTACCCGTGCAAAACCGGAGCGGGTGACTAGAAAATATATTATAAAACAAATACAATATAAAACAAAGAAACGACAGCAATTTGCCACAACACCTTTAACAATAATATTTGGACGTTACGCGTTCCATCTGCGTTACGCCAGCGTTCTGGAGTAACAGTCATTGTTCGCATTTCGTCATGGCGTAGAAATATGCTAATTATCGCGGAGTCACAAGTTACGTCGAAACTGGATCTGTGCTGAACTCGAAACGATTCCGGGAACTTCTTGTAACTTGTAATGTTGGGTTTGGTGCATGTGCGCTAGTGCACGTACCTACCTAATCTATATAAATATAAAAGATGAATGATCAACACATCGTCGTAGCACCATTACATTTTGCACAATGTTTCTTGTTATGACATTGACGAGCACTAAGAGAGAATTTCCCAAAAGCCACCGCAAGGAAACAGGGGTCCAAAGTTTGTGTGAAGAAACCTACTTTCACGCGGGCAGAGCCGTTGGTAAAACCTAGTCAGCATTTATAATATCTGTAGTGCATGTTACCTATATAATGATAGTGCTTATCGGTGCGGTAATGGAGCTTTTCCCGAGGTGGGTGAAATACTGACCCCGTGCTAAAAGAGAGCGTGCATAGCATAACTAAGCCAATTTTAAACTGTCTTAACTCTTAAGCAATATTAGAGCAGTGGTGGTGAAATATTTTTGGACCTAATGCTTTTTTCTCAATTCCTCGTTTCAAATCATATGACCAACTTGCTCAAACGGTGCTACTGAAAAGAACCGCTGCCCGTTAGACTGGAAGCATATCCCAACTTCGTCGAGAAAAGGGAGGCAGGTTGTCTGCCTGTCCTTTGTTTATCTCCTACATTTTTTCCACTTAAATGATTCGTATAATATTCCGAAATAATGAACATAGTTCGTAATCGCAAAGCACAGAAGCAGGCCAAACAGGCACTTCCCCCGATTGACCGCTTCACGAAATAGGTCCTGCGATCACTCGTAGGACCTATATTGTGAGTGAGGTTGAGTCAGCTCAACTTCCGTTGCGCAGTCATGGCAGTCACAATTGGCCTTAGGTCTTTAATAAGCAGCTCTCTGTTACAGGAGTTACAGACAGCCCACTCTGAAGATCCTATATGACAAAGACAAGACAGCAGCTCATCTGGATTCTAAGCTGCCCCGTGGTCGCTGGATACAGGCCAAAGCACCGAGTTCGTGAACCCAGGTACCCTACACGAAATGGTCAGTAGCACCAAGACGCTACTGACTTTCCTTGAGGAGCTGGGGTGGATCGAATGACAGATTGGTCCCACTCATACGCTAAATACACGCTCTAGACGTGCAGTTGAAATACAAATACAAAGAAAAAATCACAAGCTACAAAACGAGCTAGGTAACGAAACATTTTCTCGTTACCTTGATGTGCAGGTTGTTAACTGTAGCAAGTAGTTTATAGACACGTCACGTCACAATATTTAATTTCCCGATTTATTTTGGAATGTATTAAGGTGTCTCCACATTCGTGAGAGTCTTTAACGATCGAAAATCAGGACACAAGTGAGAAATAAAACCAAATCAATAAATCTATACTTAAAGAAAATAATTTCAAAATAATTTCAAAACCAGTAAAATTCTACCTAATCAGTGAGTGATATGCTCCCAGCACTACTTTATGGAAATATTTAAAAAAAAATCAAGTCGATTAAAAAAACTTTTTTTTTCTTTTATCTATCAAAATCTACCAAAAACTTATTCTTTAATTACATAATAATTTAATATTTCTGAATTTGATAGGATTTCATACGGTCTCTTTCGATATCACAATACCGAATCGGCAATATGAATTCTCAAAATCTTGCAAATCTGTCGGCACCTTTAGAGGCTGTTTCGTGACGTATACAGAAGTGCGCTGATCTGCAATAAACAGGATGCTCAAAAATGTGAAGAGAATGGTAAGGACAACAGATAAATTATGTGCAAGTCACTGACATTATTTACTTCAAAAGAAACAGGTTACAAATTGACGGAATGATCTGTACAATAAACTGCAAAACTGCTAAAAATCCTTGTTGGTTTGCGATGATTTTGCAACCGACTCCGAGGAGCAGTTTTCTGAAAATTCCGGAAAACGGTTCCGCTTTCACAATTTTTATCACACATGTAATATTATGAAGGCAAAAGTTTGTTTGAGAGTGAATAATATGCTTGTTACTCTTTCACGGCTATACAGATTTGTATGAAATTTGACACACGGGTCGGAACGATGTCTTGGAAAGTACTTCTGCTTTTTATCCTGGATGTATGTATCCTTAAGGTACTTTGCTACTTCGCGGGCGAAGTCACCAGCATAAACTACATTACTCTACCGCGGGTAAACCGTGGCTTAAACCACGATAAGCGCTAGTGAAGCTTTTATCAGGTAAATTACTTTCGTAATCATATAATTAATTATTCTGTTTATCAAACTAGTTAACCTACTTAAACATTGCGTCTAAAACTAAATAGTTTTACAAAGCAGTGCACTAGGAAACAGTTTGCTCTGAAATTCGACACAACATCGATCAACGACTGATTTTATCCTTAGTCAAGCAACATTTCCAAAAGCCGGTGTTGCTAGCATTTGGAACACATACGTGTGTTGCAATGTGTATGTTATTTTAGAATAGATAGCGTTTCTATGAGCGATCTTGTCACTTTAAGTGGAACGATGTTGTGCAAAATCGCAGGTGTGCTCTGACAGCCGGTTTGGGGAGTGCGGTGCAAGGTTTGGGAGATGGCGGAATTGGACACTTTATTTTTTTATTGTTTGTATCAAAAAGGAATTTTATACAAAATCGAAAATAGAAAGTTTTGATGATTCGTTCAATATGAATCTGACGTTACCTTTTAAATCTGGTGGAAGCGTAAACTGACAAATATATTGTATAAAACGAGGCACATATTGAAATATGACGTCGCCGCCATTAAATTACGCGTGCTCAAAAGAGATAGCTAGGTATTCCCACCACGCCCCCACTCTTCCTCAAACCAATATTTGGAATGCTAATTGCTATTCACGTCAAGATTTATTTTTGTGTCAATTTTTGTTTAATATCTATAAAATATTATACTTCAATAAGCTCAAGCCGATAACCAATTAGTTTGAAAATAAACCTCACTAAATGTCTCTTCCAACTCGCGTGAAAAGAAGTGTCAGATTTTCACTAACTAAAAGATACTTAGATTCTTTTAGTTGCCCTTTACAGTCCATGTTAAAAAGTTCGTAACTTGCACCAAACACCAAGATTTGGTTAATCCAAGTATTTGGCAGTGATGTCAATTAGAGCGGTGGTAATCCAAGGTTAATGAGACACCTTTGTCTTGGCGGGTGCGGTGTCATGTAACACATCCAGGGTGCAGTTGTTGATTTACTGAATACATTTGGGCAATGGCGTGAGAGCATTTTACACCTTTTAAGTTTTGAATAGCTGATTGATTGATTGATTAACTAATTAATTTGTGAATTGTGAGTATGAAGTTTTTTTTTATGGCCCTACCATAAAAAAAAACTTCATACTCACAATTCACAAATCATCAGAATGACTTCTCCCACTCTTGGGCAGAGCGGGAGGGTGTGTCAGACTCTTACTGACTCAACCCCTACCCCGTTCCTTCGTTGCCTTCGGTCTGGGGGACACGGTGGACACCTTTCGGATTTCCCATGTTCCCCAGAGGTTTCGGCCCTGCCGGGCCCCTATAGGTGAGTATGAATTTGATAATATTTGTCGACCTCAAAACCACTAACCAGAAAACCTTTATTATACACTTTATTGTATATGTAAGGGAACTAAAGCTAACATAAATATACATGCAATGGGCAGCCTTATCGCATGCCGCGATTTCTTCCTGGCAATCCCAAACGGACAGTAATTACATGGACAACAAATGGGGTACCAGAAAACCTGTTTTTGGGAAATGATGTTAACTCTACCCGCTTTAGGTAGAGCGAGAGGGATTATCAGACTTTTACTGACTAAAATTTACCTGTGATCCTTCATTTGCCCTTTGCGTTCCGGGGCCACAGTAACTTATTCGATCAATCCCGCACCAGACAACTTTTGACTCTACCATTAGAATCGGGATTGTCCTGTTCTTATTTAAAATTCTCAATTCGGTAATCGGCTGTTAGACTATTTGCTGATCATTGGTTGACTGCAAAAGAGATAGGAGAAATAAGAAAGAGATAGAGATGTAGATAAGAGACAGTAAATGGGTACCAGCAGTTGTCTTAAACAGGACCTCTCCTTCACATATTTTTTATTTAACACAGCATAAGCATAATCAGCCATTATCATGTTCCCAATGCTGGGACTCAGGCCTCCTCTTTAGGAAAGGGAATGGGGCATAACAGCAGCGCGCAGGCCCAGTAGCTAGGCTTGGTAGGTGTCATATGCTATCGAGTTGTTGTTTATTTATCTCTATGTATAAAATGACTTTACTTCGGTCTCTGCCAATAAATACTTCCTGCTTATAACGGCTTAAAATAACACTTAATTATAACAGCAATACATAAATCAATCCATTTATATACGCCCGATTTCTCATTTAAGTATTTGAAATTGAGTAGGTGTTTTTGAAACTCTACTTTACCCCGAAAGCTTGTTCTTAGCGTTAATGTAGGGTTTGTTTGAGATGTTCTTAACCCAAAATACTGTCATTGGGTCCCAAGGGTAGAAGCCTCTGGGGCCATGTTTCGCTTCTGAAAAGAAAACGCTGGGCCCAGGAACGATAGGCAAAGAAGGAACAAACTAGTGAATTTTAGTCAGTAAAAAGCCTGACACGCCTTCCCACTCCGCTCAAGAGCGTGAGAAGTCATTCAATGATTATTGATTACCCACATAAAAACGAACTCAAAATACTCGATTCAGAAACCCGCCCTATGTCATGTCACCTTACCCAACAGCAAACCAAGGCGTCATTAACAAAATATGTAACGCTTGTCACATTCTTTGGCCTTTTTCGCAAATTACCCTTTTTGACCTGCGTTCTTAAAATAGGTACCTACATTGATAAAGTTTAAATGTAATATGAGTTATAGTTTAAGTTGCGCAAATAACTATTGACAGATAAAGTATGGGTCAGATGGATGTAATCCAGCGTTCCAACAGGGGTAACTTTGGTGGGATCTTGGTTTGTGTGTTTGGATTGTGCTGCGACTACGCGGATCTAATCCAAGCACTAACACGTTCGCAAATCAGTCTCTACGGTCGACATTGTGGTTGAAAAACACGCCCGCCATCCTCCATCATCGTTAAAGGTCATATCAAAAATTGGATTACATCAGTTATGTACACGGATTTTAACAAGAAATGTCACGGGACGCTAGATTACATCCGTGTGGTCCACGCTGTTGAGCGGTGACACCGGCGCGGGCGCAGCTTGCTCGAGAAATGTCAGTAACGAGTCATAGGTTACGTCAAATCTGTCGTTTAACCACTATGGCAGTACCCTTCAAAAGGCTTATGTACAGGCGTGAATGAGTGATAGCTTATTGGTAGCGACTGTATCGAATCATGCTTAAGGTGAAGTGCCAAAAAGTCCAAACTACTGAAATTAAAATTTTAGACACTAAAAATCGTTTAACTTCTTTAGACATGGAAAATAAATTTCTTCCGTCTAAGATTGCTTCTGAAGCTTAGTCTTCAAATCAAGAATGAACATGCGCTAGCGTCGTAGACCTTTACTATAATTTTCCACGTAAGGCAAAATCGAGATTAAAAGACGTCTCATTTAAAATATCGGTATTTACCTTTTATTCTTTTTTGTTACGTGGATAATTAATCATCAAGAAAATTCTTCTGCTCTGGGTGGAGCGAAAAATTTATTGGGTGTAGCGTACAGCGCACTTTTACTGACTAAACCCCGCCCGTACTCTTTCAGATGCCTTTAGCTTGGACCACTGTAACTCTATCGAACAATTAAGCTAAGCTTATTTTAAAGATTTGTTAATCTGCCTAGTGCTAGTTTATTTAACGTTAACGACGTTTATGACGTTCACCACTCAGAAAAGCCAAGCTCTAACCAATCAGAGAGCGAAACGCTGTAAACGTTTCGACCGCGTCAACGTAAAAACAACTCGCATTCAGCTCAGTGAACTTGCCGCTTCTAAATGTCAATGCTGACAAGTCTGCGTACTTAGGTTTAATTAGAGTACCGGTTCGCGGTCTCCACTCAATGACTGCCAACGCTTCAGGCCCTCAAGATATGGACACAACCATGTTCATATTTTTTGAGGACTAAACTTATCGTTTCTAACTGTCAATGCTGAATCAGAACGAACGTCATAAACGCGTCGATCATCTTATCGCAAAACAAACTCGCACTAGCCACTCCGGAAAGCCAAACGCAGTCACGTTTCGATCGCATTAACGTGAAAACCACTCGGACTCAGCGACACACACACTCTCGTCTGAACTTGCCGCTTCTAAATGTCAATGGTAACAAGTCTTAGGTCTAATTAGACTACCGGTTCGCGGTCTCCACTCAAGGACTAACGCTTCAGGCCCTCAACTAATATGGACAGAACCACTTCTTATACCGAACAATCTTATCCTTCAAAGGAACCGCCTATCATAATACCCTCCCATGTAGGTACGTTGCTAGATTATTACTCTTGTTACATCAACTTTACATATTAGATCCATTCGGTAACAAACGGACCGAAGTCACCATGCAATGCATACCTACCTACAATTCCAACAAATTAATTTTATAAATGCAAAAGTGACGTGTCTCTATGTGCTGTATTTACGTATGAAACACTGTACGGATTTTGACGAAATTTGGCCAATGTATAGACTATGGCCTGGAGTTTAGCATAATCAGCTGTCAGCGGCTTCGCCTGCGTGATAGTAGAAAAGTATCCTATGACATGGTTTACCTGCATACCCAATTTCATCAAAAATCCATTCAGTAGTTTCTGCGTGAAACAGTAACAAACATCCATACAAACTTTCACGTATATTACCTATATTAGTTAAATAATGACATAATTATGTTATTTTCTTGGGATCATAAAACACTTATGACACAAGTAAAACTGCAACAGAAGTCACTTCAATTTAAATTAAGTATACTCTTAAGTATAAGTAATCGATTCTTGACTTTCGAGTTCGATTCGATTATTCGGAAACGAGTCATCAACCTTGATTGCAGACTTCAATTTAATGGACGACGCCTACATCTGGACCAGATCACTTAAAGGCAAAACAGAAATGTCGTCCACTTCTCATTTAATTAAAATTATGACTTAATCGATTTGTTTACAAAGTTCTTGGTATGACGTAGGATAAGGTTGTATTGTGGGTCTGTAATTTTTAGGGTTCTGTGCCCAAAGGGTAAAACTGGACCGTATTTCTACGACTCCGCTGTCAGTCCGTCAGTCTGTGTCTCTTTCACAGATTATGTATTTCTGATATCGCTATAACAATACTAAAAACCGAATAAAATAGGTACATATTTAAGGGGCTCTCAAGTAAAAAAAAAATCACGTTTGATTTTTTTTATATTTACTTGTAAACGTGATACGGAACCCTTGGTGCACGAGACTCACACTTGTCCGGTTTTTTTTTGTCCTTAACAATATAACTAACTTATCCCACTCCCCAAAATACCAATATTATTTTAATTATTATATCCTTTTACAGATTTTGTTATATAATGTTGCTTTTAACGACAAGACCGCCCATTGTTATACCCTATTAATAATAAACTCCTTTTTATGGTGTACAATAAAGGGTATATTATATCTGTCTTTATACTTACCTTATTAATATTCTGCTGCTACTGTACTTTTTATGGAGTATAATAAAGACTATATCTATCTATCAATTTATCTGACCGCCAATTCTAAGCGGATAACAAGCAAACCAGTTGCCATTTACCATTACTTTGTTGAATCACGTAGGACATCTATCTAGTATGTATTCTAGTCCACTCAACATTTTGACTGCAGGAGATAACCATACGTTGCACAATCACACAAGAGATCACCGCGGCGCTACCCGTCTTACCATCTCACCTTACATACAACACATAGGTATACCTGTATGTACCTACACTTCGATTCACACTTAATGGCAGCTGTGAAGTTTGTCCCACCACTCACCACGGTTAAATGCTCTAAGCTCGCCACCGCTGCCACTGTATTTTTCTTTAAAGTAGGAAATTATCAAATAACTTTTCCCGCTTGAAGTGAGATAGTGTCAGAATTCTATTGAATAAAATCCACCTTACTCCTCTACGGTCCGGACTAAATGATGGGATCGCAGTCAACCATTAGTTTATACTATTCTTATAAGTCTCATTGCAGGACAAAGGTCTTCCTTCCATTTGTCCACTCTTTTCTGTCTTGAGCCACTTTTGGTCAATCCTTCAGACGATTTTGACACCTTCCTAAAGGATTGAACTTTATATTAATAAAAAAAACCTATGTCCCTTTAAGTTACCTTTTGCGTTCCGGGGCATCAATAACTCTTTTGAAAAATCCTGCATCAAACCTCCTACCATCACATGAGCTTACCTCTACGCAGCGACTCGCCTCATAAGCTCAGCCGCCATTAAGTTTAAACCTGCCTATACCTGTATACCGGTACCTACCTATAGTACCTATAGAACAATAACAGCTGTATTCCCACGTTCAGAAACGGATGTGGGCGGAAGACCTTGAACAAATATGTAACAGAAAATAAAAGAACTATGACGTTACAAGGATCCGGGAACGAATCGTAGCTTCACGATGCAATACTTATTCAAAAAAAATCTATATTGTACTAGTTTGTGCATAGTAATTAATGCCGTCAGTAATTATGACGTCTGACGCAGTTTTATGACAGTTCTCAGTGTGAGAACAATTAAAACGTTGTCCTTTACAAATGTCAAGGGATATTCTCAAAGAAATGTGTCAGCAATTAGCTTTGATTAATCTATTAATTAATAAATAATTAATGCGAACAATAATACCTAGGTTTTAATTAATGTTACTTAATGACGTAACATATTGGTTTTTATAAGCACACGTGAACAAAGACGATCTTTTAATTAGGTGTACTAGAATCTATAAAGTCATATTCCTACATGATCATAACAGTTTATAAATTCCAGTAGCACTAATATAGATCCTATGTCATACTCCATTTCATTAACAATATATAGTATAAAAAAAAAAAAAAAAAAAAGTTGTTGTTTGCGGGGACTTTAATATAGACAGATTAAAAAGAAATAACTTTAGTTTAGACTTTGAATATTTTCTGATGGGATTTAACCTTAGATTAGAACTTGATCAAACAACTCGGCTATCTAGCAACAGCTGTCTGGATAATTTTGCTCATAATTCAAAGAATAAATGTAAATGTGAAGTGCTAGATTTTGCTTTGTCTGATCACTCTGCGCAAATATTTGACATAAAAGTAAACAAAACCTATAGATTGAATTCATGGCATGTGAAGAAACGGGACCTATCACTGGAAAACTTGACAAAGTTTAATAGCTACCTACAATGCCTCTCATTTACTGAAATGTATGAGACAGAAAATGTTAATGAAGCATATAACATATTTCTACAGCAGTTTAGTCTGTTGTATAAACTCTGTTTTCCTCTGAAGTCTGTTAAAATAAAACCAGATAAAAAAATAAAGTGGATTTCTAGGGGAATACGAGCTTGTAGTAAGAAGCAGCGCCGCCTTCTATGGGAGCACAGGCTTAGGCCATCAAAAGAAAGCAAACATAATTTTAAAAATTACTCTCAACGTTTTAGGAAAATTGTAAAGTTAACGCAAAAGGTTCAAAATAACTATTTTATCAAGAATTCACTTAATAAGTCAAAAGCGGCCTGGCAGGTTATTAACAATAAAATATGTACTTATGAACCCATTTCTCAAATTAAAATAAATAATACAATTATTAATAATCCTAAAGAGATTGCAGATGCTTTCAATAATTACTTCATCAATCAAATTAAAATTACACCTAAAGCATCACTTGAAACCACTGGTTTACACGAGAACCCACAGACGATGTTTATGCGTCCAGTTGTACCTCAAGACGTACTCAGGGCGATAAAATCATTGAAAAATAAAAATAGTGTTGGTCATGATGAAATAGCAACAAAAGTTATAAAATTTGTGTCACAAAACATAATCGTACATATTAGCCACATTGTTAACTTAGCCTTCAGCACTGGTGTATTTCCTGATGGTTTGAAAACAGTTATAGTAAAACCCATTCACAAAAAGAATTGTAAGGAAAATATAGCTAACTACAGACCGATTGCTCTAATTCCAGTGTTCTCTAAAGTAATAGAAAAGATTATGTATGAATTAATTAATAACTTTTTGACAAAATATAACATTCTTTGCGATGAACAAGCAGGGTTTAGAAAAAATAAAAGTGTTAATACAGCAATATATGATTTTTTACACGAAGTAATGATAAATGTGGATAAGAAAACTCCTATATGTGCTATTTTTACAGATATGACTAAAGCTTTCGACTGTGTCAATCACAGTATTTTACTTAAGAAGCTTTATAGCTACGGTTTAAGAGGAAATGTGCTGAATCTCTTAAAATCCTATCTCAGTAACCGCACACAATATACGGAGATATCTAGAATATGTCTTAAATCGAAATGTGAACAGAAGTATCAATCTGAAGGTAAAATTGTAAAATTTGGTGTGCCTCAAGGTAGCGTATTGGGTCCCCCGCTATTTCTGCTGTATATTAATGATTTGCCTCGTCAAATATCAAATCCAATGGTTTTATTCGCCGATGACAGCACAGCACTAATAAAATGCACAAATATTGACAATTATGAACATGACATAAACATTAATCTTAGAAATATTATTGATTGGCTTGACAGAAACAATCTTGTGATAAATTTGACAAAGACTAATGTGATGCATTTTCACCAACGGACAATACCACCGAACGTCAATGTGGAATACAATGGGCAAGTGCTCAGCCAAACAAAGGTCGCAAAGTTTTTGGGTATTTATATCGACGATCAATTAACGTGGAAACCACAAGCAGATGAGGTATGCAAAAAGTTAAGCTCTGCAGCATATACGAGTATGTTCTTTTCAACCTGTCCAAAAAAGTTGACATAAAGACTGCTTTGGTAGCATACCATGGTTTAGTCGCGTCAGTCTTAAGATTTGGGATAATTTTTTGGGGTAACTGTAGCCTAAGAGATGACTTATTTAAGGCCCAGAAGCGTTGTGTCAGAGCTATGTGTAGTCTAAAACCGAGAGATAGCTGTGAACCTTCATTTAAATCTTTGAAAATTCTTACTTTTCCGTCCTTATACATTTTAGAGATGGCAATTTTTGTAAAAAGTAATAAGCATTTGTTTGCTAAGGTCTCAGACACCAAGAAAGGTCCCGTGAGAAGCCAGTACAAAAATCTTTTAACTGTCGGTAGTTATAAGACAGCACTACTTAGAAAAAGTGTTCTTTGCATGGGTCCAATAATATTTAATAGATTACCAGACAACATTAAAAATGACACCCATCAACAATTTAAATCTAGACTTAAGACTTTTTTGATACAGAAATGTTATTATTCGATAAGTGATTTTTTAAATGACCCTATTTCTGACATTTAAAGATTAATATTATTGACACTTTAATTTTAATATCTAATTTTGTTATTTACTTTGACTCTATTTTAATAATTTATTAATATTATATCAATTTTCTTTATTTCTAGTTTAACTGACATTTGTTAATTTTTGCATGCCAAAACTTAGGCAGAATGTATCTGGCTCACTATATACTTTTAACATCTTTATTGTTATTACCTACATTCTATGCAAATAAAGATTTGATTTGATTTGATTTGAGTATATTATATGATCTTGATCATCACCTAAGAATGTTGATTGAAGGTCTATTTACCTACATGTCACCAACATTCCGTCTCATACTCGCCACTTTTTGAAGTGGAAACCCGCTTAATAACTTCTTTCATTCTGGGTGAAGCGAGAGGGTGCGGGCAAACTTTGACTGATTAAAATATACCTATATCCCTCATAACCCTTTTCGTTCTAGGGCCAAGATGACTCTATCATTCAACAATCCCACAGAGCGTGATACTCGCCCTGAAGAAACATAAGATATAATAAGTTGGTTTTCGTCAAATATTTATTTAAAACCTTTGGTCGTTATAAATTAGGTCTTAGATAAGGCTGTAAAAACGCAAATAGAGAGCAAGACAGGAAAACAACGGTTCCTAATTGATATTTTAACAAGCTTAATCACCAATAAATAGTAGGTACATTTTGATACAAGTGGAGAAATTTTTTCAAGAAGTATCATCCGATTGTAATTTAGGTGTCTTCAAGGCTACAGTGAAGGCTGTTAATAAACTAGTACTGCTTAATATCAGGTGGGATCGCGGTCAAGCACTAGGTTATACCTATTGAAAAAAAAGAAAAGAAGTCTTATCAAGAAAGTTTTTCATACTTGATTATAAATTACAGTGGCTGAGAGTGCTTAACCTATCACTACCCGCGAAACGAGACACAATAGTAAAACAGTAACAACGCGGTCCAATGAGACCGGTCGGGGATTCATGAATTAATATAGGTCAAGAATGATAAAATAAGAATATAAAATTAAATTAAACCATTGAACGAAAACAGGATCAATGAATCAGCAAGGTGAATTTATAGCCGTCAAAATCTAGATGCAATTAAGATAGAATATTACCTAGAGCATATCAGTATTATACGCTGCCATAACTTATATTATCTGTAGTATTTTTTTTTTACATTTAGTAGATACACGTCAGTTACTGAGTCAGAAGGCAATTCTTAAAATTGTTTATGGTCTAAAGGTTGCTTGCTTTAATTGCTAGCTTAAACTTCTGTCTGTCAATCAAAAGTCATAAACTAAATCTTTAAAACTTATTATGAACGCTTTTGAATTGGTACCGCCTACATAACCGAAAATTAAGGTAAACAAACCATACAGTAGATCTGTAGACCTAGAGTTTTTCTTTGGGTGGGAAATCATATAACTTCTCTCGGCTAGAGTGAGAAAGAGTGTCAGATGTTTGCTAATTATAACCAATACACCTCCATTTGTTGCGCTTGATCTAGCGGTCAATCGGACTCTTGTGGTATTTCTTCAACAGCCCTACGTTGGTTCCGCCCAAAGTTTGACTGATAGAAAATACGAGAAAGTCTGCTGCAGCCCTTTTTTTAAATAAATAAATAAAATTAATATTCGATAAGCAATTAATACAGTCCTGTATATAAAAAGGTGGAACTTCCAACATCAAACTGTAGTAAAAAAAAATAACGTGTGTCATAGCTGTCAAAGATCAACCAAGGCGTTTATTCGCAGTGGCTAAACTTTAGCCTGTCAATCAACTCTGCAAAACTACACTATCATAATAAACTAATTTATAAACAGCAAAAACAGCTGTTCGTTTTGACAATTTGCAAATAGTACAGTTGTAGCAAACTGACAGATACACAAACATATAATGGTGTTCGATAGTTCGATTTTATCTCACACAATGTCGCGTGGGTGTTAGATCGCGGTCACTCGAAAAAATGCTTTTGTTTTAGCTTGCCAAGACATAGAGGGTCAACGAATGTAATTATTGATAGATTAAGTACACATACTTATGATTAAGATTGGTATCTAATCACACTGCGCCAAATACCAGGAGAGTAAAGGTAAAGAGGTAAAGGAGGTAAAGCCAATTTTATGACGATTTTTCCCTTTACGCCCTCTTAATTTTTCCAATGAGGTTTTAATTAATTTAATTAAATAAAACCTTCTTAGATCATAGGTGTGAAGTTAACATAAAGACTGGCCATTACAGTTAAAAAAAATATTGGATGCCTTAAAGTTTTCTTTTTTTAATTTCTTTTTCGAAATAAATGGCTTTCCAATGTTGTTTTTTCATTGAAAACGGCTTGTACCTACTTATTTGTTGAAATTGCAACCTTCTTTATGAACATCCTTTAAATCTGTTTTTTTTAAACTTATGGCTTACTTGATAAGCTAGAGCTTATCCATTTTTACCAGAACATGTTGACTCATAATTTATTTTATTATACTTATCTAAGTATGTATCTACATAAAGCAGAGTAAAGCCATAACGATTTAAATCTCTTAGCCATTAGTTTTACTACAGAAGTCTGACAGTCTGGAATGATATAGTGCAATCAGGTTCTAATTTCAGTGCAGTCTATTATCTAGTTCAGGCGGGTCACGAACCTACAAGGTTGCGCTATCTGATATTGTACTTTTGGACATGTTCTTTTGTTTGATTGATTCATGCATTTTTGCAAATCATTTAGATTAGTTAGTCGTGGATTCATATTCATTATTAGGTCTCATTAGGGTAGTAAAGGTTGTCATAATATTACTAAACTAACTTTAATTTCTTGAAATGTTTACTCACAAAAATACGATTTATTAATTCATGAATCCCCGACCGGTCCTATGAGACCGCGCTGTTATTGTTTTACTATCGTGTCTCGTTTTGCGGGTATGTGATCTCTCGGATAGATTTTGATGTGCTTGGCTTTACAGGCTACACAGAAAATCTATAATAGGCTAGCATAAAGGAACACATTCAGCCATTCTGAGCAGCAATTTTGATTCAATTCCCATACACAGGGAAAGAATACATATCAACAAAAGAACAAGAGCGTGTCGGGCCACGCCCAGTGTAGGGTTCCGTGGTTTCCCGTCCGTCAAAATAAGTGTCCCCAATTTTTTTAAAACCCATCACGTTCAAAATAATTTTCCTAAAAAGATTTTATAAAGCTCTACTTTCCAGATTTTTTTCATATTTTCTAAACTTATGGTTCAAAAGTTAGAGGGGGGAGGGACGCATTGATTTTTTCTTTGGGAGCGTTTATTTCCGAAATTATTGATATTATCAAAAAATGATTTTAGTCTTTTCATTTTTGAATACCTATCCAAAAATATACCACACGTTAGGGTTGAAATTAAAAAAAAACACTTTTTACTTTACATGTTGCGGGGCTACCCTAATAAAACATGATTTTCCAATTTTTATTTTTGCACTTTGTCGGCGTGATTGGCATAGATATTGGTACTAAATTTCAGCTTTCTAGAGCTAACGGTCACAGAGATTAAGCGAGGACGGACGGACAGACATGGCGAAACTATAAGGGTTCCGTTTTTGCCAATTGGCTACGGAACCCTAAAAATTACTGAAGAAGTTCACATCTCTGAAGCAGAGGCGTCTGGTACTCTGTCGACGAAGCATCAGCAACACGACCTCATGAGCATGATGTTGTAGTTTCATCGACAGAGTTTCATAGTTTTGCTTGAAGCTTGCATCTTCACAAGTGCGCAGGCGTACACAAAACATACTTATAATGACAAATACGACACGTATGAAGCTACACGTCCGTAGATAGTGGCCTTACTTTAAGAAGCTTTAGATAGCTAAGTCATGAATAAACCCTAATTCTTGAGTGGGCGAGACCACGAAACATAACTTCACAAGTCACGTCTCGTCAGTCTATGATCTATCTGATAACATTCGCCGTTCGAAGCGTCCATTTGTCAAGTTCCATGTGTTTTAGCGCTGGCTTCAATATTGCATGTGGGTTACACGTTTTAATGGAACTTGTTTTCGATAGATGGCCTTGAAATGAGCATTTATGGGTAATGTATGGTTAGCAATGACATAATGATTATGAAAAAAAAGAGAGTCAATAATAACGTGATGATAAGGCAATTAAAGTAGAAAACTTGCCTAAATACACCGACCGTTTGCTATTTTTGTTATGTAACAAAACGCCATTGGTCCATTGGTTGGCTTTGGTTGCCAATCTGGTAGAAAGGTTTTCGATGAAAAACCATAAATTGATGTTACAGTTCGCACTCAAGTAAGTATTCCGTTTTTACAAGCAAGCAAGAAGGTTGATGAAATAAAATCCCAGTAAAATACTGGTAGCTGCCCTTGAGCAGTGAATATGTCAGGTAGGCACCGATACGACAGCGTCATCAAATGGTTACTTCTTTTTCTTCTAAGGTAAGTAAATGAGATTGTAGTCGCAGGGAGATGGGGGCATTGTGGGACCTAGTCGTTACTGGGATGCCTCTTTTCCCGAACTCTTCCTTATTTTTTGAAAAGCTACTTTCTGAAAATTTTCTAAATAGTAAGTAAGTACCAAAGTTAAGATCGTTAAATAGTAAGCACGTGGAAATTGGCAAGGACAATCAGAAAAAATATGGTCTAAACAGGATCACAGATTCCAATTATAAGTAGGTGTACATAACATTTCAATGTGTCCACAAATAAAAAGGTATTACTAATACCTGTGGCATGTACTCGTACGTACCTACGGGTGCCGTATGTGACCCGACCTGAAGGTCAGCCGGCGGCCTTGCCACTGCGCGGACGCAGATAAGCGCACGATTTGATCGCCCGATCTAGATCGACAGATATTCAGACCGTTGTGCAATACGCAAATTGTAAAGAAGCTTTCACACTAAACCCGAAAGCGCCATAGGTATCAACGTCAGAATTCACCGAAGCCCTTAAACGCAAAAAACTAAGTTGTTATTTTGGGACTAAGAACATGAAATTTTGCAAAAAGCTTCCTTTTAAGACGGAGGTGAGCACTAGAAAATGGTTTTCCAAAATATCCCCACTAAGAAGATGAAACGAGGATTCAAAGTTTGTATGGAGAAAGTTACTTTCCCGAGGGCGAAGAAGCAACCTAATCAGTATTTTATAATTTGACATAGACCTACATGGGTACAAAACATCAAAGGCTATCAAAAAAATAGGTCTTCTTTTTTCAAACTTATTAGTCTTTTTTCAATGTAGTGTTCTTTATTGTCCCGGTATTCAGCCAAGGCATTACCATTACTCTCTCGTGCGAATAGGTAACAGATAAACGAAGTTTGATTAAACACTAAGTTTCCTTAATAAAAGTTTAACTTTAAAGTTGATTACGGTTTATTTTAACTAAGAAACCCATTGGTAAAAGTGAAGTTCGATCAAAATCGAAGGTTTACCAAAGGTTACCTATTACTGGGCACATGACAGGATGGTGTAGGTAAGTGTAAACGTGTAGTTTGAACCCCACACTGACTCTACTCGCTGCTAGTCCAGGCTGTCAGTAAGCAGCTTTACACTTTATTCAGTAAGCTGCTCATTTGTTTTATTAATTCTCTGATCGTATCAGTGGCTATTGTTGTCTTCTGGACTGGAAGAACTGGAAGTTTTGTGCAACCAACGTGTAGGGTAACTATTTAATAGACTGTGGCTGTTTAATTATCTCTTCGATCAACAATCTTGATACTTGATTGATACTTATCGTAATTAAACGAGTATGTAATATCACGCCTTTGCCATCATAGGGGGACTAACAGTATCGAAATAATTTCTCTCACTTTGGAAGGAACGAGGGGTAGTGTCACTATTACTTAGTAAAACCCATGTTCCATAAGTTCCTCTTTGCGTTCCTGGCCCGTGGTGACTCTTTCAAACAATCTTAGGTGGGAAGTCATCAAATTACTCCTTCTGCTCTAGAGTGGTTCGAGGGGGAGTTTGTCATGTCTTTTTGGGGGGGGGGGGAATCATAACTTCACCGGCTCTGTATAGAGCGGTACTCGGATACTCCCTCAGTGTAAGACCACTGACTAAAACCCACTAGTTGCATTCGAAGGTGCCTTCAGTAGTTTTTTGCGTTCCAGGCTCACGGCGGGAAAGCGATGACCCCACAGAATAGGATGAAGGAGACTATCGATCAACCCCGCAGTCTTTGTAGATAATTTACCTCCTAAGCCTAGTGCTTATAATTATATAAGCTAAGTACTTTTTTAAATTACTTACAGTTTCAGTGTGTTCTAATAGTCGCAAACCCCACTAGCAGATCATGAGCTCGACGAAGATGAATAAGCATTTAATATCACACTTTTTGACACGGCATAAGTGAGAAAACAGTAAACAACAATATGCGTTGTTCCATTTACCATTTACTGCATTCTCAATAACGTCTTTACCTATTCAATTAGAGACACGTAAGCCATATATACAAAGCCTTCAACGCAGAATGTCTTAGTTTTTACCGAGTTCAAGTTATTATCATTTTGATAGCACATGACCCACTACATAACCAGTTTGTCTAACCTAGAAATTTTATGAACTGGACTTGTTTTATGTGTATAAACTGTACAAGTACTTACGTCAGTGGTATGAATAAAACAATAAAGTTATAATAAATAATGTATTATATAAACATTGTCTTTTGTTAAAGTCTGTTTTTTAATCTCTGAGGCTAAAATGACACACTTGTCACAAAAGGACTGGCATCATTATTAGTGTAAGTTTGACATTTGCCTGTGTCAAATTAGTCTCAGGAATTAAAAAACACATTTTATATTTAACACTTAAATAACTTCTTTATAAATGCTTCTATCACTACGCTGATAAGGCATATTGTACAATACTAATTAAGTAGTTTTTAACTATATCTATACAATATAAAAACCTTTAAATAATACATGAGAAAAATAAACAGGCGCCGTGATTTTTTTCCTATGGATGCGAAACGCACAGGACCGGTTGTTGTGGCGACGCTTGGCCTATGTCCAGCAGTGGACGTCTTCCGACTGAGATAATGATTTTTTGATAATGGCTTACTTAACTTTAGAAAAGTAATTCAAATAATTTCTCAATATAAAATTGAATAATATACAACCTAATATTACACAATGAGAATACACAAAATTATACTGCCCCGGCTTTGAACGGGTGCAAATTTTATACATAGACCTTTCTCAAATATTGCTCTTCCTATTATTGAAAGCTGTATCCAAATCTGTTGCGTGATTTCGGAGTTAATGGATAAACAGACAGACGCAAAAATGTTGAATGTGTGTTTGTGTTATACTATGTAGAGATATCAATGTACGGCTATGAGTACCCTAAATAATTTCGTTGCATAATCGATTCACTCGCGTCTAACTTAATTGTTTAAAAAAATTGCACAGATGATAGATTAACGCAGTCTCAGGATTAGGCATCACAGGTGGTCCCCTGTGCAAAGCATACTTGAAAAGTAGAAGATAATTACGCATGTGGTCCTTTATTGCACAAGTGTCACTGATACACGAATACTAACCCTAAGATCCCCAAATTTCTTAACAGACGGCCTAATCTGTAAGCTGAGAGGCCTAATCTGTTTGAGAGAGGTGGGTTGAAATAAGACACACACACAATGGTCCACAAAACATTCAGCGCGGAACCCAAAATACAATAGAATAGACTAGTGCTAAACAGATGGCTTTTATAAGACTGCCGAGCCGACTGTACAAGAACAATTTTTCATTGAAAAACAAAATCTTTTTTCAATTACAAAAGCAGTGCATTATAAAATAACTTAATTTAAAACTAATCGGCAGTTTCATCAAATAAAAATTACTATAAATATACAAAATAATCTCTTAAACATTTCCTCACGATCCATCTTGATTCTGCAACTGTTTCAGCTGTTTCAACACGGTGTCGAGTAACTTCCTTCTGTCCCTCTCATTCTTCTTGAGGACGGAGAAGACAGAAGACTTCTGCTCAGCCTCCTTCAGCTTCTCGAGTAGCGTGGCGGCGTCGCGGGGCGTTACCAGTGAATACTTGCCTCCTTCTATGCCGACGTCGTGGAGGTAAGAGGACCAGTCCCAACCAGTGATTAGGTCGAGAAGTTGTCTGAAAAAGAGGATTCGAATGAACAGGAGCCGTACATTTTTTCTGAATACAGAAGAACCTGTGGTACTTAACAACAGAACAGGAGTTAGCTATCAGTAAAAAGAAGGAGAAAGGAAAAACTGCCTCATTTGGCGATGAAAAAAGTGTTGTGCCATAATGTCAACAACCCGGCTCACACTCCTATATTGTCATGGCCAAACTGGTCAAATTAGGTTATGAACTGTTGATCCATCCTTCATATTCGTTAGGTATGGCCCCGTGCGACGTCTTTTTATTTCCAGACTTGAAAAAATCACTTGCTGGGCAAAAATTTGATTCGAATTAGGAGATTATCGTCACCACGGAGGCCTATTTTCAGCCCTCTAGAAAATGTATTTTTCAGACGGGTTAAAGAAGTTCGAGCACCAACGGGTTAAGTGAATCGAGCTAAAAGGAGACGTATGTTGAGAAATACACCGCCACTTTTCCAAATTTTTTCTTTTTCTTTTGTAGGCTAAGTACTTATCGGACCGCCCTCATATTACTTCTTTTGGTGTACAATAAAGTTTATTCTATTCTGGCAATAAGCCGTTGATAGATCGTTTAGTTCTAAACCAATTGAATTGTGTCAATCGAATCCCGTTCAAGGAACACGTGAGTATAGATTTTGAGTAGAGACTTCGATCGAACGACTATAAAACTTCAACGATATTTGTTATGTTTAATTTTACGTGAATCAGGCTAGTGATCATCTTACCTGAGACTAGCAAAGTGCTCGAGCAGCTCGCCTTCCTTGAGCCCCGGCACGGGCTCGCAGGCCGCGAACTGCTCGCACTGGATCACGTCCAGGTTGAGCTGGTCGAGAGCTCCCGATGAAATCTGCTTGACGGCAGGATCCAGTAGGAGGTTGCGTAGACGTGTTGCTATGCGGTTGGTCGCTGCGCGGACAGCTGCCACTCTGGTGGACCAAATTATAAAGAATAAGTATGGAAAAGTGAATAGGCGCTTAATAAGCTAGTACGCATGCTCACCATCAACGACTGCATCACTGTTTATCATCAGGTATGATCGCAGTCAAAGCACTAGATTATAAAATTATTTATTCCTATTAAAAAAAGTCACATAAGGAGAAAGGGACTCTGTACTCTGCTGTTGCACTTGAGCAGGAATGTAGTGGTGATGGACCGAATCGAGCGAGGCGTGCAATAATTGTTTACATAACCGTTCCGCATGACGAGAACCGCGTGAAAGATGAGAAAGATGAGCAAATCGATGGGATATGAAATGTGGACTCAATGATCATTGAGCCTTGTCTAACGCCGTTAAATCAAGACAGAATAGGTTACTTCTATACTCCGTCAGTTTAGGTAGTTAACTAAAGGTAAACAATCTTGGCATGTCTTTTTATCTAAAAGTTGTCTATAAATTGTAAGTAAAAATCTTTGCAAATAGGTATTTACCTAAATCGATGTTAGCTAATAAACTAAATTTAAATAATCTTTGTGTATATTATATACGACCACTTTAATATAAAAAGACATACCAAGACTGTTTACCTTTAGTTAACTACCTAAACCAACGGAGTATAGGCATGCATGCTCCATGACATAGGCCATCAGGTAAGACAATGATCATACATCAGATTAATGTTTGAATCCCCAACCGGTCCTATGAGACCGCGCTGTTATTGTTTTACTATTGTGTCTCGTTTCGCGGGTATGTGATAGATTAACAACAATAAAAAAAGAAAAATATTAAGATAGCAAAAACATGAACTCACCTCGCTCTCTCTGGCAGTTGTTCTAGCGATGTCAGCACTCCTGAGAGGTAGCTCAACATGTCTGTGACGAAGGACGACGCCTGGCCGGTTGGCTCAACTAAACCAGAAAAACTTTTGTATTTAGTTGTCTTGTGTCTTTTTTGGATGGGGGGAGTGAATCATCAAGAACTTCTCACGAGAGAGATTGTGAGAGTTTTACTGCCTAACACCCATCTGTGTTCCTTCTACGAAATGTTAATACACGATTTCCAAATTCACAGTCAAGTGACGTGGTTAGCTATTTTTTTTTCTGTGGAAAATCATCAAATGACTCGTCCCGCTTTGCGTGGAACGAGAGACAAAACATATTATATTCGTATTTGACATGTTATGAATTACCTTTTTTAAATTTATCCGAGCCTTTGATTAGTTTTAGTGAGTATGAAGCTTCTGCCCCCACCTCCCTCCACATCCGATTTCGGTTCAGTTTCCAACAAACCAAATAAAAAAACTCCCCTTCCAAAATCGATTTTAATAGAACTGATACATCCCTCCTACAAATTTTAACTCCACTTACCTAACAGCCAATCATAGTTCTCGAGGTCAAGGAACTCGTCCACCTTCTTCTCCAGTTTGTCGCAGATCTGCTGCTCCGCGTCGTCGCGCGCCGCTTGGAACATACTGCCTGCCGTCTGACAAAGCGATAACACTCTTATTATAATAGACGTAAAAGTGATTTTTGAATGAACTGTCAATTACAATTTGTAATATAGGTTCATTTCTCACTTTGTGTATTTTTTTCCGGATTTTCAACATACTCCTTTCCATGGCTGTTTGAGTGGATTTGATTTTCTGTTTTACCTTGCTTGTAAATACCCAAGTTTGACTCTTGAACATGCACTCACATTAAAGTGGAAGTGGGCAGGACACATCTGACGGTACACCGACAAAAGATGGACAATCGAGACCACACGATGGAAAGGCCCAAAGGGGAAAAGGAATGTTGGTAGACCAATGAGAAGGTGGGCTGATGATATTTCACAAGTAGCAGGGAACAACTGGCTAGACCTAGGCAAGGACAGGCATATGTGGAAGAACCTGGAAGAGGCCTTTACCCAAAAAGGGGTCCAGATACCAAAAAACTAACCAATACTAACATAGCTTAAGGAAAACTTATTAACAAACTACTAACAAAATTTGAACTGTAAAAATGATGGTATCTTGGAATAAACGGCTTTATTATTATTTATTTATTATTATAATATAGGTTCAAGCCGTTTGAAGAAGCGCTAACCGTCTTATGACAATAGCCGTAAAAGTGATTTTTGAATACAGTGTCAATGACCATCAATTTATTTAGTGAGAATCATTAGTGCTTGGAACATACTGCCTGCCGTCTGACAAAGCGATAACAGTCTTATTATAATAGCCGTAAAAGTGATTTTTGAATACAGTGTCAATGACCATCAATTTATTTAGTGAGAATCATTAGTGCTTGGAACAAACTGCCTGCCGTCTGACAAAGCGATAACAGTCTTATTATAATAGCCGTCAAAGTGATTTTTGACTGTACTGTAAATAACCATCAGTTTGTTATTTAGTGAGCTCAATAATTAGTCCTTGAAACATTGCAACGAGGTTGCCATATCATACAAAGGTTCAATATTGGATGACTTTTTTGTAACTTAAATCCTTTCTGATATTATTTGAAATGTGTATTGAACATCATACCTGCGTAGTAACGAGTTCAGAGCCAGTGATGTTGCTAATAAACTCGTACAGACATAACGTTGCACCTTCTAAGTACTGCGTGTCCACGATTATCTGAAACAATAAGGTGACATTATTTAAAATGAAGATAAATATCATATAGGGACATAATTAAGAATATTTCGTAAACCCAGGTACCCTCTGCACCCCAGCAAGGCCGAAACCTACTGGGACAATGGGTTAGCTTCCCCCCGGGTCTCCCTCTCACAGTTTCCGGAACTTTCCTGGAACGCAAAGCGAAGAAAGAACATAGAGGTGGGTTAAACTAAAAATCGGTCGGTAAAAGCCTGACGCCGCTAAGGCGATCCTATTCTTATTTTGATTGCGTAATGTAGTATGTTTACCTCTTGAACTATTTGGGAGCTCTCATAGTCTACTGACCCGTTAAAGTTTAAGTTACCTGCATCAGTAGTAAGGGTCTTCTAAAAAATGCCGACAACCAGCTAGTGAAGGATCTGGCTCATACTTCCGAGCCCTTATTGTTATACTTACCCTTTTAAATCATAAATCATAAATCATTTATTTCTTTGCAAATACGGGTGATTGGTACATAGATGTTTTTAAAGGTAATTAGCTCCTCCATATTCTACCGTCTTGTGGGCATGCAAAAAATTATTTCATTCACAAAAAAAAAATAGTAATATAAAATTGTAATGATAATATAAATTTAAATGTCAATTTATCCAAATACAAAAAAAAATATCTTTTTTTAAAATTAATCAAGCAAAAGTATAATAACAATTAAAAAGTCAAAATAATAATGTCAAAGAGAATAATAAATAAGTCAATTAGGAAAAATACAAATGTCGAAATAGTATGATACATGTCCATCACAATAATAATTTTTAAGTCATTGTAATAATTTATCATTAAGAAAGTCATCGATTGAATAACATTTCTCTATTAATATTTGGCTTAGTGCCCTTTTAAATTTTATTACAGTCATACTTTTTATTGCATCAGGTACTTTATTATAAATTCGTGGGGCAAGACCAAAGAAACTCTTCTGCATAAGTGCTGTTTTGCATTTTACTTGGGATAGTTTATTAACATATTGAGCCCGTGTCGGATTTTTTCTGACTGCTGACAGTTTTACAAATTGTTCTGGATTATTTTTTACAAATAATGCTGTTTCTAAAATATATAAACACGGGAAAGTTAAAATGTTGAGAGACTTAAAATAGGGAAGACAGCTATCTGTTGTTTTAAGCGCACACATTGACCTTATACATCGCTTTTGCATTCTAAATACTAGTTCCCTATTGGTAGACTGCCCCCAAAATATGATACCATACCGCAAGACAGAGGCAACTAGTCCATGGTATGCTGATAAAAGAGCCTGCATGTTGACTTTTTTTTGAAAGTTGACGGAGAGCATACGCGGTTTTGCTGAGTTTTTTGCACACAACTTCAATATGAGGTTTCCAAGTGAGTTTACTGTCAATAAATATACCCAAAAACCGTACCTGGCTTGCTTCCTCAATATTACAACCTTGGTAAGCAATACTAATATTTGGGTTTTCACTGCGTTGATGAAATTGCATTATTTTGGTTTTATTCAGGTTTATAATTAGATTGTTATTATTTAGCCAATTTATTATGTCATGTAAACAAGTATTTATGTCCTGCTCGTAATTAATATGATTCTCACACTTAATCACAGCTGTACTGTCATCCGCAAAGAGAATCATTTTATTTGATGTTGCAATGGGGAGGTCATTGATGTAAATTAGAAAAAATGGTGGCCCCAGTACGCTACCCTGCGGAACACCATATTTTACGTGTCTTGGCTTTGATACATAAATGGTTTCCATTTTAGTCTTCGGACAGATTCTAGAGACTTCTGTGTATTGAATTCTGTTGCTTAAATATGACTCTATTAACTGAAGAATATTTCCTCTTATTCCATAGCTATGCAGCTTTGCCAACAGAATTTTATGATCCACATGATCAAAAGCCATATCAGTATAGATAGCACAAACTGGCATTCTCTTATCTACAGATGACATGATGTTTGTTAAGAGGTCAAAGAATGCCATATTAACTGTAATATTTTTGCCCCTTTTGTTCTTTACAAAATAATTTATATTTTTCGAAATACGAGTAAAGAGAGTTATATATAACTTTTTCAAAAATTTTCGAGAATATTGGGATTTTCGCTATAGGTCTATAGTTTTTCAAGTCCGATTTGTCGTCTTTTTTGTGTAAAGGTTTTATGACAACCGTTTTAAGCTTGTTTTGGAACTCGCCATTAGCAATACACAAGTTAATAATATGCGCCAATGGAGGTGCTATTACGTCCCTTGCAAATTTTATGACTGTTGTAGAAATGCCATCGTATCCTACAGTGTTCGTGTTTTTTAAGTTAGAAATTATTTTTATAATGTCATCGGTAGTAACAGGTTGCATGAATAGGGAATTTAATGTCAGATTTCTTAAATTATTTAACGTTATGTCAGCTTTCGTTTTATTTTCAATTTCGTCAATAAAATAATTGTTAAATTCATTTGCAATGTCTATAGGGTGTGGGAACGTTAGATTATCTCTATTTATGGACATGATTGACTCCTGTGGCGAACATAACTTGGTTTTGTTTATTATTTGCCATGTAGCCTTTGATTTGTTTTCAGCGATGTTTATAAAATTATTATTTTGAGCTTTTTGTGTTAGCTTAATAATTTTCCTATAAAGTTTTGTGTAGTTTTTAAGATTTTTTTTTATTTTGTGAGTTAGAATTTAACCTATAAGCCCAAAGTAACTGCTTTTGTTTCTTGCTACATATTTTTATTCCTCGAGAAATTCATTTTGTTTGCTTGTTCGTTTTAATTGTTACAATTTTTTCCGGGAAGCACAGCTTGTAAAAAAGAGTAAAATCATCCATGAAATCATCAAAAGCTGTGTTTGCCTCTTGTGCATCAAAAATCTGTGTAAATGATAGACTGCTAAGATGTTTTTTAAAAGTAAGTAAATTATTCATATGTAGGTCCTGCTTTTTAGTTTTCCAATACTGTAATTTACAGGTTTTTTCAATTGGTATTTTAATTATTTGTGATACATGATCTGAAAGGACTAAATCTATAACTCCAGTTTCGCAACCTTTCCTGCAGTTGTGTGCAAAATGATCAATACAGGTATTACTACTTAATCTTGTGGGTGTATAAAGTGCTAGTTTTAGTTATACTTCATTAGAAAAAACTCTAATTCTAATGTTGTCTTGTTTCTTTTCAAAACATCAATATTAAAGTCTCCGCACAAGACTATTTTTTTATTAGAAGAGATAGAAACTTTACTTAAAACATAATCTAATTTTACATAAAATATTTCATAAAATATTTCATAAAATATTTCGTTTTATAAAGTACGAAAGATGAGCCGAGCGAATATCTTCCATATTACTTGTGAAACTAGGTTGAAAGTTACCTGCATCTGCGGTAAGGGTTTTCTAAACAGCGCCGACAAGCATCCCGTGAAGGATCTGAGTAGCAAGGAGGCGGAGTGTCGCGCGGCCGCGGCCCTCTGTCCTCCTCCCAGGCCGAGACCGGCGGAGTACTTGAGCCACGCGAATATGTATCATGTTACTTGAGACACTAGGTTGAAAATTACCTGCACCAACTGCATCAGCGGTAAGGGTGTTCTAAACAGCGCCGACGAGCAGCCCGTGAAAGATCTGCTGGTCCGACCGAGCCGTCGTAGTATACTCACTCGTTTATGATGTACTAAAAATGAGCCAGGCGAATTTCTACCATATTATTTGTGAGACTTGGTTGAAAATTACCTGCACCAACTGCATCAGCGGTAAGGGTCTTCTAAACAGCGCCGACAAGCATCCCGTGAAGGATCTGAGTAGCAAGGAGACGGAGTGTCGCGCGGCCGCGGCCCTCTGTCCTCCTCCCAGGCCGAGACCGGCGGAGTACTTGAGCCACGCGAATATGTATCATGTTACTTGAGACACTTAAGTTGAAAGTTACCTGCACCGACTGCATCAGCGGTAAGGGTCTTCTAAACAGCGCCGACAAGCAGCCTGTGAAAGATCTGCTGGTCCGTCCGAGCCGTCGTAGTATACTCACTCTTTTATGATGTACTAAAAATGAGCCACGCAAATGTCAACTGTATTCATTGCGACACTAAGTTGATAATTACCTGAACCAACTGCATCAGCGGTAAGGGTCTTCTAAACAGCGCCGACAAGCACCCTGTGAAGGACCTGTTGAGCAGTAAGGAAGCGGAGTTTCGCGCGGCCGCGGCCCTCCGTCCTCCTCCCAGGCCGAGCCCGGCGGAGTACTTGAGCCACGCGAATATGTATTGTTACGAACGTGAGTAATTAAATGCCGGTTTACTAGCAGATAACTTTATTAACCACAAAACAATGACAAATTAGTCCAATCAACAAATAACCAATCACTATAAACACTCAGAGTTCCGTTTAGTATCGCTTAGGTCGCTAGGTATCACTTCAAGCACTTAGGTAGTTCGCTCTGTATCGTTGACGAAATCAAACTGAACTCGCTTCCAGCCGGGGGCCCGTATTTATATACGAAGTCATCGAAATTTCTCGATACCGACGTTTCAAGGACATTCTAGAACAATAGGGTCTGATCGGGAGGCCATAAATCATTATTATTATTCTCGTAAGTAGGTACTTATCTACCACCTTACATGCGAGTTTCGACTCTATTGCTAATACCGGAAGGTACAAATTCCCTTATCCGCCCACATAACTACCTACTGAATTTCATCTAATAATAATAGTGTATGTCGGACTTTTCTGGAATTTGCCAGGCCTGAGTATGTACTCCTATTCTCGAAGCTTCGCACAGCAATGCGTTTTAATTATTTGATGCTACCCTTGGTTCCGTCGAAGATATAGCGTACTCAAGTTTCACGGCGTAACAGTGCCCCCCTCTTAGTCATGCTCGTCCCGAGCATTATTAGATCCGTGATACGGCGCCAATCTATCCACGTGGACTACCTTAGGTTTCCCTCGTAACCCTTTCTTGATGCGGTAGGTAACGTCGTTGATCCTTTTTATCACAGTGTAGGGTCCCTCCCATCGAGCTTGAAGTTTCGGCGACTTCCCTTTTCGTCGAAGTGGGTTGTGGAGCCAAACCAGTGCACCTTCCTCAAATCCCTTGGCGTTGGCATTGCGGTCGTATCGAGTTTTCATTTTAACGCTGGTGTGCAGGCTATTCTCACGCACTCGTTTATGCACTTCATCCAATTGATCTTGGAGGTCACTTACGAAGTCCGTAACTGGCTTAGTCTTGTCAGGTGGCACGCCGGTTATGGTATCGACTGGAAGTCTCATCTCCCTGCCGAAATTCACTCTTGCTGGGGTATGGCCCGTGCTATCATGCACTGCTGATCGATAAGACATCAGAAATAGTGGAATATACCGGTCCCAATCTTTCTGATGGTCATCGACAACCTTAGCCAGGTGATTCTCCAGGGTCTGGTTAAACCTCTCCACCATTCCGTCCGACTGTGGGTGCGCAGGTGTTGTGCGTGTCTTGTAAATCCCCAGAAGAGTGCACATTTCCTGGAACAGCGCAGATTCGAAGTTGCGGCCTTGATCGGAATGGATCTCCAAAGGTGCGCCATACCGACATACTACTTCTTCGACCACCTTTTTCGCCACTGTCGTCGCTTCCTGATTGGGTATGGCGAAAACTTCAGGCCACTTTGTGAAATAGTCCTGTATCACCACTATGTATTTGTTTCCGTCATCTGTCACTGGGAAAGGTCCAGCAACGTCGATGGCAATGCGTTCCCATGGGGCTCCTACATTGTACAACTGAAGCTTGCCCCTGCTTCTAGTCTGTGGTCCTTTCACGGATGCGCATGCTGTACATTTCCGACACCATTGCTCTATGTCTTCTCTACAATTGAGCCAGTAATACCGCTGTCTCACTTTCAGTAGAGTTTTCTTGATTCCCAGGTGTCCACCAGAAGCGCCATCGTGTATCTCCTGAAGCAGGGGGACCACTTCACGTCGTGGTACTATCACTTGTGTGGTTACCTCCTTGCCATCGTTCGATTCCCATTTCCTACAAAGCACGTCATTTTCTAGGACTAAACTGTCCCACTGTGCCCAGTAGCTCTTTGTGACAGGACTATGTGACGATACTTCATTCCACTGAGGCCTAGTTCCACTACGCTTCCAGTCCAGTATAGGTCGAATATCGTCATCTTCTTCCTGGGACTTCTTAAAGTTGCCTTCAGCCCTAATTAAGTTCACGTGTTCCCGGGCTTCATTTTGCTGGCAATGTCTACAGTCCTCATTACATGGACGTCGCGACAGGGCGTCAGCATTGTTATGCCCTTTTCCACTACGATGTTCCGTCACAAAGTTGAACTCCTGCAGCTGCTCTAACCATCTTGCAACTTGACCCTCAGGGTTTTTGAATTGTAGAAGCCATTTCAATGCAGCGTGGTCCGTCCTCAACGTAAACTGTCTCCCTATGAGGTACTTGTGGAAATGTTGCAAAGTTTTTACAACAGCCAGTAGTTCTCGTCGAGTCACGCAGTAGTTCCTTTCTGGTTTTGAAAGTGCCTTACTGAAGTAAGCGATCACGACTTGCCTATCTTCTTGCACCTGCGACAGCACTCCACCAATTCCTGTGTTGCTGGCGTCGGTATCGACGACAAATCTTCCATCTCTGCTCGGATACCCCAGTATAGGCGCTTCACATAGCCGTTGCTTTAGTTCGTTGAATGCTGACTCACAGTTCTTGTCCCAGATAAAATCTCGTTTATCCTCAGTCAGCTGATGTAAAGGTTTTGCAATGTCCGAAAAACTCATAACAAACCGCCTGTAGTATGTGCACAACCCTAGAAATGCACGTACTTCTGTTTTGTTCTTTGGAGCCGGCCACTGTTGGACAGCCTTTATCTTCTCAGGATCGGTTCTCACTCCATCGGCGCAGATGACATGTCCTAGGTAGCTGACCTCCTTCTTGAACAGGGCACACTTCTTTGGGCTTAGTTTTAGGTTAGCCCCCCGTATCCTGGTGAATACTTTCTCCATATTTCTCAGGTGTTCCTTAAAAGTGCGGCCCATTATAATGACGTCATCCAAATATACCAGACAGACGTCACCAAGAAGGCCCACCATGACTCTATCCATGAGGCGTTCAAACGTCGCTGGAGCGTTGCACAATCCAAAAGGCATGACGTTAAATTGCCACAGGCCGTTGCCAATTCCTGTACTGAACGCTGTCTTTTCCTTATCTTTCTCGCTAATTTCCACTTGCCAGTAGCCACTTTTCAAGTCAATGGTTGAAAACCACTTCATACCACTGAGCATATCCAGTGTGTCGTCTATCCTAGGCAAGGGATAACTGTCCTTCTTCGTTACATCATTCAGCCTTCTGTAGTCTACACAGAATCTGGTACTGCCGTCCTTCTTCTTCACCAGAACGACAGGAGAAGACCATGGGCTCGTAGAAGGTTCAATTATTCCGCTATCAGCCATATCCTTTACCATTTCTGCTACCTCAGTTTCTTTAGCCCAGGGTATGCGGCGCGGTCTCTGTTTAATTGGTCTAGCATCACCTGTATCTATCTCATGCTTGACGAGACCTGTTCTTCCGCAATCTTTTCCCGTTGCAAAAATATCCCGGAACCGTAGCAGAAATTCCTTGGCTTGCTGTAGTTCCGAAACTGATAAATTACTCTTAGAATTTTCCAGAAGTTGCTGGATGTGATCAGGTTCACCTTTTATTGCGTCTTGTTTTACTGAAGATGTGTTGATTTGGCGGAGATACTTCACTTCTTCACATCTTCCAACAACACTGTTTTTCTTCAACTGGATCTCCTTTTTCCCAAGATTTACAATCCTGACCTTGGATCTTCCTTTCGTCATAACTAATGTCCTCGCGGTGATAAGTTCCGGGTGCCGGCCAATGTCTTCAACCATAACACATCTGCGTTGCCTAATTTTCTTAGGAAATTTGACTTCGACTAAGGTTTCCGTTCTTGGAGCCAATGTGGTATCCTTTAAGCAATAGAGGTTGCATGTGTTAATTCCTTGCAGGAAGACTTCTTGGTCTGGGAATTTCAATACTCCTTTATCGATATCTAAAACACATCGGTAATTCCGCAGGAAGTCGAGACCCAGTATGCAATCGTCGGTAATATTCGCAATTAACGCGGAATGGGTGTACACTTGATCACCGATTTTAAGCTCGATCTCTGTATCACCGAGGACGGAGACTGGCTGACCGGTGGCTGTCTGAAGTCGGTAGGCTGGGGTTTGTGTTTGCCACAAGATGGTGCGTTTCAGCAACTCAGGTCTTATAATAGTCCGTGACGCCCCGGTGTCAACGGTGAAATTGCAAGCATGTTGATTCAGCGTTCCCTCGATGATCAAACTATTTCCGTTGTGGACTTGATTGATGGTGATGGTTGGGGCCTTCAGTTGACCAGCCAGCACCCGCCCCGCGGCCCTGGCGACATTTAGTTTAACGACTCCTCGTTAACTTGAGTTCCGGAGTCCACACTTCCCCTCTTCCTCTTGGGGCAATCGGTACGAATGTGCCCTTTTTCTCCACATCCATAACACGTCGGAATATAGCGGGACTTTGCCGACGAAGCCACTTCTCGGTGACGTGGTTGCACTGAAGGTGAGACCACCACTTCCCGAACTCTGTGCGTACGTGAGTCTTGTCGTACGGCTTCCACTTCCAAAGCGTGGGCCATCGCACTCTTCAGAGTTTGGTGGTGTCCGAGTCGCACCGTAGCCCTGACTTCAGTATCCCGTAGACCGTCGATGAATGCTTGCACCAGATTTACTTCCACCGTCTCCGGTGTCATCGACATGTATGCCCGCCGGACCAGCCGTTCAACCTCTACTCCCCACTGCTGAAGGCTCTCGTTCGACCTCTGCGTTCTCTCGCGAAGTTGCGCGCGGAAAACATGTTCGAGGTGCTTGTCACCATAGCGAGTGTCTAGTCCCTCCATTAGACGCTCCAACGTCCTGCCGTCTGGAGGAAGGTTCTCTAGGACCAGCAGAGCGTCCCCTCGTAGGGCCAAAGTTAACGCCGCGAAAGACTGGTCATCATCCCAGCGGTTCGTCTTGACCAGTGTTTGGAATTGGTACTTAAAAGCCGTCCAGGACGACGTGCCATCAAAACGCGGCATATCAAATTTTGCGGCTGATGCACAGTGGGTGTGCGATGGTGCGCTAACAGCAACGGGTTCGCGTGCTTCGAGCTTGACGATTTTTTTGTTGATGTCCAGCAGGCGATCTTCGTGGCCATCAATTCTGGTTTCGAGGCTATCAGCTCGGGCGGAAACCTCCTTGACCTCTACGGTGAGATTTTTCACTTTCTCGCCCAACGTGACGAGGCCGTGATCGATTTTTTCGAGGATCAGGTTCTGCTTAGCCTCTTGATCCCGGCGGGCTGCTTCCTGTTCGCGGCGGGCTTCTTCCTGGTTAGCCGCGATTAGGTCCTGGAGCTTACGTTGGTTAGCCTCTTGTTCGCGGCGGGCAGCTTCCTGTTCGCGGCGAGCAGCTTCCTGTTCGCGGCGGGCTTCTTCCTGGTTAGCCGCGATTAGATCCTGGAGCTTACGCTGGTTAGCCTCCATACTAGCTTGCATGGCGGCCAACACTGCGGCGAGGTTCATTTCCGAGGATGGCCCCGTTGGCGCCTCAGCAGCTGCCGTTGCTCCCATACCAGCCCGATCTTCCGCTTCCAGTCGTTGACGTGCAGCATCCATCTCCACTTGCCTCCTTGTTCGTGGTCCCTGTTCGTCGTCCCTCTGTAGTAATGGCATCTCACTTCTGACACCAGTTGTTACGAACGTGAGTAATTAAATGCCGGTTTACTAGCAGATAACTTTATTAACCACAAAACAATGACAAATTAGTCCAATCAACAAATAACCAATCACTATAAACACTCAGAGTTCCGTTTAGTATCGCTTAGGTCGCTAGGTATCACTTCAAGCACTTAGGTAGTTCGCTCTGTATCGTTGACGAAATCAAACTGAACTCGCTTCCAGCCGGGGGCCCGTATTTATATACGAAGTCATCGAAATTTCTCGATACCGACGTTTCAAGGACATTCTAGAACAATAGGGTCTGATCGGGAGGCCATAAATCATTATTATTATTCTCGTAAGTAGGTACTTATCTACCACCTTACATGCGAGTTTCGACTCTATTGCTAATACCGGAAGGTACAAATTCCCTTATCCGCCCACATAACTACCTACTGAATTTCATCTAATAATAATAGTGTATGTCGGACTTTTCTGGAATTTGCCAGGCCTGAGTATGTACTCCTATTCTCGAAGCTTCGCACAGCAATGCGTTTTAATTATTTGATGCTACCCTTGGTTCCGTCGAAGATATAGCGTACTCAAGTTTCACGGCGTAACAGTATCATGTTACTTGAGACACTAGGTTGAAAGTTACTTGCACCAACAGCGCCGACAAGCAGCCCGTGAAGAATCTGCTGGTGCGGTGGCCAATACTTCCAAACCCCCATAGTCTATTCAACCGTTTAGAAATACTAGCGATGAGTCACGCAATTGTCTACTGTATTCCTTGCGACACTAAGTTGAAAATTACCTGCACCAACTGCATCAGTGGTAAGGGTCTTCTAAACAGCGCCGACAAGCAGCCAGTAAAGGACCTGCTGAGTAGCAGTGAGGAGGAGTGTCGCGCGGCCGCGGCCCTCCGCCCGCCGCCCAGGCCGAGCCCGGCGGAGTACTTGAGCCACGCGAATATGTATCATGTTACTTGAAACACTAGGCTGAAAGTTACCTGTACCAACTGCATCAGCGGTAAGTGTCTTCTAAACAGCGCCGACAAGCAGCCCGTCAAAGATCTGCTGGTCCAACCGAGCCGTCGTAGTATACTCACTTGTTTATGATGAACTAAAAATGAGCCACGCGAATTTCAACTGTATTCGTTGTGACACTAGGTTGAAAATTACCTGCACCAACTGCATCAGTGGCAGAGGTCTTCTAAACAGCGCCGACAAGCACCCTGTGAAGGATCTACTGAGCAGCAGTGAGGCGGAGTGTCGCGCGGCCGCGGCCCTGCGTCCTCCTCCCAAGCCGAGCCCGGCCGAGTACTTGAGCCACGCGAATATGAACTCTTTTACTTGCACGTATACCGCTGGCACTATTGTGGAGAAGGGGAACCTGGAAAAGAATTCATTGTGTTATAATAAGCAACTTAGTGCGGAACAGGATGTTCAGTCCCGCAAACCTCTATTGATAAGAGAGTATTCTCCGACCAAACGGCCGATAAGTCTGGTCCGGGGAACTGCCCAAGCTGCTGTATGTTCAAATCGTGCGAAAAACTGATGTTCGATGTAGGATTTTATCTTTTATCCTTTGTGGATAAATACATCAACAATGATACTACTCACTTTCTCGGGAAAGGCTCAGTCTCCAGTTCATCTCCATCATATGGGAACGTGTCCATAACTCCGTCATATTGGTCTTGATTCGCAACCTGGAGACAATCAAACCATCAGTCTATATTAAAAATAAATTATATTTAAAATCTATAGTTTAATTCAAGTTTTTTATTACTATCCAAGCTTAGTCGCTATAAAAAGTTATGTCAAAACAATATAGTTACCTCTATCGGTAAAAAGGAAGCGTTATCCAGAATATCTCTAAACACGCCCACCCATCGCTGCATCAACACCTCAGTATAATGTTCAGCCATCTCTTGTAATAACATGGGTAGCGGATCCGTAGGGAGGCCGTAGCATCTTTGAAAAGAAAAAAACATTGCTTAATATAGCATAGGAGCTAAATAAAAAATGATTTGATTTATTTTAATCAACTGAAACCACTCTGCCCGTTTTTATTTTCAATTTGCGGTGAAAAATCATCTAATGACTTTTCCCGCTTTAGGCTGAAGTAACAAGTCGTGTCAGACTTTTACTGAAACCAAAATTACACCTGTTAGTAGGGGAGCCCCAGAAGGGATTTCGGGATTTACTAAAGCGCGGCAGATTAATATACAGGAGGATACCTTGCACCCAGTTAAGTACCTCCACCAAATATGAGGCCCATATATAAAGCCGCCCGTGAAGGATACAGGATCAGATTAGTAAAAAAAAAATGACCCTCAGACATTCTCGAGCGCGTCAGATTAAGGTAGGGTGAGTTAATTACATCTTAAAAAGTGTATATTCCACTAATCTGACGATTTGAGAGTGACGTAAAGAAAGGGGAGGGCAGCAAAGTTGTAAAAAAAAAACGTCGTCTCGACATTCTCGAGCGTAGCTAATTTCTATTTTATTTTAAAGGAAATAATTCAAGAATAATGAAAAATATATAATCTGACGATTTCCGCAAGCCGAAATAACAAAAAATCGTCGATAAAGTTAAATGCGTGCAGCTGCGTGATGCTTACATTTCCTTCTCCAGTGTTCTAAAGAGTTCCCTCAAAATTATATTTCCTGGGAATTTGAACTGGTTTTTGATTGGGACCGTTACATTTTGAGAAATTTTGAAAAATTTCAAAAAAAATAAGTGTTTTATTATGAAAGTGGTTTTTTTTAAATAACTTTTAAACGGCTTTATCGATCAACTTCAAAAACTAATCCGCTTTTGAGCTTGAAAAACCACGTCGATCGCTACTAAGCTGGTCAAAATCGGTTGATTTGTTCGAGAGACATCGTGAACGAAAGAAACTCGAAAAAGTGATTTTTCGGGATTACTCCGAAATTTTTGGTTCGATAAATTAAAACTAGAAAATAACTTATGAGGATGATAAAACTGCGTTGAATGCCGTAAACCGCGTGAAAATTACTTGATCCATTCAGAAGTTATTGCGGTTTGAAGATTCCAAAAATAGTGTTCTATGAAACTTTTATCAGACTTTCGAGCTGGGAGAGCTCAAATATTATCTCTTTGAACTCAGCGAGCTCAAAATATCACATAAAATATATTTTGAGCTCAAAAATGATATAAGTACAATTTTAAGCGCCCAGGAATGGAATTAGCGGGAAGTTACAGGGGTTTTTTTGTCAGATCAGGCGAATCCCTCTAGATAATTGTCAGATTATGAGACAGTACGTTTAGAACATAAAGATGAACCAAATATATCTTAATCTGACGCGCTCGAGTATTTCAAAATGGCGAATTTTTTTTGCACTTTATGAAGATGGCCGCGAGTTTGCGTCCCATCGAAATCGTCAGATTAGTGAATGAGAGCTTTTTTTTGGTGCACTTAACACTCCCTTAGAAAATCTGACGCGCTCGATTAAATTATTTTTTTTTCCATTTTCAACCCTTCCATACAACCACCCCCATCATGCAAACGATCAGATTAACATACGTACATTATTAAAAATACGTAGGGCATTGATGCTATCAATATCTGACGCGCTCGAGGATGTCCATGCAACAGTTTTTTTTTACATATTTAAAAATCTATAGCCGCTTCCCCCACCGATGAAAAGGTATAATCATAGAACATTTTTTTCTTCTTATCATCTAAGCTTTGCAACCCAATAGGTCTCTACGACGCTCGAGTAAATCCCCATTTAGCATCGTGGCCTCCCCTACTATGTGTACTTCAGTTAATTTTTGTGTCCATATCACATCGGCCCTGCTCGGCCTCAAAGGTTTTTGTTTCCGTGACAAGTGATGGTTAGTTTCTCCATGAAGAATTTTGCAGAAATTGGTAACAGACTCCAGGGTCAAGATTTGTGGCAGTCATTGGTTGAATGCCTTTATTTGGAACCAGCTTATAGGCCAGCCAGAGGCTCCGCCCGCGTAAAACTAGAAACGCAAGGAGCAGTGGCGACGGGTACACTTACGTGCGAGTGAATCCGCTGCTTGTACTTGTACCAAAAATTATTATAAACCTGACCTAATTAAGCGACGGAAAATCTTAACTGCGAGATTCAGAAACCGTCGCTCAACTAACAACGCCATCTAGTGACCGCGTTTCCAACTTTTTTCACAAATTCACAATTTCCTCAAAAGATGACGCAGTGAAACAATATTTATGTAAACACAATTTTAAAAATAGTATGTAAAATATATTATTAAAGTTCACTCACCAAATGCCGTTCGCTCAATGATGCAATAAATCCAAACCGGCGTTTTTATTAATTGTCAAAAACTACAAACTAAAACCATTATATTATTCTTACCATAGGTACCTATTCAAGTACGATTACAAAACAATACAACTGAACTGATCTTGTTCTTGCTGCACTATCACTACGCAAAACTATCACTAGACTACACTTACATATAAACCAATTTCAATCATAAAACTATAAGATTCTAAATTATGATACGAATATACATATATCAAATAAAATGCAAATGAACAGGTGAAATATGACACATGAATAAGCGCGAACCAAAACTGTCAAACTAAATACTAAATAAATTAAAAAGTTCAGTATCATTCCATCTCGTTCTAGCGGACGCATTTTATGATTTAACTCGATAAATACCGGGTTGCCTGCAAACGCTATTTAGCCGTATTATACTGGCTTGTCGCTTGTATAACACCGCTATTCCCGTTTATAAGACCGGGTTACAGACCTGTTTTGCGTAAGTTGTGAGTGATTGCTCCGAAAAAACTTGCAGGCGTTTATTTATTGTTGATTGTTATTTTCACAAGCAAGTATTATGCAGTTATAAGATTTGATTAATACATAATTAATTTGTTAAGGTTTGTTGTTGTGTTTGTAAAGGAAAGCCGGCAGGAATGGAGTTGTTTACAGGCCGCGCTACTGGCAAGGAGTACCAAATACACACATACAAACTGTCACCTTTGATTACATCTCTGTGGACGAAACCGATCTTCAGTGTTTGTGCAGCGTCTCTCTGCAGACCATGTCCTAGATCCCATTTTGCTTCACGTACCCTTTCACCATTTCACTAGTAATGCTTGAAGTCCCAAACTAAGACAAGCTCGCAAAGTGGATAGTACACGACTACACGTATTCTGAAGATCTCGAGAGGAGCTCGTGGCTAGATAATAACAGAAGCACAGGTCGATCTTCAAGGTTAAGTGACGCTTGCCTAGGTTGGTCTGTGGATGGGTGACCATTTTAATGAGTTTCCTCCGTGCCCCGGAAAGCACGTTAAACCGTAGGTCCCGGCTGTCATTTGTAGATCTTTGGCAGTCGTTACGGATAGTCAGAAGCCAGTAAATCTGACTCCAGTCTTGCCATAAAGTACCGTGTTACCCCAGTTAATGGGTTGTGGAGGTCTGGTAGGCAGCCGCTTCTCGTAGAATACTGGTATTCAGCTAAATCCGGCTTGACTGGAAGCCGTCCCCAATATAGTTGGGAAAAGGCTAGGCAGATGATGACACGTATTCTGAAGATACAAGAGTACACCATACTCACTTGAGCGTATTTATAAACAACACGATCTGGTGCTTGATGCTCAGCATGAGCGTGGGATCCGTTATCAAGGATGTATTGGTCCGCAGCGTGGACGCCACCTTCGTCACTGACATGCCCCACATATCCAACAACCAGTCTTTGGAGACTAGGCCTGAAAGAAAGATATTTTTTTATAATATAAGCTAAGCTAACCGACTCCCGCAAAATCTGCTAATGGTTCACGAACCGATTGCAAGATAAAGAAAAGAACAAAAAAATATAAGCTAGTGCTTGACTGCGATCCCACCTGATGGTAAGTATTGACGCGCGCAGTTAGTGCGCCTCAATATCAACGATTGTTGATATTGAGGCGCACTAGTTTATTAAGAGCCAATTCAGTCTAGCCTTGAAGCCACCTAAATTGGTCTATCACTTTCGGTTCCAAGGATCCAGCATAAGATACATACTAACAACCAAACTGTATTTCTTTAAATACTCTTTCCGTTCCAGGGCCCCGGTGATTCTTTTAAATAACCCTTTAGCCTAAACCTGGACGCGAAGCTCCAACCTACGATTTAGATCTAAAAAGTCGACTTCGGACTGATTTTACCGTCATCACATTATTATATGCGTGGAATATTTTTTTTTAATTCAAGAACTTTAAATAGTTATAAGATGGCTTTGGAAGATTTATTATTGACTCACTCAAAGACAAATCATTTTCAAGCCAGGCAAGCCTCATCTTGACTTGAAAATTTTTGCGTTCCAGGTCCGAGAGTTTTAACTAGGCTTATGCCCGAAATTTGTATGGCAAACCTACTTAAATGCGGACAAAGCCGCTGGCTGAAACAAGTCTTTAACCTATCACATACCCGCAAAACGAGACACAATAGTAAAACAATAACAGCGCGGTCTCATAGGACCGGTCGGGGATTCATGAACTAATTAAAAGTCAGTGTGCGTACCTGCGCCAGCGCTGAGGAGGTGTTCTTCAAGGATGAAGAAGCCCAACACAGCGTTGAGATAGTTCTTGACGCCGACTATGGAGTCGTGCAGGTTCGTGGACGCCGGGATCAGCACGAGGCGCGCTTGTTGCTTGCGCTGCGATCTGGAACAAAGCAAATTAGTTATTTATGTTAATTGGCTGAGATAGTTACAGATCTGTTTTTAAAGTCAGTCGTCATCATCATCATCTTAGCCGAAAGACGCGTGCGTCTCGCATCCATAGGATTCCCGCGACCCTCGCCAGGTCGTCGTTTAAAGTCAGTGTCTTATTCAATTTATAATAAACTTTAAAACAAAGGTTATGGGGTTTATTTTGTATTACTCAATACATACATACGCATATTTGGACAAATACGATAAATATAATGGCAGAACGCAAATAGAAATTTGGCACTATCGTCTTAAAGCTCATTTATATTTCTAAACATTTATTAGGTGCAGTATTCTAAACCATTTATAGCAAAGAGTCCACATGATATTATACCAAACTTTTTAGGATTATGGGACCAACCGGTTATTCTGCGCCCAGTTTAAGCATAGAAATTAGCATTAGCGGCCTTGTATTTTTCCCACTGTTGGGACTAAGGCCTCCTCTCTAGAAGGCGGAAAGGAGGCCTAATCCACCATGCAGGCCCAGTGCGGATTTTTTTTTAAACTTACCTATAATACTGTATGAAGTCATTCTTAGCGCCCAGCACACTGTGAATGTGCAGACACCTGTGCAAGGGACTGAAGTCCACCAGCTCGTGTGGGCACTGCGGTCCAGCCGTGATGTTCGTTGGTATCCCAAGAACTGCCATATCTGGAAATATATAACTATGTAAGACTGCAAAGTTGAATTACTAAGAGATGATCAAACAGGTCGACTGATCACCAAAGCGGCTGTTGTCAGCTGTGTATGAAACCCTTATTTAGATACTACAGATTTATGAAATTCTAGAGTCCTGCTGGGGTATTGCCTATTTATTTATTTATTTATTACAACTTCATGCAACATTAAAGGTACACATGCGGACTTAATACCGTAGGTATTCTCTACCAGTCAACCTAGGGTAGGCCCTGTTGATAGCTCAAATTATGATCACACGTTATACCAAGCGTTCCGAATTGCGATAGAAGTGATTACATCGCAAAATTTAATAGTCACAAAATGTAAGGGCTATTGAGTAATAATTGTGACGTTGTGTATTAGTTGGATTCGAGATATTATCACTTTCTGGCCTGTTGGTCTAGTGGTTAGTGACAATGACTGCTATGCCAGAGGTCGTGGATTCGATTCCCACCCAGGACAAATGTTTGTGTGATGAGCACGATCATTTGTTCTGTGTCTGGATGTAATTTATCTATAATATGTATGTATTTAGAAATATATAAGTATGTTTATCGGTTATCTAGTACCCATAACACAAGCTCTGCTTAGCTTGGGACTAGATGGTGTTGTGTGAAAAGTTGTGGAACATACATATACTTTTAACGAGTAGTGATGACAATAAGACTGAGTGGAGGATAAGCCTGCTTATTGCCTGGAATAGATGTAAAAGTACGTTTTCTGTGTAAATCATACACCTACCTTTTTTATTTTGGACAATGCTGGCCAAACTCCTTCCTAACATTTCTTGCGTTTGTCTCAATGCCATAGCTCCCACCTGCAGACGAATAAGAGTTTATAGAAATACTAGCTGTTACCCGTAACTTCGTTCAATAACATTACTCTCCTGTTTTAGAGGAAATATGTATTAGTTCTTTTAACATACTTAACCCATCTAAGGGCCATGTGCACCGACATAAGTTTAAGATAACCATCTGATTAACGTCAATAACCGACGATAAGGAACAGGAAATATTGCTAAAACAGCCGTTTTAATATTAAAACAGTCGATTTGGTGTCGGTGAACATCGCCCTTAGGCTGTTAGTGAAACTCGACTGATGAGTAGATTTCATTGATAGAAGAACCATACGTTTAAAAGCAAATCTAGGCGTTTTTGAAGTCACTGTTATAAAAATACCTAGTTATACATTAAAACTTGGAGTGATTTTAAGTGCTTCAATAGAAAGAGAGGATCTTGTTAAGACAGGACAGAACATCATCTATAAGCCAAAAATTACAATTATATTCCTCCATCATTAAAATACTAACTAACCTGTGGACTGAGCTCTCGTATGTTCTCAAGGAAGTCCCTCAGGTCTGCCATCGACGCGTCCTGTATGGCTTGCCGCAGCCGCGGGATGTCTGCGGAGATCTGTCCGCACCACTTGTACGGGCCCACGCGAGGCAGGAGCACATGCTCCAGCTGTTCTAACGTTTTTAGGGCTGGGTAGTATCTGTTAAGTAAAGATAATAAATAGAGAGAAATTTTCTAATTCGTTCAATATTAATCAGTTAGCGAAACTTTTAAATCTGGGGAGAAACTATCATATAACAGTATAAGAATACACATACTGAAATGTGACATCACCGCAATTTGGTTATGTGTGCTCAAAAGATAGCGCCTCCACCCTTCCTAAAACTATGAATGCAGCAATTAATATTCAAATATTTGGAATGTTAATTGCTGCTTCATTTAAATTAGTTTTTTTTGTTGTTTACTATAAAATATTGTACAAAAATAATTAAAGGCAAATGTCCAATTGGGTGTGTTATATGTTGGGATTATGCTGCGGTTTTCACTAGGAGCGATAGACAAGTAAGGTTTAAGTATTTAATTTAAACAGGGGCAAAGCCAGGGTGAGTTACTAGTACGTAATATTATATTACCTCTTAGCCTCCACCTGTGACTTGAGCTTTGAGTATGTAGTTAGCAACGGCAGACATAACTCCATCTTCTCAATGGTAGCTGCTATGTTCAGCTCAACTCTTCGAGCCCTGATCAGCTCTTCAGCTTTGGCACATAGACCTTTGAAGTTACAAAAAGCAGGTTAAAATCAGTGGGGTAGCTAGTCTCTAAGGGCCCCCATATGATAATAAAAAATGGTGGCCCCTTTTTTATATAATTGAGCTAAAGCCCAGTGCTAGTAGGGCTTATTTCGTAATATAAACAATATCCCTTTTATATTGTGTTTCCTAAGAAAAAACCCGAATAGCACCTGACAATTCGTCAAATCAATTTGTTCAACAATTCGTCAATCAATAGCTTGAGAACCTGTTATTAGTAAAAATTTGAGTTTTTTGACAGTAAGTATGTCCCTGAAGCCTGGGGTATTATTGATACAATTTGGTAGCGGCATACCCCTGATTACAATGATTCCTTATTACCTTAAGAGCAGAGGCGGAAGGCCAATACATGTAAATAAGCCCGGCTTGTAATGGCTAAATAATTGATACCTAACACCTAAAGCATAGAAAACAACAAATAAATTAATTTATTAAAAATCATAACTTTAAACTTCGCGCGCAATCTAAATCAAAACTTTAAACTTCGCGCGCCTATGCGGCTACGCTTAGTTGCCAATTCGTGTTCAATACGAAATTCATTCATTCAATTATGCAATGTTGCCGCCTTGAGCATTCTCTCCCATCTCACTCTAACACTTAAAATTAGAAAGAGATCACAACCACAAGACACCAGTGTGTTTCTGTCTCAAACGACACACTGGCTTCCGTATATGGCTTAAATTCCATCTCTGTCTGTTCTATAAAAACGTAAAAATGTGACTGAGTGTGGGTAAAATTTGATACTGTGTGCAAGTACAAATTTTTAAATTTGTTCTAGCGGATAAGCCTGACTTCAGATATTTAATGAATGAGAATTTGTAAGTTCACGAAAATTACGAGTGTCTACTATGACATGCGCAGTAAACTTGCGCAAATTACGTTTTTGAAATGTTGCTAACTTCAATGTAGTTTCAATTGCTATTAATGGTTGTTTGTTTTGTTTTATTCAATTTTAAAAGTTCAGTCGTTTAAAGTTTTGTGTTTAGTTATTACTTACTGTAAAGTGTAAATTGCTTGGTTTTGAACTAACTAAAGTTTCTTGAAATGAAATGAATCTATGAAATGAATTCGGAAACGCGTGTAATGTTCGATGTGAAAGAATGTTTAAAGACATTTGGAAATCAAAGTGTGTGAACTGTGTGACTGAGTAACGACTTTACTAATTGGCATAATAAATACTATCAAGTTTTAGAGATAAATTGATGTAAAACGTTCATCGTCACGCTCATGTAACATCTTTTTTAAAGAAAGATAAGTGCATACTATGAACTAGAATTCAAAAAGTATTTTTTCAATTCATGTACCTACCTATAAAGTAAATCAAAATAAACTATAATGTGCCTTCTGTGTGTTCTGTTATCTGTTCGTGGTAAGAAACGAAGAAAAACTGCTTGTTTACATTGTAAGTACCTACCGTAAAATGGGGTGAATAGGGACAAAATCGAACTTGTCACTGAAATTATTCGATGTTGTAGGACGAATGCAATATTGATAACTCTTTCCAAGGGTTTCCGGCAGTTAATACTTTTCGTAAATGTTAAAAATATCCCCAGAATTAGTCAAAATTTAGATATTTTAACAAAAATGTAGGCTGTCCCTATTCATACTTGAAGTGGGGTGACCTGGGACGAGACAGGGGTAACTTGGGATAAACTAGTAGGGTTGTCTCACGATAATTACGGAGTAATAGCGCCACATACAAACCAAACAAAAAACTTTTTTAAATCATACAAGTTCGTACCTATGTATCTCTTATTAGTTCGCCTTGTGCGCATGCTTGTATATAAGTTTAAAATAAATAAAATGAAAAGCCTTATTTTAATAAAAAGTGAAATCCTGCTAAACAATGCGATAAAATGTTCAATTCATGTTGTAGCAGCCCTGACCCTATTCAAACTTTACCGTTCCTAATCAACTTTCATTCGTCCCTATTTACCAAGTATAGGCGACTCTATTTGTACTTTAGCCGTCCCTTGTCACCCCGTTACCGTATTTATTCACCTCGAAAAAAATAAACAATCCCAGAGGTTCTAAAGAAAACGATTTAAACAAAAACTATGTAAAATCTAGACTTACCTCTTTTTGTGTAGCTTCGTAGAGATATTATATCGTCGTTGGCTAACTCCACACGTTTTCAAAAAAACTAGAATTTCCAAAAACTGTCAACTTAAGGGACAATACCGCAACCTCACATCTACAGTCTTATTTGAAAGAAGATTTTTGACACCTTTTACTAACTTCACAACGCTTCGGTGCTGTCAGTTAGAAGATAATATAATCTACTTTTAGAAGAAAAAGAAGGTAGCAATTGGAAGTTCTTGTTTTTTTATTTTGTGGCTTCGAAACTAGATTCCTCGATTTGACCCTTTTCACCCCTGAGTCCTTATTCACCCCGTTTTACGGTACTAATATTATCAATATCGTAAATAATTTGTAGTTAGTTTACACTAGATGGCGCTCAAACGATGCAATTTGTTATGACCGCGATTGTAGCGAAGCAAAGGTTGCCGCAAAAAATCTATAGATGGCAGTACAACTGTACATTTAAGTTGACTCTATTAAATATTAGTTCTTAATTGCTCGATAGATGGCGTTGATCTATTACGTCACTAACCTGAATCGCGGTGTTAAGATTCTCCGCGGCTATATGACCTACTCGTGTTTTTTTTTTTCTCATCAATGGCATCAAGGTTAGTCTAGATTTCTTGGGCTTGCATAGGGTCTAGGTTACACGCACGCGACTGCTTAAGAGCAGGGTGCCATTCTACTATCGCTTTTAATTAAAGTTAAAGCAATGATGTCTACTTACTGTCAGTGGTATCTTTAACATTTGCATCCACATTTGATATCTCTGCATGCAACTCTTCAGCGTGAGACCGGACTTGTAGTAACTCGCGGATTGAGTCAATAAAGCCCTGCAAGCAATTTACATTTTCTATATTATTGCTTCTAAGGTTGGAAAAAAAAAGTTTTTTTTTTAATTCATGAATCCCCGACCGGTCCTATGAGACCGTGCTGTTATTGTTTTACTACTGTGTCCCGTTTTGCGGGTATGTGATAGGTTAAAAGAGACTGTGACCTCTGAGTTTATTTCATTGTTAGTAAGGGTAAGGTAAGGGTTAGCCAGCTAGGAAATACCGGTCTCATCTAAAGTATTATATCATATTATTGTCTGAACAGAATAGAATATTCATTTCTTTGCTCAGAGTGCAGGTATTTCCAATAAGGTGATAAAAACAAAATTAAAGTATCATTGTACATTCTACCTTTTGGCATGCAAACATTGACCATGCCATGCCAAAAACACTTTTCTTCAGCAAGGCTTTTTATAGTAAGTGAACATTTTCATGTAATTTAGTTTTTTTTTTTTTCGAATAGAACAAAATAAAACTTTAACAATGCATTTCAATAGTGCATAATATTCGCTAAGCATAATGATGCTTTAGTATTGATTACCTGATAATGAAAGTTGCACAGTTTCTCAATTTCCTTGTCATGTTGCTTTATCCGTTCATCTAGCTGCTGCACAAAGGCTTCGTGGCCTTCTCCTTCATATATCGAACGGAAGGCCGGGCCCCAGTAGTCGTCTATACCTTCAATTTCCTAAAAAGAACAACAAAACATAACAATAACATCACATGAAAAACAAAAACGAAAAAAAATACTCAATCCAAATTTTATTCGTATATGGAATAAAAGCTATAGAAAATAGAGTAAATAAAATTTTGAACTCCAAAAATTACGTGCAATTGGCACTCAAAATAGAAAAGATTGCATAGAAATTCAAAGTGGGTGGGTGGGTGTATACCTGGATTGTGGCGTTCGTCATTATTACACACTATTTTTATTTAAACTTAACAGTTGCTGTACATTTGAAAATCATAAATAACTAGATATTCTCCTTCGTTATGTAAATAATAGATTTACAAAACAAGACTTTTTACTTTTCAGTATTCACAGACTAGGCAGGGATTGTCAATTTACAAATGACAACATTTTTTGACAACTGACATCTAAGACATTGGTTTTTTTTTTCTTTGCCCTTTTAAGAGCTAGATAAAGCCTTAAACCATACCGCCTATCAGTAGTGTAACATATTATTCTAAAATTATACTTTCGTGATTCGTATTTATTTTTGCATAATTGCAAACCGCATAAAACAAAAAAAACGGAAAAGGAATTACAATATTACGAATCACATTGCTTTTGGCAGGGTCAACTGAAATAATATTCATAACATGATTTCAGTGTGTCTGCGCTCTATGAAAATGTATGAGAATTTTGATAGAGCGCGGACGCGTTATGAAATCATAATCTTCAATTCAATTCAAACAGTTTATTTGTGCACACAGGTACAATTCGAATTTGAAATATGAACATATGAATTGAATTATGAATCCGAAGAGTCATCGAATATATTGAGACCAGTCTTAAAATGTCTCTGATCGCATCAGTGAAAAAGGAAGTAAAATAATTACCCTGTTCAAACTCAAGTTCTTCCAATTTATATTTTTACTAGTTTACCTAGATATTTTTTATTTTATAACTCAATTTAAGTACCATCTCCAGAAAAGGTACTTTACTTGTACTAAACACTGATGTAGGTCTCGCTTTCCCATAGGATCCAAAGGTCAAAAGTTACAAAGAAAAAAATGGCTTTTATACCCTAAGCACGCTGAAAAAGACAAAATTCTAACCACAAATCTATAATTATGTCTTCTTCTACTAGGCGTTAGTCCCGGCTTTTGCCAGGGTCCGCCTTCCGGCTTAGCTTGCTCCACTTTGCCCGGTCTTCTACATCCCTGACAGTAAGGCCATTGGCTCTCATGTCGGACTTGACGACGTCCAGCCAGCGCTTGCGAGGGCGACCACGAGACCTACCGCCAAGGACAGCCATATTCATGCATCTCCGGCCAACGTACTCCATAGGGCGACGCATGATGTGGCCATACCATCGCAGACGACACTCCTGCAGTTTTTCCCCCACGTCACGGACACCAAGACTACCTCGGATGAACGAGTTGCGTATGCGATCGGATCGCGTTACGCCGCTCATCCACCTCAGCATCTTCATCTCCGTGACGCGAAGCTCCTGGGTGTGTCTGCTTAGTGCTGGCCAACACTCGCCGCCGTACAGGAGGACAGGACGTATGATGCATTTATATATCTGTCCCTTAAGCTTCGGAGGCATTTTGCGGTCGCATACAACGCCCGTTACCTCTCGCCATTTTGCCCAAGCCGCGCCTATACGTGCTTGGACATCGTCGTCCACGTTGCCAGACTCGTGTAGCACAGATCCAAGGTACCTGAACGTATCGGAGCTTGTGATCCGGTCCGAACCTATTCGGATGGTATTTGAATCCGCGCCGCCACAGGACATGTACTCAGTCTTCGCCACATTTAGTCTCAGACCGCCGTTTTCCAGCGTGTCCTTCCAAATGTTGACCCTCCGCTCAAGTTGGGCTCTGTTCTGGCTAACAAGGGCGATGTCATCGGCATACATCATTAGCCATGGCGGCTGATCTTGGATGTATGCCGTAACTACATCGAGCACAACGTTAAACAAGAACGGGCTAAGAGCCGATCCTTGGTGAACGCCAACAGATATTGGAAAGACTTTGGATTCGCCAACCGCGGTCCGGACAGAGGACACGGAATCGCGATACATGTCTCTGATAATGTCAATATAGGCCTCGGGCACACCCTTGAAGCGAAGTGCCCACCAGATGGACTGTCGAGGAATACAGTCGAAGGCCTTCTGCAGGTCTAAAAAGGCCATATGCAGAGCTCTCCTTCTCTCTCTGTAAGCCTCAGTCAGAGTCCGCAAGGCGAACACTGCGTCCATGGTGCTGTTACCCGCCCGAAAGCCATATTGACACTCAGAGACAGTACACTCGCTACGGAGCCGTGTGTCAATGATCCGCTCGAAGAGCGAGAGACAAATCTATAATTATGTATTTTAGGTAATTTAGGCGTTTTTGGCGTTGAATATGTAGAGTGTAAGTACTTTTAAATAAATAAAGTGAAAAAAAATTAATAAAGTGAAGATAAAATGAGTGGAAATTTGAAAGTGGCGCCAGTAACTGAAAAGTAGATAGGGAATCGTTTGTCTTGGTATGGTCATGTAAAGAGGAGGGATGAAACGCATGTTACTAAAAGAATTATGAGTTTAAGGTGAATGCTTCAGGTAGCCCGCGAAATTCAAATTTTCTTACGTTTTTTGCAATTTGCAAGCCAGTAGTAGGTTGTATGAAGTTAAAAATACTTAAGCGGTTGTAAAACGTAACTAGTTACATAATCATAAACATAAATATTATCAATACCTACAAGCCTCCAAGCTCACTTAGTTGCAAGAACGTTTTTAAGCTCGAAAAAATCGTTCCTACACTTAGGTGAGCTTGGAGGCTTGTATTAATGATTTTTATGTTTATAATTATGTAACTAGTTACGTTTTACAGTCGCTTAAGTATTTTTAACTTTATACAACTTATCACTGGCTTTCAAATTGCAAAAAACGTAAGAAAATTTGAATTTCGCGGGCTAAGCTAGAACATCCCCCTTAAATGTAAATGGATGGTGAGGGAAAGGGAGGCCAAAGAAAAGATGGATGGATTGTGTGAGAAGTGATATGGAAGAATAGAAAGTTAGTGATAGCGTGACGAGTGACAGGACCGAATAAAAGAAAAAACATGTTGCGCTGACCCCAAATAAAACGGGACAAGGGCAGGAAGATGATGAGATGATGATGACTTTTAAATAAATAAGTTAGTTAATTCGAGCTTCCGAAAGAGTGAGTGTTAAGTTACCCACTCTTTTAGAGGCTCTGTAGAATCTTGAAATATGGTGAATACTTACTTAAATTATGATCGATCAGTAATTTGAATGATGACGATGGTTATCGTAAATTAACGTGACTTATCAGATACCCGCAAAACGAGACACAATAGTAAGATAATGACAGCGCGGTCTCATGCGACCGGTCGGGGATTCATGAGTAGATTCAATGTTGTGATAACTGCCAACAAAAGTCACACAAATCTCCACGATTTAAACCAAGAATTTTTGATATGGCAACTACAAAAATGTAACGTCAAGAGCATTTTACCAAGTCAAAAACTGGCAATGCCAATCCCTCAGTCGCAGTGTAGAAGAGTATAAATTTTTTTGTGATTTTTTTTATTATTCTAAAAGGCATTTTATTAAACACTTTACGTTCCATGTTGCCGTAACATATTTGACTGTAAATTTGTTTCGAAACCTCAATAGATTCTGTGAAGGCCGGTAACCATGGCTTACTGTACAAGAGTTTTGCATGGCCAGGCAAGTTGATAATTTATTAATTCCACGTTTTGGTTACTTAACGAATATCTATTATTAATAATAACTTTAAATGTGTGTGCAATAAATTCACGTTTGTTTACGCTATTATCGCAATTGTGGCCGATTAATAAATTCCGATAAATCATTATGAATGGAAGGGTCAGGTCACGAAAATAAGCCATATGAGGTCAACAGGGGTTACGATTAATACATTTATCGGGGCTTGAATTACATGCAATGTAATTTGAGCAGTCAATGCAGACTATAGTTATGTAGTATTTCTAAATAGGTATTTATTGAAGTTGTAATTTTGTTTCCCTAGGGTACCAGGGCATTCTTGGAAATCCAGCAAAGATGCTTCAGCGTGTCCGCTCTCAACGCCGCCGCGGTACGTAAAAACCTCTAAAAAGTGTTATTTCAAGTGTTTTCAGTGATAATAAGATGTTGTTATGTAATCATTGTCTCGATGAAAATTGCTTGTTAGGGCTCAAAGTTGGTGTTTCTGAGTGGTCTACGATGTGTTGTAGGTGGCGATGTCGAAATTCGACCCGAAACCGCTGCCCTACGAGAAGCTGATGAAGAACTTGGAAGTGGTGAAGAAGAGGTTAGGTCGCGACATGACCCTGTCTGAGAAAGTGCTGTACTCTCACTTGGATGACCCTCAGGGACAGGTAAGAAAAGTGTTATATAATACATAATTGTACTAGTACTACTAAGAAAAATTCTGATTTATAAAATAAGCAAAAAGTGTGTGACCTTTAACAAGGATATCATTCTTTAAACAATGGAGGAGTCAAGTTGCAGCTAAAATAATATTTGAGACTTTCCTGTATGTCTCAATGACAAATTATTTATTTGAGGAAAGTTCAAATACAAATATTTATTATTATAAGTGAAGTTAAGTTTGTAAACAAATCATATCAATAAGGGATTATTAGTTCTTATCAGAAACAATACCGACTTACAATATTTTTTTCTTAATATTGTTTTTTTTTTCTTCCTAAGTTTGAATGGAAATCGTCAAGTTTATAATATAAGTTACTATTCTGTTACTAAAATTAATTTGTGAATCGTTTGTTTTCAACAGACTTGTTTTGTTTCTCTAGGCGCTAACTGTGGTTACTTAAAAATTTACTTGGTAGTTTCAAAATTATATGGTATAGTGACAAATGTTCCAAAAGATGCCTTGATACTCTGAAGGTATAGTTTTGTCATATTACTCAAATAGGTAGCAATATTTTCTGAAAACTATTAGATGCAGCATTCATCACATGACTTATCAACTCCTTGACTAGAATTGGATGTATATGAAAATCTGCCAATTTTAAATGAACACTTAAAACTGAACCTTTCTCTTCTTGAAACTGTACATATTTGCAAAAACTGAATGTAGATGCAGGTGCTCTTATGTGTACATATGCCAATCTGCCATCCAATGAAAAAAAGGCAAAACAGAATGGTTTACATACCTTTTTTTGTATAACATATACAAGCACTTCAATGCCAGCCCATCTGATGGTAAGCAGTGATACTATTCAGATTTAGAAGAACAAAGCACTTCCAGTCATATATTTTTTAGCTACTAGTAAATATTGTAGCTATGCTGAAAAAAATAATATTTTTCACCATTCTGTGTTTTAGTTAATACATCATTTTGCTCAAAGCGGCAGACCATACACCAAAGCTACCTAAAATTCCAGGTTTCATGAAAATCACTTCCCTAATTAATTTTCAAACAGGAAATTGAGCGTGGTACCAGCTACCTTCGCCTGCGGCCCGACAGGGTTGCTATGCAGGATGCCACCGCCCAGATGGCCATGTTGCAGTTCATCTCCTCCGGCCTGCCCCGTGTGGCTGTGCCTTCCACCATCCACTGTGACCACTTGATTGAGGCCCAGATTGGAGGAAGCGAGGACTTGGCGAGAGCTAAGGTAAGGGATCTACGTCTATAGCTTACTGTTATTGACATGTTTTCCAAAACAATGTTAAATATTCCCAAAAGAGTAAAGTTGTTTTTTCAACCCTACCTGTTGAACTTTTACTCAATAGTTGCACTTACTTTATCTATGCACCATGTTAAAAAAAATAAGCTAATACATTACTAATTTGTGAGTTAGAAATTAGGATAATAAATGTTGCTGGACAATGGCTTCCCCATTGCAATTCTAAATCCAGTGTGATCTTACGCCAATTTTGATTTACAATGAACAGTGTACCACATGTAACCAACAAATAAGGTGAAGTCAGTGAAGACCTTAATGGGACTTGAGTAAAACGAAAAATGAGATAAATATGTTATAACTACTTATATTATGTTACACTATCATTTATCTCTCATTAGCAAGTCCATCGACTCCCGGACAGGGTAAACCTTGGCAACTGATAATATATAAAACTTGTAATGTCTGGTATTAGCACCTGCCATTAATTTATATAGGTAGGTACTGAAACTGGTTTAGAAGGCAGTTTAGTAAACTTGCACATTGTTTTACCTGTGTAAATTAATGTTATATATGTTACTGTAAAAGCCCGAACCACGGTATATCTCAGGTTTTACCAGTAAATCTTAGGTTTTACCAACACGAGTTGGTAAATGTAAGAATATGTGAAAAAGAAACGATTTAATCGGGCTTTTACCATTAGAATTTGGTACATGCTAGGTTTTACCAGTGAGGGTTGGTAAATGTTGGTTTTGTATTTTCGACGACGGAGCACGTTTACCAAAAAGTAACCTATTCACTCTTGACTTAAAGATTCCTGGGTTGTAGCTATCAGGAAACATAACTCCGGCAGAGATTTATACTCGTTGGCTGTACGTACAATAAATGTGTTCCCAAAACATTTTGCGCGTATAAGAGGGATATCTACCATGTAGGTACCGATGGCGCATCACCGTACGCCTGATGGTCTGATGACGGAACAGGCTAGCAGGAATTATTTAGTTATGCAATTCCGACGCACACTCCTCAAAATGCAACCGGTAGAAACCTGACTAGGCTAGCGACTCGGTGTTGATGCTCAAGATTTTGAAGCCTCGACTAAACGAGTGCATCATTACCAATGATCTTCTTGGCTCTCGTTTCAATAGCTTCAAGCGCTTCAAGCTGATATCGGGCAGATCCATCCCAAACATGAGAAGAGTACTCCATACACGATCGAACTTACGCTTGATAAAGTGTGAGCAGCTGTTCTGGCGTGACGTACTGTCTCACCTTTGCAAGGATTCCTAGCTTTTTAGCAGCCAGTTGAGCCTTTGCTTCAATATATGGAGCAAAGTTAAAAGTCGATGTCAACGTAACACCAAGAAGATCAAGATGGTCGGTTATCGGCACGGTTGCACCCAGGAAAGTAGGAGAACTGAATTGTCTTCTTTTAGCGGAAAATTGGCATTGCCCCATTCAGTGACCGCCTCCAAGGACCAATTCAAGCGCTCAACCATAGCCACTTGGAGAGACTGGATCTGTGACCCACTAGTTCGTGTATTGGATATGTATCTTTCAGTAAAAGTACTGTCTGCATACCCAAAGGTACCAGGCTTGAGCAGATTGTTAATGTGCAGCAAGAACAAAGTTGCCGAGAGCACTGACCCTTGAGGGACTCCGGCATTAATTAATGGCCATTTGACCGGACGAGCTGCCATCGATGACCACTCGAATGGATCGGTCACTCAGGAAGTCTGCGATCCAAGCACTCAATCCAGCAGGTAAACCAAAAGAAGGAAGCTTACTAACAAGGATTTCGTGCCAGACCCTATCGAAAGCCTTCGAGATGTCGAGAGAGACGCCAAGCGTTTCCCCATGCTTCTCGATGGCCTCATTTCAGATACGTATGGCATACGCTAGAAGATCACTAGTTAACCAATTTCAGCGAAAGCCGTATTGACGGTCACTTAGGATGTCATAAGTTTCTAGGTAGGTATGCCAGGAGCTTAGTGTTGAGTACACGGTCCATAATCTTACAGAACAATGCATAATTATTAAATACTAATTGTACTACTAATGAGTCAAATCGTTACCTATCTTTTGGTAATGTTTATCTTAACATTTACCGTATCTTTGAGGTAAATCCTAAGATTTACCAAGTGAATGGTAGTAAAAGTCCGAAATAAACGATGATTATAGAACAGTTCGGACTTTTACCATTAAGAGTTGGTAAATCTTAGGATTTACTGGAAAATCTTAGGATTTACCGTAGTTCTGGCTTTTACAGTAACATATACATTCATACCATCCATCTTATTTGAACAAGTTTTGAATTTGTGATTAAGTTTTTTTATTGATTTAGTTAAGTTCTCTGACCTTCAAGTTTCTACTGACAACAAGTGGAACAAAGTAAAAAAAAAAGATTAAGGTCTAGAAATACTAATAAGGAACTCTGTGATCTAAATTCGATTTTTCTATAAGTACTGAATAGAACCCTATCTTTCAAAGTAAATTGGAATGTCAATTTAAGTTTGGCTCAATCATGAATCTATCGTAAATATCTTTGCAGCAAATAAAAAAAAACTTACATTACTGTAATAATCTACACTGCTTTTAAACATCTATTCAAAAACTCCACTATGCTGGAACAAAAGTAGCTTACTCTCCAATATATTCGTAGGACATCAACAAAGAAGTATACAAGTTCTTGGAGACCGCGGGCGCCAAGTACGGCGTCGGTTTTTGGAAGCCAGGCTCCGGTATCATCCATCAGATCATCCTGGAGAACTATGCCTTCCCCGGTCTGCTCATGATCGGAACTGACTCCCACACACCCAACGGTGGTGGTCTTGGAGGACTCTGCATTGGTAAGTAGAAGGGGAATAAAAATATCCATATTTAAAGTCATTAATAAATTTACATTAGTGCTTTTGACTCACAATAAAATGAATTACAGAGTGCTTAGTGCGAGTTTATTTCAAGTTAACGCTATCGACACGTTTATCGACGCTCCGATTGGTCCGCCCGCTGCGCCCCAAGCTCTTAACCAATCAGATAGCCAAATACCGTAAACGTCTTGATCTTGATAAAGTAAAACGTAACTCTCACTAAGGCCTCAGGAGAAAAAATATGACATAAGTACCCATTAACAAGAATGCTAGCCTAATAAAATGATTCTGTTCTGTAAAACGAATCATAAATTAACTTACATTTACTTGATAAGACTTTCGATTTGCTTCTAGATCTACAATGAAGATAACAAACCTTATCTTACTTCAAGAGTTCTGCTAGATACTCTAGAAAAAAAAACTTTTTTTTTTGGTTTTTTACATTTAATAAATCCCCAGAAAACAATAATTATCTTAATTCGCTTAGTTCACTTGCACTGACTGGACAGGTCCACTCAAATCTGTATGGTTCTTTCCTCAAAAGACCATCTCAGAAGTTCTCAGTGATTTGACCATTACAAAGCTGTATGAACTTTAAAAGGGGCTTTGAACCATGAGTATTCGGTGTCAAGTACTGGCTTCATTCTGACGAAAAAATTAACGTGTAAAGTGTTATTTAAAAATGTAAAAAGTAAATAAAATTTAAATCTCAGTGTTTCATTCCTTACAATTAATTAATTTTCTCTCTTAAAATTTGATTTAAAATAAACAGCAATATGTTTTCCCTTGTCCAGGTGTCGGCGGTGCTGACGCCGTGGACGTGATGGCCAGCATTCCTTGGGAGCTCAAGTGCCCTAAGGTCATCGGTGTCAAGCTCACCGGTAAGTTATCTTTACTGCTTTATGTGCGTTTTACAGCCTCAGCGGCGGCGTCTGAACTTACGCTCAAATGATTTATAGGGTCGGATTGTGTGTTTGTTTGAGTCGGGCGAATTTATGTTCATCTTTATCATCGGACCTATCTGTAGGTCATACAAATAATAGTTCTGTGCGGGAATCTAACAGGCGACACAGCGCAGCAGTCAAGCTCCAACCACTGCGGCAACTGTGCTTTTTGACATAACACACAACATTTCAGAATAGCTCTGTAGAATCAATTGGACTATAAAATGACCAAAACAACATCACCAAATAATAAACCGAGTTTCATGACCATATTTGCATACCATTTTTGGCAAAACTATTCATGAAACAATAAGTACATTATGCAAACAATTTTTCTCGTTCCACATTAGTATTGAACTATTTAAATAGCCTGTGTTTCCACGTTACCTTGTGAAGAAACTTAATAGCGCGTCACTCAGTACGAACCAGTAATGAAGAGTAATAGCTTGTTATGTTATTTACGGCCGTCTGACTTACATAATGCTACTGTTGCACTCGTTTACACCGATATGGTTGTAGTAAACGTGACATCTTTATCTAGATCAAACCTAGGTCTCTTTCTAATTTTACAACAAACTTCATTTAACAGAACTACATTGGAGGTAACTGCCCTGACTAGCAAAATGTAGTTTTCGAACCCAGCCAGGCGCATGACTTGGTGTAATTTAAGTATTTCATCACCGCTGCTCTCAAAACGGTGAAGGAAAACATCGTCATGAAACTAGCATGTCCTAGAACCAAATATTCAAAGACAAGTGACATCCACTAATCCGCACTGGGTCGCGTGGTGGATTACGGCCCATTCTCTTTCCTACTCCTAACAGTGGGAACATTACAAGGCTGATTATCGGGCTAATGCTTCATATAAGTCACTCCTTCAGTAATCAGCATATTTTATCTATGGTGTATGGACTGCGATTTCTGACCTATCCGTCTTGTATACTCATGAAAGTCGTTAAGCCAGAGTTTTGTGTGAATTCCATTACAAGAAATAGCTATAGGCGTTATTGATCGAGTATTTTAGATCATTTCGACATTGAGATACTCATACAATGCAATTTAGAATTTTTATTACTCTCTTATTAGTACTTGACAAAAGGCGTGGCGCAGAGTCTTAAAACAATAATGTAATCAGCACGTCTCTAAAGTCAGATAGCTGATGTATCGTCATTATAATTATTGTTTTTAAATTGACGCTACGTTTCATATTCGCACTTATTTCGTTATCAGTGTGACATAAAAATTATGTAAACCTTACACATTGCAACATTCAGAAATAACACGATCTTTTTCAAATTATGTGCCAAAAATAAAAATGTTTTCCTACTTACACGTGTTGCATTAGTACATATGTTCGTATTATTTTGCTACAGCAAAAGAAACTTTATTTGTTCTCAGTATAAGGTATATTTTATATTGCCTAAACAACGCGATTCATTGACAAGATAATTAAATACCAACACTACCAAGGTTTCTGAAGACCACGAATTGGTTTTAGTTTGGCTGCACTGAAAAAAAGTAGTATGCGCATAGATATGTTATCTGTAGTTATTATACACACACATGTAGAGTGAGTGTGATAGAAATAGCTATACGCTCGGTAAGATGCGCGTGGCGAGGCGCCAACCCGCCAATGTCAATACGTAGTGGGCGAAAGAACTTTCTAGGGTTCCGCAATGATTGGAATCTTGGCTGATTGAATAATGGCCCTTCATTTACTATTTGGGATCGTTTCAGATGCGAGAGTGAATTTTACAAATACCTGTACGTAGGTATCTACTTGCTATATGAAACGACCCTGACCCTGTTAAACAATAGTGCGACATCAGACGACGCATTTTAAAATCGAGCTCGGCGAACAATTTCGAGTGTTTTGACCTTTCTACCATCGGTCAAACCGTCGTACGGCGAATATCCACCCTTACGTTGTTGAAACCTCTGTGTTCCGAACCAAGCGTTTCTACTCGTCGTTTATACCGCGTACATCGAAGGACTGAAACGGTTTGCCTGTTGCGTTCTTTCAGTCCGATTATAATTTAGGTGTCTTCAAGACTAGAGTAAATTGGCTCTTAATAAACTAGCGCGCCTCATCATCAACGATTGCATCACTGCTTACCATCATATGGGATCGCGGTCAAGCACTAATTTATATCATTGAAAAAAAAAAGAATAAGTAATAAAAACCTGTGAAGTATGTGTCCTGGAACTGACCTGACCCTATCAACCCCACACGGGATTTATTTTCTTTTTTAATAGTTTAATTAGTTTTTGTTTAGTTTTAGCTATTTATTTACAGGTGAATTGAAACAAAGACCAAAAACAGAAACTCTGGAATCGGATAATCCTCACATTAGACAATTTGGTGAGAAGTCATGAATGTCGCAATCTTGGTAGTTATTAATAATAAATATACAAATATGTTATTTACAAGTATTTAGCGAATATTCTACACACACTTCTTTTACATAAGACAATGTAAAATATACTTAATGTTCCGCGATTGGCGCATTGATTTATTTTTAATGCGAAATTACCATTTATTTTTGTACGGAACCGTATAGATTTTTTTATAGTTCCATTTTTAAATGTGAACGTGCAGTGTTGTTTATAAAAAAGAAAAAATAAGAATTCAATGACGCGATATAATTGATACCTACTGTTATGCGATAATGCCACGAATTTATTTTAGAAATTGCAACACTTGATTATTCTTTGATTGATTTGATTTTACCCATAGATTTAAATTATTGTAGCTATAAACTGTACTGTTACTTTTTAGTGTACAATAAAGTTTATTCTATTCTATTCTATTGGATAAATAAAAGTTACCAGTAAAGTTTATAAGTTATTGATGTAGCCAGTCAAGTAAAAATAGATATGGCCTATACGGTAGCACTCGAGAGATAAATACAAAGCAATTAACACTTGCTCGACGTCCTCTAACCAATAATCACAATAAAAGAGGCCAAAATATAACAGAAGGCATAATATGTACGCCATCGCTGCGGGATTTTTCGAAAGAGTCACTGCGGTCCTGAAATGCAAAACTGGAGGAACAAGAATGAGGGAGTGAGTTTAATCAGTAAAAATCTGACATTCCCTCTCGCTCCACCGTTAAAAAAAGGTACAATAGCTGCTCGCTTTACACCAACGCTTGCCTAATAAATAAAACGATCATCAATTTCCTTGGAATATAATAAAGATAATCTATTCACTATTAGAATACAATAATATTATATCTATGACCATAATGAACTCCGGTTACCCTCCAGACGTCACGTGACATAATGTTGCACAAGTATACATACACACACACGTACCTACATACAACACATACTATATGTATAAGGTATAGCTACATAATATACATAGGTACAGTTCTTGCTACGCAGCAATCGCATTCAATTGACACAATTTATAACATGCAGATCACGTGGCCGCAAAAAAACAATGTATATGTAGATAAATTAGACGTTTTTGGATTGGTCAAAGTATTTATTTTGAAATGTAGAATGTATAGAGTTGTATGTACTTGTACAAGGCCAATGTCAAGAGTGAAAACGGCCCGCGATATTTGAATAGTTAGTCTTTTTTCTGCTGTAGAACATATTTTATTACTAGAAGTAAAGTAAATATTGAGAATATACACGTAAAGTGTGCAGTGTCCATTCTAAAATACTTTTTAGAATGGACACTAGGAAAATTTCTATTTTATTAAAAAATAATAATATACTTATTTCAATTTCAAACGTTATCAAGGTTTTCTGTTGATTCTCAGACAAATACTTTTATTACACATTTTTTTTTTAAATTGATAGTTCACAAATAATATAGCAAAAAATTCGTCTTAAATTCAAATATTTACAAAACAAATATTAGCCTCTGTTTGTTTTATATTGACTGATAAAGCAAAGATAACGCGAAATTGTTAACTGTACTACATAATCATTTGAAGATAGCTACTCATTGAATCACTTATGAAATAATTACCTTCAGATTTGTAAACCAATTAATCAATACTTGTAATTATCTTGATATTAAAGAATTGATATGATTATTCAAGACACAAAAAGGATTTAAAAACAATCAAATTCTTAATACCTGCAAATATTAACCTTCTTTTTTTAAAGTTGGTTAAAAGACTCGTGTGAAGCCAAAAAGGTTTTATAACACCATAATATGTTTTTTTTTCATGTAGTCGAAAAGATAATGGAACTTTTTACAAGTTTGATAAACACATTTTGACCTTGGTAGCTACTTTATAAGGAGGCTTTACTCCAAATCAAAAGTTACATAAACAATATTTACATGGAACATTACCTGCCTAGTTATAGCTACCGAACGTGAAAAAAGTGACGCATTATCGTGACTCCACGACAAACTAAACAAATTGAAACAATCATTATTAAGGCAAACTACTATTATAACCTAGCCTAATTTTTCACAAAAACTAATAACATGGAAGGTTTCAGCGGCCATTAATGCCGATAATTAATTAAATAAAGAAAATATTTATTAATATCATTGTTATACTTTCTCCCATAAATGTCTATCTATACAAAGACAGTACTAATAAAACCGTCCAATAATGCACATACAAAATGTAAACAAATTATATTTGGCTCTTAAGTTGGCACAGAAAGCCGGCTTTCTCACGTGGCCCAAAGAAAGTTCTTGAGCTATGCGGCTGATATCTATCGACTATCTATTGTATCTATCTATGTAATCAAAGATTGATAAATCAATCTATCATTTTTTTTTTCGCTTCGTCTTTGCAAAATCATAAGATTTGTTAGGACGATGTACGTTTTGACAGTTGATCGTGATGAAATAAAAGCGATCCAGGATTTTATAGTGCGTTTTGGGCACACGAAAACTTATACATAGTTAATAAATACCCGCCGGAAACAGATAATTTTGGATTCAGAATCCGAGATAATTTTAAAATTTTGTAAAAATAAAATCTCTGTCGCAGAAAACAAAGTTGAATTTTATTTTTTGCGATATGGATTTACTGCAACCCATATTCTTTAATACTAGGAATAGTATTTCTGTCACTGAGCTACTCAAGTAGTTTTTAGGCCTGATACTACAATGCACGAAGAGAAAACCTACTTTCCTAATCTATCCAAATAAATAAATCATTTATTATCATTGGTCTTATTATAAAGATATCATTTATTAATGACGACAAATTACTCTGCAGCAGACGTCACATAGAAAAAAGATAAAAAAGGGTTGGGTAGATTAATTCACAATACTGCAGTGTTATTTAACAAAATATGTTATTTAACTAAAAGTATGTTATCTTGATATCATAATTAGAATGTAGGTAAAAGTATTTATAGTTGTGTATTTTATTAGAATCCTATCAACAGAAGTTGCGAGCTATCTCTTGCCATATTATGCAATAATATTATTTTTTAGATTACCTATTCAGTTGATTTCTGCCTAAAGTCTGTTTTTTAAACCCTAAAACTAAATTGACACAGGCAAATGTCAAACTTACCTTACTAATGATGCCAGTTCTTTTGTGTTGTGACAAGTGTGACAACCCAAGTAATGAACAGTAACCATTGTCATGTGTTGTCATTTTAGTCTCAGAGATTAAAAAACAGACTAGTCAAAAACTGGAAACTTTTTCATGAAAACATTCCTTCCTCATTTCTACATTGTTCTTTCGCTAAATTAACATGACCCTTGTACTCCAGGTCAGATGAAGGGCTGGACGAGCCCCAAGGATGTGATCCTGAAGGTCGCGGGCGTGCTCACCGTGAAGGGAGGCACCGGCGCCATCGTGGAGTACCACGGACCTGGCGTCGACTCCATCTCCTGCACCGGTATGGCGACCATCTGCAACATGGGCGCTGAGATCGGAGCTACTACTAGTGTGAGTATTTATTTATTTATTATATCTTCATGCAACCATAGGCATTCTACCAGTCAACCTAGGGTGGTGAAGAGAGAACATGGCGGGTGCATAAAAAAAGAAATGAATATTAAGGAAACATGGGTTCAAATATATATAAAATAAGTAAACAGTTGGGAACAGTTGATTTCATTTAAGCGGTTATTTGTTGCCCAATAGATTAGTAGACTGATGTCGTCATTAGCTCGTTAGATTTGGTTACGCCGTCGTTAAAATTGCATTTGACTGGCCTGTTAGTCTAGTGGTTAGTGGACCTGACTGCTATGCCGGAGGTCGTGGCTTCGATTCCCACAAAGTACAAATGTTTGTGTGATAAGCACGACAATTTGTTCTGTGTCTAGGTGTAATTTATCTATAATCTGTATAGACTTCGTTACGTTTAGAACGTTCAATTTAAATATTTTTATTGTTGCAAGAAAATATGATGAACTAAAATATGATTTTTTTTTTAAAGTCATAGAACAATCATTGTTGTTTGTGGTGGTAGTAACATCGTCCTGAGAGGTTGCCAGTGTTTTGCAAATGACCCTGTATAAGAACATTTATCAGTTGTCTAGTACATAGAACAAACTCTATTATCTATTTTGGTGTACAATAAAGTTTCTATTCTATCACAGGGTTGTCTAAGAGATAATACCCTCACGCGACTCATACATCAGCCTCGCTAATCCGGGTCAGCCTACTGAGTAGAAAAACATGAACCAATATTAATTATAATCCCTAGTCTAGACATGTGTTTTGAAAATGAGTAATACATAATACGAAGATAATATGATCGATAACTGAATGCCCTGAACTGTGACTGGTGTCTTTTGACCCGGCATGCGTGCCACTATCAATAGACACCATGTGCCGTAGCCTTGGACAAAGTGCAATCACATCTTATGTGTTGACAGTTGCTGTAATAAATATTGCTGAATAGTGTGTTGTTTACCGTTTGTCCTAGAACCAAACGGTCGTAAAACCAAAGGTCGTTTCGTTTGTCCTAAAACAAAAAGGGTCACTAACGACTAGAGCAACAGGCCAGTCAAAGTTATGGGAGATTTGTAGGGTAATCTTACCAGGGCGTTTCGTGATCTGTGCTTTTGTATTGTTGAGGTGGGAACTCATCAATTCAGTCTTTGGGTGTTGTCACTGAGGTTTTGTTTTTCTAAATTCCCGCAGCAACCAATATTACTCTACGTAAACGATTTCTTGTCCAATGAAATGCTTGTGCTTAAAAAATTATGGAGAGGAACGCCAAAGAAAAGATGAATGGATTGTATGAGGAGTCGCATGAGAGAAAAGGGAGTGTATACATGTGTGATGAATGTTCACAAAGGAGAAAACTTAGCGCCGATCACAACAATAAGAGCTAGATGAGGCTTCTTCTTCCTCCTGCCCTTGTCCCATAGTACTTGGGGTCGGCGCAACACGTTTTTTTTTTCTTCCATTCTGTGCTTTCACCCGTCACGTCTCTATTATCAATTAATCCGTTTTCTTTTATATCACTCATAGATAATTATGGTATTACTAATTTCTTACATTGTTTTGGTCAAAAAGTACAATATGAGGTGTAAATGTGAAGACATATTTCCCCAAAACGTCATTCTCCATATTTCTCATAATAAATTATACTGTTGCGATTATTATAATTTATGTAATGTTTGTGTGCACAGGTGTTCCCCTACAACTCGCGTATGGAGGCCTACCTGAAGTCAACTGGCCGCGGTGAGATCGCCGCTCTGGCCAACAAATTCAAGCCCCTCCTCACACCCGACGCAAAGGCACCTTACGACGAGGTAATAAGGCACAATTTACTTTGACGTGAGATTCGGGAGCTTATTTTTAGTTGGTTGTACATCAAGTCATATTGAAATTATTGATATTATAATAATTCGTTACAAGTTCAATAGTCGACCTTGTAAGGAATCCCTCCTTATGATGTTATTATTGAAATATGTCAAAAAAAATGCATTTTGCATTTCCAACTTAGTAGATATTGTGTATATATGTATATAAAAAACAGTTTTAATTTTCTACATATAACTTCGAAGTTATAATATTTTTTTTAAGTTATATAAACTAGTGCTTGACTACGATCCCACCTGACGGTAAGCAGTGATGCAATCGTAGATGGTGAGGCGCACCAGTTTATTACGAGCCTATATATTATCACGTAATTTCCCTCTACACCTATAACAATAACTACAATCAATAAAACACCCACTTTTTCACCCAAAAAGGTGGTCGAGATCGACCTGTCGACCCTGGAGCCGCACGTGAACGGCCCGTTCACGCCCGACCTGGCCAACCCCATCAGCAAGCTGGGCGACATCGCCAAGAAGAACGGCTGGCCCGTGGACATCCGCGTCGGCCTCATCGGCTCCTGCACCAACTCGTCCTACGAAGACATGGGCCGCTGTGCCAGTATTGTCAAGGAGGTCAGTATGGCGAAAAGTTAACTAAATTGTAGTGACCGATCTAAGAAACTCCTCTCCTCCCCTAGAGTGGAGGCCCGAGTCCCAGTAGTGGGAACATTAAAAGGCCACTAATGCTAATGCTAAATGACCGATCTAAGGTTCAAGTACAACCAATAACTATAACCAATCTTTTGTGAAACAATAATTATATTCTTATTCTCTTTTTAGAAAGGTTAAATATACATTGAACGGCCAAATATACATTGTATATGATTCTCGTAAAAATCGTTAGATAAATAACTGGATTGCACTTGTTACATGTACTTATACGCCTAAAAACTGCGATTCGTTCAAAAGTCAATGTCACTTTATAATAACTTTAATAATTGCTTCGTTATCTGTTTATAAACAAAAACTGTTTCGGTACGGGCACGCTCGGCACATTGTGTCTTTTTTTTTCTAATTTACTTAGTGTTTGTAATCGCTGTGCTGTGTCTGTCCCGAATAAATGTTTTTCTATTCTATACTAGTCAAAACAAAATAAGGGCCACCACGTTTTTCTAGTATTTTCCTAAATTCTTGAGGTTTAAAGGTTATTTAATGATTAGACTTGATAACTTAATTGATTTTTAGTGTAAACAGCATAAAATAATTAAGGATTAATTCGAAAAACCAAAATTACACCACTTTTCCAAAAAATTAACATTTTTGCGTGAACAAAAAAGAGAAATAAAAATTAAGTGAAAAAAAAACAATAAGGTATAGGTTGATTTGTGACTTTTCTCAATATTCGGTGTGCCCTCTTCGTTTCCTAATGCACTCTTGAAGCCTGGATGGTACACTCTCCACCAGGTGTACCACTGTTTCTTAAGGAATTTGTTCCCAGCCTGATTTCAGGACGTTTATTAGAAGTTTTTCATTGTACACGGGTTGTTTCGTGCTTCAAACACTGCGTTTCAGTAAATCCCACATGTGTTCAATGGGATTGAGATCCGGACTGTTTGCAGGCCAGAGCAAAGCCTGTATTCCAGCCTTCTCTAGGTCGTCTCTGGTGGCTCTAGCTGTATAAGTGCGAGCATTATCGTGCATCAGGCGGAATCTTGCACGGATTCTTTGTGCATATGGGACCACATGGGGTCCTATGACCTTCTCGATATAATGTTGAGCAGCAATTGAGCCTTCGGTGAGAATTACCAAGTCAATTCTCCCTGATATAGAGATTCCTCCCCACACCATAATATTGGAGCCCCCAAATCTGTCACTTTCATGGATACAAGCATCCGAAAATCACTCATCTTCACGCCTCCAGACCCTAATGCGACGGTCATCACTAAAAAATTTTACTTTGCACTCATCCGTACACAATACTGTGCTCCAATCACTCATATCCCATGCCAGATGCTGCCTTGCGAAAGACAATCAATTTACACAGGGAGCATTTGTTAATGGTTTCCACACTAAGTGTCTCTTGGATAACTGCTGGTCCTTGTGCTACCGATTTGGAATGGTTTGATCACTCATGCGTGTACCCATCGCCTGCTGCAAACAGTTTTGTAAGGAGCGGGCTGTGACGCCCAGTTCCCTGCGCGCAGACAAGCGCACATATCGGTCCTCCTGTGCGGTAGTTGCTCGAACTTTGCTAGATCCTAGTCTCCTGGTTAGTCTCCCTGTCTCTTGAAATCGATTCCAAGCATTCTGGATCGCTCACCGGGAAAAACCCAGCTGCAACGCAACCGAACGCGGCGAATAGCCTTCTTGAAGCAATGTTACGGCCCTAGTTACGCACAGTAAGTGCATATGTCGTCAAATTCTTGGCAAAAGGTTGAAAAAAGGTTCATTTAGCCACTACTAAAACAAAAATTCATCTGCTCTGGACAGAATCGTCATTTCGACTGAGTTAAAATCTGTCTTGAAATTGGGTAAAATCAAGTGGTTACAGTAAATTATCAAAAACTTCCCACTTTACACACTTATGCTGTTAGAACACTCAAAAAACGTTTGTAAACAACTAAAGTAACACCACAATTAACAATCAGCTACTTGAAAACGCATAAAAAATTTAGTATCGCTCCCGATGTCAAAAATAACAAGTGGCCCTTATTTTGTTTTGACTAGTATATACATTAAATGTGACAGACAGCAAAATACAAGCCTACTAATTAAAATATCAAATTTATTTTAGTCCATTTATTCCAGTAACTTTTAGATTAGTAAAAGATATGCAGAAGCGTCTAGAACTGTAAAACCTACGTCAATCTTAATAGAACCATTGTAAACGTGTTTTTTATGAGGTTGTACAAGTTAAGTCAAAGTCAAAATCTTTTTATTTCACATAGGCCTACAGGGCACTTATAAAACGTTAGAAGCTAGTGCACGGTTCCAATTGGTCGTTTGCTATGGAGAAGAACCGGTAAGAAACTCCATGGTTACTCTTTATCGTCTTTTACAGACAGCAGCATCAAATTTTCCACATTAAAATACCTTAAAAAAGAAGGTAACCAAAATGATAACATGATCCATACAAGGAAAATGGCTTGATATGTTTTTTACTGTTAGGTTTGGACCTCTTCTTCAACACGATGTGGCGAGAAAGAGGGATGGAACTATGCACCCTAGACAGCTCAATCCCTTTATCAATTCAGTTTAAGTCGTTAAATGGATCGCGTTAAAAGCTCGTGGTAGGACCTGTACTTAATATATGGTTACAGCCTACCATGAAACAAGTCAGCCCCGAAGATGCCAGATCCATCTCGGTTTGATCATCACAGTATACTAATGTTTTCTTTTCGTTGCTTAGGCGCTGAGCCATGGCGTGAAGTCCAAGGTGCCCTTCAACGTGACCCCCGGCTCCGAGCAGATCCGCGCCACCATCGAGCGTGACGGCATCGCCAAGACACTGCGCGACTTCGGAGGCACCGTAAGTACTCCCTATTATATTATACTAGCTTCTGCCAGCGGCTTCGTCCGCATGAATGTTATGTTATGTCTTAATATGTATTATAATTACGTCTACTTCTTCCCCATAAATCATTCGGTATATTGGTGAAAACCGTATGAAAATCCATTAAAAAAACCGGCCAAGTGCGAGTCGGGCTCGCGCACAAAGGGTTCCGTAGCAGCAAATATAATAACTTAACCAAAATTACAGGTAAATCAACCTATCTCAAAAACTATAAGAGATACTTTGATCAAACCAAAAATCGTTGAAAGAGTTAATTAGCATGCATCACCTCTATTTTTTTTAGAATTTTATACCCCGTAGTTATAAAAATAGAGGGGGGGGGACATACTTTTTACGACTTTGAGAGCTGATATCTCAAAAACCGTTCACTTTAAGAAAAATGTTTTGTAGAAAACTTTATATCATTTTAAAAGACCTTTCCATTGATACCCCACACGGGTATGTACATCGAAAAAAAAATTTTCATCCCTCAGTTACATGTATGGGGGGCCCCACCCCCAATTCTTTTTTTTACTATTTAGTGTCATAATTTTGTAGCGGTTCATACAACACATATTCCCATCAAATTTCATCACTGTAGTACTTATAGTTTCCGAGTAAATCGGCTGTGACAGACGGACAGACGGACATGACGAAACTATAAGGGTTCCGTTTTTGCCATTTTGGCTACGGAACCCTAAAAAAGTGGTCTTCCTATCAAATTCCGACGTCTTAAACCTATTTCAAGTTAAGCAACAAAGAAAACAAATTAGTGTTTGTTCGCCTAATATAATAATATGCGTATACAAGTAATAAAGTGTCAAATTCGCACGAAACTGAGAACTAGCAAAAATCTTTGTGTTATTTATTTCTAAATGACCCACATATTTTTTCTCCTAGGTATTGGCTAACGCGTGCGGACCCTGCATCGGTCAATGGGACCGCAAGGACGTGAAGAAGGGCGAGAAGAACACCATCGTGACGTCATACAACAGGAACTTCACCGGCCGTAACGATGCCAACCCCGCCACCCACTGCTTCGTCACCAGCCCTGAGATGGTCACCGCTCTGTCTCTCGCAGGTAACATTCACTGTAGTACATCGTGACGTCATACGACAGAACTTCACCGGCCGCAACGACGCCAACCCCGTCACCCACTGCTTCGTCACCAGCCCTGAGATGGTCACCGCTCTGTCTCTCGCAGGTAACATTCACTGTAGTACATCGTGACGTCATACGACAGAACTTCACCGGCCGCAACGACGCCAACCCCGCCACCCACTGCTTCGTCACCAGCCCTGAGATGGTCACCGCTCTGTCTCTCGCAGGTAACATTCACTGTAGTACATCGTGACGTCATACGACAGAACTTCACCGGCCGCAACGACGCCAACCCCGCCACCCACTGCTTCGTCACCAGCCCTGAGATGGTCACCGCTCTGTCTCTCGCAGGTAACATTCACTGTAGTACATCGTGACGCCATACGACAGAACTTCACCGGCCGTAACGACGCCAACCCCGCCACCCACTGCTTCGTCACCAGCCCTGAGATGGTCACCGCTCTGTCTCTCGCAGGTAACATTCACTGTAGTACATCGTGACGCGATACGACAGAACTTCACCGGCCGTAACGACGCCAACCCCGCCACCCACTGCTTCGTCACCAGCCCTGAGATGGTCACCGCTCTGTCTCTCGCAGGTAACATTCACTGTAGTACATCGTGACGCCATACGACAGAACTTCACCGGCCGTAACGACGCCAACCCCGCCACCCACTGCTTCGTCACCAGCCCTGAGATGGTCACCGCTCTGTCTCTCGCAGGTAACATTCACTGTAGTACATCGTGACGCCATACGACAGAACTTCACCGGCCGTAACGACGCCAACCCCGCCACCCACTGCTTCGTCACCAGCCCTGACATGGTCACCGCTCTGTCTCTCGCAGGTAACATTCACTGTAGTACATCGTGACGCCATACGACAGAACTTCACCGGCCGTAACGACGCCAACCCCGCCACCCACTGCTTCGTCACCAGCCCTGAGATGGTCACCGCTCTGTCTCTCGCAGGTAACATTCACTGTAGTACATCGTGACGCCATACGACAGAACTTCACCGGCCGTAACGACGCCAACCCCGCCACCCACTGCTTCGTCACCAGCCCTGAGATGGTCACCGCTCTGTCTCTCGCAGGTAACATTCACTGTAGTACATCGTGACGCCATACGACAGAACTTCACCGGCCGTAACGACGCCAACCCCGCCACCCACTGCTTCGTCACCAGCCCTGAGATGGTCACCGCTCTGTCTCTCGCAGGTAACATTCACTGTAGTACATCGTGACGCCATACGACAGAACTTCACCGGCCGTAACGACGCCAACCCCGCCACCCACTGCTTCGTCACCAGCCCTGAGATGGTCACCGCTCTGTCTCTCGCAGGTAACATTCACTGTAGTACATCGTGACGCCATACGACAGAACTTCACCGGCCGTAACGACGCCAACCCCGCCACCCACTGCTTCGTCACCAGCCCTGAGATGGTCACCGCTCTGTCTCTCGCAGGTAACATTCACTGTAGTACATCGTGACGCCATACGACAGAACTTCACCGGCCGTAACGACGCCAACCCCGCCACCCACTGCTTCGTCACCAGCCCTGAGATGGTCACCGCTCTGTCTCTCGCAGGTAACATTCACTGTAGTACATCGTGACGCCATACGACAGAACTTCACCGGCCGTAACGACGCCAACCCCGCCACCCACTGCTTCGTCACCAGCCCTGAGATGGTCACCGCTCTGTCTCTCGCAGGTAACATTCACTGTAGTACATCGTGACGCCATACGACAGAACTTCACCGGCCGTAACGACGCCAACCCCGCCACCCACTGCTTCGTCACCAGCCCTGAGATGGTCACCGCTCTGTCTCTCGCAGGTAACATTCACTGTAGTACATCGTGACGCCATACGACAGAACTTCACCGGCCGTAACGACGCCAACCCCGCCACCCACTGCTTCGTCACCAGCCCTGAGATGGTCACCGCTCTGTCTCTCGCAGGTAACATTCACTGTAGTACATCGTGACGCCATACGACAGAACTTCACCGGCCGTAACGACGCCAACCCCGCCACCCACTGCTTCGTCACCAGCCCTGAGATGGTCACCGCTCTGTCTCTCGCAGGTAACATTCACTGTAGTACATCGTGACGCCATACGACAGAACTTCACCGGCCGTAACGACGCCAACCCCGCCACCCACTGCTTCGTCACCAGCCCTGAGATGGTCACCGCTCTGTCTCTCGCAGGTAACATTCACTGTAGTACATCGTGACGCCATACGACAGAACTTCACCGGCCGTAACGACGCCAACCCCGCCATCCACTGCTTCGTCACCAGCCCTGAGATGGTCACCGCTCTGTCTCTCGCAGGTAACATTCACTGTAGTACATCGTGACGTCATACGACAGAACTTCACCGGCCGTAACGACGCCAACCCCGCCACCCACTGCTTCGTCACCAGCCCTGAGATGGTCACCGCTCTGTCTCTCGCAGGTAACATTCACTGTAGTACATCGTGACGCCATACGACAGAACTTCACCGGCCGTAACGACGCCAACCCCGCCACCCTCATACCTCCGCTGAAATGTAAAGTGCCTCTGACCAGAATAGTTCGAAATCAATGATTGTGCTGTTGCACAATAATTGATTTCGAACTATTCTAATAACGCGGTAAATTGTTAATACCACCTATTAATTTCTTAGTTCCTTTGTGGCATCATCTGAATGTGACTATACAACAAACATGTAATTTTCCCCCTCAGGTCGCCTGGACTTCAACCCGCTGACGGACTCGCTGACGGGCAGCGACGGCAAGAAGTTCAAGCTGTCGGACCCGTTCGCCGACGAGCTGCCCGCGCGCGGCTTCGACCCCGGCCAGGACACCTACCAGCACCCTCCCAGCGACGGCTCCAGTAAGTAGCGCACACTTAAACATACTTCCCTGGGTTGACGAAAGAGAACCCCTTTGGGGGTTATTAGGGCAATTTTTAGGGCAAAAAAGGAACAGGAGTGGGTATTGATCAGTAGAAGTCTGACACGCCCTTCCGCTTCGCCCAGAGTAGGAGAAGTAATTTTGATGATCCCCTCTTTAATCATCATCATCTCAGCCGAAAGGCGTCCACTGCCGGACATAGGCCTACTCCAAGCTTCGCCACAACGACCGGTCCTGTGCTTCTCATACCTTATAAAAATTCTTTTCCATCCCTTTAACCGCTTGCGTTGGATTGGTTCGACGACAGTTTTTGTGTCTTATTCGCCAGCGTCGTGTGATTGCTTCTGGGTACTCCATCTCGTTTAGCTCCTCAATCGCCATAGGTGACAGAAGATCTGACAAAAACAGACCGATTCGGACTCGAGTCAAAGTCGAAGCAATGCGAAACCATCAATGCTCAAACAATGGAATAAAATCTCTCGTCATCGCGCATCGCTAATCACGTTTTTTTTTTAAATCAAGCTTGACACATTATTTTATTCCCCACAGAGGTAGAAGTAGACGTGGCCCCCACATCGGACCGGCTGCAGCTGCTGACGCCCTTCCAGAAGTGGGACGGCAAGGACCTGACGGACATGACCATCCTCATCAAGGTGAAGGGCAAGTGCACCACCGACCACATCTCCGCCGCCGGGCCCTGGCTCAAGTACCGCGGACATCTCGACAACATCTCCAACAATATGTTCATTACGTGAGTTACGCCATTTTGTTTTTATTTGACTAGCCTGTTAGTCTAGTGATTAGTGACCCTGACTGCTATGCCGTCGGGGCCAGTTCGTGAGCAGTCCGATCTAAAAAGAAAAATATTTATTTAGAACACATAGACACACACAATGTAGAAATTGTAATTTTTTGCCATTGTACCCATAGATTTATGTTTTTGTATAAACTGTACTGTTATTTTTTAGTGTACAATATAGTTTATTCTATTCGAAAAAAAAAAAGAAAACTAGCACAATGTGTATCTACTGGCTATTTGGCTGTCATACCTTAAACGATGTTGCGACTAGCCTGCACTCTGCTCAGCATTGACGCTTGCTCAAAGTAGTGGAAAAGCAGTCTATGTGCGCCTCCGCAAACATACGTGACGCAATGCACTGCCGAGGCAACCGCAACATGGTTCTAAACTAATTATTGTACTGCATCGGTCTGGCACTGAACGCGATTTGAGTATAGATTGCCCACAGGCTAATGTTGTAAAGCGATGTAGCAGGCACTAAAGAACAATCATGTTCGCTCTAACAGACAGTACCCTACGTTCGCATTCAATATCCATGTCGTCTTTAAGGTCTGCGGTAATTAGATGACCCAGGTATCTGAACTGATGCATCCTAGCCAACTCATGTCCATTCATATTTATAGGGGGCACACTAGACCCTTAGTCATCATCATCTGCCTAGCCTTTGCCCAACTATATTGGGGTCGGCTTCACACTAGACCCTTAGTAACAGCTCTAAAAACGACCATTTACATAGGTTTCGCAAATTTTTAACAGTTTCGTATTGCCACAAACCGAGGCGCTCAGCAGCACTATCGTCCACATAGCTAACCATACTTACCATACCATACTGCATGCATACCATAATACTATAATACATACCACAGCTATTACTGCTACCATAGCTAAGATATCTTTGTGACAGCCGCACAAAAAAAAGCCGAGGTTGCTGAGCTCCTCGATTAGGTTCCATTTATGCCGAATCACATCACTCCGTGTAAAAAAATTCTTTCAACATTTTCTTGTCATGTTTGTAGTATGGTATTCCCGAGATATTTTGACGGAAAGATAAAATCTTTAAAAAATCTCTGCAACGATACTTTATGGAAATTTTATCAAGTTTTATTTTTGCTTGCTATGCACCCTCTAATCATACAAGACAATCATGTCATCAATCATCACAGCGCGCCGTATATTCGAAAAAATATCAGGAATGGCTAAGGGTGGTAAGTCTAAATAGGGTTAACCTTTTAGGTGCTATTTGTACTAGAGTGAAACTTACTATAATATTTTTCTTGCCCACAGTGCGACAAACGCTGAAAACGGTGAACTGAACAAGGTGCGCAACCAGAAGACTGGCGAGTGGGGCGCAGTGCCGGCGACAGCGCGCGCGTACAAGGCGGCCGGCATCCAGTGGGTCGTCATCGGCGACGAGAACTACGGCGAGGGCTCCTCCCGCGAGCACGCCGCGCTCGAGCCGCGTCATCTCGGTGGCAGAGCCATCATCGTCAAGTCATTCGCTAGGTAACGTTGTCCGATCTCGATTGAGTGAGGTAAAAATCCCACACTCCTCAGACCTATACCCAAAAGTCCGGGTGCCTTTTGAAGGTTTCCCGTCGAAAACTAAAAAAAAAAAGGTAACATTGTCCACAACCACTGCTTCCGCTGGCGAGTGGTCTATAGAAAGATTCCTCAAATCAGACCATTCTTGTGTCATCATTATCAAAATCATAACAATTTTAGTAAGTACATTGCGTTGCTGCCGAAAGACGCATGCACTCCGCGTCGAAAACGTTGTCATTTTATTGCTCTCTCTTCTAACTCTCTGACCCTTCTATAATGCCTATAGCCGTTTTATATACCACTGGAATGACCAAGGCAGTAACCCCGCCATTGTACTTGAAGTTTTGAACAGTATAAATGTTTGATTTCCCCAGGATTCACGAGACCAACCTGAAGAAGCAAGGTATGCTGCCGCTGACGTTCGCCAACCCCTCCGACTACGACAAGATCAAGCCCGACGACAAGATCTCGCTGCTCGGCCTCAACAGCTTCGCGCCCGGCAAGGTAACGTACTACTATAGTATTAGGGAACTAGGGCAAGGCTAAAGAATGACCTCACGACTCATATTTTTGAGTAAGAATATAATAATTTAGGTACTATATTATTTCGTTACTATCATCTGATATGCCTATTAATATTATTTTGTACGTTCTTGTTAGTAGAATAATATTTTAAATATGTAGTAGAATAAGTCAATCTAGAAGTCGTGAGCATTGTCAAACTGTATGTTGTTATTATTTCTCACGCTTTTTTTATTACCTCATTGGAAGACCTATGTAATGATATCTAAATCCATTGCTACTTTTGTTTGCAGCCCCTGGAATGCGAGATCAAGCACAAAGACGGCTCGTCCGAGAAGATCAAGCTGAACCACTCGTTCAACGAGCAGCAGATCGCGTGGTTCCGCGCCGGCTCCGCGCTCAACAGGATGAAGGAGATCGCCGCCGGCAAGTGAGGCGCCCCGCTAAGCATTGTCACCTCGCACTGACAACCTGGCTGCCGAGCCTGACACTACGCTAATCTTAGGCTAAACTTAGAATTGTACCAGTATCGAGCCAAAAGTAAAAATAAATGCGTGCTGTTGTGTCATACTATCGCAGAGTATCACTCGCAGTCCCATTCGTACCGCCGTTCTTATAGGATTTACGATACCCTAGTGAGAAGCCTCCGGCCTACGAAACTAGTAAGTTAACACCGGACGGCCTTCTAGATAAATTAATTATTGTTATGTAAGGGTAGTCACCATTGCCTTTACCTCGGTGCAAGTACTCTGTTACCAGTAGTTCAATGTTATACTTTTAGCGCATTTCTCATTATTCAGACAATACTTAGTCACGGCGGTGATGAATCTTAAAATTAGCTGTAGTACAAATCATCATGTCAAATGATTTTATTTTAATTTAATGTACATATTTACCAATCTTGAGAATATACGTTCTTATTATTTATGCGTTTCTTATTGATAACCCTTTACCTCTGAAAATACAGTGAGGAGAAACTTCTAAATCCATGACTGCCGCAAGCTTATTATAGCCAAATAAAACTAAGGCCTCTTATACACGGCACATTTCTCGCCGTATGTAGGCATGGTTAATAAGACGAACCGTCTACAAGAGGCCATAGACTGCGATACAACACGGCGGCGATGTCATGCCGTAGCGCCGCCGTTCATGTCGACAAACTCCCCCAGTGATCCATACAATGACGACCGTGCTTGCGCTCGGCGAATTAACCGTGCCTACGTACGTGGCGTGTACAAGGGACTTCAGTCTACAAAATCTTAACTTTTTGTGTACCTTTCGCTATAGCAAGATATCATAAGGTCAAGATATTTAGTTCGTAGGTACCCAAGGATCTTGTATTATACACCCTACGGACTAGTCGTACCAAGTAATATACAGTGTAAACGGAAATGTGTGGAAATTCTGCTTCTGCCTATGGAGATGAATAATATTCTTCTTTTTGAAAGGCATTGTTAAATCCCAAAAAAAGCGGATCTTGCGTTCAGACTTATTATCAGCTGATCTAAATTAGTGACTCCTTGAAAACATTGTTAATTTATATGGGTAAAATCAGTAGGTACCTTTCTATATAAACTAAAACCACCCATTTCATCACACTTTTCTATACTTCTATCCTTGTCTGTTGGCAATTTGGCATTGCCAAAGTCAAGTCAAAGTCAAAGCCATTTATTTGCAGTAAATGCGGTACATGAGATGGTAACACATAATATATTAGCGCAAAGACACATTTCGCCATAAGTTGGCATGCAAATATTAAAAAAAATAATATGAGGTGCTCATATTAAACAAAACTCTACAAAATATTATTTTCACTCTACAAAATATTATATAACCTTTTGAACTCAGACAATCAAATAGGTATTATTTTTTAGGATATTGTTACTCACACAAACGAAATAAAATAAAATCTTTAAGTACACAATTTAACAACAAATCATTTCTTTAAATCAATTTATAAACTAACCTTAAAATTATTATTCGATTGCCGATTTTATATCGATATTATATCGATTTTATATCGATCGACCGAATTTATATCGATTGCCGACCGCCTGGTTGATTTCGCGAGGAAGTGCCACCATGGGCGGAGACTGCACTCACCGCGGTCCCGACCCCGTATTCCAGCCATCCTAAACATAATTTTATTTTCCTAATATGATAGCGAGTGAAGTCATCCATTGCAGCGGCAGGTATAAGTATGTAGGTGAAAGGGAAAGCCGTTATTTTAATAATCCCTATTTATGATTATAAACCAATGCAGTTAACCGTATAGGTAACATTGATTGGTCGCTGCGGCTGCGCTGATTGTCGCGGGGTCGATTCCCGCTTGGAAGAAATATTTGTATGACGATAGTTGTTGCTAGTCTGGGTGTCTTGTGTATGTGAGTTTACGTACTTGTGACTACAGAACTAACCAATTTTTTGAGTGGAGCATATTTAATAAAATTAATTTACTGTGCTTGTCTAAACTACCAGACTTTTTTTTTCCGGTAGGGGAATCATCAGAATGACTTCTCCCACTCTTGGGCGGAGCGGGAGGGCGTGTCAGACTCTTACTGACTAAACCCCTACCCCGTTCCTTCGTTGCCATCGATCTGGGGGACACGTTGACAACCTTTCGGATACCGTGTTCCCCAGAAACTACCAGTCTGATTGGAAAGTCTGTTAGTATGGCATAGCCAGATTCATGATGATTCAGTTATTCGGTAGCGGTCTCAGCTGCCACACTTGTCGATACCTACTTTTCAGGGATTAGGTGTCAAGAATTTTCAAGTGTAAGGTCGCTGATGAATTGGCCACAGGCACGTGTGTGTGAGCAGTAGATGTTGTAGTAGCATCAACAAAGCGAAATGATACTCAAGTAAAAGTCGCGGGGAACCGCTAGACGACCGCACAGGGCCGACTGAATTTCTGGTCTGCTTATAATTAGTGTTTCTGGTGATCGAGTAAAATCATTGGGGTCACTCCTGAGTTACCCCAATGATTTCACTACCTATCTTATTGACTATAATAATCTAAAATATTAAAAGATGTTCATAATCAGTCAAAAGAATAGCAATTGCATGTCTGGTGCATGCATGAAGGAAGCTAACAGGATTCTCGATTTCCTCTGACAGGAATTACTGTACCTATTCTGATTTGAGCATCTAGCAATAAGATTAGTACACAACTAGCAAAATGTAATGTCTGTGTATTAAAATAGCTTAGTTTTTCAGTAACAACTTTGAGTAGGTATGGTAACTGTGTGTTATATTTTAAGCATTAGGTAGTTTACAATATTGTACATGAAAAACTGTACAAGCTAACTCATGGTAGGTAATTTTGCAGTAACAACTTTTTGGTATGGAATGTGTCAATTATGATTCGAGAATATATTCGAGGTTAAGAATTTGACATAAAATAATACACAGGCGTAGTGTAAAACTATTTTATTGTTTTAATAGCTTAATCTTCATTGTCCTCATTGTCGCTGTCAGCGTTGATGTTGAAGTAGCGCAGCTCATAAGAGTCGTGAGCGGAAGCGACCACTCGCAGCCAATCACGAAGGTTGTTCTTCTTGAGGTAACGCTTTGTCAAGTACTTCAGATACCTCTTTGAGAAGGGAATGTCTGTAAAGAAGAAAGCATCATGTAAATTCCTGTAGTTCAACATATTTCTTCAGAAAGGCATGTATCTACAGTAGACATTTTTTAATTATTTACACCTTGTGACTGCAAATTATAGTTTAGAAGTGATGAGTACATTTTCAGGATCAAAACAAAAATCTAAATAATGAGAACATTGGGTTATAGTAGTACCAGATTCATATTGTCCTGAACTCGCAATCAAATGAGGGTTATGTTTACAAAATATCATGCAATTATGCTAGTACACCCAAGATATTCAAATTCTGGTTGACGAGTATCAAAGACAGTTAGAAACTAAGCTGAAAATTAATACACATCCATCTAAATAGAAGTAATCAATGATTTTTGGGTAGGTAAATGCAAGTGACAATAAAAATGTGACAAAAATTAGACTCGATGTTTCTGCAATGATACGGGCCAAGTTGCACAAACTGACCAAGCAGACCAACTCATACCTTTCATTAGGTAAGGTGTTTATAAACCATGCACATAAATATTTATTTGCAGATAACGTGTCACAAAAAGGACCTCAGAAAGTATGGGAATTGAGACAATTCCTGAACTAGAAACATCACACGAGAATGTGTTATCACATTATACACCGTTCTGTACGTAAAAGCCGTTGAAATCAATTACTAACCTGCGTTGATGGAGATTTTCGTCTTGTCCCTAGCGATGACAACGTGATTGCCTAGGTTATTTGTTTTGCCCTCAACTTTGACGCGCTCCTTCAGATATTTCTCAAAGTTGCCGACGTCGAGGATGCTGTCTTCAGCAGGGTGTGTGCAGTCGATCATAAACTTCAGGTTGATCTTCCGCTTGATGCCTTTGCCGCGGATTTTACCACCTTTGACTCCCTTCTTACCAGTCTTCTGGTGCAGTTGGGCTTTTTTAGCCACAGGTTTCTTTGCAACTGCCATCTCGGCAACCTGGAATGTACGTAGATAATTTATAACACACTACAATGCTGTAATTCTTGATTTTTTAATAGATTATATCGAATAACCTACCAAACACGTGTATAGCAGTTACCGTGAAAACTGCAAAATGGCCGACATAAACGTCATTTTTTGGAGAAGTTGGCACAACTGAATACATTGTTGCCATGTTTGAAAAAACTTAAAATTATTTTGGTAAAAGCGCTAAGCGAATTAAAATCGTCCAACACAACTTTCTCAGTCCATAATGAATAGTAATATTTTATCAATTTCATGAAAAAATCATTCAATAGTCGGTAAAAAGAACGTTCTTATATAATAAAATAATAATATCGTTTATTTGCGTAAAATGTGGTTGGTACAAAAGATGTTCTAATAAGATTGTAAGTGCAAAGACACATTCCGCCGTTTAGTGATGGCATGCAAATATTTAGTCGATAGTGTTTGAGTAACATAAAATAACTCAAATCTATCTAGAGTTAAATATAAACAGTCTACACTTAAATTTTTTACTCTAAATATTAAACCCGCATTATGGTAACAAAGTTCAAAAGATTTAGGTAAATACTAAAAATAAAACGCTTCAACACTGGCTACAAAGCATTACTGAAGTGGTAGGATTGCACAGTGTGTAATTTTGACTTAGATGTGGCCAGATACATTTTATGTATTATTTCGAAAGAACCAGTGATACTTAATAATTGGTAAAAATTCCGACACTAAAATTGTCTATATATTCATAGAAAACATATTTTTTGTGCAAGTTCAACGACCTCAAAGAAAAGTTATTATTTTTTTTTCTCCAAAAGTATTCATGGTATCGTTTTTTCCAATATCACAAACGACGTACCTAATATCAGAATATTTATCCATATAAAAAATTAAGGAGCTGTAGCTTTGATTGTTAATTAATGAAATACATGAACATTTTTGAATTTAACTTTTTATTAAAAAAAAATTCACCCCTATCATTACCGCATTTTTTTTCTTTGCTAAAAATATGTATGGTAAGATGTCCCACATTGAACCAGGTAAATTTCAAAGTCTCATATTGGGCTGGATGTTCAATCAATGCCTTTAATTTTTTGTGTATAGTTAGCATATTTATTTAGCTTCAATTTTGTAAAACATTAATTTCTCATATTCCTTTTAGTTTTGGTGTAAAACAGGTTTTTATGAAAAATGATTTTTGGTTCAATGAGTACCACAGGTGGTACACATTTAACCAGGGTATCGTCCACATTGAGACACCTTATTAACGATGTCTTCTAGTTCAATTTATAAGGCAAATACTTTGTAATAATAATAATAATAAACAGTAATAATAAAAATCAGCCTTATATTTATAAAAATCACTTTAAATCATATGCAATTAAACCGAGAGTCTTCCAAACTAATATTATAAATGCGAAAGTAACTCTGTCTGTCTGTCTGTCTGTCTTTGCTTCACGCCTAAACTACTGAACCGATTTGTGTGAAATTTGGTACAGACATAGTTTGGAACTTGAGAATGGACATAGGATAGTTTTTATTACAAAAAATAAAATAAAAAGTAAGATAAAAATTAAAATTTATTCCGGACATACAGCGCCATCTATTGGTCAAGAGTCGGCATCAATTCAGTACTGAAAATTCATCGGAAAAATGTAAATAAATAGTAAAAAGGTATGAAAATATAATATAATACAACTTTTAGTTTGGGATGAACGTACGATGTCCCGTAAAAAAATAACAATCGAAGCACTTCATCGCACGATGAAAGACATTAAAAACAATCAAGGTATTATGGGAAGAATGGTGGTTCTATTGGCCGGTGACTTCCGGCAGACCCTGCCGGTTATAGCAAGGGGCACACCGGCAGATGAAATCAATGCCTGTTTAAAAGCATCTGTGCTATGGACACATGTGAAAAAGGTTTCACTGTCGACGAATATGCGAGTATTACTCCATAATGATTGTCAAGCCGGGCTTGAGATTGACTTGAGAGGAGCTCGTGGCTAAATAATAACAGCCGCACAGGTTGATCTTCAAGGTTAAGCAACGCTTGCCTAGGTTGGTCTGTGGATGGGTGACCATCTTAACATAACGAGTTTCCTCCGTGCCTCGGAAAGCACGTTAAGCTGTAGGTCCCGGCTGTTATTTGTAGATCTTTGGCAGTCGTTACGGATAGTCAGAAGCCAGTAAATCTGACTCCAGTCTTGCCATAAAGTAGGTACCGTGTTACCCCAGTTAATGGGTTGTGGAGGTCTGGTAGGCAGCCGCTCCTCGTAAAATACTGGTATTCAGCTAAATCTGGCTTGACTGGAAGCCGACCCCAATATAGTTGGGAAAAGGCTAGGCAGATGATGATGATGATGATGATTGTCAAGCCGGGCAGTATGCTGCTGCTCTTCTGAAGATCGGCGAGGATCGCATGCCTACCCACTCCGAGAGTATGATCACGCTGAGCAGCGAATTATGCCAAATTTTGGATAGCACATACAATTTAAAAAATAGTGTCTATCCGGATTTACGCGCTAATATCGAAAATCGGGAATGGTTATTCGAAAGGGTGATATTGGCGCCAACAAATGAAATAGTAGGCCGGATAAATGACCAAATTATGTCTGACGTAGAGGGAGATGTCATCGAGTATCTATCAGTAGAAAACGTCGTGAGCAAGTGACATCTTAGCCAACAGAGTTTCTCAACTCCTTAGAGTTATCAGGAGTGCCTTCTCACAAGTTGAGGCTGAAAGTTGGAGTTCCTGTGATGTTTATGAGAAACCTAGATCCACCAAGGCTATGTAACGGCACACGGTTACAAGTAACCTATTTAGGACGGAATGTCATTAAAGCCGTTAATCGTTAAAGCCGTAAAAATCTGCCAGAAGTCACTATTCCACGCGAACGAAGTCGCGGGCAAAAGCTAGTAGTTTTATACATCACAAAACCTTTTCAGTCAAATTCTTATCATATTTTAATAATAAAAACAAAAGTAACAGTTTTTAATTATAAAAACAAAAGTACCTTCCATAATATAACAAATTAAAATTAAATTAAAATCATTGTAAAAAACACTCCTTTAACGACTGGGGTGTACACAGTAAACCGTGGTTCAATGTGTACCACCCTCAGGTGGTTCAATGTGAGACACACCACGTTTTATCACTACTAACTCAATATTTTACCGGCAAATCAATCTCTTAAAATCACGAATTATAGCGCTTTTAATTGCTAAATAACCGTAGAAAACAGTGTATATATAAATAAATTGATATTATTGAAACGAAAAAAGTTAAAAAAGAATGAAATTGGCAAAAAATATTTACTTTTTGAGTCAGTTTGCTTTCGAATACTCCTCACACAACCACTTTGCACGCGATCGCCACCACAGATTATCTATGTATTATAGATGTGACAGTAACTTTTTCTGGTTAGTTTCGCAGTGTTCCGTTTTGGCGCTGTTGTAGCCACTCTATAATGGCGTTAATCTATACTTGGCGCCAGATGAGCTAAGAATAAAGTACAATTACCTTTCCTAATATCTCTGCGAAGGTACATGAAAAACAAACAATGAATTGTTTTTCATTACTAGAAAACGTAAAGGTTCGCAAAAGATGTCGATTCAAGACAGATTTATGTCTGAATTTCCATTTTTGAATTTAAGCATGTCAATAAATGTGGGTGGGTCAATAACCTTTATTCCACGTTTATTTGGCGCGGCCTATAGTAATTACAATAGTTTGGTTGTTCTTGTAATTTTATTATTGCCGATTTATTAACTGGGTAAGACGGGGTGAATAGAACCGCAGGGGTAAATCGAAACAAAATTTTGAAAGGGATTTTAACATTGAATACGTTACCAAATCCCTCTCAAAGTTCTGTCTCGATTCACCCCTGAGTTTCACATTCACCCTGTTTTACGGTAGGTAGAGATTAAAACACAACATTTTTTTTAATATAATCATTTATTTATACATTTGTTCCTTAACCTAAAGCTTTTATATTTCATTAGTGCCTGTTTTTGAGGCTCCCCCATCTTATATATATATTTTTCCTCAACCGCACCCTTCAAAATTTTATTTATAATGTTACACCAATTGTGGACTTGTAACCTTAATGTAACATTTACAAAAGCGTTTATTACATTTTTCTTATGCTCTGCACACCCTAGCCAGGAAATCCTTATTGTGTTAAGAATTTGTTTTTTTAAATTGCTTTTTATATTATTTTTGAAACAATTAGCATTTAAAAAACTATGTATTAAAGAAGTGACGTCTCTATATAAAATTAAAAGATTTTCGGTAGGATATACCAAATTATTATTTTTTAAAGATTTGTATTCCCTGAATTTAATATATGTATGTATGTTTTCTTCGGTCTTTGTGGTGTATGTCTGCAAACAGGCTTTGCATTTTATACATTTTGAAATTTTTCTACATACATAGCCAGCTGTGTATGCAGAGCAGTGAACTCTCACTTTTTCTAAAATAACCTGATCCACTAAAATGTTTTCTTTTGGACATTCTTGTAAAGAGGATAGGAGCTCTTGTTCCCGTGAAGAAGATGGGATTTGTTGATTATCTTCAATATTTTCTTTATTCACATTTTCAAACAAACATTTTATGTTAAGAATAGTTTTTCCTTCATCTTCTTCACAGTTGGCATATTTAGAATGTGGGCTCAGCAAATTTGTAATTAAAAGTGATTTGAATGCATATATAAAAGCATTTGAGTCAGGCTTTACATTTCTCGAATTGAGAGCCCTTAAACGTCCAAAAAAATTTTCTAGTGGATCTTGGTTTATTCGCCTTGGATAATAATACTTCACACCATACTTATTAAATAGTAATTTGGATATCCTTAAAAAACTTTCTAGGGTAGTGATCCAACCCTGCAGAGACGGCACTTTCACAAGTCGAGGCTTTCCTGACTGTAAAGCATGCTTGCTTTTTTTATCAATAAAATTTAATGATTTTAATTTCTTAATACAATCAACCCAAAATGTGTGATGCGGAGAGTCGTCTTTCACAGCCCTTCTAAGTTTTCCAGCTTTGGAACCACCGGGATAACCATTAACACTATCGAATAATTTGTCAATGAACTCTACAACTTCTGCTGTTGTGGCCATCGTGTTATTGTTTTCTCCACTATGTAAAATATCTGAAAAAAAAAGAAAAAGTACTAAGTAAGAATAACACAACACCATAACATACAATGTTTGTCATCATTTGTGTAAATGAAGCCACATAAAAAGCTGCAGATTTAGATATATATTATATTTTTTTTTATCTATTATTTAGAGGCTTTAGTGCACTCTGGGTGACTATGCCAGCCTCATGGGATCAGTCCTATTGTAGCATAGTGGGCATCTTGCAAGCTGCGATAGCAGCCTGCAGGTCACCCATTACTCTACTCTATCCTCTACTCGTATTTTCAAATATAGCTCACTCTGTACTCATATTCTCTGATTTAGATATTGATATACAAATAAACGAAATCTTACCCCCTGTTTCCACCAAGGTAAATAACATGTATGTATTCTACAAGTTTTATAAAATGTTTCCGTTTTTAAATACATACATGTTAAAACATGTTGAATACAAAACTTGTATAAAACATGTTACCTTGAAAATGAAGTTGAATGTTTGAAACAAAACAAATAATTATATCTTAGCAAGTATTTTACAAGTTTCTTGGTGAAAACAATGGGTTAGATTAACTTATACAACAACACAAAATACAACTTATAAAATGAATAATTTGATGAAAAGAAATTTTATTTTATTTTCAAAAATATTGCCTAACACTAGGAAATTCTGCTGAACAGTGGGTTTCTTTTAAAAACATATAAAGTCTCATACACAAAGGCCCAGGCTGAGAACAACTACTCCTAGATCATACAAATATTTGCTCTGTGCGGGAATCGAACCCGCGACACGTAGCAAGACTGGTTACTATATAAATTTATACTCACTGACTGCATTAGTATACTTCAGCATAGCCGCCATTCGTGCACTTAGTACTTGAGCAGCTACGCTGACTTTCATTTTTTTCATTTTGAATGGATCCACGTGATGGGCTGTTAATTTCGGCAAAGCTTTAGTGTGCCCCAACTTGCTATCAATGTCGAAAACAAATTCAATGTCCTTCCATGATGCAGTCTTTCCTTCCCAAATGATGTCCTTGGTCATAAAATTGTTCCTTAAGCCTTTCAATAGGTGTGGAGGATCATGGAAAACACTAACATCGTACCCGCTAATGTTGACTGATCCATCTACAAAAAATAAAACACTGTTATTGAATATTGTAACAAAATAAAGTTGAAACTGAAACTTCACCCATTCTTAATAATTTGTATTTACCATCATGAACACATTGAATATTTCTTGTTTTAATTGTGTCTTCCCTCAATATTTTTAAAGCTGTCCGAAATGTTGATCCTTGATCACAAACTAGTCCTAATGGTATTAAGCCAGTTAATGCAATTTGGGACACCATTTGCTTCAAAATATTTTGTAGCTCAGCTGCTGAGACAGTTCCTTCACAGAAGTAATATGCTATACTCTGTCGCCAGGGAGAGCATATTCCTCTAACCATGAATACCAATGCATGGTCAGAATACTTTAATTTCCTTTCCCCAGCTAAATCTACAAACCCAACTATCTTATCTTTCTTTTCACTGAAAGTTAGATGTGGTGTAATAGCCACTTCATCAAAAACAACTGTGCATAGTTTTTGTTGGATATCCCAATTTTGACAGGTGCGCGAAATATGCTCAAAAATTTGAGGATTCAGCCCTGGTTCCATTGACACCTTTTCAGATAGGCGTATCAATGTTCTCTTGTTTGGTAGAGCAAACATCTTTTCTAACAATCTATAGCCTTTAGGACTTTGCTTCATCAAGAGCAATGCCAACAACTTTTCTTCTAGGCTGAATCTTCTACCCATTTTGCTCTTTTGGACTTGTTTAAGCTGCATAAGCAGAAATGTTCGAGCTTGTCTATTTAACAAATTAAATTTATGGAACAGTTCTTCTTTGTCAATATAAAGAGCTTTGGAAAGTCTTTGTGCCGCTGAGTGGCTTGAATTTTCTGTTGCTATCTGAGTAACATTTTTCATAAATTTCCTGTTACACTGTAACTTACGAACTGCAGAACCTGAAAGTAAAAGAAAATAATTTAGTTTTCTTGTCTTATTTATGAATATTAAAAACACATAATTTGCAAAGAAAGCAAAATGTTTGTTTTTGTTTTTTTAATTAATTGTACTCACTAGTTCGCTTTGGTGTTTGAGTTTTATGAAGTACTGCATCAGTATTGACAGCATGACTCATGCCAGAACATGATGGCTGTTCTAACATGAGATCTAAAATGAAAAATAACAATGTTAATGAAGTCATTTAATAAACTATTATTATTTATTTTTTAAGTTATTGTAGCCCACTTACTTACCTTTGAAATGGATGTTTGATGTATCAGTTGGATAGTTAGAACATGAAGCAAGTTCAGGAAATTTTCCAACATCTGTAAATAAAATGTTTTATTTTTTAATAAAAAAAATCTGAATTTCCATTGTAATCAGGTCTTACTGCACTTAAAAAGTTTTATTTGATCTTCAACTATGAACAAGTATTACTTATGGATAACAGACGATAAATCCATTAATCTATTAGCTGAATGTGATTAGTGTAGTTAGTCCCAACACCATCTTGCGCGCGCTGGCGTACCAGTGGGACACTCTGATGCTGGCGCGCTGGATATGGCTGCATGCAGCCATATATTCATTTGCCACCATCATCGGGGACTCCCCGCGGGCCTACCTCTTACTAGTTTGTGTGATTTATCAATTTGTTACTAAGACTTGTTTGTAAGTTCACAACTGTACTAACACATATGGATGTAATCGCAAGAAGAGTCTGAATTAAATGATTATTGTTATAATGATGGAGAGAGAGTTTGAGACTCGAGTGACAGACAACTTGTTATAATTGCATTTAAAACATACACACCTGTCACACTTCCAGTCACTTCTGTTGATTTAGTGACATTGTTTTCATCTCGCTTTTTGAAATAATCATGTTCAGTTGTGTTCCTTCCTGAAAAAAAAAACAATAAATAATCATAGTAAAAATGCAACCGTATCAGTATCAATTGGCCGGGTAAAGCTACACACAAATTTTAATTATTTTGGTCCATAGCTAATATTATGTGAGCTTGCTTTTTGGTCTGACAATCTTATATCCGTTTCAAATTTTTCAAAAGTCAAATAATTATAATTTTATGTTTCAATTCTAAAATATAAAATACATACCAGTTATTGTTATCAATGCAGATGGGTCTGCACCCTCCTCATCTTGCTCTTTGGAATAATTATGTTCATGTGTAACATTCCAGCCTGGGAAATAGTAATAAAAACTGTTAAATATGCAATCAACTACACAGCGCTTTGAATTTATGTTGTAAAGTTGGAAGTCCGCCCTTAAGACGACCCACTGTCCAGTATTTTGATATAATAACATACTGTAAGAAAATATCTGTAATTTACGAATTTACTTGGATTGGTACAATATCAGTCAAATGTATGTCATGTAACTTGTTATAAGTTTAATGAGTTAACCAGACTCACCTCTACACACAGGGGAACTCCATGAGCAATTTCTTTGTGAGTAAGCAGGCACGGGTAGGAGTACCTCAGTCTTCGACCATTATGGTCGAACTGATGTTTATCAAAATGTTTTTCACAAACACGTTTTCTTAATAATTGCTCCTTGGAGAGTCCAATGAGGAGGGAATTTGTACGAACTAGGAAGGACACCCACAGATTTCTAAGTTCATCGTTCTTGGGGAAACTAAAAAGCCGGTGAGTTTCACTTGTTGCATTGCAACCACTAACACAGCATTTCTTGGTTCCCATGACGAATAACTGCACATACGATATGCACAATCAATATTGTCTAATACAACGGCGAATAATTGCGTACCAAGGATCTCAACTCAGCAAAATGCGAGGAAATACACTTGAAAAGCAGACATTCAACTCCGATGTATCACGACAATAACGACAACAAGTTGTCAAACAAAACGTCACATTAACATTACCGTAAAAATATGGCGGCGATGACCACGTGACTGCATTAGCGCGACAGCAGCGCCATAACGGAACATTTGGAACTAAAGCTGTCACAGGCCTGATCGCCACGCAAACTAGTGGGCAGGAACGGAACGTAAATACCTCTCTTTCACTCATATTAGTGCGGTTTGGCAATGTCGCATTTTCAAGATTCGGCGGTGGTTCAATGTAGCTGCCTGGTTCAATGTGAGACACCCGACCCTACATAACTGTTGTCTATCAAGTCCTAAAAAATTACATAGGGTCGGGTGTCTCACATTGAACCAGGCAGCTACATTGAACCACCGCCGAATCTCGATATCGACATTGCCAAACCGCGCTAATATGAGAAAATTTTAAAAAATTATATCTCACCACCCCTTAATTCTTTTGAGCTGATATTTTTTATTCAAATGTATTTTTATGTCGTACATATTTTCCATTAAAAAGAAAATGCGGTAATTCAAAAAGAAACCGACAAAATAATGTTTATGTTTTTGCTAAAAATATGGAATAGCATCCTAATTATCCTCGTTTCGAATCTAGTTTTTGGCAATATTGTAGTTTAATATTTTTTTAATGAGAAGATACTTAATTTATTCGTTACTGACGTACCTGAAAAAAGATATTGCATTTCTATGGTTTCTATGTTTTTTTTTTTGATAGCCTGTTCTGTCCCACTCCTGGGCAAAGGCCTCCCTCCACTCCTTCCATCTCTCGCGAGCCCGCGCTTCCTCTTGCCAGTTCTGGTGGAATCTATCCAATTCGTCCCGCCATCTCCTTCGTGGTCTGCCATGACCCCGTCGTACTGTTTCAGGGTACCAACTTTGTGCTAGTTTGGCCCACAGTTTGTCGGGCATACAGCAGACATGTCCTGCCCAGTCCCATTTCAATTGGGTAGCCTTTTGGGCCACATCAATTATTTTGGTTTTGGAGCGCAGTATAGTGTTTCGAACTCGATCCGTTAATTTAACACCTAGTATACTGCGCTCCATTGCTCGTTGGCAAACCTTGAGTTTGGACTTCTGGATGTTAGTCAAAGACCAAGTCTGCGCGCCATACGTCAACACTGGGAGAATACACATGTCCATGGGTTTCTGTTTTTGTGCCATGGGCAAGTCACCTTTAAATAGTTCTTTCACGGACCAGTAGCTCTTCCAGGCGTTTTCAGTTCGTCTTGCGATTTCTTTGTCTTGCTTCGCCTGGAAAGAGACTACTTGGCCCAGGTAAAGGTATTCTTGGACATGTTGTATTGTCTCCCCGTGCAGTTTTATTGGTTTTGGCGCTTCGTTGGTCATTACTTTAATCTTTGACATGTTCATCTTCAGTCCAACCTCGAGGCTTGCCGCACTTAGATCTTGTAGCATGCGTTCGAGCTCGGCAGCTGAAGAAGAAAAGAGAACAATGTCATCAGCGAAACGGAGATTTGTTAACCTCGTCTCGCCAATGACGATTCCCTTCTCTCTCCAATCGGCTGCCAATCTTCTGAAAATTTCTTCGAGGGTACTGGTGAACAGTTTAGGAGATAGCGGGTCGCCTTGTTTGACTCCTTTTTGTATGTAAAATTTTTGGCCTGTGGTTTCTAGTTTAATTGCGGCTGTGCTATTTTTATAAATGATCCGCAACAGGTGAATATAAGTGGGATCTATTTGTTGCCTACTTAAAGCGTCAAAAATGGCTGTGTGTGTGATGCTGTCGAATGCTTTGGAATAGTCAACAAACGCCAGATGGAGCGGGATTTTGTATTCTTGGTGTTTCTCTATTAATTGATTGACTGTGTGGAGATGATCCGTCGTAGAGAGGCCGGGACGGAAACCTGCTTGCTCAGGAGGTTGCTGTTTATCTAGTTCTCTGGATATACGGTTTTCGATTATCTTAAATGAATATTTTATAAATGTGCGAAATTAAACTAATCGGCCTGTACCTAGTTGTTTATATCAGACTTGTCGCCTTTTTTGTGGAGAAGAATGATGTTAGAATGGCAAAAATCTTTTGGGAAGGTACCTGTTTGCAAAATATTGTTAAATAATTGGGTTAAATAATGGAGGAGAATGGGTTCACCTATTTTCAAAGACTTGTGCTTATACCATCTTCGCCACATGATTTGTTGTTTTTCATTTTGCTAAGGGCCACATGAACTTCATATCCAGTAATAGGTGGTATACTATCAGAGCAGCAGTAATCTGGTATTTCTTGTGATTGTGTGCTATCGGAGTAGAGAGACTTATAAAATGTTGTACATATTTCTAGCACTTTTGCTCTATTTGTGTGCTTGTTACCGTTAACGTCCTTTAAATGAGTGATCCATGGCTTATTATATGAAATACCTTGCTTAGCTATTTTTAGGGAACAATTGTTTTCCAATGCGTTTTGGACTAGTCTATTGTTGTAATTTCTAATGACTTTCCTGATACTACGTTTAACCTCTTTATCTTTAAGTCTGTATACCTTTACTCATATGTAATCTTTGTTTTATTAACTGTATAGTGTCATCTGATAACTTTTTACTTTTGGTTTTGATTTGCTTAACTGCTTTGCTAGCTTTAGTTAAATTGTGTATAATTATCTCGTCGTATTATTTTTGAACACTTTTTTCTTCGACAACTTTGTCAAGTAAATCATAGCTATATATGTTCTAGTTTAAATTGTTTGTGACCTAGCATAAGTGATTGTTTACTTAATTTTCTAATTTGGTTTTTCATGAATTGTTGCCGGTTGATTTTTGTGTCTATACACACACACAGTCTATACGGATTCCGAGACCATGTGGGCCCAAAATATTGTGGTTATCTAAATCTTGCCTTAGTCCAAGCTTCGCGTTAAAGTCACCCAATACTATATTCCAAGTGCTTCGATGTTCGTCACAGGCTTTGTTGAGGAGATCATAGAAATCTTCTATTTCCTCGTCAGGGTGGCTTGATGTGGGAGCGTACACTTGGATGATGGATAATGTTTGCTTGCCTGAAATTTTAAATTTTAAAACTGCTATCCTATCAGAGTAAGAAATAAATTCTAAAATATTGTTTTTCCATTTTCTAGCAACTAAAAATCCCGTAAAGTCCTTCTCTATGTCCGTTGAAGTAGAATATGGCATTTTGTCGATCTATGGTCTCTTCACCGTTTCTCCTCACTTCTGATAAGCCCACAACATCCCAGTTGACTTCACTTAGCGCATTTTCGAGCTCTAGTAGACGAACCTCAGATTTTAGAGTACGAACGTTATAGGTAATAACGTGAAGCAATTTATCGGTGTCCGATTTATTGTTTGCCGTGGTCGTTGAACGGGAAATCGATCTCGCCCGGGGATTCTTAGCACCCCTGACTCCAGGGCGAAGCTGCCCAGCGTCATCAGCAGAGACGCCACTGAAGCCGCCGGGCATTCGGGGCCTTTTATTATTTTTCTTCGTCATGTTTGTGGAAGGGTTTAGACATTTAACCCATCACCAGCGGCGTAGCGTGCCTTGTCGGGGCCCCGTATAAAAAAATTGTTTGGAGGCCCTTATATGGGGGTAAAGATTTTTCACAAAAGAAAAAAAAACAAAAAAAAATATCATAACATAATTTAACCATTTTACAAATAAAAATCAAATTTTAAATATTCACTCTCCTTGCCTTCTTTTATTTTTTTCCCTTTTTTTAATTTTGTCATTTGTAAAATAAAATAAGTAAATTAGAAAGTTTTTATTTTTTTCCTTACACACTTTGGGGGCCCCCGTGGCCCGGGGGCCCCGTATAATTGATACGGCAGATACGGCGGTAGCTACGCCCCTGCCCATCACGCTTGTCTAATGCGGGTTGATGGGTGAACAGTGAACCTACTCACGCGGTTCTGGGGTGATGCGGTTTAAGATTGACATTCACCGTCACCACCTTAAATATTGACGTCCTGTTCCTACGCCAATCGTCCAACTTAGGCCATTATCACACTATGGCAATTCGCGTGGCCTAAGTTGGTTACTGTTTACCTAAAGATGTTAAAGTAAAACTTTTCCCTAAGTCGTCTTTTACGACCTGCACGGGATGATAAGCAGCTGATACACTCTATGTTTTTCTATTACTTCCAGATCAGCATGGAAGCGTAATTGAGTAGAGCGCCTATTGAGTAAAAACTATGCGATATCAACCATTTTTTTTAAACTACACAGAATTTTTTGAAAGGCAATTTAGTAATCCAGCTGGGTAACGAGTTAAATATAAGGTGCCATATTTTAAACGCAGCTACGTCTGAACATTTCAATTCTAGGTACAGGAATTTTTAGTAAGTACCTACTGTGTAACCGTTCGCTAGTTAAATTTATTTTTTGCTTCAAATAGAGAGAAATTAGTTTTAACAAATTTTGTTATTTCATAAATGTAAATACATGGAGCGGTAAGAAGCTTGTGATATTAAAATATTGGTCGGCATGATTCTGTCCAGTCCATCTTAAAAATAGCGCGAATACATTTTTTTTTGTGCTATCAGTATTCTAGATATCTCAGAGGAATTTCCCCAAATAATGATACCATATCGAATAATGGAACATATGTAAGCGTGATACACCATAATAGCAGTTGCTTTAGATGTCTCTTCTTTAATATTTTTCAAGGCAAAAACAATTCTATTAATTTTCATATATTAACCTTAAGAGGCCTGCGGAGACCGCGCGCTATCTCGAGTTGAGACGAAATAAAACACGTTTTTGAGGTTGATGGAAGCAATCCAGATAGTTTAAACAATTCTTGGACACACCGACTGGAGTAAAGTCATCATCCGCACACTGACAGTTGCTTGCTGTGATAGCAATACAAACTATTGGAAATTTGGGAGAGGTTCCGTAATACCAAAAATGATGAGTGAAAAATTAATGTATTTCCATTATTGTTTCGAGTATTTATAACTTGATAATAATATCTGTGTTCCTACGAAAAGATATTTTGAAATATTGTTGTTTATAATATAGAAAAAACAAAATAAAAACATGACATTTTCGCTGTGAAAATGTGCAAATTTAAATTCGCTTAAATTTCGTTTGGGGTAAGTTTTTCAACAAAAAGACGATGTAGGAACCTAGATAATTATTGTCTGAATCCGAATAACGTCATATTATGGTGTAAATCACAGAACATTTAAAGGTGTAAATATGCTTAAATTGCAAATGATTTTGGTATTACGTTTGTATGGATAATTCTAACGTCGCGCCCGCCTTAAATAACCGATCAATACCCACGAAACGGGACTACCTTTTAAAGCAGAACTTTTTTCGTCATAATATTATTTTGCATAACAACGCATCGCATAATCTTCATTTCGCAGAAAGTTGTTTGGCATACACTCACTTGCCATAAATACGAAACTCATAATTTTGATAGTCCGAATCATCTTTAGGCATAACTTTCATGGCCATAATAATTGAAAAGCAGAACAATCATATCGCAGAAAATTCGCAGTCAGTACATTTATTACTACTATATTTTTTTCGCCACGAATTTACGACAATAGCATTAATTGCTTCAGCATGTGACATACTGCAGGCATGCTGCATGAAAAAATATTCGAGTCGGGGTGCCCCCAAGTCGTGAGGTAAGGCGTAGTCAACGGAGCCCCGCTGTGCGGGGCTCCTACTTCTGGGTGGTTTAAAAAAAAATAACCTCGAAGGAGGTGGCGGGGTCGTAGTGAGCGAGCGAAGCGAGCGGCTTCGCTCGCTCACTACGACCCCGCCACCTCCTTCTAACCTAACCTGTCCGAGTCGGGGTGCCCCTAAGTCGTGAACTCGCTTCGCTCGCTCTTGCATCTTAAGTTATCCTAGTAACCGAAGAGAAACGGAATGGATCAGGATGAAATTAAATGAATGACCGAAACGAGAGTGGTATCGTTATAATCAGGGCTCAAGCCCTACCAGCTTTGACCCTTTTTAGTCCCCATATTTTGCGACACTGAACTAAAGTCAAGCCGTATTATTATGGCAATAGTTATTATGCCAAGTAATGTTCTGCCATGTTAAAAGTATGCCGTTGCAAATTCGGGCATGTAAATCCAATCAATAGTTATGCTAAATAATTTTTCACCTCAGCACCTCAAACAAGTATGTTTTGCAGTTTAAAGACAGTGAGCAAAATTCGATTTTGCTGCGAGCGTGAGACAAAGTAACTTTTTAATTATTTTTTTTAAATGCCGAGTCAGTGCTGGGTCTACTCACAACATTCGAAAGATTTGAACTTCACTTTGTTCTGTCACTTTCACTTCGATACGAAAAGAGCGAGAGATAGAAACAAGTCGATTCAAAGTTCGATTTTCAAATTCCATATATAATAGGCTCAAAAAAGAAACCAACAATAAAACGTTCGGAAACACGTCACCTATAAAATTTCAAATCAAGGTTTAAATGTAATTATTATACTTTTCTCTTAATTACTCAGATACCCGCGAAACGAGACACAATAGTAAAACAATAACAGCGCGGTCTCATTGGACCGGTTGGGGATTCAAACGTTAATAATCGAATTATATTTTTTTGTGATCAAATAAAGAGACGTTGAATTAAAAAATACGAAGTTTATCATGTATCTACATAATTATTTAAAGTTTTAACAATCTTTATTGTGACAGAATAATTTAGTAATAGTGCAATTTCCGAACGCATCTTTAAAAAATAGCGGGCTTTAATTTTTTATTGTTTTCTTCTTCTGTTCGCTGTCGCAAAACTGCAATAATTTTACTTTTAACTTTTAATTTTTACAAATATACATGTGGTTTAATATTACCAAGTTGTATTTTTTATTACCTTTACATTATTTGTTCTCGTTGCTGAAGTGAAAAGTTGTATGTGCTACACGAGACCAAAGTTATTTACATCTCGTGTCTTTGAATCCCTCGCTGCACTCAGGATTCTAACCTAGAATCACTCGCTACGTTCGTGATTCAAATATAGAATCCTTCGCTTACTCGGGATTCAAAATCAACACTCGCGGCAAAAACCAACTTTGCTCTCTTGTTGCACAAATAACTATTTCACCTCAGCACCTCAAACAAGTATGTTTTGCAGTTTAAAGACAGTGAGCAAAATTCGATTTTGCTGCGAGCGTGAGACAAAGTAACTTTTTAATTATTTTTTTTAAATGCCGAGTCAGTGCTGGGTCTACTCACAACATTCGAAAGATTTGAACTTCACTTTCACTTCGATACGAAAAGAGCGAGAGATAGAAACAAGTCGATTCAAAGCTCGATTTTCAAATTCCATAATATATAATAGGCTCAAAAAAGAAACCAACAATAAAACGTTCGGAAACACCTATAAAATTTCAAATCAAGGTTTAAATGTAATTATTATACTTTTCTCTTAACGTTTGAATCCCCAACCGGTACTATGAGACCGCGCTGTTATTGTTTTACTATTGTGTCTCGTTTCGCGGGTATCTGAGTAATTAAATCGAATTATATTTTTTTATGATCAAATAAAGAGATGTTGAATTAAAAAACACGAAGTTTATCATGTAACTACATAATTATTTAAAGTTTTAACAATCTTTATTGTGACAGAATAATTTAGTAATAGTGCAATTTCCGAACGCATCTTTAAAAAATAGCGGGCTTTAATTTTTTATTGTTTTCTTCTTCTGTTCGCTGGCTACAAAGTGCGATACACGTTGGATATTATTATTTTATATCGATTCCAAATAAAACTGTTACTTTTAATTTGCAAAACTGCATTAATTTTACTTTTAACTTTTAATTTTTACAAATATACATTGGTTTAAATATTACCAAGTTGTATTTTTTATTACCTTTACATTATTTGTTCTCGCTGCTGAAGTGAAAAGTTGTATGTGCTACACGAGACCAAAGTTATTTGCATCTCGTGTCTTTGAATCCCTTGCTGCACTCAGGATTCTAACCTAGAATCACTCGCTACGCTCGTGATTCAAATCTAGAATCCTTCGCTTACTCGGGATTCAAAATCAACACTCGCGGCAAAAACCAACTTTGCTCTCTTGTTGCACAAATAACTATTTCACCTCAGCACCTCAAACAAGTATGTTTTGCAGTTTAAAGACAGTGAGCAAAATTCGATTTTGCTGCGAGCGTGAGACAAAGTAACTTTATTTTTTTTAATTACTCAGATACCCGCGAAACGAGACACAATAGTAAAACAATAACAGCGCGGTCTCATAGGACCGGTTGGGGATTCAAACGTTAAATGCCGAGTCAGTGCTGGGTCTACTCACAACATTCGAAAGATTTGAACTTCACTTTGTTCTGTCACTTTCACTTCGATACGAAAAAAGCGAGAGATAGAAACAAGTCGATTCAAAGTTCGATTTTCAAATTCCATATAATATAATAGGCTCAAAAAAGAAACCAATAATAAAACGTACGGAAACACGTCACCTATAAAATTTCAAATCAAGGTTTAAATGTTATTATTATACTTTTCTCTTAATAATGGAATTATATTTTTTTATGATCAAATAAAGAGATGTTGAATACGAATTTTATCATGTATCTACGTAATTATTTAAAGTTTTAACAATCTTTATTGTGACAGAATAATTTAGTAATAGTGCAATTTCCGAACGCATCTTTAAAAAATAGCGGGCTTTAATTTTTTATTGTTTTCTTCTTCTGTTCGCTAGCTACAAAGTGCGATACACGTTGGATATTATTAAAATAATAATAAATAAATATTAATATATATATAAGTAAATATTAATATTAATATTTACATTATTTGTTCTCGCTGCTGAAGTGAAAAGTTGTATTTGTGCTACACGAGACCAAAGTTATTTGCATCTCGTGTCTTTGAATCCCTCGCTGCACTCAGGATTCTAACCTAGAATCACTCGCTACGCTCGTGATTCAAATATAGAATCCTTCGCTTACTCGGGATTCAAAATCAACACTCGCGGCAAAAACCAACTTTGCTCTGTTGTTGCACAAATAACTATTTCACCTCAGCACCTCAAACAAGTATGTTTTGCAGTTTAAAGACAGTGAGCAAAATTCGATTTTGCTGCGAGCGTGAGACAAAGTAACTTTTTAATTATTTTTTTTAAATGCCGAGTCAGTGCTGGGTCTACTCACAACATTCGAAAGATTTCAACTTCACTTTGTTCTGTCACTTTCACTTCGATACGAAAAGAGCGAGAGATAGAAACAAGTCGATTCAAAGTTCGATTTTCAAATTCCATATATAATAGGCTCAAAAAAGAAACCAACAATAAAACGTTCGGAAACACGTCACCTATAAAATTTCAAATCAAGGTTTAAATGTAATTATTATACTTTTCTCTTAATAATCGAATTATATTTTTTTATGATCAAATAAAGAGATGTTGAATTAAAAAATACGGAGTTTATCATGTATCTACATAATTATTTAAAGTTTTAACAATCTTTATTGTGACAGAATAATTTAGTAATAGTGCAATTTCCGAACGCATCTTTAAAAAATAGCGGGCTTTAATTTTTTATTGTTTTCTTCTTCTGTTCGCTAGCTACAAAGTGCGATACACGTTGGATATTATTAAAATAATAATAAATAAATATGAGTCAATCCAGTGATGATATCTGCGATTAAATATTACCAAGTTGTATTTTTTATTACCTTTACATTATTTGTTCTCGCTGCTGAAGTGAAAAGTTGTATGTGCTACACGAGACCAAAGTTATTTACATCTCGTGTCTTTGAATCCCTCGCTGCACTCAGGATTCTAACCTAGAATCACTCGCTACGCTCGTGATTCAACTATAGAATCCTTCGCTTACTCGGGATTCAAAATCAACACTCGCGGCAAAAACCAACTTTGCTCTCTTGTTGCACAAATAACTATTTCGCCTTACTAATTCACAAACATTGCATTGAATTGCGTTGGATGAAACAACTATTATTACGTTGACCATTGACGATTGAGGAAGGGCCACTTAACGGTACCTACTTATATGTATATAACTAATCTATTTTGTTTACCTGTTTTTCCACCACGCAATGTTATTGTGACCAATATGCGAATATAAACAGAATCAACACGAAAATGCATTATATTTCAAAAAATCGTTCTTTTCTTATGTTCTCTTATGTTATTTTGGTATCGGCGTTAATCGCTATATTGACCCGTTTATATAGACTCGGTTGTCGTACCATTAACCAAAAAAAATCTTTAAAAAATGATTAAGGGGTCCTTTCATTTTTAATATATTTTTATTATTATTTAGTACACACTGAACTATGTGTCTATCTATATACCTACGTATATATAGAAAACTCAATTGCTGTTCGTTAGTCTCGCTAAAACTCGAGAACGGCTGAACAGATTTATCTTATCTTGGTCTTGAAATGTTCGTGGAGGTCTATGGGTTTAAAAGATGAGAAAAATTCGAGAAAAAAAGTCGGCAGTGTGAAGTCAGCCGGGGGAAAAGCTTTTGAAATACAGCCCATTATAGACAGACAAATGGTAGAGGCTTAGTAATAAGGTTCCATTGGTTTCCCTTCGGATACGGAACCGTAAAAGCATCTGATTTGATTGACATAGTGGCGGACTAAATCTGTCACCGGTCACGCGCAAATGCGCAATGGCGGCAAACAAAAAAGCGGCCTCCTGTCTAGAGATGAGTCGTATTTACTAGAACAGATCCCAGGAATAGGTAGATTTCGATACTAGGCGGCACCTATTCTCCCTTTGACAGTACCTAGTATCATGAAGTATTGTAAAATCCAACTGCTCCTATCCTATCGCGTAACGTATTTGCAGTTCATTCGTTCGTCAGTCACTTGAATTTCAACCCTAATTCAAAGTGCATAAGGTAACGTGACGCGGACGCGTATTGTGCAAGAACATATTATTATATTCTGTCCTTTTTTGACTACGCTATTCTGTAGTCTTCCCATCTTTATCTTTCAATACGCGAGACTAGTCTATGATCATTCGATCCCAGAGTACTCGATGCGAATGAGTGCCACCTAGTCTCGACGAGACGAAGTATTACGAAGTAATGAAGTCCGATTACTACCTACACAGTGCCTAGTCTTATCGCTGATTCCGACTGATTTCGATATCACAGCGACGATTTAGTGCATGTGCAGAATTCCAAACACAGGTTATCGACTGGTGTCTTGTTAATATTGTTATTAAAGTTTATTCATCAGTTTAACAGCTTCAAACCGGCAGGAAAACGGATCAATGTGAAATAATGTTTTTTTTTTTCACTTATCTTTCACGTTTTATAGGTTCAAATAAAAAAATAACAACGTAGGTACGTATAAAAAAAACGTAAGAAAATGATCCTATATTACCTATATTATGTCGAGTCGAGTCATAGTATGGATTAGAGGACTAAGTACGTGCACCATGATCACATTCGATATGTAATACTTAATACTAGGTGGACTAGGTGGAACAGGTATCTGGATCACGTATTTTTAAATACTAAGAATAGGTGCACCTAGTCCCAAATTTACCTAGTACGACCCATCTCTACTCCTGTCCAACCTGGAGACAGGAAGATTGAGTTTACTCCTCGCCTCGTAAACTTCGTAAAGGTTACGTTATCTTTCAGAATATTAGAACTTTTTTTTGCTTCTTATCGGCGAAAACTACAGAATGCAAGAACGAGTGATGACAGAGTGAGGATCATTGAACAGCGTTGCTGATAGGTTTTTTTAAATTCCACAGAACTAACTACATTTTTGTTGAGTTATGTGGAAAAGACAGAATGAGAATGCAAGAAAATGCATGAACACAGCAGGCACACCCCGTCTTGGATAAGTAAGTCATGCAGTATTTGCAATTCCAAACTGTGTTTCACGTAGTGAACCTCTATTTGTCCAGCATCGTATAGGCAGAGTAATGAGTTCCGACTTCCGATCAAAAGCCCAAAACTTAAGCTGCTATATATTTATGTAGTTAAAAACTGTCTACTTAAGAAGCATGTTTATAAACAATAAGTACCTAAAGGCCGACAAAGACAAACGAGCGGAAAACCTTACGGGTGGAGATAAATATTTAGATCTTGGAGCTGCACATCTGGTTAAGTTCTGGTTATGTATTGTATATCTGTCTGAGTTTCGTTCTCTACCTTAGGTGTAACGGGATTGCTCATATTTATATTAATTTCGCCTGAAATTAATTTACCCTAATATTTATGCGAGTGACGCAAAAATTGTCGTTAACCTACTTTTTAAACGATTCAAGCAATTTTATTATGAATACGTTTTTATTGTTATTCACGTAAATATTGTCAATTGCATGTTTCGGGAAACTTAACCCAATATCTTGAGACACCTACCTGCAACAGCTACCTGTAAACTAATAGGTACCTAAACCTACCTAAGCTGTGTTCCTTACCTACCGTCTCGGAATAGATACCGCGATAGTACCAATCTACAGTTCGTCCGTTATAAGCCTAACTTCACACTTGCCAACTTATAACGGACGATCTCTACTTATATTACACTCCTTTTTGTTATATTTGAGGGTAGGCAGATTTATAATAAAGTAACTTTTTATTGAGTAATTTTATACAGGACTCAGGTAAGTACCTAATTAGCTTACCTAGTACCTTCATACAAAAAAGGGGACACTCAACCGGTCTTACTCAAAGGGGAGCGGTTATACGCGTAAGACTATTGTCTTCGCTTCACCTCGGTGATATTATTTCCCATGAATGAACAACGCCAGTCGTCGACCGAGGTCACGGCGATTTTTTACCTGTAGTGATGTAATGCTTCACATTTTTCATACGAGTCACATTCGCACCTTCATTAGACGCGCAGTCTTTCTTTGTTATTGTCTTATTTTGATCGAATCATTTGTACATTCAGCGTTTGTTGGGGAAATGTTTTTGTTATATCCGGCGGGAGTTTTCAAACAGTAAGAAAGTCGAGCATGCGCATTACGTTATCACGGCATCGTGAACTTCGTGACTTGTCGTACCAATACGCAAGGCCCACAAACGCAGTTTATTTACGCCGTGCACGGAAGCTGGCGGCTCGTGCCTCAGCGAATAAACCTATTTTTGTAGTTAACCTCACTTCTTCGTGTTACTCACAAGTGAATCATAATTTGGTTAAAAGTTTGGTGATTAAAAATGTGTTATGCCTGTGACTATCAAAAGCTTTTTGTGAGACTCGACAATGTTGGGTGCCGATTGTGTTAATATTCGAAAATGTAATCGCTTTGTTTAATTACTGGATCAATATTCCAAACAAAACAACCAAGGTGTTTCACAAATGATATTAGAATGGATAATTGTTTCGTCGCCTGCGGCTGTGACGACTACGAAGGAATAACGAAATCTGACTTGGATCGTTTCACGGACAAAATCGAAAATGTTCTCAACGATGAGAGAGGTAGAAAACTGTTCAGGAATTTTATGCACACCTCCAAATTACATGCTGGACGTCGAGCGCTAGCTGTTTGGGAGAACATAGAAAGGCTGCTCAACTATACAGAGAACGCTGAAAGCGGATCTCGATCACACAGCAATTACCTGGATGACGTATACCTTTTGTTAGACAAGGCTGAAAGAATAGAAGAAATAGATTTCACCACCATGGAGAGGCTCACAACAGCATTAGCAGCAGACAATAAGGAAGGAATTAATGAAGGGTTGCAGTTGTTAAAAGTAGAGGCAACGAAAGCAATGAGAAGAGAATACAGTGCCTTTAGGGATCGTTTTTTACCAAAATAAGGATCACTGCTTAAAAACACGCTGTGTCTAGTGTTTCACTTTAGATATTACTACTTGTAGACACTGCTTGCTAACAAAGGTCAATGTCAAGGCAAATATAGTACAAAATATTTTATAATTCACCATTCCACGGCACGATCAGGATGTGAAGAAATACCGGGCTGTGCCGGGTACCGGATACTATAGACATTTTTAAAGTTCGCGCCGGTTTGTGTGGAAGCGCAGATTTTGCCACAGTCAAAATGTACGATGTTCCATTTTCTAGATGTTTTAGATTTAAATTATAATACCTAACACATTATAGGCGCAGTCTTATGTATGTGTGTTTTCTGATATTATTTTCCGCCCTCATTTATGTTTGGTACAGAAGTGATGTTTTGTTTCGAGACCATTATGAAGAGTGCCTTTATTTATGTTGCTAGTGTGAAGCTTTCCGAGAGGAGTTTGTAAGGAAAATAAACTATTTATTGTGATCGTTGTTGTTTTCTTGATAATTATTGCGACCGAACGTTTACCTACAGGAGTAATTTATCGCTGGAGTCAGACAATATCATTTTAACGTTTATCAGTATTATTCTTTAGTGTTTTAGGTAGAAAATTGTTATCTGCTTGATGATAATACTCAGGTCATATATTTATTGTTATCTAAATAATATATGTTTTTGGATTGGTAACTGCAAGTGCATCATTACTTATGTTGCTATCAGAGCCTCAGAGGACGTTTGATAAGTAGGCACCTACTTACAAAGTAGGTGCATTAAAGATGTTCTATTCCAATAGGTACCTACTCAACCTAATTGGTCTTATCTGTGTTACCAATCATTTTTAATTACTTTTACATTAAAGAGGTAGTGTCTTGCCAGACCACAACTAATTAGATACCTACTGCATTTAGTCAACAAGGGTGTACCTAATAAAAATAACATTTCTATGAAAATTTTATAATTTCAATAAAAATACAATTTCATCTGTCATTGAAATCATTTAATAAAATTGCACAATATTGTACATTACATTAAAGATTGCATTCAATGTCAAAAACTCTTTGTTTCCACCAAGTTCCTGGTTATTATTTCTGTAAAATAGGAAATTTCCTTCAGACAGCTGCCTTCTATTCAAGTTTATAAAATTATTATGGACTACATTTTGTCAAGTACTAAATAAGTACATTATTGGATTCATTCATTATTGAATAGAAGAATAAAACTATTTACAATTTTAAAATTGGGAAGATCTAAATGTTTAAAACAATTTAGTATATTCTGAATACTTAAAAAATATGATACAATTTAATGAATACAGTACGTAAAATAAAACGGACAACTTAAAACTAGAGAGTGACTTATAATAAGTTTAATATTCAATTGATATTTATTATCTTATCAGGATATCACAATTACCAAGAGTCCATGTCTCGTTGTTTAATCGTGTTGTATATGTTAAGATTAATAAAAATTACTTAAAAATACTTTATCACTGCACTTCTATTTCAGTATGTTACTAAAACGTTTATTAAGTCTAGGTTTTCTTCCATGAGTAGTACATTTCCAGCGGCTTGTTTACCTGGAAATAAATAAACAGTGTCTATAATATGTACATAGTACACTAATATTTTAAAGAGGAAAAGGAACTTTGTTTGTTTGGTTGTAATGAATAGGCTTAAAAACTACTGGACTGTTTTAAAAAATTCTTTCACCATTCGAAAGCTACATTATCCACGAGTAACATAGGCTAAATTTTATTTTGGAAAAAAAATAGGGTTCCGTAAGATATTTGGGTCTGAAGGAACATGGTGGGTTTTTTTACAGCTCTGCAAACTCTAGCCGTTTAAAATCGCACCACAGATTAAATGGCCCCCTCACGCCCCAGCGTTGAGGAAATAAGATCCCGACCCTGATTTTCAGCCACCGTAGAAGTGGGCTTGCGGACGGCGAGCAATGGACCGCCGTCCGACCGTTCGGTAACCAAATATCTGCACCGAGAGCGAGTCGACGGCGGGTAGTGTTCCACGCGTGCCTCATGGAAATGACAGCAAAACCATAGAGACCCAGCAGGGTCGCCAAGCCTACTGGGGTCATGGGTTCGCTTCTGAAAGGCATTCCTGCGGCCCTGGAACGCAAGGCAAAGAAAGAACATAGGAGTAGGTTTTGGTCAGTAAAAGTCTGACACACCCTGATGCGTCAGCTAAGAGCGGGAGAAGTCATTGGATTATTTCCCAACTATTGGTTACTTTACGAATTTAACGCGGACGAAGTCGCGGGTAACAGCTGGTGTTTATATAAAGTAGTAGATTGTAATGTTACTTACACAATGAATAGCATTCAAAGCCAAACACCTGGATTCCAACATGCATGGGATATTAAACATCCTACAGGGATTATTTATTTATCATCTACCTACCTAGCCTTTTCCCAACTATATTGGGGTCGGCTTAAAGCGGCAGGGATTATCTATTTATAATAAGCATATTTCATGCAAACAATGTTTTCTAAGCTGGGCTTTACATTATAACATAAAAAAAAAACACCTATTTCCCGAAAATTTAATTTAATGATTTTATTAGGTCCCATAGCTAGGTAAAAATCTCCCCTCCCTCATGCACGCCCGTCTTCTCATATTGCGAGGCGTTAGAAGTCCTTTCGCCTACTTCATCAGCGTGTTGGTAGGTTTGTAAATAAAAATGATCAGTACCTTCCTTACCTTCCAAAATTTATCATTGATCTGGCGGAGCGTCTGTGAGCCAGCCAGTGGTACAAACTGTCCCGGAGCAGGGGCGACGTAGATGCAGAAGTTGAGGAGACGGTAGGCTTCTGGCAGCTCAGCGTCCAGGTCTAATGTGAGGCGCATTGCCAAGTATTTGCTTAGGTGGTCCACTGGAAACAGAAAATTTTTATTGATAAAAATTTTAAAGAAGAAAAAGAAAGAAAACTGAATATTAAATTGTGTCTAGGTAATGGTTTCCTTCTCAAAAGACATGCTGAAATCATCAGAGTACACAGGGATAAGTGGAAGTAGGGAAAGGAGGCTTTTGCCCCCAACACAGACTCTTATAATAATGAAGTATTTAAAAAAAGATTGTTAGCAAATAAATCTTATAAGTTTCAATTATAATTAACATTCTAAACAAATAAGAAATGTTATCAATGTTAATCACAATATCCAAAGAAAGATGGAACTAGGGAGGTAAAGTAACAAGTTAAAATGTAGCTATTCATAAATACCAGAGTGGTAACCAGCGACCGTGCTGTTATTGTCTTACTATTGTGTCTTGTTTTGCGGGTACCTGATAGGTTAAACACTACACTGCTCTGAGATATCCTCATAATTATGTACAAAACAATGTTCCCACTCCTGGGACCCAAGCCTCTTCTCCCGGAGAGGGAATGGGCTGTTATCTATCGACCAGGCCCAATACCGGATACATGTCTTCGTATTTTCATATTCCCATTAATAAATTCTAGAGAAATAGATCATCATTTATGAGTACATCTACATAATTCAGTTGCTAAGTTTGTAACATAATTGGAGACCTTGGTAATACTATCCATTTACAAGTGTTATACATTAGGTGTTAATTTGAACCACTTTAAACACACTACTGTAGTCATACACAATTAGTTGAAAGGGTTTATTTTGTTTTACATCTAAACCTAGATTACTTTGATACTTGTCTATAAGAAAGTGCTATACAAATTGCTCCTTTTAATCAGATTAATTCATGAATCCCCAACCGGTCTTATGAGACCGTGCTGTTAGTGTTTTACTATTGTGTCATAGGTTAAGAGAAAATTTTACTAACTTATTTAATTTCTAACACAATCTGCTCTAGGACATTCAACAATAGATTTGTGATGCTTGGTAGTCTTATGTGGAATATGGAACCACGACCCTATCCATCTTACACTTCAGTTCATTCTAGGTAGTTGTAAAGCCTTTGGTCCTGTGCCTGATCTCTACCTGATCATCAAACTATGAGAGTAAAGGTACAGAGAGTTCCCAGTTCAGGTTATAATATCTCCTGCATTTCTGACTAATCATCATTGAGATTGAATACCATGATACATTATGTAAGCCATTTTGTTAGGGTAATAATAACACTTACCAGATGCATTGGCAGTGGTCTTCAGGTATCTGACAGAGCTGTCTCTGAGAGCCCTCATCAGCTGGTTGTCTCCGGTCATCTCTGTGGGGTGAGGCTTGAATACCAGCTCTATCTCATTGGGGTTCAGCGGCTCCCCCTCACCTTCTGTGTCCATTGAGTTCTCACCTTCAGTCCTGAAATAATTTATATTATAATCGATTAGCCTTTCGAATACCATAATATTAGACCCACAATAGAAAGACAATGAGAGAGTGAACACGGTGCAGGGTTTGCTCGGGTTTTACAGATTAATGGCAGTGTACTTATTATATTGTATGCATGTAACATGAATACATACTTTTTTTGCATTAATTATGTTCAGTAGGCAGGGAACTGGATATATGACAAAACTTGAAAGAGGTCTGAGTATGTTAAGCTTGGAAGCAGTAGATATGACAAACTTAGTTGATACAAATAGATGACTCCATTAAAAAAATGAGTAACTATATAAAATAATTAAATAAAGGGATATGAATTCCTGAGTGTTGTTTTATGTTAGATAGTTAATTCTTCTTTAAAAGAAATAAGGTATTCATTATTTGATGTTTAATACCAAAATCTCAGTTTTACCATGGATACCCTACAACTAGACTTAAAGCTTTCTGCAATGGCAATTAGATAATTATCTAGGCCCTAATTTCTAAGGTAATAAATATAAATAATAACAAACCTGCCATCACTAGATTCACTCTCCTCACTCCGTTCTGATGTCAAAATAGACTTAGCTCTTTTAGTGGTGCTGGTGTTTTTTGACACCGAGCTTATGTTGGATGGCACTGGGGATGGAGTGCTCCTAACTGAAGCAGGGTTTGACGTGGACTGGCCAGAAGGTGTTGGGATGCCCGTCGTAGATGTACCGTCCTTGGGAGCAGCCGGAACTGTTCCTGTACTGCCATTTTGTGCATTCTCTGTGTTGTTACCATTAGAGTTGGAAGTGTTACTGTTGTCCTCATGATTCTTCCTGGATCTCTGAGGCCTATTTTGAGATTGCAGTTTTATTCCCTCAGTGATTGAATTAACTAATGACGCCTGTGAGTGCGACATACTCAGCTTAGTCAACAGTCGTTCCTGGTGAGCTTCATACTCATCTCTGCTAGGGTATATTTTTGAGATCAACAAATCAAAGTTGGGGTCTGGCCGCAATGAGCGTTTCGAAACCAACTTCTTTCGACATGTAGGGCATTCCTTGTTGCCTGAACGAAGGGCAGTTATAATACAGTCATTGCAGAATCTGTGGAGGCATTCTTTTGTGGTCATGGTCTTCTTGAGCATGTCTAAACAAATTGGACACATTAATTCACTGTGTAAACTGCGGGGGGACACCGCGATTTCTGTGGCGTCGGTTATCACCTCCTGCGGCGTTCGGTGAAGCTCATACAGGGAGAGCTCCCAGGTTTTATTCTGGGAAGGCTCTGTTGACGACATTTTAGTTTGTTTTGTAATGCTTCACTGAAGAATTATTTGGTTTTTATCTTTCTGTAAATGACAAACTGTACCGCAACGTCCGCAACCACCATGTTGGCTTAAACACTAGTGACGTGCTGTATTCATCAACAAAATGAAATGTCATTAATTTCATCAAGATCTCACCACTAGCCCTACGTTCCGAATTACGATACAGCGCTGTTAGTAGCGCCTCAACAAATCGCCTGAATTCCTATTATACCCTGAGACTAAATTGAGACAGGTAATGTCAAACTTACTATAGAAATGATGCAAGTTCTTTTGTGTTTTGTTGTTTCAGGGTTTTATACCCTGAAACTAAAATGACATTACAACACAGACGATAGTTGGTGCGCTTACATAGAAAGTATCTTAATTCGGAACGCGGTCTAGACTATCGCGCGCTGTGCGAGTAGAGGAACAAAAATCGACTAAAGTGTAACCATAGACATAAACCAAAAACTGGTCTGTCAGAGTAACATTTTGACAGTATTCTCAATTTTATTTCGCGGTATGTTTTAAACTTTGATTTTGATTTGGCATTTGGCATAAATTATACAGTGTCGTAAACGCGTGCGCCTGTGATTTTTTTCTTCATTGTGTCTTGCGACAGTGCGGTAAACGTTTAAAATGCACCTTTGCCGACATATTTGATTCATTTAAACCACATAGTCAGAGTCCTAAGTTTGGGTTTTCTGTTTCCCACCGCACTTTACTAGTGTTTAACATTCTAGCTGGCAAAAAAAAAAAACGTAATAGTTTAGGATAGGACCTGGCACAAGTATAAAAATAATAAACACTAATTGGCGTTCTAGAAAAATAGAGACAGATGAGATTGGCGTGAGAGTATTTTATAATTATATTAATGTAAAATGTAAAATAGTAATTTGATAGGAATAAATTCTTCAGTTTAATATGCACAAGTATTTCTATGGCTTTGGTCTAAACAAGTAAACAGTACTTAACAAACTAGTTACCTAATAGGTACGATATTTCTTGGTAAAACAGTCTGCCAGACTTTCAGGCTTCTGACTGTTACGAGTAGCAACGACTGAGAAAGATCTACCACTGACAACTAGGACCAAACCCTAAGCCCTAAAATCCCATAAGTTCAATGGCTGACTGGCTATCCGACGGCAATAATATTACGTTTTCCATTTCAATAATTACTACCTAGTACCTACATGGATTTTAAATTAGTTATCCTACGCATGATTTGTAATTCATAAGTAGGTACTAATAATACAAATCATAATTAATGAACAAACAGCAGGAACCGTTTCTATTTCCCGATTTATTTTTATGATCATTATTTCTTACATTTCTATGTTTTGATTAAATCCAATGGCCTTTACTATTCTGGAATAACGAAAGCTGCATAATGTAAAATTGTAAATAGTAAGCATAGCTAGCTACACTTACGGGATGTAAAGGATACCATTTAATTTTGATGGAGGTGGAAACGGAGGTTAAGGTGCATTGTTTAGGCTGTGGGAATGTTCAAAAGAATTATCATGGTTCTAGAACGATAAAAGCAAATGATGAAACTCCAAATGATGAACAAAATTACGAAATATTTTAGTCAGTAAAAGTCTGACGCGCCCTCTCGTTCCACCCTAGAGCGGGTGGAGTCATTTGATAACTTTCCACTTAGAAAAAAGGAGCAGAGCTGAGTTTTACCATCGGCATCACTTAAAAAATATTGTTAAACTCTGATTCCGTATTTACGGAAATTCCGCACTTGCGGAGACGGAGGTGACTTTCTGTTCCATGTTTACAACTCCACTTTAACATAACTGCCTACTTAACTGTTACTCCAATTTATTTATCTCAGCGATTGTCGCGACATGGTAATGCAATTAGACACTATTTTATTGCTCTATCTGTACGGGCAGTATCAATTAAACTGGTAATTAATGAAAAGGAGTTCATTAATTATAAAAAAGTTTATATATTATCTCGTAGGAACACAGGTGGGCCAGTAGTAACTACTCCGATTTATGAGTGGTCTCGATTTCAAACCCAAGCAGTTGTATTATTTTGTGTAATTTATTTAATCACCGCTAATTTCAAAATGGTGTAGGAAAACCTAGTGAGGAGATCAGCATTTCCTAGAACTCAAATTTAAAGACATGTGACATCCATCTGTGTAGTTATTTATGGTCCATGCTTCTCATATAGAGGAGGTCTGATAGCCCCAGCTGTGGGAACATTACAGGGCTTATATGCTGTGTTATACGTTGAGGTAGGTCCTTACCTACTTACAAAAGCATTTATATTCGAATTTATTTGATAGTATTTCGAAATAAGCACAGTCTTGGTTATTTTTCTACGTAGTCTTGGTCGGTTGTCTACTATAATTATCTCGTAACAACTTAGGATTTGGATCAGATCTGCTTACCATCAGGTGGGATCGCAGTCAAGCACTAGCTTACACAATTAAAAAAAAAAAAATAGGTGGACCGATGATTTGACCCACGTCTGCAAAATTGAGGGCCGGGCATCGGCTCTACGTAGGAGCCGGCTCCTACGTAGAGCCGATGCCCGTTTGGACCGCGAGCAATTTATGATTTTCCACCTCAAAATAAAAAGCTAAATATACATAATTTATCTAAGTAATCATTGATAAATAATTTTGCGGCTGTATGTAGGTACCTATTATATTAATTTATCTTATTTTTTTATTTTTTTTATTTTATATTTTATCTACTGCTGAAATTAGTTATTTATGTAAAACAACAAACATCAGTTTCTATAATTGGAATATCTATTTAGTTCCACCTGCGTGCATCGAATCTTGTATAGGTAACCATAATATTCTATAAACGTAGTGATAAGTTTTTATTTTATTCTAACAATTCCAATTTGTTCATCGTCTATTTTTCCATAAGTTTACTGAGTAGCTTTTTAAAGAGAGAAGTTGTGTTTGGCGCCATTTTTAAGCAGACGCCATGTCTTTTATTTTCGTAATGAAAATAATAAATGGCAAAGACCACACACGGTGTTGGGTCTTTTTTATCTACGAAGTGTTATCTAGTGTATGCAGTAAAAACACAGATCAAACAAAAACTACATAAATGTATGCGGAATGTGTGTGTTATAATGACCAAACTGGACATTTTCCTACAAAGGTATGCAAATAAATATTGCAAAAACAGCCCCAGGGGGCTTATATTTACATTGTATTATTTAAGTCCCTCATAAACTACTTAGAACCATGATTTTTAAATTCAGCTTGATAATTCCAAGTATTTCAGAAGTAATGAGGCTACATAATCCGCTTGTGTGAGATCTCAGAACAGATTCTTTATAAATATGTATGTGTTTATGCAATAGGACATTATTACGCTATGCTCAGGAGAAAAATAAACCAACACCGCAATTCAATAGACTAGCTTTATTTTCACTCACTCTATTCTCAACTTAATTTTCTATTATACACTCTATTTTCCAGTACTCAATATGATCGGGTTGGAACTTCCAGACTGTACGGGAATCAAGTACGACCCTCCTGGAGATGAGTTCAAGTTGTTCTGGTTATTCAAAGGTATCAGCGTGTACACAGTGGATCCAGGCTGGTTCTGATTCGGAGACTGCACCAACGTGCCTTGCACCTGGTTCCCATACGAAGGGTTGCTGCCAAATATCACCTGAATTGGCTGTTGGTTTGGTTGCTGCACATACATTGGCTGGTTTGATGATGTCGATGGTTGTTGCACCAACATGATGGACTGGCCTGGTTGGTTCTGTGGCTGGTTGGTCATTACCATAATTGGCTGATTCGGGTCGCGGTTTGCCGTTAGCGGTTGTTGAGTGTACACTACATTAGGCTGGTTAGATATTGGCTGGTTGGTCAATACTGGTGGTGGGTTACTCTGAATCACGATGGGTTGATTGCTAACGGTGGGCTGCTGGTTGTTTTGTGCCGGTTGCTGGTTTGTAATGACAGCTGTTTGGTATTGAGGTTGGTTGGTATTGACAGGCTGGTACTGTGGTTGATTTGTGTTGACTGGTAGGTATTGCGGTGGGTTGGTGTTGACTGCTTGGTACTGCGGCTGGTTGGTGTTGACCGGTTGGTACTGCTGTTGGTTGGTGTTGACCGGCTGATACTGCGGTTGGTTGCCATTTACAGGTTGGTATTGTTGATTTGTGTTAGGCTGCTGGTACTGTGGCTGGTTCGTGCTAACCACTTGGTAGGTTGGCTGTGGGTTTTGAACCTGGTTGTTGTTTGGCGAGTTGGCGTTGGCTCGGTCCTGCAGGTTCTTGAAGGCATCAGATGGGATGAAGACGCCGGTGATCAGGTTCTTTCCATGCTGTTCCTCCAGGGGGAGACCGTACGCGACGGCCACGACCCCAAGCACGAGAACCTGGAAATAGAATGTTGTGGTCATTATCAAACACTAGAATAAAATAAAATTAAATATGGCATTATTTAAATAGTTTGATTACGCACATGTATTAGATATTGTTAATAATTGTTTTGGAATTCAGAGAGAGCATATCAGGTAAAACTAATGGTACAGCTACGTACATACACTTAGGGAAGAATATCTTCTATCTTGAAACCGTTTCTCCTAGTCGACAGACAGACACATGTTAGATACCTAGACCAACATGAACTTCCGATAAAAAGAATCGAAACTAATATCTACAAGTCTATTATATTTTCTAAACTTACCAATTTCACTGATTTCATCTTGGCGACACAAATAACAATGAAAGATAGTTCCAATATTTTGGTTTTATATCATAATAGTTGAACCGTTAATCGATAAACTTAACGACTTTACAAATTGCTTATTCTAGAGGTATTTCTCTGTAAGTAATTAATTTAGGAAAGACACATTTGTGGTCATGCGTCATCCATTGGGTAACGATTCTCTTTTAGGTACAATTCCTTTAGGATTTTCCCAATATTGATGGAATTGTCGATATTCCAGTTTCTACTACTGTTTGCTTAAGTGCTTTAATACTGACAGAATCTAGTTACTGTCGGTTTTGTGTGCCTTTTGCGTTTCAGTGCACCAGTCTGCTCACAGTCAACTCTTTTGAACAATCCTGCAGCTCTTCCAGGACTCTGGCTCTAACACTCCAACTTAGTTTCAATATTTTCAAAGGTGTGTATAACTCCCAGTAGCCCCCGTCCAATTAATTTGATCTCTAATTTGAGAGCACGGTTGGCGCAGTGGATGAGCGATTGGGTGCTGCGTGTCGCGGGTTTGATTTCCATACGGAACAAATAATAATTTTCGGAAATAGAGAAAAATAGCATCGAAACAAAATAAAACTACCAAGAAAGTAAGGGAAAATCCTACTAATATTATAAATGCGAAAGTTTGTGAGGATGGATGTATGTTTGTTACTCTTTCATGCAAAAACGGCAGGACCGATCTGGTTCAAAGGAGACTGAAACGATTACTGTATACAATCTTGGGCCTAGGTGTAGGAAGATGAAAGTGGTGTCAATTAATAGCTTATACAATATCAACCATTCACTGACAATTCTGCGGATTTTGTCAATCTGAGAACAGAGATATAAGAGATTAAGTAAAAGTGAAGTTATGTGACAATCTTTAACTAACAGCTGATTCCTAAAGTGCAAAATATGTTGTTTTACACTAATATTATATTTACTAGAAAATGTTTGAAAAATCGTAATATATAAATAAATGTCGACGACTTCAAGCATTAGGTAGGAAACAGGTAAGGAGATAGGAAAATAATGTCTGAAATAAAAAACAAATAATTTAATATAGTGTTTTATTCGTCTTCAATTATAATTAAAATGTTGTCTAGAAATTGTGCAGGTGGTACTATATGATATTGATACCTAACCCAGCTAAGGTACCATGAGCGCAACAGCCTACAGTTCGTTTCACTTGAGCCAAGTTCCAGCACACTTGACAAACACAATCACTACTGCTTATCTAAAAATGGAACATTTTTATCAATCTTCAGCTACATAAACACCACCTAATTAACTGTTGTGTATGAGGGTAGTATAACATTGTTTGATAAATAAATAATTCTTTGCCATAACTGTAAACAATCTCTGTAGGCCTTCTAACTACATGTATTTTAAACCTGCCAGGATGGTAGCTGGTTAGATGAGGTTATATTTACTTACAGACTGAGGTGCAAGCTATTGCCGAATCACTGACTAAATTGTTTCATCGTGTAAGGGTCGTCGGCCCAGTGTATTGCTTCACACAGCGATCCATAGTTTCAATAATATCCAATCCACAAGCCGACGGTAAAATCCAAAATGACAATTTAAGTCAAACGTGTAAGTAATCTTCGGTGTCCAAGGTGAAAGCAAGGGTCGTACAAGGTAGGCAGGGTTAGAATCCGTAAAATACAAAGAAGTGGTCGTGAAAAATGATGAATAATTGGGAAAACACTCAAAACGCATCAGAAAACACGAAATGAGTGAGCAAACAGGAACAGTCGGCAACTGTCAGTGACATAGACTAAAAATAAGAAGAAAAAACAGGGCAAGTGCGAGTCGGACTCGCGCACTGAGGGTTCCGTACCAACTGACCTATGAAAACAGTTCATTCTTGAATCGAGTCTTGAAGACTTTTCCTTTTTTTTTCTGGTGACGTGACTAAAAATTTTCAGTTTTCAGACTTTTCCCTATGTTAGTGCTATAATACCTAGCTTCGTGCCAAATTTCAAGATTCTAGGTCGACTGGAAGTACCCTTTAGGTTTTGATTCCTTTGCGAGTACTTGCGAGTTTCAAAATATGCAGCTTAAATTGCTGTTTCTTTTGATTGCGTTGACATAGAAGTTTGATTTTGTTACAGCTTAAAGGTATTATAGACTTGAGTATTTGGTATGAATTTCAATTTAATACCTCTACGCGTTTATGAGGAAATGGGTAGTAAGTTTAAAATTATTTAAAAAAAAAATATTATGTGATGTAACTAAAAATTTATGGTTTTCGTAATTTTTCCTTTATTTATGCTATAAGACGTTGCTTCGTACCAAATTTCAAGATTCTGAGTTCACGGGAAGCACCCTGTAGGTTTTGATTCCCTTGCAAGTGTCGAAAATTTGCGGCATAAACGGCTGTATCTTTTGATTGCGTTGGCTTAGAAGTTTGATTTTTTCACAGCTTCAAGGGACAGTAGACCTGAGTAATTGATATAAATTTCAGCTTCATACCTCTACGCGTTCCTGAGAAAAAGGGTCTTGACAGACGGACGGACAGACGGACAACAAAGTGATCCTATAAGGGTTCCGTTTTTTCCTTTTGAGGTACGGAACCCTAAAAATCAGAGAGATTTGAATCGATAATCATTAATATTGGTTTTTCAGTAATTAATTGATATTTGATTTATTAATATGTACATAGTTGAGCGAAGATTATATTGCATATAAGTAATACAGTGAAATACACTGTCAATCACTTTGAGTTGATTTTTTAGTGCAAAAGTTTTATTTTCGTAACTGTGTAATCGATTACTGAATCGATAATCTCACGAAAGCTATCTTTCTCATATTTCTTTGCTTCTAGAATGTGAATTAAAGTGATTTTTCATATTCTTAGGTAAAAAAATATTACTAATTTTTTGGATCATATCTCAACTTCGTACTTTTGGGCCTACCGTTTTCCATCTCCTTTGGTATGTAGATAGGTTATACCCTGGATTAACATATAGGCTACTTTTTATCTTTTTTTTCGATTTAGTTATTTTTGCTATAGGCTGCTTTTTATCAACACACCATGCGGGCGAAGCCGCGGGCGGAAGCTAGTACTATATAAATGAAGAAAATGTACTTTACAGGAAAAGGAAATTTCTAACTTTTACTAAGCCTAATTACTCATGATCTATACCGACGCTATCAAGCCATTTCATCGAACAAAACTGATTAAGCGCACTATGTATGCGCTGGCATCAGTCCCGCGTCCCAGACTGGTCCAGTGTAGGAGAGAGCCGTAACGACGCATGTAAACAGCTGAGATGATGGCCAGCTAATTATGACAATCATGTGGAATTGCTGCCATGAGGGCGTAGGTTTACTAGCGACGGTATTTATTGATGGCGAGATTGAATTTATGGCGTTAAAGGCCGATGGTGTGGATTCTTAGACATTATATAATGATAATTTATTTCTCTTTAACATTTATCTACTTATTATATACTTTATTGTCATTATAACAAGAAACATAAGAAAGAAAAACTTATGGTTTATCTACGAGTAGGTACATATACCTACGGCTACAATAGGTGGCCTTATCGCATTCCGCGATTTGCTCTTCTAGGCAGCCTGCTTTGTTTGAACACAAAATTTAAATTAATACTAATGCACATGAAATAAAAGAAAATCTGCAACTGCGCCTGAACTAGACCGAGCATGTATTTCAGGCTGCAGTTCTGTTCTCAAAAAAAAATCAATATAACCACACTTCCGAGAAATTAATTAGGTATCACTTTTCAATAAAAAATATAATAAAGATTAGTTACTCTATATGATATGCTCGTTTATAAAAAATATAAGAGTTTCTCACGGTTCATTTATACAACAACCTGAGTGAGTGACAATGCAATCGAAGTCAGCTGTGCACCAAAATGTAATGCAAACCTTTTTTACCAGTTACCCAATGAAAGCTACAATGGTTATTCAGCGCATGCTCACTGAAAAGTAGAATAATATATAAGTTAGTCAAAAAATGGGTACCTACAAAAAAAAATAGGTAATGCTTTTTTGAACAAGCGTTTTTACAAATAGTCCAGTTATGAAATAACTGTGGTCACCGGTTTAGATAATGACACTGCACTACTGCAGGCCTCACTGACTGCCCCTAAAAAGTGGTAACTAGATCAATACGACTCGAAATACTGAACGAAAAACTTTTTCAGAATGTACACTCCTATATGTAGGTATAGACTTTTTACACGGTACATTTCTTTTGTATAGAACTAGTCAATCAAGAACCACAATCGACGATTAATTATTCTTTTAAATTTAATGTAAATTTTACGGTTAAACAGTTAATTAAATTAACTACAGTAAACGTTTCTAAAAAATACTCAAGACCAAGCCTTTGCCGCACAGCCCTAAAAACTGCCTGGTGGTCTACTGGCCTACAGAGGTACAAGCCAAGTTTTATGGTAATATCGGAAAATTGAGCAGAACCGTGCTCCCCGTAATTATCTGGCCAATCTCCAGTACGGAACACCGCACGGAGTAGCTTAATAGAAACTTAATTGTACTTAATATAACCAGAAGCCTCAGCTAGTGTTACCATTACTCTAGAGAAATTGTAAATATGGTCATTCTGAAGTTATAAAGATGTCGGTTATATTTTATGCTATGGTCTAGTTTGCTACCTTTTCTATTCAAAATAATTGTCTTCATGGTTATCGTCAGGTGTTATAGTTTATAAGGCCGAGGTAAAGGAGGAAAGTAATAATTAGGATGATCTAAATCTTCCTAATTATTACTTTCAAAAGTTAGATTTCAATTGAAACTTATTAGATAGATTCGTGCTTAACGTGGTAGACATTGCTAATAAAACACTAGAACAAGAAACATTTTAGGTGCTTATAAAGTTCCGAGGATGCGGTTGTTGGCCATCTTCGTTTTTCACTGGCAAAGAATGAATAAGGTAGCTGTATGACCTCTTTACATCTAAAGTATGTATATAATTTATATAATTTCAATTTCAGTTCAGTGATATAAATAAAAGATATTATCACTGATTCGAGATTCAAAATAAAAATAAATTTTCAGTCATGAAGCCTGTTAGTGTTTTTTTTTTATAATAGTGTAAAATAGTTATTTGTGCAACAAGAGAGCAAAGTTGGTTTTTGCCGCGAGTGTTGATTTTGAATCCCGAGTAAGCGAAGGATTCTATATTTGAATCACGAGCGTAGCGAGTGATTCTAGGTTAGAATCCTGAGTGCAGCGAGGGATTCAAAGACACGAGATGCAAATAACTTTGGTCTCGTGTAGCACATACAACTTTTCACTTCAGCAGCGAGAACAAATAATGTAAAGGTAATAAAAAATACAACTTGGTAATATTTAAACCACATGTATATTTGTAAAAAGCGAGGAGCTCGTTGCTAGATAATAACAGCCGCACAGGTCGATCTTCAAGGTTAAGCAACGCTTGCCTAGGTTGGTCTGTGGATGGGTGACCATCTTAACATAACGAGTTTCCTCCGTGCCTCGGAAAGCACGTTAAGCCGTTGGTCCCGGCTGTCATTTGGAGATCTTTGGCAGTCGTTACGGATAGTCAGAAGCCAGTAAATCTGACTCCAGTCTTGCCATGAAGTACCGTGTTGCCCCAGTTAATGGGTTGTGGAGGTCTGGTAGGCAGCCGCGCCTCGTAAAATACTGGTATTCAGCTAAATCCGGCTTGACTGGAAGCCGACCCCAATATAGTTGGGAAAAGCTAGGCAGATGATAATATATTTGTAGAAATTAAAAGTTAAAAGTAAAATTATTATCATAAGCTTTAAGATATTTTTCGCAAGACTTTTCAGGCAGGAAACTTAATTCTGCATTTTTTACATACTGCTTCAATTCTTCCGGTGTTAAATCGCAGACATCATCACTGGAGTCACTCATATTTATTTATTATTATTTTAATAATATCCAACGTGTATCGCACTTTGTAGCTAGCGAACAGAAGAAGAAAACAATAAAAAATTAAAACCCGCTATTTTTTAAAGATGCGTGCCGAAATTGCACTATTACTAAATTATTCTATCACAATAAAGATTGTTAAAACTTTAAATAATTATGCAGATACATGATAAACTTCGTATTTTTTAATTCAACATCTCTTTATTTGATCATAAAAAAATATAATTCGATTATTAAGAGAAAAGTATAATAATTACATTTAAACCTTGATTTGAAATTTTATAGGAGACGTGTTTCCGAACGTTTTATTGTTGGTTTCTTTTTTGAGCCTATTATATATGGAATTTGAAAATCGAACTTTGAATCGACTTGTTTCTATCTCTCGCTCTTTTCGTATCGAAGTGAAAGTGACAGAACAAAGTGAAGTTCAAATCTTTCGAATGTTGTGAGTAGACCCAGCACTGACTCGGCATTTAAAAAAAATAATTAAAAAGTTACTTTGTCTCACGCTCGCAGCAAAATCGAATTTTGCTCACTGTCTTTAAACTGCAAAACATACTTGTTTGAGGTGCTGAGGTGAAATAGTTATTTGTGCAACAAGAGAGCAAAGTTGGTTTTTGCCGCGAGTGTTGATTTTGAATCCCGAGTAAGCGAAGGATTCTATATTTGAATCACGAGCGTAGCGAGTGATTCTAGGTTAGAATCCTGAGTGCAGCGAGGGATTCAAAGACACGAGATGCAAATAACTTTGGTCTCGTGTAGCACATACAACTTTTCACTTCAGCAGCGAGAACAAATAATGTATAGGTAATAAAAAATACAACTTGGTAATATTTAAACCTCATGTATATTTGTAAAAATTAAAAGTTAAAAGTAAAATTATTGCAGTTTTGCATATTAAAAGTAACAGTTTTATTTGGAACCGATATTGTTGTGTTAGCGACTTGCGTTTGAGTATTCGCTGCGGTTTCAGCTTCCTTCCTTAATTCTGCATTTTTTACATACTGCTTCAATTCTTCCGGTGTTAAATCGCAGACATCATCACTGGATTCACTTATATTTATTTATTATTATTTTAATAATATCCAACGTGTATCGCACTTTGTACTTTTGTAGCTAGCGAACAGAAGAAGAAAACAATAAAAAATTAAAACCCGCTATTTTTTAAAGATGCGATCGGAAATTGCACTATTACTAAATTATTCTGTCACAATAAAGATTGTTAAAACGTTAAATAATTATGTAGATACATGATAAACTTCATATTTTTTAATTCAACATCTCTTTATTTGATCATAAAAAAAATATAATTCGATTATTAAGAAAAAAGTATAATAATTACATTTAAACCTTGATTTGAAATTTTATAGGTGACGTGTTTCCGAACGTTTTATTGTTGGTTTCTTTTTTGAGCCTATTATATATGGAATTTGAAAATCGAACTTTGAATCGACTTGTTTCTATCTCTCGCTCTTTTCGTATCGAAGTGAAAGTGACAGAACAAAGTGAAGTTCAAATCTTTCGAATGTTGTGAGTAGACCCAGCACTGACTCGGCATTTAAAAAAAATATTTAAAAAGTTACTTTGTCTCACGCTCGCAGCAAAATCGAATTTTGCTCACTGTCTGCTCACTGCAAAACATACTTGTTTGAGGTGCTGAGGTGAAAAATAAATTTCAAACATAAGCCTTTTTTTAATATCACCGATAATTAGAATATCTATCCAGCCCAAATAAATGAAAGATAATTCTATCAGATATTGCAGATGGTTCTTCCGTAGCACGTAGCATACGCAATGCAGGGCCATGACCATGACATACCTATATTGCAGCTTATGTCCCACTCGTTGTAAAACACTGCAAACATTTGTTTAGTTGCATTTACTATGTGATTTATTCTTTTGTACACTTGCGCGGCTTTCAAAGTGATCAATACTGGTGGCACACTTGCTGTTCAGCAATGGTGTGAAACAAGTAAGTGGCTAAAAGAAAAACAGTTTTGAACAACTTAAAACATCCGATTTAAAGGGTTTCACTCGTATGTCCCAAGAGGCGGGTAATGTGCACAAGCTCCCGATCGACCGAATTTTAGGCCTTAGTAACAAAGCTTTAAATGAGGAGCTCGTGGCTAGATAATAACAGCCGCACAGGTCGATCTTCAAGGTTAAGCAGCGCTTGCCAAAGTTGGTCTGTGGACGGGTGACCATCTTAACATAACGAGTTTCCTCCGTGCTTCGGAAAGCACGTTAAGCCGTAGGTCCCTGCTGTCATTTGTAAATCTTTGGCAGTCGTTACGTAAATCTGACTCCAGTCTTGCCATGAAGTACCGTGTTACCCCAGTTAGGTAATGGGTTGTGGAATTTTGGTAGGCAGCCGCTCCTCATAAAATACTGGTATTCAGCTAAATCCGTCTTGATAGGAAGCCGACCCCAATATAGTTGGGAAAAGGCTAGGCAGATGACGATGATGATGATGAGTAACAAAGCTTTAAAGGCAACCGGGAACTTCACAGGTAAATTTATTTAACTACAAATATTCGAGGAAATATATAAATATTCCTGAGTAGTAAACAACAAATCAGCTGTAACATCCATTGCCGGACAGCCGTCGTGTCCGACATCCGTCGTCCCTGACGGGATCCGCGATATAATTAACATTATTACAGGCTTCTCGGAATTGTCCTCATGTCAACTTTACGTCCGCAGCTTTACTCTCTACTTATCCGGCAAAGCATAAAAAGCGACATTGATACACATGGCAGAATCAATGTAGAGGGCTAAGTTCATGCAAAGCAGGAAAATACTCCTTACATGTTATTTTTTTTCAATTTTAAAATAGATAGTTACAAATATACTCTTTATATCAATAGTACGCATAAAAAAACTTTACAGTAAGAACTTAAATTAAAAGGGATTTTATACGGGCAAAATTGCAATTATTGAGAGGACAAGAGAAAACAGCCGAAAAACTGCTGCAAGAAACAACACAATAATGTTCACTTAATAAATGATATTAAGTAGTAAGTCTCTCCAGTTTCAAAAAGAATATGATAAAGAAAAAAGAATAACACGATACAAAAACCGTTTGCCAATAATCTAGGGTCTATGACATTTCCACCTTGACCTTCTACACCTTTTCCTATCACATACAAACCGGAAACATCTGGGAGCGTCAATACTTCGACAGACATGGTATGTCTTTCGAAGTATTGACATCTCTGCAGCTTTATATTGAGGTATTCATTTATCGTCTACCATCACCTATTTCCTAACAGCTATTTTATCGATTTTAATCAAATTTAAAGCTTTAAGTGCTGTAGTAATTGGACAAGTGACCTGGAGAACACCTTGATGACAGTTCTAAGTCGACAGGGGAGCTCCAAACTGGATCTAATGAAATCTACAGCGATTAAACAGTTAGCGGCTGTTTACTGGGTCGGTGTTTCCTTTTGGTGTGTACACTATAAATAGTATCTGAACTGCTGTTTGTATGTTCGCTATCTTAGGACCGATCTGACGAAGATATCCGGCCTTAATAGCCGCTATTAGATTATGCCTTTGAATAATATTTTAATCTAAGTCAACTGCGAGATATAATTGGACTTCCTTCAAGTAGTGTATACTATCTGCTTCCATTCCATAGCTATCTTTATTTATACCAAAGGCCTGAGGTGAAAATTCTACCTTAAAAACAAAATATATGGAACTAGCGAACGCCTTCGCTCTCGTGAAAATAGATTTCTCTATCCAAAAATTTGACCACCGTGTCATCCCTTTTGGGGATGAATTTTGGAAAATCCTCTCTTAGTGCTCGCCTAAGTCATAAAAGGAAGCCCTATGCAAAATTTCTCGCTCCTAGTCTCAGTAGTTTCGTGCGTTGAATATGTGATTTTTATTTCGCAAATTGTAGATAGGGCCCGATGTAGGATTATCTCATTTCTTTAGATTACTTTTAGTTAGTTCTTAAGGTTTTTTATTTATTTAGTGTTTAGATATTTGTAATGTACATAAATTGTAATAATAATAAACGTTGATATATATGTATATTAATATAGATTATGTATCCCAACCCAACGGGAAGGGATACTTAGGAAGTATAGTAAATAGTAGTAAAAGAGATTAAAACTTCCGGAAACGAATACATTGACTATGGGTGCAGTGAGGCTGTGCATGACAACGTGACCGCATATTTTCGGTCCCCTGACTTCATCTGAGTAGGTATCTATTACCTACTAGCTAACATATTATTAGTACTAGATACTTAAAATTCATAGCAGCTCGTGTTTGGTCATGAACCCTAAGTAAAGGAATAAGTATCTCTGACAATAAACAATTTTGACAAAACAAATCGGAAGCTACAAGGTCCTCAACATCATCTGCAGTATAATTCATTCAAATAGTTCTTTCTTCCTTCAGTTCACTTTTTGAATACCGTTGATCCATCTTGCGGGTGCTTTTATGTATCCTATATCACTGTGTGGTCTATAACTAGTCCATCCGCGAGCAGTCTATAGGTCATCTACGGTTCATTTGGCCACACTTATCATTTGTCTGATTCAACCTTTATGAAGGCACGGAAGTGTCGTTGTATTGCATATCGGGCTGGTATGGCAACTTCACGACTAAAGCGCTACTACTACTAGACTATGTTACAGAAGTGTCGTTTCTCGCAGAGGAACTATGGATCATACGAGTATAACTAATGTCTTACTCAAACGTAGATACTAATTCGTTGAAATGCAGTCGTCGCTGTGGCCGGGTCGCGTCGCTGGTCGCAACTCACACGTTAGCAGTCAGGCAATCATACGCATCGCAAATGGAGTAGTAACTGTACTGGTCCGACGTCATTAGGCGCCGACATTCGACTGCTAATTAGTAGTACACGCCGGTTGACGTTGTTTTGAATGCTCTATGATGTATGGGACTGTGGGTGGGGACGTAACTACGATGCAGTTTTGTTTGAGTTTTTTCTATCAGGACAATAACAGCGAAATAAGTCGGCTAATTAAAATCGGAAATCCTTAGATAAAAATGGTTAAGATGTACAGAAAGATTTGATGACTCTATGATAGAGTTATTATACCTATCATCAAATCTTTAACGGTGTCCGACTATTTTCACCAAACTGTATGAAAACCTTTCAATTATCAAGAATACAAGTATACCTGAAGTTCAGACGAGACGAGAAAAGGATGTGGTGTAAGTATGAAATATAGTAATAACAACGATCTAGACAACATCATTGTCATCATACAAGTAACTAACTTTTATACCCAAGAGATAAAGTCTACCCATCACTTACTTTTTAACAGGACAACATATTTTTTGATATTCTTACTATCTCAGGTATGCGATAATGTGGTCGCAATATTACCAGTGTTGTATCCTAATACTAGAAATCTAGAATTAATGACGAGTAGAAGACACGGATTCCTCTGCTATAATAATAAGGCTTAAGATAATGGAAACTAAATCCCAAACAAGATTACAACCTATATCTGCAGTGCATGCGCAATAAGAAATTTACATTAATTTAAGAAGCAGCAGATTACAGAAAACCACAGATATGTCTTATAAACCGGCGTTCTACTTTCTTCAATAATTAGGTTATTAGTATTAGCTGTATCATGAGCCGCTAAATCACAGGGCAGTTCATTAGTAAGGGGGATTAGCGTTGGATTGCTCACAGTGGCGTAGGTATTGCCTATGGGGCCCCGTCTAATAAAAAAAATAGGCGTCCCACTTTTACCTGATTGCGGTAAGGCCCAGTGCTAGTTGGGTTTAGGTAGCATTAGCATTATCGGCCTTGTAATGTTCCCACTGTTGGGACTCAGGCCTTCTCTGTAGGAGAGGGATTGGGCCGTGATCCACCACGCGAGCCCAGTGCAGGTTGGTTAATATATGGGGTTTAAGTATTTCATCATAAAAACAATATACCTTCCTGTTATCCTGTTGTTTTTATTAAGAAATAAACTCGGATCACTCAATTTGGCAATCAGACAGGCCGCAGTCTGTAAGAAAAAATAATTTTTCATTAGTAAGAATTTGAGTTTTTGGACAGTAATTTTGTGCTTCCAACCGGGGCCCCTAAACTCTGGGGCCCCCGTATAATTGATAGAGCGGTAGCTACGCACTTGATTGTTCATGTAGTCACGTTTAATCTATGGTCATGTGCCACATGGCCGCGTTCCGTCGCCAGCGGCGCACGTCCAAGCGGTTAGAGGATTAGATACATACGCGTGATTGAGTCGAACTTAAAGATTGCGTTAGGAGTTAGGAGTAGTTGCGGTTAATCTTATTTTTCATACGCTAATGTATAAGGCTTAAAAAACCCAAATAGCACCTGACTTCGGCAATTCAACAGACCACAGATTGATAGCCCTCCATTAGTAAGAATTTGAGTTTTGGACACTAATTTTGTGCTTCTAATCGGGGCCCCTGAACTCCTGGGGCCCTGTATAATTAATCCTGAAACCTGAAGAGGCCCCGTACAATTGACTTAGCCTTATCACAGTGGTAGCTACGCCCCTGATTGCTCATGTAGTCACGTCTAATCTATGGTCATGTCCCACATGCCCGCGGTCCGTCGCCAGCGGCGCACGTCCAAACGGTTAGGGGATTAGATACATACGCGTGATTGAGTCGAACTTAGAGATTGCGTTAGGAGTTGGGAGCGGCTGCGGTTAGTCTAATTTTTCATTCGGAATATGTAATATACTTATCTTTAAGTCTTAAAAAGCTCGGTAAGACGACAAACCACATCTCGAGAGCCTTTCATTTTTTGACAGTCATTTCGTGCATCCAACCGGGGCCCCTTAAGCCTGGAGGCCCCGTATAATTGACTTAGCCGTGTCACAGCGGTAGCTACGCCTCTGATTGCTCATGTAGTCACGTCTAATCTATAGTCATGTCCCACATGCCGGCGGTCCGTCGCCAGCGGCGCACGTCCCAGCGGTTAGGGCATTAGATACATACGCGTGATTGAGTCGAACTTAGAGATTGCGTTAGGAGTTGGGAGTAGTTGCGGTTAGTCTTATTTTTCATTTGGAGTAATGTGATAATCTTTTGAAGGCTTCAATTTGAGTACTGATTGGATAATGATAAGTGAAATTAATTTATTAATTTGTATGGTTTTTCCTGGCTGATTATCCTGAGAAGAAACATTTAAACAAACTCAGAGGTCGGTTATCTATCGAGCTATTAGGCTGGACAATTTATCCTGTGTATGCGTAACTACAAAATCCTTTTACCGTTCCAGGGGTTAAACCGAGGACCCTAATCGCTGCTGCTGCACTTACGATGACTAGACTAACTGACGATTGTCTATCTGTAATCATATCACGGATATCTATGGTCAGAATACATTCAGTCATAATTAGGGCCGGCAGATGTTTACTAACCAAAATCCACCTGTGTTCCTTGCCCATTAACAATTTTGACGATCTTTATTTTCCATCTACCTAGATTTTTTTTAAATTGCCCTTAGTATTTCAGGGCCACGATAACTCTTTCAAACATTCCCGTAGCCCGTCAATCATGAGTCATGATGAGTGTCATGACTTAGATCTAGATTAAAACATCGTGTCTACATCCTCGTTACATTCCACACTTCGTATCGTCACATCACCTATCAATCATATTCAGTCATAAAACAAATACTAGAGTAGGAAAAACTAAGTATCGCAGTAGAAAACTGATTGAAAGTATGGAAAGTGCGGAAAAGTGAAACTTGACAGAGGCGTCATGTTTCGTAGGGCACTTGATTAATTAATCAGTAAAAAGGCCTTTCCTACTGATAACTTAATCAGCTGACAACATAATTGTCAGATAATAATCTCGCATTTTAATTAGGAAACTACGGACCTTTTTAATTTTGTCTTGGGAAATGGTCTAATGACTTCTCCCGTTTGTAGGGCTGAGCGAAATTTCTATTGATTCAAACCACTATCTTTCTTCAGATGCCCTCTGCTTTCTAGGATCAGTATAACCTTTTTTAGAAGTTGACCCAAGAATTCCACACCCTCGTAGGCTTTGGCGAACACTTCGCGCCGTCAACGACTTGGGCTCGGGGTCACACAATAGTGACACTTGGGCGTATCTTCCGCCTGAATCCGGTGCAGTGACCTCCCGAACCATGTCCGGGGAGGACCTGCGTCATACGGAAGATGAGGACGCTGTGACGTCTCTCCAACCACTACTCAAAGACTGAACTTTACCGCCATAATTATGGCGTGCCCAAACCTGAAAACAATGAAGACGCAACGATTTTCAATTGAATTTTGTGAAAATGAAAACGTACGTACGTCGAGTAGGTACGTATCTTATAAATTATCTCTTTTATATCGTAGTTGTTTGTTTTTCTCGGCGAGCCGTCATCGCCTCCTATTGTGCACATCATATATTACATTAAATCTTATCTCCACAATCTATATGGAGAGAGTTGCTCACACTAGCTGTACCCACATTTCTCAATTACTTTTCACGCTAGGCTAAAACTTACGAGACTTGCAGCCATGGCGATACACTTAGTTATTAGAAGATTATCATATTATTAAATTACGTATGTATAATAGGAAGTTTATCTGATCCGCGTCGGGTTTTACAGCTCAATCGTGGAGCGTCTCTTGGTGCAATTATCTTTATTTCGTACGAGGTAGCTTGATAATGGTTGCGTTGCTGGACGTAGTTTTGACATTATTTGTGTGAAATTTTTATAATTGTTAGTCTTTATAAATAGTGTGATAAGTCTATATTGTATTATGCAAACTTGTTGCTTATAATTACCATTTAGTATCTACCTTATTGATTTCAATATGTTTAAGTTCGAGATTTAGGCGCGTTCTTTTCTGTAAAGGTCTAGGTATCTACCTACACTTTGGAATGAGTTTGAACTTCATCATTTTGAAATTAACCGACCTTCTATTTCAACAGTGAAATAAATGTGTATGTAAGTTTAAATGGTTTAATTGAAACAAATACTCTGACTTGCTCTTGATAAATTATTCTTTTTAAAATGTAGAGCAGTTTCTACGAGTGTGAGTAATTAATTGCAGTCATTTATACTACATTATTTCAAACCATTTCCACAGTTTCAATTACACGAGATAAACGAGAGAGATTTTACTCTCATCAAGAAAGAAGGTCACGTCGCTACTCCATGGGAACGTAAAAATCAGGATCGTGGAAGCTGCGGAGGCAACCAGCACTCTTCAGCCATAAAATAATATAGATCTAGTCTAGATATCTATGATAATGAAGGCGATGCGCACACTAAGTACTCAGTACTTTTTTTCCAACTCAGTTTATTTTTTGATGTTTTTGGGAAAGATTTTTTCAGTAGGTAATTTTTAAAAATTTTGTCGTGAAGTTAATTTGTTGAGAATAATTTTGAAAGTTCATTAACAAGTTAGTTGTTAGCGCTAGGGCTGCGGGATTGTTAAAGGGCAACTGAGAACACAGTAGTTTTTTAGTCAGTAAGTCTGCCTAACCTGTTTGCTTTAATCATAGCGGGAGGTGGTAATGAAATCCCACTTCAAAACAATAAACTTTACTCCAACTTTCACTTAATTTTTTTTTCGTATTACCGGTCAATGAAGTATCTCGGTATAATTAATAACGGATAAATAATAGACTGTTAATACAAAACTTGGTTGTTTTAACGGTTTTCGGAATAAGTAGGAGAAAAACGTATCGGGTGTAGATATGTACGTACATATGTCTTATTAATTATTTATTTAGCGTTCATAATGTACAAAAGCGGTCTTAATGCCATTTCTACCAGTCAACCTAGTCTTATGGTTTTCATAAAGCGATAGTCTGCACATAGGTTAAGATTAACAAGACGGATTAATTATTATTTAATGGAAAGACAATATAAAAACAAGTCGCTGCTCTATAAAACAATACAGGCTATTACTTTAGTTATAAGATAGTTTACATGCTCTGTCTGCAAATAGCTGCAATTTGCTAATTAGATCATATATGTCGGGCCTTATATAATGTCATGTCGGGCATTGTTTTGATTAGAGGTAATTTGAAAAGTTTATTATTCGTTTAGGATCTAATAATGGCCGTTTAGCTGAGAGAGAGGCCGATCATTTGATGATAGCTGGGTTCCATGTAATGGTTTTAAATGCTAATAAAAAAGTAGTAATTTTGGTTTAAAGCAGTGAATAATGAGGTTTTTATTTCGTTTAATCATAGAGATATAAGTTTAAAGACTGCCTTTTCTTGCTTGGACGCTTATGATAAGCTGTCTTCCAAGGTTTCACACGAGTGCCTTTGGTTACTGCTCAGATTCCATGAGTCTAGCTTATGTCACTCAGTGCTAAAGTAGTTTTCTACTTGTGAAATGATTTTCAAACTCGGTATATAGTTGCTCCGGAGATTACTTCCTCTTAATATTATTACTGTAGGTAACGTTTAAAGTACCTTCATGGAATAGCAATAGAATATTTGATGCTAATTGTTAACCTTGTGGCTAAAGAAACCAAGTCTGAAAACTGGTGGAATAGTTTTTAAGATAATTTGTTAGTAAGTCAATAAAATCTTAATATCTCATCTTTTAAAAATTTGATGAGTTTCTACCTCTGTCCTTGTACCTATACCTACCTACATATTTCTCTGCTTTCATATATAGGGTGGCTGGTAAATAGTGACCGATATTTAAACATGTGCTCGTACTCATGATAACAGACAACTTTTTATATGGGACCAAACATGAAATAGCGAAAATAATTGCTTTTCATTACATTTATGTTCGCCTGCTAACTAGTCAGTATATACTGAACAGTTTATTACAATTCAATTGTATAAAGATTATGTATATGTTATTGGTTGACTAATAAATTACCCACCAACTAATATTATAAAATCAATTTTTAATGAGAATCCGCCATCATATTTGTAGCTACGACGCTAAACAGACGGTTACGCAGCAATCCATCATCCTTATGTAATAACCATGGAATTAGTACGTACTCTTTGGTAATAGCAATCATAGACTATTACTGTCACCGTTCACTAGACAACGCAGAGTACTTCAGTAAACATGTTTAAATTGACGGCAAATCATGTAATTTCTAGACATAAGTGGTTGTGGCTGGCGCAGACATTTATTATGTATTTTGAAGTAAGTAAGTAGTTCAGATGGTTAGCTGACAAGGATATTTTTTATTTAGCCCATGTTGTTAAACTGCTGGGAAAGATAAATAATAAGGGGGAAGGTCCTTGCCTTTCCCAGTCAGTTTGTTAGGGATGAGTCCAGAGTCTAAATCGTCATATCAGCGATTTAGGCCCTAGTAGCAATGCCCGCGTCTTTGGGTATATCCTCTGTGTAACAATCTTGGTCAATCTGCACTTATGCTGCAAGCGCCCAGTCCCGCTTCAGCCTTGAAGATTCCATTCCTTTTCTTTCTTTATAGCTGAAAACAAAATAGACCCATGTTAGTCATTTTAACTAATCAGAAACAGCATAAATAAAAACCACAATGATTTGATATCCATCATATATCTACATTTCGCCTGCAACCTAATTAAATTTGACCTTGCATACAATTTACATTCCTCACTGCACCGAACAGCACATACTGACAAACTGACATCAAAGTGTCGGGAATGTGACGAAGGGTGCCGGAAACTGCCGAGTATTTCCGAGTGAGCTGGTGCTGCAGTGAGGGTTGCGAGGGCTAGCTGAGAGCAAGCACCCCTTGTTATCTTTCACGGTTCGATTACCGCACTCAATACGCCGGCGCTTGCATTAATACTAATAGGTACTGCCAATGGCAGCGGTGTGTGAGTCGAGTTGTTTTAGTTCTGCAGAATTATCTTTTTCATTTACATTGAGATCAGAAAAGTACTCGTACGTAGTAGTAGGAACTACTTTTGGTCTTGATCAGCTAACTAGATGCACTATAGACTTGAAGCTTTATCAAATCGGTTTTGTATGGAAAAATTTAAACCAGGACTAACCAAACTTTGACCTGATCATTAACTCAAAATTTCCATATGTTTAGATGACAAAAAGATACGTTGACTGTTAAAAATACTGAGAAACTTACTCGTAACTATATTGAAGCTTAGTTCTTGCAGCAGATTCCGATAACATGATTGAAAGATACAACAAGTTAACTTCTCAACTCGATAAGTAGAAGTTCACGATGGGATACTATGATGAATAGCTTAATGCAAACAAATCACTTTCGTCCCCGACAGTACTCGCCATTCAAGGTGTAACTAATGATGGATCACTTGAATGAATCGCCCGCGAATGCACTTTGCGCATCGATAGTACCCGTATTACAGAAAAAAAGAAGTCTATCGAGTATTATAATCTGAGACCATGAAATCATTAATATTCTCGATAACCTATCTTTAGAAGTTTCCAGGACGGGAAATTGTTAAAGTTATCAACTTCATTTGATGTAATTTTGATAAAATCTATAATCTATCGAACTTCAGTGTTGTAGGTCTATTGCCTATCCTAGAGTGGAGGTCTGAGTCTCAATAGTGGGAACATTAGAAGGCCGATAATGCTAATAATGCAATGTAGTTCTAAGTAATCAACAAGTAGTACTTACACAAAGTAAGTACAACTTGTTGATCAAAAGCCACAACATAAAATGTATAAACTTATGCAGTGACTACGCTCTGCTTCCAATTCAAATTTCATTGATTCCCTGCACACTTTTTATGTATGTGACTTTGAAGTCGTGTGCCTATAAAACGAATAGTGCAACAGAATTGCTGGTACGTGTGGTGATACTAAAATGTCTGGTCAATTCAACAAGTACATAACACTGTTTTAGGCTATCACGGTTTATTTCACAATTTAGAGTCATCCCGCGATCATGGCGCTTGCAACAGCGTCGAAATATCGGGAACTCAAAACAATAAATAATCACGGAAGATATCCCGTAAGTGACATTTTAAAAAGTACGGCTACGACGACATATTGTATCTACATCACCTCAACAAATTTCTATATCCATTTTCTTTCACTGATGTATCCACCATTTGTTGGTCTTTCTGTTACAAATTAATGTAGGCAATCAGGTCACTATGATGTCTGTGCTATACTATCACACTTGCAGGCTGATCATCAAGTTTCACTACTACGGTATGCATTACAATCTGTAAATTGACTTGTTCTTGTGCATTGCCGACTGCGATTAATACATCAAGTGTCGGTGCACTTTCCATCTAAATGTTATCAACTCTCCCTCGTTATATTTTAAATGAAAGTGCTCATAAAATCATCATAATTATAGTCTTCTGACTTCACTCATTGAAATGCAATATGAGAAATTGTTGAAATTTTTGGTGACTGATCATTGAATTGTTTAATTGGTAAGATTAGAAGATAATTGTTATATTGGCAGTGTAACAAGCTCTAATGAATAAAGTATGATCCGGCTCGAAGGACCACTTGTAAACAAAACTGTTTGGTGTGTTGATTCTGGAGCAACTTCAATAAAGATCACCAGAATAATACAGAACATGTATGGCAATCATATTTGAAATCACATTAATTTTGTCATTACGTTAGGTAGGCAGTTATTTTTAGGCCTTACTCTATCTGACCGTATTCCAGAAACAGAAATAAACTAAATAGCTTAGAATTTAATTATCGATAGTTAATAAACCGCCATCGCTTCAACAGCACCTTTCATCCTCTTTCTATTACCTTTCAAAGCTTTAATTAGACTTGTAAAACGTTAATTTATTTGCCGAGGGCTTTGTTTACAATCTACATTCAGGTGCTGTGCCTTCCGGTCGGGAGCGTTGAGCCGCTGATTAACGATACGATGGTGAGCGAGCGGTAATCAATTGTGAGCTATCCGAGCTGACCGAGCGATTCGAGCGATTCGAGCTAGTCCAGCCATTCAGGCTAAACAAGCCACTAGTCCGCGCTCATGCGGATATATTGATTTTGTCCAGCACCGCACTGACCGGATATTTAGATTGGCCTTACGTTAACGACTCATTTAAAGTTTGATTTAAGGTTAAGGCTCGTTTCCCCAGTTATCTAGATCAGATGGCAGCAGGATCAAGCAGTAACTGAAAGTAAGAAATCGAAACGAGTCTTTAGTAAATCACATGGAAAAAGCTAAAACATGTACTCGTTAATTGCAGGTACTATTCAAACCGCCTCGTAAACTCGTATCTTTCCAGTTTATTGCGACAAAAATGTGTTTAAGACCTCAGTGCGTTAAAACGCCTTCGGTCGTGCCTTCGCGGGTGTAGCATATCGGCTTAGAGCTGATTAATCGCGCGACTTAGTCGCAAACGTGTGTCCAATCTAGTATTTCAACGTAAAACCAACGTCCATTTCCCGTGTTGATTGTTTTTAAACGAGACCGGTAGAAATTCGTAGAAAAAGTATATGAATGCACTGTTCATTCCTGACCTAGAAAGTAGGACGATGTTACAAGCATACCGCACGAGCTACAGATATTTATATGAATGCAATGCATCAACAAAATATGGACGGAATTTGACGCATAGCAGGTAAAACAGAGAAAAATGGCTGAGCTGTTAGGGGCGCGAGCATACCGGGCGTAAACTCAGCGCAATTTAGTGTAAGGTGAACGCTGCTTTTAGTGAGTACTATCTGAGACTGTAGTTATACTATCTAGTCTACAGTCTTCGTAGCATTCGTATATCTAAACAAGAATCACGTTGAATTATTGACGTATTCCATCCATCCATTCGGGTGCACGAAAAACGTTCCTGGGATTCGGGCACCAAATTTAATGTATTAAATACATTATTTTACCGACTCACGTTCAGTTACTGGAACAGGGGCAAACAACCCTGTGAACCCTGCATCCGCATTCGGGTTGGGAACGTACTGCAAAGTACTGTTTGACAATTTAAAGGAAAACGGCGTCGGGTAACCAAAACGAAAGCTGTTCGAATACGCGACTTCGTTCATTTACGTTTTGTCCAAATTCCACAGGCAATCGAATTCGCGCATACGACCAAGTGTATTAGAACCTTACGTGGTAAGATCCTGCATTGTGTCTTTCCCTCTAAAAAATAAACAGAAAAACAAGTTGCACCATCATTTTTATCGTCCAATTATGATCATATTTTCAGATTTGATGCATCGATGTTATTAATATGCTAATGGCTATTATTAACGGTAATACGCACTAAGGACTTTCCTTAAAAGGCTTGCAGTTTAAGAAACGACGTATTTTTTCCTTTAAAATGTACGAACATAGAAGATTTATAACCCTCTGAACGGTGGAACATTAAATGTTTGTAGGATGGCCACAAATGTATGTTGTAGGATGACCACAAACGTACGTCGGCGGTCTAGCCACACTCGAATGGCGGTGGAATAGCTGTCTTCCTACTCTTCCTAGAGAATTAATAGCGTTTAGAGTATTTATTCTTGGCGTTTTGTGGTTTTTCCTAAGCTTTATGTATTACCTATATTATTTTAGTAGTAGTATATTACCTATGTTATTTTATTTCGGTTCAACGTTACTCAAAGTAATGGAAGTACAGTTTGTGGTAGTTTTATGTTGCTTCTCTGCCAAACTGGATGGCTCTAATCACTTGATAAAATCAGTCATGGAATTCTAAAAATAAGGAACGTTAAGTATAATCGCCTAATAACCCCAGTTTTTTTAAGGTTAGAAATCATCAAAGTGACTTCTTCCGCCCTCGGGTGTACCGGGAAGGCATGTCAGACTTTTACTGACTAAACTAATACCAATGTGAAGACTACGCGTCGGTGATGACTTGGGCTCGGTCCGGACGGTTATGGGACGGCCGGACGGCAGGCATACCCGACCTAGTAATAACGAAAATAAAAGTTCAAAATCTAGGTCTTCAATTTTACTATTATTATGAACAAACTATCCCAGAGTGATTGACTGTATGTGATTCATCATCATTTCTCATATAGCACGGTATATTTGCACAAATGTAGTGAAAGGCAAAAGAAATTCACTCGGAAGTGAATTAATACTAAGTGTCATTGACAAATTCATATAATATGCTGTAGGTAGTAATTTTTAGTCTGCCTAGATAGACAGACATTACTTACTTTTACTTTATGAAATTGAGATGGGTGTCTTTTTTGTGCATCATTGCTTACCATGGGACCACGTGGGATCGCATTCAAGCACTAGTTTATACAAAGTTGATACGACAGAGGGGTTTTTGTACTCATCAATATGAACGACTTGTAGGTACTAGGTATGCGATCAACCCTGAAATCACGAAAAAAAAATCCGCTGCTTCATACATTTATGTTCACATAATTTGACAAAATGTATGGAGCAGCGGATTTTTTGTACAATAACCCTTTTTAAGGAAAGCCCCTCTGTCGTATCAATGTTGTATAATTAAACAAAATTGATAAATGACGACCCTATTCTGGGTGGAGCGTGAGGAAGTGTCAAAGTTTTTGTGTTCCGCCAGTTGCCCACTGCATCCCAGGGCCGCGGTAAATGTTTTTCAGAATCTATCAAAACCGCGTTTGAAAATATGAACCGACGTCTAGGAACAACAAGGAGTAAAGATGCTATTAAATAGTTCTGAAACGAAGCGCTTGTAGGTAAACACAACAAACTTAACAAAACACGTCTTAAAAAGCACATTAACATTATCCAAGCACAAAAGAACCCAATAACATAAAAGCCTTATAAGGGAACTGTGCCAAATACAGTAATTTGTTCCGAATTCGCGGCGTTAATTAGACATTAGCTGGCAAGCCTGGCTCTCTGGCAGGCCATGCTAACTGGCAACCGACTGCGTTTCTAAAGAAGCCTGCCAACCGCTGGCACGCTGCCAGTCCCAGCTGCAACTGAGTTGAAAACATGGTGAGCTAGTATTTGTCGAATTTCGATTCATTGCCGTGGGAATATTGGCGAATTGCATAGTTGAGTGCATCGTGATTTAGTTTTAATCGTATTGGTCATGATTTTTGTATTATGGATTTATTTAAGTTGGAAGTTATTTTTATTCATAAACAGTCAACTCTTCAAGTGGCTTTACTTCGGTCAAAGGATCAAGATGTTTATTTGTGTTACTTTATATGGTAACAGATCATATGAAGTAAAGTTTGATATACAATAGGTAGCCGTTGTTGCATCACCATCATCATATCAGCCGAAAGAAGTCCACAGCTGGACATAGGCCACCCTCAAGTGTCGTCACACCGACCGGAGCCGTTATTTATTTGCAGATAGGTAAATACATATTTGTGAAATTGACCCGTAAATGATGATGAATGATATTTATTTTGCAATTAGGTTTTCACAAACACTTTTACACGTCAATTTTTTTTTGGGCTTGGTTTCCTAAACACACCAAACATACTCAGGGGTGAAAATGTAGATGCATGGCTTCCCTTAAACACACCATCAAATCTCGTACCTACGTAGGTAATTCTATCTTCCTCATTATTTCCTCCCGTTAGGTGGAACAACTTTGTCTTTAACGCCAACATTATTAGGTTTCAAACTATCAGGGGAACTGCGCTGCGTTCCAAAATGCTAATTATGGAGCCAGTTCAGACAGCTGCCAAACTAAAGTAGAACTGGGCGTGTTGGTTGCATACTAGATCCTCTTTGGACCACAAGAGGATCCTACAATGGTCCAGTAACTATTTTATCGGCATCTATTTTATACAAAATAGATGGTGATAGATGGTGCAGCGGTGATGACATAACATCTTCGTTTATACCGCGTATATCGAAGGACTGGAATAATATGCCTGCTGCAGTCAGGAGTCTTCCGGTCCGATTATAATTTAGTTGTCTTTAAGGCTAGAGTGAATAAGCACTTAGTAAACTAATGTGCTTCACTATCAGCGATTGTATCACTGCTTACTATCAGGTGGGACAACTGTCAAGCACTGGTTTATACCAAATAAAAAAAAGTAAAGCTTTTTCTAGAAGTGGAAAATGGGGAAGAATTTTCTCAATAATGGGCAGGTTTAAGGGAAGGTCTGAAGGTCAAGCTGAAGTGTCCTGGCCTCGATCAGCACTTTTAAATTTATCGGAAAGGTCAAAGTTATAAAGATAGTCTGGATATTGAAATCTGAACTAAGGCAGGGCTGCGGACAGTTCAGAAGAACTACCATAGCGCTGTGAGTTTTAGTCAGAGAAAGTCTGACACTCTTGGAACGAGAGCAAGAGAAGTCATTTGATGAATTCCCACGTAATATAAGGATACAGTTTTAATTGATATGTTATTAAAACAGATGTAGTTACACTCAACTTAATGTAAATGTCGTAAAGAAAGCTCGTTTAAAGTTTATGCTTTAAAATAATATTAATTGCCACGTAAAGCATGCTTTTAATACAATTTTAACAAGTAAATTGTCAGTAATTGGACACTTAAGCCATTCGTAATTGCCCTTAGACGATCAGCTGTCATCTCTACACTCTCGCTCTACTTTCGTCGCGTCAACTGATTATGTTGGCTAAAGCAGGGCTGCCAACATGCCTTATTGATTCGCGCCATTTCTTGACAGTTGTGATTGACATGTTATGTTAATTATAACCTCTTTATTTCTCTTAGCTGTGCTTAACACAGTTTTTGTTGTAGCGTTTATTTCTACACGTGATATGAATATGACATTGACAAAGTTGTGTTTTCATTCTGTAACGAAACCAAAATGAATAACAGACCTATTTAATTTTTATACCCTGAGACTAAAATGACATTACAACACAACAGATCTGGCATCATTCCTGTAGAAAGTTTGACAGTACCTTTGTCAATTTAGTCTCAGGGTATAAAAAACAGACGATAGGTTTTATAATTTTGTCAATGTTTTCCTTGTAGTTATTCGTATCTACTGTTCTGTTTAAGTATAATAGGCAAGATATTTAAGATAAGCAATCAATTGACCGATAGTGTAAAAAAAGTGTAAGTAATAGCCAATTCTTTTCATAGATGGCAATTCTTTTTAACTCTTCTCACGGGCGCTTATCTATTCTATTTTGTAGTGATTTATTTATGTTTGCATATTTTTCAAAGCTGCATTAGATATATATCTAGCTTTAAAAAGATTAAAGATAAGTATATTTTTGCTTCTTTAGCTTTCACTCGGGTGGATTGTGGAGCAAGTGAAATGGAAAAAAATTTTGGAATACTCGTCGTTAAAATATCTATGCATGTGGGAGGACGCAGTACCTACATTGGTCTGATTAAATCTTGCTAACATATAGGTATGTGATTACACTGATTACTCTGATATTTATTTGTTAGCAAAAATGATAAATAATAAAAATCACCGGAACTCTGCCTGCCTGTCTGTCTTGCTGTTAGCAGATTTTTTTGCGTAATTAATAACTCAAAAGCTATGTTTTATTTATTTTAAACTCTATAAAAATCATTTCAGAATAGAGGATCGTATAAATTGATTTTTATTTAGTCTAAGGGACATCTTGGCTTGAAATTTAATTTAAAAAACCACATCCTAAAACAAAATCTTTATATTAATTTTCATTGCATAAGGAGCTTTGCATCAAACAAAGACCGCATCGAAAGCTCTGAGAACGATTTTTAACCTATCACATACCCGCAAAACGAGACACAATAGTAAAACAATAACAGCGCGGTCTCATAGGACCGGTCGGGGATTCATGAATTAATACGAATCTGTAGTTACTCAGATACCCGCGAAATGAGACACAATAGTAAAACAATAACAGCGCGGTCTCATAGGACCGGTTGGGGATTCAAACGTTAAGGCACAACCGCATCAAAAGCTCTTTTAATTAGAACGATTAATGGTACAAGGAGGAGTAGAGGGCCAACATTCTTGCCATTGATCACCCACCATATGGACAGACCTAATTAAATCGTTGACAAAGTATTCCCTTATCGATAAAGAGTTCTGGAGAAGTTTGACAAAAGCCGCAACTAACCTACCAGACGATCCATAAAGACCACGACCACCCCACCAGGAGTGTACAAGTAAGAAGAATACTTACCTACCTTCTTTCCTTCTTCTATCTACTTCTTATAAAGTTATCGGTACTTAGAGAATGCTATGAGATGTGGACCGAACAATTTCAATTAAAATCAAATTGTTTTTCTCACTTAACGCGTGGTTAGTTTAAAAATCATATTATTCAATTTGAAATTAACAGTCCATATAAGGAAACTGGCTCTATGTAGTTACATTTAAAATGAGAACGTTAAAAGTGTGCTGTGAAACTGTCAGTATCTTTTATTATGGTGCTATTAAATTAAGAGATCCTATTTAAATTAGCGAGGTGACTGGAAGACTTACAACTTTCTTGTAAACACAAAAATAAACTTATATTTATTAACTAAATATTCCCGACGTTTCACCCGCATCTTTCGTGTATCGTATATCGTTTGTGGTAGCGTGATGTTGTATAGCATAATTTTACAGTCTTCCACAACAAATGGGCAAATGCATTTTTTTTTAAAGCTTGTAGCCTTAGTTCCTAAGATTAACATACTCTTCAGCTTTATAATATTAGTATAGAAGTAGGTGAAGATTCAATTTAATGAATTATGTTAATAAACTGGCTATTTTCATTATCTACCATATTTATAAATAGAAATACATAAATATGCAACTTGCTGTGGTCAATATGAATTAGCTTAATTAGTATCTATTGAAAAAAATATCTACAGAATCTTAAGATCTCCAAAGAAAGTTGTCAAATACCAAGATCTAATAATTATGTATTCAACTTTCATTCTCTTGATTTTAGTGTTTCCCCGACGAATGATGACGTCACGGTTCGCAAACTTCACTTATTCTAGGTTAAGCCGAGTCGAGAGGTATGAATCATTTGATTCATACATCGCTGTTTGTTATAAACTTTTAAAGTCAATGACTGCGTTAGTCATTTAGTGAAATTATAGGTCACCTGCGTAGCGGGGTAAGCGAACCGAAAATTGTACCTTTATAGGGATGTGTAACACAGAACCTTTTTTGTTGGAAGCGAAATGTCACCTAAAGTATTTACGAGTAACAAGACACGCAGCGTAGAACAAGCGTAACTCTGCGTAGTACATAACGGCGTAGCAGCTCGAAGAAGAAGCGTAGCACCGCGCAGAAGGAGCGTAGCACAGAGTATAGGCGTCGTAGCACTACGTAGAAGCTTGCATTTGCATGCATGACCGTGAAACCGAAAAAAATTGAACGGTGATAATAAGAGAAACACTCGCTAACTCATAGGATTCTTAAGAGGTTGCTGTTGGCTTTGTTATTAAAATTCTAATGTCAAACACCAGAGCAGGATAATGCGGTGTTATCCGATGTCCTTATCGCTCTTGTCAAATCAAAAATTTGCCCTTTTTCATAGGATTACTTTAAAATGGAAACACCCGACGGACGGACGAACGCATAATTATGCGTTCGATTTGCGGAACTGCGGAAGTTACGCTCGAAGCGGGACATCCCTGATTTTTAAGTTTATTTTCCTCTTGTATTTCATCTGAAACCAATAATTGCGTGATAAGTCACCGCAGGTAATCTGCAAGGAGTTGCTATTATCTTAAAATGGCATTCGACAGTAAAGGTATGACATTATCCAATGAACAACATGTATTTTATTAGCAGTTAAAATAATAGCAGATATTTTCAATCGATATGACAGCGAACCTTTATGAAAACGAAGCAAAAGTGTTTTCGTGTCGTGTTTCGTTTTTTTGCCAAGAAACCATAAATTAGAGATGCGACGGGGTGACATTTAAAACTACTTTTAATCGACTTTCACAGAAGTATTTATACGATTCGAATAATAAATGTAGCTGTCTAAAAAGAAAACAAAAATACTTTCAAAAAAAGAACATGCAATCTGAAATATAAACGTCTAATCTCGTGTCCGTAGCTGCGATGTAAGTGGAAGCTACTTACAAGTCTGACGGACGTCCACTGATTTCACTTATCTCGTTCAAGTAAACACTTCCTCATTACACCAATTAGTCTTTTAATTTGTTGCACAACACACTGTTACTTAGGTGCAATTACACTATGAATTTTCATGAGAGTAATGCAATTTCTTTAATTATGTTACACAAATCGAGTAACTGAGTTGCAGTTACCAGTGAGTGTGATTTTGAAAATAAAAGTAAATGTGCACTTTCCCTGTTAAATGGGCGTCCGTAAAAGTTTCAAGAATGTGTGTTAATGCACTTATAATGGTATAATAATAACGTTGGTATAAAAGCTACTATTACTATTCATGAGCACTTCTAATTTGGTATAATTCGGATAAATTGCTGTAACACATTAATGACACCTGCTGTTTGAGTTTTTGTTGTTTTGACTAAGTATTTTATCCGTAACTATTGTGATGATGATGCTGAAGATAAAGATCTCTTTTAAGTGATTTTTTTAAGAAATTAGCTTGGTACAGTCGAGTAGAATCATTTTTGAAAATACGTTGATGTTGAATACCTATTTTATTAATCCTTGAAAAACAGATCCTGATGTGTGAAGTCTGCAAAATTGTAGGAACCTGCAAAAACTTAAGATGGAAAACGGTCATGAGATTAATGTGAAATGTTCACGTCAACAAGAAAAGATTTAGTTACTTGAAAACAACTTTCTTATGAAAATTAATAAAAAACAATTGAGGGCGTTGGTAACTGTCAAATGTTTTTTCTTTTAAGTTCTTAATTTCACGGTAAGATACGGAAAGATAAATCCAAATTCTGTGGTCATATACAATTGAGGTGGTCGGAACAATGATGATAATGTGCGTGCCACTTACGACATCAAATGATATAAATTAATGTAACCATGCTCTAACGGAACACGCATTCAACCAACTGCTGGTCATTTAAGTACATAAATAAATCTTAATTAGCTTAAGGCAAGCAATTTCATTTTATTGCCCATCATTTAGCTGTGTATCCAGTAATTATCCTGATCTTTTAATTGCTCAGAGCTACAGCTCGCGTCGGCACTAAATCGTACATGCATAGAGTGCAGGCGTTGTTCAGATGAGCGAACATTACCTGCCGCCGCCCCCCAGCGACGAATTGATTGACAGATGTCAGGAGGGTGGCGACGGCGCTACAGACGACAGAGCGCATTGTTGTCGATGCACTGGTGTGCAAGACGAGCAACCTGCTGTCAAGTCGCAAGTTCAAGAGCAGGCACGCGACGGCCGAGCCGCCACTACCGCCGCAGCTTTCGCACGGAGCGCACGCCGCACCGACGTCTCCCGCGGTCCACCCCGCCTCGCGATACTCACGAGTGTTCAAAAAATATTTCAGTCAAAAATTGAAGTGTTTATTTTTTCATTGACGTGAAGCAAAGCAACCATGCGGAACTTCGTACGGTGAGTTACCCTGTTATTATGCGATTTATGATAATTCATCATACCCTTGACCGGGGGTTATTGCAAGTTATCGCACTCTGCCATCAAGTTTAAAAAATAAAGTTTGTGCGAGCTTTAACGTTTATGCATGTGTTAATTAGTGTGCAGGACTTGGATAAAGAGTCCTTTGACATCGAGTTCGTTAGTGTGCATTAACGGATGATGAGTCAAGAGTGATGATCGGTGTTTACAACTTAATTATTCGACTTACCCGATTCAATTTCATAGTGAAGGGCCGCCAGAAGATCGTTAAAATGTTTACGAGTAATTGTCATAAAATTTGAAGAGTTTTAATGTGAGCGGTGTAGTCAGCTGGTCCGGCTACCCCATGCAAAAACAATGGAATGCAAGCGATTTCACACGAAGATAAAACGCTTGCAAGAGTTCGTAATAAACAGTTGAGGTCTTTAATGATGGATTATTGAGGCAAAACGTTTTATCGTTGTAAAAGTAATGAAGATTCTTACTAAATAGCAACGAGAGGTTCTGTATTTTATGTGGCGTCGTAAAATGGTACAAAACCATAGAAGATTGCATAGGACTGCATAATAAATGCATAAGGTCCTATAAAAGTCAAATCAACATTGTGCAATCAAGTTTGAAGAGTGTCATAAAACCTCCATCGTGTGATTGAGTGGCTGTGATTTCAAACCTTCTCTGTTTATTATTCTTGCGCCGATTAGATTTGATGCGGAAACGAAGTGCGACCCCTGAGCATATAAGGTGAACGTTAGTGCAGCATGTAGGCTGTGGACTTTATTACCTTATTGCGTTGGCTGTACTTGGCCAAAGTGATTCGTCTTCGTGCTATGAAAACTTGTTCGTCGATCTATTCGTCAGAGTTGGTTTTGACATTTTTTTAATACAGAAGTCCATGTTTAATTAAGTGGAGTGACAGATTTGCTCAATAATAGAAATCAATTCGTCAAGAGTTGTAATCTTGACGAATTGATTTCTATTATTGATGGAAAGTTACATACATGTAAAAGGCAGAAAATTCGTTTCAAATTATTCCTCGATTTCCTTGTAAAATCGATTTTGTACAAAGATCCATCAACACGAGCATGGATAAGAACAAGAAACATATAGCCAATTTACTACCTAATTACAATTAATAAACCCAAATTGATGCCATCTTATTAGCATAATCATATAAACATCACCGATAAAATATTAATTAACTCGAAAATCGACTAAACGCTGGGACCATCACTTAAAATGCTAATCAATTTCGTATAATATGTTAGAGCGGCTCTAGGAGGCGCAGACACGAGCTGACTTCCATTTATCAAAGTGCACTGGCAATAATTACGCGTCCAGTTGATTTACTAACTAGCGCCGTAATACACGCTGCTCGTAATAATCGCGAATAATGAAATATTAATTTTCCAGCCGGCCCCCTAACTCTTGGACTCGCGCAGATCTTATCTCGCGTGTGGACCCGGTTTAACGCTCAAAGGCCCGGGTACCCTTTGGTACAACACTAATTTAAAAAGTTGCGCGCGTGCTCCGTAATTAGAAAATAATTTGACACGTAGTTCGATGATTAGGTTTTGCTTTGTAGCTTTGAAGTTTTTGGGCCCTTGGGTTGTTTTTATGTTTTTAAGGTAGGTAGAATTTAATCAAAATGGTCAGTCATATTTAGGATAATACATAAGAGCCTGTACAGTAAAAACAAACGCAGTTTCTTATAATATCCTCAGAAGACAGAGACAATTTCTTAACATAACTGCTAGTATAAACAACACACAAGTGTCACAATTAGGAAATAGAAAAAAATATAAGTTAAGTCAAAACATGAACGGGGAACGGGTTCCTATTACCCACTAATAAGATCGTGGGCGGTTAGGCTAACGAGTTCCATTTATACATAATGCTGCTATGTTTTGTAAGACTTAAGACAATTCTACATAGATATATTTTTGTTTAAGACGTCTGCACTTCGAAAGTGTGGGAAAAACTGCACTGAACTTCGATAAACGGTTCCTAGTTTGCAAATCGATAAGAAGACGTGTTATAACAATTTACCTACCTTGTTATAACGTAACTATGACGTCATTATGTCTTCTTTCTTACATTCCATCGTCAAAAAAGTGTCATAATACGAGTAAAAATATCGACGGTCAGTGTCGTACCGTTAAGGAGAGAGAGACGAAAAACATTTAACGTTTGCTATACAAATATAAATTCCATTGTAGACACGAATAACACTTGAACAAAAACTACAAACGATTTCAATAACTGTCAGTTTTTCAATTGATGACACTAACGAAAAAATACTACACTGGAAACTGGAATATGAAAAATACGCGTTAGAAGATTTTCAGACAATTAGTGCAAACATTAATTAGTGGCTTTTGCGCTCTGCTGGAACTGCGTAATTAATCAAAAAGATTCGTATAATTTTTTGCTTACTGGAAAATTCAGCGAGAATGATAAAAACTGTAGAAGATTAGGTACGTTTACCTGGGACCGTTTATTCCGATCGTTATCGTCTAAAGTTGGTTTAACTTCAAGAGGTCTATCGTCACATTCCACTCGACTGGGCAGCGTACGGAAAGCTGCATTTTCTCGTCCGACATGCTACAGTGTCTCAAGACAGAAGACAAAAGTCTATGACTAGTGCATGTTGCTAGTACGATGATGGCTCTGAAACCTGGTCGCTCACAATGAGCCTCATCAGAAAGATACCTAAAGAGCATGCAAACGGCCATGTTCGGAGTTTTCTTGCGTCATCTTATAAGAAATGAAGATGTCCGCAGGAGAACCAAACTTACCCACATAGCGCAATGAATAGCCAAACTAAGTGGGCATGGACTATTACTTGCAGATTAGATGGTCGATGGAGCAGAAGGGTGCTGAGGTGCCGACCGCGTACCATTACCCTTGGGGGAGACCTATCCCCAGCAGTGTACGTTGTTCGACTGAAGTGTCATCGTATCATCTGCGACAGATAATCATTTTCTCCGAATTGAATATCCTCAAAGGCTTCTTAAAGACAGACGCGGTGCGACAATGCGGACATTTAAGCTACATCTATTTTCACCGAAATTATTCTAAGAACGATTACTTAACCTAAATATATGCCAAAGATTCTTAAGGTGAACCTTTTGCAAGTCCACCTCCAACATGCAGGCTTCTAGCTTCCAAGTGGCAACTATATCTTAATAGGTGGATTATAATCACTTAGCATTAGCTGTTGAAGGTCCATCTGTCAGCGGGTCCCGTTGCTCAGCGTGGCCATTAACTGCAGGCAGTGACACCGATGACACAGTTACGCGTAAACACGTTAATTGCTAGAAATAAATCAATCTGCCGTAGTTTGGACGGTGCACCTCCTTTTATAGATTCGTTGGAATTAGTTTTATCTTTATAAAGATTTTAATTTATTGTTCTAATCTCTTCTGTCTAGTAAATTGTTTCTGGTGTCTCTTCTTTAATGTTGATCTTTCCTGAATACCTGTCATAGTTTGGCATTAATATAGGGTTATACAAGTTTGACGTTCATAGGTCCCGATTTTGAATTTAATCTTTCTCTGTACCTATACCGCAGCCGCTCACAGATGAAGTTATAAAACTTCATCTGTGAGCGGCTGCGCCCACGATAAAGTAGAATATTACGCAAAAAAAAATCCGGGGATAAATATTTTATGTGCTAATCCAGGGAATAGTTTACCCGTGTATCTTTCAGTCAAATTTGTCAGTGTGAGCCTGAAAACATACACATATGCAGACATACAAACATTTGCCTTCATAATATTAGTGTTATGTCTAAGATTAAGATTATCTAAGATTACCTACATATTTTTAAAACGCTCGTGTAGGTTTTAACAAACAGAGTTGATTAAAATTCCCATATCTTTCATCTTCATCGTTCACTACTCCTATTTGTTTGCGAAGTTAATTGAAAAGTCTCGGTAGTCACAGTAAACAATTCATCATCTCCAAGAAATAATAAAATATAATAGTTACCAACTGCAGCCACATAAAAACTTGTACAGTACTACCAACCTGACGAGACTACTTGCATAAGTTGCATAGAGTTTTTAAATAAACTTGCAAAAGTCTGTGTTACAAAACGTTATGAAGAATGACAGGCGGGTGCGTCTGCTATCTGATTTCAATAAATAACTGCACAATGCAAAACACAAAGGCGTTTACTGGATTTTTATCATTCCCATTGTTGTCGTTGCTTCTTCCAAACGTTTGTATAGAAATAATTCCTGTTAGATTTATTTTTAGTGGAGGCTAATATGAATGTCTCGCGAATTTCTGCTTCCCCTCTGAGTAAGATTTTGTGTTTATCGCAGGCTGTGTTATTGTCTGCTGCCTATAAGTCTTCATCTTTTGTTATATTATTTTTTATTGCTGATGTACCGTGTGCTATGGGTTTATTAATTTGTTCGATAGTAAGTATAAGTCTTTCATTAAATTCAACATCGTTACAATCTTATAAAGTATCAATACAGATTTTCCCCCAATTGGAAATACTCTGTAGAATTACCAGTGCGTATTAATGAATTATTGAACGTGGTGTATCATGTTGTACAAAATTACTACAAAAATCTTTAAGTATAAATATTAAAAAAAAAAATTGAAACTTTCGTTTTTCAAATCACATAGCTTCAGAAAACAGTGATTGACGTTAAAACAGAGGTCTTCAAAATTGTCCAAAATATAATTGTGGTTCTGTAACAAAAAAGAATAACAATTGATAAATAGCAAAATTGCCCACAAATCAAATTACAATCAATAGCAAAACAAATAATATACATTCGATTTGGCTACCCTATGTTATTAAATGGCGTGTATCAAGAGTCACGACAAAATATGAAACCACCGAAATGTGCTTTGAAACTTGAATAAAATGATTGATTAATAGTAAGAAAAGTAATTATGTAATTAGTTAATGAGTGGAGCAAGCAACCCATCAATCTTCAAACAATAAGCAACATGATGACAAAAACTAATCAGATTCAATATCGTACAGAACTTTGATGTCGCCGAGCGTCACGCACGAGACGAAGACGAAACGTCGAGTCAATAGCTTTTTTGTTTATTCAACAACTGTTTGTGGAGGCCAGTGTTGCGTGTGGCCCGGGATTCCGCGAAGTCCGGGATTGGTCGCGTGAGACCGGGAACGGGACACGTGTAGACAACGGCGCGTCATTAATCGCACGCGAAAGTGTTCCCGCCGCCGATGCGCTACGAAGATAATGATATTGCGCCATGTTCATTTGGAACTCGAGCCTTCCATGATGGAACGATTTGGGCAAATTAATTGGCTCACACCATTTTGTAGACTGTATATTTTCTTGTACTTTGCAAACTGGACTTAAAAGCCATTAAAATTCAATCATATCATTTTTTCAATTTTGTAAGTAAATATGAAGCTTTGTGAAGGAATTCTTCAGTATAATAAGTTAACAGTTTGGAAAATTCCAATGAGGTAAACACAGTTTTTAAGTTGCTTCCATAACTTAAGACGTTAATAATGTTAGTCCGATGATATAATTAACAATGATGACATAAAAGTGATTTGATCAAATAATAATAAAATTCCATGAAGTTTTCCATAGGTAAAGCTTCGCAATCTATTTGCTTACAATAATGTTATACGAGTATTGAACGGCCGACGAATAAGATATATCCTATAATAGTGTAATCATATTCTATGAAGCGTCAAACGTAAATTTTCCGTATAGACTAACTAATATTTAGTCGTAAAGGTTGGCAGTAACTCAGGGGAGTTCTATTGAATTGTGTGTACTGAGAAAATGTCTAGTCAAGTTGGTGCATAAAATTGTAGAGTTATTTAACAGTAAGTCGGACATACGGTGAACAATGAGGCATCTACTTGTGATCTACCGTTTGTTATTCTTAGAAAAGCACTGGGACTAGATACTATCCACAAGTCAAACTTCCTTACTGCTTTCGTTTAATTATAGAAATGGCTTTTAGGAATTCTCTTAATTAAAATACAGTGATTTGACAATGAGTTTTCTACCAGCAAACCTTTGAGTGACAGAGAAAGATCATATTCGTGGGTATGGTCTAGTGTACATAAATATTTCTAATATAAATAGATTTATTATTAAATTGTTTATAATCTTTGTCATTAACAACTTTCTTTATTAATATATTGTAAAAGTTTTCTACACTTGAAGTTAACAAGACAGAGGTTTTTATGAGCGTAAGTAAAGACTTACGCTCAATAATAAGTAATGACTTACTCATAAAAACCTCTGTCTTATTAAATTGACTATTGTCAATCCTATCTAACTTTACAGTTAAAAGATCAACAAACACTAAATCAACAACAAAGTCTACATAAGTTCCCAGCACTTAAAGTTGTATAAACATTCTGAATCGCCAGGCTAACTGTCGCCACAGTTTACAACAAATCCTAGCCTGCACTGAACACCTTCCTTTTTGGTCCCAAGACTGATGTAGCTTCCAGACTGACGTACGGACGGACGAGCTTCGGAATCTTTTGCAGACGTTTGAATAGCGGTCTCTAACAGTTCTCTAGGACCCCTTAGGTTGCGTGTTTGAAATTTACGCCATCGCCAACCATATATCACAAGTAATATGTGAAATAGTGTAAACGATGAACGGGACTGTCGTTCCTCTAACTGATTATCTATTCGGAAATTATTTGTGATTGAAGGGTGTATTTAGTTTGAGTTCAATGTTGGGTTGGACCTCGTTACGGAATAATTAGGATTGGATTTTGTAAAGGATGAAGAATGCTTCTGAATGAACAAATTATATATAAGAAGAAATGATAGTAGATACGTGTATAACGATAAATATAAAAGAATGAAGGAAAATCACAAAGACGTAAATCTTAACGTAAACAATCTGCATGTGTGTTGTGTGCGTCATAATTGTTTCAATGAAATGCAAAGCACTCTTCGCAAATGTTCTTAATTGGCATATCAACCAGTAGCGAGAAATAAGAAAGAATAGGAATTAAACTTTCGTAATTGTCGCGCAAAAAACTGCTACCGGTCTATAACGCGGTAAAAAATTATATCGGTTAATCTGTATACGGCATAATTATGACAATCCTCGGCCTTGTAAATCATAATGGACGGTTTTTGTTCTCATCTCGTGCTATCTACCGATGATATATAAAAGAGATTTGATCAAATAATAATTAAGTTCCATAAAGTTTCCTATAGGGGAAAAAAAAGCTTCGCAATCTATTTGCTTACAATAATGTTATACGAGTATTGAACGGCTTACTAATAGATATATCCTATAATAGTGTAATCATATTCTATGAAGCGTCAAACGTAAATTTTCCGAATAGACTAACTAATATTTAGTCGTAAAGGTTGGCAGTAACTCAAGGGAGTTCTATTGAATTGTGTGTACTGAGAAAATGACTAGTCAGGTGGAAGCATAAAATTGTAGAGTTATTTAGCAGTAAGTCGGACATACGGTGAACAATGAGGCATCTACTTGTGATCTACCGTTTGTTATTCTTAGAAAAGCACTGGGACTAGATACTATCCACAAGTCAAACTTCCTTAGTGCTTCCGTTAACTGAACTGGCTTTAAGTAATTTTCTTAATTATCTATTGTACACAAAACTTAATTTAAAACACAGTGATTTGACTATTAATTGTCTCTCAGTAAACTTTTGAGTGATAGAGAAAGATCATATTCGAGTGTACAATATATTATACATACGTAACTATTTCTAGTATAAATAGATTTATTATTAAATTGTTTATAATCTTTATCAATAACAATTTTCTTTATTATTATATTGTAAAAGTTTTCATATAGGAAGAATCTACACTTGAAGTTAACAAGACAGAGGTTTTTATGAGCGTAAGTAAAGACTTACGCTCAATTATAAGTAATGACTTACTCATAAAAACCTCTGTCTTAATAAATTGACTATTGTCAATCCTATCTAACTTTACAGTTAAAAGATCAACAAACACTAAATCAACAACAAAGTCTACATAGTTCCCAGCACTTAAAGTTGTATAAACATTCTGAATCGCCAGGCTAACTGTCGCCACAGTTTACAACAAATCCTAGCCTGCACTGAACACCTTCCTTTTTGGTCCCAAGACTGATGTAGCTTCCAGACTGACGTACGGACGGACGAGCTTCGGAATCTTTTGCAGACGTTTGAATAGCGGTCTCTAACAGTTCTCTAGGACCCCTTAGGTTGCGTGTTTGAAATTTACGCCATCGCCAACCATATATCACAAGTAAATATGTGAAATAGTGTAAACGATGAACGGGACAGTCGTTCCTTTAACTGATTATCTCTTCGGAAATTATTTTTGATTGAATGGTGTATTTAGTTTGAGTTCAATGTTGGGTTGGACCTCGTTATGGGATAATTAGGATTGGATTTTGTAAAGGATTTAAAATGCTTCTGAATTAACAAATCATATGTAGGGAGAAGTGATAGTTGATGTGTGAAGTATCTACATATTTGCCCAATATGTAGATATTGGGCAAATATGATAACGATAAATATAAAAGAATGAAGGAAAACCACAAAGACGTAAATCTTAACGTAAACAATCTGCATGTGTGTTGTGTGCGTCATAATCATTTCAATGAAATGCAAAACGCTATTCGCAAATGTTCTTAATTGGCATATCAACCAGTAGCGAGAAATAAGAAAGAATAGGAATTAAACTTTCGTAATTGTCGCGCAAAAACTGCTACCGGTCTATAACGCGGTAAAAAACTATATCGGTTAATCTGTATACGGCATAATTATGACAATCCTCGGCCTTGTAAATCATAATGGACGGTTTTTGTTCTCATCTCGTGCTATCTACCTCTGTTTCATTATCCACGCGATTGGAATATGAATGTCGTGCATGGTTTAGTAGACTTTTCTGAGAAAATATAAGTATTCAATACTTAACTGTCTGTAAATATTTAAATTTTAAGTGATGGTATGTCACCTTCTGTACTTTAAAATTTAAAAGATTCGCTTTTTATAGAAATATTTTCAAAAAGTTAAAATATTTTTTTTCACATAAGTACTTGTTCATCATATTTTTTGAGGAAAATTATGAACATTAAATTTTATTATCAAAAAATTTAGTCCAACCAAGTGTTAACTGTTGTCTGTCATAAATTAAGGTCTACATCTAAATGATCTTAATCAAATGTAAATTAGAATTAGACAATAGTACTGCCTGAGACAGAAACATTTATCTTACTAAACTTAACACTGAAGAGTATATCAACTAAAATCTGGCAGAAGAATAACATGAATCATTCTAATGACATTGTTTTCAGATCCGTTCACATGCTCTCCGTGCTTTTACGACCTGGCAACGTTATTGTCAATTAAATTCATTAGCTTTACAGAAATATCACCAGTTTCACAGAGACTTTCAGAAAGATTAGTTGCTGCTCCCGTCCCACATATAACGTTGTTACTGTTAACGGTAAGCAAAGAGTGGTGCATTAGTGTACACATTGTTGGCACATTCCCTCGGCTATCTCCTCCAGCATCGCCACCTATCGCTGAGCTATCGCTGTATCGCTCATCTCGATGCATCCGGATGAATGGCAGCTGATAATTATCTCTTAGATATTAATTAATGTCGGGATTCGATTCAGATTGGTCATGCCGCGTAAACCTCGGATTAAGCGTTATCTAACTAATAGATGATTAACTTAACTTCAGTTTATCGTTAGTCTTAAATGTTTTATGCTTTATAGAAAGTAGGTTATCCTGTATGTGAAAGAACAAACATTTGCTATTCGATGTTTATGATCAATTAATCTGACATACTGTACTAGTAAGTTAAGTTACTGTGTTTCATTGATATCTTATGCTATTATGCAGTCCTAGTACCTTTAAGTAAAGAATTCGTTGGGTGGTGGTTCTATGTTATTGTTGGTTAAGGCTAAGCAGTAATGGCCACTGATAAGGTGTCTGATTACTTCAGGAAAGTCTCCGGGTAGCATTACATGCCATTATAGTCATGCAATCCTTGGAAGCTTGTTGTCAATATTGTGAGAACGTGAAATCGGAGGTTCTTGTTAGTTCGTGCTACTACTGGAGTTAACTTATAGTTATTGTTTTAACTACAGTTATTTTTGTTTGAATTAACCTTAATTCTTATTTCTAATTGAGGCCTTTGCCCGGAAGAGGTAAAGTTACAGGCTAATTTATGACTTTAGTAACAAAAAGTGTTAAAAAACTTTATGATTTTGCGTGTACTATCATTTTTTCTCTTAACCATTTTTGACCTAGTTCGGGAGATACTAAAGATTAAATGTGATTTGTGAGTGTGTATATTTGTAACATCTTCACGTTTGAAAGGCAGAACGGATTTGTATGTTTGGTATACGAGTAGAGCTGGAATAGCAGTTAAAATACTTTTTTTTCCGATAGTAACTATGGTCTCTTGGGACAACTATTCGCTGGGAGCAACTATTTATTAATATTATAGAGAGAAAAGTTGGTACTTATGCTATATGTTTGTTACTCCTTCACGCTCAAATGGCTGAATGAATTTGGATAAAATTTGGTTAACAGATAGAATGTAGGAATTACTCATAAATTACATGCGTGCGAAACCGATGGTAGAAGCTAGTATATTATAAAAACTGAAGCTTCAAAGTTAACCTTTAATTAATTGACCTTTACAGAGCCACTGACCCTTACTACTATAATAACTAACCTAGACGATTGTCCAAAAGTTCTATACAATTTTCAGATACCTACGAAATGCAATTAAACGCGCAATAAATTTTCAAGTGTATAAGTAAGTAATGCGCCAGAACTATGAAGTGCCCACTGGAGAGCAATTACATTAGTCCGGGTTCAACATATCATTGTTAATTGAACATTAGTTTCGTGTTATTCTGAACATGAAAAGCACTATGTTGAAGCATGGCGAGTTGTAGACGTATTATCGTGAAATAACGCAAACACGGAGTTGTAATGACTTGACTTAATCACACAACCTATTCACAGTTTCTAGTACCTACTTATTTATTTATGTAGACGAAATCGCTGAGTTTGTTAAAACTCTTTGAAACAAAAACAATAATGAAAAATTAAAACTTACAATTAGGTACAATTATCACATTTTTTTAGCATTGTTCTGAAAAACTGTCTTATCTCACAAAATCAAATTAATTGTTAATATGTTATGTTGTATCCGTTATTTATAATTTTGTAGTTTATAAGTAAAACTTAATATTTAGTTTAAAAAATTAAATGTAATATTTAACTTCGTCTTCACTTTAGACAAATTAATATAGCCTTGAAAAGACTAAAATTTAACATGTTGCTAAGTTTTGCTTACATTTAGCACTTTATAATTTGATATTTGTAAACTTTTAACTTTAATTTTTAACTTTTCATGATGTTTATCTGTCATTCGCTAAAAAAAATATAGATCTACCACCTTTTATACCGCAATAATACTAGACTTTGACTTTGAAGTCTTACAACAACACGCGATCCAAATGCCGCTTCGAACTTCTCCCTAACATCTAAAACATTCAAAATGGAAACCAAATATTGGTGAGACAAAAGCTATCATAAACACAAGTGTGCTAGGTCTTCGCAGACGTATTCAAGTTTCAGCCGCGGAGTGCCGAGACTGCGCCTGACGGCTTCAGATATAATATTCATTATTTCTATCACTGAGTTACTTTAATGCACTAAAGGTATAATATCGTCGGCTTCAGCAACGTCTACGATTGTATTTTGGGATGGTTCAGCGATGTTATTTGTTTTTGAAGACTTAAAACAGTGTAATTTACTTTCTTGAAAATATTTTCTTTTTATCGTCATCTTTTTCAGTAAAACTTGCTTGGTTTCTTTTGAATATTCATTCCATTTCTAAAACTTGACAGTATCGCAGATCAGATACCTTTGAAATAGAAAAAAAAAACAAAATATACCGTGCAGTGGTTCTACTTCAAAAACAGAACATTGAACTTTAAAAATTACTAATGCAAGCCTCCTTTAGCGGCCCTAGTCATTCCTAATTCAATTTATGCAAATGGCGGTAATTAGAAGAACGATTTGAATGTGGAAGCGTCGCGTTCACTTTGACGGCGACGCTCGTGTCAAACGGTTCGTCTGAACGCCACGATTGAATCCGTTTGACCCATAAAGCCGGAATGACCCACGGAGTGCGGCGTGGGAGCCCAACTATAGCATCTCTTCCTTATTTGTGCATTACGGGCTTACGGCATTAACGGCACGTCATAAATATACCAGGATTGAAATGCTTTGAGGGCGAACGTGTCCATTCTGCAGCCTTCAGTCAAACTTAATGGTTTTCACGACGGAAATGAGCTTGTTTTGTTGATTGTTATACCATACTTAAGGAACTGGCAGGATACCTAATTAGAATACTTCTAATCTTTTAATTTTATTTTCTATTTATACATTTTGATTTGACTCTAGATACTCGTATCTGTAATTCGGTGAATCCTCTCGCTTGTATCAAATTAAGCCATTACAATCGGCTAACTGTCTCTGTCAACACGGTTCTGTTTTAATTTATACTTATAAAAATATCCGTTCTCATTATTAATTACTTGATATCATTTCCTTCATGTCTTATAAAAAGATATAGTAAATTAAAAGTCACATAGAATGCAGTTACAATACCTATTGGCTATTCGATATCTAAATGGTCGTCGTAATAATTTAGATCGTAAAATAATACAGCTATATCAAAAACCGGTAATTTATTATGTGACACACATACATACGCACAAGACTTTAGTACAGTGTGACATGAATATCTAACGGACGGAAGAAATTATGGGAAAATTGTGAACACCATGTAGTTATAGTGTTGAAACTAATTTGACGTTTGTATTGTGCTGACGTAAAAATAGAATTTGACTGACATGCGTGATGATGTATTTTCTCATGAAACGTTTAGGCCGCGTTTTGACGATTTCCACCTTAAAAATGTTTTGTATGTATTTGTTGTTCAGCAATAAAGTTTTGACGTTGACTTTGGTTGTGTCAGTACCTACAGAACATCTAGCGAACACTAATGAAATGTTTCAAAAATGAATTAAAAGCGAAGTTGTTCCGGGTTCGGGTGCCTTGTTTAAGTGATTTTACTTTTTTGTGATCTCACACATATAGAGGAGTAATTCCACAGTGAGACAAAGTAAAAAAAAATAAAGAATGGCAGTGATTAGAAAAACCCAGGTGTTCTCGTACCTTGTTATTCTTAATGTTTAAGCGTTAAAATACAATCTTGAGAAGCATTGTATTCAGTCGCAGTCAAGTTAGCCATACTTACAGAAAAATCAGTGGCTGGTATTGAATTCAATGTGTATCAATAGGAAATCATCAAAAATGTAAATGAGTTAGTATTTTTATTAGTAGTAGATATTATTGTTTGTACGTGCATGTGCATCCTATATCTATTTTAATGTTCACTGAACCTTTGAGGAGCTAATGGCTAGAATAATAATAGCCACTCGGGTCGATCTCCTAGGTAAAGCAACGCACACCGAGAGCTATATGTGGATGGGTAACCACCTTAACTTAACCGAGACCTTCCTTTCCTTCGTGCCTCGATACGGTCGTCAAGCGGTTAGTGCCGGTAGTTATTGGTTCACATTTGACAGTCGTTACGGTTACGGATAGCCCAGAAGCTAGGACAGCCTTGCTAAAGGGTATCGTGTTACCCAATTACAGTTGTGGAGGTCAGATAGGCAGTCGCTCCATGTAAGATACTGATATCTGGCCGTTTCTGGTTTAACTGGACCCTAACATAGTTGGGAAACTTTATACAGATTGATATAATGTTTACTAAACTGTAGACTGTTTACATGCAATACTACAGTCAAATGGGATCAATAGGAACGCAGGGGTGAATTGGAACAAAAAATTTAAGGAGATTTTCGTTATTAACATTTTTTCCCAGTATTTAAGTATTCCTATGAAATATTCCTGTTTAAAATACCGATTGGTGCCGAAACGGGAATAGTTTTGGTGGCAAAACCTTGGGTGCCGTAAAACTTGATGCCGAAACAGGAATATTTTATTCCTATTTATAAATGAATTGTAATAAAAATCGTTGCTTTGTTAGAAATCAATAGTATACCAAAAACTAATTAAACTAAGAAAAAAAGATTGTACCTATACCAAAATGAGAATACTAATCAAAGTTTTGTTCTTATTCACCCCTGCGAGCTGCGTTCCTATTCACCCTGTTTGTCGGTATTTTCGGGTATCAGAGGCTACTTTTTAAAACAGAAAACTATTAGATAGGTACCTACTTATTGAGGAATAGGCCACGAGAACGCAGCTTGAGTAAAAAGAGCGAGATATATCGTACACCAAAAAAACTTGAAGCTCGCGTTTGTGAGATGTTATGATCTGTTGTTTCCGGTATAACGAGAGAATCGAAGGCCTGTCATGATTTATAGACAATACTTCCTCCTTGTGTACTGTTTTTATTTTTTTAACTCATTTTAATTCCCACACGAGAAACAAGTAAAGAGAACAATATATATTTTTTCTGATACTGTTCTTGTAACGGGATCAAATCATAGAGCAATGTAGGTATTTTATTTATTTACTAGTGCACAAAGCACATAAGCTTGTAGTATTGATATGCTACTTTCTAAAGACGAGGACTACGTATTTCATGAAATCATGACGATTTCATGAGTCATTTAGATGTAGAAACTGAACATAAATAATTATATTGTGAATACTGAGCTTACTACAAATAATCATAATCAAATAACTGTAAGAAAAATATTTTTTCAAGATCGCTTGAAACATCTTTTTATTTCTTTCTTTTAATTTGCCTGCTGTGGTTTTTCTATCCGATTATAATTTGGGTGTCTTCAAGGCTAGAGTGAATAGGCTCTCAATAAACTAGTACGCCTCACCATTGAAGATTGCATCATTGCTTACCATCAGGTGGGATCGCAGTCAAAACCATAAAAAAAAACCCCTTCTGGCCCAGGCGGTGCGAGAGCAAGTGTTTTTGCACTTGTCGTTAGCGTTCCAAGGTCCCAGAAACTCTTTCCAATCCCGTAGAACCTGGAGCATCCTTGAGAATCGATTTTGACAGTTAGTAAATGTTATCCGTTTTTTGACGTTCGAAATTTGAAAGAGAGTTCGAACCTACTAACTAACGGCCGAACCCAATAACCTATCTATCTCCTGTTTTGGCATACTGGAGATAGTAAAACAAATGATTCAATACAAAAATTATACATGTTTTCTGTTGGTTTCGGCTGTAAATCGGCCTGCAATCTGTCATGTCACTTGTCACGTGACTTTTCAGCAGGTAATCTCATTGTCATACATTAATGCTTAGCTTTTGGAAACAACGGTAACAGAAAAGTAATTTGTCTAACCTTCCTATTCGAACAATTCTTAACGTCTACGTTGCGTGATGTAACTAACCTTTGCTAATTAATTCCAGGGCAGTGTACCTAGTACCAACAAACAGGTTATGATATCAGACGAATGAAGCATGACGCTCAGGTCTTGAGAAGGTTTATTATTTATTTATTTATATTCTCTTTACGCTGCCCGCCCACGTCACACTTTTTGTAGGTCCGATAATCGTCACAAATTATAATCCTATACTTAGTATATTCTGACCGACTTTTTGTAGGCCGTGTGCGTTGCACTATTGCTATGAGTCTGTTCTATTTTTAATCTACAAAAAGTCGTTCACCGATTATCGGTCGTGGGCGGGCAGCGTTATTGTATACCATAAATACAATTTTACAATAAGCATGAGCTTACTAACATGTATATGTAAACAAAAGAGTAAAAAAAGTGTAAAAACTTGCTACAATAGGCGGTCTTATCGCTAACAGCGATTTTTTACAGACAATCTTTGGATTGATTTGACAGAGAACTAGAAAGAAATGACAGAGAATGGAGAGGTTCAATGTTTACTTCCTGCATTAAGGTTTCTGTAAACTACAGGGTGATGGGAAGGTGGGTGCGAAGTTTTAAGTCGAAGATAGCAAAGACAATTTAGAACCATTTAAGCCATGAGTATGGTAGACGAAGTCTTACCAATTTCTTTTTAATAAGGTTTAAAAAACGTACTGATTATATTTTAAATTTCTTCTAAACTTTAAATGTCCGTAAAAAAATGTCTTATGACCGAAAAGCCTAAACCTTTTTTTACTTTAATTACCTAAATAAAATAAAAATGAATTCATTTGTCATTTAATTTGGCCAAAATAAGCAGTTTACTTAAAATCCGGGAATTTTGAAAAAAAAAACTCAAAAGTAAGATAAAAAAAATTGGTAAGACTTCGTCTATCATAATCATGGCTTAAATGATTCGAAATGGTCTGTACTACTTTCGCCTAAATTCATGAAGCCCCGACCGGTCTCATAGGACCGCGCTGTCGTCTCGTTTCGCGGGTATTGATAGGTTAAAGCTTGGCACCCATCTTCCAATCAGCCTGTACAACTGGGCAGTATGTTTAACATGGTTTTCATTCGTGAAGGCTCTGTTAGCGCTAGCTACTACAGTTTTGGTTTCACCGTTACTATAACAACAAATGAGAGTAAACACGATCTAGAGTTACTTTTTGTGTGTCTCCTCGTACTGAGTTCTTATAACGTCAATAGTATTTATCTATTGTGCGGTTAGACTGTGATTATGAGTATACTCTTGGTCTTCCAGAATGCTGCAATAGCTGTAAACGCCAACATATTTTTTTCTGATGACTCATATGAAACACTCGCATCAGCTAATAGCTGCAAGTGTTCTTATCCAATAATAATAATTTTTGATTTTAAAATAATAATAATGAAATTTCAAATTATAGCATAGCACGTACAGGGATAACCACGATCAGTTATAGCACCACGTTCCATGAAAATTGTCGGAAGGGCCTCTGTGAGTTGACTTTGGCTCTTCAAACGCCTTCGGTAAGTCCAAGACCTCTTGAGAAAAATAAATGCATAAATAATAATAATATACACAAAACAACACCATACTTATACCATATGTACTCAAAATGTTTCTCTATTCAATACAAGAAACACTTTCTTGCTTTCTTGTGCATCATCTTGTCACACGGGCCTAAATCATTCGTATTCTAATTCGTTCATAGGACTTAACATTTTAACTCCTTAACAATTTGAAGAAGCCATTAGAAATGCGTCCAACACCGTTTGTTTTCCCTAAAGAGGCGCCAAGTCTCTGCTAAGTATTTGTTCAGGCGAGGTCAGGCCTCACCTCACGAGTTTGATTAGAGCGTCAAGCGAAATGGACTAGTGCTAGTTCACACGGCTATTATGAGAATATTCCGTTCATCTATATCAAACAATGCGTTGGTGAACATGGTATCTTTTAAAATAAGCGTGTTGGTGTAGTGTTTTTGAAAATAAACTGCATTGAGACAATCTGGGACAGGCACTATTAATTTTAAAGAAAACTTGGCCTAGTTTTTCTTTCTCTTGCTTTGACCAATTTCTTCTAATGATATGAAGCTACGTTATAATCTCTTGATGAAAAAGAATTCTTGTTTTTAAAGTAAGGAGTGTACCTAATTATTTTTGCGGTGATTTTACAATCAAACAGTTCAAAACCATTTCTATGTAGGAACGTGAAACCAGCGCGCAAAATTCCAAATAGAAATTCAAAAGGAATCATAATCCCTGTCCGGTATCGCGAGTCACAACACGGCCACTCGCTGCACAGAGCGCTCACTCATCCCGCCAGTCACAAGGATTTCATTTGTCAATAAATAATAATACGCTGCAGCCCGCCATTTACTAGCATACCATTCCTTCCCTAATTGACACTGACAGCGCAAAAAGAACGAAAACACACGCACTTTTTATTCATTTCTAAATATAGGATTTCTAGTCAACATTTCAAGGAGTAGCGACCCTAATCGCAAATGAAACTAGTCTCATCTCGTGGCATCGTATCCGCCATAATAGATCCATAGACAAGATAGAAACTCTTTATACCAGAGAGTGGAATGCATGTTCACATAGGTTCGACTAGACCAGTTCTCAGTAAGGAGAGGGCCCCTGCCAATATCAGGCTGATAAATTGATTTTCTAATTTCTTGGCGCCACTTTTTATTCGCGAAGAAATATTAAAATTATTATGGCGATGAATTGAGTGTATGGTCTTGGATATCGAAGGAGATCGCATGAAAAATAGTTCTTAGCTTGCAGGCTTGTTAGAAAAAATATGCTTGTAAAGGATTATGCTAATCTTTAATATGGTTATGAAATCTATAAGTTCTGTGATCGTTTTATCGATAGATATCATCTTAACTACTTACGCCATATGCGGAAAACTTTCAATAAACCCCATTAGATTTTTATTGAAAAATTTCTAGTGATGTTCCTTTATCCTTTCTATCCTTTTTAAAAAGAGCTTTGAATACTTGTCAAGATGAAAATATTCAAAGCCTCGAGTGCATGATATTCATTACAGTTAATAGAATCCAGATGCCTGTAGCAATGTGCAGATTTCCTGAGTAAAAGGTTTTTTTAAAGTTTTCATAGCCAAATTGTGTTTGTAGAACTCTTTGTAATCTCGACGTAAGTACTCGTATAATTTATGTTTTAACACATAGATGGTAGATACGTATCTGTATAATTGTGTGAATCAATTAACGGCCTCTGTGTCAGTGTGTTAAAATTTGAATTCCGATTTGATTGCAATTAATTCATTCAATGAGACTGTTTTCACATTATCCGATCCGATATCGGTATCGGACGCCGATACGATATCGGAGTAAGTAAAATGTATGAAATATGTACCTGTCTTTCATATTGTCCGGCCCGATATCGGATATCGGAGCACGGCATTTCATACATTTTACTTACTCCGATATTGTATCGGAGTCCGACACCTATATCGGATCGGATAATGTGAAAACGGTCTTAGTCACTTTCTCGTCAGTGATACGGTTATCAACATTGTTAAGCATCGTCCACACAATTTCTACTGCATATCAAACTAAACGTCATAATTAAATCATAATTTACAGGTGATTAGTGTCTAGTTAGTGTTATATGGGCTACATTAGTGCGATAAGCATCATAATCTACTAAATAGTTGCCTTCATTGTAATCTATACAGTTTCATCTGCAATTAGTCGGATAAATACCTGGAGTAGAGTCGCGTGTATCTCGCAACGAGACATTTCGGACTATTTGTATGCAATTGGATCAGCCAGTTTTTTACACCGATCAGTCTCACGATTGCTCGCTATAAATCAAGAGTGTACAAGAACCTATAGCTATGATTACAGGCTTAAATGGCGTCATTACCATAACGAGTCGACTATCGAATTTCCGCTCAGCAAGTGGGTGTCAACGAGTTAGCGGGACCAGGCCCTTATCAAATCAACAGCGTCTACGGAACCAGTTCCGAACAAATCGGCCCGTCCGTCCGTTACGCAATATGAAAAACGGCGCGACCTTGAAGCGCAGTTCGAATCTGTGCGATGTAAATGTGCCGCCGGCCGGCGGCGTCGGTAACGGTAACCCGCCGATTGTCCTTTCATGGGGTCCGTGCTTTATTGTAGATTTATGAGGCTTTCTCGATCAGCTTTCCTTTTCACGGGCAGAGCTGGTTTGTCCGACTTAGTTCAACGGTGATTTACTTGGGTTATATCATGTCTCGCCTGTAAGTTTAATCGCTCCATTACGGGCAGTGTTGATGCACTGGGCGATTAGCTAGTGGTCAAGCGTGAGCCTAAATGCGTGTGCTTCGCGTCGTGTCGCGTCGTAAGCACATAAGATTGACGTCGACCGTTGTCTTAAAGTAATCAACGTGCGTCGTTGTCACTAACGATCAGTTCTGCCCACCATTTTCTTTTTAGTTTTGACGTTAAGTAAAGGTCCAGTTTAACCTCAGGGCCCGGAATCAATTTAAAGCGTGAATTTTGGAACGCATCCCGTTAAAGCGTGATGTGTAATTTTCTTTAGTGGGTCACTGTGATTCTGAGTGAATAAATTAATTATTTTAAACCGATTTTGGTAAACTTGAACGGTTTGCGCTGTTGTTAGAGCTGTATCTGTAGTGCTGTAGCACATATCTTCATTTTGCATATAGTAAGATTCAAATTTTTAAACAAAACCAAAGGCTTGTAAACCAGAACCGTTAACAACAAAACCATAACGATAACAATATATAAAAATATACCAAACTGCTGTCTGCTTTCACGTAAAAAACAAATAGTTGTATAATATACAAAACACGATTACTACACGTTTGGTTTACCTAAAATATTTACTGATTAATTACCGAATTCTAAATTCAAAATATGTGTGAAAAATAATAAGCTAAGACTGGTTTATCTAAAATGTCTAAATGGTAAATTCTAAATTCAAATTCTTTGTAGATTTTGAGTGAAGAATCTGCATATATTTAGATTTTAAATTAATCACATTTTTGAACTAAGATCCAATATTGTCTAATCCATTACTCGTACTAACTAGTTTAGCATTATATCTATATACTCGTGGCTGCAATTGATTGACAAGAAAAAATCAATAGAGCAGAGGTTTGTGGGGCGACCAAGATCGATTTAGACGGAAAACCGATTCGTTCTGATCGATCTCAATAGAACGTGCAATACATCTTATCTGTCCATTGAATTGTTGAAAAAATACCGAATTATATGATTTTATGTAAACATACATTTTCACGCAATTTACCCACGTATGTATTCGAAACGCGTAGATATTTTCTGGGATGAGAAGCCTGTAATAAGCTAATGGCGCTAAGCGATTTTTTAGCTTCTATCTGTGAAAGACTTGGTAAGTCCCCTCCTCGAGGAGTGGCTGAGGAGACGTCACGGCGTCCTCACCTTCCGCATGACGTCTGGTAAATTCATGAGGTTCCTGCACCTGATTCGAGCGAAAGAAACGCCTGGTCCACACAATGGTGACACCATTATTTCCCCGTTTTTAAAATTCACCTCCTAGGGGTTCCTAAGAGGTGAATTTTGGAAAATCGTCTCTTAATGCTTGCTTAGATCATAAAAGGAAGTCTTATGCAAAAATTCACGCTCAGTTAGTCAGTTTCTCCTTTTATACAATATTATGTACATAGATTGTAGTTATATTCTGTTATAAACAAACAAAATAAGAAGTAAAAAAAAGCCTTTTCATAATATTAGTTTAGTTTCGCTCATTCCGGTTCCGCAGTATCGATTTGCATTTCAGTTTGGTCCGGAGCGATTTCTTTAATGTCGCGTCAATCTTTATTCAAATCGGTTTTTTGTGATCGGGAGGAAATTGCTTGGATGATATATCTGTGCCAAGAAGCTAATGACCGAATCAGTGGCCGCTTCATGATTTTATGCATAACTTTTGCGAGTGATTTCTATATTTTCACCAGAATATTGCCCCTTTTAAGAAGACTAACAGAGTAAATATTGTGTTTTAATGTTTGTTAAAGAAATACGTTGGCTTTGCCAATCATGTTCGGCTTTGGATTAACATTCGCCAATGTGTGGTTGTATATTGATGAGCATCAGGTTTTGAATGTATTGACCGCTCTAGAATGTAGTCTTATCACAATACAATCATAGAAAAATACCATTTGTCATCATTATTCTAGACATTAAGCCTACCAAGAACGTTTTATCGTGATCCATTTGACTATATAAACTGAACTGTTAGAGAGACGGTGCTATAGGTCTGTAGTTACCTCTTTCTCGCTTTAAGTAAATATGAGAATTGTCTTTCAAATTTTGTGTGTCAACATAAATGGCACATAAAGAGCAACAGCAATATTTATAAAATACCTTGTTTAAATTCAAGCCTATCTCGTAATAAAAAAACTATTGTAGAGCCACCAGATTGTTAACAATAGCACACGTACTTAGTTACACAGTTCTTACCTAAGTATAAAAAAACAACAAGACACAGAATGTCTTTAAATAAATAATATACTCATCTAATGATATTTTTTGTCAATTGACGTGCTCTTGACAGTGATTGGCTATTTTTTGTTCTTATTCTTCTATTTGTTTTGTCACGTTGTCACTTGCCATTCAGAGCTAATTATGTCTAACGGAAATGACGATTGAAAAAAAGACAATTTGGACTGACACATAGCTTGTGTTTGTCAGTCGTGGTTATATGCGAATAAAACTAGAAATCATTGTGAAGCTACTTTACAAAGAGGTCTATGCGAAATTAATTTATGCTTACCTTAGGTTATTTCGACATGACTGACTGTTCGATCTCCGTAAGAGCCAGGGCTGCGAGGTGGTTCGAAAAAGTTACTGTGTGTTATGCCCAAGGCTATTAAACTTTAGTAGCCTTCAGCGTCCTTTAGTAACGGAAGGAACACAGGGGTTTTAGTCAGTAAAATTCTGACACTCCATCACATCTTGCTCTACCTACTCATAGCAGGAGGAGTTATTTTTGATGATTTTCTACCTAAAAAAGACCTCAGTTAGAACGCCATGATAAGTACCTATCCTCTTTACAAGTCAAGGTGAACTTCGTTACTTTTTTCGAACGAGGGAATATTTCTAGAACGTTCTTTATGTATTCCCACATAATATTATACGTTGTAAGTCCATAATAATAGAATATGTTGCACAGAGTCTAATTATTTTAACTGCGTAATCTTTCACGTTTCCGTGAGAACACTGAACCCACAGATATACGAGTATTTGCAGACGACTTGACGTCTATACACCACACGATAGCCTTTGCATATCAACATGCCCAAAAATCCGTGAACTTAACTTAATCTTTAGTTTTTTCCATGTTCTACAACGGTACATTTAAAGCAGAAATTCGTATAGATAAAATCTATTTGACGTCTCCTAGTATAGTGTATTTATTCCTAGCTGGAACTTACTTCATTTGTATGTCAGGACATTGATCGCGAGTTGCTAGGAATGCTAATGCCTTTTTAAAAATCAATTCTCACATAGTCTACGTTACAGTGTGGAGTAAAACATTTAGATTTATATACATTGTACATGCCTGTGCGGACTTCGGAACGGCGAAATTCTTAGGAAGCACAGTTTGTATGGGCATACCCCAGGGCATTTTGTATGTGAATTTGGACGTATGAAATGTTTTATGGCTTCTGCTCACAATGGTGGATGGTGGACAGTAAAATGTGCATTGATAGATTCTTGGTTGGCGAACTAAATGGATATCATTGGATGCAATAGCAAAATATGTGGTGACTACGTAAGACTGTGGTTTATTCCATTTCAATGAGTTTATTATAAACAGGTCGAATTACTTATTTTTTTATAGTAGATTAACCTATCAGTCCTTGATCCGATTACGAAAATTCCAACTTTTTGTTCCGGATGATGCACGGAAAACATAAACATTTAGGTCTTCCTGAACCTTGCCCTTGTCCCGGCTAACATATTATATTCAGCGGGCTGAGTGATTGCTGCGGAAACTGCACTCTTGACCAAGTTATTTTCTCGTCTGCAATTGCTTAAAATTCTTGATGCCTTACAAATTAGCCGTGTGTCACTCTCTATAGTCATTCTCCCAGAATTCAGCTTCTTAACAAAACCATGTTACAAATAATGACCATACTCCATCATCAGGCAGACCTAGCTGCTATTGCTGCTACCGGTTTTACTGCTATCATTTTGAGTTCGGTCCCTTTTATTATTCCTCGTGCTCTAACTTGCTCCCAGCCAGTATGCCAGCAGTGCATATAAATGAAGTCTATCAACAATGTCCTCATATTGCCTTACATACTTAACCTGACATACCCCGCGCTCATTGACGACCTCTAATGCCCAGCCCAGCCGCGCCGTGAGAAACTGCAGTACCTACCATACTTTGTGAAAAAACCTAAATAGAAGTAGTTAGATTCCTGCGGAGCACAGCTTCTGTTTGTTTTGCAGTTATTGAGTCATTACGAAGGCGGTATACACAAGCACACTACACGGAAACCACTTTTTTAACAGTATACGACCGTAGCTTAGGCAAATAAAACTGGATATCATTATTGTGTATAGTCTTGTCTCATTTACTTCGGTAATGGCGGTATAAGGAACGCAAATACGGTTTCATGGATCGAATATTTTATATATTTTCTCGACTAATTTCTTGCCGTGCCCTTTATTTATCAATGACTCACGTTAAAAACAACAATGGCTTTCGCTTGAAAAAGATTTAAAACTTTGATTATTTAATCGCAGTCAAAGGTCCTAAACTAAACTTACAATTTATCAAACTATGTACCAGGAACCGTTCCTAAACTGCCTGGCTTTAAGGAGTTAAAGCCAGGCACTTACAATGTAATGACAGTCTCATGTTCGTATACAGCCGGCGCGATGGTGTCCAAGCACCCAATTGTTAAGACTAGATAAAGTCCGTAGGCGTGGGCCAGGCCACGGTGGCCATGCGAGCATGGGCCAGGCCGCGCCATGCCGCGCGTCGCTCAAATGGTTATTGTTGCATTCTGCTTACGCGCATAATGTAATGTCCCGTCGTTGTTCGCTACTGGCTCGTGTAGGCGACTTCCGCGTGTCGGTTGTATTTGAGAGTTTGTCGTTAATAATGATTTAGTGGCGAGAAGTTACGTTGTGATCGTTTCGGAAAAGCAAGCAAATGCGAGCTAAGATTTTCTCCAGATTGATAATGAAAATTCTGGACAAATTATAACTAATTTCTTATTTCGCGTTACATATGGCAGTACCAAATCTTCAAAATTATTCATTTTTATTATTCATTTAAATTCAAAGATATGTTAAAAAATAGAATGGCTAACTCATCTCTGATTATTTTTCTCCTTACATGGAATTTTGTGCCTATTAAATTAGAGCTAAGTATTGCGTTTAATCAAACATATACCTACACAATTTTTTCATCCTCCCCGCCCACAATAATCAAATAAAGATGTTTCGTGTTTGCCGAACACTTTACATGCAGTCCACATACCGTAACGCCAATAAACACGAATACATACAATGTATGAATTTCGTGCAAACTTCGATAAAAACTCTCCAACTTTTAGAAAACTTGCTTTGTAAACCGAACCCCTTGAGAAAGTCAACGAGGCAGAATGGAGTGTTGTCTGTGCGTAAGTAGAAAAACAAAGTTGAGTGACCACAGGAGGGCAGGCGATGGCCGCGGTGCCAGCCGACCCCGGGGTACTGCCGTTTACGTTAAAACTAAAATTGTACGCTGGAGGGTTCTCATAGAGTTTTTATGAATCAACTTGCTGCATGGCTTATGTTGGATTCTCGTGGTCAATGGAATGGATGCTATTAGAAATGATTTAAGCATACAGACCCAAGTCTACAACAATAAGGTCCATCATTGTTTATCATATTATTGATATAAACTTGTTAAGTAATAAATATGTATAATTTATAATGATAACTGATTTAAGCATTTGAAATTGAGCATTTCTCAAACTCTTCTATAGCCTGAAAACTTAAAATACTCAATTCAGAAACCTGTCCTTAGTCTCCCTTAAACTCAAGCTTGAGTTAAAAAGTAGGTTAACTACTTTCCGTATTCGGTAATCAGCTCTGTTACTCTGTATCAATCAACGATACTAATTTCCAAGAAACTCAATGAAAACTACATGGTTTTCTTAAAAAAAGCAATTCAATAATGGAAACTTCTTAGTTTTCTGGAAAAAGGCTAAAATTAAACTGGCCATACTCTCGTTCACTTACACGGAAAAGAAAATCTAAATACCAAAATGAATGCCAAGATTGCCAAGCGTGCCAGGTTGCTTGCTGCAGTAGAATTAACCATACACAGAAAATACCTAGAAGCCGACACCGAACCTACGGAATCACAGAAATAGAATCTTATTAATTTTTAATGTCTATATTTTAGTCATAAAAATATAATTACTTAGTGAGTCTTCAGTGAATTCGTAGTTTTAACTTATGAACACCATTTAAAATCTTGCGATTTTATATGATGTTCATAAGTTAAAACTACGATATACTATAAAGGAAAATTCCATGTTTGATGGTCAAATAATGGCAATCATCTGCTATCTGGTTAATAGGGAAGCAGATGTAGAAAGGGTTGAGAAAAGAGATAACGAAGCTGATGATGAGTGTACAAATTGAATAATGATTGACCCAGTGACTTCTAATTTTATTACTTTAATCGATCCCAACACTTACTAACTTAACCTAGCATAGCATATACGGAAAAGAGGAAATATCCAGATTTCTATCGGAGAAAAGAAAACACGTGATTCCTTCAACTTTTTCCTCTGCCATACATAGACGTCAAATTCCTCAAACCAGACAACTATTATTAGTTTCTGATCTAAGAAAAAGTAGTAGGTAGTGTTAGCTGTTTGCTCCTTCCGGAGTGGCTCTGCCGGCGGCCTCGACGGCCTAAGCCCTCAACATTTAAAGGATCTCATTTGTTCAGGCGCCGGGGAAGCTGGTGAGTTGCTCTTGAAGGAGCTTACAGCTCTAATTAACCTCATGCTCTCGGGCAAAGTGAACGAAGCCGTCATCGAGACTCTGTACGGGGCCAACTTATGTGCTCTGCGCAAGAGAGATGGCGGTATTCGACCCATTGCTGTGGGAACTACCTATCGGCGTATGGCAGCCAAAATTTGCTGCAAATTCTATGGTGAGGCTGTTTCGGAAAAATTTCAGCCCCTACAGCTTGGTTTCGGCTCTAAAGGGGGCTGCGAGGCTGCCGTACACGCCTTGTCGACCTACTTAAATTCTAACCTAGGAGAGGTCATCCTGAAGGTTGACATAAAAAATGCTTTTAATTCAGTGAATAGGGACACCTTGCTGGCAGAAGCTAAAAAAGAAGTACCCCAAATTTTTAGTTTTCTTTGGCAATGTTACAGGAAACCATCTAAATTACTATATCGGGACAACCATTTGGAATCCGCTGTTGGTTGTCAACAAGGTGATCCCCTCGGGCCGGTGATCTTCAGCTTAGCCATTCACCCCATTATTCGACAGTTAAATTCCAAATTTAACGTTTGGTACCTCGACGATGGAACCCTAGGAGGCGAAGCAGATATAGTTTTGAATGATTTACAATTCCTAAAAAATCAACTTCGCTCAATAGGACTCGAACTTAATCTTTCAAAATGCGAATTATTTTTAAATGACAGTACTGACAGACAACTGACTCTTTCCAAATTTAACACAATAGCCCCAGAAATAAAAATTATTGAAAAAAGTTCACTTCGTCTCCTTGGGTCTCCTATTTTTGAGGATTCCTTTCCCAATTTCGTTGAGGAAAAAATTCAAAATTTTAATGATATTTCGGAAAGATTGCTCAAAATTAATATGCATTCGGCCATCACCTTAATTCGGTTCTGCTGTTTCGGCCCTAAATTAACATATTTCCTCCGCGCTTCTCACTTATGGCAACATCCACAACTCTTAGAAAAAATGGATCAAATTATTCGACAAACCCTTACGTCAATTTTAAACGTGGCCATGGACGACCGAGCTTGGAGTCAAGCTACCCTTCCAATCCGTATGGGAGGCCTCGGTATCCGCAAAATTTCCAGTATTAGTTTACCTGCTTTTATATCCTCGGTTCACGGCACTGAGAAATTGGTCAGGAATATCCTATCTTCCTCACTGATCAATTTCAATGTGCCGTGCTTCACCGAAGCTATAGATACCTGGAGACTCACTTGCCCGAATTCTAATCCACCCGACGACCCTTCATCCCAAAGACGGTGGGATGAGCCGCTCTGCAGAGTAGTTCAGGAAAACCTGATTGCAACATCTACTACTCCTGCAGAGCGTGCGCGCCTGCTAGCTGTGGGGGAGTGGGAGTCGGGTCTCTGGCTTCATGCACTACCGTCATCGAACTTAGGCACCCTGCTCGATGATACCACTTTCCGTCTCGCTGCTTCCCTACGTCTAGGGGCTCCTTGTTGTTCTCCTCATCGCTGCCACTGTGGCGAAGTTGTCAACAGCCTCGGACACCACGGTCTATCATGCAGCCGAAGTGCGGGTCGCATAGCACGGCACGCGAATATCAACGACATAATCAGACGCGCTCTTGTCACCGTCGGCGTTCCAGCTGTATTAGAACCTCATGGCCTGGCACGCGACGATGGCAAGAGACCGGACGGTATGTCGTTATTCCCTTGGAAGATGGGTAGGCCTTTAGTATGGGATGCTACTTGTGTCGATACTCTTGCGCCATCCCATCTTCCAAGCTCGTCGTGTTGTGCTGGTTCCGCCGCTGCGGCTGCGGAGAACCTCAAGCGGCGGAAATATAATAACCTTGTGGGAAGTTATATTTTCGAACCGTTTGGGGTTGAAACTCTTGGTTCGTGGGGTCCGAGTGCTCACAAATTGTATAAAGATCTTTCGAAGCGCCTAGTTGACACTTCGCGTGACCCAAAGGCTGGCTTTTACTTTGGACAGAAAATAAGCATTGCCATTCAGCGTGGCAATGCTGCCAGTCTTTTGGGCACTTTACCAGTCGACAGCGATGTGGAGGAGTTTTTTGACGCCATATTTTAGTTTGTTTTAAGTTAGTTTTAATTAGTTTAGAGTTAGTTTTTATTATACTGTAAATACCTTGTACCTATTGTCGTAACAAAATAAATATCATCCACAGAAAAAGTAAGAGCAACTTGAACTATGCGACCTTTATATTGCAGTAGACTGAATGCACCAGTGCACGCCTTATCATTTTATTGATCTTCAGCTGAAGATAAACCTTTCACTGGTGAAAGTGATTTTATTGGCAGAATCTAGCTTCTTGCATAACAAGACGAAAAAGATCAACTTAATAATGACTTGAACGGCGCGGTGTACATGTCTGATTAAGAATTAAAGACGAAGGTGGTTCGTTTCGGCTACCAACAATGTATAATAAATACACTGTCTAGCCAATTGACAGGCATTGTGTGGGGAAACAAGATCGATTTCTCGAGCCGACAAAATAACGAGTGAACTTTTTTCCGAAAAAGAACAAAAGCTGAAGCTTGAACGATACTTTTCACTCTCGATATTCTATTTGCAGTTATTTGATTAAATGGTTCGGTAGTTGTTTGTTTGTTTACGTCCAGACTATAAATGTAAACAAACTTTGTCGCAATTTTCTTTGACATTTTTTCGATACAGTTTACTCAGATTTTAGATGATATATTTATTTTATCGAGGAGACCAAGTCAGTTTTTTTTGCAATTGGCTTGCGTCAACCAAGAAATTACTTTCTCAGTTTTTCTTAAAATAGACTTGATTATATCAGCATAACATTATCGGAAATAAAGTAGTCGTATATCAATTCGAAATCTAATTTTAAAGCAATTGGTTCGTTTACAGATAACAATCGATTGGATCAAGATCTTCGCCTCGATACGTGTATTCATGAACGCAGCGAAAGCTATCGGCTACCGAACGAGTTGATCTAGTTTGGAATCGATTACGTTGAATCGATTTAATTGTGTTTGAAGTCGATCTCGTGTCCGCGTGTTAATGATAAACAAACGCGACTAATGAAGCAATTAAATTTGCGCGATTGCAAGTTAAAAGTAAAAAGATCGACGACTTTCTTTTTGATTTTATTATCATTATCAGATGAAGATAAATTTATTTGAGTAGGTAATTAAATTATCTGTAAAATTAATTTTAAATTGCTTTCATATTGACCCGCTTTTGGTGTCAATAGTAGATTATTTGGCTTAACTTTTTTAAAGGCATGCATGGTCGTCGTGACACTGCAGGCAACTTAATATCTAAGTAGATTGCAACAAAAAATTGTTAGTCTAAAACACATACTCCTGAGCAGCCGGGACCACACACACTCATTCGCTTATTACTCCATAATTTTTCGTTTTATGAAAAGGCTAATTTCTGGAATCAATTCCATTAGTCCCGCCAATCACAATCGTATCAAATGAGTTGGCAAGGCTCGGCCGCTGCCGGTGACCGGACGCGCTGCACGTGCGAGAGCTACTGATTTGTATGCTTCGGTCCTTCGAGCCGGATACATGATGCAATTTGCTTCTTGTAGATTAGGTAAATAATTGTAATGGCAGTCCGTCATTACAGGCAATTGACTTAACATGAGTTGGTTAAAATTAGTTGCGTGGTTTAAGGGAAGAATCTAAGCAAGGGAATTTGATAGTTTTTACTAATACAAAGAGCGATAAACGAGGAAGGTTGTCGTATATATGCATTTTGCAACCATTCCAACCGAGGCGGGTGGCTAATATATAATTATCTACTATACGTTTGTGTGTGTCGGATTTATTTATAGTATTACAATAATACTATAAATAAACCCAACAGCAGAACTCTATATCATATTTCAACGAACGGCGACCTAGACAATGGTATCAAAAAGCTAGTAAATTAAGACTAATAACTGGCACAAAACGATACATTAAAGTGTCAGTGATGTCAGACGCATAAAGCACGGCACAATGCCGCTATCAGCTCGGAGGATCACGACAATAACAGACTCAGACTTCATAAAGTGCACGCTATCTGTGGCGCATCTAATTCATTTGCTGTATTAGCCGGTGTTTGTAGGGTTATGAATGTATTTTTTAAATTAATTTATGTATTTTTATTTTTGGTCAAAACAATTTCAAGGTTTAATTAAAGTAAATTGGGGTAAGTTTATGTGAAACTGTGTCTATACGGGTGTATAAGTCAAATGTGGCGTCATACTTAAAGAAAAAGGAACTTTTATTAATTCATGAATCCCCTACCGGTCTCATTGGACCGCGCTGTTATTGTTTTACTATTGTGTCTCGTTTCGCGGGTATTGATAGGTTAAACAATTGTGGTGCACGATAGATCACGACAATAACAGACTCAGACTTCATAAAGTGCACGCTATCTGTGGCGCATCTAATTCATTTGCTGTATTAGCCGACGGTTGTAGGGTTACGAATGTATTTAAAAAAAATAATTTATGTAGAAAAGTAAATTTAAAGTTTTGATTAAAGAGAATTTTGGGTGGAAGTTTACGTGAAACTGCAGTGGTGCATGTATTTCAGTATTTGTGATGGGTGGATGTAAAATACTTAAAGAAAAAGGATTTTTTTATTAAAGAATTGTGGTGAGCTCGTGGCTAGATAATAACAGCCGCACAGGTCGATCTTCAAGGTTAAGCAACGCTTGCCTAGGTTGGCCTGTGGATGGGTGACCATCTTAACATAACGAGTTTCCTCCGTGCCTCAGAAAGCACGTTAAGCCGTTGGTCCCGGCTGTCATTTGGAGATCTTTGGCAGTCGTTACGGATAGTCAAAAGCCAGTAAATCTGACTCCAGTCTTGCCATGAAGTACCGTGTTACCCCAGTTAATGGGTTGTGGAGGTCTGGTAGGCAGCCGCTCCTCGTAAAATATTGGTATTCAGCTAAATCCGGCTTGACTGGAAGCCGACCCCAATATAGTTGGGAAAAGGCTAGGCAGATGATGGTGTTCAGTGCATCACGACAATAACAAACTCAGACTTCGCATCACATTCAGGCGGCGCATCTAATTCATTTGCTGTATTAGTCGACGTTTGTAGGGTTACGAACCTATTTTTAAATTAATTTACGTAAGAAAGTTGAGTCGGTATTTTTAATTTTGGTCAGTGCAATTTCAAGGATAATTTAAAGAGAATTTTGGGGCTAAGTTTACGTGAAACTGCACTGGTGCGTATATTTTCTACGTATAAGTCAACTAGCTCTTATGACTTAAAGAGAAAAAACAACTTAAAGACACAAGTCTTTAAGTCCCTGAATGATACTTTGACATCCTAATTGAATTTTTACATCTCTGATCTCTCTCTTAAATATTTTGACATTGAATATTACTTTGAATTTAATGAATTCACTTATATTTTTAGATGACATGCCATGAATTATAAATTATAAATCGTATTAATTCAAAACTTTTCTTTTAAAAAAAGGTTTATATAATCAATAATAGTTATTTGTGCAACAAGAGAGCAAAGTTGGTTTTTGCCGCGAGTGTTGATTTTGAATCCCGAGTAAGCGAAGGATTCTATATTTGAATCACGAGCGTAGCGAGTGATTCTAGGTTAGAATCCTGAGTGCAGCGAGGGATTCAAAGACACGAGATGCAAATAACTTTGGTCTCGTGTAGCACATACAACTTTTCACTTCAGCAGCGAGAACCAATAATGTAAAGGTAATAAAAAATACAACTTGATAATATTTAAACCACATGTATACCTATTTGTAAAAATTAAAAGTTAAAAGTAAAATTATTGCAGTTTTATAATATATTCCATTGATTAAAAATATCATAAGCTTTAAGATATTTTTCGCGAGACTTTTCAGGCAGGAAACTTAATTCTGTTTTTTTTACATACTGCTTCAATTCTTCCGGTGTTAAATCGCAGACATCATCACTGGATTCACTCATATTTATTTATTATTATTTTAATAATATCCAACGTGTATCGCACTTTGTAGTTAGCGAACAGAAGAAGAAAACAATAAAAAATTAAAGCCCGCTATTTTTTAAAGATGCGTTCGGAAATTGCACTATTACTAAATTATTCTGTCACAATAAAGATTGTTAAAACTTTAAATAATTATGTAGATACATGATAAACTTCGTATTTTTTAATTCAACATCTCTTTATTTGATCATAAAAAAATATAATTCGATTATTAAGAGAAAAGTATAATAATTACATTTAAACCTTGATTTGAAATTTTATAGGTGACGTGTTTCCGAACGTTTTATTGTTGGTTTCTTTTTTGAGCCTATTATATATGGAATTTGAAAATCGAACTTTGAATCGACTTGTTTCTATCTCTCGCTCTTTTCGTATCGAAGTGAAAGTGACAGAACAAAGTGAAGTTCAAATCTTTCGAATGTTGTGAGTAGACCCAGCACTGACTCGACATTTAAAAAAAAAATTAAAAAGTTACTTTGTCTCACGCTCGCAGCAAAATCGAATTTTGCTCACTGTCTTTAAACTGCAAAACATACTTGTTTGAGGTGCTGAGGTGAAAAATAATTTACGCCACACGCAGCAGAATGTGACGAGACCATTAATTAAATTCAAGACCATAATTATGTATTTACCTAAGTACCATTTTCTGATAAATAAATTTGAATCTGACTTTATAATCTGACTTTATTTCCGATCAATGATACAGAAATCGATTCTCCCTTAATTAAAATAATCAGAACACATAAACTTCAACTCATAACAGACCTGTAAAGCCAAACCCAAGAAAATAAACCTTTAACCAAGCTAATAACTTAACCGCGTTTCATATCAGGTGTGATTGACCCATCTAGGCCAAACGAGAACATAGCTTAGATACTAGTTAGCAAACTAGCTTCACCAAGTATTGACAAGTGACTCCAGTACCGCGATTTTAATGCGGGTTAGCCTCAACTAAGAAATCTAGCGGCGAAGGCAATCAATGCAACCTGCCTCAAGAAAAAATAAGGGATATCGCCTCGCTGTGAATACTTGTAGGTGCAGTTTTTAGAGGTTTTAGCTTGTTAACGTGCCAAGCTGTTTTCTTGGATAGAAATGTAGGAGTTACCTATCTCGTCGATGATATTATTGATTGCGTTGTATCGTTTGATAATCTCTCTTTAATTAAGATAGAAATCTCAACTAAAGTAAAACTTTAAATCCAAATAGCTCATTACAGAGTTATTTCTATCTAAGTATCTCTTCATCTATCTCTTGTTTTGTTGTCACAGATTTGTTTAAAACTTATTGTATGGCAATCCTAATATTATCTGTTGATAAGTGCACTCAATGAAAATGCTTCCCAAAATCCATTTTCTCCCACCAATAAGTTAATATATGTGGCACACGGTACAATCGGCGGTCACACCGCGGCTGCGCGTGATTAAACGCGATTGGTATGCGCGGGCGCATCCACGCCGTGCCGCCATTAGCAGACCCCCAACAAGTGCACGATGAGCGAGGCCTTAGCTATTATTATCAGTTAGTGGTGCTTTATTAGTGGCAGTAGTTCTAGGAAGGGTGTCATCTTTTGATGTTCAGAAAATCTAGCTAGAAACGGAAGGAAGATGGAAATTTACGGAAAGAAGATTAAAAAAAAGAAATAACTTTTTATTAATGTTTGACTCATAATAAGGCTTACCAGACAATAGTGTCAGAAGAACAAATCATCATCAACATCTCAGTCGAAAACCGTCCACTGCTGGACAAAACACAACTGTTGCTGTGTGCTGGACATTGCTTCCCAAGCGTCGCCACAACGCTATGCGTCTCGCATCCACTTCGGATTCCCGCGTGCACCTTGAGCAGCTCAAACATATGAACAATTCTGCAAATAACAATTGCATCACTTTAATTATCACCTTTTCATGAATTACCAAAATAAAAACAAGCACAAGCGTCCTTACTTACCTAGCAATAAGGGTGAACAACTGCCCGTGAGCGGCTCAACAAAGCCTCATTGATATCTCAATGAATCACCGGGCAGTTTGCTGGAAACGATCGGCATCGCGACCGGTCCACAGCTGACGCATATGGCTAATATGTAGGTAAACTGGATTGAACCCAAGTGCGATACTGTGGACCTAATAAACAGCCAAGGAATGCTTGCTAGTGAAATTGACAAGTGATCCCAGTAAATTCTCACACAAAACACAGTTAAAGTGGTTAGAACATTAACTTCGGTATGTAAGTTTAATTGTACGGAGACAACCTCTAACCCTTAGGGACGTAAAGAAACATTCCATCTGCGTCAAGACAACGAAAAGAAAAACTTTAGCTGCCAACACTTTTAGATTGGAAAATAAAGCTAGAACTTTACTTCCTGATCGGCTGGACCGTTGCGAAGTCTTGTACTTTACGATGGGTACACGGATAGGTACACGGCTAGTTGACCCACTGCGGGATGATTAAGTCAGGTTCACACATTTCGCAGTAATGAGGTATTCGGCCATGTCGGCCGTGTGTACATTTGCGAGCGCGTGCTAAGTGGGCTCGGTCGTATGGCTGCGTTCCCGCTAGGTGCGCCTCTGCGGTCGCCGACCTCTCCGCCGGTTTGGCCCTGTCCTTATGTCACCAACTTGAAAATGCTGAAACCAGTTGCTTTCGTCACGCTCATGATAATGTTATTCGGAATCAAACAAATCCGTTTGTGTTCTACAAACCGTGATCGAACGGTAAGGATTACCTCTACGAGGAGTTTCAATACTTAATTCTAATAAACACGGTTCTTAATTACTCAGATACCCGCGAAACGAGACACAATAGTAAAACAATAACAGCGCGGTCTCATAGGACCGGTTGGGGATTCAAACGTCAAATATTTCTTGCAATGTCAGTCTTTTAAAGACAACACAACTGACACCAAATACAAAATTAGTCTAATGTAGTTAGTGACGTAAGAATACTTCGACAAGTTTGTTGTAAACATTAAGTTCATCGTTAAAGTTTCGTAACATTGGAATCAGTTCAGTCATCACATAGCTCTGTTATGATTATGATGGTAATAGCCTAGTACATTCCAGGACACAAGAGAGAGACATAGTATTTAAGGAATGCTATCAAATTCTCGTAAAATCTTGCGATTATATCACGGATCTAATCTTGTGTGGTATTCTGGTATCGCGCGTCAATTGCATTGGTATCTGCTGAAATGATCGAGAAAGTGTGAGATTTGTGTCACTGGACAGTTTCTGAAAATTCTTATCCACGATTCATATTATCTCTTTAAAAACTAACTTTTTAAGTTGAAGCCAATTTATGTACGAAAAACAAATCCAGTCAAGGGCGAGTCGGACTCACACACAAACTTACCTCTGTAAGATTTTTCCAAATCACAAAACGTATTTTTGTTTACGTTCGTAAAAAACGTCTACGTTTGTAATGCGACACTATTACAAAACTAGAACTAGGAATGTCAGTATGAATGTCGTAGCACAAATGTAGGAAAATGTCTGCAAATGTTTAATACCAAATTTTGGGATTCTAGGTCAACAGGAAGTACCCTATAAGTTTAAATTTCCTAGCGAGTGTAAAAATATACGTCTAAACAGCCCAGAGGCCGTTAGAAGTTTGATTGTTGCGTGTTGAGTAGTGCACTTCAAGTTGCAATAAATGTCATGTAAACAACAATCAATGTCAAGAACTTTTCGTTCACGGAAATAATTCGTTTCTGATAAATTGCCACTAAGATCCGGATGCGAAAGTGCCTTAAAAATACAGGAATTGCTGTTCTAAAGAACAACAATGTTATAAATCTGCTACTCGCCGATTACTGCACAAATTGTAAAATGCTCCATCGATTTCATGCACATATCTCGTAAGACAATTCAATTGCCAACGATGACACATCGCATGCTCTCACGACAGACGCCCCATCAATTTGCTTCTTACAATTTTGAAGATAGGAAGCTATGCCATTCGTTCACGCAACGAGGAGCACCAAGAAATTCTATAAATAACTGAGGAAACTTCTTTTGTAAAAACAATTCACCCGATTTTATTAAATAAATGTTGACAAGAGTAAAACGAGAAACGAAAAAAAAACTAAACAATTTTTTTTTTGTTCAAAACCAAGTTCACTGACCACGTTCGAATTTTGAATGTAATTAAAGCATTAGGTGTGCGAATTTGAATTTATAATGACTCAGTGTTTTTGTTGATTATCTGTAATTTGAATATGGAACTCGTTATTTTTTTTCTGCTGACTGCACTAGCCTTTTTAGTTCCGGTAGTGTTGCCACTTCTTTGCTAAATCTCGCTTCTTGTTATTCAAAATGCTAACATTGTTAATTAATTACTAAGTGTTTGCTTAATTATCGTGTACAGAAATTATTAACAGATTGTGTTCAGCCGTTATGGCTCATAAACTGAAATTGCACACTATCATGCTCATTGATTTTATGTCTTCATTCTTCTCCATCGATAACTACACAGCTCAAAGGTGGCCTACGAACATGGCTTCGATTTCTGTTTTTTTTTGTAGATTATTAAGTATTTTAGGTACTTGTGAAACTCAAAACTTCAGTCTCTAAATCTATTAAAATTTGGTTTAAAGTAGGGGCGGTTTTTAGCTCAGAATTCTTATCTGATTTGATTTGAAGTAGATACGAAAGGCACGAAAAAGGAACAAAAGAGTGGGTTTTATTCAATAAAAATTGACACGTCCCCCCCCCCCGCTCCACCCTAGAAAAGTCTAGCTTGAAGATTTTCGAATTTATTGTAACATTATGTCATTAGAGGAATAAATCAAGGCTGCTTGCTACTACTTAGTCTGCGCACTAACAGTAAGGAGCCCACGAGACAGGTAACCGCCCTCCCGTCAGATAGCGCACGACTGGCCCAAAATATTTATGTTCATTGGTAATCGGTAGTCGACTACAGACGTAGTTTTATTTTTATTTATGTTCCTACTCAGTGAATACAGGGGTTTCCTAGGACTGCTATAATGCTGCAAAAATTTTAAAAGAGGAGGAGAGGATGGGTATATTAAGGAACATACGTGGGTTTAATGACTAAAAGACCGACACGACCTCACGTTCCACTACTGGGAGAAGTTATTTAATGATTTTTTATATCAAAAGTGGCAACTCCAGATTCTTTTTCGATAATTATGAAATTTTAGAATTTGAATTTGAGCACTTACCGTTAGCGTTTTTTTTTTGCGGTAATGGCAACGCTACATCGAAGGTATAACGTCGATAACAGAAATATTTCAATGGAAATCGAATCTAAAAAAAATAAGATCTAGAAGTTAATTTTTTTTGCAAAGCTTTTTGGAAAGCAAAAAATAAATTTCTTCCTTAGCTATTCCTTCCGAAATGACGGCGCCATTTTTAATCCATAAATCTGGCTTACTGCTTAAAACTCTCGTAAATATCGAAACCTTCTCATGATCGTCATAAAGACCAATATTTTATCAGCTTAATGTCATTTGTGCACTCACAAAGAGCTTAAAGTTTATTTTTAAACATTCCGTTATAAATTGTAATATGGTGAATTCGTGACCTATATCGTAACCGGTAAACAAAACCTGTTCTCGTTATTGAAACAACATGAATTCGGAACTGGTTAGTCGAATTTTAGATGAAGCGTGGCTAATTGACAAAATTGAATGTTTGACGGTACGGTTGGTACAGTAAATCTGACTCCAGTCTTGCCATGAAGTACCGTGTTATCCCAGTTAATGGGTTGTGGAGGCCCACCAGACGATACGAGGCCTATCAGACGGTAGGCCTCGTAAAATACTGGTATTCAGCTAAATCTGGCTTGACTGGAAGCCGACCACAATATAGTTGGGAAGAGGCTAGTAGATAGATGATGATGATGGTTCGCACAGTCCCGTCAGAAGAAACAAAACCTTGTTGGGGATTTTCACATTTCTTAAAAGTAGTTTTAAACTTTTTGGTAGTCAAATTAATTATTAAAATGTTACATCAAAAATATCAGCGCTTGATTAGAACTAAATATTTTTTTTTTTTTTTATAAAATCAAAGTAAAAATCCTGTTGTTGAACGACTGGTTGCTGCGATGCGTGTTGCGGCCTCGTGGGTCCTGTCCCGTACGGAACCAATATTTGTATTTGTATGGCCTACAGCTAGTGTTGTTCCGGGTCTGAGTATCCTGTGTATGTGTGTGAGTTTATGTGTTTGTATCACCCACGGTACAGAAGTAATTCCTAGTGTGGGGCAGTATTTGAAAAATAAGTTATCTCGTTCACAAAAGGATAATAATAACCAAGTCGTGTCTAGTTACATTATTTTATTATGGTATAACAATTTAATTTAATAATATTTCTATGGGTATAATGTCTATAAAAAATAATAAAAAATGTCCACGATTGCCAAAAGCATGGAGTTAGCATGCTGAGCCGAAATATCACGTTTTCAATCACTTACTCGTATTTTTGATTTTTCACAATCGTTTTCGCAGAATGTCATTTTGTGTAGAGCCTCGTGCGTCTGTGAATTATTATTTATCAAAAATAAATTCAGTATCAATTTTATTGCTAACTGAGAACGCACACACAAACTACTTCTTTCGGTTCGTTTACTAACTACCTATAAATATTTCTTTGAGTTGGGACATCATCATCAAAAAACTCTTTCCGCCCTAGGTGGTATGAAAGCTCTAGGTGGTTCCTTTAGTTACCCTTTGCTGGTCAACGTCAAGGTACTCTTTCGAACAATCCCGTAGCCCTTGCAACTATAGGCCCTAGTGAGCATGATTGTAAAGTGTTAGTAAATCGCGTTTACTTATTTTTATGTAACATTATGGATTTCCAGCCAGCATTCCAAATAAAAGAAAAAAAGCTCAAATTCGAACTTTATATTGTATGCGATATTTCAAATTGAGCGTAAACAAAATAGTAAAGTAACTGTTCAGACGTGAGTGGTGTGCCGCAGTGGCACGCTGCGCCAAGCCATCGAGTTGTAGTCTGTATCGAATCGAACCCAATCAAACGTAACAGCCATCCACTCGATTCAATGAATCATTCAGCAGTTAGAGGAAACACAGTGTCTATTTAATCTCTATTAAATATAATTAAGATAATTGTAAACGAAAGTGAAGTTTTTCCTCGCAATGAGATTTTTGTGCGACGAAACGGCGACATACCTCTGAAAATATTCGATTGTTTCAGAGATTACGTTACACAGTTTTCTCACGAATTCTTGAGTTTCTTTTTTACTAAAGCAGTCATGCAACAATTTTCAATCATGGCCTGTTATATATACCTATTACTAATTATGATACCGACGACCATGTTTATCGGAAGCAGCCTCTATAATTTACTGAAAATAAATCAATTTTCTACCATGTACCGCACTATAAAAATAACGAAATGTTGTTTATGGTCCACTCTTCTATTTTTAAACGGATAAAAAATAATAAGAATGTGTAATGGCGACATCGTATAACTGCATAATTTGCGACTTGACATGATAGGCGCTCATTAAAATTTAAATATTAGCATAAGTTATTTGCACTGCGACTGCACAACAGGACACAACGGGTTATTATCTATATACCTGTCAATTAGGAGATGTCATAAAGTAGATACTAAAGTAGTTTTTAATTGTGGGTGGAGCGATTAAAGATGGAGGCATAAAACAAAGGACTGGAATGCATGTTTAATTCAGGCGACATAAATTCTCATTTACGATTAATTTTGCGTAAATAGAAACAAGGCATCATTTTATACTAATTTAAGTAACGGTCTGCAGAAATGAATAGGCGTAGTTACAATCATAAAACAACAAACATAAACGAAAAGATATAATTATTTTTATCAAGTTGTTATTTCTCTACTTAATATGAGATTATTTAGTGTCCTAAAAAAATAAACGTCACAACGAAAACCAAACAAAAAAAAAGTAATCTGTAGGTGCTACTTGTGGAATAAATTATTCCGCTAATGGCATCTGCGAAAAATACCGATAGGTGCCACGTTATGTGGAATTTACTCAGGTGCTGTTTTAATGGGTGGGGAGTAATTCCTTGTGAAATAGGTCGAAACATTTGGTATCATTTCTGTAGGAGACATGGCTGGCTCAACATCAATATACCGATGATGTGCACCTTACAGTCTACCCCTAAGCTTTATGCTAAATAGCATAAAGTTTGCATAGATCTACAGATGGTCTATTCTGAAATACATATATCTCAATGTGAGACGTTAGAACTTTGAAGAGCGTTGTAAGGAGAGTTTTTGTCGGGATTTTTTTAGTTCAGTGGCTATTTTAATTATTCGCAATTTGATTCCTATTGTGATGTAAAATCAGTGTAGTTGCGTACAGCAAAGGAGTGGAATTCCCTGACAGAGTTTATCTTGCCTAATAGTTGCAACCTACAACCTGCTCCACCATTGACCACATCATCATTTACTGGTGAAATAGTATTCTAATAGCACGTAGTTACTCAGATACCCGCGAAACGAGACACAATAGTAAAACAATAACAGCGCGGTCTCATAGGACCGGTTGGGGATTCAAACGTTAAGTACAACTGGTCTGTTTGAAGATATGGCTTAGTATGTGGTATCCAAGATCATTAAACACTTGGAATAAATAATTTAAAAAAAAATATAGGTAACATAAGAGTCTGCTAATTTGCCAACAAATTGCTACACTGTTTGGCAGAAGTAGGTATTATTTTATTGTAAAATTGGCTAAGATAACAATAAACCACATATTATTATTACCTGATGCTAGGGATTGTCAATTTACGTCGTAAATTGGATTGCTTTAAGAGCTTGTGTCAGGGCCTCTGTTCCCAGGTCAATGCGTTCATTATTCTGGAGTTACATTTCGCGGAAATCTCAGAACAAGAGTAGGTAGTAAAATTAATCAACTCTGCCGCTTATTATGGCTTATTAAAAGCTTGCTAAAATTACAAACCGCGGGCCGCGGTAGAAATATTACGAATAAACAGGTAAAACAAGGATATAAAATATTTTTACGAGCAGGACTTCATTCTTATCTCAATTAAGTATGCTTGGATTACGAGCCGCGGCTGAGGCATTCGCCGGCGTAAGTGATAGACCGGGATAGCTGGGAAGCTGCGTAGAGACCAAGCGAACAAACGCTGTTCGTCTATGGGTGGCTGGCATGACAGTTAAGTACTTTTTGGACTGAAATTCCACTTTAGCTGCATGCTTTAGAGCACTAATTAGCGCTTAAGTCGGGTACAGACTGCTGTTACGTAACACCCAATGGATTGGAATGGATTGACGAATGGATTACCATAGATTGGCACCGCGCGTGAGCCGTGCACACTACGCGCGCGATAGAGCATTTCAAATTTTCAACTATGTGAGTAGGTACGTATCGGTTTGTACGTCCATGTTACGTTACAGCAGTCTTTAGCCGACTTAAGCACTGCCCATCCTGCACAACCACCTGTACTTTTCGGGATATATGCGAGACCAATGATAGAGCCGTACAGGTTGCTAAATACTGGTCTGAAAAATTTAGTTAAAGACATCGACACGATAAGAAGAAGAAGACTGCTTCTTCTTCTTATCGTGTCGATGTCTTTAACTAAATTCCAGCTGTATCCAGCTTTACGTGTGGGAATCGCCATAGACACTGCGCGTTCATTCGCCTTTTGCCTTCATACGGACCAAGCGTAAAGAAATGAACGTGCAAGTGTTCTTGGACGATTCCCATTCGTTCGCTCGTTCGTTCGTTCGCTTGGCCTATACCCAGCAGGGCACATGGCGGGATGACTAGGGACCGCCTAAAGCCAATTAGATATAAATAAACAAATTTAAATGTGCGAGGGGAGCAATTAACATGGCAGAACCGGTTGAGTGCTCACTGGTGTCCACTGTGCCCCAAGGTATTTATAAAAAGCTATTTCCAGAACTTACCGCGAAATAGGTGGAACAGGACTCAATGTACAGCTAGTAAACACGACCAAAAGATTTTTAAATCCTTTGTAATACTGACTAACAGCCGAAACCAATAACCTATCTGTCACATATCGGAGATAGAAAAACAAATGAAACAACCGAAAACATGATAATTTTTGCATTGTATCATTTATTTCACAATCTCCAGTATGCCAAAACTGGAGATCGATAGGTTATTGGTTTCGGCCGTAAGTGATTAATTAAGCAAAAGTCCTATAGATAAGGAGTTAACCTGATAGTAAGCCCTAGGCACGGCGCTATTTTCTGTAAGTAAGTATATAGAAAGGCAAAGCCCTCTGACCCACTCATTTATCAAAGCCCAGCCGAAACTCTTGGATTAGAACGCTGACATTTTGCACAGAGGCAAACGTCCATTTATGACGTAGGTATACAAAGAAAAAGAAAAGATTTTCCGATACTCACCGCTATAAGAATGACACGGGGCGCAAGGTTTCAAAATTTGTTCGTATAAAACAATATTCACACCGGTGAAACGTCTACCAGAAGTCTTTTTATAAGAACATACCTAATCCAGATCAGATAGTTAGTTTTAAAATCACATTTTAGGTCACAATGATTGTATTTTCTAAGGGTACTCAAAGCTTTGATGGCCAATATGCACATCCAACACCTAAATGACGAGCACATCGGTAAAGCGCAGGGCCGGCGACAGGGCGGGACCCGGGGCCCCACAGGCGCCGTCATAAAATACTCTGAAAACATTATCACACAAGTGTACTAATAAAAAATACTCAATTTAATAACTAATAATGAAAGGGCCGTGGTGGAAGTGAATAATTTTGAAGCAGTAAAGCGTCCTCCGAAGTAAGCCTCAGGCCCTCCCTTTACATGTTTTTAAGATAAATATGGTTTAAATCATTTATGTACTTCTGAATACAGGATATTCTTTATTGATGGCTGCTCCTGTAGGTATTAATCTAAATAATTATCAATGACTTCACTCGATAACGCCTCTAGCGTTTTCTGGAGTTGCCAGTCTGCTTCTTCTTTAAGACCTGCTAAACATTATGGTATAACCTTAAATTAAAACGTAATATCTATGTAATATTTTACCTATAATTATTTATCAGAATATTACGCAGAATTTTAAAAAAATGGATCGGTTAGTCGCTGCAGTACGTAACCATGTACCTGATTAATATAGTGGTAAAGCTAAACAAACTACTACACGGATGTTTCTTCTGATTTATTATGTTGAACTAAGCTTTCTTCCGCTCGGTGCCTAGAGTCTCTCCTGGCTATTTTTACGCCATACGCTGCGTGTGGGTGTTAAGATTGAGTGCTAATTGGTGCCCAGTGGTGCCCTCTGAGCAATAGATGGAATCTTTACCAAAGAGGTTGTATCGCATTTTTATGCAAATACGAGTGGCCAGTAATAAATAAGAAGTGCTCGTGAGATAACTATTCTTGATGGTCGTGTAGGCGGCCAGTGTGACAATTTACTGAATGATAATAATATTCTCCACTGTAAGTGCACGCGAAAACTACATTTGTTTAGATTAAGAATGCGTTAAATTAGCATTGGATTTATTGGTCGGTAGTCGTTATAAAAACTTAGTTTTATATTTTTCTTATTGACCGTTATTTAATGCTCATTCCTACTACGAGTCGATATTTATTTAACTCAGGTATTTCCTTCGTGTTTATTGCCTACGAAGAGACAGCTATTAAATGGAATAACGTTAATGACTATCATTTCTCTTTTTAGTTTATTTCGTTTGTAGTTTCTACAGCAAACAAACGAGATACGATTTCTTTCTACTTTAATTATGGAGGTGTTATCTCAGTCAGCAATACTTTATTTCGCTACTAAATATCTAGTCTTAATTGAATGCGAAGTGAATAACAGGTTTCAGTTTCTCGTGGTTTCTTATTTACACACTGCTTAAAAACATGTATTTTTTGTGCGCACTACATGAATCAATTACTGTCGTTCATTCGTTCTGGATCGCGGGCGCCTTGAACGACCATCGACTGATGCAAATAACATGGGCATAGACTACATTTCCTTAGAAGTTTCTGGAAATCATTGTGGAGACCGGATGAGTTAATTCTGAGCCACTATGCGATCGACTGCCTTTATCCCTGTATCTAAAGAATAAACTGTATTTCTAAACATGAAACCTAATTGGGAAACAGAACGTTTGCAGCCGGCCCAAGCCTAATAAGGAGCTAGTGATGACTGAGTAAAGGGCACTGTTGGTAACAGTCCAGTGATTTACATACTTATGCTACTTTTCTTTACTTACATAGCTCTCACATAATAGTAGCGACAAGAAACATGTAACCGAGATATTTGCTATACAACATGATTGAAAAGAGTGTCCATGGAGTTTCTTGCACATACTATCCATACATTCTAGAACTACGCTTTGGAATGTGCATTAAGCATATTTTTTTCTGACGAACTAACTTCTAGACATTTAGCAAAAGTACTTTTAGTATGGGACGAACCCTGAAATTGCAAAAAAATTTTTAGGTTTTACATACATTTACGTTTGCATAAGTCGACAAAATGTAACGGGATCGCTGATTGTTTTTTCGCGATTTCATGGTTAGTCTCGTACTAAAAGTTATTCGTAATGAGTATTGCCAGTGTAAAACACTGGCAATACTCATCATTACATTTATTGTCGTATTGTCATATCCACATTGTATAAGTACGTAACTGTGTATTGTAGTAAAACTAAAATACCTACGTAGGTAGAAGGTTAATAAATCCCAAGAAAAGCATTAGGTATATAATAAATTGTTTACGACTAACGAAGTTTATTGCTGTCTATTTCCTACAATAGACGAGCATTATCTACAAAATATAATGACAAATGGCTTGTGTAATTACAAATATTAGTCTTAAGTATCTATAAAATCTACAAATTGACCATTTCAATGAAACCATTAAGGAAATACACCTACGCCATAGGTACCTACTCAATGCATTGTAGCGGAAAACTGATTGAAATTTCTTAAGAAAACACATAGGCTTGCTGGGAGAAAACTTATTGTTGAGTTAAGCTCGCCTTTATACATGAATTGTCCAACCACTGTATTCAGTTTATATGTTTTGTTTACAATAAAGAATTAAGATAGGTACATAACTTTAAAAATATTGAATGGGTAAGTACAGAGCGTCTTTATATTCTTAATTTTATAAAACACAATAAATTCCAACTAGATTCTAAAAGTTAACTAATTATGCAGTCATTATCAAAAATTACCATTAAATAAACTCCATTAGTAAACACCGACAAACCTTAATTAAAAACCAAAACACAGCCATAAACCACACGAAAAAAAAACACAACCAACCTATTTTCACTTAACGTTTTAAAATAGGAAAAAGCGAGTTCCATTCTATTTCTTGTTTGTGGTAAAAGGGAGATAAATGGTTAATTGACGCCGGCGCCTGTAGCGCGGGATACTGGTCCTTTTACACGGCTTCACACCTCGTTAGCATTGCACGAATACTATGGGTAGCTGTGCTGGATGAATGCGAACGATAAATGGCTGTGTGATTTTGAAGACTTAGAAATAAATAAAGGGAAATATAAAATAATTATAATGTTTTGAATTTTATGAATAAACTGTTACATTAATTACATCGTTCGCGTAAATGTGCTTATTAGTTATTTAGTGTATGTGCATATAATATCTTCGAAGACGTATTTTCAGTTGATATTTTTATTATAATATAAAACAGATGAATCTCCACGAGATTTCTTAGTTTGGCAATCTATAAGTAGTTAACTGTTTGTTTGCCTTGGTAAAACGAAGTAAGTAAAGCTTTTTTTCAGTGGAAAATCATGTGATAACTCCTACTCTTACTTTTACTGACTAAAACTACCAGTGGTTCCTCATTCACCCTTGGTGTTAAAGGACTCGGTTGAATAATTCTACGCTTCAAACCAAAACATAATGCTTAAAGATAGTTCATGAAACAACAACATAAAATTTTTGAATCTGTTTATGAGGTACGGAACACACGAAATCTAAACAACGCTTATTACTCGAAAAAAATAAATTAAGTGCCAAGACCATGATAACTCTATTCAATAATCTCGCGACCGTATCGGTATCAGCCCTACAGGTTCCAACTAAGTGTACCATTAAGTCGCCCTTCGCATCGCCCCTATGTATAAATATGGTACCAATACAGTACAAAAATTGGTAATAAATATTTCAAAGAAAAGTAAACAAATTCTAAAGGAGACTGTGACATACACATAAAATAATATTAACTTTTAACACCTAGTATGGACTCAAGAAAACCAATCAAATATACCTACATAAATAAATATTTACGATGTATTTAATTACTTACAAATATAGATAGATACGAGTATATTTAAACTCTTTTTACACCATAAAAAATATAATTACCAACTGTAAATATTATGACTGTGTTCCCACACTATATTAATAATTATAATTAATAATATAGTGTGGTCATCATATCATAATTTCTGCTGAAAGTCGTCCACTGCTGGTCACAGGCCTCCACCATAACTACTGATTCTGTACGTTTAGCATATATATATCGGTTTCCCACTACCCTCATCAGGTCATCGATCCACTTGTAGGCTTCCCAACACTGTGTTTTCCGATACGTGGTTAGCAGTCCAGGACCTTTCGGCCCCATCAACCATCAGTTCTGCGCTCCATGTACCCTGCCCACTGCCATTTAAGTTTGTATAATCTTCAAGCTATCTCGGTAAACTTGGTTACCCTGTACTAAAACTACAGAATAGATTGTAGTTAATAGCAACCCAGTGAGAGCAGTGGTAGCCCAGTGGTAACGGCCCCGACTTACGAGTTGTAGGTCGCGGGTTAACCCAGCCAGGCGCATTACTTTGTGTAATTCATTTCAACACTACTGCTCTCAAAACGGTGAAGAAAAACATCGTGAGGAAACCGGCATGTCCTAGTACCAAAAATTCGAAGACATTTGTGACCTCCACCAACCCGCATTGGGCCCGTGTGGAGGATTACGGCCTTTTCCCCCTCCTAGAGAGTAGGCCTGAGCCTCAGCAAAGGGAACATTATTTTAAGGCTGATGCTATGCTCTGCTAATAGCAAACAAATTAAAGTCATGTATGCTAAACGTTAGCAATCAACGCAGCTTTGATACGCATTTTTATTGAAACATAAATTTTCTCAAGTGTCTTCGTAATGTATCGGCCATTCGTTTGTTATTGCTAATGTTGCATCTTTCCGTGTGCTCAAAGGAATGGACGTTTAGCATATTTTAAATATACGCTTTAATTATGTGCATAGACGAATCACGCTAGTATTGCGTGAATTAGAATGACAGGTTTGACACAGGGCCGTATTTGGGCAGCAAGACTGGGTGCATGGGTTCATGATTGATTTAATTAGTCTGTTGTAAAAAATGTCGCTGTCAATTATTTTTTTTATTATAATTACTAAGCAAAAGGTGATCTGAAATTCAATAGTACTAATGGAGCGTCAATTATAAAGAAAAACTCGGTTAAAATAAAAACAGAATAAATTTAATTGGCTGGAACCAATTATAATTGTTTTTTTCTATAGTAGCAATAGTTTGTTTTTATCTCCTGCTAAAAAATTACAAATAAAACTCACAAAGTAAAATTTAAATGCCTAGCTGTCACTTGACTAATTGCTCGCATCACTCGGCTGTTATATGACCCCAGTCCGCCCCACTGCATTACACATTATTATGCTCTAAATAACCAACTAATAAGCTAATTGTTAGTCTAGACATAAGCATGCATGTGGACAATTACTGCATGCGATCCGGCGGGCGTCAGCGAGCGGCCTAAAAACTTGACTCAGTGAATAAATTCGCAACTGAATTAACATAGTTAGTACAAAAAGATGCGATGAGGAGAAAAGTCGCATGTTTGAGCTATCCGACTTGCTTCAAACTATTCAGTGAATTTTTAAGCGATAAAAAGTGTCAATAATGTTGTTAGGTACACAAATCAAAAGATCCATCGGCAGTAAGCCGACATTAACGACTTTTGCGGTAATTAAATCTGTATGTATCTACAAATTAACACACTCCATTGCAAATTTATGTACTTTATTATTGATTCTAAGCTAACACGTTTTACAGAAAGTTAATTACTAAAGGTGTAATAAGGTTTAGTGAGAATAGTTTATGAAGCGTTTACCAATGTCTCATTTATTTTAATTAAGAATATAAACGTACGGTTATAAAACTAACCGGCCCTACCTGTGTAAAATGGCCACTATAGTATCAAACAAATTACAATTAATTAACAAACTGTTAAACGTTTGCTAGAATTATACCCTCAAAAGGTTTACAACGCATAACTGCATGAAATTAATAATTTACCAGTTATTCAAAACTATTTATAGTGCAATAACAACTACTGTACAATTTATTGCATTTTACATCACTATAAAGTTAGTCGATGACATTGTAGTACATTACGATATTAGTGCGTAATGATGGTTATAACATGCGAGGCGGAATTTCAGCCCGAGCCGAAGGCGAGGGCGTAACTGAGCCGAGCATGTTATAACCAATACGCACGTATATCGTACGACGTTTTTTAACACATTTGCGAGGAAACAGAAAAAAAAACATTTAACATCTTAGTGTTTGGCGCCAAAGAAATCGAACGCAAATATTGTTTGGTAAAATGACAAAAATTACAAAAAATGACGAAAATGACTAAAAATGACTGAAATGACAAAGAATGACAAAAATTGACAAAAAATGACAGAAAATCACAAAAAATGACAAAAATGTCAAAAAGTAACAAAAAATGACAAAAAGTGACAAAAAATGATAGAAAATCACAACAAATGACAAAAAGTGACAAAAATGACTCAAAGTAACAAAAAATGACAAAAAGTGACAAAAAATGACTGTAATGACAATAAATCACAAAAAGTGACAAAACATGACAAAAAATGAATCACATAAAATGACAAAAAAGACAAAAAGTGACAAAAAATGAGAAAAAGTGACAAAAAATTACGAATATCACAAAAAATGACTAAAAACCACAAATAATCACAAAAAATGACAAAAAGTGACAAAAAAATACAAATATCACAAAAAATGACTAAAAACCACAAATAATCACAAAAAATGACAGAAAATCACAACAAATCACAAAAAATGACAAAAATGACACAAAGTAACAAAAAGTGACTGAAATGATAATAAATCACAAAAAGTGACAAAAAATGACAAAAAGTGTCAAAAAATGACAAAAGTTGACAAAAAAACACAAAAAATGACTGAAATGACCATAAGTCACAAAAAGTGTCAAAAATGACAAAAAATGAGAAAAAGTGACAAAAAATTACAAAAAGTGACAAAAATGACAAAAAATGACAAAAAGTTACAAAAAATTACAAAAAATGCCAAAAAATGACAAGAAATGACAAAAAGTGACAAAAAGTGACAAAAAGTGACAAAAAGTGACAAAAAGTGACAAAAAGTGACAAAAAGTGACAAAAAGTGACAAAAAGTGACAAAAAGTGACAAAAAATGACAAAAGTTGACAAAAAAACACAAGAAATGACTAAAAATGATAAAACAGGACAAATGATGAGGCTATTCAAATTTCGAACTAATCGCCGCGCGCGAAATGGCAAATAATGCTGTTATGGAATTTGTATGGACTATAACTTAACTATTTGCTTTGGTATAACACACGCGTTTTTTATGACCCGCTTTACATATTTAAAACCGGTGGAATTACATTAGCTTTACGAGCAACTGTGTTAAAAAATAATTAAGGCAACAGTTTCAAGAACTCAGGGAGAAATTGTAAAAATAATACCGCATGTGAGCAATGTAATTGATTCCTTAAGTTATTGTAATGTAAGCAAGTAACTAACTTGACAGCACATTATTTTTATATTTAAAACAAATTCTATTTAATAATACTGGAACTGAAAATATAATAGTGTTATAGAAAACTGCAACTTTGTCTCCCAACCGCAACCAATCACACGAAAACTCGAAACGTTTTGAGTTTTAAGAAAGGATCGCTAAGAATTTCTACAACAAACGTTATAAGTTGTACTTAGAGTCAGCTTTGTAGATTATAGTGCCGGCACATTTGTTGTGTTGTCTGAAAGAAATGCAAGGCAGCTAAGATAAATTGGTGTAAGACTTTCGAGAGAGGTGGTTGAAATCTATTTGATTTGTTTATATACAGAAAATAAAAAATGTTACATCAATCTTTCGATGCTAGACGAGGCAATTAATAATACGAGTACTAGTTTTCAATACGTCTCACTGAATGAGGCCGCGTCACAAGGCTAAAATCAATTACAGTTTTAACACCTTCAGCGTTCATTCGTTTATCTTTCAGTCTACAGCACACAACACGGTAAAATTTTAATGTAGAAAAATATGTAGAACATAACTTTGGTGTTATTTCTTGTGTCTGAACCACAAATAGTAAAAATCGACCAAACTTTATAAGTTGGACATATTAAGAGTATAACTTTATAGTGTTCAACGCTATTATAACAATTGTATAAACCGTATTGTTATTAAAATTATGTGGTTAAAGAAGCTTTTGGTTATGACATGTGTATGACAACGCGGTCAACGGAATAAATAGAAAGAAGGAGACACCAAAGTATTTTTATCTCAATTTTGTTCCATTCATTTAGTACTATGGATAATATACAGAAAAAGAATTTAATATAGTAAGATTATAATATGTAATATAGTATTAAAGATAAAGTGCATTCTTAAAAAAAATGCAACCATGCAGTGTAAAGCTAATTTAATCTAAAGCTATAAACGAACGTACATGTATGTATAAAAGTAATAATTTTAATAAACTAGTTAAGGAAATGTAATACAACCGAGAACGTTTTACTAAATTGCCCATTTGCTAAACGGCTATCAGTTTTTTATTGGTTCTTAATTTATTACTCGACGATTAAATATCAAAATTACTGTGTTTAAGATGCTGGAGAATGTTGTCCACTTGCCAACTGGGGCTCGGTGCCGAGAAAAGTGCAGCTAAAATTATGAATAATTACTATAATTCCGCCTCTTAGACCTTTAGCTATTTAATAATAGTTCATTTAATTTATTAACATCGTTTACGATTCGCGGCGTTCTTGGATTAAGTCTGGAGACAGTAAAAATACCAAAAGAAAAAGATTTTTAAATTACATGAACGATGAACTAATTATAAAAGGTTTTCAATTATGTTCTTATTTTAGCTTTTTTCTTGTAATTATTTTGAAAGAGATAATGCTAAAGGCAAGCATTAAAAATCTTAGCATATGTGCTTGCATGTCGTCGTAAAAAGTACATTCTGTCATTAGCTACGAAAACTGTCTTTTAACGATTGAAATCGTAATTAAATAACTTAATTACGAACTATTCTTCTGTACAAGCTTCGTTTGCCTCATTTAAAAGTTCGAATCGAGGCATCAAAGTGATTTTTTTTATGTTTTTTACTCTTTACTCGGAATAATACTCGTACTCGTAAGGTGATGTAGAAGAATATGTAAAAAATAAGACAACAAGGAGATGTACTTAATAATTAAAAAGAATAGTCAGCTAACGTTTGTCATATACATAATTATAGGATTGAATTAAAATCTAACTAAACTGAATTAACATAACAAGCGACATGATACGTGATCAATGTGATCATTTAACAGGCCCCATTGATAACCACCCTAAACCCGGCCCTGACCTCTAGAACCCCGGTGGCACGAAAATTTGTGCCACCAAACCCCGACCGATTTAAAACTGTACTCTAGTTGTATAATTATAGAAGCAACAGAAACAGAGCAATAATAGTTTATATTATTTATATTAATTTATTAATATTTTTTTTTAAATATAAAAATAATCGCGGGCCCCTAAGGGTCTGGAAGGGACTACCGTATCATTACAAGATCTATCAGTATAATTAGTAATCCACAATAAATGTAAACCTAATCAATATTTAATTATAAGTTTATGTTACAATAAAGTTATAAACTAACTACGATTAAGTTAGTATTGATTTGGCTTGCTATACGCTGTTGATTGCATACTCGTACCTATTTACTACCTAGTTACGTACACACAGCTTATTAACAGTAATTTGTTCAGCTATTACAACTCTAAAGCCTAGGATCTTGTAGAGAGTACAAACTGAACAGCTGAGTAGTTCATTTGATCGGATCCATGCACATAATTCTGCAAGTCAGAGCGGAATTTATTTACTTACAATTAGATCATGATCATTTGTCATTTTTTGTAAGTACCCTCCCCTCACGTCCTAAAGTGACCTAAAGTCTACAAAAACTGAGCATTTTTTAAAGCTTGTCCATTAAGTTCTTGTCTGTACTTCTCGGGCTCCTTGCCATTAAAAAATAAGTAAATAGTTTAATAGAAACATCAGCTATAAAGTAACTCAACTTCAATTTAAAGCAAACTTATATTAAACAAAACATAAAAAAGCACTCCACATAAAGGGCCTTACACAATGACCATAGCAAGCCGCAGCCGCAGACCATATTTCAAAACTGAAAATTCCATAACGACATTCCGTCAAGCTCACCAAAGTGCAGGCGACAATGCATTGCGCACGCGGCTATCACAGTGCGTTGACCCCGGGCCGACCCGGGAGTCGAGGTCAAGCGGTCAGCGGTGTTAGGGCCCGCCCACACGCGCTGCCGATAGCCCCCGGCTAGCTACGGGAACGTCGATACCCACCTGACTTATGGTGGGAACGATCGTCTGAACGGGACTTTACGCTGCACGTTTAGATCGTAAACACTGATGATGGACCTAAATATTTTCGTGGTATTGTTCTGTTATTGTTGAGTTATTAACTTTTATTTACAACTTAAAGTTACTATGCGAAATAATGAACCTCGAATACTCAATGGCTTTCCGAGTTCTGACACGGATGCTGTCTCTAGGCAACATGCGACTTAACGGGGACTTCATTACTTCGAAACCGTCAAAAATACTATTAAACTTCTAAACATGGAATGTCGTTAGAACACTAGTTAACACAGATAGTTATTCCGTCTGTATCATGTAGATTAAAGTTTATTGCAAATAAGTTCGTGTCTCATGTACATTCTGATCGGACGTCGATCTGGCGGCTATCGAAGTATCGATCGTTATCGTCATCGCTACCGTACGGACGCGTCTGAGCGCGCCTTAACAACCAACAGCCTCGTCATTTGTCGCGAATACTGGCTTTACTTAGAAATATTACTTGAACTGATTTTTCAAGTTGGAAATATTTTATAAGGAGGCTTATAATATCCTTATTTTTTATTTGCGAGAATCGTTGGCTTATGCATTCATTTTCCAGGTCGTTACCATATGTGATTATGATATCTATTTACATATGAAACAAAAAAATATGCAACAGATTAAATGGTTCACCAGTGGAAAATCTGGGATTTGGAATGGAACAAAATAACGTAATCAATCCAATTATCGTTGTCGACTGAATTTTGCTCTAATTCCCCACTAGATGTATCAGTTTAAAGATTAATACGATGAGCTTTTGTCAGATGGATAGATCTGATTAAGATGTACTCGCACCGGTGGTATGACGTTAGTTATTAAGTAATTTTTATTATATCAGCTCATAAAGTTGCCCAGCTTAGTGGGACTGAGCTCTAGACATGTTTGCTACATGCTGATTCAATCACGTTCCCATAAAACACAAAACTAAACCTTATCTAGGTAACTATTTCTTATTCAATTTCAGATATACCTAGATTAACATTGCAATTAGTACTGTAGCGACCTCACACTAGCGTTTGATAGCTTAGCCTACCGATTCCAACAGTAAAATGGTATTTATGCTTACAACCCGTTATTTAACATAGAGCTTTACAGATCAATATTCATTTAACTAACAACAAGGCCCGTATGAGTAAACAACCATAAAATTCTTATGCCTTTAGTAATTCCTACATCTGTTCCTTTATGTTTTAAAGGCAAAGCATAAATGCCTTAGACGTGAATGAGAAACATGTTAACCAAGTTACAGGCACCATTGTAACCTTCGATTGTAACTGGTATATTCTGTTGTATATTAATTAGGTACGCTAAGCTATGCTAATAATTATGTACTGTGATTGATACACTAAAGTCATTAAGTTTGTTAAATTTATTAGGACCACAGTTAGTTGCCATCCCAAGTCTTGACTACACCTGCCAGAGCTACGCAGTTGTTAGAAACAACGGCACTGGAACGACAACGGCAACTGAAGGGACTACAATAAAAAAAAAGTCTGACACTCCCTTCATCAAAGCGAGAGCATATTATTTAATGATTCACTTTAAACAAATTTATTTCCCAAATAAAACTTAAATATGAAAACATTTTACAGACTAATATTTAAAGCAATAAACATATTACATATCGTTCGATCTATCGAGTACACAGTTTGTTATTACGTTATTAGATTTAGGTGAAACTTGGGGCACGGGTAGATTTTACAACTTAGGATACTTTTTATTACAGAATAATTTTCGAATGTCATACAGGCCTGGCCGCAGGCAGGAGCTAATAGTCCTATAAAACAGAGGAATGCCATCTCTGTTAGGGCCATGTGCACCGACATAAGTTTAAGATAACCATCTGATTAACGTCAATAACCGACGATAAGGAACAGGAAATATTGCTAAAACAGCCGTTTTAATATTAAAACAGTCGATTTGGTGTCGGTGAACATCGCCCTTACAGTCGTAACTTTCACTGTGGCCTACTCGTCTATAATTATACCATCAACTGCAAGAGGTTTAAAAGCCGCATCCATTACATCTTCATACATTTCTGCATCCGTATCATCTTAATTCAACTGCATATTTGCTTACTGATCCGCAACATAACCGGGTATTGCGCGACACATTGATTAGGAACCGTTTCGACGCCGAGGCGACAATTATATGCTTCGTCGTGTTATTTATATCAACGCACCTTGTGTAATGGTGGATTAGTCTGTAATGTAAGTGCTTCTACGGTACTCTTTTTTGTGGTGTATTAGTAAACGATACTTGTGTAGAGATTGTTAACATTCAGATTTATTTAACACATCACAATATGAATTTAGAGTTGTTTTTACAGGTTCCATTTATGTCTAGCAAAAGTCTGCATTTATCTGTCTGTATTTATGTGTCTGTAATGCCGGAAGTAGAGCCCACCTTCAAAGTTTTTTTTATCCAAGAATTTGCAACAATATTTTTTTAATAGACAAGACGTGGTTTGGATATAGTTTAATATCTACGTGTTTCAAATACCCCGTCATTTACCTTGATGGCTAGGTTACAACATAGCAACCGAGGGCATTAGACTCACACATTGCATACAGTCCTATTCTACTTACTACTAGCCTTTCCTACTAATAAGAGTATAAGTACTCGGGCTTTCAAATAACTTGGACGTAGACTATGTGACTGACAACCTTAAAAGCGCTGCGGGGTACTATGGTTCCTTAATAAATAAAAAAACAGGATTTGTCAGACTTGTCAGCCACTGGATACCATAGTGTCTAGCACGACACAGGTCAAAAAATGCCATAGCAAATCGTTTCCTTAACTATTCAGCTACATAACTGTATTTTTTATTTTGTTACGACTTATATTTTGCAATCTAGTTAGGAAACTCGGTTCTAAAAAGGTAACATTAGTAAAATCGTATTAGGATAATAATATGAATCATAGTTTTCATGCGGCAATTTACACGGAATACAATTCTGATATGAAATGAATTGAACATGGTTCGGCTAATTTGTGCAAACGTTTTACGAATGTTAGAAGAATTGCTTATGATCTCCTAGGAAATCGGGAATGATTTTTTTACTTTTAGATCGTAAGGTCTAGGGTATCCTAATGCAACTATAGCTGTTGATGATGGCTCCATCCTTGTAACAGTAGAAAATTATCCCAAAATAACATACTCTCGGGATAAAAAATATCCTTTTCACCTCAGCACCTCAAACAAGTATGTTTTGCAGTGAGCAGACAGTGAGCAAAATTCGATTTTGCTGCGAGCGTGAGACAAAGTAACTTTTTAAATAATTTTTTTAAATGCCGAGTCAGTGCTGGGTCTACTCACAACATTCGAAAGATTTGAACTTCACTTTGTTCTGTCACTTTCACTTCGATACGAAAAGAGCGAGAGATAGAAACAAGTCGATTCAAAGTTCGATTTTCAAATTCCATATATAATAGGCTCAAAAAGAAACCAACAATAAAACGTTCGGAAACACGTCACCTATAAAATTTCAAATCAAGGTTTAAATGTAATTATTATACTTTTCTCTTAATAATCGAATTATATTTTTTTATGATCAAATAAAGAGATGTTGAATTAAAAAATACGAAGTTTATCATGTATCTACATAATAATTTAAAGTTTTAACAATCTTTATTGTGACAGAATAATTTAGTAACAGTGCAATTTCCGAACGCATCTTTAAAAAATAGCGGGCTTTAATTTTTTATTGTTTTCTTCTTCTGTTCGCTAGCTACAAAGTGCGATACACGTTGGATATTATTAAAATAATAATAAATAAATATGAGTGAATCCAGTGATGATGTCTGCGATTTAACACCGGAAAAATTGAAGCAGTATAAGCGAACTTCGGCCACACTTTTGGCTGATTCAGGAGCCGACCTCACTACATTAAAACGACACGGCGGATGGAGGTCGAATACGGTCGCGGAAGGGTATATTGAGGATTCGATCCAAAATAAATCAAAAATCTGTAAGCGTATAGTAGAGACCATAAGCTTGAAACAGACCTCAGATCCTTGGTCTCGCCCGTCTACTTCCAGAGTCACGAATACCGGCGCTGAGTCACCTACTTTCACTATCCTCCCGTCACAACACAATCCACAAGTAAGGAAGCTGAAACCGCAGCGAATACTCAAACGCAAGTCGCTAACACAACAATATCGGTTCCAAATAAAACTGTTACTTTTAATTTGCAAAACTGCAATAATTTTACTTTTAACGTTTAATTTTTACAAATATACATGTGGTTTAAATATTACCAAGTTGTATTTTTTATTACCTTTACATTAAATTATTTGTTCTCGCTGCTGAAGTGAAAAGTTGTATGTGCTACACGAGACCAAAGTTATTTACATCTCGTGTCTTTGAATCCCTCGCTGCACTCAGGATTCTAACCTAGAATCACTCGCTACGCTCGTGATTCAAATATAGAATCCTTCGCTTACTCGGGATTCAAAATCAACACTCGCGGCAAAAACCAACTTTGCTCTCTTGTTGCACAAATAACTATTGTACTATTCCAGAACATGGTCTAAACGTGTAAAAAGTTTCATAAAAATCCGAGTGTAAAGAAGTAACAAATAAACAAACTTTCGGCTGTATAATATTAGTGAGATTGAGGCAACAGATTTTTTTTCCGTCTCTGTTAGTTATCTATCATTCCTAGTTGCAAACCGTAGCTATCTTTCTATTCATCCTTTTCATTGCTTTGTTAGTTGCTTGCTCTAGGATATCAGTATTGATATATTTCGTTTCCTCCGTAGAATTTATGAAAGCTATACTAAAATTATTTCTAGATCACAAAAAAATGGCGCCAGTCTTTCAGACATCACTTGGATGGTAACTAGGATATCTTTTTGTATTTATGTCTGGTTCAAATAAAAACTGGAGTGATCGTGGGATAGATACAGCAAGTAATTGTTGCAGTTTTTTTGTTCTATTTATTGCCTTTTGTATCTCTGTGACGAATCATATAAAAAGCTTAGGTATAACAGCTTAGAAGTACACTACCAGATAATTTTGGAATAATCCTCCTGTAAAATCTTTTTCAATAGACTTCCTTGAAAGCTGACTCATATTGTCCATTTTTTTACATTTTTTTTTAAACAAAGACGGGGATATTTTTAAGTTTTTAATATTTATTGAAAATTATTATATATATTAAATGTACCTACTTATTTATATTTTGTTCATAAAAATATATGATTATTTACACAATAATTTGTTATTACCAATAATTTGCTGTATTTTAAATCCAGCCACAAACTCAAACTTCAATTTCCGACCAACCAAATAAAAAGTTAATTTTAGGTCGAGAGTTAGTGTTTACGAAGTTTTAATTAGTTAAGTGTTTTTACTTTTCATTTTTTTATATCTATGTAATATTAATTTAATTCGAACTCATACACAACAATAACCTAACGAGCAAATCAACAAATAAACAGTAACATAACAAACAGTTATCCAAACGCGACTCAGCTCACGTCTGCAAGTGGTCCGCTGGTCAGATGCGCCGAGTGGAACAGCGCCAAATGGAGCACTGGGCTAGCCGACACCTGTCTGTTCAACGAGATGGGATGGCCGGTGGATGGCATTCCATTATCTAGGTAGTATGTTAATTTAAGTGCGTGCCTTACGTGCTGTCTTGCACTGAAACTGTTTGTGATTGTACGAAAGAAATGCTGTTTCTTATACTATTTTGCGTTCAGCATTATACCTGGTACCTCGAACCTTACTTGCATCGCAAACACAGCCAACAAAGTTAGCAACACTGTCGTCAACCCTTATATTCTTGTAATCAAATACCACTATGTCATGTGGTTAATTATACCTGTTTCCATTTCATGCGTGCCTTACCTCTGCGTGGTTATTGACGGTTCACACATACCAACACTCGCCACAAACGTCGTTGTAGGCTGTAAGCTCCACCGCCTATTAAGTACTAAGCAGGATTACCTAATTTTTAAATTAAATAAATAAAGGTAGTAATAATCAGTAGTTTTTGCGCTAACTGTAAGCATCACTACACATTTTTATTGTTTTATTATATGTTTTAATACATAAATAAATGATATATACTTCAGTCTGTCTTTTATCATACAAAGTACCTACCTGAAACTTTACTCGCAGCTCGGCAGCCAACAAAGTTGGCAACACTCGTCACACACGTCTCTACCCTTATTTTCTTGTAATCAAATACCACTATGTCGTGTGGTTAATTATACCTGTTTCCCGTGCCTTACCTCTGCATGGTTATTGACGGCTAACACATACCAACACTGGCCACAAACGTCGTTGTAGGCTGTAAGCTAAGCCCAGCCCATTAAGTACTAAGCAGGTTGCTCACGAACGCGACTATAAACCCACATAGGGCCGGCAGTGTGGCCCCTGGCTATATCTCCAACGCATTGTCCTCTTCTCAGAAGCAAGCAGTTTGCTAATGCCGCCTTACTAAGTTATTCAGTTATATGACAAACAGGACGTGAATGTATGGCGGCGGTAGGGCCTGTGGCCCAATGGGGTACAGAATAAAATATTGTACTTATGTCTTGTTTTTTATACGTTCATAAATGATTTAAAGACTAAAGACCGAAGAATAAAGTACTGTCATAAAGAAAGTCTCGTATATGATTTTTTTTACCAAAATGGAAAATAATTCTCGTAAAGCCATGTGTCATCAGAGCAAAATGATCATTTCATTTATTCCTAAATAATTTTTCAATTTGTGTGTGTTACGATACCTGAGTTACCTACTTAGGTTCTGTGTAAACTTTTATATACGTTACTCATATATAATTAAAGATATTAAAGATACAAAGTAAGAAGGTGGACAGTCGAGCCTCTTAGCCGAATAGCCGCGGACTACGAAAGTGCCGGATAGTCGGCTCTATGTACCAGTCGGCGAATAGTCGGCAAACCTTTAATTTGAAGTCGTTTATGGAGAGAGACTTTGTTGCTAACATTTATTACTTTCCACAATCATGTACCAACTTAATACACCAGTGTGAAATGATACGTACAACTCACTCATAAATAAACATTTTCATTAAGGTGTTAATGTTCTAACGTAAAACACTGGACATTTACTTATTATATTCTAGGAATCATAAAACAAAACCCACGACTACATAGTACCTAATTGTTCACTAACTAAAATCTCTGTCTGGGTTATTATTTTAAAAGCTTTCTCAATTCTCAGTGTACACAGTGCCTAACTACCGTACCTATGCTAATTGCTTTTGAAACATCAGACAACGGCAAGACAGTCTCATACGTATACAAACCTCCTTCGTTTTATTTAACTTTAGAACTTCTACATCTAAAGTCGGCAAACAATTTGAAGTCAGTGCACGCTTGTCGCAAGAAACCGTGGAATGTTTGTAGACAGCCTTATAAATGGAGAATAATCTATTTTGTCGTAAAACACTTAATAAGTCATAAGGAATTTATGTTTGGTTTTTCTTTGCTTTCATGTGCGACTGCGGTCTTTTTGCGGTCTTCGGCGTTTATTAGATATTGCCTTAAGCAGCTCGTAGATCTTGCTAATTTACTCGCCCTATTAGGTATTTAATATTTGGAGTCGACAACCTATAAACGTGCTTTATTACGAATCTCGTTTTCTCGGCCCAGGTTTTATTACTTTGGTTTAGAATTAGGCGTATTGTGTCTACACTTTATTATCGCCGTTTACCTACTTAACTTGAATACATAATAACATTTTCTTTCTCCTTGTTACAGGTCATTAGTATTGCTGGTCTCGCTGGCGGCGACCTTCGCAGCGCCGTCACCGGCCTCCAGCGTCAACGCCGACACCAGCATGGACAAGATCGAGCCGTCCACGCACGAGCTGCTCAGTTCGCTCGGCTTGAAGAAGCTGAGGATACCCGCCGCGCACCACAGGAAGCGGCTCGCCGAGCAAGGCAGGCGGCACGCCACCGGTGACTCCAGGATGTACGTCATCAAGCTGCCTCCCAACACCAGCTACTACAGCCACGCCGAACCTGCCCCCGCGGCAGCGAGGACGCTGCCTCTACAAATGACCAGCAACGGCAAACCTGCCCGAGTATACCATTGGAACATTCCCGTCCTACAAAAGTTCGCGAAGAACCGACCACAGGCGAGGTTCGACGATGACATAGTGGACGTCGAGAGCACGCCGACGTGGCCGAAGGCGATCAGTCATCCGAACTCACTCGACGCTCTGGCGTATTACGTCCCAGCGAAGAAAACGTCGTTCAGAAAATATTTCTCCGGCAACGGCAAACCTAAGTCCTTCTACGTAATCGAGAAGAATAAGAAATCCGCAGAGTACCATAAGTTATTGCCTTAATCGGATCGTGTGCGTTCCCGGTAGATATAAAAGTGAAGATATGCAATCAATTGAGTCTGAGTCTCTGAGTCCATTACTGAACAAAATATCGGTACTGATTCTTTATTTATTTTCACCTTCTTAAAAATAATATACGTAATATTGATTGAATGATTTGATCGGCTGAGTATGAATGACTTATTTATAATTATTATTATGTCTGGCAGTCTTTAGGATGGTATGTGAGCTAAGCTCTAACAGTACTCTCGACGCTAATGTGTACAATTAAGTCATAAACTTAGTGTTACGTTTATAAACAGTAAAATTTGGTAAATAATCTCCAATTTGCAGCTTTATCTTGTCTCAATTAGCATCGATAATCTTGTGTGTCGTCCGCATAATGACTTCCGACACGCGTTTAGCAGTTTCCTTTGACTTAGTCACTCGACATAGTTGGTTGAGGTGCTCAACCATCGCATGTGCATTACGTGACGGAACATTTAAACGACACTGCACTGTATTTGTGCAAATACGTGCTTTTTATTAGTGTCTGGAATCTGAAAATATATTGAAGATTTTATTGGATATGTAGTCAGCTTTTCATCCATCTACAGGGGCCTTCTGTGAAATCACATCAATAGTGTCTGTAGTTGCTACTTACGAATTGTCATCATTTGAGCTAGATTGCCGTTATATTTTAGCTCGGAAGATGTATTATATTTTCTGAAGATGTATTATAGTTAAGGTCTTTTCATCAGGATTTCCACCACCTCCTTCGCTCGCATTACTGCTTCAAAGGAGATGACCGTTTCTTATGACCTCTCGTTCTGTATTATGGCCTGGAGCAGGAGCAAACACGAAAGGTCACCACTGTCGATGATAGAGTGCCTTACTTTCATAAAAGTTTGACACTACATTATATCCATCACTAAACCCCAAAATAATATTCACTATAAGAGTATAGTAATCTTGTAAACTGCATTGTATATATGGGCCAGCTTCCGCAATCTAGTGTTAAGAGATCGATAGGTGCTTAGATATTTAGTAAGACTGTGTCACGAATTTAAATTATTGTCTAGATTTATGTACTGCATTTAGATTACAGCGGAAATGTTAATTTTTAAGTGATTTTCTTTGTCTTTTATGGCACTTTGAAAGTACACACACAGACGTCTAAAATCTAAGCAATTGTACGAACCTTTTTTTATAAATTATAGAATTTAAGTAACCGAATAAACAGTTGCTTTTTTGACACTTTTTTTAATTAAGTTTATTGTTGTATTAAAATAAATCACTTTGCTAAAATATTTAATTCAGACAAAAATTATAATTTTAAAATTTGACAAATTTCACAACTTTAATACAATGCCATCTAGTCCCAAGCAAGCTTGTGTCATGGGTACTATTATAGACAACTGATAAACATACTTTTATATTTCTAAATACAAATTATAGAAATTAGTAATAGACAGTATTTTATGAAGCCAATTCTATCAACGTTTCAAGTATAACTCCAATTTGTGCGATTCTTAGATCTTTGTTCGTCTTCGTGTGTGTATTTTGACTGTGCTCATAATAATCAACGAATGATTTCCGTTCTTAAGAAAGTTTTTGCATTTATAATCTATATGTCTATGTCCTTTTACGTCCAAGTTAAAGGGTACGTTTATATTTTAATCACTTGTATGTAAGCCAATGCTAATGTTAGACTCTGCACCTAGTTGTATTGTATCGAAGACTATATTAATTAGTAGTAAATCTGTAATTAGGCCAGGCGAAGCCATTGCTTTAACCGTTTAGTTTCTAAGTTGTTATCTTAGATATAAGCATAATTATTTTGTACAACATACCTACTTAATGTAAACTAGAACAATAAATATTTTAATAAATTATTTTTTTTTGTTTATTTTTGCCATATTAAATTCTACATTTAGAACAAATTTACACTACTAAGGATAATATATAAATTGAAATAGTTGCCCTGAATTAAAGTGAGACTGACAGTATTACCACGTTTCATTGAATGGAAATGCCCATATCTAATTTTTCACATTTTAATAATAGTTTATTGTAAAATTTTATTCTCAAATAATTTTCTAACAGTAGATAGATATGCCACCAAATGTTGTCTGGAAGATATGGCTGCAAAGATCGCCATTGTACCCTTAAGTTCATTCTAAACAGTTATGTAACTGTTTCGGTGTAGGTTTCATTTTCTATTCTATACTAATTAAATGTAATTAGTGGTAATTTCCATAAAACAGGAGATGTCCCAGAGTACTACCCTGTGGAACACCAACTTTAAATATAACTAAATAATTTGAAGAATCAATAGATATTCTGATTAGCTGCATGGCTAGTGAAGCAAGAGATTATTTAGCTCTTAATAATATTCAAAAATGAGTAACAGTAAAACTGATATACGAAAACATAATATACAACGTAAGTATAACTCAATAACTTAAATTCCTGTCAATCTTAACTTGAACCAATAGAAAAGTATGCGACATTATTACTAATTCTCTTATTTCTGAAGCTTCTCTGTAAATCTACATACTGGTAGCCGAAGTTCTGCTTATACCCCATCAAAACTTAACAGCGCCATCTGTACATCTTTCACATAATTATTAACATATATGTATGTCTAACCTCCTTTCAACCAACCTCTCTTGTCTGCTAACACACGTATTAGTTCTTCACACAAAGTTTAGAGGGCGCTGGCGTCGCCCTGCTTTACCGACCGAGCATGTCACCACATGCGCGGCAGGCTGCGCGATTTATAAAAATCGTACCAAATGCTATCCGACACAAATCCATAATCGTCGCCCATGTAAAAATGTCAGCTGCATTCGCGAGCAGCTCCGATAGCAAAATGAAAAATGCGGAAAATGATAACAACAGTAATAAAAGGACAGTCGATAGTGTTAAAAAGAAAAGTTTTGGTGATAAAAATACAAAGAGCGAATCTAACGCTAACAACAGCACGGTTATCAAAGTAAAGAGTGTTATTCCGAGACGACGGTAAGCTATTATTTATTTATTGGCTTCTGTGGCACAAGCTTTTACAGGCCAGCCGGCACGGTGACCTATTTATTAGATTTATTTCATTGAATTAAAATAAATGTAATATTTGAAGTACACACTTAATTAGGAGCACACAACCGCAGATGTGTTCCAGTTTTCTGGATATAATTAACAAGCGCGCTCTAAAAATATCTGCGAATACAAATAGACGATTGCATTGTACGCTTTTAGACGAAAACTATGTGTTGTTATTTACTTTCCCGCCAAATGCTTTTTCTTTTCCCTGAACGTTTGAGAGGCTAAGGAAATGCGGTTACGTATGGAATGTCGGACAAGGAGTCATCGTACTTATTTTTATCTAATAGATAAGGGCCTGAATTTTGCCAACAATTCATAAAATTGATAAGCAGCGGATAAAACAGTGTGTTTACCATTGGCCCCATTGCTTCCTTGTTTGTTTAAAATTTAAGCCGGAGTCAGTGAAAATAACCAGGAAGATTGCTATCGAAATAATGACTCACTTACCTACTTGTTTTTTTTACATAAATGAATTAAGGAAAATAATGTATTTTAATATCTCACACAAACTACTAAAAATAATTTGATGTCAAACCACTTTCAGGTAAAGTGTTCGATTAGGTAGGTTCTCTATCCTTCCCTGCCAAAGTCCATGTTAAAATTTGAGGAAAATATTAGGAAAACATCAAACTTTCAATTTTGGTTTCTAAAATGCGTCAATACCATTCGAAATCAAATGTTATACAGGAAAGTAGATGAAAGATTTGAACGTTTGAGTGTAATAAATAAACTCAGAAACTAGGTACTAGATCGATTTTAAAATTCTTTCACCAGTAGAATCCTACTTTATCATTGAGTGATACAGCATTAGCATTATTAGCATTATCGGCCTTGTAATGTTCCCACTGTTGGGACACAGGCTTCCTCTCTAGGGAATGGGCTGTAATCCTCCACGCGGGCCCAGTGCGGATTGGTGGATGTCACATGTCTTCGAATTTTTGGTTCTAGAACATGCCGGTTTCCTCACGATGTTTTCCTTCGCCGTTTTGAGAGCAGTAGTGATGAAATAAACTACACAAAGTAATGCGTCTGGCTGGGTTTGAACCCGCGACCTACAACTCGTAAGTCGGGGCCGTTACCACTGGGCCACCACTGCTCTCGAGTGATACAGGCGTATCTATATTTTCTGCTGACAGAAGCTTGTTTTCTTTTTTTTCGTTTATGTTACGATTTAACTCAAAAATGACTTGACCGATTTAATAAATTCTTTTACCATTAGGAAGCTACCATCTTCACTGAGTAACATAGACTATTTATATTCCTCTTTCATGAAAGCGAAGCCGCATGCAGCTAGTAAACGATAAATTAAGTAACCTAATGAATGAAAACTTCAAATTTCTGTGACATTGACCTAACACAATAATTAACATTTAACTACAAATTAATTATGTATAGAACAAAACATTGGTTAAATCGATGCTAACAATAGAAAAACACGATGTACTTTTGTTCTGTTATTTTTACGTTACTGTGGACTATGGTCCACAGTAACGTAAAAATAACAGGAAATAATAGCTATGGCTACAATGGAGAAAAATTTGTAAAATCTGTATAAAAACACCTAACTTGCGAAACAGCAACTAATCTAGTCGCTAATGGTAGTTACTAAAATTCCAAAAAATACGTAAGAGTTCATAATTTTTGAGACCTTAGAGCGGTTCTGTCATCTAAAAACATAACTAAGTACAAAGAAAGTGCTAAATGATTAAAGACATTTATTTTACTACTGGGTTTTTTACACTTTTAAACGTACCTACGTAAAATGTACACATTAGCACTTTTCCAGTGACTTCATTCCGAGAATGTTTTCATAAAAACTTGTAACACTCCTTAAACCGTGTTTTGATGTTAGTTTTGAAAAACTAATAATAACAGCCTTGTAATGACAAATTCATTTTGATTAGGATTTGTGCCAAGTTTCAAGTTTATTAACCAAAGGAATAAGATTCTCCAATACAAATACAAAGGAATAAGTTTTAAAAAACAAACAATGAAAATCTTTTTTTTATTTACTTGAGTAACTATTTTAGCTAAGTTTTACATACAAATGATTTTCCCCCTTTTCACCCCCAGAAATGTTTAATTTGAATATTAATATCTAATCAAAAACCTTTTAGTGCTCGCCTACATCATAATAGGAAACCTTGTGCAAAATTTAACGTTTCAAGACCTGGTAGTTTCGGCTATGCATTGATATCATGTCAGTAAGGGCCTGTTTCACCACCTATGATTAAGTTTCGAGTATCTTACTTGACAGATAATTTCATACGAATTCTGTCACATTTTTGAATTTATTCAGTGAGTAGTGCCTACTCGGACATTGTGAAACAGGCCCTTAGCCAAACAGATTTTCTTTTTCTACGTATACTCGTAGGTTAAAGACAAGAAAGAAACAGTTAAAAAGGTAATTCTTATTCCAAAGGAAATCTATCAGATTTGCGAAAGCCACAAAGACAAATCGTAAGAGGAGTAGGAAAATAAATATGTAAAAAAACTCTTTAAAACATTTTAAATAGTCATAAAATAAATATAACATACTAAACATATAAGGGATTCAATAAAATATCGACGCTTGTCAAAGTAACGCAAATGGCTAGTGAAAAATCATTCAACCATTCATGTCCGCGGCAACAATCGGTAAACAAATTAAAATAAATGACAGTTATTCAATACTTAGTAGAGTACTCATCCTTGCCTACACGTTTGTTGATTCAGCATCTTATCCTTGATTTTCCAGTCACAATAGACTAGGTTTACCTACCTACTGATCACATAATAGTGTCATCTTAAATCAAGGTAACGCTGGTAGGTAGGTACCTAATGCGAAGTAAGACGTGTTGAGAAACCGTATCTCACTTTAGAACCATGGAATTAGAACTATTTCATGATGCTGGACGAATCGAAGTAATTTCCTCAGATCAAATTATTTCTAATAATAATGATATGGTCATTAAGGTTCTGGAGTGATAAAGACGATGTGTGGAGTTTTCACAATGTGGGTCGATCTTGAGGGCTGCAAGTGTCCGATTTTGCGAGAAACACAGGATAGATCGGAATAGCGAGAACACTAGGAGAACACCAGACTCAATGGTCTGGTGAATGGTGATGATAAAACTGATCATCACCAGCGGCAGTAGTTATGGTTTGGAACTATTTGGAATTTACACGAATATTGGTAAGAGTGAGAGCAGTGGACGCCCAGTGGTATCGGTCTATCAGACCCGACTTAATAGTTGTTGATCGTGGGTTCAAATTCAGACAAGTGCTTTGCTTCGTAATTCAAAATGTAGAGTGCAACAGCTCGTATAAAAAAAAATTGAATTGGCAAAGGATATATAGCCACCACATTTTGTTTGACTCAACAGGCAATGATCAGCAAATCATGTATCCCGAATTCCTAGTAGATTATATTAAGTAATGCTTCTAATATTTGTAAAGTGGTTGCCCAAATTAGGCGAATCATACTCAATTCATTATATATTACATTATATTATTCTGTGAAGAATAATCAGTATCACACACGTACGAATAGTCTGAATTTAAGAATCAATTTTCATAGATTGTTGACTTTTTCACAATAAAAACTTGATTACTGCATTGAAAAATCTATGTCGGATGCCAAAGTCATAAGGGTTCATAAAAAGTTCATCAGATAAGTAGATAATTCGGGCTTTAATTACACAAATTCGAATCATCCTGTCTTTACTCTGTATTATAACATAACTATTATGTTTAAATTCGGCGTGTGAAAGATAAAGCAAAAGATAATTTTATTTGTGAAAACGGGTGCAAAAATTTTTAGCATGCAGGATGTTACAAAAATAATATTTTTTTCCGTACATAGCCGTTGAGGCATACAAATACTAAATGTGTATGCCTCAACGGCTATGTACGGAATTTACAATAATTTAATTTAATAGAACAATATCAAAATAAAATAAATGAGTGAAATAGTCATAAAAATGCATTAATAGAATAATAAAGAAGGGAATAATAAAAATAAACTCAAATATATGAGTTTATTTTATAATATGCATAATAGTCTTAATAATATCATTAATACATCAATCAAATAAATTAATCATAAAATAATAAAAGTTAAGGATTACCATAAAATTTAAATCAAACAAAACGTCGAATAGTCGTTGAGTAGTATTCTGTTAGTAAACTCGAAACATCTTTTTGAACAAATTTGCTGGCAATGTTTGAAGTGATCGTAGGAGCCATATAGAAAGCGCTTTTCTTATTGTGAGCATTTGGTAAGTTAATGAAAACTATACCTAGATAATCTAGAAAATCGATATTAACTACACAAGTATTTCGAAATCATAGTTCGCTGATTAAACTAATGAGTGTTAGTTAAATTGATAGTCAATTAATAAAAGGCATGCTTATAAATGTCATGGTTAATATATTAAAAAACAACTCGATTAATATTTGGAACACAACAACACATACACAAGTAGATTAATACCTAATTAGAATTAGTGACTTTTTATTATTTAGCGTTTATTACGTGTTAACCCATAGAAATATTATTAAACTATATTAAACTGTTACATTGTTAGTTAATTTATTTATTTTGGATAGGAAAACATAGGAAGGGCTGTAGTAAGGCGATGGCAATATTTACAATCCCACAATTGACGCAAAAATTAACAACGCACAAAATCATGAAATTTGTAAGTGATCGAAAACAACAATATTTTTGAAAAGATACTCCCAGAGCACAATAATCTGATGTTTGCCCATGATAAAGATTGATGAGTTACATCACAACGCCGACCCGCAATCTTCGTAACAAAATGCTGCCTTGGCCGAATAATTTGGCAATCAAAATTAAAAGCTAAGATCGTCCATAGCAAACAGGTTTTTTGCACAGTCCCGGTGCTAGTAACCTTAGCTATTTATGTAATGGTTTATATTTATTTTTTGGATATACAAACTTACAAGATACTTTGTGTAATTATGCTACCTTGTTAAATTTAGAATCTTAAATTAGTCTAAAAATAAATTTTAGCCTAATTTTAAACTTCGTAAAGTAGTCTTACACTTTGTAGCAGTCCAATATCACCTATAAAAAAAACCTTGTATCCTGTGGCAGGGTCTAAATGATCGTTTTCGTTATGCTTTTCTCAAAGATTGGTGACAGACAGAAATATGTATTGGGATGTTCATGAGTTCATTTGCCTCGATTTTGACTCTAATAACTTGGGGACCGCATTTATTTGTTTTCGGGCTTTTTGAAAATCTTTAACCTCACAATCCGAAATGAGAAATATACTTCACTCTTGATATAAAAGTGACACTTCTGAAACCTCATGAACTAACAAACCATGCTAATGGCGTCGAGTTCAAGTTATGAACTTTTAGTCCGGTCAAATTAGACTAATTAATCGGGGTGAGGTTACAATAATTCGCACTTAGCTGAATATTGGTAGGATTGTTCAATACACTATTATAAAGGAAATGTGAAAAGTCCTCATCGATCCGGCACGTGCAAAAAAAATTACTCGGGGTTAAAGGTCACCCAAACGGGTTTTTCGCGATTTTTAGCAAAATGGTAAGTTTATCATAAAATTAGCTCAGACAAAAATTGTAGATCAGACTAATGTCTAAATACTTTTTTTCCTAAGAGCCACCGTTTTTGAGATACAACGATTCAAAAAATTTAAAGAGTTGTAATCATCTTAATATGTATAAGTACACCACGTACCTATATACTCGTACATCACTGAAGCCGTAATACAAGCAAAAATATCGTTCTATCGGTCAATGTGACTTACACATGTAAAATATGAAAATTTCGGCAAAAAGAAAACCCAGTCCCTTATTTTCTACGCCAGTGTAACCTTCAGCAACATCTGCCTCCCATTCAATTGTCTGCGTGGCTAGGGTCGTATACCTGCTTTATTTTACTATGCCCAATACATTCAATGCTATTAGAGTGCGTTTAATGGAAAGCGCGACCTGGAGATTTTAATTTAATTGGCAACATTATTCAGCAATAAAAAAAAGTTGTGAAGTGTCAAGACATGATTCTCCTACTAGTTAGTTAGTAATACCACATACAACATTTTTGTATTCAACCTCTTTTTCTCAGGTTGCGCTTGCTACTGTTTCAACTTTATATCTCAAAAACGGTGGCTCTCAGGAAAAAAAGAATTAGACATTTTTATAGATAATTGTCTGATCTACAATTTTTGTCTGAGCTAATTTTATGATAAAACTTACCATTTTGCTGAAAATCGCAAAAAACCCATTTTTGTAACCTTTGACCGCGTGTATATTTTTTTGATGAGGACTTTTCACATTTCCTTTATAATAGTGTATTGAACAATGCTACCAATATTCAGCCAAGTGCGAATTATTGTAACCTTGGATGTCTAAATTGACCGGACTATTTCTTAATATTTCGTTTGTCATATCGAAACAGTTTACTCAACAATGGCAGTATTCAGAGCACATTGCTTGAAGAAAAGAAGTTCGATGGGGCCGAAAGGTTTTGAAAAATGTATGGTTTTGTAACAAAGGAATTTTTTAGTTATTCTCTTTAAAAATATTGTTTTACAATAACAAAAATATTGTTTTAACAATATTTTCACAAGAAACAGGTAGTGCATGGAGTTTCTTGCTGATTTTTCTTCATAAAACTCAACCAATTGAAACCATTCAATAGCTTCTGACGTTTTATAGGTGCGAATAATTGACCTGACTATAAAAAAAAATGATTTTGATATCTCGATATATATGTAGGTCTGTCACCACAAAGAAACCGATCAAATTCTTAATTGTCGTTTTAGAAGAACGATTATGATTACAGAAATATCATAAACTTTAAGAACACTCGAAAACAGTGTAATTGTGTGTTTTTTTTATTATTTTAGTTATAGCAGCGATTTTCTTCATATTTATTACGTATCGTTGTCAATATTGGACACAAAAGCAGAATATTTGTAACCTTGTGGGATACCTACGAGTACCAAGAATACACGTTAATTGAAAAAAACCCATTAAAAGCAATTGCATTTTTTGGTAACAAAATATGGAAACTTAATTGGCAAAATGTAAATAAATATTTATCACAAAATTAAGATAAGATAATTTATGTAAGATAATATAATTATTATGTAATTTATATAAGATAATAATAATTATGATAATAAATAAGTGGTAATTATTTTGAATACAAAAAGTCCTAAATCAAAGTTGTATAGGTATCCTGTAATTTTATTGATATTAGGTATCTAAATTTTGGTTATTTTATCATAGCAACTACAGTGCTTTGCATAAAATTTAATATGCATGTAACTAATAAATTTTGGTAATTTTGAAATTAATTTGAATTATAAAACCGATGCACACGTCCTTAGCAATAAGAGTGGTTAGTAATAAAGTCGAGTTTTTTTTGTATTTAGTCAATTAATAAATGCAAAAACACGTAACCTTCTCTTGTCTTTTTCGAATTCGATCCCATTCTTCGACAATAACTCTTTTCAGCTCAAAACATCAGGTGTTTTGTAGAACTGGCAACAGCAATGATCATACTCGTCTCTTTAGAACATACCAGACTTGTTCAATTGGATCGAGGACTAGACTGCGAGCTGGACAATCTGTTTAGATTGTCCAGAGAGATCCCAACTTCTTCAATGTAATTTTTCAATCTTTTACATACTGAAGACATATTAATATTTACCAATTTTTCAAAAGGAAACTTTTTATTTAAGAAAAACGAATTTTCAATTTATTCACAATGTACTTAAAATTTTATAACCATCTCCCTAATTGTCGTAAGTTTGTTCTGGTAACGCCATCAGAGGTGCATTTGCTGGCCCTACAGGATATCTGGGCCTCAAGTCTGATATTAGAATTGCATCTGAATTGTTGATTTGACCCTGGAACAGAAAATACAGATTAGACACATTTTCAAAGAAAATTTTTAATTCACCATTTTCATACGTCCGTTCCCAACATCTGATCCGGACCGGGTTTACTTCATCATATTACCTATAAGACTCCGTTTCTGCGAAAATTACCGGGCTAAGAGTGGGTGGCGCCAGGAAAGCAAGGGAGGAGGTTCTCGTCAGCTGCAGCACCAAAGCATAGCTGGCAAGGAAAAAAGTTAAAAATTTATACTCCGTCGATTTAGGTAGTTAACTAAAGGTAAAAAATCTTTGCAAATAGGTATTTACCTAAATCGATGTTAGCTAATAAACTACATTTAAATAATCTTTGTGTATATTATATACGACCTCTTTAATATAAAAAGACATACCAAGACTGTTTACCTTTAGTTAACTACCTAAACAAACGGAGTATAGTAATTTTCAGTAAAGCAAGATTTGTGAAGTCATCAACAAATGTATTGAGTAGGTTAGTTCGGTTTTTGCAGGGAGCTGACGTTAGTCTTTAAATATATCACAGCATGTGCGTAAGCAACATATTATGCTAAAATAAAAGTACAATGGAATCAATTGCTTATTTAAAAACATTTAATACGTAGTTTAAGGGCCTATTTCACCACCTATGATTAAATTTCGAGTATCTTACTTGGCAGATAATTTCATACAAATTCTGTCACATTTTTGAATTTATTCAGTGAGTAGTGCCTACTCAGACATTGTGAAACAGGCCCTTAGTGACAAAAAAATTACTGAATAATTTAGTTTTTTTTAGGTATGTTAACGTTTTCAGGGTTTTCAATAAAACATTGGGATAGGTGCGTTTAATATATACAGCATTTTTGAATTGACGCAAATTACTGAATAATTTCCAGTTATTTTTAGGTATGCTAACGTTTTCAGGGTTTTCAATAAAACATTAGGATAGGTACGTTTAATTTATTCAGCATTTTTGAATTGACGCACTGGCGGGCATTTAGCCAATCAAACGTTAAGTATCAACAGCCAATCATAGATCTTATCTTTAGACAATTGATATCCTACCAGGTTATACCTATTTACTTACTATTTTTATAACTAGCTTCTGCCAGCGGCTTTGCCCGCGTGTAGAGTTAGTTTAGTTTTAGCGTGATGATATATAGCATATAGTCTTCCTCGATAAATGGGCTATCTAACACTGAAAGCATTTTTCAAATCGGACCAGTAGTTCCTGAGATTATCGCGTTCAAACAAACTAACTCTTCAGCTTTTTAATATAAAATTATAGATTTAAGGAAAAATAAACAGTAGCACAATGGGGGATGATATTCATAACAGCTTAAATAAACGGAAACGGTTTGCCAACGTGCCATGGAGCGCAGTATACTAGGTGTTAAATTAACGGATCGCGTTCGAAACACTATACTGCGCTCCAAAACGCAGATCACTGACGTAGCTCAGAAGGCTGCCCAGCTTAAATGGGACTTGACGCTGGACATGTCTGCCGCATGCCGATCGAGCGGTGGGCCAGTAAAACACAAGGTTGGTGTCCTGAAATCATGCGACAAGAAGGAGGTGGCGGGACGACTTGGATGTCTTCCTTGAGAATTGGCAAGAAGTAGCTCAAAGTTGTTTCCAAAGCTCTTTCGCATCATAGCTAGGGAAAAACTGACTAACTGGCTCCAATTGTTTTATAAACCTAAAGATAACGTTAGTTCTTAATCTATCATATACCCGCGAAACGAGATACAATAGTAAAACAACAGCGCGGTCTCATAGGACCGGTTGGGGATTCAAACATTAAAGTGATCGCCGTATCTTCCGCCTGAATTTATGCAGGAACATGTCCGGTGAGGCCCGGCGTCATACGGAAGGTCAGGGCGCCTGTCGTCTTTGACTCCAACCCTTCATAGAGAGGACTTACCGACATACTCGTACTTATGGCGTGCCTCAACGTTATCTTCGATTTTTCTATTTCTTTATCAATTACTTACATTACTTGTATGTAAACCATTGCAAACCATTGGTTTGATTGTTGTTTTCTAACAGAAAATAATAATATATTATATAACTTAAAAACACATTTCTAAATAATACCTATCTAATTCAAGCAATTCAAATTTTTCTGGGAATTTTCATTTCACCATTTTAAAAACAGTGGTGCCGAAATAAATTATACAATGTAGGTATAACTAATAGTTACTAGGTGTTACTATTGTTCCCGACACTGAATAAATAATGTAACTAGTGTTTAATTCAGGGTTAGGTTAATTTCGTAGCTATTATTATACATTACATAAGGATCAGTTCACACAGAGACGCGACGCGACACGACGATGCAGGAAGAGGCTAATGATTTTGTACTGCGCCGCGCGCCGCCGCGAGACGTATCGCAACGTTGCGAGGCGCATAGTAAAATCGTCGGCAACACGACGACGTCGCGAATGTAAAAACGTTCCGCTGCGCAGCGAGACGCCGCGCGGTGTACCGGGGCATAGCGCGACGCCGCGCCGCTTCAAGGGGCGCAGCGCTGCATGAAGCAACGTATTCTAAATTCTCACAATGAAATGTGCATCTTTTCGTGTAATAAATAAAGTTCTATCTCGAGTCACTCTTTTAAAATATGCACGCAGCGTCGCGTCGCGTCTCGGTGTGAGCTGACCCTAAGGAACGATTCGCTGTCTGTCTTATTTACAAGGACTTCTATTACTTCACAATGCTCTTTTAAATGGCAGTTTGCTTCTTTATTACTTAGCAATTCCATATGTGTGCAACGACTTTACAAATCACCACGAGTTAAATTTAACGGTAGATTGTTTTTTCTTTATTGTAAATTGACTAAACCTTGTATGTTTAATAGTGTGTAGCATGTACAATAGTGGTACATAGGCGGACTAAATGCAACATAGCTTTCTCTACCAGTCAAACTTTGGGTTAAAAAGACAACACTGTTGTAGGTATGCACAGTAAATAAATACACTATTTGAAATGAAATATCATTGTAATAAATGGATGCTTAATAATAAAATACATATAATGCTAAAATTTTAATAAGTATTATCATGATTTAGTTAATAAATTACCTGCTGAATTACCTGAGACTGATAAAATAAACTCTTTTCTGAAACTATCCTCTTGTTATACCTACATGGGAATTAATCAAATGACTTCACCCAGTACGGAAGTGTTCAAATTTTTACTGATTGAAATCTGCAGTGTTCCTTTTACGAACCATCCTGAAACTCTGGGTCTTAAACTATCTTAGATACAGTATAAGAGACGGCTTCGCCATCAATGTGATCATCGTTTGGAAACAACAAACTTCCTATGCAAACTAATCTATTATTTGTTTTCTAATTCAACTATTAATTCCTCAACACCTCAGTATTGTATGTAAGTTCAATTTAAAATCTTCTTCTTCGTCCGTCCCTGTGCCCAACATCTAGGGTCGGGTGTCCTCACAATTCTGCACCAGGACAGTCTTAACAACAATACGACAACAACAATTAAAAATATAAAACCAAAATTTAATAAATACTCAAATCAAAATCACATACAAGTACATTATTATATCAATATTGATAGTATTCGTTAAAATCGGAATCTGACCGATATTTCGTTATCTTATCGTTCCGCGTTTGAACGATACTAAAAAGTTCAAAATTTAACCATTTATTTTAACAGATTAGGTGACATATATATGTTCAAAACTTGCTGTTTATTGTTTATTTATTTAATCTTCATGCGACTAAAGGCACAGATTACTAACTAGTTACTACGTAACTAAAGGTACAAAGGCGGACTTAGGGCCTGTTTCACTATGCCCGAGTAGCCACTACTTCCTGAATAAATTCAAAAATGGAACAGAATTTGTATGAAATTATCTGCCAAGTAAGTTATCGGGAACTTAATCATAGGTGGTGAAATAGGCCCTTAACGTTTGAATCCCCAACCGGTCCTATGAGACCGCGCTGTTATTGTTTTACTATTGTGTCTCGTTTCGCGGGTATCTGAGTAATTAATGTCTTAGCTACTCTCTACCAGTCAACCTAGGGTAGTAGAGAGAGAGACATAATGGTAGGTGCATAAAAAGTAGATACATATTATTTCAATAAGTCACAAAAAATATTTAAACTACATTTAGGGCCTGTTTCACAATGTCCGAGTAGGCACTACTCACTGAATAAATTCAAAAATGTGACAGAATTCGTATGAAATTATCTGTCAAGTAAGATACTCGAAACTTAATCATAGGTGGTAAAACAGGCCCTTAATGTTAAATAATATATATACACATACCTTTATATTTACATTTATTATGTTTGCTGTGTAAATCTTTGAAAACTGCTTACCATCAGGCGGGATCGCAGCCAAACACTAGATCATATTCTTAAAAAAAAACTCAATATTTAACAAACAATAATAAAGTATTTAAATTAATATCTAGGTGTAAATTGCTGTTATTGTTTACACTAGTTTAGAGTATATATATTACTAGAATAAAAATGCTATTGCGAACTATGTATGGTATGCTGCAAGTTCAAATAGGTACACAAGTAGATTTTTCATTAGCACTGGGTTTTGAGTTTCAGTTCAAAACAGGAAAACACATGTTTATACTAAGCAAACAAAATAAAAATAAAAAGTAGGTACGAAAAACCTTCACTTTAAAACTTTTCCGATATTTGTAGACTTGCAAGTATAAAAATGAAATACGAGTATATGTGAAATATAGCGTTTTCATAGAAAGCAATTAAATTTTCTGAAAAGATAGCTTATTTATTGTTTTCTACTAATGGCTCAGTTGTATTTTGCAGTGACGAGTCAGGTAAATGTTTTCATTTATTCATCTTCTTCTTCTTTTCGAATCAAAGGTAAACTCTTTAGATTGTTTGAACGCAGTAGGTAGCTACGGCCCCATTTGGCAAAATTCATAATTGTTTATCAATAAATGTAATTATTTTATTGTATTTTGTATCTGAATTTATACACATAAATAAATACAGTAGGTACTACAATTTTACAATTAAATATATATAAATAAATTTGGATTGATTTTTATATAAATGTCAAAAACCTTAAAGGAATAAATTTTTCAACAATAAATTAAACAGAATCAAACCTTAAAATTTTTAAATAAATTACAATAATTACAAAGAAATTAACAAAGTAAGTATGACAAAATAAATTAAAAATAACAATGATAAAATTTACAGTTAGATCAATAAATGAATAAATAAAATCAAATAAAAACCGGCCAAGAGCGTGTCGGGCCACGCTCAGTGTAGGGTTCCGTAGTTTCCCGTCCGTCACAATAAGTGTCCCCAACTTTTCAAAAACTGTTCGTCCCATCAAGTCTTTATAAAGCTCTACTTTCCAGATTTTTTTCATATTTTCTAATTAAATTACAAAATACTGCCATCCGCCATGCTGTTTAAAACACCAATCAAAGTATGTTACGTCAGCCCTCAGTAAATACTGTCACTGTCACCGAATTTATTTCGAGTTTCAACTATCTCTTGAGTTTTTACATTGTTTAAATTGATTGCAACTGGAAAATTAATAAAGTAATCAATAATCAATAGTGAATATAGAGTCGATAAACAAGGTCTATTCATTATGAGGTTAGATTTACTATCGAAAAACTTGTTATTAATATTTGTAGTATGTAAAACAAAGTCGCAGAACATTATGAATATATGGAATAACGTTACAACTTACGCCAAAGTGATTTTCACAGAAATAAATAGAATTATCAAGACTAACAGCTTTAGGATCTCGCCGTGCCAGAGTTAGCCTCTTATATCACATCGTTTTATCGTTTGGCACGTAAATAAACACTTTGTTAGGGGTTTTTAATGATGTATTAGTGCACTGAGGGACCGCACACCACTTATATCCTTTGGAATTCATATTAAAATAATATTTAATATGTTTTATTTGTTGCTTTGACTTTAATGTTTATAAGTTTACTGAGGGTTGACGTCACAGCAAATGTCAACGCCGGTGACTGCGTTTTGGCGCGAATTTATGAACGTTTCATTAAAATTTCATTTTTTTCATTAATAATTTTATAAATTACAGAAATGTTATTTTTTTTAGAAATAGTAGATGTTTAAGAATATTTTAAAACACATTTTCAAAAATTGTCATCTTGCCCATTGGCTACGGAACCCTAAAAAGGAACACAATTGTACAACAAAAAAAATTACATTTCTTCTACAGTGCATATTTAATTATACGCTTATCCAATAGGTATTGTTTTAATTTTAATTTAAAAGTATATTAGGCTATTGTAGACAGCACTTTTAATATCTAAAGGTCACTTGTTCAATAAATTTACGTACTAGTATTGTGGACATTGTTTAAAAATTCATAGGTTACAATAATTAAACATTTTATTCTTTATATCTAGTCTAGTCGGGTGCCTTCCGTAATCTGCCGGTCTTCTACTAACTTACAGTCTTTGGCTATTATGAGCCCGTTGTGTCCCACTGCAGGGCAAAGGCCTCCCTTCCATATTTCCACTCATTTCGATCTTGAGCCACTGCCGACCAATCCCTCAGGAAGGAGTCCAAGTCGTCACGCTATCTTCCTGCCTTCTGGGCCTACTGCGTCGCCGGCTCCTGCTGTTCGGAGTCCAGTCAATTGTCGCTTTAGCCCAATTTTGCTATATTGGACTTAAAAGCTACTACAAAAATAACATTTGTTAGAGTTTTTTTTAAGTAACATAAACTAGTGCTTGACTGCAATCCCACCTGATGGTAAGATGGATGGATGGATGGTAATGTTCAATTGTTGGTGGTGAAGCGCAGTAGTTTATTAATAGCCTATTCACTCCAGCCTGAGATGAGAGATGATTTTGTTCTTGCCAAATGGTTAGTGTTCAGAATTTAGAGTATATTTTGTCGTGGTTTTAATGGAATGATTTAAAACACGTAACTAAAATAAGCAGGTACATATTTTAATAAATGATATTTATTTTGCAAATAGTTTTTTATAAAACACATTAACACTTCAATAATGAAGTGTGAGATGATGAAGATTACTATTAATATATTCTCACTTATGTGACACATACAATATATATGTTGGTTTGTCCAAACAACGTCTCCTGGAACTGATTTTGTCGCAAAAACTTCAGGCTTTATTATAGTTTTAACACAATATATAGAAATATATAAGTAAACGTTTTCAACGAAACAAAAACGTGAAACAAGGGAATTATATCTACACAATGACTTGTAAGAATACATTTGAAAAAAGCGCAATTTAACTAATTATCACCCAATTTAATGGATAGATAAAATCAGATAAATAAAATCAAAGTGTTGTGTAAATGTAAATAAAATTCTTGAACGAATCTAAACGTTAATTGACTTTTTTCAATAAATATACAGTGGTTACTGACTAGTCTTTGCTACGCGGGCCTACGAAGTTCGAATTTCCACCCCAAGACCGCTACGACTTTTCATGCGTAGCGGGTTTTGGGAATGCTCGTAGCGCTGCGCAGCTTGCAGTGTAGCAGAGCTCGTAAATGGCTACAGCTTTTTATCTTTTTGGCTTTTTGTCCTATTTACTGGAAGTACAGACTGCCTCGCCAACAGGGATTGCAATTGCTGGATCCAGCATACAGCAATCCAGATGGATCCAGCGCCTTTTTAAATATGCTGGATCCAGCATATAGTGCTGGATCCAGCGATGCGGATCCGCAAACGTATCAATTTTTATTGTTTAGTTTCGAATTGCATCCGTAATTGTTATGTGTACTGGCAACTGCCCGATAGATGATGTCGGGCTGTTGTATCTATTCAAATCGCTGAGAACTTAGCTTGCGTGATGCAGGATTCTGTGACGTCAGATGTCACTACAAGGTTATATGTTATTTAATTTTAAGTTGTTTCTTTTGATCTCAAATGGTTAAGAAACGAAAGCAAATTAGTGAAAGGTTTTATAGATTATATCCAATCCAATCCAGCTGGATCCAGCGCGGATCCAGCTGGATTGCAATCCCTTCTCGCCAACGAGGCAGTCTTTGTGACCACTAGTCCAAACTAGTAGTCACAAAGCGAGATTGTTGGGCGAGAGCTCCTAGGTTAAAATCCTGGGTCGGGCAAGTTCTTCAACAGCAGCCCAGTTTTTGGGAGTCAGTAGTGTGGTCCACCCGCGAAATCACGAAAAGCGCTGGACTGTGCGTCTGATCTCTATCCATTCATATCGAATTGCCGTGAAATCGGACTATGAGAGTAAATAAACAGAGAGTGCTACCTGTGTCTGCACAAACACTTGTGCACTATAATATCTTTTTCATCCCACCATCTCGGAAAGAGTATTTTTAATCTTCAATATTAAAGCCCTTTTTATTCTCTAGAGGATAAAGAAAATTGAATTTAGAACATGATCGTGTGCACTAAGTTTGTGAATTAAAAAAAACATAAAACCTATTTACTGCTACCTCTATGGTGCCGAATATATCATACAACTTTTTTTTTAATTTGTTAAAAACTTAGACTCGGAACCTTCTTGGTGTTCTTTTTTCAATTTGCTTTGTAGGTACGCGGTTCTTTACGTGGCATTTTTTCACGTCATTGTTAAGGGTGCTATCACATTTTTTCTTGAATATAAGCGTTTGATTTGAGTTTTGATGTCTGATTATGCTCTAGATATAGCACAAAAAAAAAACAAAAATATGCTTAAGAAAGTTTGATAGTTGATCTTGGGAGTGTTTTAAATAAATATATCAATTTGTTCACGTACATCAGTAAATTCCTTGTCGCCGCAAAGTGTGTTTCATAAAATTACGCTTTTGGGAATCATTTGATTCTTTGGTACACCGAAGATATATAATAATTTAATCATTTTTTTAAATGTCCATGATACAACTGTGCCTTCTACTTTAGAGTGCTTTAATTAATTTATTACGATTCATGCAGTAATACACCAAACATAATTCTGTAAAACTGAGAATTATTGTCAATTTTCTGTACGAAACTATATTTTTTATCTATGAAAGTATAATCCAAATTCAAATAAAAAATATTTAACAATTAAGGAGATATTGTTATAATGCATGAAAAAAAAATTGGTCTATTTAAAAGTAAAATCATATTTTAAAATAATTGTTGTACGTAATGCAAAAATCGAGCGCGACTGCTGCCGCCCTTCGTCTTATGTAGCTATCGTCGGTTTTTTTATACCCTTAGACTAAATTGATACAGGAAATGTCAAAATTACTATAGGATGATGCCAGTTCTTTTGTGTTGTGTTGTAATGTCATTTCTGTCAAAACGCTCAAACACAAGAAAAATTGTAATAGCGCCCTTAAACCTTATAATAAAAACAAAAAACTTGAAAACAAGTGAAAAACTAAAATTAGTGATTCTAGCGACGAGGAAGTTTGTTTGACGCCAACAGAATTGACTGAAACTGTTAATTTAATTATTTTTTTATTATTATTTTTATTAAAAAAGGAGCAACAAACAGTTAATAATGCGCAAATGAGCTTTCTCCCTCAACAATCACGCGAGAAGTATTTAAAACAGTACGATATGTTCAACACGTGGCGACTAGCAAAAGGAGGCAAAACTTTCTGAGAAAACGTTTTTTTTTTGCTTTTAGTCATTTCCTCGCTGAAGTGGAATGAAAAGTTACGTGTTGCACGCGAGTGCAAAGATTCACTCGTGCTCTTCACCTCGTGCTCTTTTGATTCCCTCGCTAACGCTCAGGATTCTAATTTTGAATCACTCGCTGCGCTCGTGATTCAATTTTAGAATCCTTCGCTTGCTCGGTCATCAAAATTGAACACGCGGTTAAAAAGCAACTTTGCACTCTTGTATAACAAATAACTATTTCGACACACTTGCTTATAAAGTGGCTGTTATTGCACTGTACTTAGGTATAAAGGGTGTAAAAAGACCCAAAACGAAAACCCCATATTCTACACATCACTGGGATACTTTTTTTCTTCTAGGACATACCTGGGAATTCACTGGTTCTGGAGATATTGAAGGTCAAAGTCAACATTTTGTTTTCCTTTTTTTTTCAAAATCGTATTCCAAGTAGGTATCATTAGTAAACTTTCTTCTGAAGAAACATTATCAAAATTATCAATTTTTCATAACAAATTACGTATTTGAAGTTAGAAAAATGCAACGAAAACTGAACACAACGAGCGCCTCACACACACAGACGTGCGGTCGGTTTAAAGACCAAGCGCGAGCGGCCGAACGCTCAGCTGATAAAAGTTATTATTAATTAATAATTTTTTAAAGATGAAAAATAAAAGTTTTTTCCCAGCAATAATTTTTGGTCAAAGTTGCTTAATTACATGTACAGAATGTGTAGTTATTGGCTTTGTGATTGGTCTTTTTACACCCTGTATAAAGGGGATCGTTATAGTTGTTTTATCTCACGAAAGCGGGTGAGCCATACTTGTAGTTGTGATGTGTATAGACACTCGCTCTTGTGTGCGTAACTACAGGTAGCGTTAGCAAGCTCATCGCTATTGAACAAAATAATAAAGTTGCCACTTGTTGCCCAATTTATTTAATAACTTACGCAGCGTTACGAGGCATCCATCGAAACCAACTTTTTCATTCAAAACTGACCATAGCTTTGCCAATGTTATACAATTAAGGGAAGGAACGAAATAACCCCAACAGAAATATTAATAATAACTTACTGGGGATGTTTCATTAACACTTGTAATGTAACCTTTTGAGATCAAATAAACAATTTATTTATTTTATTTGATGATATTAATGTTGGAATTTGTTTTAGTACGATATGAAAATTTTGTATTGTGCTCCGTACAACGTCACCTGTAAATCCACCTTTATTTTCTCTCTTTCTTCGGTTTTTCATGGGTGACATAAAATTCGAAGATGTACTTGCGACATCTCTTCCTTCTTTTATTAGTTTTTTGCACTGTTCTTTCACGTTTCCCCGTCGCTGCTGCAGTGCGTTTTGTAATATTACGTAAATATCTCTCTCTACCTAGCCTTTTCCCAACTATATTGGGGTCGGCTTCCAGTCAAGCCGGATTTAGCTGAATACCAGTATTTTACGAGGAGCGGCTGCCTACCAGACCTCCACAACCCATTAACTGGGGTAACACGATACTTCATGGCAAGACTGGAGTCAGATTTACTGGCTTCTGACTATCCGTAACGACTGCCAAAGATCTCCAAATGACAGCCGGGACCAACGGCTTAACGTGCTTTCCGAGGCACGGAGGAAACTCGTTATGTTAAGATGGTCACCCATCCACAGACCAACCTAGGCAAGCGTTGCTTAACCTTGAAGATCGACCTGTGCGGCTGTTATTATCTAGCCACGAGCTCCTCTCGCGAATATTACGTAAATATGATTAATCACAATTTGGTTCTCGATGAAGTTCCGTGAATTAATATTCTTCTTTGAACAAATTTTAAATATTTGCAATCATTTGACGAGCCTAAATAAACAATACAGTTATAAAATCGTTTAACATGTTGATGTGTTGTGGTGGTGGAACACAATCAAACGGACCAGATACTTTTTCAATAGTTTATTCTCACCACTAATATAATTAACTCAGCAAAAGTAAGAGCGTGGCGTCTGTCATCTTTAAGCGACGCGGACTGACAGGCGCGGGTGCGCGCGTCGATGCTCCTTCGATGGTTTTTATGGTTACCTTGGTTACGCCATATAAATAATCTGCTGAACGCCCCGATTGCTCAGGAACCGAAATTCGATTTTTTTATACAGCAGTAAAGAAACATTCAATATCTGTGTAAAATTCACTAGTTCTTAAGTTGTTGGCTAGCTATACGCTTTGATGCATACTGTAAATATAGCTAGTAATTAAAATAAATAAATACATTCATATATTACACACAACATAAAGTTGCCTTATCGCAACTACGAACAACTTTCCTCCGTTTCTTCGAACCTTGCATGCTGACGGTACTCGATAAATAATTTTGACGCGAACCAAGAAGCACTTCTGACTCAGCCGGCGACGCGGCCGCGACTGAGCGCTCCCGAGCTTACGCACACAAAGACAGTGTGCATGTACACTTACACACACTATAATGGGTCACCCGCTTTCGTGAGATAAAACATCTATACCACACTGTGACATTTTGATTACTATTATGCACATGTGAGGTAATGTAGTTAGAACCTTTTTGTTTAACCTCTTTTTTGTCAAAAAGAGTTTTAAGACAAAAAAGAATAAAATTTGTTATTGCGTTCAATAGCATAAAATAGTGTTTTACTTACTTATTTCATGCAATTTCATGTTTAAATAAACTATTTAAAGTTTTACATGTTTAATTAATTAAATCTTTTATCGTATTTTCTGTTTATATGTAACCTTATTCTTATTTTTTCTAAACCAACAGCTAGAGTAGCTAGTCTATGGCCGCCATTTATCGCGCATGCGCGCGTTTAAGAAAAGTCAATGTTTTTGCTGCCATATTTAAAAATAAAATACAGATTTTATAAATATGTCTATAACAACTATTTATTAGGAAAAGGATTTGTGCTGTACGCAAGAAAATCTATGTCATGGGACCACTATACAGTCAAAATAGTTAATTATGACTTTACTGACTGCACATTTACGAACTGTTTCTTTAGATAAACTTTTCATATACCTACTAAATACAGTTGATTTTTAATTTATTTTCTTCACAAGTGTGTCGAAAAACGTCGTATGATACACGTGAGTAATTGGTCATTATCGTTCTTGGTTCTCTTAAGACCCTCGCCATGGCTCGGGTCTTAATACCACCGCGACGATAATGACCCACATTACACACTTGTATCATAATGTACTAATACGTGGTTGGCTACCGTGGCCAAAATTCTAGCGGCATAACTATTATTACTAAAAGTACAATCGGTAGTCCAATCATGGACCAGTAATGTAATTTTAATTTAAAAAAATAACAATATTTAATAAACATAATTCTCGTTTTTATTTCCAGACAAGATCTGCTGAAATGGTACGGCTGGGGCTACAAGGACTCCATGTTCAAGTTGGACGGCAGCACCGCTTCGTTCACGGGCAACAGGTAAGTTCTATAAGAACATAGTTTTAACCAGTCTACTTTAATAATGAGCAAGTTCTTCCTGAAGAATAAGGGATTGGAACTTGATCTACCTTTAGAGGCTAAGAAACTGGACTATTTTAAAAACAATGTACATATCGTCAAGAAAACTACAATACTTTTTTAATATAAATAACTTGTTTATTAAGTTCTGTACCTACTACACCACAAATAAAAACGTAGGTACTGTCCTACAAGACTTTACTGTAACTATATAGAAACTATAAGCAACACTGTCTGTGTGATTGTTACCTCTTCCCGTCATAATGGCTGAACGAATTTCAATGAAAGATAGGAAAAGGGTAGATGGAATTTCCATGTTCTGGAATGAAAGACGCGTAGTGCTCCACACGCGCCTCAAAGAGATTTCAGCAAAACCGATTTGGTCGAAGCCTCTGGGGCCATAGGTTAGTTTCTGAAATGAAAAACCCGGGACTCAGAAATAAAGGCAAAGAGGGAACGGAATGGGATTTTGTCAGTAAAAGTCTGACACGCCCTCCCGCTCTGCCCAAGACCGAGACATTGATTGACACAGAGTAATTCTGATGATTTCGCACCTTAAAAAAAAAGCAATCCAAACAATATGTAGATTACGAATAGTAACTTAACGACTTGATATTTAAATAAACATTTCTTTAACATGTATATTAAAAAGCGACATCGTGCAATAATTTGCACACATGTTGAAACCAGTTCCATTTGTTATTGGCCTCTAAATGGCTATCACGAACGGAGGCTTTTATCTAACACTCCTTCAGTTTCGTAATCAACCTTGATTAATATTCATCCGCCATGCACCAATTAAGTAGGTTTATAGCATATCATAGCAGCAGCCTTATATTGTTCCCACTGTTCGGACTCAGGCCTCCTCTCTAGGAGAGGGAATGGGCTGTAATCCAACACGCGGGCTCAGTGCGGGTTGGTGGATGTCGGGTACCTTCTATTTGGCAGAATCTTGATACTCCGAATTTCATTTGGCATAACACACTTGGCATAATCTTCTTTAATCTAATATTTTTAAAGCATAAAAATTATGCTGCATAACTATTGATTGGCAGAATATTTACATGTCCGAATTTGCAACGGCATACTTTTAACATGGCAGAACTTTACTTGGCATAGTTACGATTGCCATAATAATACGGCTTGACTTTAGTTTAGTGTCGCAGGATATGGGGACTAAAAAGGGCCAAAGGTGGTAGGGCTTGGGGCTTAACAAAAAAAAAGTCGCCAATTTGTGTCTGTGTCACTGTCACTCGTTTCACTCTTCGGTTACCAGGATAACTTAAGATGCAAGAGCAAGCGAAGCGAGCTCATGACCTAGGGGCACCCCGACTCGGACAGGTTAGGTTAGAAGGAGCGAACACAGACCCCGCCACCTCCTTCGAGGTTATTTTTTTTAAAACCACCCAGAAGTAGGAGCCCCGCGCAGCGGGGCTCCGTCGACCACGCCTTACCTTACAATTTGAGGGCACCCCAACTCGAACATTTTTTTTTAAACCACCCAGAAGTAGGAGCCCGTCGACTACGCCTTTTAAGCAATTTTTCGAATCGCCGCAAAACCGACTTTACGTAGTCTTGTTTGGCCTACCATTAGAGTGTAATTTAAAATAGCGTAGGCGCGAAGGGGTAGGGCGGCTCCGAAGCTGAGGAGCAGGTGATTTGAAGGCCACGTGTGAGGCTAGCCGGCCAAGCCGGTCAGCAAGCCGAATCTGCGGTGGTGAGCGTTGAAACCTGTGGTTGAAACCATCTGCGATGTTAAGCTCGCGTGGGGCCGCCCAAACCCCGCAGCGCCGGAGCCGTGGCAGAACGACGCTTGCTGCATGCTGCATGCCTGCTTGCGTACTGCATGCCTGCTTGCATAATGCATGCCAGTTTGCATGCTGCATGTCTGGTTGCGTGCTGCATGCCTTTGTATGTTACCTGCCTGTATGCATGCTGCATGTCTGTATGCATGCTACATGCTTGCTTGCATTTTGCATGCCTTTCACCAAGCAGCATGCCTGCTACATGCTCAAACAATTAATGTAACTGTCGTAAATTCGTGGCGAAAAAAATATAGTGTTAATAAATATACTGACTGCGATTTTTTTGCGATTTGATGGTTCTGCTTTTCAATTATTATGGCCATGAAAATTATGCCTAAAGATGATTCGGACTTACAAAATTATGAGTTTCGAATTTATGATAAGTGAGTGTATGCCAAACAACTTCCTGCGAAATGAAGATTATGCTATGCGTTGTTATGCAAAATAATATTATGACGATAAAAGTTCTGCTTTAAAAGGTAGACCCGTGGATGTCACATGTGTTCGAATTTTTGGTTCTGGAACATGCAGGTTTCCTCACGATGTTTTCCTTCACTGTGTTGAGTGGGTTTATGATTGGCACAAATCTGAATCAAACCCATTGACATGACAGTTGCTTGATCCAGAGAGTACAACCCTATTAACCTGTCTCTCACTACATGATTTAAAACTAGGTCATCGTCTCAGTTTATTATATGAGGGCCAGCGCACCATTTTTTTTTTCCATTCAATTCTCTATTTTCGTCATCTCAGTAGCCAATATCGTCGTAGCATCGTAGTTTGAAAATGAAACTAATGTTTTAAAAGGCCTAGTTTTTATTAACGTTTGAATCCCCGACCGGTCCTATGAGACTGCGCTGTTATTGTTTTACTATTGTGTCTCGTTTTGCGGGTATCTGAGTAATTAATTAGCTTTGTCATAAAATCAAGTAAAAATTTGGAATTCAACACATCGGGTTCGTTCGGCGTGGGGGTTTGGAATTCTACACGTTCTAAAATCAAATGCTTATTTCAGAAACCTAAAAATTATTTCACAAAAAGTGCCCACTCTTAACGGGTGGGTTACTCAATAGAGTATTTTGAATTAAGAACATTTCAAGTCAAATGACAGGTTTTCAGGCTAAAGTTCTGGTTTGTTCTTCTTCAGTTTTTTCAGATGGCCTGGCTGAAGTAGAAAATTGAGAAATACTCAACTTCAAATGCTTAAAGCAGAAATCAAGGGCTAATCACCTGAATACGGACCTGTATTAATAGGATAATCAATAAAAATATAGAAAAAAATATTTCCCGTAACAAAATGTGCACAAATGCAGTAAAGCCCCTGACTCTTGTGCTGGGTGGGATGTGTGTGAGCATCTGTGTTACAGCAATCATTGTCTTCGCCCAATTATTGCAGTACAACTAAAATTGACTTCAACTAGATTAGTATTAGATTTGACAGTGGTTGAGCGATGGCAGCTGCGCTGAGAGTTGTGGTATCGATTCCACTCGTGGCGTCGATTTCGTACGGAACAAACATTTTTATGGCCTACAGATAGTTGTTCCGGATCTAGATATCTTGTTTATGTGAATTAACGTGTTTGTGAACACACCTACAATACCTAGGAGTATGGTGGGTGCAATTTCTAGTGTTGGGAAACGCTTAATTATATTTTTTTATTATGTATTAATAGATAGTAAAAGTATTTCAGAAAGTAAAGTGCTAGTCTAGTCTAAGTTAACTATGAACGTGTTGAAATTTATTAGTCTAGACATAATAATTATGATCAGATGGTCGTAATTTAAGCTTTCGTTCCTCTATTTTTTTGTGATGTGCTTGAGAAATCCTAGTGCGATTGACATACAAGTACTAAAAACTTATTTAAATAATATTACGTACTTATACATCATATACGTTGATATGATGTATAAGTACGACTGTTCGAGTAATATTTGGGTAAAGTCCAGAGCAATAAAATAAAACATAATCACATTTTACCTTTTTTTTGGTTTTCGTACGGGCACCTTGTAGGCATAAGTCCGTGAAGTGTGATATTTTTACCTCACTAAAACCACCCGGCCCCATAATCACCATCAGCACTTAGAAGACCAAAAGACTACCCTATAACTCCCTCTGTGCAGCGCCTGTTAGGGCACATCCCTGAGGAAACTAGAACGATCTCCCCTGAGCCTTTTTGTGTACGGCAGCTCGTGTTCATTGTGCCGCCGTCTTCCTAGGAATCACTCAATGGGCAAGCAAGAGTTCCAAAGCTCCACCTGCATTGGAGGATTGAAAGCAGGGTGTTAGGCGTCGCCGCGACTGCCTCCATGATGCCTTCTCTTTCAAGTCTGATCGACTTATCACGGTCGTCACTCGACAGCCTCCTTCTAGACCATCACGATCTCACACAAGGAGGCAATTTCCCTCCAACTTTTTTTGGCTCCGCCGGCATAGCCTTCGCTATTACTGAGACAGACCCTGCTTGCTCCTGGCGAGCAGGTCTCGCGATTCCAGTCCAGTGATTCACCACATATAATTACCGTCAAACTTATATTTAAACTTGTGTTCTGTCAAACTTGTGTTTTTATCGCTTTACATCTTCGAAGGTGTGAAGGAACAAATTTTTTTATCTATTATCAAAGCATAAATCCCTTTAGGTGTGGCCAGCCTCGCATAGATTTGTGTTAATCATTTCCATTTTGAACATAGAGTTAATTTTGTACGTTAACGTTAAACAATCAGTATATTTGCCAAACTATGAATGCAAATAAAAAATGTATACTGTTTTTTTACGCAACTCTGTATGAATACGATATGATTCTACTAACCGCAAGACATTCTTACGCAATTATTAAAATAAAACGTATTGATTTTTGTGGTAACACTGGCATATAAAATGTTTTTATGCTGGCAAACACTAAATTATAATATAGAGTTATGAGTAATACATGTGGATGGATGGAGAGGGAGAAGGAGGCCAAAGCAAAGATGGATGGATTGTGTGAAGAGCGATTTAAAAGAAAAGGGAGTTAGTGATAGCGTGACGGGTGACAGGACAGAATGGAAGAAAAAAACGTGTTGGACTAACCCCTAGCAATATGGACAAGGGATTTAAAAAAAATATATATATAAAATAGTTTCGTGTTTTAGTGTGATTCACTCAACTATAAGATTGAGTGGAATCATCTAGTTTTCAAAATCTTTTAACTTATATAAAATGGGGAACCTATTCCTTGGGAGATTGGGGTCGACCCCACGGGAAAAAGCTAGCGAAACATATTCCCATTCCACAATACAATAGTCTAGTTTCCATCTAGACCGGGGTCACAGTGCCAAGCGTAAGGAAAGTAGTGTCAACGAGGTATAAGCATGACGCGTCCAGAACTAACCAGGCTTGGTCGTGGGCGGCGCAAATTGTCGCTTCCTGCTAATTCGCCAGCACGCGCCATTTGACACGACTCGTCATTACGCACACTCGATAGCTATTGAGATAAACTAGCCACCTAGTACTCTTGATGAGATTATCACATAGGAATGACGGAAAATGTGTAACCAAGATAATTATTTGTAATACATAACAAGTTCGAAAAGAGTCTCCATGGAGTTTTTTGCACATTCTTCTCTATAGAGATCTTACGCTTTGGAATGTGCACTTAGCATCACTTTTTTGGACTTCTTGACCTTTTAAAAGTGCTTGTATTTTTTTTTTAATAAGTAGGTATATAATGTTTAAAAAAAAGGCGCAATGTATCTAGATCCTCAGGCCCAGCACTGTAGCACTTACTATCCTATCAAAAAATTAAGAAATTGGATCTTCATTTCAATCATAACATTTTATTCAAAGGTATTATTGATTCCTCTTAAGATGGTTTGATGGGCCACCATTATCACCTAGGGGGTATAAAAAATAGCCTACGACCTCTTCTCACACCTGCCAAATACAAACAAAACATCATAAAAACGGGTCAAGTCGTTTCGGAAGAGTTCTTTAACAAACGCTGTGACAATAGATTTTTATATATTAGACTACCTTCTAACAGCGGCTTCGCCCGCATTAAAAATAAATAATAATATGTAGCTTTATAATGGTGAAGGAATTTTTGAAATTGGTCTAGTAGTTTTTGAGTTAAATCGTAATTTATACAAACAAAAAATCAAATCTTTCCTCCTTATTACTTAATATGAGTTTATATAAACAGTCATAATTATGGTGCTATGTAGCATATTATATTATATATGGTAGTATGTGTAGTATGTGGTGGTGCATTGTTTATTATATGAATGGGACAAAATACACTATTGTATAAATAGTAATAAATGTTTTATTTAAATGGAAGAGTTAACACATATGCCATAATTACACAGTAAGAAGACCTAGTGTCTACCATACAAGTTTAACAGTTAAATATCAAGGCATTCGCGTGTTCGCTTGAAACAAACAATGGTTGGAACTAGGGTTGCTAGATCTTTAAACAAAAAAACCGGACAAATCAGCCAGTATAGCCGGTCTTTTGATTAAAGACCGGCAATTTTTTTTTAAAGCCATTCGAATGTTTTACTTTTTACATATCCTAATGAAATAACAAGTCATTGCTGGTCTTCAAACGCTTAAACAACATCAAATGAAAATCTAAAAAAAATGGCCAAATTTAAAAAGCCTAACAAAAGCCGGACAGGCCTTACTTCGCCTAATTTGGCCGGACACACAACCAAAAAGCTTGATCGTGTCCGGCTTTATCCGGACGGCTGGCAACGCTAGTTAGAACTCTAGAGCAATCATTGAGATGGCGAATGATTGCAAATATTGACTATAAAGCAAACACGTTGCATCTCGATAAATGACTTGATCTTGTGTCCATTGTCCACAAACAAGCCGTCTATTCCACACTCGTAAAGCTTTTTGTTTTAGATGGAAGTACTTATCACAAGGATGTTGGAATATGTATATGGTTTTGTTAAAATTCTCATATGTTTATTATAATTCAATAGTATTCTTTGTTTGTTTGGTATCTGTAGGTATTTTGTTTTTCTTGATAGTAGTTGTTTTATCTAAACTAATATTAAAAAGAGGAAGGGTTTGATTTTTGTTTGTTACAATTTAACTCAAAAACTACTTAAGCGATTTCAAAATGGTTTTTCACCAATAGAAAGCTACAACTTCACTGAATAACATAGGCTATACCATATTTAAAACAAAATTGATGTCTCTACCTAAATTAGAACAATGTATACCTTGGGTATCAAGATGTTACACGTGTTTGGTTTGCCTTTATATTATAAGGCTTAATAATGATAAACAAATCGTACGAAATCATTGGAAGGTCACCAATTAGATTTTGATAGTTGATCTTAGAACCTTGATCTAGTAAGGCAGACAAATTGCGACCGCGAACTGTGTTATCAACTCGGTGTTCTCGAATCTAATTAAAATCTGCATTCCGCTGCTCAAATATTTAAACTATTTACCAGCACTTTTGAATTGTAAAAAATGTTCTCTTGGGATAATTTCTATTTTTACGCCCACTGCTGGACATAGGCGTCCCCCAAGCGTCGCCGGTCCTGTGCGTCTCGCATCCATCAGATTCCCGCGACGTTGGCCAGGTCATAGGTCTACCTTGTTGGAGGCCTTCCAACGCTGCGTGTCCCGGCTCGTGGTCGCCACTCCAGAACCTTCCATCCCCATCGACTATCTGTTCTACGAGCAATGTGCCCTGCCCACTGACACTTAAGTTTGGCGATTCTTCGGGCTATGTCAGAAGCCTTGGTTATCTTGAGGATAATCTTCATTTCTGATGCGATCACACAAGGAAACGAGCATAGCCCTTTCCATTGCCAATCTAGTAAAATCATAATTTAGAGTGGATCTAATAATGTCGTAACGTCATTCGCTCTCATTTCATTCGTTCACACTGACGTCGCATAGGTACCCATCCATACTACGTTACCAAAGAACTTGTTATGTATAAAGATATAAAAAACCCATAAAATACAATGTGACTAGGTATAACGACCAGGGCCGGGCCACTCTTGACATATTTTGATGGTCATGTAATGATCGAATTTTGCCGCTAATATGTTAATGATGTAAGGAGGCAAACTGTTATAATATGTCCTTAAGAATTTTAAATTGATTCTTGCAAAGGAGAAAAATTTACCTAATAATTCAAGTTTTCTTAGAAAATAAAATGATAAAATGATGTAGCAAAAAGATACCAAATATCATAAATTGTTCCTCATGTATCAGGGGCGTTCGATAGCTAAGTAGTGAGAGTGAGTCTATTTAGCTACCAATGTCGTTTATAAAACGTATATTGATATTATTTTATTACGAATCCTTTATGTATGCTGTGCCATGTTTTATCGTTAGCACGTTTCGAGAAATTAAATTATAATCTATATATATAAAAATGAAACCCGTTTTCCGTTGTCACGACAACACATGAAAACGGCTTGACCGATTTGGCTGATTCTTTTTTTAAAATGTTCCTTGAAGTTCAATGATGGTTCTTACGGAGAGAAAAATTCTAAAAAAAAAAAGAAGTTAGGTAAAGTAGGGTAGTGTAGGGTAGTGTAGGGTAGTGTAGGGTAGTGTAGGGTAGTGTAGGGTAGTGTAGTGTAGGGTAGTGTAGGGTAGTGTAGGGTAGTGTAGGGTAGTGTAGGGTAGTATTGGGTAGTGTAGGGTAGTGTAGGGTAGTGTAGGGTAGTGTAGGGTAGTATTGGGTAGTGTAGGGTAGTGTAGGGTAGTGTAGGGTAGTGTAGGGTAGTGTAGGGTAGTATAGGGTAGTGTAGGGTAGTGTAGTGTGGGGTAGGTAGGGTAGTGTATGGTAGTGTAGGGTAGTGTAGTGTAGTGTAGAGTAGGTAGGGTAGTGTAGGGTAGGTAGGGAAGGTAGGGTAGGGTAGCGTAGGGTATGTAGGGTAGTCATTTGACGGGAGCGAAGCCACGGGTAAAAGCTAGTATTTTTAATAAAAATAAATTTATACACTCAAACAACTTAAATATTACTACTACAAGTACGAATATTTATTAAATAACTTCGTATATACATGCATATCTTTAGTACGCCAAAACATAAGCAATCAGGCGTCGAAGTTGATACCTGCTCCACACCACATGTCTTCGAGCACAATGGAAATGGAAGACTGGCGGCATTGCCACGTTGAATGGCAATGTTGAATCGGGAAATACATTAGACCGACGCATACGTGGCTTAAGCCTGATTTGTATGTAGAACCATTTAAGCCACACACGCATGGCGTGTGGTCTAATGTAACTATACAAGACTTGTTGCCATATAAAATGTATGGAGACCGACGCACCCAGATTGGCTTACGCAACCCACGTGTACGCATACAGTTCTATCGTAATTCTTTGAGCAAGAACGAACCAGCTAAATTCTTAGATATACCTATAGGATCACAAACGAATACCTACCATAGATCCAGTACATGATTCTGGACCCCCCGGGGGGGAAATTTTTCGTCGGTTTTTTCTTAATTGAACAAAAATATGGGGTCGAGGGACTATATTCTGGATCCATGGTATTCGTTTGTGCGTCGATCTCTGACAAACCCTGTATTTAAATCGATACTCTACCTACGACGAACTCACATGGATCTGACTGATTGTGTCTTTTGCGCGCGAGTACACACCCGTAAATGTTGCCGTCAAACCAAACAAGTGACACCATTTGCTAATGGACGACCGTCAATATTGGCACTGTCCATTATAAGAACGCCACCAAGAGTACACACTAGAACTGTCTATCAGATGAACTAGGTGTTTGCATTGCTAGGAAATCATCGTAACAATCATTGTGATTAAACCTATCACATACCCGAAACGAGACACAATTGTAAAACAATAACAGCGCGGTCTCATGCGACCGGTCGGGGATTCATGAATTAATGCTAATTTTTATGATTGGGCGTATGATATTAGGAAAAGTAATGTGAAAGTGGAGATATGCGTATCTGTTCACCTTTATCTCACAAGACTTTTTTTGTTTCTCTCATTCATTTATCATCATCATCATTATCTCAGCCGAAAGACGTCTACTTCTGGCCATAGACGTTCCCCAAGCGTCGACACAACGACCGGTCTTGTGCGTCTTGCATCCGTCGGATTCCCGCGACCCTCGCAAGGTCGTCAGTCCACCTTGTGGGAGGCCTTCCAACGAACCTTCCATCCCCATCGACCATCCGTTCTACGAGCAATCTGTGCACATTCATTTTTTTTACATTAGTTTAATTAAATATCTTTACCTCGCCAAACTTTATAGTTTCATGAAGAGAAACGCTCACTCTATGAATCACTACTATGAATTACATGAAAAATGACAACTTAATTAATGGTTAGTTCGAAAGAATCACTGCGGTCCTAGAACACATAGGCTTACTGAAGGAATACGGTGGATTTTAGTCAGTAAAAGTATGATATTCACTCACTCCACAATTTCCTCGCGCTCTCGGCGCTCGGTGAGCGCAAGAAAATTGTGATGATGACACCCAAAATATAACCACCTTGTTATCCTCGTCCTTGGTGCTATTAGCAATAAATAACCTATCAAAAGCTGTTAATTGAGTCGTACAATGCACCTACATGGAATTTACAAGCCAGACAAAACTTAAAAGAAAACAGCCTCTAGGAATTACTGGTGATTCATGCAGATACATACAGTTCATAACTTACGTACGAGTATTTGCCCCTAGAGCAAAAAATAAATAAAAATCATGATGATTTTAATTGAAGTTTAAATAAGGTTACCTATGCGTTCAAATCAACATTGAAAATTACGAATATATTACAAAATAAGATACTTTTAGGGTTCCGTACCTCAAAAGAAAAATACCGAACCCTTGTAGGATCACTTTAATGTCCGTCTGTCTGTCTGGCAAGACCCTTTATCTCAGGAACGCGTGTAGGTATCGAGTTGAAATGAAAAGTTGTGCAAAAATCAAACATGTAAGTTAACGAAAAAAAGATACGGCCCTTTATGGCGCAAAAACGTACATACATTTCGACACTCTCAAAGTAAGGAAAATTTTCATAGGTAAGTTGGTACAGAACCGTCAGTGCTCGAGTCCGACTCGCACTTGCCCGGTTTTTTTATATCTTATCTGCGTCAGCATTAGACTGTTGAATAGATCTCATCAGAAATATATTTTTATCTTTTAAAACTTTCATCATGTCTTGACCTCGTAACCCACATAAAACGATCATTAATGGATAAATATTAATCATTATTAATATTTATCCATTAATGATCGTTTTATGTGATTAGCTACATTATGAGGACAATAGTAATGTCCGTAAGGATTGAGGAGCCACATCAGATTTTTTAAATCTGATCTCGCCATTATTTAGCAGCAGTGTAGATTATTTTGCAGCACGAATTCTAGATTTAGCAGCAAAATATATCACTAGTTATTTTAATGCAAAGGTGGCTCCTCAATCTAAACGTCTGGATTGAGGAGCCACCTGAAAACTCGTTAAGTTATGGATGCACATTTATGAAAATTTAGCAGCATTTAGCAGCTATTTAGCACATAACCGTCTAAAAATTTCGCTTCTGTAGCACTAAAATTAAAGAAAATACAATACTTTTAATATGGCTCCTCAATCTAAACGGTGGGTTTAATCAAGAGGTGAATTTCTATTGGATGTGAGCGATCAATTAATATATTCGACATATGATCATTTAGCAGGTGTAGTGTTTGTTTTTGCAGTATAGGAATAAAATAGTAAAACAGATAGAATAAAATAGTAGAACACATTTTCTTTGGCTCCTCAATCCTGACGTTCTAATTATATATGTTTGACTGTAGCCACCTGAAATCTCAACGGAAACTAAAGCCAGATATACTAACATTTTGCAGAAATTTCTGCTAAATATACCAGTACAGTTCAGCAATGTACATACTTCAGATTCTGAAAAAACCATCATTAACTATTTTCTTGTAAATTCAGTGTGTAGGGTGACCATATTTTGGGGGTACGTTTTATTTATATGTAGATAAACAAATTTAAAGAAAACCATTAAAATATTAAAACTCCTTAAATTATTTAAGCCGGTAAGTTAATATTTGCAACTTGAACAAAAAAGAAAGTACTTTCGATAATAAATAATAGTTAAAACTCTGTTCTAAGTTTTATAAATTACATCAGTCTAGTAAAACAATATAAACAAACTAACACAAAGTTGGTACCCTGAAACATGAGTGCGACAGAACAGGCTAACAATAATAAAAACACCATTGTTGACATTTTATTTTAAACCTTATTACATACAATTAGATTTAATTTTGGAATAAATAATTTTGAATACATTTAAAAATGAGGTTTGAATTTCGAATGTCATTTTTAAATTGACTGATTCTACTTACTATCTAAATATAGAAGGTCTTAAATACAAATATAACGCAAACGATATTAAAGTTTATAATTGTGCCATAGGATTTATAATTAAGTAACAGAAGTTAATATTGTTATTTTATAACTTTTTTTTATATAGGTAAATGTTTACGTTTAGCATTTTGGTCCATATATGCGACATGATTTTGTTCTCAATCCTTAATGTACGAAATAAATAATTAACTTGGATTTCTGAAGATATAAAAGTGAAATTTATTTCGTCCACTCCTAAGGAAAAAATGAGGCGAAAATATAACAACCTCGTCGGCAGTTATATTTTTGAGCCGTTTGGGGTTGAAACTCTTGGACCGTGGGGCCCGAGTGCTCATTCGCTTTTTAAAGATCTTTCGAAGCGTCTTGTTGACACTTCGCGTGACCCAAGGGCTGGCTTTTACCTCGGTCAGAGATTAAGCATTGCCATACAACGTGGCAATGCTGCCAGTCTGTTGGGCACACTTCCGGTCGACAGCGATGCGGAGGAATTTTTTGACGCCATATTTTAGTTTAGAGTAAGAGATAGTTTTACTTGGATTTCTTATATTATAAAGTTAATTATCATATTTCTGTCATCATAATTAAATTATGGGGATAATAATATCGTGCAGTGACTGAGAATTAAGTGCAGTTTGATAGAGTGCGACTAATGAAAGCGCGACCTGGAGTTTTTTTTTTTCAATTTAATTGGCAACATTATTCAGTCGCTTTTGGCGGATTGACTTTGGTTTTGTGTCAGATTTGAAATAAATCTACAAAGTTACGAATCGGCTGCTTTTTTTTCTTACGCTTCCCAAAATTAAGTTTTCAATGTAAGTACATTTGTGCCGACTATTGTTATTTTTTTGACGTGACAACGTCTTAAATTAGGTTGCGGCTGGGAGTCACTTATGAAAAAGTGTAACGCTCGGTAACGTTACGATGAGTCACCGAACGAGAGAGAGGCCCGCCGAATGCCTTGCGTCTCTCTCCCACTCAACTATGATCGGTCTGCCGCGCGCGCAGCACTAGAGAATTTTAGTAAACAAAATATATTTCTATAGTTAAAATTTGTGCAATTCTTATTTTCATTCAATTCCTTGTTCCTGTTGTGCAATTTAATTATATTCATATCAATAAATATTCTACCGAGAAAAAGACGTTGTCACGTAAAATCTTCGCCCGTAAAAACGACTTTACAGGCAACCATTTTTTTACATTTATTTATTTAATATGCAGTTTGGGTTCGAAGTTTACAAATTAAAATACATAGTGTCAATACTGTCGATCCTTAAAATTGTCAAAATTGAAGTACTTTAATGTTCTAAAATATTTGTTCATATTTAGTTATGGGTAGTAATAAAAGCTCCGACCAAAAAGAAGAATTGTCCTTACTCAAAATATTAAATCTACTGCCTAAAATAACTTTCCGACTACTTTTCTCCGAATAAAAATGACGAAACTACCGAATGAGATACTGAAATCTTCGAAAAATAAACATCACTGTTTATTGCTTTATTACTTTTCTACCAGCATAAATTACGTTCTACCGAAAACTATGCTTTGTATTTTTTATCTTTATTTGCCAACTATTAATTCATAAATTACCTTTCAAATTTCATAGACTGTGGTGCTATTTTAACTCTAACACTAAACTAAAAATATTATTCTGCGTGGTTATACAGAAACTTATAAAAATGTATTGGTACAATAACTTTTACTTGCATCATTTATCATGATGCACCGCAAGCTGACAAGCGGAGAGTGCCTTACTGTTTTATTTTAATTATATGTTTTTGTTTTAACAGACCAAGATGTTACTATTAGTTAGAATTTAGTTTAGAGGTTTTAAGTCGAGGTGGAGTACATAATTGAAGGAACCGGGGTTGGTAAGATAATTATATTACATGTGCGAGATAAGTTAGGACTCCTTCGTTTCTATATTCCTAGTTATACTTAGGGCCTGTTTTGTTTTGTTTTGTGTAGTTTCGAGTATCTTACTTGGCAGATAATTTCATACAAATTCTGTTCCATTTTTGAATTTATTCAGTGTGTAGTGCCCACTCGGACATTGTGAAACCGGCCCTTACTCTCACACGTTTATAGCGCATAGGTAATACCTTTACTTCGCCTAGGCCTACATTGAAGAATACAACCATAAGACTGTTTAAGTACTAATGGTTAAATCTTTTATTAACTTATTTGCTAATAAAGTTATCGAGACGTAAAAAAAACTCATTTACGTGTTTTATTTCAATTTCTCGAAACTTCGCAGTAAATCACTAATATAGATAGGTATTTAAATAAGGTGTCAGGTGAAACATTCAAGTATTTTTAAGCTATCATCATCATCATCTTCCAGATCTTGGCTCATGTTACTTGGGGTAGGTCTAAAACATTTTATTTTTCCATTATATCCTGTCAACCTTTACTAAATAAATATTATTGTGTGTTTGCACGTACGTAAGTGAAATATTAATTTGTAGGTACCCCAAAATGTGGTCACCCTACACACTGAATTTACAAGAAAATAGTTAATGATGGTTTTTTCAGAATCTAAAGTATGTACATTGCTGAACTGTACTGGGTATATTTAGCAGAAATTTCTGCTAAATGTTAGTATATCTGGCTTTAGTTTCCGTTGAGATTTCAGGTGGTTACAGTCAAACATATATAATTAGAACGTCAGGATTGAGGAGCCAAAGAAAATGTGTTCTACTATTTTATTCTATCTGTTTTACTATTTTATTCCTATACTGCAAAAACAAACACTACACCTGCTAAATGATCATATGTCGAATATATTAATTGATCGCTCACATCCAATAGAAATTCACCTCTTGATTGAAACCCACCGTTTAGATTGAGGAGCCATATTAAAAGTATTGTATTTTCTTTAATTTTAGTGCTACAGAAGCGAAATTTTTAGACGGTTATGTGCTAAATAGCTTCTAAATGCTGCTAAATTTTCATAAATGTGCATCCATTACTTAACGAGTTTTCAGGTGGCTCCTCAATCCAGACGTTTAGATTGAGGAGCCACCTTTGCATTAAAATAACTAGTGATATATTTTGCTGCTAAATCTAGAATTCGTGCTGCAAAACTGCTGCTAAATAATGGTGAGATCAAATTTAAAAAATCTGATGTGGCTCCTCAATCCTTACGGACATAATACTTTTAATATGGCTCCTCAATCTAAACGGTGGGTTTCAATCAAGAGGTGAATTTCTATTGGATGTGAGCGATCAATTAATATATTCGACATTGATCATTTAGCAGGTGTAGTGTTTGTTTTTGCAGTATAGGAATAAAATAGTAAAACAGATAGAATAAAATAGTAGAACACATTTTCTTTGGCTCCTCAATCCTGACGTTCTAATTATATATGTTTGACTGTAGCCACCTGAAATCTCAACGGAATCTAAAGCCAGATATACTAACATTTAGCAGAAATTTCTGCTAAATATACCAGCACAATTCAGCAATGTATATGCTTTAGATTCTGAAAAAAACATCATTAACTATTTTCTTGTAAATTCAGTGTGTAGGGTGACCACATTTTGGGGGTACCTAAAATTTAATATTTCAGTTACGTACGTGCATACACACAATAATATTTATTTAGTAAAGGTTGACAGGATATAATGGAACAATAAAATGCGTTTGTTTCACCGCAGTGCTTGCTCCGTGAATGCGTTTATTCCACCGTACGGTAGAATATACGCACCACATTCCACCAAAAGTGCTAGGCGCAATTCTTTTTCGCAGCCTATGTACTCCTTATAACATATCAGCTATGTTTCCATCAACATCAGTCCAGCCGTTTCGGAAATTAGCTGGAACAGGCGGAGACTTTCATATTACAAAGAAGCTGCATTTAATTCTTCAGACGTTTTATTTATATGTAGATAAACAAATTTAAAGAAAACCATTAAAATATTAAAATCCTTAAATTATTTAAACCGGTAAGTTAATATTTGCAACTTGAACAAAAAAGAAAGTACTTTTGATAAAAAATAATAATTAAAACTCTGTTCTAAGTTTTATAAATTACATCAGTCTAGTAAAAAAATATAAACAAACTAACACAAAGTTGGTACCCTGAAACATGAGTGCGACAGAACAGGCTAACAAAAAAAAAAACACCATTGTTGACATTTTATTTTAAACCTTATTACATACAATTAGATTTAATTTTGGAATAAATAATTTTGAACACATTTAAAAATGAGGTTTGAATTACGAATGTCATTTTTAAATTGACTGATTCTACTTACTATCTAAATATAGAAGGTCTTAAATACAAATATAATGCAAACGATTTTAAAGTTTATAATTGTTCCATAAGATTTATAATTAAGTAACAGAAGTTAATATTGTTATTTTATTTTTTATATAGGTAAATGTTTACGTTTAGCATTTTGGTCCATACATGCGACATGATTTTGTTCTCAATCCTTAATGTATGAAATAAATAATTAACTTGGATTTCTTATATTATAAAGTTAATCATCATATTTCTGTCATCATAATTAAATTGTGGGGATAATAATATCGTGCAGTGACTGATAATTAAGTGCAGTTTGATAGAGTGCGATTAATGAAAGCGCGACCTGGAGTTTTTTTTTTTCAATTTAATTGGCAACATTATTCAGCCGCTTTTGGCGGATTGACTTTGGTTTTGTGTCAGATTTGAAATATTATTGTGTGTACAGTTCGTCCGCTATAAGTTGGCGAGTGTGAAGTTAGACTCTGCGAATTTTGGCGCTTGAAATATCGTACAAAAATAAAGGTTTTAAAAAAATAAATGCAATTTGCAGTTCTTATTGCTGTTAAAAACAGTTATTGACATTAATTTTTTTTAAACCTTTATTTTTGTACTATATTTCAAGCGCCAAAATTCGCAGAGCCTAACTTCACACTCGCCAACTTATAACGGACAAATTGTATGCACGTACGTAAGTGAAATACTAATTTGTAGGTACCCCCAAAATGTGGTCACCCTACACACTGAATTTACAAGAAAATAGTTAATGATGGTTTTTTCAGAATCTAAAGCATATACATTGCTGAATTGTGCTGGTATATTTAGCAGAAACTTCTGCTAAATGTTAGTATATCTGGCTTTAGATTCCGTTGAGATTTCAGGTGGCTACAGTCAAATATATATAATTAGAACGTCAGGATTGAGGAGCCAAAGAAAATGTGTTCTACTATTTTATTCTATCTGTTATACTATTTTATTCCTATACTGCAAAAACAAACACTACACCTGCTAAATGATCAATGTCGAATATATTAATTGATCGCTCACATCCAATAGAAATTCACCTCTTGATTGAAACCCACCGTTTAGATTGAGGAGCCATATTAAAAGTATTGTATTTTCTTTAATTTTAGTGCTACAAAAGCGAAATTTTTAGACGGTTATGTGCTAAATAGCTGCTAAATGCTGCTAAATTTTCATAAATGTGCATCAATAACTTAACGAGTTTTCAGGTGGCTCCTCAATCCAAACGTTTAGATTGAGGAGCCACCTTTGCATTAAAATAACTAGTGATATATTTTGCTGCTAAATCTAGAATTCGTGCTGCAAAATAATCTACACTGCTGCTAAATAATGGTGAGATCAGATTTAAAAAATCTGATGTGGCTCCTCAATCCTTACGGACATCAATAGTAAAGATTTCTATGATCTTCTTGCCCTTGTCCCATATTATTTGGGGATTTGCACAACACAACGATTCTATCCTGTGAACGAACATCCGGCACGGTATCACTGACTACCTTTTCTAATTTCTTTTGTCCCTGTCACTCCTCCAACAAACCATCCATTTTTACTTTTGGCCTCTCTCTCCCTCTTCAACATTATTTAATTACTTTTCTTCACATGGTCATAGTAAAAGAAAAGATTCCCTTTCAATCACTTCAACGCCCGTTTTCAATAACCTACCGCAGTTCATAGATAGATAGCTATCCCCGATAAACAGTAAGATTCTATATATATATCAATCCACAACTTTTGGTAGGAAATGCTAACCGTTGGTAGGTAATAGGAAACCAAGAAAGGGCAAAAGGATAGATTGGTTTATCTTTAGTAGCTGCAACTGTAGATAGATAGCTTATTGAAAACGGGCTTTAGTTATCTAGTAGGTATACTCATTTCTCACATGCATCTCAGCATTCTCAACTCCGCTACATACAATCTTTCACAGCCCAACATTCTGATTTATAATACAGTATTACAGGTTTTATCAAGGACTTTCCTGTGATCTATTAATCACAATCGTCTGTTTTGAATTTCTTTAAAAAACAGTTTTTTGGGTGTGTAAACTGGTACAAATAACCAGTTTACACACTCAAAAAGATAGAACTATTGTTTTCTGTCCGTAATTCCGAGAAGAATTTATTACCGTTACAAATTAAGTTTAACGCTTGTTTTCAGTACCTAACCTACCGCAGTTATGAACTGCGGTAAGATAGATAGCTATCCCCGATAAACAGTAAGATTCTATTTATCAATCCACAACTTTTGGTAAGAAATGTTATCCGTTGGTAGGTTATAGGAAAGCAAGTAAAGTAAGGGCAAAAGGATAGATTTGTTTATCTTTAGTAGCTGCAACTTTAGATAGATAGCTTATTGAAAACGGGCGTAAGAGGTGGTCAGATAAAGGTTTTCTTACACATATTAGATTTTCGACATAAGATCTTGTTCAGGTCATAATGAGGACCGCCTTTCGCTAGTTCACTTATCTGGAATACTTACGTAGCTATCATCATCATCTTCCTGACCTTGTCCTATGTTACTTGGAATTGGCGCAACACGGTTTTAGGGTTCCGTACCCGAAGGATGCCATAGGGACCTATTACTAAGTCCTCGCTGTCCGCCCGTCTGTCCGTCTGTCATCGGGCTGTATCTCATAAACAGTAAAAGGTAAATTGTTAAAATTTTCACAGAATGTGTATTTCTATTGCCGCTACAATAACAAAGAATAAAATTAAAGGAGGTGTTCGTACATGAAACGTTATTTTGTGCGGCAGTTTTATCTATACTAATATTATAAAGAGGTAAAATTTGTAAGTTTGTAGGTTTGTAAGTTTGTATGTAGGGGGTAATCTCTGGAACAACTTGTCCGATTTGAAAAATTCTTTCAGTGTTAGATAGCCCATTTATCGAGGAATGCTATAGGCTATATACCATCACGCTACGACCCACGGGAGCGGAGCAGTAACGAAAAATGTGGGTGAAACCGCAGGGGACAGCTAGTTTATAATATTCGAGTCCTACTCGCACTTGGCTAGTTTTTGGCCGTTGTGTTTTGGAAATTAGTCGTTCGTATATCGTATGTAAATTATATGAAATACTAAATAGAGGATCTTCGTTCGGCTCTCCGGTAGTACCTATATGAAGGTTAGGTACTATACTACCGGAGAGCCGACCCTTGATATTGTGCAAGAGCTTTGCCTAGCTGTTGTGACCTAATGCGTAGACAAATATTCTCGTATGTTTGTCATTCACAACATCACAACCGACGACCACAAACATACAATTCTGTTGATTCTCAACACTAACCATATTTGTTTTGTTTATCATCATCTTAGATAATCTGTTTTCATCAATTGCCACTTTTCGCTAGTTATTTTACGTTCCACATCTATGCGCCATTTAGAAAATATAATTCAAAATCATACATTGCGGTAATATAGTTCGCCACGCTAATAGAACATGTAAATTGCTGTTGGTGCAATATTACCAGCTCAAGAACGATCATCATCACTATATTGGGGTCGGCTTCCAGTCAAGCCGGATTTAGCTGAATACCAGTATTTTACGAGGAGCGGCTGCCTACCAGACCTCCACAACCCATTAACTGGGGTAACACGGTACTTCATGGCAAGACTGGAGTCAGATTTACTGGCTTCTGACTATCCGTAACGACTGCCAAAGATCTCCAAATGACAGCCGGGACCAACGGCTTAACGTGCTTTCCGAGGCACGGAGGAAACTCGTTATGTTAAGATCCCATCCACAGACCAACCTATTCAAGCGTTGCTTAACCTTGAAGATCGACCTGTGCGGCTGTTATTATCTAGCCACGAGCTCCTCAAGAACGATAAATTATATTATATATATATATATTCCACTTTAAAAAAAAAAAAAGTTTGCTGCTCGCTGTTTAAGGATTTGTCACACTGGATGCGTTCTGTGGCCTGCGGTCAGGTCAAAGCGAACGCAGCCCGCATCATGTATTAACAACATTGTCGTTATCAATATATTTTGTATAGAATGCGATCTGACCGCGCGAGCACAACTAAAGAACGCAGGTTGGCCCGACGACGCGACGGGGCGGTGGCGAGGGTCCGACCGACAGCGTTGTTCATACATCATGCGGCTACGTTCACTAAGACCTGATCGCAGGCCGCAGAACGCATTCAGTGTGACAAATCCTTTACCTACTGTACGCTCCGGACAGACTGCGGGCGTCGCGCACCTGTGCCATAAGGTGCCTGTTTGTTGCCCCGCCGTCACGTACTCTAACGGCGCGATATGCCCCTACAGCCCAGGCGCTCAATCTGATTGCCCTGATTGCTCAGGCACTCGATATTTTTTTATATTCCGGTAAAGAAATGCTCAATTCACGTATAAAATTCTTTAGTTCGTAAGTTGTTGGCTTGCTATATGCTTTGGTGCATACTGTAAGTATAGCAAGCACTTGAAATAAAATAAATAAAACAGCCCGGCCCCGAAATCAACCATTTGGACAGCTGTTCTCTTGATCGATTGATGAAGAATTAAAAACAAGAATTGAAACCATGATAAATATTGTTTTAAATTGCAATTTACCACAGATGTCATACCAACTTCAACTCTTAGATTAAACTTTTGTTAGGTATACGTGACACTCAATTACCTCAAAAAAGGATTCACTCCATACTTCAAATTTTATTTAGGCTAATAAAATTTCACTTATTTAATCCAATTATAAAATCAACTGATTAAATTCAATTTAATTCATGAATCCCCGACCGGTCTCATTGGACCGCGCTGTTGTTGTTTTACTATTGTGTCTCGTTTCGCGGGTATTGATAGGTTAATTAGTAAATACTTACTTATTATTCAATTCAATTGTATTATTGAAGTAAACTGAACTGTTTGATTGTATTGAAGTACCTCTAATATAACAAAAAAAAATTCTATTGATGAGCCACACTCTTATACGTACCACCTATGAAAAATCAAGCCAAGCACCAGCCAAGCTTTTTCGGGTTTTTCCATCATTTACCCACAGTCCGCCCACATAAGGGGATAGTAAAACGGCGAGCAAATAATATCCTTCTTACGTTTTCACCAATACACATTTGGTTTAAAGTTATTGACATAATCCGAAGATTCGTCAAACTGATGGGGCAGGCTCGCAGAACAAATTTGATCCCACCTGATGTTAAGATGGTCAATGGAACCGAAAAGTTCTGGAGTGGCGTCCACATACCAGAAAATACAATAAACAGCATTGAAAGGCCTCCCAGAAGGTGGACCGAAGACCTGATGTGGATTGTAGAAATCCGATGGATGCGAGACGCACAAGATCGGTCGTTTTGGAAACTAGGGAGACGTCTATGTCTAGCAGTAGAAGTCTTTCGGCTGAAATGATGATAATGACAATTAGTTCTATTCTTTCATAAAAACATTAATTAATGTCTCGTCCTATAAACCAAAAATTGTCTTCAACTTAACTACAAAAGCAAGCGAAGTGTTCATTACAAGCTGCCCAGCCAAACACCTGACAGTTTCTCAAGGGAAACATCAGCTGTAGGTATGGAAAATAAAAATACACGTAATCGACCACACGCCGTATTGTCGCGTGAAACGATCAATAACGAACGACATTTTGAAATATTCTCTATTATTGAATTACTTGGCACCTTACCTACTATTGAGTTGCACTCAATCACACTATACCAGTATTACCTATTATAAAGATGAAACTTTGGATGTACATGTGTGTGTTTGTTACTTCTCTACGCTCAAACGGCTGAACGGATTCGGAAAAAATCTGGGACACACAAGTAAGAATAGTTCTATGAAAATGTCATGTAACTATTTATTAATCTGTGGTGATCATGCTCATGGTAGAGTAGCACATGGAGTTATATCCATTGGCATAATATACAACTTTCCCACATGCAAAGTCGCTAGCGAATTTGACATATTGCGGTACTTATGAGTCACGCCAAGTTGCGTGTGGAAAGTTTAAAAATATAGAAATAAATAATAGATAAGTTTATAATACCTAGAACTCTTTTACCTCAAACTGGGTGTGGCATAAACACATAGATTTCTGGCGGAAAACCTTAATTTTATTTACAGTACCTTGTATGACATCATTATTTTTGGCTTTGCTCAAAGCAAGCAAAGTTTTCGTATGCTGAAAATTGCTAAGTACACATACAACAAACATTTGATCAACAAATGATGTGCGAAACGCAAATTTTATCGCTTTATGTGAACTTTTGACGTCAAGCAGGCATCTACCACCTTCGCATTCGGTATCTAATAGATACAAGTAACCATACACACCTCGTATGACGAGAATATGTTAGAAAAAAATAGATTTTCTTACCAAATCCGACGCGGATGTTTAGTTAGGAGACGCGAAAATGCCAGCACCACATCAGCAAATCAAGAAAGAACTGTCGTTTAGCTTTTTCAGCAATATCGTTAAAATTAGCTGTGCGTCGACTATATTCTTGTGTGGACTGACATCCCAACGCTATTTCTGCTTGCCCTAAAAAAACAATCTGCATAAAATTCCTTTCCTTTCGTATTTCTATTCTCGCAACTAAACTCAAACTTATTTTTTGTTACAGATATTCCATCGGAGGACACAGCCTACCACACTTAGGGCAATGGGCTATCGACAATCTCGGCATAGACCCAACACGAGACCCGAAGATACCCGAACTGCCCACGAACTTTGCCGAAAGCAGACTACCAGAGCCGATCCGGGTGGAACTGGAAAAGATCGCGCTAGTCAGTGTGGATGGTATGGACAGACTGATCAGGGCACATGGTCAGACGCTGAAGGACATGACCCAGCTGAGGAGTAACAGCTTCCCGAGGATCCCTGATGCTGTGATATGGCCGGATACACATGAAAAGGTAACATAACCATGGCATACACTTCAACTTGCAAGCCTACTTAAGAAATGGAGACCATTAGTAGATTGTTTACCAGTCGTCCCTATGGAGAAGTATGCCATAGGGAGAAGTAGTATAACAATCTATTTCTCAATTTTTTCTCGGTAAGAAAAAATATACAACGAGGATAATGTCCGCTAAAAACATGAAACCAAAGGAACTCTTTTGATTTCATTGAAATTTGGTATCGTCTGAGTATGTTAACTTAGTTCTGTTCATGGGCCCAAACACAGAACTACAATGAGAATCGAAAATCTGCGAGCTCGCACGATGCATCGCAACTTCGCAAGAACTTGCGAATTGATAACTCATAGTGTCACCTGAACCGATGCTTTGACGCTCGAGGTCGCATCGCAGCAATTCGCATCGTTTCGCATCAAATTTTTATGTGGTAGCCCTAAAACCATTACATAAGGTAGCGAAGAGCCTTGTGCTAACTGTTCCCATCATCATCTAATCGTATTTCATAACAGTGTCATTGAAATTTTTGCATATTGATTGTTCATCTCAATCAAAGTCAATAACAAGGTGTTAGCAATAAATATCAATTGAGAAGAATTAATGTCACAGCACGACTTGAGAAGGTCAAATATCAAACTACATACACCTACATCTTTATGATTCTGTTTATCTTTTTTTTCAAGTGGGGAATCGTCAGAATGACTTCTCCCTCTTTTGGGCGGAGCAGGAGGGTGACAGACTTTTACTGACTAAACCCCATCCCGTTCCTTCGTTGCCTTCGATCTGGGGACACCGAGATGGTTCTCTTTATGTGTGAGACTAGCTTCTGCCAGCGGCTTCGCCCGCGTGAAAGTAGGTTTCTCCATACATACTTTGGAACCCCCGTTTCATTCCTTTAGGGTACGAATATTGGAAATTCGTCTCTTAGTGCATTTACGTCATAAAATAAAATCTTGTTCAAAATTTCACGCGTCTAGTCCCAGGTTTCGGCTGTGCGTTGATATGTCAGTCAGTTTGTCTTTTTACTCGTATATGTATTTGTATAGATATCACACGTTAATTGCGATAGTTATTTAGGTCAGTTTTGTCACGGTAATATATTACTGTGGTTTTGTCGTAACGCTAATGACGTCAATTTAAAAGTAGGTCATCGCATTTCGCACCCACACGCTATAAAGAAACTTTAGCAAATGCTACTAATCTAAGTATATTAGGTATATTTAAAAGCCAAAATTGCGGTGAGTTTACCACTAAGGGGATGAAACAGATACCCAAAGTTTATATGAAGAAACCTAATTTTGACAGGTGAAACTGGTGATAGATATGCTAATCGGGGTCCTGGTTACAATTACCAAAGTGGTGTTTGGTTTTACATTAGGTATTTCTCAGAAGCTCTTAGTGATAATAGAATCAGTGACCTTACCATGACTTGTTAAAATGTTAAGCATGCGAGCGAGAAAGAGCAATGGAGTGGAGCAATGCACCCTATATAGCTCCATCTCTTTAGCAGTTCGCTTTAGGTCAAATGGATCGTGTTAATTAACTCGTAATAGGATCTCTGACCTTTTTATTGAGACTTGAACAAAAATTTACGAATCGGCAGTGGTGCATTTTACTTCGCGAGATTTAAGCCCCGTATTCACGGTAAACATTTGTTTAGCAACAAAGTTGAATCAACGTGTTGCGGAATTGCTGTCAACATGTTGCTGGCAACACTGTGTGTTGCAGAGTTGACAACAGCATGTTGACATGCTCTCGCTCGATGAGCGGACTGCCGTGTGGACAACCCATACTGATTTAAACAAAGTTTCCAGCAACATTCTTGCCGTTCATCAACAACGTTGATCAACTGTTGTTAAAGAAATGTTTACCATGAATAGGGAGCTTAACCGTGGCCCGGGACGCAAAAAGCAGTTGAAGGAACAAGTAGGTTTTAATCGAGAAAAACTTGACACTTCCTCACTATCGCTTTTGGGTATGTAAGTTTTTAATACAAACATTGGATAACTTTAAAAAAAATTAATCGTGGTCTTGAGCCACGTCCTTGGCGCCGCCACGCGAGATGAAGTGACGTATTTAGATGTAGTGACAAAGATGATTAGTATAGTCTTGTAAATGATTAGGTATGTTTCGGCTACACCCAAAGTAGCGATCAGTACCCATGTTAATGGAAATAGCGTGTTGTAATCTGATGCCAATGTCACAGTAATGTTTGATCTCGTCAAGGTGTTAAGGGTTTACGTGGAACTAGTTGCCTCTTGCGACTTCGTCCGCGGAAATTCGTAAAACTGCACAAATGCCACTCACTTTTTCTTTTTCAATCGATGGTAAACTCGTTAAACTGTTTGGGCCCAGTAGGTGGCTACGTTAACTGCAGCATCGGTTGCACTCATTAAATCCTCCGAAGTGCAGGCGTATGGGTACTTAGGGCAACGTGTGACTCATGTTTTGAACACGGCATTCACATTGAGTATCCAACGGGTCAATAAAACCCCATTTTGCCAAGTTGTGTTTGCAACGGCTTACTTGGGTGCACATCACAACAGATTAACTGCTTTCCATTAAAGATCACTGCAATTCACACCCAGCCGGTACTTAGATGTTCTTGGGGTTTCTATAAGAAGATGGTGATAGGTGAATCACCATCCGACGCTTCATCACTTCCGAAGCCTGATTCTTACTTTTGGAGATGGGTCAAGGATGGCCTGTGTTCCGACTCTTAAACCTACTTGGGGCTGTTTTGTGGTCGAAGAGGGGAGCGGGGCGATAGAATAATCTTGTAGTGCACTCGACACGATGATACCAGGACAAAACCGCGGCTGTGGATATGACGCTAAGCAGCTCTCTTTTATTCCGTTCTTTTCTGGTGTAAGGAATTTCACGGACTTTGTTACGAGCCATTCTGCTTCAACACCAACCATCTTGGAGCAATCAGATAAGAATCTGTTTGACTTATCAACAATAAGCAATAAGCATTTAACACCAACCCGCAAGAGGCCCGCTTTGCGACCCATTCCTCTCCTAGAGACCCAGCGGTGGGAATGAGAACATCACAAGGCTTATTATGCTGTGCTAATAAGCCACATTATTTTTTATATTTTATTTATTTAATAATATATAAATAAACATTTACCATCGCCTAATCGTTTTCAGGTAGAAGAGATAGTAGCGTGTGCGTCCCGCCACAACTTCGTGATCATCCCGTTCGGCGGGGGCACCTCGGTGTCCGGAGCCGTGACCTGCCCCGCCAACGAGACCAGGCCCATCCTCGTGCTGGACACCAGCGACTTGAACTCTATCCTGTGGCTGGATAAGGATCAGTTGCTGGCGAGAGTGCAGGTATGTTTTTGCTTTTGATTATACCTACGTTCTACTTAGGAGTTTACTACGAGAGTATAGACGAGTCTTTGGCAGTTAACTTCTCAACAGCTAATCTTCTTATTTTCTTTCATAACTACTAAAAGAGAATATACATATTAAATTATATCTTTGTAAACTAAGTTCGTAAACACAAACCATTCGATTTATGCGAGACGCAAAGTCCGGTTATTTGTGGCAACACTGGGAGGATGGCCAATGTCAAACTGTGGACGTCTTTCAGCTAAAATTAAGCATAGTTAGTATGAAACAATCGTTGCAGACGCAAGACGATCTATAGTTTTTGCCTATTTGACCTACGTGAGAAAGTCATGAGATTATTTATGTACTTATGTCGCAGAAATAATTACCTATTTACAATTAATTATTTTGCGTACTAACATCAATGTAACCTTCCAGGCCGGTATAGTAGGCCAGGACTTGGAGCGCGAGATGCGCGCGCGCGGCTTCACCGTGGGTCACGAGCCAGACTCGTACGAGTTCTCCACGCTCGGCGGATGGGTGGCCACCCGCGCCAGCGGCATGAAGAAGAACACCTACGGGAACATTGAGGACCTGATTGTTAACACTAAGGTAGGTAGCACACAGGATATGAATGTACCTAGGTACTTAGTTTCTGCATCATTGCATGTTTCTGTTTTTACTGACTATACGCCACTGCAAATTGTAAATTACCTCCATACTACTTAAGCAACATTGAAAGATTTAGCTTTTTTTTTAGAATAAATATTTGCTTTATTTTTTGAAACTTATGAAATTTTTCACGGCAAAGTGATCGACCATTTAAAAAAAAACCAGAGATTGTTTTATCAATCATTTATTCAAAGTTACTTTTATTTCATAATAGTGTGTTTAAATTACTATGTTATTATCTGCTACTAGGTTTACAATTAATTTTATTTATTGTACAATCATCATCACATTGAAGTTTCAAGTTCTTGAGTGTACATACTTTTCCCAATATCTATACTTCTCATCTATTCGATCAACGGCTATCGACGCTCTTGTAATCTACTGATATTCGCAGGTAATCGTTGTAAGCTGAAGACGAGTCTTTACAGTGACATCAATAATAACACATTTTCCATAACGACATAATTTAACACAATTTTCAGGTGGTAACCGGGCGTGGTGTGATCGAGAAGAGTTGTCGTGTGCCGCGCATTTCATGTGGGCCCGAATGGGAACACGTCATCATGGGCTCTGAGGGCTGCTTTGGAGTTGTAACTGAGGTAAATATAACAGGGAAACTATACATACATGTTTTATTTACGGCGCGGATATCAACAGACGCCTGCAGTAATAGTTTAGCAACGTTGCACCAATTAATGATTACTAAGCAAAACGCAAAAGGCGCTTGAAATTTTTTCTCTTGAAAATTATAACGAAGTAGAGATCCCGGCAGACTTTATCCTGCTGGAAGAATTCTCGACAGAAAAAAAATTGAGATCCTAATTGCAGCGTCATCTACCGATTCCTGTTGTATTTTCAAACCATCCACGGTCCCACACAAATAATTACCTATATCGAAAGTCCAACCAAATCGGTCAAACCATTTAGAAGGAATTAGGTGACAAACCGATCGTTGTGGCGACGCATGGAGGCGGCCTATGTCAAGCTGTGGACATCTTTTGATTAAAAAGTTTATGATGATGATGATGATGATGAGGTGACAAACACACGTATCGAAGAACTAAATAAACCTTTATGTATAAAGATGAAAACCCCAATTTTCTAAAAAATTAAACGGTGCTATCTATCAAACATTTCAGGTGACAATAAAGATCCGGCCCCTGCCCCCGGTGGTGCGCTACGGCTCGCTGGTGTTCCCGGACTGGGAGAGCGGCTTCCACTTCGAGCGGGAGGTGGCCCGCCAGCGCCTGCAGCCCTCCAGCATCAGGCTCATGGACAACGAACAGGTCAGTAAGGCCTGCACCCCCGGGTGGTGCGCTACGGCTCGCTGGTGTTCCCGGACTGGGAGAGCGGCTTCCACTTCGAGCGGGAGGTGGCCCGCCAGCGCCTGCAGCCCTCCAGCATCAGGCTCATGGACAACGAACAGGTCAGTAAGGCCTGCACCCCCGGGTGGTGCGCTACGGCTCGCTGGTGTTCCCGGACTGGGAGAGCGGCTTCCACTTCGAGCGGGAGGTCGCGAGGCAGCGCCTGCAGCCCTCCAGCATCAGGCTCATGGACAACGAACAGGTCAGTAAGGCCTGCACCCCCGGGTGGTGCGCTACGGCTCGCTGGTGTTCCCGGACTGGGAGAGAAAGATGTAGGGTCTTTACACCTTTTATTGATGATAGTCTGGATGGTCGGCAAAAGTACGCAATAATAACGTTTATTGATTGAGCGCGAAGCGTACCCCTTTGTTTCGCCAAAATCTCAAAATTTGTGCCGTAACACGTAAGTGTATTCATATTGATCACTCTTTTTTCCCTTTTACCCTACTTTGTCAAAATATTATTGTTGCCATTTCATCATCTGCCTAGCCTTTTCCCAACTTTATTGGGGTCGGCTTCCAGTCAAGCCGGATTTAGCTGAATACCAGTATTTTACGAGGAGCGGCTGCCTACCAGACCTCCACAACCCATTAACTGGGGTAACACGGTACTTCATGGCAAGACTGGAGTCAGATTTACTGGCTTCTGACTATCCGTAACGACTGCCAAAGATCTACAAATGACAGCCGGGACCAACGGCTTAACGTGCTTTCCGAGGCACGGAGGAAACTCGTTATGTTAAGATGGTCACCCATCCACAGACCAACCTAGGCAAGCGTTGCTTAACCTTGAAGATCGACCTGTGCGGCTGTTATTATCTAGCCACGAGCTCCTCTCGACCTGTGCGGCTGTTATTATCTAGCCACGAGCTCCTCCTATTGTTGCCATTTAAAATAAAAAAACACTGAACATTTTATTTATTTCCTCACACAGTTCCGCTTCGGCCAAGCCCTCAAAACCGAGAACACATGGGGTGGGGTCCTCCTCGACGGCCTGAAGCGCCTGTACATCACCAAGATCAAGGGCTTCGACCCGGCCAAGCTGTGCGTGGTGACGCTTCTCATGGAGGGCTCTGCGGAACAGGTGGCTGACAGGGAGTCTAAGCTGAACAATATTGCGGCGCAGTTCGGCGGCATACCGGCAGGGGCCACCAATGGAGAGAATGGATACACACTGACGTTCGTTATTGCTTATCTTAGGGTAAGTTGTTTTCCTCTTTTCGAAGGATTGGAACAATTTGCCTGCTGCGGTATTTTCGTCCGATTATAATTTGGGTATCTTCAAAACTAGAGTAAATAGGCTCTTAATAAACTAGTGCGCCTCACCATCAACGATTGCATCACTGCTTACCATCAGCTGGGATTGCAGTCAAGCACTAGTTTATGGTATATAAAAAAAAAGATTAGATTTATAGATGGATGGAGGGAGGGGGGAGACCAAAGACAAGATGGGTGAATTGCCAGATTGTATGGCAGCCGAACGGGTGCAATGTAATATGACGTCACATTACATTTCGGCCTTCGCTTTCTTATTAGTAACTTTGAAGCTTTATAACATCGTCGCGTCGTAAAAATAAAGATATTTAAAAAAATATTTCATATTTATTTAGTAGAGCTAAATTGACACATATTTCTTATTTATCATTACTTGCCTCGTTCAGGACGTGGCCATGGAGTACGACGTGGTAGCGGAGTCGTTCGAGACGTCGGTGCCGTGGGACCGCACGCTGGCTCTCTGCGCCAACGTGAAGCAGCGCATCCGCGACGAGTGCGCCAAGCGAGGCATCACCAAGTACTTGATATCACATCGGTTGACGCAGACGTGAGTATCATCATCATCATCATCATCTCGGCCGAAAGACGTCCTCTGCTACATAGGGGAGGCCTAAACAAGGCATCACCAAGTACCTCATATCGCATCGGTTGACGCAGACGTGAGTATTACTTATTAACATCAACATCATCAACCCAATAGTGGTCGATACGGATAGTCAGATGCCAGTAAATCTGACTCCAGTCTTGCCATGAAATACCGTGTTACCTCAGTTAATGGGTTGTGGAGGTCTGGTAGGCAGCCGCTCCTCGTAAAATACTGGTATTCAGCTAAATCCGGCTTGACTGGAAGCCGACCCCAATATAGATGGGAAAAGGCTAGGCAGATGATGATGATGATGATGATGATGAACATCATCTCAACCGAAAGACGTCCACTACTGGACATAGGCCTCTCCCAAGCGTAGCCACCATAGATATGAGATGGAAGGTTTTTATTATGTTTTGTGGTCCTGTGCGTCTCGCATCCATCGGATTCCCGCGACCCTCACCAGGTCATGACGCAGAAGTGAGTATCATCATCATCATCTCAGCCGAAAGACGTCCACAGATGGACATAGGCCTCCTCCAAGCGTCGCCATAACGACCGGTCCTCTGCGTCTGGCATCCATCAGGTTCCCGCGATCCTCACCAGGTCATGATGCAGATGTGAGTATCATCATCATGTCAGCCGAAAAACGTCCACTGCCTGGACATAGTCCTCCCCCAAGCGTCGTCACAACTACCGGTCCTGTGCGTCTGGCATCCATCGGATTCCCACGACCCTCACCAGGACGCAGACGTGAGTATCACCATCATCTCAGCCACAAGATGTTTACTGCTGGACATAGAACTCCCCCAAGGAAGCTGATGACGATGACGTAATGAATAGGAATCCCCTTGTAAGTAATGTAGGTACGATAGAAGACGTAAATACCTAGTACGCTTTCATGTTCTCGTACTATTTTTCCCATAAAGGACCTAAATTGCACATGGTAACAAAACAAAGTAGTTTGATAATGTGGTCAAATAAACCAATACCTCAGCTTTTATTTGTGACACGGAAACACTATAATTATAAAATGCCCAACCAAAACCTAAAATAAATTTAAATGTACCTACAATAAATGCGTCATGTTTATGTTTTTCAGGTATGACGCAGGTTGCTGTATTTATTTTTACTTCGGTCACAATATTGGAAAATGTGCGGACCCCGTGTCCGTTTATGAAGAAATCGAAGAGGCTGCACGAGACGAGATCATTGCCTGTGGTGGTAAGCCTATTTTTTTATTACTGTCAAGTTGGCATTACTGATTTGTTTAAAATAAAGTCAATTGAGTGCTCAAATTCTATCATTCCGGTAAACGCTTGAGTCATACTGTGTTTTTTATTATTCAACTAGCTTCCGCCCCCGCGTGAAAGTAACTTTTTTACATAAAATATAGCCTATGGCACTCAGGAAGAAAGCAGCTATCTATCAATATATACATTTATGTAATCGAATCAGGATCTTCAGAGATTATCCCATACAAACAAAAAAACAAACTTTACCTCTTTATTATATTAGTATTGATTTAGTATTTAATCATACTCAAAAATGTAATGATTAGTATTGTAATGTAATCATTTTTGTTTTTATTTGCTCGACAGGATCAATATCGCATCACCATGGAGTTGGGAAGCTCCGTAAGAAATGGTACACGGAAACAGTCAGCGAGCCTGGGAGACAATTGTTACTCGCCGCAAAAAAAGCATTAGATCCTGACAACATTTTTGCATTAGGAAATATGGCATTTGAAGAACATAGCAATAACAACACGGAAGTCAGGAGCAAATTATAAGTTTTAGAATTAAATAATGTGTCTGGCTTAAACAGAAAATTGAAAATTTTGGTAAAATTGATATTAATTTGTCAAGACGCGTTGAATTTCGACATAAGGATACTGTGATCACTAATTGGTAAACCCGCTTTCATTCAATCGGTTGAAAGGTTTCATAATTTGACCATGTGATGTAAGATTAGTTACGATTTAAAGATGTCACAAGGACTCAGTCATTTTTATTGTTAACGTTTTAATGCAAAATGCGCAATCTGCTTTTATACTTACTTGTTTTACGATTATTGATAAAAGATTGTAGTGATATGCTAGATTTAGGATGGGTCCCTTAATGCAAGATACTTAATCAAAAAGTATCTTCACGCTAAATATTTGCTAGCGTCCAAAATAAGTACAAAATGGTGAATGTTTTTCAATTGTCTTGAGGGTAATTTTTGTAGTATCAGAACGTGTGTATGTATCAAGGTAAAAACATAAAATTTCGCCTGTGCTCCCATATGTGTTTGGGATTGGTACGAATTTTTAAATTCTTTAATTTTTATCTCTTTTATTTTTTCTCATCCTTCTTTGATTTTTTCTTCAAGTATGTTTAAATGGTAGATACCCTAGAAAATATGAATGGAAAAGAAATTGAAATAGGTACCTAATTACTTATGTATGAATAATAAAGTTATGTTTCTAAGCAGTGCCTTTACCGTACGTTGTGCTTCAATTACACACATTCTACGAGTACATCTAGATTTTACGTAATGTACAATTAGTTACTTAAGCTATCTTTTGCAGGAGAAAAATGCCATACCATAAAGTTTTTTGTATATATGTATGTAGTTTATAAAGAAGCCAAAGATTTTTCCTGTGCATAACACACTTTAATCCCATGCAGTACACATTGAGTTAAAATGTTTAATAGAGTAATGTTATAATAATAAAATGGATGTTTCGTGTCATTTTAGTTTGACATTATTGGAATTGAGACAATTGTGTCCAAACCATTATGGATGCTACAATTTTGTTTTTAACAATTGAATAAATACTTTTGCTTATTGCAAAATTATACATTTTGTTCTTAATTTTTTTAATGTAAAGGTCAATCATTTAGGTACCGTTAAAATATTAAGCATTTTGTTTATCTGCACATAAAAATATCAGATACCAGAGCTTTCTATGATAGTTATTGTGTGATGTAGGTACTTCATCTTAGTAGGACGCTTTTCAGACGCGGTATACTTACCTTTGGATCATAAATACTATTGTACGAAGGTACACGCTTGTAATAAAATAAGGGCTCTAACCATTACTCATAAGTCATAATTATCTTCAAAATAAATCTCTCTGATTGATACCTAAACGTATATCATAGATTGCTCAATTATGATAGTATGTATAATTAAAGGTGGTAATATTAATTTTTATTATTTATTCAAGAAAAACTTACATTCCCTCTAGCTAAGGTTTCTGTTTATTTAACGTAGGTAATTAATATAAGTACGGGGTTTGTGATAAATTAGAAACGTATGATTGCCATGTATACATAAATGAGGGTGATTAATTAAAACTAACAATAAAGTTTGTGTTACCAAGAAATGTTTTATTTTTATTGTAATGAGGTATGTATTTTGTAAGTATTAAAAGATATATAAAGAAGTCAAAGAAATTAAACTGTTCCAAGAAAACTAAAATAGACACCCTTTTGCAAGAATAACGTGCACTTCAGATAATTTTTTCTACTTGAATAAATATTACAAAAAAAAAAGATTTTATTGATTTGACGTTGTATTGGCATGTTATTATATCATTTCAGTTTGGCCTGTTATCTTCATCAATCATCAATCGTAAATATATATTTTTTACATATAAATTATGAATTGGGATAGATATTGTAAAATAGCTTTACTACAATAATGGTGCGAATTTTTGAAACTGCTTTTTTGTTGATTACTAAACTTTCAAAGCTTTTTATTTTTTTATGGAAGTTTAATTATTGAATCTCTCTTTTCACATCCTGATTTGACTGATAAAGCGAGGGCCAAATTAAGGGGTAAAATTATAGCCCTGCTGAAAGAGGTTTTTCGCAAACTTACGTATCTCAGGGCTAAATGTGACTCATTCAACTGTCCAGAGGACTAAGCTAAAGTATCAAGACCGGTTCAAACTTAAGAATCGTAAGACGTCCAGTGTGAACCTAAAATACGCCTTAGAGTAGTAAGAGGTCCTTCTCATTAACCGTTTGTAACGATTTTTAAATTGAATTTTTGATAAGTTTGATTGCGTCAGTCACTAGCGCACTTGTGGTTGCGAGCATCTAACGTAACTAACGAATCCCTATAATTATTATAAGTTAACAACTAATTTCTTTTCAAAAATTCCAGTGCAATTTCGGTGTACCAGCTGTACACCTTGTGTGACCTTAAAAGGCCGATTATTTATAATCTTAGACAAAATCATTTTAATAGGTGTTATTGTCAATTTTAAATTATTTAAAATTAAATTAATTTTAAATATTTTGTTAAATAATAACACAGTATGACTCAAACGTGCGTATGTCAATAACGTGAAAATAATCAAATGAGTACCTACTACCAACCATTTATTTCTGAGGTTTATTATTTTTTCCCTGTTTGCTTCCGGTGCCATAGACTGTCATTTTCTTACCATTGTTTGAGTTGACAGGACACGTCAATCAAAAGCTTTAAAAAAGTTCGCGGGTAGTTTTCTATTTACCGTAATCTGCTCGTGAAATAGTGGTAATTACTTGGCAAATAGCGTGGCGTTATAAATAATAAAACATGATTGATCTGTTTATGCCCTTCCGGGCATTTTTGAAGTTCGAAAATGTGTGTACAGATAACAATGTTTTCCGTATGCACTACAAGATGACGGTAATCATGCTGCTTGTGTTCACGCTGCTGGTGACTTCGAAGCAGTTCTTCGGAGAGCCGATCCACTGCATGGCGGACACCGAGAAGGACAGCGACAAGGATGCCGTGAACAGCTACTGCTGGATCTACGGCACTTACTCACTGAAAAGCCGATTTGTCGGTTGGTATCTCAAAACTTGTGTTCTAGTAATGTATGTAGGTATTCTATAGACATCCATATATATCTATAGAATCTTTTGTTGTGCTATCTATTATACCTATATGCTATCCCTAATATTTATCAAACTCATCGCCTAAATCAGCGAGCAAGCAAGGATATCAAATGCGAACCATGTTTTGTTGTAAATCTGTGCCTATATCGGCGGTCTGGTAACATTTTCGTGAAAATGACTGAATACGAAAGTCAGTAGTTATTGGTACTTCGCCGCCAATATATTATAAAAAGCAAAGTCCTAACTCACTCCCTGACTTTTCAGTCATCAACCTCTAGGAAAAACCTAGGGGTGTTTGAGTCAATGTTTTTTAGTAAATGAAATCAGTATATCATTACTATTTTGTCCATCCTAAGTGAATCAAGATTAGAAATCTGAGCTGCCACTTACACTTAGTTTCATGAAAATTTGATAAACACTTCCAAACTTTTTAGTGGTGTAAGTGCCATAACAGTATTTTTCTTACTATTTATTGAGAAACTTTACTTAGAAGCAACTGAAAATCTAGGCATTTCACTAAAAAATTTACATATTTATTCTAATAACCAACCATCAACTAAACATCTCCAAAGTATATGAAACACATGCATCAGCTAATAGCTGCTAGTGTGTCTTACCAAATAATAATCACCAACGGTTCCCTTCAGGTGTGGAAGGCTTGCACATGGCCTACCCCGGAGTGGGCCCCAACAAAGGTGACAACGACGAGCAGATAAAGCACACATACTACCAGTGGGTGTGCTTCGTGCTGCTCGGCCAGGCTGTCATGTTCTACACTCCACGCTACTTGTGGAAGATCTGGGAGGGGGGACGACTGAAGGCGTTGGCGGCGGATTTGAGTATGTTTTTGTTAAAACTTTTGGATACCATAATTCTAGGCAAGCATACACCATCGTCGACCACATGATCGCTTACCATCAGGTGAGACGTGGTCAAGCGCAAGCCTATCATTAATTTAAAAAAAAATTAGAAACACAATGAGAGAGCTCGGAGTTTAACAGATTAATGTAAATAGTAGCTGGTATTTTACCAAATGGTTCTTGTTCTTTTATAGTAAGTTAGATAGAAATGGAATTTTTATTCTTTACTTTTTAAAAGGATAAAATATTTAAAATAATAGTTATTAACGTTTGAATCCCCGACCGGTCTCATGAGACCGCGCTGTCATTGTCTTACTATTGTGTCTCGTTTTGCGGGTAGGTGATAGGTTAATATGTAACTACCTACCTACCTACTAAGAGTTTTTATGTTTGTAGCATATATATTTGACACACACTTAAAAGGTAAGAAACTATTCTGTATCATAGTATTTATTTTACTGCAACCATTTTCATAGGCACAATCTATATAGCCATGTTTTAAATTCGTCCCATTTTTCCTTCCTCACCAACTCTTTAGCATACTTTGATACATAATTATATTATGTATAAAACTCCATTTATACAGTTATGTCAACATGTAAATTGATAAAATGATGTAACCATGATATAACACTTGTTTTGCTTGTAGGTAGCCCGGTGGTGATTAAGGACTGGTCGGAGTTCCGTCGGGGAGAGCTGGTCTCTTACCTGAGCTACACTAACCTGCACACACACAACATCTATGCACTGCGCTATGCCTTCTGTGAGATTCTCAACCTTGTCAATGTGGTGAGTATTTGGCATATAATATTTTTTTTCATTGGTATAAATTATTGCTTGACCACAATCCCATCTGATGGTAAGCAGTGATGTAATTGCTGATGGTGAGGTGCACGCTAGGCCTTAACCTTCCTAATCCCGAGCGGTCTCATGAGACCGCGCGAAATGTCATCGCAACATAGACAACTAAATATTAATCAGATGGGAAGACCGCAGCAGGATCGAATGACACACTTATCCCACCCATACGCAAAATACGCGCTTTAGTCGTGGAGTTGCGGATACCAGCCCGTTTTACTATACTATACTATACTAAGACCGCAGCAGGCTAATAGTTCCACTGTTCCAGTCCTTCATATAGGCATGCACTGCCTATTAGGCAGTGTATGCATGATGGCATTTTTCCACTATAAAATTATGAACACCTTTGAAGGAGTATTCTTAAATTATAGGTCAACTTTTAAATTAAATGTTGAACATTTCCAGGTTGGTCAAATATTCCTGTTGGACATATTCTTGGGCGGCGCATTCCGCAACTACGGCGCGGCAGTCGCAGCGTTCACGCACATCCCGCGCGTGCCCGCAGACATGACCGACTTCGCCTCCGTCAACCCCATGGACCAGTTCTTCCCCAAACTCACCAAGTGCTGGCTCCGAAGCTACGGTCCTTCCGGCGGCATGCAGTTGAAAGACCGCCTCTGTGTTCTGCCTCTCAACATCGTCAACGAAAAGATCTTTGTAATTCTCTGGTTCTGGCTCATTATTCTAGCTTTCATGTCTACTTTAGCCGTTCTGTTTCGTATTCTCGTGCTCTCTCTTCGCCCCCTTCGCTCGCTGATGATTGCTGGTCAACTAAGATACGTGAAGAAGAGTACGATCTCGCGAATCGTGAAGCGTTTCGGTTACGGAGACTGGTTCATTCTGTACTTACTGGGTAAGAACATGAACCCTATCATTTATAAGGATTTGATTGTGGAACTATCCAAAGAGTTAGATCATAGAACTGTTATGGTTTAAACTTTTTAAGGGTTGCTAGTGGATTGTTTTAATTGTAGTTGCCATTCATTTGTGTTCATTAGTGTATAAATGCTGTATTGCATAGTTTTATATCTTCAAGTTTACAATATAAAGAAAGACCTAACATTTAATAGTCTCTGTATCCATTACTATTACTAACAGAAAGAGAAAAGAATTACAATTCACTAGTATATTTCCATTTCATCCAATCTCCTTTATTTTTTGCAATTTAATACTGACACAACATGGTATTGTCTTAGTATAATAATTTGATTAAGAAAAAGTGCCTTATTTAATATTGTTAAATAGGTATTATCTTTAATGCTTACTGTTTGAACATTATGGTGGCCACTAGATTAAGTCATATGACAAATTAACCATGTGAGGGTTAAACTTTGGCATTTCTCCAAACACTTTTAGGCTTGATAACCCAAGTCATGGGTGCATCATACAGATCTTGTATACCCTGGATTGATTATGAGGCAATATTTAATATTCCCTCATAATCAATAAAGTGTACTTTATTTTCATTGCCAGCAAAAGGGGAAAAAATAAACACAGCAACAAAATAGAGGTAGTGTGTCCCTTTCTTACTTGTCTATGGACACCCTGGTAGAAAGATATCACATACTCTTTTGTGGGTATGTATGACTTAAGGTTGACGTAATCAATCCAGTTAATCTGTTGAGCCCTGAGCGGATGCCGGCATCCGCACACCTATTGTCTTTCTATTATGTCACTAATTATGGAACTCGAAAAATGAATATAAAAAATTCTTGGTATCATGCTAGTGAGTGGCTACCATAAAATTCATATCTTATGTTTAAAAAATTCTAATATTCAATAATTAGAAATATCTTTCTAACTGAAAGAATTCAGTTTATATTATTTTGTTTCTAGGATTTATGAAGGCCAAAAAAACTTGAGTTATCTTTGTTTAGATTTATTATTTTTGTTTTCCATTATTTAGGTTTGTTACTTACCTATAATTATTTTGTTAATGACACAGAAGTAAATTGTTAAGTTTATTAAGATCTAATACAGGGTATTTGTTCAATAAGGTTACTAACATGTATAAATACTCTTTGTTAATGATTGTTATCGTTTAAAATGTATATTTGTTACACAGAACTGATACTAACTTTCTCTATGATCTCCGTCCAGTGTAAGATGATTATAACTTGTAATAAAACAATATTTTTGAATAAAATTGTTTCTTTAAAATTATGATATGATCTGGTCATTACATACAGTAAATTCATCTCAAAACATTGTTTTGGAATGTTTGGTTTATTAACTCTTCTCCTACCCGCGAAACGAGACACAATAGTAAGACAATGACAGCGCGGTCTCATGAGACCGGTCGGGGATTCAAACGTTAAACATCAATTGTTGAGTTACTATTTCTTTGCTGTTGTGAAAAACGAGCTTTCCAATGAAACAAACACATAACAGATTGGGGCATTTGTTGAGATTATAGTAAAAACATGTCTATGCTCCGTTTGTTTAGGTAGTTAACTAAAGGTAAACAGTCTTGGTATGTCTTTTTATATTAAAAAGGTCGTATAAAATATACACAAAGATTATTTAAATTTAGTTTATTAGCTAACATCGATTTAGGTAAATACCTATTTGCAAAGATTTTTACATACAATTTATAGACAACTTTTAGATAAAAAGACATGCCAAGATTGTTTACCTTTAGTTAACTACCTAAACCGACAGAGTATAGTTACTTAAATACCAATTACTACAAATTAAAAAAAAAATATGATAATTAAAAATATATTTACTAAAAACTACAATCTTTATCCAGAACAACCCCGGCACCCACAGTGAACACATTCCACTATCCTACCTTCTTCTAACTTGCTTTTAGGGACCCTACATATACAGTTGGTAGCGAAGTTTGTGTCTCTGGTCTGAATGCAGCGTAGACAACAAAGGTTTTCATAACCAGTCTTCTTCCACTTGGCTATAAGGTTAGCGTCAGCTATTTTCTCGTCCAAACAGTACTGGTACAACTCTCTGCTGATTGCCTTACGTCGGTAGAACAAGTCGTAAATGTAGCGGGACTTCTGATGATGTATCTTGAATATAGGCCATAGAGATTCTTGCTTGCGTTTTCCTTCATGTGGCTCAGTCTCGGCTAAAAGCAAAATTTATTATTTAATAACACGCGATTGTGAAAATTTATTCACAAGGTATAATAGTGGTGACTCAAATAATTCCTTGTAGTAGATTTGAAGTGTGAAGGGGATCATCAAAAGCTAAAGTTTATATTAGAACTTCTTTTCGAATCGAAGTTCAACTTTGTAAATTGTTTTGGCCTAATAACAACTATGTACGTTCATAAGTTAGTGTCTACATTCACAACAAGTCCTCCTAAGTGCAGGTGCATAGGTACTTGGGGGCGCTCTAACGTGTGGCTCATGTTCTGAACGTAGGCACCACATATACATTGAGTATCCGACGGGACTATACAACACACGGATGTAGTTTACAATAGAAACTAAAATTGCCTTTTGTTAGGTTAGTTACCTTCTCTCATTTTCTGTTCCAATTCTTCCAAGGTAGGTTCAATGAGCTCCCATCCTTCTGGGGGAGGTTTACGACTGCGACGTACTTTCGGCATGTTTAACTGTAAACACAAGTTTTTAATTGAGAATGTTTGGAGAAAACACCACAAATCCAACAACACAAACTGACACAGATCTATGTCACAAATTTGACATTTTCTGTGTCATTTATGTGGTAGTGATGTACCAGATTAATTATCGACTAACTTTTTGACCAGAAGATAAACTCGACTAAACAGATTCTTAGCTTATAATAGTTTATGATACCGTCAAAAACAAAAATAACTCTGTTTTTTTGTTACGTCTTCACTGCTAAGCCGCCCTTTATGGAATATAACTTGGGACTAGTCTAGGATATGGTAATGGTTTTGATATAGGTACTTTCTTTTGATCATTCTACTGAGTCCGCGAAAGCGCGGACGCGAAAGCGTATATCTACACCACAATTTATTTCGATTAAAGGTAAAGTGAAATAGCTATGGGCGATTCCGAGATGTTTTAACAATCGAAAGAATCGGAGTCGTTAATATAAACCATCGAGTCCACCACACACTCGCCGTCAAAATGATGGAGATGTTTTTCGAGTCGAGGGAATCTACCACAACTTTTCGATTGTCCGAATCAGTCACTTACTCGAAACTAAACCATCGAGGAATAACTCGTGAATGAACAAGTTATGCGCCAGTTGTAATAACCGACCGAATCGAACTCTAATCAAAGTCGAAATAATCGAATACCATCGCAATATTCGAACAATCGAATCAATAAAACCTCTCGCCATCACGCATCACTAAAGGGAAAGAATGTAATAGTCGATTAGTCGATGTCAGATCGCTCTGTATTGGCACAGCAGACATAATTATGCTGTTTATTAACGACTAACGTTGTTGTGTGCATTATGCACACAATGTTAGCTTCAAATATGTGACTGTGCTTATTTTTTAAGAAGAAAGAAGTGTTTTAATTATTATTTAGCTCCTTAATTTGATATCTCCTAAAATATACTTTGCGGCTAGTGCACGTGCACTGTAGTTTTGACGAGTAGGTACATCGATGTTCTCGGCACGAAAGTATTCGGGTTTGATTCCCCGGCAAAGAACAACCTGATTAAAATCAGAGTTACAGCATGTGACTCTGATTTCAATGTTTGATTATTCCTGAATAATTCTCAATGCACTTTAACTATTTAAAGATCTAACTAACAAATAAATTAGTAAGATATTTAAATAAATTAAAGTAAATTTTTGTATAAATACTTTTTAAAAATTTGGGAATACCTAAGTTCCCTTGAGATAATTTTCTACTTTGACACGGGCAAAGCCGCTGGAAGGAGGTAGTTTATGCTAAATTAAAGTTTTTCTGCAACATGAAATTAACAGAACATCATAGGCAGTGAAGTCATTTATTGCTACTATAATTTTCACAGGCGTTTTGCATAAACACTTCTTTGAGAGAAAACTTGTCATTAGTGAAAAGGTACCTTCCCTGACTCAACCTATGCACCTACTGTGAGATAATAAGGCAGTTTAAATTCTATGCTTCATATTATGACCAAAAAGAAATTACAAGGAATAATTTTCTATGTAAATCATACACGGAATTGACAATAAAATTAATAAAAACATCAATTACCTATTTATTAGTAGATAACAGTTACATAAGCAGATAATGTAATATTTCATTTTACGATCCCACTTGATAAATATACGTTTTGTATGCTTTCACTTTTATGAACAAACATTCACAATTTCTAAATCTCAGTTATGTGGGTATCTTTTATAATTTTATGTCTGTCGACGGTCTATCGCAGTTTGCAAAAAAAAAAAATGTGCGAGATTCCGTTCTAGTTGCGCTGTTTCAAAATAAATGCGAGTACATACACATGTACAGCCTATTTTGTGGTCAGTAGGTGTAAATTAATTATGATTAGTTATCATCTATGTATGCAAAATATGTTTTTGACTCCATTAATTAAATAATCTAAGTAATTTTTAATGAGAGTATCATCGCAATTATAATTTTAATAATACCGCGCTTACCTGTGTATGAATAACGGGGCTACCTACCTATACAAGTTGGATGTATTGCTTTTTTTGGCATCCCTTTCCCACGTGGGCTCAGGTGTATGGTGCGAGCGAGATAGCGATCACCTCGATTAGCACTCGTGGAATGCGGTGTTGCGTTCGCGCTAGCAAGCCAACTCCGGTCCAGTCATTTCATTCGTCGCCGACAACGTTGTGGTGGTCGCGGGCAGCTATCACTTAAAAACTTAACCGTGTAATCAAAATATGTGTGAAAATTGCCGTTATACGAGTGTTTCTCTGTTATCTATAAGTGAATAATATTGTGACAGTAGTGTACAACACTTGTGTTATGAAGTTTAGTGAAAGTTGACGGAGGTTTTCAAGGAACTCGGGTGTCTCGTCGCTTATTTACCTGTAAGTCAACTTCTAAAGGTATACGTGTCTGGGTGACGTTGATTTCGCGTTATAGCCTTCTAAACTGCGTATTTGAGCTTAAGTTTGTCTTCTGAGTAACTTTGTTTACTTGGCACCTTCAATTTTTACACAAAAATCGACCTGTTTATTTCTGAGATAAAAAAGCTAATTAAATAAACATTTCCTAGTTAGAAAACTAAAAACTGCATGTTAAGTTATTGTGAAACATTTTCTAAGTGGGTACCTACATTATGAGCTAATTATCAAGTCAGTCAAAGCCTTATTACTAGTGTAACCATACGTCCTATTTTTAGCGGACACGTCTCGATTTCTCGGACGTCCGTAAGATTCGTCGGAAGCGCTCGTTAGTTACATATCCGGTATCTATAAATCTAATCAATTAATGCATAATCGATAAATAAATATGTAAATTATTGTTTAAGCTTAAATTATTGTAAGACTTGCGGACAACTTTTACTAAAGGGACCTTTGACCCCCGGGCGCGGTCACCGGCCTTGAAACCAAGATTTTGTTATTAACTTGACCAGGATCTCTCTCTTACTTACATCGATATTCCTTTACGACGTGATATCATCGATTTCATACCTCTACTTCGGTGAGTCGATTAGTCAACTGAAATACCTACTCAATACATAAATCAATTAATAATCGACCCGCATTCGCTTACAATTTTGCAACATTTGAACAAACCTGAAATATCTACCTTCGTACTCATTCGTTAATTGCTTGTCGGCGAAAATTGCAACTCAGCCGGTGACCGGTGTAGAAATATAAGGAAGGGACTGGGCACCTGTACCAGCTAAGTATTACTTCAAACCTTTTCACCTATAATGTCAGATATAAAACATGTTTGTTGAAGCAACCAAACTTACCTGATTGCCTAAGCTTTTTGTCACTCGACACAGTCACCTCCCTTTTGTACGTAACTTGTTGCTCTTTCCTATGCTTCGTTTGTATACAAGCTTTTTTGTGTTATACCCGCGTTTGACCACTATCTCACCTGAAAGAGTCAATCTTCTCAAAACTCGATTTGCCTCCGTTAGGTGCGAACTTCAAGAAAACGCGACAGGTCTAAAACAATCTGACCTCTGTTAGAGCAAAATGTAGGGGCATCGAAGGAACAACAAAATGTCACAAAACTGGCATAGAAAGAACAGTCAGGACTCCTGGACTTCGAGAGAAGCAGGGCGATCCCCAGCCAATTTAGGCGTAGGCTTGAGGACGACGATTATGGGGTAGTCTCGTCCGATAGTCCGGCATCGAGCCCAAGTCATACGCATCGACTCAAGTCTCAAAGAAATGTCAGCAAAACCGTAAGTGCTGATACCTGCTAGTACCACAGGAATTACCTTGAAAAAGTTACCTTTGATTTGGACAGCAAAGGGCAATTGAAAGACACAAGAGGATTTTGGACAATAAAAGTTTGAGACGCTTTCTGGATTCTCCCTAGAATAAGACAAGTCACTGGATGATTTCCCACCTCTAGACATGGTCCTCGATAAGTTTCTTTCAAATAAAATGTTTGCTATACGCTGTATACATAGGTGCATAAAAACCCATGAAGATAGTAGAAATAGCCAACATAAATATGCGATGCCACGTTCCTAGAAATCGTGTCGAGTCTATCTGCAAGCCCTAATGTTTCTCGGACTCAAGATATTATTATAGTAATCCCTTTTTTATGGGACAGAAACAAGTCCTATCATCTTATAATTTGAAATGGCCATCTCCAGTCGGTTTTGGCTCCAAGTCGAGACATTTATTATCTAGTAATCGTCGTTAAATAAGTTTCTTACGAGTTTTAAACCAATAAGTAATGGTTTAAGGCATACGTTTAGATATGCCGATTAATCCTACGATTTATGAACTCTAAACTATTGGATGTATCTCTTATTATTCCATATTTAAGCTACAAATTGTAACTTTAACAACTTACCAAGTAGATATACCATGCTTTTTTTTTGAAGTGGGATGTCGTCCAATTTCAACTCTCTCTCTGATGAAACGAAAGGTTGTGTCAAACTCTTACTGGTTAAAACTTTTCTTACTGGTGTAGTTGCCCATCACGTTCTAGGATCATGAGTTTCCTTTTCAGAAAATTTCCGAAGCCCCAGCAGGCACCAGACATATTATATCTTTGAGAAGTGCGTAGAACATCACGCGTTGCAAGCCTTTGGCATAAGCGAGCTAGATACCCATTGCCAGGTGTCCGCAAGCCCGCGTCTACCGTGGCTGGTAATTGGGGTATTTGTCACGATCATCCTGCCAGAGCTACGGGAATGTTTGAAGGAGTCACCGAGAGAAGTTATGTAATGATTTCCTAGCTAAAAAGATTGGTCAACATTCAATCATATTTAATACTGCTAAAACTGCAATTTCTGTGTTCACAGGCAAGTTATAATAACAAGTTATAAGTTTTCTGAATCAGCGGTTGCACGGGCACAGACAAGATGACGTAAGGTCACGTTTTTCAATTCATTCACGTTTGTCTTGAGCCTAGTCGTGCGGTTACTGGGCTGTATAAAACACCGGAAACCTTTGACGTCAACGAGTTTAAAGTTCAAGCTTTGTAAAGCTCGCACTTAACTTTTTTTTTCATTTTGTATAGTCTCGCGTTTGACCACTGTCTCATCTGGTAAGCGATGATGTAGCCGACGATGGAGCACACTTGCCTAGAAGTAACCTATTCACTTTTGACCTAAAGACCGCTAAGTTGCAGATGATACTCTTGTCACTCGTTATTTGAAGTCACAGACCTAACTTAGTAAAAGTTTAAAAAAATCGGAAAGACTTATCATGGAGGTATGCGGAACAGGGTTAAAAGTCCCTCAAACCTCCATTGAAAAGGGAGGATCCACCGATTAGACGGACGTTTTGTTTAATCTGAGTTACATCCCGAGAGATGATATTGGGGCTGTTGTTTAAATGTTCAAATCGCGCGGAGATCTCTAATTGCGCTATGCAGGATTACGTAGTTAAGTTCATATGTGACACTATAGGCTATTAATTTACGAGATATTCTTAACACATCGCTTTTTTATTGGTGAATATGGATAATCAAGAAATACCTAACTCCCTCCGCTCCGTATGATAGAGGGAGTGTCCAACTTTAACACGCTAAATCCCACCAGTGCCTTCAGGGCCGAGGTAACTTTCGCGTATAATCCCGCAGCCCTGGGTCACCCATATTGCAGTAGGTTTCATTTTCATCATCTCATTCAAAGACGAATGTGGGCAAGACGAGTTTGGCACACATCCACATACAATAACTCTATTCAATGCTAAACCAAACGACTCAACGAAGTACGTTCATTTGAGAGGCTTGCGCCTGCGCCGTCTCGTGATTTGAAGGTTTCATTTTAATGATAGGCCTACGTTCAGCCGCTAATAGATAATAACACCGTACAAATGTTATGATGAGCTGTGAAACATCCCAGCTTGACAAAGGCAGTGTTGCCACTTAAGTCATCAAGAATACCTCGTTAAATAATTTGAGAAGTAATACTCTTTTCGAGAAATTGCACTTTCTTTTGTTAGCCACAAAATTGTAGATACATATCGAAGTCACTGGGCAAAATAAGCAGGTACAAAAGCTTGAAAAATTTGTCATTAAACACGTACTTTTTTTCACACATTCCGTAAGTAGGTACATAGGCGTTGTCAAGTGAAGACGGTAAATAATGATTATTAAGTAATTCGGATGTGATCTGTCGTGCTGAACACTTGGCGGAGAAAGCGCCTGGTCCATTGTCGTGGCTCGTGATGGACGCGCCGGGCTGTTCTAACGGATTTCTCCAATACGATGATCTGATGTGTTAACAACTCCTGAATTGGACGTACGCACGCTAGCGCTATTAAAATTTAAGCTATTTTTTGAGATTAAAAGATAAATCCCGTTGTAAATATTCGATATTAGTTATGCTGTGTTAAGAGAAATTTAATTAAGTAATAGTAAAGAACACGCATCGATCTTTTTATTTATTATTAGGAGAAACTATGCCTAGTTATATCAGTATTTTTCGCACTAAGGCTTTACCGCCTTAATGGGTTGCGACCGAACATTAGATCGGATGTTTCCTGAAAAGCTGATGCCAAAGCTACAAAAACATCTGTTACATTGAAATAAAGCTTACGTATTTAACTAAGCAGAGCTTTCATGGAGAGCTAGTAAGAGATTCGACTGAACATTATCTTTTTTTTCTAACACTCTTTCATCCAGTACAGTAGGTAGATAATGTTTCTTGTTTTCTAGGTGGTTAATCTCGATTTAGCTAGTTTTATCATCATCATCTTCCTGCCCTGGTCCTATATTGCTTGGGGTCGGCGCAACACGAGTTTATCTTCCATTCTGTCTTACCGCCCGGCTATAGCTAACTCCCTTTTCTTTCGTATGTACTACTTCTCGCACAAGGCGTGCATCTTTTACTTGGCCTCCCTCTTCATCCACACCCACCTATCTACACAAAGTTATAATAGTTTATGAGCTTACAAATTAACTGACAGCCGTGATTATATCTGTTCTGACGATTCATCAACGAGGTATCATCATCGAAGTCAAGGATCACTCTCCTCGATCATTGTCATGTCACTTTTAAAGTTATTTAAATTACCAATGTACTACTAGGGCAAAGAAACGATGTCTAAAGCCGGATTCAGACTGCTGTAACATAACATGTAAGGTAACTTGAAACAAGAATTTATAACCAAACACACACCTTCTCTCACATAGTTGAAATGCTCTGTTCGCGCGCGCAAATCGTACACACTACGGAAATTCTGTTACATTGCATGTTACGTTACAGCAGTCTGTACCCAGCTTAATTAGTGTTGCTGTCCCGTTCATGAATGAGATACAGCTAAGTCGAGTCAGAATCTCGATCTCACAAAAACTCGTAAACTTTTTGCCTTCGCTCGCTCTACCGTAATTAAATGATGTCATCTTCGACTTTATTGTTGTTCTGTTTTTTTAACAGGATGCTAATCCAATATCAATTAAGTGATATTAAATAATGTTTAAGTAAACGCGTTTTAGATTGTTTCTATTTGATGACAATGACCTGGCAACCCTTGACCCAAAATGTACGGCACAAATAAGTACTCCTTGGATTGAATACTTGAGACTATTATGCAAGTGCCTACTATTAGATGACGATGATCATGTAAATTGCGTCCTGTAGATGTAACGTTATTACAAGTGTATGTCAGTAATAATGCGAGAAGTAGCTAATGCAAGAACGCAAGGTGATGACAGTGCATAATTTTGGAAACCACAAATATTTTGTTTGTTTTACGAAATTAGAAAATGACTCTCATTTATTTATAATGTTTAGTGGTTGTCTGATTTTATCCTTTTATTTCTATTTTATAAAAAAAGAATTAGATATGAGTTTCATCCGTTCCATTTTATAAATGTCTTACTAGCACTGTCGCTAGTTTCGTAATTTAACATACTTGTATTCATTTACGAGTTAAAGACGCTCACTATTTCATAAATGCTAGACTCCGACATGCACGAACGTTGTACAACTTTTAAATGCACTAGAAGTCTTCACAATACCTAGTTACCTGGATTTCAAATAGTATGCTATGAGTTTAAAAGGGAAATCATATTCACTAACGTTTTGCTCATGATTTTCTGAGCTAAAAAAGACGGCAGTAAACAGTGACTTTTTATAGCAACACTGTTTTTAATCATAAATTAGCTGAAAATTTAAGTTCTTGTATGTTGTATGCCTATATGCCAAATGTTTTATATGCCAAAAGCAAGAAAAAGAGAGAAATCTAATCCTCCATTTTACGTTAAAAGTGAAAACCAAGTAATTTATATTCTATCTGTATGCGTGTCATCAAAAAGCCTCAAAGCTAAAACTAGGACATGTCCGGAAAACGCACACTTTTTGCTGAGCGCGTTAAACTTGCAACACCGCGGCCTGCGTACGAACGGGCTCGCACTCGCATTAGGGACACATGGCCGAAGGAATGCAGACATTCTGCCTGCACAGCCGACGTGTTTGCCTAATTCAGCTGACTGGAAAACTATGATTTACAACGTAAATATGCACCACTCCTTTTTATACGAGAATAGAATTCTGTTAACTTGATTTTATGCTTAGTTTAGGACTTTAGCGATTAGTCACTGACTCACTGCTGCCAACATTCAAGTTTCAGATTAGTTTGAGTTAGGGACACGGATAGTTAAGTAAATAAGTACCTATTGCTAGGGTCGAGAATTTCTGGTTATGTCCGTGAAATAAAATAAAAAAGTGCAAAGATTACATATTTAAGTATCTAAATAAGTAGATACTCTAACCAGGTCACTCAAGACTAAAGTAAGATCAAGAAAAATGACTTAGGACTTGTGTGATGCATTACATCTAATGTCGAACAAAATAAACACACTCGTGATCTGAATAGGTACGTAGCCAAGGTCTGTCACGTTTCTCAAACTGACAGCTTGGCTGATAAATAATCACTACAGTGTTTACACAATGAGTAAAATGTGACATTATTTTGACGTTTTAATAAACACAATTTGATTTCTATATTTGATTTCTGCATTGCCTGCGTGTAATTTCATAAAGCTCATCCGCCATATTGCTTTGCCCACATACCATAGACAGCATTCATTGTCAATCCTCATTCTCTATTCAACCTTCGATCTTGGTAGTCGCTAGGGAGTGGATCCGTCGTGCTATCCAAACAATAAATACTAGATATATACGTATGATAGTACTAATACGTAGGTGCTATACAAAGACGGGTCTACACCACATCGGAAGTACGTGGGCAGCGCTCCGTAGATGGAGAGTACAATCATAGACAGGAGTGAGATTGCGATATAGATTTATGGTATTATTAAAATTAAAAAACTGTAGTTTCTTGAACTCTCGTTAAAGTCACGGTGCTGCCATGATTTCTCGGACGTTGCAACAGATTCTATGATTTTTAAACCTGTTAAAACACAACAGCAGTCTTTAACCAACCCATTGAATGCATTTCTCTGCCGAGCTGTACCGTAGAAGTCAACCATTGGCTTCGGCAGACAATAGCTTGTATCCTCCATTGCGATTCGAAGCGCTAAAGGCTTGCAACAGTTGCTAGTTGACTACTGGTTTGCTATACGTACTGTGCTGACACATTTTTATACTTATGGTTTTGTAAAAGAGGTTCGCTATTTTCTTTTTTATGGAAGAAGATTTTTTCTACAGAAAAAGTTAAAACTTCCTTAAAAAAATCAATGATGCCAACTTCACCTGGACGTTCCAAATTCAAACATTCGAAAGTGAAGTTTTCAGAGTGCCAGTATCGAATTCAAATTCAGTGGACATATTGTATCCAATGAGCGAATTTCAATTGTTTGTGACCACAAATTCTTGTTCCAATTCCTGTGATCGCGTGCCAAGGTGTGCTGACGAAATGTCAAATGAAAGAACTTGACCGTGTGTGTTGTAGCTTTCTCGTACGCAGCTTCCATTCTCAATTTCGTCCCCGTTTAGTTGTTTTTTGTTGCAAAGTTCCTGATGTACTATATTGTCATTTGAATTCGTACATCTCCTTTTAAAATTTCTTTTAGCATGACCATTACATAATTTTTTGTAGATTAGGTACCACGATTATAACAGTTATAGGCAAGACTTGTTACAATCTAAACTATAAGCAGACATAAGCTTCTGTAAGTCCTCATTCCTCTCAAAGACAGGGTTCGTCAGAAGGTTATTTAGTTGCACTTTAAGAGAACAGCAAAAAAAATGTTAGAAAAGAAAAGGTTCTACAAAAACTCCTCATTTTCCGGGCTACCAGTCATATACAATACTTTCTAAGTGCAGACCACAGACTAGTCTAGTTCTCCACACACGTAACGCTAGTGGTGGGCAGTGATTCGGATCGACACGGCGCGGTGCGGGCATGTGACCGGCCTGCCGCGGTCAAGGTGATCACTGCACTGTGACCACTCGCCCGACCACGCCAAAGGACATTGAACGTCTTGGGATTTAAGATCTTTTGTTTCATTCCATTATTCTAAATTCGATTCGAGTTCCACGTTTAAATGACGTCGGATTAATTGAATGAATTGCAAACGTCATTGTGTTTTTTTTTTGTATTTTCTTGACTCGAACAAGGCCCTAAGCGAAACGAGGTTTATTGAAATGCAATTGCAAAAACCATGATATAATAAGTCGCTGCTTGCTCTTAAAGGTTGAATAATACATAAACAGTAGCTTGCCAGCTCATTGCCTGCGGTAGTCTCTTGTTACCCTTCGGAGAACCCTTCGTTTAACTGAATTGAAAAAAAGGTGGAGATTCTAAATTCCCCTGAAGCATTTTTTTTTGTTCAGCGATATCTTCGTCAATGGCTTTTGACTTTTTTTTAATTTAAAGAGTATTTTTTGTTTGTGCGAGGGTCCCGTGTGAATGAAAAAAGAAAACCAGAAACCCCGGTCAATATTTTCTTTTAGAGCCTTTCATGTGTCTCACTGCTGGGCTAAAGCCTCCCTTTTCTCCTTTCAAACCTTTTTGTCTTGGCGATCTCTGGCCAAATTTGCCCCGCGAACATGAGCAGATCGTCACACCACCTTCACTGCGATCGCCCTCGATGGCGTTGACCTCCCTCGGGCGTCCAGTGAGTGATAAGTGATAATTCTCGCCCATCTGCTCTGGTGCATCGAGTATAAATTAAAATTTGTTTGCGATATCTTCCTTGCCTGATGTTATTGCAGGTATATTTTTTACTAACTTTATACTTACAGCTGCTATGCGCCGGCGATGGATCTAGTTTGAGCAACACACGGATCCTCTATTCATGTAACCTTTTTTGTCATTACATTTAAGTACCTAATTAAGTTGATGGAATAGAAGGCCAAATACCAATAGCTTGTTAAATTACTTTACGCGTCAAGTGTTGGTTGTCTGACTAAGTGTAGCAAAAACTTAGTCTCGAAGTCAGCGCGCCAGTGACCGTTAGCGACCACGTCACAGCCCACTGTTCCAAAACACTAGTTATAAACACTCATTATTTACCCACTTATCATGTACGGTTCGTAGAACAAATTGTGCTCCAAATATTTCTAGATCTATGATTTTAGTACGGTCGTAATCAACGACAACTCGGAAAATTTTTAGCTGTCAGAAAGATGGAACAGGGAATCATAGATCTGCATGCTGCAGCTGCATTTGAATGCTACTTATTTCAAAGTTTATTGCCATTTCTTTCGGATTGGACTGTAAATCCGAAAAATTTGGCACAGCATAAAAGTACAAGTACTACCAATAATTTCTTTCTTAAATCGCGACTGTGATAAATATCAACCGGATCATCCCACGCATCAAAAGCAGATTCATAGGACTATTACTGTACATTGAATGTTCTCTTAAACGACATGCCTATGATTGTATCTTGTCATCAAATACGAATACCAGAAGAACACGCCCAAAGGTTGATCATCACGACTTTCAGAGATCTTAAAGAACCCGTTTTAATCGTATTTTAGTTTATCAAAGCGGCCATTTCCATAATTAGATACAGACTTAATAGAATCAAAATGATACCAGATAAAAATCTACGCTGAGCATCTCTGTGAGTGATGGTAAGAGTACCGGATAAAACCACAGAAAATACATAACGTGAATTTTAGAAGATTCCGTAGAAGATTTTATAAAACTTGGTCAAACAGAGGTTGAAGTTTGCAAATAGATGAATCCATTAAGAGTGAAATAAATAAAGAATGGTTTAAATTTATAAAGTGGTTTAAAATATAAACTTTCACGTCAATGGCCAGGCCTAAAATTCATCTATTGGTATAAATTACCTAGTTTCGAATACATCCAGTCAAATATTCAGGTACGTACATTTATGCATATTTATAAATGAAAATGACTGACTGACATGTCAACGCACAGGAATGAAGGGATATAAACTTGAAACATGGCTCAAATTCAAACCAAAATATGTAAAAAATATAAAAAAAATACCATCATTATACTCTCAAAATATGGTCTAAGGGGTGTTAATTTTTTTAAGGAACCATTCTCGCGACCGAAGTAGATTGCAAAATGCTTCTAAGTATTTCAAATTTCCATCATACTAATGCTGACCGTACATATAGCAGCAAAATTATGTCAGTTGTACTGTTACGTAGTTACGAGCTTACGGGCTGCTGGTGAAAAACTGTGCGGTTGCTGTCCACGACAAATCTATGGGTTATTATCCACTGGCCACTGACCACCGAAGTGTGTCACTATATCGTGTCAAGTGGCTTCCATTACCAGGTATGATGTGGGTACAACATGTGTGTTAGCTGTGTTCGAAGTATCATGGCAAGTGCCTTGAGGTTGATTAGTTCATCTTTAACCACACTAGGTGGGAAATCAATATCTTCTACTGCCGTTGTTTCTAAAGCTTCTTAAAGTTGAAAATGGGTTTCTGGAAAATTTTGTCCTCCAGTTGTCGCCACTTTGGTAAAAGCTCCTCCATTTTTCAAAATGTTACCTATGACATCGACATGATGTTGACAAAGTTATATGTTGTAAGGATGCTCTTTGACAGTTACCTGGATCAGAGTACTGGGTACTCCCATCGAGTGCAAGTCATTTCACAAGACCCTAATTTTAAAGAATAGAATAGAATAGAAAAACATTTATTCGGGACAGACACAGCACAACGCACAAGCACAAGCTTCTAAACTTGTGGCTGTTACCATAGAAGTATTGGTTAAGACTGAAGACGAAGAAAGGTCTGCACCTGTTGGCCCTTTAGTTTAAATACATCGAGTGAAACTATGACCTTTGAGAAAACGTTGCATAAGCGGTTACAGGTGTGGTCGTGCCAAGCGAGCATCTGCTGAGACAGATGCATCTCCGGAGAGTAACTGAGAAACATAAACACGTTTATTTCAAATAGACCATTTACAGACACTTTTGAATTGTCAAAATGTCGGTCAGTCAAAAAAAAAGTGAAGCTGAATTTAACGTTCCAAAGTCTTTAAAAAAATCAGAAATAAAAATTTTAATATAAATATTTTAACAAATTAATTCACTGTCATGCAGATAAGGCTTATTATAACTTGGCATCAAAAAGATTATTTGAACAAATCGATTCGTTATTGATGCAAGTAATTAAAAGATTCCATGCAAGATATAATAAAATAAAAGAGTCAGGTTTAATAACAGAGATTATAAAACAAGATGCCATAAATGAGAACATAAATGTCAATGAAGTCGCCGTGGAGACTAACGTGAGTGAGGAGAAAAAAGTTGAATGGAGTGTTACGCCGAAACCGTGGTGGAAAGCGGCCGGTGCGGTCGGCACACAGGTTGCTGTACGTTGTACACATGTCGCCAATATTTGCGCACGCGCCGCTCTCTCGATCGCCGTCCCTAATTACACAGACCGCCGTAACCAGACTTTTTGTTTGTGTAGCAAACCTTGGGCTTTCTTCGTAGAGGGAAATAATGAATCATGGGTTTTTTTCTTAGAGTTGAATGAATTCAGATTATTTGTATTACTTCAATGATGGAGCAATTGCATGGACCCTGATAACGATTTTGTCCCCTCATCTCCTTTAGATGCTACTTGTATTTTGGCAAACTCTTGAAGAAAGAGAAAACTAGTTCGTTCAATAACATTAATATTGTAACAACGAAAGTTTGTGAGTGTCTTTGTTTGTTACTTATTCACGTTCAAAAAACAGAACGGATTCCGATGAAAATAGGACAGACACATTCCCTTACATAGGATACTTTTTATCTAGGGAGTATGTTCCCTTGGGATAATTTTCTACTATCATGTGAGCGAAGCTTATGGCAGCTACTAAGGAATGTTTCAGTATCATCATTTTAATTTGATGACAGAATATCCGTAAGAAACTAACCGTAAAACCACAGTGAATCGATTACATGATCGATTACGATACATTTGCCGCCGATTGGAGGAATTATTAAACAATCAATGACTTACGTCCTTCAAACCGAGAGTCATTTGAAACGAGTGCTTCAATTGAAGCAGTTTATTGAGGCTCTGTCTATGCTGCTACACGTAATGCTGTCGTTATAATATAATAGGGAAATGGTTACGCAGTTAGCGACCGACAGTTAGAAAGTCTCATGAACATCTGGCGTAATTTTCTAATTCTGCCGACAAGTTTTTGTTGGCGTGTAGCGGCTATCTTTTGATGTTTTAATTTCACTTATAATATTTTGGCAAATGCGTGCCAATTTTGATTTGATTGAATCTGCATTGATTTGTTGTGATTTTTTAAGTCTTTGGTGCTGTTTAAGGACGTGCACAAAAATATTGCAACTACTCCTCTAACCTGTTTTATTTCAAGCAGGATTCAAAGTAAGGAGTAACTAAAGCTACCTTTTAAACTTCTACGGTTTTTGAGACTTAATTCTGCAGGGGGAAACATTCTAAAATGGATCAATAGATTTTGACAAAGATGTGTTACACGAACTAATCATTATAATACTGACAACTTAAGATAAATAATTGATGTTATGGCATTTAGCCATTACATGTGAAAGTGAAATAAATAAATGAAAGCCTTACGGATTTAGGCGCAAGCACAGAATAATTAATTAATTAGCTACCTACATTTGTGCAGTTTTACGAACTTGACGCGGATAAAATCGCCATCGTTGTAGGTACTACATAAAAAAGTAAATAGGTCCCACCTTAACTCCTTGCGGTACTCCTCACCCTTTCCACAAGATTTCATCATTCAAAAATATTTCGCCAGGCAAATGTATCAAGAAAATAGCGAGTGTAAAGGTCAGTTACTCAATAAAAGTAGTTGTTGACCTGTATACAAGCCTGTATGTGCTGGTGATGAAGCAATCCGTCATGTAACGGTAACGGAGGGCGCGCCAGAGACAACTTTCCTCGGCATTCAACGACACGTCTCATTCGCTTCACGGAAGCACAAGAAAGTATACGGATGTGTTGAGACTCGATAGTCTATGAGATAAGAATGTCGATTGTGTGTGGTATATTAAGTACACATCTGTCTGCCAGACAAAACATTCCATCGTAATCTTTTACTCCGTTCTACAAAATTAACAGCGTAATCGGATTTTAATTAGGCTTTTGACACATTAATGCATGATATATAATGGTCGTTTATAAAGTGATTAAGATTATGTGTTAAGTCGGTTTAATAACAAATCACGCAGTATTATCGGTTCATTGGATACTGATTCATCTAATACAAGATTTGTACTTAATAAATGTATCGAGAGTCGTTTATATTGAATTGACGAGTATGTTACATAAACATATATGTCAACAGTTTCTTGTCGGGGATTTCCTATCACTTTAGAACAATGAGCAATAAGGAATAGTTCATGTTTTACACGTTTGCGTAAGCATCAACTTCCGAGGGTACTTGTTTGAGAGATTTATTAATTATCGATGACAGTCGGATGAGCAGGCGCTGGTTTGAAATCTTTGATCGGTGTTGGTCCTAAATGATCCAACAGCATGAGCATAAGTCTCTGGGGACACGGATATTCCGAAAGGTAAGCCCGTGTCCCAGATCGAAGGCAACGAAGGATCGGGGTGGGGTTTAGTCAGTAAGAGACTGACACGCCCTGCCGCTCCACCCAAGAATGGAAGAAGTCATTCTAATAATTCCCCTACCTAAAAAACAGCGTGAGCATACATTTGTGTGGCAAGTGTCGTCGATTAATTTGCATCTCCCATACAAATGGTCAAACACGCAGAAAAGCTCATTCCTATGAAGTAGGTAATCAGATAATAATAGGTGTCAGATGATTGTAGGTGTTCCGACTGATATCCAAAAGCTTTAAGGAAACGTTTGAGTTCATTAATCATATAGCATTCACGCTAATCCGTGCCATTGTTTGAAATGATATTCCTTTAATTATACAAATACGTTGTGAATGCTGAGAAAAAGATTTATCTCTTGATTTTGAATTTTTTCATAACGTTCTCACACTTGAGTCTGACCCTGTCCTATTTTGGTTGACTTATTGCGCATAGTTTGAGCTATGATAGCTGTTAAGAGTGCTAAAATATTAGGTAACTTCTTGCTCATGTAACATGGAGGAACGAATTCAGAGACAAAAATTTAAAGTAGGTCCCTCAGAATTTCGTATATGAATTCGTTCCTGTGTAGACGTTGCTTTTGTCTTTCAATAATACATCGACGAGTACAAAGCGGACAAAGTTAAGTACCTATCTGCGAGTTGCCAATAATTACAGCAAACACCTACTAAAACATGATATTCCAAAACATAACTAAAAAAACTATTTTCTTGCATTTTTTACACGTCAAAGAAGATTGGCTATATTATATTTTTAGTAAGTTTCTGCAATTTTTGTCAGAAATTTCAATATTCCAGGTACTTTTTTGCACTTTGCACTTGTCGCTATATAATTTTCACCACTTCAATACAGAATATTGTTCAGTTCTGATTGATAAATTTCTTCTTTCAAAGTGTTGTTTGATCATTTCTCTGTTGATTACTACAATTTGGTTTACCACTTCAGTTGCATGTTCTGTCTTCTTCAATGTTCACGTTTTTGTTAATTCTTAAAATCTCTTTTAAGATTAATATAATTAAAAGAACATGCTTCACTACTGTTTCTATTTACATTATTTATAGCAGTATGATGAGTCAATCAGTGCGTAACGGCATCAACAATTCTATCAATCCTACAATCGCACTTTATTATGTACTTAATCTTGTTTGTCTTGTAAAATTCCTCATTTTACATTTACATTGAAGCTGACATATCATGCAAACATTTTCTCAGGCTGCGTTTATATGCAATTAACACGATCCTCTTCCATTATTTAACCAATTAACAAAGGCTTGATCTATTGCACAGTCGATAACTAATGTGAATCGTGACTCGGTACAGAAAACGATATAAAAATACATCCCTGCATCAATCGCATGTTTTTATAGCACCACTCGATGCTCATTCTGCATCGTCTTTACGCGACAACAGAATGACGAGTTACCAATTAGTCATTGTCTTGACTTCGTTGACTTCTAAACTTGATCGTCCACTTTATCTTGACCTTCCTTACTCGTTGTCACGCTTCGACTGGTTCATTTCAATGAAGATATTTTATTACTAGTTGTGTCTTGGCAAGTTGGTTGTTGTACAGCTGTTACAAGAACCTTATTATTCCTGCGATTGAGTTTATTTTTGTTGTTTACAGTTTTTGTAGTGAAGTGGTTGTTCGTACGACATTTGACTCTGAATGCGCCATTGTGTGCCGTAGAGGTTAAAGTGATCGTATGTGTTCATCCCACAGCCCATTGTTTTGTCTCTTACACGTTTATTTACACCCACATGTGCGAAATTACACAATTAGTTTATTGGCGGCCCTTTCACAAACCTTCACTTCTCTATTAAATTAACGATTTAATTGCTTACGTACCATTATGTAAGATACGTTCGTAGATTTTCTAATGGTGACATGTTAACTGTTATAGCTTTGGCTTTAGCTTGGGAGTTATGTTATATTGCTTTATGACGTTGTTAATTAGATTTCGTTTTACCTTCAAATTTCTCTCAGAAGACATATAAATTACAGAGCAAATACCTCTATGCTTGGATTCTCGAAGTATTAACTCTAGAATCAAGACTGCCTCCTTCAAGCCATCAAGTACCTACTAAAACACCGTGTAGAAAAGCGGTCAGCATTCTAATGCAAATAAAACTACATGAACCAGTCCGTGTAATAAGATTAGTGAAATTCCATTAAACATAAACTTGATCAGCTGTTACGGCGGGTCATTACAATGCTCATTACACTGGTTATTTCACAAGCAGTAATTTTGCAATAATTGTATACTGATCGATATGCAGTGGTACCGGTTTGGGTACGTTAGCTTCGATTGGAGTCACTTGGAAATTATGAAATTTGTGCTCGGGAGCCAGTCGATCGATTTGTTATTAGTGGCTGGGAGCTGGCCGATTGATTTGTTTGATATCTTTACTGTCCTTGCTTTAGTTTACTTTCATTGTCAGTGGGTTTTGTTTTTCAAAGGGTTGGTAGACTGGTTTTGTTGGTATCAATGTTTGTTATGATGTTCTACATTTTGAACGGTTCTGTGGGAATATAATATTATTATGTGTGTGCCTTTAAGTAATGCTTTAGTCTTTTTGATATTGCTAAGATTGCTTTTGGGGAAACGTTCTGAGTAGGATTTGGGAGCCGCTAATTCATAAAGCTCAGCCTATTTAAAATTTGCAACTTAAGCAAGCATCTCAAATTTTCTTAAAATCGATCGTCAAGGATAGTCCTTTGGTCAAATCTATACTCGTACCTAAAGCTGCAGATATCGTAAATGCAGTCGAACTGGTTTGAGGCAAGTCACCCCTGCAGCCACACTGCATGACAGTTCCTTTTCCCGTGACACTAACGCAACGTTTTCACGCCGCTCGCCTCACAAATTGTCGACACAGGTAATAAATTATTCAGTTACAAAACTGACAAATTGGTTTATTTGGAAAATGCTCCAGTTGCCAAGGTTACGAGCTGTCAATGGCGCCTTTGGTGTTATTGTCGAAACGCACAACTTTTACTTGTCTTTATATTGGGTGATTGACTCCGTTACGTCAAGTGTTTTGCACTTTGGAATTTTAACTAGAAGGTTTTGATGTAAGTCTTGCTAGACAGATACACGGAATAAGACTGGCCGGTGTATTTTGGTTGTATCTACCGTCTGTTTTTTATACCTTGAGACTAAAATGACATTACACGACAAAATAACTGGCATCATTCCTATTGTAGGTTTGACATTGCCTGTGTCAATATACGCCCGCTTTCAATAACCTACCGCAGTTCATAAATAGATAGCTATCTCCGATAAACAGTAAGATTCTAGTTGTCAATGTCACAATTTTGGTAGGAAATGCTAATCGTCAGTAGGTTATAGGAAAGCAAGTAAGGGCAAAAGGATAGATTTGTTTATCTTTAGTAGCTGCAACTTTAGATAGGTAGCTTATTGAAAATGGGCGTAAGTCTCAGGGTATAAAAAACAGACGATAGTTTATATTTTTCTGCAAAAAAAAGTGACCAAACTTTTTTAACCATCAGTTTTCGTCAGGTCACCGTTTTACAACACGTTTCTCTGTCTCTGACCTCTGTCTTTCCACAACTAAGTAATCCATTTAGGATTTCACTTGAACACACAAAAGGCGGTTTATTTTCTATTAATTATTGACACTTCCTTCCCCCACCGCGTGTATGTACCATTGTTCCACTGACACCGATGCGTCGGCGCAAGTCAGTCTCTGCCCTCGATCCCACACTGAAGCGTCGCTTATGCAATGAAATAAAATCAGATACGCCACGTTTAACAATGAATTATTATGTTGCACTTCTTTAATTATGAACAGAAAAATGTACGGAGATATTGAAATTATGTAAGTGTTTACCCACGCGGAATGAACGCAACCATTCCTTAATGTGATGACGTGCAGATTTTGTGCACAGCTATTAAATTACGGACTCATTTCATAATTTTAATTGTTCTATTTAATTGCTGTTTGTACCGGATGTACAAATTCTAAAATTATAGATTGTATGCTACTTACTGTGGCAGAACACGGAGACACTTATATTTTTTGTAACATCTAAATTGTACTGTGTGCACAAATAAATACTTTGAGTTTGCTAGAATCAGGAATGTGTGATCTAAACACAGCAGTTCATTACTTTTATTTGTGACTAATTCTATCTGTCTTACGCCAATCATATCAGAGATAATTGCTACTTTCGTACAAAGCATCTTAGATCAGAAAAGCGTAGAAATTGTACTTTTACTGTACTGTTAGTTTTTAGAGTAATCGTTAAACGATGCGGTACGAATTAGTCAAAGCCCATTCAAGCGTAGAGCGGATGGAATGTGCGGACAAAATTAAGATGTTTGTGGACCAGATGCATGATGCACTGTTGTTTAATAAACTTACACTACTTTCTGGTCCGGGTATTCACAAATGTTATTCATATACATGCCTCGAAGAATTAGACATCTGAAACAAGATTCATAATAAGCAAACAGTTGATGATACAGTTGGTGTAGCACGTGAGCGATTTTGCTGCTGTACCGTGTGTCCCAGGTTCAATTCACGCACGAAACAAATATTTGTATGGCCCACATTATAAGTGCCAGTTCCGTGTCTGGGTGCCTTGTGTATGTAAGTTTACATGTACTTTGTAAAGGCACCCACAATATAGCAGTTATTCCCAGAGTGGACCAACTAAAGTATAGTAAATATGGATTGAAATGGTTGTGAACCTTCAGTATTTTGCTATAATCCGAAGAATAGTTCAAATTGAAATCTTCTATACTCTGCATTGTAGGCAGACCTTAAAAGCTCTTCTAAAGATACGATATCTATAAACTCGTGGCAAGAGAAAAACGCGTATGGCGTTTGTATGTACAACCTAGGTTCGATTCACGCACGACCCGAGTCGACTATCTAAGCTATACCCACTACAAACAGTAAATACTACCACTACATTGTTTCAGCTGAGCTTAACTGGTTACGGCGTTAACATAAAATCGTGAACTAGCAACACGTGTAACTAATTAAAGGTGATTTCATTGTAATCAATGCTAGAGCGGTCCTGGCAAGTCAAATGATTGCTGAGAAAAATGCAGCGGGCTCTGAAGGTGAAGGCCGGGTGATTATGACGACTGTAGATGCGGATAGTGACGAAACACTGCAAAAATGTGCCTTAGGATTCTGTGGGAATCATGTTGGAAGTTCTGTTGTGATTGTACAACTTGTAGATCCGTTTTAAGGAGGCAAAAAGGTGAAAGATAATATTTAAGCTAAGTTTGGGGGATCTATGCTCAGCAGTGTAGGCACCTCTTTTGGCTGTAATAATGGTGATGATGAATATTTGCATTTTGTAGCTTATTTAAAATGTTCAAATACAGTATATTGGGACAGAATGAAAGAAAAAAAGCTGTGCTGACCCCAAGTAATACGGGACAAGGGCATGAAGAAGAAGTATTGTAAAAGAAGGCTATAAAAAGATTAACTATTTCAACAATGCTCTGAAATGTATCGAGAGCTTTGTCGTACAAAACAATGCACTTAAAATAGGAACAGAAGAGTCAAAGATATTTCTAAAACAATGTTAAGTTGTGAAAGATAGGAATCAAATGAAATGTAAAGTACCGTAAAGGTCGTTTCATTGTCTCTTGTCAACTTTGACATTTCACGATTCTATTTTGGCATTTTATGTGTCGCTCGCGATGCCTCGCAAGTTTTAGGATGTCGCACATACAATAGATGCGACGCGACAATGCAATAACGATTCCTGAACCATTTTTTATGGTAATTGGACAATGATTGTCCGTCTGTGAATCCTTTACTCTATGTAAAAGTCGATAAACCGTGTTAGTGATGTAATATAATGCAATCATATTATTTCCTAACATCAATTACGAGTATGCTATAACCGCCTCTAATTACGGCAAAGTTGAGCAACTTTTAATTAGTTGAAAAAAATCGCATGCACCAAGCACCGAGTGGAAGTATAATATTCCGTAGCTGTTATACAATTAAAAATAACAGCATCTGGCAAAATGTCATCATTAAATCACGAACTTTCAGAAACTTGCTATAAATAAACAGTTGCTTTATTACCAAACAGGAAATTTTATGAATAATTTATTATAATAAGAGGCCTGATATTAGTAGTATAAGATGATTAAATTCGCCGAAACCAAGAAGATCGCCGATCTAAGAAGATATCAAATAATTTCTATGAGATATGCAAATTCGTTAGAAGAATTGATTGCCATTTCCAAAATCAACTAAAAAGATTTAAAACGGTCAATAGTCGAGCCTCGGGCAACGTGTCGCAATTTACTAGCCGTAACGGGACCGCCCTGTGAGGCCAAACATGTTTGTGACGTGCACTTAGCGCTTGTCTTGTCCACTATACTATTTGAAAGAAAATATTGATAGGAATTTGTATATGACCACAATGATTACTAATGAAAGTGTTGAAAGTAGATTTGCAAATGTACGTTTCTAAATGATTATTATTTTATTGTGAATGGTCCACTAAAAGCGCATTTGCTCTTAAAATATTACATTTCTTTTTGCATTTGTTTTTCTCTACTCTATGCGACGATTATGCAAAAAACTGGTAGTCTGGCTGCCATCTTTTTACAACTCCAAGATATGAATCTGAAATGCGACCAAGCGTAGCATTTGGAGTATTTTTTTATATAAATTGATATTAACCCGTTGTCGGGATATAAGTACAGTTGTTATTATGTGTTAATTCAGCGTGCGAATGCCTTTGCTTGACAATTTTGTATTATTAAATGTTATAGTTTTTGCTGACATCGACACGAATTCATTCGGTTATTATAGTTTTGCTGCTTCTTTTCGTTTGCAATCAATAGGTGTAGCTTGATGTAGCTGCATATTACCAAAGATGAAGTCTTTATTTTTTCTGTCATTGATATCTCAATTATTAATAACATGGATCTACTGCCACATCTTAAATTTCTCATAAGCTGTTGGAGTTATACCGCACATTTGGCCTTTCTACAAGAGTAAAATTAGTATTCCTAGACGCATATGCATCATTATCTCTATTTCCATAATATTGTGATTGCCCTTCACCGCCCTTTCCTTTCTGACGTAGATGTGTCATAATTTATCTTGAAAGCAGCTACTAATCTTAACAGCAGGCGTAGTAGCACTCAGATTTCTAATGCATGACCTGTGTGCGTAATAACAATGCCTGGTGGGCTAGTACTTAGGCTGTGTGGCCTAGGCTATCTAACTGCTTAAGCGGCCTTTTATGTCCATGCAGGCGTCATAGCTATGCATGGATTAGAGTCTTCAATACATCGATCACTAATAAATAACTTCAACAACACCTACCATATCTGATTTTAATTTACTTTCTTAAGATGGTCTTTCCATCATCATCATCTCAAATGCTTTAAATTGTTATGGCCTTAGCTGACTGTCCCACTTCTTCTTCGTCTCTTCAAGGTGATAGTGCAGTTCAGAAGGTCCTCAAAAGTGTGCGGACATTAGTGGCTTTCAAAGTCTTTATTGCGGGGTTTCTTTTACTTCATTTTTTACTGATGTTTGTTTGTTTGCGTTCTATTCTGTTTGCTATAGATCATTCTGCCGAGGTCATTCTGAAGAGTTAATTTAATTGATGCTATTTTTCTAATATTTTATTTTAAAATAAGCAGTAGATATCTATCGTAGCCAAGGTTATGGTCTTGTGTACTGTGAATCGACTTGTTCTTGAACTTTGTAAATATATCGGACGTGTTCAGAATCCTGCAGTAGTTTTGTGAATCAGCTAGTCGGTCTTACTACGTCAAATGCTTAGTAAAGGTGGGCCCAATATGAAGCCCTGGTGTAATTGAAATGTTATCAAGATATTAATCAAATAACTACTGTTTATTTTATAAACATTTATAAAGTTATTTTTATGCATACTACAAGCTCATATTTAATAATAAAGCTAATTAATGTTTATTTTGTCATTTCAATAAATAACACGTTTTAATACCGAGTACAGCTATTCTTGATTATTAATTCTTAGCTTGGTCACGATTTCTATGTCTTTCAGATAAATCATATTCTTTACTTCGAACATCAACCAACTTGCTAATCTGACAATGACACTATTTAACAAATTAACTTGAATTGAGTTCGCCTATTAATTATTTACTCGACACCTAATAACAACTTATGGAGGCAGCCAACGTGCGTGTAGAAAGCCTTACCTCTTGAGGTCGGGGCGAAGCCAGAATACACAACACTACGATAACCCGACTCATTGAAAACGCACTCTTTAATTTGTACCACGTGTGTAACTAAGTGCCTTTTAAACTTGATCGTGTTATATCGATTGGTATGCATCAGAGGTGGGTACGGTTCCACGTCTTTGGCAGACGGAAGTGCCTCTCCGACCATTGTTTCCCGGATCCAATGAACTTTTTTTGGGTCGTCATGGGTGCGTTTGATATTTATGCCGACGAGAATGACATTAGAAATGGTTATGGTAATGTGTTGAATCAGCTGTTTCGAAGTCTGGTTTGGAGGGAAGGTGGATTTGACGAGTTTTGTAGAGACAATATTCCGTTTGAAATATTTCGACTTCAACTAAATGGTGTTATTGTCTCTGACTGTTCGATGTAACAAATATCGGAGAAAGTTTATTGCGAATTGGACGATAGAAGACAATAATATACTCGTATGTGTATGAATAATTTTTGAATAGAAAACAAGATATTAGAGAACTGGTACACAACGAAGGCTGATGAAAGCGTGCAGGTTTTTGAAAACAGCGATATGTACCTTCAGGTTAAATGTGAGAAAAATCGAAATAACTTACCAGATGAAAGTAGGCTTTACAAAAAAAATATGATTCCAAAGCAAATTAAAAAAGAAATAACAATTTCTTCCTTAGATTTGGTGGCCCGTTTATAGTGTTCAAAATTTTTTTTGCTAGAGACTGTTGTAAGAGTAATCGTTTAGAAAAAAACTTCGTTTCAGCAAAAATCTAGGTCGTAGTTCAAAAGTTGTGACTTTTTACTGAATATCGTTAACTTTTCTAGTCTGTTCATAAACCGTTCTTGTATTAAAACTATTCAACCAATCAAATGAATTTTACTTTAGAATTAGTGCAGTCATTTCATTTGCATGCAACCGTACAACTCTGGTGTGTATTCCTTCCTAAGCTTTACCAGATTTTACTCTTATTTTTAGAAATTTACGAAATAGACGAAAAAGTTTTAAACTATAGTCTTTTTTCAGAAATATTGTTTTTCTTAAACGATGCCCTTATTTAGCTAAAACAAATATGGACCAGTATAAACGGGCCACCCGTATAACGGGTGAGAATTTTCCCTTTTCACCACGGTTCCCATAGAGGTACTACTTCACATATCTCGCAGGGAAAAGCGAACCGCGCTTATTTCCACTAGCACCTACATACATGTCACTACTAATGCACCTTAATAGCACCTGAATGTCAAGTGACGTAGGAACAGAAAGTGAAAATCATTTCCGACGCAGAGATGTGCCATAAACCCGTTCTGCCTCAAGAGATATCTAGCTAATTAGTTTTTACGATTCTGTTATTTTACTCTTAGAATATAAATCAAAACATTGCGACTAGTAATTAAACAACAAATGTGAGCATAAATCAATGCGTTGTTAATTAAATACCTGTACTTTCGTCATGCTTTCAAGAAAATGCAATTGTAGATTATGTTTGCGTTAACTTCTAGTAAAATTTATGGCCTCGCGCTAGGAATTCTCTGAAATGATGAACTATTCTGCTGTTAGTACCTATTAATTTCCGCGGAATATTTATCTCTGTTTTTCAGTTTCATGTCTATCTGACTGGAAAAATTCTCGAAGAAAAGTTGAAGACAATTATGTTCGCATTGTTGAATCGTTAGTCATCGCGGCACTTGAGACGTTGGCTTCAGGATTTACTTAACTAAGAAGTAAGAGGGAAAACCGACTGATCACATGATGAGATGAATTCGTTTACTGAGCACACGACCTGCATACATATCACATGCATTAAGATAGCTTTAGTTGTTAATGTCGGCCAAGTAAGATAATCAGTAGAAAATTCAGTAGCATGCATTAATAACATTACCTCAGGGGACAGTCGAGTAAAAGCACTTGTAAAAAACACTTAAATTAAAGATCAACACACTATAAATCCTTATCGATCTTTAACGATGATCAATGAAAATATTGATCGCAAAAAGTTCGGTCTTATTTATGATAACCGATAAATCTTTTAAACGATCGATTCAACAACGCATTCTGAGATTTACAATGACATAAGTAAGCGTTCAGTTTTCTCTTTTAATCTCGGAATCATTGTTTAATATCTGCTCTAGAAGTTTATGGTCAAGCTGTCATATTCAGGTACAACGAATATTTACAATCAGATAAAATGGTGATCATAACTAAAGCTTTGTTACGATTTGAACACTTACTAGGTCGGAAAGCTTGCGCAATTTCTTTGGCTTTAGATTCGTCCGGAGTTTCTGGCCAGTTCTTCTCCGTAGGAGACGACCAACTGGAACCGTGCACTAGCTTCTGACGTTTTATAAGTGTCCATGTAGGCGTATGTGATTATTGATTTTTATTTTTATTCATTGATTGATTGTCTTTCATTATCGCAGCGTTTGCCAGGACTCCATTTTCAGGCTTTCCACATGATCGAAGCGTTCCTTAATGTTACACATTTTAGGTTCCAACTTCAATTCTTTTCAACTATCTTCTTTCTACAACGAGTCGTTCGGGTGTCTCGCAGGGTTCAACTATAGGTACAGCTTATTTCCCACAATATTCAAACAACACTGCGGTACTTAGTAGTAAAATCTTGTAATTTCCTTATCTAGTTCAAAACGTGCTTTACTTACATTTCCACTGTTTATGCGATTACATATTCGATAAGCAACAAATGTTACTTAAATGTAATATTTGTTAATCAAGATCACATATTTTAGTATCGGTGTTGCATACAATTCTGGAGTAATATGTGGGTATATAATGGAGTATTTTTAAGGGTTTTGACAAGTGCAAGTGCATCGGGCTCCAATGGCGGTGCCTACCACAATGCTTCTCCTACTACTGGTGGCGATTGCTCAGGTATGGTTTTGTTTGCTTTATTTCCAATAACATCAAGTCTATTAACTGGAAATGTTTCTTATTTAAATTGTCACTTACGGGATATCTTCCGTGGTTTGAGATATCCCGTAAGTGACAATTTAAATTGTGAAACAAACCGTGATAGCCTAAAACAGTGTTTAATGTTTCTTATAATGCCAAATCTTTATTTGTTATTACAGTTTAATGTTATTTGATGTTAGATGCATTGATTGATTTTATAACTGGCTCTGTATTTAATTGTTTTCCATTGTTTCCAGCATGCAGCTTACGCCCAGTACTACTACCCCCCGTACGGCGCACCACCAGCGCCATGCCCGTACGCTCCACAACCCCCACCAGCGCCATGCCCGTACGCTCCACAACCCCCACCATGCGGCTGCTGCTCTCCCCCTCTAAACATCCCCGCTCCCCCCGCCTGTCCCGTCTACGTCACGCTGCCAACGCCCCCACCTCTCCACGTCCAACCTCCTCCGCTACCTCCAATGATGATAGAGCTCCCCTGTCCTCCTCCTATCACCGTCAACCCGCCACCATCGCCCCCCATGATGGTCAATCCTCCGCCTCTGCCACCGATGACAATAACCCCTCCTGCCATTCCTCCGATCTGCGTGACCCCACCGCCGCCTCCTCCTATGTGTGTGACGCCTCCCTGTCCTCCAGCGATGTACGTGAACCCTCCGCTGCCACCAGCGATTTACTTGGACCTGCCGCTGCCGCCTCCGATCTACATTGAGCTGCCTCCTCCTCCTCCGATCATGATCCAGCCGCCGCCGTTGGGACAGATCATGATCCAGCCGCCTGCTCTGCCGCCGATGCCGGTGCAGCCGCCGCCGCTGCCTCCGATGATGGTGCAGCCTCCGGCGTCGCCTCCGATGGTGATAGAGTTGCCTGCGCCGGCGCCGATTACGGTGCAGCCGCCGTGCCCGCCGCCGATGTGCGTGCAGTCTCCGCCGCCCGCGCCGGTCACCGTGCAGCCTCCTCCGCTGCCGCCGGTGATGGTGCAGCCTCCTCTGCCGCCGTCGATGTGCATCCAGCCGCCTCCGCTGGAGCCGTTCTGCGTGCAGCCCCCTCCCCCCACTCCCATCTGCTTCTCGTCCGCCCCGCCGTGCGGCTGCGGCTGCTCACCGTCCCCCATCTACCTGTGACAGTTCTAATAGATCGTATTAGTCAACTTGTTATCACAAAGTGTTATATTAATTTTAGAAACCTGTTATATATTTAAGATTACGAACTCGATTGCTCCGATAATAATTAAATAATTACATACATAATTTTAATTTGAATGTTTTATTTTATTACAACACCTATTACTCCCATAAAATAATTGAAGGTAAACCAGTTATAATTCTTCAGTTAAGAAGATCTTTTCAGTGATTCTTAGCTCCTGGCATTGGATGTTTAATGTTATTGGATTGAAAGTAACAGAAAAGGCTGATTCGTGAGCTAGTATAGGATTTATTCGTATAAAATTACTCTTTTTAAATTATTTATGATCAAAAATCACTCGCACCCTTTCGGCCTAACAGCATTCTTCATCTTATTCGACCATATTTTTTTATTTGTATTTTTGTTTCTTTTATTAATAGTGTGCCATGAGTCCCAGACTTAAGTGGTTTAGGACTCAGAGGTCATGATTAAAGAGACTACAACATATCTTATACGATAATAGAGACTTATTTGTATTTATCCTCCCAATCAAAATATAAATCCCAATAAAACCTATTCTTCAATCCGCATTCTTTTTTATTTGGGAAATCATCACTCCCCAGCTAGGTGGAGTGACAGAGAGTATCAAATACATTTCTTTCATTGACCCTTTGTGTTGCAACACCACGATAAAAACCAGCAGAATCTTGACCTTCCGTTCTTGTTTCCAGCATGGCGGGCTCCGGGGGCCTGTCGGAATGGTCGGAGGGCGCGTCGGTGTGGTTCCAGCCGCCTGGCGCCGCCGCGCCGCTGCCGGGCGAGCTGGTCGAGGTGCACCGCGCCGCCAGGGTGCTGCTCGTCTCCGCACATCTCAATGGACAGGTAACACACTCCGGGGGCTGTCGGAATGGTCGGAGGGCGCGTCGGTGTGGTTCCAGCCGTAATTTTTTTGTAGGTGGCCTGAAATTTGGTTGTTGGTACATTACTATCTATTTCATGAAACTTCATAGCAAACGAAATTAAGGTTGAATTGGGAAGTATAATTTCTTCAAAATTAGTAAAGAATAATACCAGTAGCATCCCGGAATTTGTCCTACATTGCCACCAGGTAAATAAACCTTCGTGCCAGCTAGAAGGAGGATAGTTTTAACACACACTGCGCATACACACTCATTTGAGGACATTCAGCAACAAAGAACGAAGCTACTGTTCAAAAACAAAAGCCTGTCGGTAATCCGTAATCGGAATGTCATAACTCCTTGACAAATATGAGTGGAGTGTGACAGTACCGTCGCGGACAATCGTACATGAAGCTATGCAATGCATGCAGTTACATCACGACTGTACATAAAGTACGTAGGCGGTACAGTCACGTACAAACTGCAGCGCATGTCAAAACGTGATGCCATCACATACTTTAATACACACATCAAAAGTGTCTAGGGATCAAGCATTTTTATGCGGATTTCTTGAGATTGAGATGTGGCTTTGTAATAAATTTATGATTTTATAAATTTATATGGATCCTTTTTGGTGCATTTCATAATTTAAATCAGGAACTATGAATCAAATTCGAGTAAAAGATGAAAATCAGCTGTCAATATTTTCCCTATAAAAACATACAACGCATTGAAGACATTATTAGTGCTACTGTTTCCCTACTACTGATTAAAACCAACGTTATTATGGAGCGGCGACGTCATTTAAGCAGGGAAGAAATGCTCAGAGCCGTTGGAATGATAGAAGCTGGTTCCCGGCAACGTACTGTGGCTTTAGCTCTGAATACAAGTCAGAGTGTTATCAGTCGACTTTGGACACGTTACAGAAGCACTGGTACCGTGGCTGAGCGCCACGGAGGACGGTATCGCTGCACCACACGGAGACAAGACCGATACATTCAAATTTTAACTCGAAGAGCTCCAACAATAACCGCCATGATGTTAGCCGTGAGGCTTCATCACTCTTCAGGGAACTTAATTAGCGACCAAACAGTCAGAAACCGCTTGCATGAAGTGAACCTTCATTCCCGAAGACCGCTACGGGTGCCACCTATAGCAATGCACAATCGTAGGATTCGATATCAATGGGCTCTTGAACACAGAAATTGGGCAGAAGAACAATGGCGTTTCGTGTGCTTTTCTGATGAGTCTCGTTTTGGTATGAGACCGGATACAAGACGTATACGACACTGGAGAACCCCTGGACGCCAACAGCGATTAAAATCCTGCTAGGAAGTCCATCCTTATAGTGGTGGAACCATCATGGTATGGGCGGGTATTTGGACCGGCGGAAGAACTGAGTTGATTTGGATCAGAGGCAACCTCAACGCTCAAATTTATGCTGAGACGATTGTATCAGACGTCATCGTTCCTCTACAAGTGCAAATCGGTCCCTTATTTCAGTTAATGCATGATAATGCACGACCGCACACCGCAAGAGTTGTAAGACAGACTCTCGCCGCAGCTAACATCAATGTCCTGCCCTGGCCTGCTCAGTCGCCAGACTTGAACCCGATTGAGCATGCATGGGATATGCTACAGAGAAGAGCTCTGCCGAATATGGAGGGTATCCAGTCGCAAGAAGACCTTTTTTTGTTGTTGCAACGAACATGGGCGGCCATTCCACAGCGTGATTTGGATGAACTCATTTTGAGTATGCCAAACCGATGTTCTTGTGTTGTTAGTGTTCGCGGTAGAAACACGGATTATTAATTGTTTAAGTTACCCAATAAAATTTTAAAGAAAACTGTTATTTCAGTCTTTTTTTCGAACTTTAATGTTAGTGGTTCAAATGTCAAAAATCCCTTTATTAGGAAAATGGCAAATTTCTTTATTAATGCAAAGGTGACTTGGTTTATCGTTACTGTGACAAACGAAAACACTTTATTTGATGAATCCTTAAAGAAAATTTTAATTAATATCAATCAGGAGAAAAGTTATTGCAAAAATATATGTTGATCCCTAGACACTTTTGATGTGTGTAGTTTCTATTTATTTATTATTCACATTAAAATGTTGATTGGATCTAAAACAATGGTTTAGTATTGATTAAAGGTAAGTACTCTTTGATACAACTTTGAACGGAATGGTTTTATTGAGATAGCATCAATTTAGGTGCCAGAAGCGTAAGTTTTAAGTAGACTCACATAGGTACATCGAAAGCACATCACAATATCTGAAAAAGCCTTAGGGCCTGTTTCACAATGCTCGAGTAGCCACTACTTCCTCATGTACCTAGCCTTTTCCCAACTATATTGGGGTCGGCTTCCAGTCAAGCCGGATTTAGCTGAATACCAGTATTTTACGAGGAGCGGCTGCCTATCAGACCTCCACAACCCATTAACTGGGGTAACACGGTACTTCAAGCCACTACTTCCTGAGTAAATTAAATAATGGAACAGAATTTCTATGAAATTACCTACTAATACCAAGTAAGATATCGGAAACTTAATCATAGGTGGTGAAACAGGCCCTTACTCACATACACTTGAATCGTAGATCTAGTAAGAAATCTTTTATTGATATATTTAAAACTCATTGCTGAGTTAAACTCGCCTTTGTACATGAATTATATTATCTATGTCAATAAAGAATTAAGAATTAATCAACAGCAATACATTCCGATCCCCATGATTTACATCACAAGGTCGTCACAACAAACGTTTTATTTTCACACTTAATCCATGTAATATTACGGTCGTGCATTCAATGCTTGATCCACCAAGGTCTTTCGTCCAAGCGACCCTTTATTTCCGACATAATTACGTCAAATAACATGGAAATCTTAGCTAAGAGCTTACAAAGAAGTATTCCTATTTCGTCAGCAAGTTTTACGGCATCAAAGGTTTCGGCACCCAAGCTCCGCCGGGTGCCGATTTGGCACCAATAGGTATTTTGGATTGGGATTTTTGATTGGGATTTTTGATTGGTAGTAACCGACACAAAATACCAATCCAAAATACCTATTGGTGCCGAAACGGGAATAGCTTGGGTGCCGAAGCAGGTATACTTCCTTACAAAAGGACCTCACGCACCTTATTTCCGACATAATTTCGTCAAATACGACGGAAATCTTAGCTAAGAGGCCCTTACAAAAGCAAATAGTCGCAACAAAGGCTGTCAGGGTACATTGTTCTGCCGCTGTCATATACATATTCCTGTCTCGGCACCACGTTTTTTGGCACCAAAGGTTTCGGCACCCAAGCTATTCCCGTTTTGGCACCAATAGGTATTTTGGTGCCAAAACAGGAAAACTTTCTTACAAAAGGACCTCACGCACCTTATTTCCGACATAATATCGTCAAATACAACGGAAATCTTTAGCTAAGAGGCCCTTACAAAAGCAAATAGTCGCAACAAAGGCTGTCAGGGTACATTGTTCTGCCGCTGTCGGCGAGAAAAGGCATTCGGCTGATCGCAAGGCCGCCGACGGAATGCCGATAGAGAGTTGACTCAGACTCAGCACCTTGATTAGGTTTTATTGATATTGTCGATCATAAAACTGATTTTTAATCGCCACAAATGTGTGAAACCTGTTTGGAGAATTAAGACGAAGAAAGAGTAAAAATATGAACCATGAAGTTTCTTGCCGGTTCTCCTCGATTTTTTTAAGGTATATTACTTCTCCCGCTCTATATATCGGGAGAGGGTGTCAAACTTCTATTGACTAAAACCTACTCCTGTTCAATCTTTGCCCTAATTTCAGTGTCCCGGGGTTCTCTTTCGTAAACCCTTCTTCTCCATAAGAAACGATCAATATTGGAACCGTATGCTAGCTTTTGACGTTTTATTAGTGCTCATGTAGGCCTGACTGAAAAAAAAAAAATTGAATTTAATTTGAATTAAATAACTGTTTTACTACAAGGAGAGAGAACAAAATGACAGAAGTCTATAAAAAGTCGTCAGTTTGAACCTGTTTCCAGTTATTTTTTTTCTGGTAACGGTAATGTTTCGACCCGTATGTCACCTGCGGTAGCGTTCGTAAACCAGTCAAAGCCATTGACGTTTCGCTGTCGCGGGCCATTTCTTTTTTTGTGAAGTGGGAAATCATCAAATGACTCAACCCGCTCTGAATCCAGAACCGCTACGTCCTTCTATTACCGTCTCTTTTGTCTAAGTCCAAAATTGCAAAAGGCTTTAAAAATAAAAAAAGCGAATGTTTGTTATTCAATAACAATTAAAAGCATACAAGTGGACCACGCCCTGCAATAGCATGAAGGATACTTTATATCCCGGGAGTATGTCCCTTGGGATGATTTTCTACATTCACGCGGACGAAGTCACTAGCAGAAGCTAGTGGGCCATAAAATTAACGAATTTATAAATGAACAGCACCATCTTTTGGCTAATCAGTAGTTTCGCTAATCACCTCAACGAATAGTTTAATTTATCATCATCACAATATTTGCGTGCAACTATTTTAGAAAATCAAACACCGTACGAATCAAGATCACAAATGGCGGGCAGTCTAACGCGAATTAGATTACCTAATGCTTATTAAATATTACTTAATTACGCGATACTTTCCGTTCCTGTGGTTACCTTCGGCCCGGGAAGTTGTAATTGTTTACTTATTGTAGAAAATGAACCGTAGATAATCGTGGACGAGGTCGGCTGGACATAGACAATATGAGAATTTGATATGGTAATAAAAATTAGGAACAAGAACGTGGACATTCGCTATGAAACTGTTCGGATATAACTCAATAGCCTGCGACGACTGTTTTCCGAATTCTACATATTGCAATTGACAAGGCAAACAGTTCTTCATACATTTGCGTTCGCTGTTTGACGGCTGTCTCGACGTCGAGCTCGTCGCCATGAAAATAACTTTTAGAGAATAGCATAGCAGGAGAAAACATTAGATAATTTCTCACCTACAAAAAAAAAACTTAAGTATATCGTTACAGTTAATCAATATAATGTCAAGAAAAGCAGAATCTATCCGTGTTAGTGAATGCGGACTGGTCCAGGCAGTAGCCGTTATCCTAAGAGCACCATAACAGTTCTACGTACTATGGTATGCGGTACAATCAGTTAGCTTCCACTAGCCAGCCACTCCGCAGCGCGACTGCGGGATACATTTAATTCCATAAAACGATTTGCGATTTCCTCACTTGAAATACTAGAAACTGGTGCGCGGAAATGTGGTGGAAATAGTGGTGTTGCAGTGAATCGAACTGTTTTGGACGGTGTGAAGTGGTATGAGAGAAATGTGATGTGAAATGACACCGATAAGGACATAAGATAAAAACGTGTTGCACCGACCCCAAATAAACTGGGACAAGGGCAGGAAGATGATGATGTCCTCTGTAAATTTCAACAATACTTCCATATTATATGTGGAGGCTTGTACTCGTAAATGGCTTATCGAGTCATCGTGATCTATCCTGTGGTTATATTTTGTACTGTTTGTTGTTAACCACCCAAATAAAATAAATAAGTATTATGGACAGATGTTCGAGTTAATTTTAAGCGATCAACGAAATCTCTTAAATATACAGACTACAACAACACGAATTGAATGATGTTATAGAAAAACTAGAAACCTAATTGTAGATCGTAGGATCCGTCAAACAGTCGTGTCATCCCATGCGTGTTCGCTTCGCACCAACACCGCACAGCTCACCTGATTCCCAGACTTGCATGTCTAACTCCCAGACTTGCATGTCCGACTCTCAGACTTGCATGTCTGACTCTTGCGACGCCTCATGTCGGTTTCGTTCAGTGTCTCGACGCCAGAACAGCTGTGACTCGAAGAGCATCAAGTCTATCATGAAGAAAGTGCCCATGACGAGATCGAGTAGCGAGAAATCGCTGAGTTCTGATAGGAGTGTGAGGAGACGGAGGCCTGTGGTTGTGGCGTCTTTGAAGGATATGTGCCTGGATGTCCTCGTGAGCAATGTAAATATCTATACTTCTATGCTAATATTGTAAAGAATAAAGATTTGTAGGTACTATTTTTGTTTATGATAATTGAACTCAAAAACTAATAGACTGATTTTAGGAAGTATTTCTGTTTTGGCACCAAGTTTATACAAAAGTATATAACAACAAGTTTATAACCAATACAAAAAACACTATTGGTGCCGAAACCTTTGGTATCGAAAAAATTGGTGCCGAAACAGGAATACTTCGATTTTAAAACTTTTTCGCCTGTAGATTGCTATTTTAGCACTGAATGACATTGGCTTACGCATTTTCTACTTTCACGCGGGCGAAGCTGCTGGTAGAAGCTCGTATTTTGTTTGCAAACTGATATATATCACAGGATATTCAACCTTATTCATATTGTTCCTACTGCTTGCTGGGAGCCAGGCCTCCTCTCTAAAAGAGGGAATGGCCATAATCCAGCACGCGGGCAAACTGCCGGTTGGCGGATGTCACTATGCCTCCGTATTTTGGCACTAATGCAATTTACAATAACGAAGCATTTAGTCTCCTTTCGCCACGGCTAGTTAGCTTCAATAAATTCAAATAGAATTGCATTCTATGATACAGTTGTCATTCACGTGCATGAAATTGATTGATTGCATTTCACGACCAAGGCGTATGCGCAGCCGCGTTACCTAGTTTCATTTGACGACTGTTCAATAATTTTCATTATCGACTATACTTAAGTTTAGGTAGGTACTTATATACCTAAAATGATAATTTATGTACATTGTATAGGTACTAGCTTCTACAAGCGGCTTTGACCGCGTGATAGTAGGTTTCTCGTTACAAAGTTGAAGGTTTGAAACGGGGGGTTTCATCCCCATAGGCTCTTTTTCGGCTGTGCGTTGATAATTATGTAAGTCGGTTTCTACTTTTATTTACTTTACACATTATGTAAATTTTGTTAAAGTTAATAAATAAATGGATCGTTAATTAATCATGTGGGGTTTTTAGCAACTTTGAACCCCCTTCTCCCCCATGGTGATATGTAGTGGTATTTAATACTTACTTCTCCTCGTCTCTACATAAAATCACGTGTATTTTTATACAAAATATCTTTAAAAAAATTAAAATATTATTTTGAGCGAGGAAATCGTTGGCACCGGTGAGTCAATGTCACGCGCCATTTTTTAATGTCTTTCAAAAAGGAGGAGGTGCTCAAGTCGATGGAATGTTTATTTTCTTTCGTTTATAAAGCACGCGCCTGACATAAAATTTAATAAATACTTAATGATAAGTTATATCTTACTCCATCAAAGTATGTAATGCTTTGCAAGGGGTTTGTAAAAAGAGAACCCCAGGGCCCTGTAACGAAGGCAAAGAAGAAACATAGGAGTGGGTTGTAGTCAGTCAAAGTCTGACGCATCTTCCCGCTCCGCCCTAGTGCGGGAGAAGTCATTGGATGATTTCCCACCTAAAACAACCCTTTGTGATAATTTGTGATTATTTTTTTACCCACCGTTCCCCGTTGGGGTTCACGTGAACGTTTCCATCTAAGATTGCATCACTGCTTACCATCAGGTGGGATCGCAGTCAAGCACTAGCTTATACAATTTAAAAAAAAAAACGTGTTTAATTATTTTTTATTAATCGCGTGTTTTATTATTACTTTATGGGTGAATCTTGAGATTGATTATTTTCAGTTTCCCCTGGCGCATTTTTTTTACAAATTGTAGTTTTGCATGATTTTTTGCCGAATTATAAACACATTTATCAAATAAGGGTTTATAATTCGCCAAAAATATCCCAAAATCAACTAAATATCCTCAATCTCAAAATTCACGCGTATCTAAAACTAGCTTCTGCCAGCGGTTTCGCCCGCATGTAGAGTTAGTTCAGTCTTAGCGTGATGACAAATAGCCTATAGCCTTACTAGATAAATGGACTATCTAACACTGAAATAATTTTTCAAATCGGACCAGTAATTCTTGAGATTAGCGTATTCAAACAAACAAACTCTTCAGCTTTACAATATTAATATAGAATTGTTTTTATAATTTTATTCCTAAGCACGAAAACACGAGAAACGAATACCGGAAGATATCGTATGTTTAATGTTCAAACACGCGAAGTCACGGGCAGAATATAGTTAATTACAATATAGCCATCATTTCTTCCGTATGCTCCGAGCATGACAATATGCTTAATGACTAGCCGTCAACGAGTAATGGAGATGGCTATTTTAATTTGCTAATGTGTTATTCCGATATAAATGAAGTTCAGTTAACAGTATCGAGTTAATCAATACTGAATAATGATGCTTACTCGAGCGAGACTCCGTAATATAAATGTTACTCTATGCAAAACGTTAACCGACCTTCACCACGGTAACGCAGCGATACCGCCATGACGGTTTAATCAAATCAATTCACAGTCCATTGCGCGGTGTTAACAGTAAAAGAATAGAAGTATGTGAACGAAGCGAGCGTTGAAATGTAACGAATTTAAGTGATCCCGATAGCGAAAAGATCTGAGTAGGTCGCGCAAGATGCGCTGATAGTATTGTGAGGCGTCATTATTACGTTATGTCACAGTTACGGCTCTTGGGCTTTACAATTTTCCGAGCTGCTGCCGTTTCGCTGTTCCTTTTTTAAATATGACTTTTTAAATTGCGAATTGAAGAATTGTGCAAACGCATAATTATTTGAATGAATGGCTGATTGCGAATTGAACGAGGCCGTTTTTCGCCAATGGGCTATGCAGAGGTGTACCTTTTTTACGTGGAATATTGCCAAATAACTCCTCACGCTCTGGGTGGAGCGAGATGGGACTTTTACTGACTAAAGCCCGCCTGTGTCTCTGCGGTACCGTTTTTGGATAATCCTGAACTGACTACCTATATACCGTAGTACAACCATATTTCGGTTATTGTAATGGGTATCATTTAAGCTGTCGCCAATTTAATTCGTTTTGTGTTTCCTAAATAATAGCTTTGTCCTCAAAATAGTAGATTTGTCGCCAAAATGTAGTCACCAAACAATGTAAAATCAATTCTCCAATAAATCATCTAAAATCATGGAGATATAGGATCTAGTACCAAATAATTGTTTTTGTACATATTATAATAGGTTTGTCCTAATAAGCATTTAAGCAAGCTAATTGAAAGAGATCACCAATAAACCATATATTGTGTTACCTACTAGACCGGGCGCCGCCGGTCGTTATGGTTTTTTTTTTTCGTTAGGGGAATCATCAGAATGACTTCTCCCACTATAGGGCGGAGCGGGAAGGCGTGCCAGACTCTTACTGACTAAACCCCTACCCTGTTCCTTCATTGCCTTCGATCTGGGGGACACGGTGACAACCTTTTGGATTTTCCGTGTTCCCCAGAGGCTTCGGTCCTACCGGGCCCCTACAGTTTGCTGACATCTCGTGGCATCGTATGATCATCGTAGGTAGTTACGAGTACCTACGACACATCGTTGAGGATGGAAAGCGCGCCAATTTGTCTCCGCCTCTTTGAACATATTTTCAACAAAATTATAAATTGGTAAGGAATACTTAATAATAAAATACTTAATAACTAGCTGTTGCCCGCGACTTCGTCCGCGTTAAGTTCGTAAAACTGCACAAAAGTAATCTAAGTATCTAATCCTATACTTCCGAAAAGATCTGATTAATTAATTTTACATAAAACTGTTTAAGTTAAAACTCCAATTAGTACTTTTTTTAGTTGGGAAATCATCTAATGGCTTTTGCTCTTGTGTGAAGCGGAAGTGCGTGTCAGATTATTACTGCCTAAGACTCACTTCTATATTCCTTCCTTGCCTTACGTTCCAGGGTCTCCCTTTCAGAAGCGAAACCATAGCCCCAGTAGGTTTCTTGTTTAGGTTTTTTTATTCAGATGGGTAATCATCAGAATGACTTCTCCCGCTCTTAAATGGAGCGGGAGGGCATGTCAGACTTTTACTGACTAAAACGGGGGTGGCGTTTGACGGGCCTGTGTTGCCTTCAATTTTGGGACACCGAGCTTATCTTTCGGAATACAGATCCACGTGCTCAGAGGCTTCGGCCCTGCCGCGCCCTACAGTTTGCTGACATCTCCTTGAGGCGCTCGTGGAACAGTTGACGACTTGACTCGGTCCGGGTTATTACCGAACTGCTGGACGGCAAGCTACCCAGTGTTCGCCGTCCGCAAGCTTGCGCCTACGGTGGTCGGAAATCGTTCTCGTGATCCTGACGGCGGGGGCGTGAGGGTCGTTCCCTTTCGCGCTCGCGGCCGGCCGCCTCCTTGGCTAGCATTACTGCTTAGCAGAAGAAGGCGACCGCAATACCTCTACCGTGTGCTCCACCGTGTCCTCCGGGCGGTCCAGACAGTGCGCCCAAGTCTGGCTGGGGCGCCCTTTACCCCTGAATCCGATGCAGGAGCCTCCCGAACTTACCGTGTCTGGTGAGGACCTGCGGCATACGGAACGTGAAGACCTCTTTCCAACTACTTCTCAAAGAGGGAACTTACCGCCGCAATGACGGCGTGCCCAGGTTTCTTGTTTAGATGTAAAATCATCAGAATGACTTCTCAGAGGGTGAGTTAGACTTTTACTGACTAAACCTCACCCCGTTCCTTCTTTGCCTTCGTTCCAGGGTCCCGGGTTTTCCTTTCGGAAGCTCACCCATGGCCCCAGAGGCTTCGAACCTGCTGGGCACCTACAGTTTGCTGACATCTCTTTGAAGCACGCGTGGAACAATACCCACGGTTGACCGTCTGGATCATTACCGGACAGCCAGATGGTAAACTACCCATTGCTCGCCATTCGCAAGCCACTCCTACGGTGGCTCTAAATCGGGGTCGGAATCCCAGCGACTGGGGCGTGAGGGGACTATTTGCCACTACTCCTCGCTCTGGATCATGGCCTGTACCAGTGCCCAGCGCGAGAGGTTGCTGTCACCGATCGTCCCCACAAGGACACGGTGGTGCTCCGCCTAAGCGTGGCCCACCAGTGCTTTATGATCTAACGTGTCCTCCGGGCGATCCACCCAATGGTAACACCCGGGTTTTTCTTCCGCACGACGTCAATTGCCTGAAAAACATCAACGAAGCACAGAGCCGCAGAGTTCACGTTCTAAATAGTTAATTGCCTACTCTATGGGTAAAGTCGTTAGTTTACTTCATATTGCGATAAAACCAAAATGAAAATGATTTGTTCTTCAAAAAACCAAATTAGGGCCGATAATCGCCTTTAGTATTTGCCTCTTTTTTTGTTGGGTAACCACCAAATACCTTCTCCCACTCTAGGTGGACCGAGAGAGAGTATCAGACTTTTACCAACTAAATTCCACAGTGTTCTTTTAGTTGCAATTTACATTCTAGGGCGACTAATATTGGCTGACCATGATTATTACTATGATAAATTCACTCTAAGCGCAAGCGCTTTACGCAGGTCCTAACCGAACATGAGTGTTTCGGGAGGTAGATGTTTTGGATTCGGCGGGAAGACACGGTGGACCTTACGATCGAAGCTACCCCGCTAGGGCGGATTACCGCCGTACTGTTTGCGGGTCAAAATCAGAATAATCCTACCTTAGTTCAGATCATGGTATGAGCTGGGAGGAGGAATGGAAAGCAGTCACCTCCTAGAGTGAAGCAACGTGGCTGAAACCGTGCGAAACAGGACATCCTTAGACCCCTCCCATCGCCACTTGGACACTTCCCAGGTGTCATATGTATAGGGCGTTTACCGATCACCATCATTTTTTTGTGTTTATATTACCTGTTTATTCAGGCAGGAATTTTCTGGTGCGGTATTTGACTGACACCCTAATACACCAAATAAATGTTTTTCTTTAGTGAGCATGCTGATGATCGAACGCAGTCTGTAAACTCTCAATTTTTACGGGTAGAGCATGCAGAGCAGTAAAAAATACCCACTTTGTTCCTTTAGAATACGAACAATTTTCCAGCTATCGAAGCCCGTTAGGGCCGTTCTCTTATGCGTATCTCTTTTAGGTGCGCGTGGCACATAACGCAACGTCAGTCGACTAAGACCAGTCTTTATTCAACAGCGAAATGCCAATAGTGCACCGTCCAGAACTCCGCGCTAACGGTATCATGGAATCGCCCTGCGACTCGTAATGCCAAGGGCATCATCTTTGCGCTTTCTGCTACCTTCTTCGCTTCATTTGCGGAAGGAAGTGATGACTGCTTTCCATACCTTCTCTCTCTGTACCAGGACCGGACGTGAGAGGTCGTTACTGCTGATCACCTCCACCCAGAGTCCTGGAATGCAAGGCGAAGAAGGAACATACAAATGTGTGGGTTTTGGTCAGTGAAAGTCTGACATCCCCTCGTGCTCCTTCCTAGAGTGGAAGAAATCACCTAAAATATAAATCGCCTTTAGTTAAAAAAAAATTAAATGGATGTTTGTATTTTGAAAGGAAATCGTTTGTCTTAGTATGGTCATGTGAAGAGGAGGGATTAAAAGCACGTTACCAAAAGAGTTCTGAATTTACATGTGGCAGAATGGAGAAGGAGAGGAAGGCCAAAGAAAAGATGGATGGATTGTGTAAGGACTGATATGAAAGAAAAGGGCAGATGATAGTGTGACGGACGACATGACAGAATGGAAGAAGAAAACGTGTTGCACCGACCCCAAGTAATACGGGATAAGAGCAGGAAGAAGAAGAAGGATGTCATTGTTTGTATTTTGAAAACGGGGTGCAACTCCGCAGTTGTAAAATTTGTCACCATGGTTTTTTTTTGGTTAAACAATAATAATAATATTTTTAGGTAATATTTTTGTTAAAAAAATTGTGAGAATGCAAAAATATGTGAAAAAAAAATATACAAAAATTAAAAAAATCTAAAACACCTCCTGGGATTCGAACCACCACCGTGTTACGTCCCAGTCTAGTCATTAATCAATCACGCTGCAGTGTTCGATGAAAACCAAGCAAAATAGACGTTCTCATATAAATGTCATAAATGACTGCCCCGCTCTTCGTCGATGATAGCGTGATGATTTTCATTTCAGTAGATAAATTTGCAGCTAAATGGACTAATGTAACATTGTAGTATGTGAATTTCGTGGACGTTTGGATTTTATAACGTGTTTTGATTAGTTTTTACAAAATATTTGGGAAAAATCAAATAGGACTGTTGATTTTTTTATGAAAACATGGTAAAAGTATTTTTTTTTCAAAAACAATAAGATAAAACATTGACAGAAATATAAATTGTAGGTGGGATTCGAACTCGGGGCAACTCGTTCAAAACCGACAAAATGCAATATTGCTCACCCCCCATAGCAAATAGCGTGATAAAATATAGCCTAAAGCAAAAAGGGTCCTATAAGGATTATGTATGCAAAATTTGAACAGGATCGGTTCAGTAGTTTTGGCGCCATTTGCGGCAAACGATGCACAATTTTACTGTTTTATTATATGTATAGATATTTTATTAACCGAACGAAATAAAATGTACCTAACTACTTTATTGGTGACAAAATAACAAATAAAAAGGAGTTGCAGTCAGGGATTGATAATTAATCGATTTATTTGGCGACAGATCTACCATTTTGGCGACAGATCTACCATTTTAGTGACAGATCTAACATTCTGAGCACAAAGCTATTAATTTTGTAATAAAACTATTATTATAAGAACGAAGTTTTATTTTATTGGTGATCCATCTCTTATTTTTTGATAATTCATACCTGGATACACTTTTTGTTTATCTGAGAACGAAAATATTTCGTGGCGATAGATCTATTAATTAGGTAATACAACTTGATGACAAATATAAAGTTTGATGACAGAAAATATAATCCCCTATTGTAATTGGGGCATTGATAAAGGGGCGACCCTATTATAATCAATCATGCTCAAATCCGGTCAGAAATTTTTGTTGCAAACCCCCCAATACCTTACTGGCTTACGATTTTATGATAATAAGCGTATGCTATAGTAGTGATGTGACTACCTCGGTCGACGCTGTGTTTTCGCTCACTCTCGCTTCTACAATTATGTTGGTGACATGGAATGAACTAAGGAACTCTAACGACCTAGTTCGTTCGCGAACTACACTAGTCGTCTTTGCGACTACAAAACTAACGAAACAGCGGAAACAGTCAGGCCTAAAAACCCTATATACCCAAATCCACTTTACTTCTGTCTAAACCCTATTTACATTAAATTTAATTTAAATTTTTCATTGCATTGTAATACCAAAATTCTTATTCTTGTTTACTTACTTATTACTATTTACTTATTCATTTCTTTCTGTGCGTATTACTTGTATTATAAAATTGTGCTGCTGCGCAGAACTTCATAACTGTTTAATCTAATAATTACCTGGGCCACCAAGATACAGGCTACGGGGCCAACGGCCACTTCTTATGTTTGTCCTGTTCCTAATTATCTAATTCTTTATTTTCCTAGGAACTTGGGTGTGTCAATAAATAAATAATTATTACATAGTTCTAAACATCCCTTTTCCACCAACAGCCCCAGACCTTCGCCTTACAAATGGGCACGGGTGAAGACGAGGGGGACCCGGTGTGGCCTCGCGAGGAGCTGGGTCCCACGGGCGTGGACGACATGACCAGGCTGCATGACCTGCACGAGGCCGCCCTGCTGTGGAACCTCAAGCTCAGATACGAACAGGGCCTGATATATACTTATGCTGGCTCTATTCTGGTTGCTGTTAACCCGTATCGACCTGTCGACGCGTTGTATGGCTTGCAGACTGCGAGGAGGTGAGATAATATTTTGTTAGCTTTATTTGTTTAGTATTAAACCTTAGTATTTAATGGTAGGGTTACCAGCTCTATGATACCTTCACGTAACCGTGTTAGATCTTTTTCTTTTCCTTTCTTTCATCCAACGCCATCTAGTACCGGACTAAGCAGAGCTTGTGCTACAGTATGAGTATTAGAATGTGGTATGAGTATTACCCACCAATAGTACTACCGAAACTCTGAGATAAGGATCAGAGGAGCGAAGCCGCAATTAATACGCAACAAAAAACTTTAATTAGAAACTGTCCACTTCCAGGTACCACGCAGCAGAGGCGCTAGGCGATCTCCCACCACATTTGTTTGCCATAGCGGCGGCTGCGCGCGCGGCGCTCCCGCAGCCTCAAGCCATCCTCATCTCCGGCGAGTCCGGCGCGGGCAAGACCGAGTCCACCAAGCTAGCGGTCCAGTTCCTCGCCGCCGTCGCCCCCGCACCCCCCGGCAGAGCTCCCGTCTCCGAACAAATCCTAGAAGCAGCCCCACTCTTAGAAGCCTTCGGAAATGCAAGAACACCAAAAAACCACAACTCTAGTCGATTTGGAAAACTCTTGGAATTGTATTTCAAAGATGGCTCATTAGCGGGCGCGAGGGTAGCACACTACCTCTTAGAGAAGTCCCGAATAGTCACACAGTCTCCTGGAGAAAGGAACTACCACGTATTCTATGAACTGCTCGCCGGGTTAGATGAAGAACAGAGGCGGTCTAGAGGACTGCTCACCGCTGAACATTACTTCTACTTGAATCAAGGAGGAGACTCGGGCGGAGCGGGCGCCGGAGCTGATTGGTCGGCGCTGTGCGGTGCCATGCAAGTTCTTGGTATCGGAGACGCAGAGAGAGAAGATATAATAAGGGTGTTAGCAGCTGTATTGCACTTGGGCAATGTATATTTTCATAGAAGACAGTTGCGACACGGACAGGAAGGTGTGCAGTTAGGTGGGGGCGCGGAGGTGCGCTGGGCCGCGCATTTACTGAAGGTGCCGGCAGAGGCGATGGCCAGGGCGCTCACCACGCGGGTCACGGCGGCGAGAGCCGAGCGCATGCGGTCGCCACTGCCCATCGACCAGGCTCTGGACGCGCGAGACGCGTTCGCCAAGGCCCTCTACTCCTCGCTCTTCAGCTGGCTAGTCCTCCGCATCAACTCGATAGTCCACCGCGCCGGGCTCCACGATGCTCACAGAATATCTCTCCTTGACATCTTTGGATTTGAAGACTTGGAAGAGAACTCTTTTGAGCAACTTTGCATTAATTACGCTAACGAAACTCTGCAACATTATTTCAATAAGCACATATTTAAGTTGGAACAGCAGGAGTATCAGAAAGAACGTTTGGAATGGTCCAATTTGATTTGGAATGACAACTCTCCGGGTGAGTTTTGATACTTAAAAATGTACCGTATAGTCGTATGGATAGAGTTTAAAATATGGTGTGTTTTCCAGTGATACAGCTGCTGAGTAAGAAGCCTGTGGGTATCCTGCACCTCTTGGACGACGAGAGCAACTTCCCGCGCGCGTCGGATGCCTCGTTCCTCGAGAAGTGCCATTACAACCACGCTTTGAATGAGCTGTACTCTAGACCCAGATTAGGAGCGAGTGAATTTGGAGTAAGTACCAATCTATACGTCATCAATTATCTTGAAAAAATATTCTAGATCTATGTTTTGGGAAGTATAGCCAAGAATAGTTACCAGCCAGATTTTGATAATAATTTCTTGTCTGGTTAACTTACCTTCTTTGTTGATTGAGCGGTCTAAAATGATATTCCTGCAATAGTTTGTTTGTCTGAGTCATTAAACTCTCGAAAATGATAATATTTGTGCATCGTGATAGTTCAAGGTGAGGAGATGACTAACGTTTCATCACCGTACATTCTCCAGCTTGGACGCTGACAACTGTAGGTCAATTATCAGCAGGATGCTGATGACTTCTATAAATCATTTACCGATCTCGTAAAGATTTATCTAAATGTCGATATTTGGTTGCCAATGAAAAATAAACCCTTTTGACATAGTTATAAAGCTTGTTTTCTAAATACGAATGGAATATTATATTTTTACTAGCGCTTTGCACGTGACCTTGTAGCGAGAATGTTTTCATAAATAATGTAACACCCGTAAAAAGTATTTTGAGGGTAGTATTGAAAAACTAATTATGACAGTATTTATCATTTTGCTTAGAATTTGTTCTAAGTTTCAAGTGTATTAACCCAATAAGTGAGAATCCTCCATGCAATCTTTAAAACCCACAAAAATTAGTCTATTGAATATAGTTTTAAAAACAAATAATATTTATTTAAGTAACTAAGTAAGTATTTGTGCTAACTTCGCATATAAAAAAATCCCCCCATTCCATCCCCTTAAAAATTAGATTTTCCGAAAATGCTTAACCTGTCGCTCCAAATAAGAAGGCATTCTAATCAAACCGGGGACCTTCCAGATCAAACACTACGCAGGCCAGGTATGGTACAACGTGGAAGGTTTCCTGGACAAGAACCGGGACGCCCTACGGGCTGACGTCTTGGAGCTGCTGTGCAGCAGCGAGGTGCCGCTGGTGGCGGAGATGTCCACGCAGCTGCGCGCGCAGCACGACGCCAACAAGACCCTGCCGAGAGGAGCCAACGGGCGCTTCGTCACTATGAAGCCCAGGACTCCTACAGTTGCAGCTAGGTAAGGAATATGAGGAGGACTATGTGAAATGGTTTAGGGTTTCTTTCGGGGTTTGGATGTTGTGGTTTTAAGAAGCAAGAAACAAAACAAGCAGAAGCTTAGCTTAGCTTTTTTTAAAACTTTTCTAAAAAGGAATATAAGTATTAGCGTTTTAAAGTCGTGGACGGCATGTTGAATTTTGAACCAAACGAAGGCTGCTAAGTTTCAATCCCGATCGCAGTGAGGGATTTACTACACCATAGATAGCTTCTAATTTAACTGTAGCATTTTTTTTAAACCTGGAAGAAGTTGGGTCTTTGCCCAGCAGCGGGAAAGTATAGGCTAAATAAAAACACACGCAATCTAAACACTGATCAAGTTTTCTCTTAAAAGACCTGTAGCAACGACAAAGCAATCTGTAAACAATTCCCTTCCAACCTTCTCACAAACCTCCTCCCCCCAGGTTCTCAGACAGTCTCCACCAGCTCCTGGAATCGATGTCGCGCTGCAACCCGTGGTTCGTGCGCTGCATCAAGCCCAACACGGACAAGTCGCCCATGAAGTTCGACATGCCCTGCGTACTGGCACAGCTGCGCTACACCGGCATGCTCGACACCATCAAGATCAGGCAGACGGGCTACCCTATCAGGATACCTTTCCAGAACTTCGTGGATAGATACAGGTGAGATATTATGGGTTATTTTATAGTGTTTGTAAGTACCGGTGCTGAATTTCATACCAAGTATTTTTTCATTATTATAACTATGGTCTGTTTTTTAAACCTTGAGACTAAAATGACATTTCAACACAAAAGAACTGGCGTCATTCCTATAGTAAATTTGACATTACTTGTGTCAATTTAGTCTCCGGGTATAAAAAACAGACCATAGCTACTGCAAGCGGCTTCGCCCACGTGAAAGAAAAAGAAAATTGTCTTTAGGAGCGTACCTACTTCCAATCCGAGATAAAAACCATCTTGTTTCCACCACACATCCATCTCATCATTCTCAACCTCATCCCCTTTACATGTAATCGTTTTTCATCTGAGTTTTTCAATGCCCAACATTCTGATTCGTTTATAAACACTATTTGAATAAGGTTTGTTGCTCCTGCGAGCAGTGGCATCGAGGATGCATACACAAACATTGTACATGTTTCTTATGCTCGAACAATATCTGTAGACCATAAACATTGTTTGTTCTGTGCAAGAATCGTACCCACGACACGAAATGCAGCAGCTAATCGCTGAACAATTGCTGTCTGTCCCATCAACAATCATGTTGACTGTTTCATTGAAACTAATGTAAATCATTCACAGGTACCTGTTGAAGTCTACGCCATCTCGCTCGACGCCGTACAGAGAGATCTGCAACTCCATTCTCGCTGAGATGCCACCCACTGGCGCCGGTATGTTTGAAGCAGATTTATTTACGCTACGCGACGATACTTAAATAAGCAACCAAAGAATAAGAAACGTAGCTACACTAGCTAGGTTTATTTTTCTTTCGTAGGTTTATTACGTCTCACATAGATAGATAGAATAGGCTATAAACTCGCGAAACCTGCTGGGAACTGTTCTGTAGCTCACGGTCATAGTCGCAAAAACGACATACTATGAGGTACCGTCACGTTTTTAGTCGAGATAATTTTTTATCGTTTGACGACCGTCGTGCTAGCCGTTCCCACTGTCATGACAATCTGTTGTCACCGCAAAAAGTCGTAGACGACAGTTAATCGTGGTGTCCTGTATGTGAACACCTCCATTTAAATATATAAGCCACGACACTTAAAACTGGACCGACTGTCTGTCGTCACGATAAAGTGGGAACGCTGTGTTAGGCTCAAACGGTCGACTAATTACAGTTTTACGAGTTTTGGGTATCTAAAATGTCACACTTATCTTTATAGGTAATCTAGCGTTAATTACTTTTGCAATATCGTGCCGTAGGAAGCGTCTAGGCTGTAGTGTTAATATGGCCAGTATCTGATTTTATTTTTAATTGTTATTGATAGGCTCGCGTTTTACCGCTACTATAGCTAAACCTACTATTATAACGGTGAAGCTAAACCTGCGAAGGCAAACCAGGTTTTTTTTGGTGGGGTTTGGTAATAATAATTTCTCCTGTTCTGTTTGAAACGAGGAGTGTCAGACCTTACTAACCAAAACCGACTTGTGCTCCTTCAGTTCTCCTTTGCGTTCCAAAGCCGCTGTAACTCTTTTGGACAAGCCAAGCATCTGTGTTCTTATTTCCGTTTTAAATTTTATTTAAAAAACCACAGTTCTTCTAAATGACTTTCCTAATTAGCCTATCACTTTCATCACAGCGGTTTATTTATCACTATATTCACTATCTGTCTATTATCTTTGCGGTCGCGTCAGATAGGCTACTGGCTCATCACCAGGTCAGTTCTAACTGTGATGTGCATCAGTCAGGGTCAACATGAGCAAGATTTGGAAGAGGGTCAAAAAAAGAGGATTTACTGTGGAAGCTATGGTTTTGTGTGAGTGGTTTTTATTGTAGTAGTCTTTAGTCTTTGGATACAACTGGTTTCCCGTTTAAAGGGAACTGGTAAGTAACTCGTGTTTTTTAGGTAGCTATAATGTATGGATCTATTTTTCTAAGTAGGTATTTACCAGGTAAAAATCGAGTGCAATCTAATATATAGGTTCAATAGCTCATATTATGAGCTCATAAGTTATTTGTTTTGCGTAAATAATTCGACTCACGTTGATTGATTGATTGTTTCTCCCTAAGTTTGTGTGGTCACGGAAATATATCAATATCTTTAATCAATAGCTCGTTTCTTTTTATTAAGTGGCCTGCGTACACCGCGCGCTATTTCGAGTTGAGACGAAATAAAATACGTTTTTGAGGTTGATGGAATCAATTCAGATAGTATAAACAATTCTTGGACACACTGACTGGAGTTAAGTCATCATCCACACACTGACAGCTGCTTGCTGTGATAGCAATACAAACTATTGGAAATTAGGGAGATGTTCCGTAATAATAAAAAAATAATGAATGAAAAATTAATGTATTTCCAATATTGTTTCGAGTATTTATAACTTGATAATAATATCTGTGTTCCTACGGAGAGATATTTTGAAATATTGTTGTTTATAATATAGAAAAAATAAAATAAAAACATGACATTTTCGCTGTAAAAAAGTGCAAATTTAAATTCGCTTAAATTTCGTTTGGGGTAAGTTTTTCAACAAAAAGACGATGTAGGAACCTAGATAATTATTGTCTGAATCCGAATAACATCATATTATGGTGTAAATATGCTTAAACTGCAAATGATTTTGGTATTACGTTTGTATGGATAATTCTAACGTCGCGCCCGCCTTAAGGGTTTTGGAACATTCTTGATCGTTGCTCTATTGTCAATACCATTGTATCACTATAATTGGCTGGTTTTTAATTAACACTAGAAATGCGGTCGTACCATAGTTGACCTATTTCGATGTTCTATAATTATAATAAATCGCATTAAGTATGACTTTCTATGAAATGCGATGATTATTGTAACAAAAGATTTCATAAAAAATGCGATTCTACGCAAAATAAAACACTAACTACAGCAGTGGCCTTACCATGAGTTTGAAAAAACGTTCTCGCTATCGAAAACTATAGCTTTGTCTCTTTCACGTGCACCACAATGACAGGGACAAAGCGATAGTTTTCGATAGCGAGAACGTTTTTACAAACTCATGGTAAGGCTACTGAAAGAAAATCGAAACGATCGACGCTCGCGCTTTTAGTGTTAAATCTCTATATGAAATAACTCTTAATTCCAGTCGGAGCGGATTACCAGTTGGGCGCAGCGCGCGTGTTCATAAGAGAGGCGTTACACCGGGCGCTAGAGAGGTCTCGCGCTGACAAACTGCGAGCCGCAGCCACCAAGCTGCAGGCCCACTTCCGAGGATATCTCGCAAGGTATGTTAAAGTGTGTTAAAATTCAATCATCTCTGTCGTGCTCTCGCTGTGATGTACTCTTGAAAAGTATCTTCGAAAGTCCCTTTCAGCCTCAAATATATTAGGAGACATAATGTCCCGTAATTTGCCGCACATCACTATTAAATAGTCCAACGACATATCCCGCGTCCCGAGAATTCGACACAAAATGTTGGGGGTTATATTGCGAGACACTGAGCAACGTTGCAGCGTCACGAAGAACGTTCGGGAACTTTTGGTTCCTTAATGTATCTGAGGCTTCATTATTTTCCCTCAGCGCTCATATTAAAATTGAAATATCTGTCCATTCACGGATATCTATCTATCTACTAATTAAAGTTATTTTTGTATCTCTTTGACACTCGCTTGGCTAATCATAATAATTCTAATACTTTTATTATTACTCTCTATGCCCACAGAAAACGCTACCAGCAGCTCCAATACTCCACCGTGAAGCTGCAAGCGTGGTGGCGCGGTGCCGTAGCACGGCGGCGCTACGTGGCCGTGAGACGCGGCGTGGTGCGCGCGCAGGCGCTGGTGCGCGGCCGGCGTGCGCGCAGGCGCCTCGCCAACCTCAAGGAACAGCACAGGAGACGTGCTGAGGCGCAGCAGGCGGCTGCCAAGTAAGTGTTCTGGTACCTTAAGGCCTACTGCCCATGGAAGCGTAGCTTTATACAGGCGTATTATTCGAAGCTTCACGCAGGCGTACTAAGCGTATAATGATGAATAAGTGTCAGTGGACAATAGGCTTAACTGCACGACTCCATCGTAAAGCTTCAAGCCGGACGATTAGTGGAGGCTCAGCAAACACATCAAAAAAACATCAATGGAAGAATGAAACATCATTTTTTTTTAATAATATAAACTAGTGCTTGACTACGATACCATCTGATAGTAAGCAGTGATGCAATAGTTGATGGTGAGGCGCACAAGTTTATTATCACTCTAGCCTTAAAAACGTCCAAATTATAATGAGACGGGAAGACCGCAGCAGGCAAATTGTTCCACTCTTCTCGATACATTATGTTCTAATTTGAACATAGCACGTGACTACTGCAAACCCAATGACGTGACAATCCACAGACGGCGCGCAGCCGAGCAGAAGGCGGCTCAGAAGGCGAAGGCGGAGAGCCTGCAAGTCCTGGAGGTGCCCGCCGAGCTGGCCTTCATACTGTCCAAGCTTGATGAGTGGCAGCCGCCGCATACGGAGAGGAATCTCGCTAAGGTATGGGTGTTTTGAAGCTATATTTCGTTTTTGTATATTTTACTACTAAAATGTGTATACCAACCAAACATTCTATTTCTTCTTTAACGATCTAATTCAAAAACTACTTGACCGAAATCAAATTTTCTTTCACCATTAGAAACGTACATCTTTACTGTGTAATATATATTCATTTTCCACTTTCACGCAGGCAAAGCCGCTGGCAAAAGCTAGGATTTAATATTACGCAAACTCACGCTAATATTATGCTAACTCTGCTACGTTATGATGTCCTCACTTTAAGTTATTTATAATGCGTGTTTTAGTTATTTTATCGAGGTTCAAAACCACATCTATCGGGCATGCCAGTTTTACCGTAATTCAGAGTTACCTTGAACTACATCCTTATAACTAAAAAGATAAAGACTGACACTGACATAAAAAAATCAGGTATAAGTCTTTATGAACCGACTCGGACTGCACGACCATTTTGACGCCACAACCTTGCCCCCAATCCGCGCTGGGCCCGCGCTTTGGATAACGGCCCATTCCCTCTCCTTGTGAGGAGGTCTGAGTTCTAACAGTGGGAACATTATAGGGCTGATAATGCTAATGCTAACATCTTTATTATCCTGGCGAGGGTCGCGGCAATCCGATGGATGCGAGACGCACAGGACCTGTCGTTCTGGCGATGCTTGGGGGAGGCTTATGTCCAGTAGTGGAAAAAACGATTATGACGATGATGATAAAAATCCTTATAACTATGAAGATTAAAATCACTACAATGTTAAATCGAGTATAAGTCTTCATGAACGGACTGTAGAACTATTTCCACATCACCATAATGTTCCCGGCAGGTGGCAGGCGACGTGTACGCGGAAGAGGAGCGCGTGCAGCTGCCGCGCGACCTGCAGCAGTTCGCCTTCTCCAAGTTCAGCTCCGTGTACTTCGCCGACGGCGGACACCTCAGCCCCAAGAAGCACCCCATCACCAGGCCCTTCTTGGCTAAAGCTGCTGTCAGGTGTGTACCCAGTTATTGTATGTATTTGTTAAACTTGACTTTACAATCTTAAGTTATGTGCAAATCATAGAGACGAAGAAAAAATGTTTATTTATACTTCGTAGGCTCATACAATATACAGGAAAAGTTTTTAACCACTGCGTAATTTTTTTTTGGTGGCTCAGTGTAAGTAATAGAACACAGATCGATCTTCAAAGTTAAGCAACGCTTGCCAAGATTGTTCTGTGGATGGGTAACCATTTTAACATAACGAGTTTCCTCCGTGCCTCGGAAACCACGTTAAGCCGTAGGTCCCGACTGTCATTTGGAGATCTTTGGCAGTCGTTACGGATAGTCAGAAGCCAGTAAATCTGACTCCAGTCTTGCCATGAAGTACCGTGTTACCCCAGTTAATGGGTTGTGGAGGTCTGGTAGGCAGCCGCTCCTCGTAAAATACTGGTATTCAGCTAAATCCGGCTTGACTGGAAGCCGACCCCAATATAGTTGGGAAAAGGCTAGGCAGATGATGATGAATACATAAGAAATAATAATAAAAAACAGCAATAGCAAAAAAAATTAAACTAAAAAATTAAAAATGTGTGCGAAGCCAAAACGACGCATTTTTGGCTCAACATTTGCTGTTCAATATTTAAAACAATAAATAACGCAGCACTGGTATTCTGCTACTGTATTCTGATGACATACTTACGGAACCTGTTATAGAAAGAAAAATAACAAAAAGCATTAAAAGTTATATTTTTCCAAAATTTTAGTTCAAAACATTTTGGTAATGTGTGTGAATACGATTTTTATCTTGCATAACATGAAGTTTGATATAACTCAATAAATTTTTTCTGCGGTAATATTCATATAAGTAAAGCTGTGATTTCACCATCCTACTTATCCTATCGTATATTTTAAGACTACTGTCAGTGTTGTACTTAAGTACCTTACTTATGGATTTAGCGAGAGCATTAGTCTAATACGTGTTATGTTATTCCAGGGATCAAGATTTTAATGATGCGGTAGCTACGTTCAAGCTCATACTGAGATGGTGTGATGAAACTGCCGCTGGTAACGAAGCCAGACAAAAGGTAATCACCACAATCCTACATTCCTATTGTGAGCTACCACAGTATAATGCGTTTTGTACAGTTGCTTAATTGTGCCCCAAAGTGACATCCACCAATCATATTTTAATATAGCTCTCTGGCATGCCAGCTACTCGCATACATTTGTGCCAGCTAAAACTTTGTGTACCACGCCCTTACTGTTAATAAACTTGCATGCGAGTTGCTTAAAGATAGAAACAGCTCTTCACTGCCGTTTTGACTTCCTACACCGTTTATACTTCCCCAGGTCCTAGCTGACTACATAGCATCCCGAGGACTCTCATCCCGCGGGCTTCGTGACGAGGTGCTGGTGCAGGTGTGCAACCAGGCCAGCGGCGACTCGTCGTCGGAGCGCGTGTGGCAGCTCATGGCGCACTGTCTGCAGGCCTTCCAGCCAGGCCCGCCGCTGCACAAGTTAGTACTCTATTCTTTTTGTAGGAATGATCCATGGGTTATGTGAAACTGACACCCGGGGCGAATAACGAAGACAAAGAGGAAACAGGAGAGCGTTTTAGCCAGTAAAGTCTGACACGCCTTCCCGCTCCGCGGGAGAAGTCATTGGATGATGTTATTGTTATTTGTTATTAAATCACAATCATTTCTCCCCAGATACCTCGTCCGCTTCGTGTCGGAGCGCGCCCCGCCGTCCTGGCGCTCGCAACTAGTGCGGCTGTTATGTGAGACGGGAGCCGGCTCCGCAAGGACAGCAGGAGTGGCTCGCAGGTGTCCGCCCACGCTGCTGGAGTGGAAGGCGGCCAAGACGGACGCCAAGCCCGCCTTGCCGCTGAGGCTGTATGATGGTACGTATCCCTCCATCTGACTGACTGAAAAATACGTTCAGTGGTAATGCCAATAAAAGACCTCAGAGATAATACAATATTTAGTGTACAGGCATTTACCGTCAACTTTCTTCATAGCGGTTCCTTTCAGTTTCAGCGGATACAATGAGTTTCAGATCTAAATCTAACAACATTTTTTTAGAATGAAAGAACTTACGTTTATTTGACAAAAACACAAAGTACACAAACATCAAGTTTCAAGGTGTAACCAAATAAAATTGTGAATTGATCTCATATATTTTTATTATTTTCCCCTACAGACACAGTGCAGCATGTAAGCGTAGACTCGTGGACGTCGTGCGAGCGCGCCGCGGCCGCCGCGCTGGCCGCAGCCGGCGTGCAACACAACGCCACGGGATGGTCGCTCACCATGGAGCACAACGGACAGCTCACTGGTGAGATACTGTTAATAGACATGTTATAAATCAATTCCAGGTAGTGACTATTATGACTCGAAATATTGACCGCTTACTGATCTTTAATTTACTCCAAAAACGGAGGAAATTTTCAAGACGATATATGTTTTTTACAAAAAAATCAAGTGGCTATCAAGAAACAACCTAAAAATTGCAATAGTATATTATTAACCTAGGGCTGAAAGTAATGTATTTGTAAATGTGAAGATATAATGAGGTTTTTTAAATAGTTAGACAGCGGTCAGTTGAAAGAAATACTCCGCAGGTATGAAAAGTATTACTATCAACCCGCTCCTCGGGCAATTTCAGACCTACTTTCAGAGTATGAGTTATGAATAAAAATAGGTAAACAAACTTTTTAAGTTAAACGGTTTTATGTTAAACATACATTGCAATGTTTAAGATAAATGTACTAAAAACCAAAAAATAATAAAATAGATACAGTCGTGGGAATTATAAACATATGCATAGACTAGACTAAAATAAAACCGTGGGGCACGTCAAAATTTCAGATTAATCGGTTGACAGGAAGAGGGTGAAATTTGAATTACTAAATTTGACCCAAGAATAAAAAATAAAACAAACGGGGTGAAATAAAACCGTTTAAAAAAACTGTAAATACCATGTTGTAAATAAATGATACTAGTTTAAAAAAAAAATTATTTTATAATTTTTAAGTTAATAAATTATTTTAAGACTCAGGTTTAAAAATATTTTTTAATTTTGGAAGTCGGTGTTGACAACAAAACAAAAAAAAACAAAAACACCGGTTACGTTTTTTTTTGTAAGAATAATTTACTTGATTTTTGTCTTCACATAGAGTATAACCGGCGGCACGTAACTTGGCAATGCGCAGAAATCGTTTTTTAGATCTATTTGGTGGTCAAGCGGGACGCGGGGTATGAGGTAGCTCCGATCCGGCGCGCGATCGGTGCAGTATTATAATAGTAGTCTATGATTGGTGCGTTAGACATAACAAACATAATTTTGTTGTTCCTGCAACCAGGCTCAAAAAAATAGGGGGTTCATTTAGATGTCAATGTATATGGTAAGTTGTCCCACATTGAACCAGGTAAATTTCAAAGTCTCATAGTGGGCTGGATGTTCAATCAATGCCTTTCATTTTTTGTGTATAGTTAGCATATTTATTTAGCTTCAATTTTGTAAAACATTAATTTCTCATATTCCTTTTAGTTTCGGTGTAAAACAGGTTTTTATGAAAAATGATTTTTGGTTCAATGTGTACCACCGGTGGTACACATTTAACCAGGGTATCGTCCACATTGAGAAACCTTATTAACGATGTCTTCTAGTTGAATTTATAAGGCAAATACTTTGTAATAATAATAATAATAAACAGTAATAATAAAAATCAGCCTTATATTTATAAAAATCACTTTAAATCATATGCAATTAAACCGAGAGTCTTAGTTTTATACATCACAAAACCTTTTCAATCAAATTCTTATCATATTTTAATAATAAAAACAAAAGTAACAGTTTTTAATTATAAAAACAAAAGTACCTTCCATAATATAACAAATTAAAATTAAATTAAAATAATTGTAAAAAATACTCCTTTAACGACTGGGGTGTACACAGTAAACCGTGGTTAAATGTGTACCACCCTCAGGTGGTTAAATGTGAGACACACCACGTTTTATCACTAAATTCAATATTTTACCGGCAAATCAATCTCTTAAAATCACGAATTATAGCGCTTTTAATTGCTAAATAACCGTAGAAAACAGTGTATATATAAATAAATTGATATTATTTAAACGAAAAAAGTTAAAAAAGAATGAAATTGGCAAAAAATTTTTACTTTTTGAGTCAGTTTTCTTTTGAATGCTCCTCACACAACCACTTTGCACGCGATCGCCACGCAAACTAGTGGGCAGGAAAGGAACGTAAATACCTCTCTTTCACTCATATTAGTGCGGTTTGGCAATGTCGCATTTTCGAGATTCGGCGGTGGTTCAATGTAGCTGCCTGGTTCAATGTGAGACACCCGACCCTACGCTTTTATAATAAGCTTCCTCGTCATATGCAAGAACTAAGCCTTAATAAGTTCAAATCTTTTGTTAAGCGAAAACACTTTGCCAAAAGGCTTATTACACTGTAAAGAACTACGTTGAGGACGTAAAGGCTTGGGATTGACCCGCTCCAGTGCGCACTACAACTGTTGTCTTATCTTCTTACTTTATTTTGTTTTCGATTGTAATTTTTTACAATTTGAAATTTATTTATTACAATTTGACATTGTAAAATATTTTTTACTTTACAATTTGACATTTTTTAATTATTATTTTTTTTATTTATGTTTGACATAAATGCTTACTTTGTTAAGTATTACACTTTGTATTTTTTTTTCTTTTTTTTTGTGAATGTGAGGACTATGTCGATTGCTTTTTTTTTACTATTTTAGTCATTTTAACTTATGTCTGGCAATTTGAGTGTTTTCTGTGGCGTAACCATTATGTCCTCTCTTTGGTATTGTTCGTCAAGTCGTTGAGCTCCTTAGTAGTCTTGAGTTGAGCTTTGCGAATAATGATTATAAATGCTTGCACTGACTGGACAGGTCCACTCAAATTTGCATGGTTCTTTCTTCAAAAGGCCATCTCAGACACTAATCTGCATGGTTCGCATATGATTTACTTACATGTTGTATGGACTTTAAAAGAGACTGTGACCCCTGAGTTTGTTTCGGTGTTTCTTCTCAGGGTAGTCAGTTAGGAAACACCGGCCTCATCTAGTAAAAAAAAAGTCCAAAAAAAAAAATACTTGTAAAAGTTTGAAAAAACCTATTTGTAAAATAAATATCATTTATCATTTAGACGACTTTTGCCCCCGCACTGCGTTACGTCCCGTTCGCTCATTCGTTTTTTTGTGCACCATGCGCGAAATTACCCCCACTACGTCAAAATCTTGCCAACTTACGTGCCGGGTACCCCCGAGTACCTATTTCATTTTTAAATCAAGAAATGTAATTTTCATTCCGTCGCACAGAGTGGGCCGGCTGCGAGTTCGCCCTGGACGCAGTGGGTGAAGTGGAGACATGGGCCGCACTGCCCAGCGCACGTGCAGAGGCGCTGCGGGCGCAACCCGCGCGCCACACTCCCCCCGCACCGCCCCCAAGGGCTTCCTCCGTAGATACTGAAAAGTCTTCTCGTCCTCTGGTATGTAACTATAATATTATTGTTGACTATATAACAGCACAAAAAAAACTCCTCAATATTCGGTGACCGTGCGAAACATCATCGCCCTTTCATTTGCTCAGCTATCATGAACATTGTCGTTTCGAAGTATATTTGTGTATGAATTTGCTTGTACATTAAATAATTTATGGTCTGTGAAAATATGCTTTCACACCATGATTACACCGGAACACTTATTTTATTTTCGTAGCATGAGATACAGTTCTAAAATAAATATGTATAATCCTATGCACAACTAATTATTTGCTCACCAGATCCCACCACCAGAGCCACCAAAATCGCGCTCCCCAAGCATACCACGAATGCTACAAGACTCCATCATTGACGAGGACAGTTCCGAATACAACTGGAACATGAATGAGAAGCAGGAATCGCACACCAAACACACCAGCGAATACTCCAAGCACACCAGCGAATACTCGAAAAATAGCAACGAATATCCCAAACATAGCAACGATTACTCCAAACATAGCAACGACTACTCCAAACATAGCAACGATTACTCCAAGCATAGCAACGATTACTCCAAGCACAGTAACGAATACTCCAGAAAGACTTCTCACGATGTTTTATCGCGAGAGTCAGCACTTAACGAACGATACTTCGAACAAACTTCCGATAAAGTCCGAAGCAGGTCTTTGGATAATCTTCTGGGTGACAACCCTGTGCCACCACCGAACAAATTAGCCGACTTAGGGCTGTCGCAATCAAGACTGAATGACCGGTATCACTCTGTGGAGAGATTGACGGGTGCGCCCAGTGTGGCGAGCAGTAAGGGAGGCATGGAGATAGAGTATGGAACAGGTTCTAGGGTGTTACCTTCGAGGTACATAAAGTCGCAGTACGCTGGCAAGCGCGCGCCTGCCGGCTCGCAGTCGAGTCGCGCCTATATCGAGAAGAGCTCTGAGTTTGGAGGTGTCAGGTAAGAAATTAAGCTTTTATTAATATCTTAGTTACTTTATTTTTATGCATTTAAAGTGGATTTTTTGAGTGACTATTTGCGTTAAGTGTTACAGAACAGGCTGCAAAAAAATGTATCTAATTATGTAATTGAATTTGGACTTTATCGCGAATCAAATAGAGTTTATTTTACCAAAACTTGAATATCACTTCTGTATCTGAATATTTTTATATTAGACATTCATTTATTTGTATGCGCAGGTCATCAGCAATGTCGGACACTTCCGAGGCTCCGAGCCTCGCTTCCCACGTGCGTCGCGTCCGCGTGCCGAGCCAGGCGTCCGACGTGGACCAGTTCCTCGACGACCTGTTCTCGCCCGTGCTCGACCCCAACATCGACGAGATGTCCGACGCGCGCTCCCTGGCCGCCAGCATCAAGGGAGGCAAGAACTACTGCGACTTCATCGACAGCGTCCTCAACTGCGACTACAACGAACAAATCGATACCCTCAACAACGCCGACGTTCACAACCTCATCAAAGGAGGCGGCAAAGAGGATAAAGAGAAAGGAAGACAAAGCAGGAAAGAATCCAGTGTGGACTCTGTCGATGACTATATCACAAATCTTTTCGATCCCATCTTCATGAATGACAGCTTGAAACGTCTCACTGATGGGGAAGGACTTACTGGTGCCATAAAAGGTGGTGGAGCGACTCCCAGGGCTGCGTCGGCTAACACGTCCACCCTAAGCTTTGGAGCCCTGCCGCTCCCGCCCACAATGCCGTCCACTCCTGAGGCGCTGGCCGCTGCCTTAGGCCTCCACCTGCCGCCACCCGGCACAGTCGATATCAACGCATATCATCAGAATTTACAACGCGCTTTCTTACAGAGCGCAATGGCGCAAAACCTTCAAATACAGCAGCAACTGTTAGCTCAGAACCAGGCCTTACAAACTCTGTTAGCTGGACAGGTTGTGGAACCCTCTGAGTCAGAGCCAACCTCTCCAGTTCGTGCATCGACGGTTGTTCACGCTCAGGTACATTCTCCGCCGAGGAGTGCCGTCAAACTACGGCGCGAGTCCAACGAGAGCATGTCTCCCGGAGCACCGCCTCCGCCGCCACCTATGCCCCCTCCACTCCACTCAGCTGATCCTTTAGAAATCAAAGGTTTCATGGATCCCTACGGAAGAGCCAAAACTGTCCGTATCGGTAAATGGCGGTGGCCGCCACCAAAGGATGCAGTGGGTCAGGAACAAGCACAAGACTTCACCAAATTCAAGTTACGCCAGATTCAAAGGCGACACACGCCGCAGTCGCAACAATCCAATGGTATGGAACATGAACCACCACGAGGAAGATCTAAGTCAGAAACAACTCCAGGAATTGAGTGGGAAGAATTTGAAGTTGACGGTCCAGTGGTCTCACCTAGTAGGGAGGCCCCCAACCAGAGGACTGCTCGACGAAGCTTCGAGATCGGAGCGCAGCGCCCCTCACCGGGCAGCGTTGGGAAGCTAAAACTGAGTTCTGAAATGAGACAAAGATTAGAAAGAGTGACTGCGAACCACTCTGTGCGGTCTACATCGTCTGCTGCTGAGAATCCACGAACAATTAACAAGTTAGAGGATACTAGGAAGTTGATGCTTGAGCGTCAGTTGGGAGGAGGGGCACGTTGGGATGCGCCGCCACCCCCGCTGCCCCCCGCGCCGCCCGGCCCGGCGCCCCCACCACCCATGTCACCACCAACGCCTCCAGAAGGTCCAGCGCCGCCGCCACCAGCACCAGATGCGTCTTCAACCTTCGCACAACTGCGTCGAGACCGCGACACATTCGGCGTCCATCAAAACAGGGAAGCAGATGACCGCCACGCCTTCCTAGCCAACTGGAACTCACGTCGTCGAGAAGAGTCCGAACCTCCTCCATCCCGAGACGACTTAGCCACTCGTTTCCTCACAGCAGACCGTCGTCACTCCGAACGTCGCGTTAATGACTGGGGAGATGAATCCGACGTCCGAAGCTATGACGAACGAGGACAAAGTCGAGACGAATGGGATTCGGAATCGGGACACGACACGACTGGTCGGCGAGACAGAGACAACTATTCTGGTCGGGAAGCGTCGGAGATATACGAAGTGCACACGACTAGAACCGAACGTAGGAAAGAAGAGAATGGCATTGAGGAGTTCGAGCGCAAACGGTCGCCGTTTTACGATGATTTTGAAAGATTTGACGGTAGGAAGAATTCTCGGGACATGTTAGTAGGAAGGGCGAGGGAAAGTCCGAGGTCTGATATTGTGTTCCCTCAGGAGAATAGTGATGCGAAGAGGACTGAGAGGGCGACGTTTAAGACGCACATGGCCCAGAAGGAGAGGGATAGGAAGATGGAGGCGGAGAGACGTCACTCCGTTTCTACCCACGTCACCGATAGAACTGAACATATTGAACGTAAGTATAAAAATTCTAAAACATTTTATAATAACTTTTGTCAGTAGCTTTGCACACCAAAGTCAAGGGAACATACTGTTCTTTTGGGATAATTATTTACTATCACGCAGGCGAAGCTGCTGCACGCAGTTAGTTTTATTTTTTTAATATAAATTACTAGCTTTAGCCCGCAGCTTCGCCCGCGTACCTAAAATAGCCTATGTCACTCAGGAATACAGCAGCTTTATATTGGTGAAAACAATTTTAGCAATCAGACCAGTACTTCCAGAGATTACCTCATACAAACAAAAAAACAAACTTTACCTCTTTATTATATTAGTGTAGATAATGTCTAATTTTTTGTTTTAACTTATATGTTTTTCCTCGTTATCTAGGTGACGTCCCCGCCCCCGCAGCGCTGCTACCATCAGACCGCTCGTTCCTCACATACAGCCGCGTGCCGTGGAAGCTGCGCGTACGCAAGGAGGTGTTCACCCCGCTCGAGACCTACAACGACCCCGCCATATTAGATCTACTTTATGCACAAGTGAGTTAACCACTTTATTTGTATAGCCGTAGTACTTAGTCGAAAAAAAAATGAAATATTTGAACGTTAGATATCACCATGCGCCAGTCGCAATAACAGACTCTCGACTGCTTTGACTTTGAGTCAGACTCGCGTCAAAATCGGAGCAAAGCATCGCGCATCATTAACGCTAGTCTATTACAAAGTTGCGCTACCAAGTTATTTATTTTTTTGAAAACTTGGCCCAAAAACTGATCGGTTTTCGAGCTCATGAGCCTTTTGTACAAAAATCGTCTCATACCACCAACATAATTTGAGTTGTGTTCATTTTTCTCACCATACCCATCCACAACTAACCCATTTCCCACCTGCCAACAGATCGTCTACGACATAAACTCCAACCTGCCATCTCTCCGCATCAGCACGAGCGAGCGTCGCGCGGGCGCGGCCTGGCTGCGGTCGCAGGGCAACACTCCCCCGCGCGCCGCCACCAAGCGCCAGGCCGTGGAGATGGCGCGCGCCTGGCCCTTCTACTTCGCCAGGCTCTTCGCCGCCCGAGTGCCTCCAGGAGAGAATGCCGTGCTTGCTGTCTCGCACAGTGCTGTCACTATTGGAGTTAAAGGTGATTTCAGGTTTAATTTTTGGGTTGACCAAGTATATACTAAATTTTGTTAGTATCTTAGAACCAGTTGTTACCGGGAACTAAGGCCAGCAGTACAATGGTGGCCCAATGGTAACGGCCCTGACTTACGAGTGATGTGATGTGTTTAAACCCAGGCATAACTTTACTTTGAGCAGTTTATTTCATCACCACTGTTCTCAAAATTGTGAAGTAAAACTTTGTGTGGAAACCGGCTTGTCTTCAAACCGAAAATTCGAAGTAGTTGTATCCATTAGGTCGTGGTTAAAACCTAATAACAATACAAGTTCACATTGTTACTCTCTTCTTTCACAATCTAATCTCCCCTTCCTCTACCAGGTCCCACGGGGCTCACCATCCGCCGCACGCTGTCCCTGAGCGGGCTCCGCGCGTCATCATCAGCGCCGCACTCCTTACAGCTGTCCTCGTCGCGCGAGGCGCCGCTGACGCTGCACGTGCCACTAGCTCACCATGCGCACGCGCTAGTCGCCGAGTTTGCGCTGCAGTACACTCAGGTAAGAGATTATTTAGTGATTGATTAGTGATTATGCCATTGAAAAGGTGAAGCATTAGATCTATAAAAAAACCTAAATAAAAAAATTATTGTACCGTAGACAAGAAAGGAATGATACCCATGGTGGTGTCTATGGTACGCAAAGATCATAGACACCCAATAACAGGCAACCTATTTCTGTCAGCACATATGAATTATATATATATCTGATACAGCACAGATTAAATTTTCGAGTATTTTCGACCAATACTGCGTCCCGTAATTACACGTCTGCAGTAAAGTTAAAAAAATAAGAAAATAAATATTATAATGGCCTTTCGTTCAATATGTTGGTTTTTGGTAACAACAGCCAGACTTCGAGTATGCATAAAGATGGTATAACATTTCATCTGTCAGACACGTAATTATTATTAAATTAATTTTCTGATATTATTATTTATCAGAGTTTATCTTATAGTAGTCAAGACTGAGGGTCGTAGCCATCTTGCACCTTTGGCGAGCACGCGTTGATGTCTTTTGGTCCCTCAATTATTTAATACACTTTGATGGTACATGATTGATTGACAGACAATTCTGTTTGGTTTAAACGTCTACTACATATCATATTGTTTATATTGCTTCACATAAGCATTGAGATTTGCGAAGTTACACAATCTTGTTTTATTATTTTTCATCGCATAAAATGACAACTTTTTATACGATCTCATAAGTTTTACGTAAGAACTGAACTCGAAATGGTTCCGCTAATATTTACTTTTAGCTTCATCACACAGTTTTGGAAAATATAATAAATCAAAACGCCAATAAATAATGTAAACATATACTATTAAAGATACTCATATAACTCATAATACCTAATCATAAATTCACCTATTTGCATTCGTATCAAATTCAATAACTTTTCTTTTTTTGTAAACTTTGTGTTACCAAAATATACGACTATACTCCGTCGGTTTAGGTAGTTAACTAAAGGTAAACAATCTTGGTATATCTTTTTATATTAAAGAGGTCGTATATAATATGCACAAAGATTATTTAAATTTAGTTTATTAGCTAACATCGATTTAGGTAAAATACCTATGTGCGAAGACTTTTACATACAATTTTTAGACAACTTTTAGATAAAAAGACATGCCAAGATTGTTTACCTTTAGTTAACTACCTAAACCGACGGAGTATAGTTTAGTAAATCACGCATAAAGTTAGCTAACTAAACTAAACTTAATTCATATAATTAGGTTTTTTTAAGAGTGATTAAAGGCAAAATTAGTCAAAACTACTTATAAAAAAACAATATATGTAGGTTTAAAGACCGACAAATAATTAATATCTCATAAAAAATAAAGATAATTTAATAAAAATAATATAAAACAAAAAGGTTTACCTAAAATGATTTTGCATTATTAGGTATATAATATAATGACCATCTCCACCAGAATCATAAGCATCATTTTGCAATACCAATGATATTTTAAGATGCAGAATGACAAAGTATATCTTACATAACTTCCTACAGAGAATGACGGTGTATTTTTATCATACAGTCAATAAATGCCTGTTTTGGTACTTTCATATATACTTCAATTTTATTTACCAGACTGACCAGTGCTTGGCATTGTTATGCAATTCAACTTCTCTTATCCACTTGGCATTCAAGCCTATACGAGTATGTAGGCAGTTAGGCAATATGGGAAGCGGATGGTGACTAGGTATTTAACTAATGACTAGTCATCATCTACCTAGCCTTTTCCCAACTATATTAGGGTCGGCAACTACATATACTAAGGTCGAATTTAACTAATGACTAGTGAAAAAATATTTAAAAATTTGTATGCGTTAGTTATTTATTGGTTTTTGCTTGACCCAAAAAATATCAACTTATTTCCTGGTTGCGCCTAAATAACGAAGTTTTAAAAAAAAAAATTAACAGTTATTTTTTTTTTAAGTAATGTTGTTGGCTTGGATACTAAGTCCTTTAAGCCGTGCCAGCAAAGCAAACCCTTCTCCGGCTAGTCTTACAGAAAGAAGTTTGAATTAGAAAAAAGATTAAAAATAAAAATAGCAAATTTTGTTTCCCAGACTGACCAGTGCTCGGTATTATTATCCAATTCAACTTCTCTTATCCACTTGGAATTCAAGCCTATATGTAGGTAGTTAGGCAATATGGGAAGCGGATGGTGACTAGGTATTTAACTAATGACAAGTCAAAAATTATTTAATTTGTATGCATCTATTCCGTAATGGTTTTTGTTTGACACAGAAAATGTTCATCTTATTTCCTGGTTGCGCCTAAATGACATTTAAAATTTTCAAAGTTTTTTTTTAATTATTTAACCGTTATTTTTGTGACCACTATTATTGACCACTATTATTGTATTATATGAATGTACACATTCTAATGTCTTTGACAAAAAAAACTTGAAACAAGTTCGAATAAGAAAATGTATTTAAAAAAATTAGAAATCAGAACTTCAAACCCGTAATGCGTTGAAAATAAGGGAAAGCATTTTCAAGATGGCTACCGCTAAAATAAATCTTGCCATAACCGTGAAAACACCATTAATTTCACCAGTTGTAATTAAAGTAGCTGCCGCCAAAGGAGTAAATATACCATAATCAGAGACTAGTTCAACATGGTATGCAGGGGCGTAGCTACTGCCGTATCGATTAAGAGGCCCCCACGCTTCAGGGCCCCCGGATGGAAGCAAAAAATTACTGTACAAAAGCTCAAATTCTTACTAATGAGAGACTCTCAGGCTATTGGCCTGTCGAATTGCTGAATTACTACATGTTATTTGGGTTTATTTCGTAACACCGAAAATATAAAAGGGATATTGTTTATACGAAATACACTAGGACTGCGCTTTATTGCACTAAAATAAAATAGGGGACCCCATTTTTTTAAACACACCTTTTAGGGTTAATGGGTGGACGCCAAAAAGAAACAACGTTTTAAGGATGTAAATAATAACTATTTATTATCCTCATCTTTATATACCGGAAGGTTGAGTTTCAGTAATATTACTTGATGTATACTGGGCCTCTTAAGTACTAGCTACGCCACTGTTCGTATGTAAATAACATGATCTGTATATATGGACATTGAGCACAGTCGGCGCCGGCGACCCACAATAACACGCGTTTATAGAGATGGCCATTAGCTGCAGAAGATAAGGTGCGACATTAACACAGTATTTACAGGTTGACTTGCTACGTGAGGTGCGTTTGCATTTACGTTATATGTAGGAAACTTGATGAATAATAATTATTATAATTAAAATACCAGGTGAAGAGCCACTGGTAAACGTTCTGCTATATTCATAAATCATCAAACATAATAATTAAAATACTAGGTAAATTGGCAAATGTTCTGCTATATTTATAAATCATCAAAGAAAACATTGCGGTTAGGTAAAAAATTGCTTTCGACCTATTCTCAGACCTACCAAGAGGAATATTATTATTACTGACTAGCTTCTGCCAGCGGCTTCGCCCGCGTGTGGAGTTCGTTTGGTCTTAGCGTGATGATAAATGGGCTATCTAACACTGAAATATTTATTTAAATCGGACCAGTAGTTCCTGAGATTAGCGCGTTCAAACAAACAAACTCTTCAACTTTATAATACTAATATAGAAATAAAGATTGTAAACTACACTATCACTGTGTCATGGGCAACAAAAAACGCACGATTCTTTTGGGGTACCCACAGAAAAAAGTAGTTAAAAATATTCGTAAAACTGAATAAGAACTGTAGCTCAATCGGACCGTATTACAATCCTCGTAACATTACATCAGTATCTTGTATGGCCGTGCGCAGTAAATCAAGAGGCGATAAAAGAAAACATCATAACGTTTAGTATCGGTTTTACGAGGATACCTCGCTTACGTATTGTTGTAGCTTGCAGAACAGGAAGAACTACTTCTTAAGTAATTTGTACTTCACGAAGAAACAAAAAAAATACATTAAAGTTTACGTCAATAAGTTTAGCAGAATTCGGAAGGCATGGTTTGATTTTTGTACAGTTTCAAACTGGCTACCTAGCTATAGACAAACTTATTCATAGACAAAGATGATTGAGGCATCTGTCACTTGTCACTTCTGACATTTACCGCCAAAAACCAACAGGCAATAATGCCTTTTTTATATAGTCCATAAAGTTACGATGTGGCGAAAGCGTGAATAAACCCATAGAGAGCCTAACATACTAACTTCTAAATCTCTCTTCCTTTCAAAATCTATCATAATATTCATAACACACATTCAATCAAAAAAACGATTAACACAAATAAATCGTGACAATATTTGAATAATAAATGACAAGTTAATAACCAAATCGTAACTTTTCTCCCATAACCTCGTAAGACCGTCCGGTTGTGTGGATGTGTGCGAATGGCGGCGGATTAGCAAGTCAATGAGCTTTCTTAATGAGCACGTAATTGGTACTGTTAGAGCGGGGTTGTTAGTGGCGTGTGCCGGCTCCGTGACCGCTAACTATGTTTACTATCTGTGGTTTATGCTTTTTGTAAAACAAAAAAAGTGGAATTTTATTGAATGACAGAAGTTACCCGAAGAGATGTTTTAACAATAGTAGTAGCATCAGTAGACCAAACAAAAATATAATTAGAATGACAGTTGGTTATCACAATATTTTTTAAATGTTTTTATGAAAGTATATTCGATACTTATAACAAAAATGCACTTTTTATTTTTATATTTTTTTCTGTCTGTCTTTTTCTGTGGCTGTTTATTATAATTATATTATTTATTATTATGTATGGCTGTGTAACTTTCAATGATAGATAGCTGATGTTATAAGGAATAACGTAATAAACGTAGGCTGATTCTGCTTAAGAAAAATAATGAGGGAACACCAAATGCAATTTTTTTTTACTATTCTGATGCGGAGGAACTCGCAAGGATCACTTAGTATACCAATAAGATTATTATCAGAGCCTTACATGGAGTTCAATAACATGCCACTTGAAAATAAACAATATATTTTTTACGACAAAACAAAATCAAATCTGGCTTTCTTTTATAGTCTTGATAAACTTATGTTTTATCGTTTTGTGTAGTAATAGTACATTACGATATTAGTGCGTAATGATGGTTATAACATGCGAGGCGGAATTTCAGCCCGAGCCGAAGGCGAGGGCGTAACTGAGCCGAGCATGTTATAACCAATACGCACGTATATCGTACGACGTTTTTTAACACATTTGCGAGGAAACAGAAAAAAAAAACATTTAACCTCACACACAGCACACTCACAGCAATTGTTGCTGCGCACTTATTGTGTGAGGAACATCTTAGTGTTTAGCGCCAAAGAAATCGAACGCAAATATTGTTTGGTAAAATGACAAAAATTACAAAAAATGACGAAAATGACAAAAAATTACTGAAATGACAAAGAGATGACAAAAAATGACAAAAAGTGACAAAAATGACAGAAAATCACAAAAAATGACAAAAAGTGACAAAAATGACAGAAAGTAGCAAAAAGTGATAAAAAACGACAAAAAGTGACAAAAAATGACAGAAAGTGACAAAAATTGACAGAAAATCACAACAAATCACAAAAATGACAAAAAATCACAAAAGTTGACAAAAAATCACCAAAAAGTGACAAAAAATTACTGAAATGACAGAAAATCACAACAAATCACAAAAAGTGACAAAAATGACAAAAAGTAACAAAAAGTAACAAAAAATGACAAAAAGTGACAAAAAACGACAGAAAATCACAACAAATCACAAAAAATGACAAAACGTGACAAAAATGACAAAAAGTAACAAAAAATGACAAAAAGTGACCAAAAATGACAAAAAATGACAGAAAATCACAACAAATCTCAAAAAGTGACAAAAAGTAACAAAAAATAACAAAACGTGGCAAAAATGACAAAAAGTAACAAAAAGTAACAAAAAATGACAAAAAGTGACAAAAAATTACAGAAAATCACAACAAATCACAAAAAGTGACAAAAAGACAAAAAATCACAAAAGTTGACAAAAAATCACAAAAAGTGACAAAAATGACAAAAAATTACAAAAAGTGTCAAAAAATGACAAAAAATGACAAAAAATGACAAAAAATGACAAAAAATGACAAAAAATGACAAAAAATGACAAAAAATGACAAAAAATGACAAAAAATGACAAAAAGTGACAAAAGTAACAAAAAATGACAAAAAGTAACAAAAAGTGACAAAATATGACAAAAAATGACAGAAAATCACAACACATCACAAAAAATAACGAAAAATGACAAAAAGTAACAAAAATTGACAAAAAGTGACAAAAAGTGACTGAAAGGACAATAAATCACAAAAAATGTCAAAAATGACAACAAAATAACAAAAAGTTACAAAAAATGACAAAGAATTACAAAAAATGATAAAATGCGCGCGAAATGGCAAATAATGCTGTTATGGAATTTGTATGGACTATAACTTAACTATTTGCTTTTGGTAACACACGCGTTTTTTATGACCCGCTTTACATATCTAAAACCGGTGGAATTACAACAGCTTTACGAGCAACTGTGTTAAAATAGTACATTACGATATTAGTGCGTAATGATGGTTATAACATGCGAGGCGGAATTTCAGCCCGAGCCGAAGGCGAGGGCGTAACTGAGCCGAGCATGTTATAACCAATACGCACGTATATCGTACGACGTTTTTTAACACATTTGCGAGGAAACAGAAAAAAAAACATTTAAAAACATTTTCATTTTAAAAATTGCTGCGCACTTACTGTGTGAGGAACATCTTAGTGTTTAGCGCCAAAGAAATCGAACGCAAATATTGTTTGGTAAAATGACAAAAATTACGAAAATGACTAAAAATTACTGAAATGACAAAGAGTGACAAAAAATGACAAAAAGTGACAAAAAATGACAAAAAGTGACAAAAAATGACAGAAAATCACAACAAATCACAAAAAGTGACAAAAATGACAAAAAGTAACAAAAGATGACAAAAAATGACAAAAAAATGACAAAAAATGATAAAAAATGACAAAAAATGACAAAAAGTGTCAAAAAATTACAGAAAATCACAAAACAATCTCAAAAAATGACAAAAAGTCAAAAATTTTTAGCGTTTTTTATGACCCGCTTTACATATTTAAAACCGGTGGAATTACATCAACTTTACGAGCAACTGTGTTAAAAATATCATAATCAAAGAGTCAGGGAATTGATATAAAGTATCATGAATAGGTATAGCTACGTACCTACCTGGAGAACTCACGGACTTATACCTAAACGGTTACAATCATGTTGGTTACTTCATCATCATAAAAACGTAAAGTGCGTAGTTACACAAGACTTACTTAAAACTCTTATTCAATGCGCGATAACGGATTACTCGAAAACATCGGTCATTCATTGTACAACTTTAATGACTAGCTATCTACGAGTAGGTATATCTGATTAAAGGTAGCATCATTAATGTTTTATCATAAGCAATTTTTATTTCAAAAGGTCTTCATAGATATGCGTTTCTGAAAATTAATCAGTTTCGTAATAGATAGCACTATCTTGTTGCCATATTTTGAAATGAAACTTTAAATACCATCGTTAAAGTTTAAGTTGGAGTAATTTTTATTTGTAAAGTCCTGCATAAAAATATGTTTCTGAAAATAATAAAATTTTGTAACAGTCTGTACTATCAACACTGATCGCAAAATTAAACCCTAAAACGGGTAAAAAGCCAGTGTAGTAAAAAAGTTGCCAAAATAGTGTTGCCACATGATTGTCTCAAACTATCCTAAAAGCAAAGACAACCACCAATTCAGCCTAATTAGAACCTCCTCGGCGAACCTGCGTAAGTAAGCAATAGCAGCTCCCGTTAAATGGGTCCGTTACGCTGACCGCGCAGATGTCTGCCTGGGTTCCGCAGAGTTCCGCTACGCGCGTCTCTCTGATAAATGACAGTGGATGTTACGCCTACACCGCGATGACTGGAATGCTGAGCTTGTGCCATAGACTATAATACTAGGCTGTATGCCGACCTGCCTTGGCGTGAGGAAGTGGAATAGATTACCGTGTTTTGCGCACCGATGTAGATGCGAAATGTAGGACGCTGGCAACATTGTTTTGGTTTGAAATTAGTTCAGTTACAGAGTAAACTTTTGACCGGGGACTCGTGGGGGTCGCTTAGCGCCCAGCCTGATAGATAAATACAATAAATTGTGGCGGGGGCGAGCTCGCAAATATTTCCGAATTAGTGCGGAAAACGGTAAATTATACGATTAAATGCGGTAAGTTAGGTAGGAGTTTCGAAATACTGTAAATCTATCAACTTACCATAACAAACGTAAAGGAGACAATTTCTTTTGTTTGGGGAATAGGCCCTCTACAAATTGTGGCGTATAGCAATGAAATGCACGTTAGTTTATTCCTTATAATCTATAGATTACAGTGGTAATATTAGCAAAACTTTATGAAACCGGAATACTGTGAAATACGACAGTCAAAACATGACTCTCATAATAACTTAAAATCTCACAAGAGCTATTATTTTATGAGTGGATAGGTCTCCTTGGTATTTTAAGTCAAAATTGTGCACTTTTCAATAATATATAGTATAAAAAAAAGTCACGTCTGTACTACGTGACAGATTTTGATGTGATTTACACGATTTGATAGACTTATTCATGAAAATGGATTGGATGTAGGTATTCATTTCGAAATAGCGCGGTTTTTGCCGGCCAATACTGTAAATCTAAAATAATAAGGTGATGTGTTATAAGCTGGTTGGGAAAAAACACATTATAGGTACATCACAAGAAATATTATTACTGTTTATCTCTTAAAAGCAGTATTTCATCTAAAAAACCGGGCAAGTGCTAGTCGGACTCGCGCACTGAGGGTTCCGTACCAACTTACCTATGAAAACAATTCAATTCTCGAATCGAGTCTTGAAGATTTTTCAAAAAAAAAAACTTGTGACGTAACTAAAAACTTTCAGTTTTCAGAATTTATTCTATATTTGTGCTAAAATGATCATGCTTTGTACCATAATTTCAAGATTCTAGGTCAACGGGAAGTACCTTATGAATTTTGATTTCTTTGACAGTGTCGAAAGGTACGTTTTTTGCAACATAAACGGGCGTATCTTCTTTTTCCGTCAACTTACAAGTTTGATATTTACACAGCTTCAAGGGACCACGGACTTGAGTATACAGTTTTAAATTCAACTTGATACCTTCACGCGTTCTCGAGATAAAGGGTCTTGACAGACAGACAGACAGACGGACAACAAAGTGATCCTATAAGGGTTCCGTATTTTCCTTTTGAGGTACGGAACCCTAAAAAGATGCAGGTGGCTTACCTCACCTTGATGCCGTGCCCAAGATAAACACCACACTATACACATCACATGTGCACAGCAACCAACTGCGCGTCTGCCCACATAAAAATTACAACAAGTAACCAGCAAAAGCAGCTCTATTGTTAGTAATTGATGGAGTGGTGTCAACTAATATATAAATATAATGAGTTTTCTTACTTGTGTGCCTTGATTGTATCCTACCTTGTAGGAGATAATTATTTGGACCATAATCATGGACAGATACCTCGATTTTGAATTGTCCGGAGGCCCTGACATGCTCTCCATAGTATGAACGAGATTGTTTGATTTGATAAATTCCTAGAGAAAATAGAATTAGGTCCTGGAATGACAATTGAGGAAAATCATCCAGCTCTGGAAGGTTGAAGGTTGCTGCTGGGTGTGGAAACTGGAAGACAGAGTATCTGCAACGGGCTATTAATTACGTTTTGTCCCACGGTGATTTTGAAAATATACCCAAAAACGCTCCTAACAAGCATTTTTTGCCGTAATACTATTTTACTATTATTTCATTATTCCGGTTACGTATCGATATAATTTTTAGTCAGTTAATTATAACAAGATGATCACTTTTTTCATGTGCAATATCATTAATAAACATTACCGTTTAACAGTGGGCCGAAAAAAAATTGTCTCCTTTATTGTTATGTTGAATGCTGGGAATTTTAATAAATTAACTGTTCTGTTTATGTTCAAAGCCTCTCGATCGACAAACTAATCAAAATAGCGAGATTTGATTCAGATAAGCATACGTTGTTTTATCATATAAATTATCAACGAAAAATTTGGGGAACGGAAAAGAATGGTAAAAATAGCCTATGATCTATTTTCAGGCCTAGGTATCAAACATACACAATTCACAACAACTGTTTCGAAGGCTGGGAAGGATAGCAAATACTGCGACACGAGACAATTGGTTATTCAAGATGTTTCTCCCAATTTTATTTACATTCAAAGAGTAGTTGTATCGGGCAGTCGATGACTAACATCAGTTTCCGCTATCAATGTCGCGGCCGCAAGGCCAGGAAATGACTCCAAGGCTACTTACTCTATTGTTCGAAAAATTGACCGTGGCCTTCAAAAGGCAACTGAGGAAACACATGAGAATTTTAGTCCGTAAAATTGAGGTATTCCTCGAAGCGCACCAGTTTTGAAGCGCACCAATGAAGCGCACCATTTTTATTCTTCGGAGCGCACCTTTTAGTAGAGCTCTCGATAACTTGCTATCGGGAGCTCTTGTGATCGAGAGCTTTCCTAAAAGGTGCGCTCCGAAGAATAAAAATGGTGCGCTTCAAAACTGGTGCGCTTCGAGGAATCCGTCGTAAAATTCTGACACTCTCTCGCTTCATTCGGGGCGGAAGCAATCATTTCATAAATTAAATATACCAATTTAATATATCACGTAAAAAAAGATGAGGAAATGGTTGATAGCTTCTTAAAGTTTTAAGATGTAACTTTTAATAAGATCGGCTCACCGTTTATAGTTATAAAGATAATCTTACACAAATTAATCCCAGCGGGCGTTCGCGTTAGATTAGATTGAGTTGATTTAACATTTAACCTTTCAGTTAATTTCTTCGAATGAACTATAAGTAAAGAAGATATCTAGTTAATTTGTATTTATAACGGAGTTTCTGTTACTAACTTTTGTGCGGTATTAAAAATTAGCAGCTAGCCAATTTATCAGAAATTCAGAAGACGAGCTTCTGCCAGCAGCTTCGCCCGCGTGAAAGTAAATAGAAAAAATATCCTATAGCACTCAGGGAGTGCATCTATACCCATATTCGTGAAAGATTTTTTATGATTGATTCAGTAGTTTCAAATATTGGTACCTCCTACATACAATCTTACTACCTCTTTATTATATTGGTTTGTCCTTATACCATCATCCCGTTCCGAAGTACACACATCAACACGGTCTAGGGATATTTCATACTCAATTAAATAACTCGAAAAGTACTGGCCGCATTGGAATCTTTTATACACCGATTTGTTTGTAATTTATCTCAGACCAATTCAAAATTCAAATTTTTGAAAATTCTTTTGTTTCTGTGGCATAAAAATGTCTTGATGTGTAGGAGAGGGAATTTTAATTTATGCTATATTTAGAAAACAATACGAATAACGTTTAGTTACAGTTTTTTGTCATTTTTAAACGAAAGATAAAGTTAAAATTGAGGTATTGTAGCCATGCAACGCCAACATTTGACGAGGGTGGAGATGTTACGAGCTGTGGGAATGCTGGAAGCTGGGTCTGTTCAGCGTAATGTTGCTGAGGCCATAGGGACACACCAAAATGTAATTTCAAGATTGTGGACACGCTATCGTGCCACAGGTGAAGTAGCGGAGAGGCACCGGGGGCCAAGTCGCATCACTACCCCCAGACAAGACCGATTTTTGCAAATTACTGCGCGAGCTCAACCAAATGCAACGGCGACTCAATTGGTCCAAAGGCTGCGAGTGGAACACCAAGTGCTTGTGAGTGACCAAACTGTAAGAAGGCGACTGTATGAAAGCAATCTACGCTCTCGTAGACCACTCCGGGTCCCACCTTTACGGAGAGGCAATCGTGGACGACGATTAGAATGGGTTCGGAACCACGTGGACTAGGGCCGTGAGCAATGGTCCAATGTGGTGTTCACGGATGAATTCAGGTTCGGCTTCCATCCAGATTCACGAAGGACGCGTGTTTGGCGAATTCCTGGACGATAGAGCCGTCTTCAGAACCCTCAGGAAGTTCGCCCATAACAAGGAGGAACAATTATGGTTTTGGCAGGAATTCGTCTTGGAGGACGGACGGATCTCGTTTGGGTGCGGGGCAATATGACGGCAGAACGATACGTCCAACAGGTGCTGGGGCCCGTAATCTTGCCCCACAGAACACAAATGGGGCAAGATTTCCTGCTCATGCACGACAATGCCCGGGCACACACGGCGAGAACGGTAGCAGCTTGGTTACATACACACAATGTTAGGGCCTTAGACTGGCCTGCTCAATCGCCAGATCTAGATCCCATTGAGCATGCGTGGGATATGCTGCAAAGAAGAGCTCTGAAGGAAGTTCCTGAAAATCTGGCTACAGAAGATCAACTTTTTGCGCACCTCAGAAGGACATGGGATAATATTCCACAGCAAGACATTGACAACCTTGTTCTGAGCATGCCGAATCGTTGCCGATGTGTTATGAACATCATGGGCGCTTTCTCAGACTACTAACTTCAAGTTTATAAACACAAATTAAAAGATTTTTCAATTTTTTTCAGTTTTTACTCATAAATTAAAAATTAATTCATATACGGTTTCCGTCTATGCTTCATTTTTTTCCATAAAATCCTGAAATTTTAATCGAAGTACCTTAACCATTATTAAAAAATGGTGGAATATTAAATAACGTATCTTTTAAATATATACATGTCATATAAATAATTAACACATTGATTAGTAATTCGCTTTTTTTAAAATATCCCTAGACCGTGTTGATGTGTTTATTTCATTTGTTTGGTTTTAGTATTTCATAATATCTCATATGCAAACTTTTTAAGATCTGCCCTGTACGCACATCTTTCTCCTTTATACTTACATCTCCATCTACTACCATTTCTGTATTCACATAAACGTCCATTCTTGCCATATCATCTTTTACACCATCCATCTTTCCACTCGTCAGCTTTTTCCCATCAATGGCCATTCAACTAATTGCCCAGTAACGACCACTTCAGTTAATTACACACTCGCTCTTGAAATGCTAGTGACCACACATTTGACCTTTCTCATAATCTACCGTCATAACATCTGATACTGAATCTAACGACATCGACAGTGACAGATTGAAACCGACCACATTACATACCCGCACTAGTGCGGTTGTGGCTAGCATTTCCGTAGTATTCTTCTAACATCGTGAAAGGCGGTGAATGTCTCACTGTTTGCGTGAAAAGCGAATGTAAATTGTAAGATTTCCACTCAATGATCACTGCATTTGTTATGTCCATTACGTATGAGCAAATGATCATTTCAACAGAGTCATCATCATCTATTTGTGTTGCGAGATGGTACATAGATGACTTGCTGGACGCAAGTTGGTGGCATGCAACTGCACTCTTCTTAATGTTCAAATAAACTGCATTTTATAGTTTAATGAAATGTAGATTATAAAGTGCGTCCGTGATCTTTACCAAAAAATAAATATTCAAAAGGAATTTTATTATATAATTGCATTGTTTGACTATTACAAAATGTTCGATTATATTAGCTAATCAACGATTCAGATCGGTAATCAAGTATTCTAATATATTTCAATAATTTCCATTTAACCATGATTGCAAATTACGGCTTTCAATCAGGAGATATTTATTCGTAGACTATATCGAATATCTCAAACAGGACAGCATTGGAAATTATATTGTCACGATCTGTAACTATTTATTACATTTATAAGTCCGCGTATTTACGTGTACAAGGTCAACCAATGTCACTGGCGATTCGTTACAATATGCAATACAACAATGGTGACATAGCCGGCGTCCACCATGAGTGAGCAGCGAGCTGAGCGGCCGGCGCGGGCGGCGTGCGGCGCGTGCGCAGTCCCTCGGCAGCCGCGCCCGCGCGCGCACCATGCAGCGCCCGCGCCTCTCGCTCGCGATGCGCGACAACTGGCGCCACCTGCAGCGCCTCTACGGCCTCGACCTCGACTGCGACGACCACTCGCCCCCGAGGCGCGCCCCCAGTCTAGACTCTCTCATCAACTCCTCGGAAGGAGCCGTCTCCAGCGCTGACGCGTCCGCCCCCGAAGACTCTGACTCCGGAGCGGACACCCGCGCTGACCCAGAACCACAGCGCAGGAAGCAACACTCCAACCAAGAAAGAATCAAGAAATGCCCTCAAAGTTTCTCTTCGTCCTCCAGCGGCCACATGGAGACCATACATGAGGAAACAACTGAACCCAAAGTGTCTGTGAAGGAGATTCTCGCGAGATTCGAGAATCTGACTGAAAATACGCAGGTAATAACAGTGTTTGTGTGTTGTGCTCCGGATGGAAATGGGGTGAACAGGTTTGAAAGCAATTTGTTATTAAGCTACGTGCTCCAGTTAGCGGTACATGCGAACTGCGTATCGACAGTTTCCATCGATTTCCTTAATCAGCTGTTTGAAAACAAACATTTTGCAACGTGACATTGCAAGAACCGTTTGGTCAACGAATCTAATTGTGATGGCGGTTTCAAAAGTGCTGTGTTGAAAAACGACGATGACGATTACGAATGCATTATCTTTTTTTGTATGTCGCATGATGCGCAAACGCTTTCCAATCAGCGTCAGTGATCTCGCTGTGTAATCGATCTATTCATGAGGTTCAGTACATTGTCAATGCTACATTTCTTGTCGTTACCTTTGTCAACACATGTCATCTCGTGACGAACACAATATTCCATTCAGTTTCTTCTGCGATTTATTTTAATAACTCATTTGCACTTTTGCCTTTATTTTCTGAGATGTCATTTGCATTTCATATCTACATTTTCTATCTGATTGTATGAAATATGAATTGATTAAAAATTCAGTAAGCTGCCATTCAACTTATTACGTATGCATTCAACTTATCTCTTAGATCATTTTAACAAGAAATATTAGGACATAGATTAATCGCTCTAAAACTCCTCATTCTCTTCACACTTGCTCTCACACTACGTTTGATACATTTCCTAGTTCATTAAGGCATTTTTTGTCTTCATTAAATACTCTCTGTCTACAATTGCACGCTCCGACCGTGCCTTAATTGCTTATAAAGCTTCAATCATCATTTCGCAACCTAAACTTGCCTATAATCGCCTTTGACGCGTTAAAATCATCTAAACGCTTTTCAAATTGTTGCAAATCATCTATATGACCTTTATTAACTAACATAACATCCATAACTTCAATGTGAGTTACGAAATATATGTTCATCATTTACCTAGTGAAGTCTTTTTCCCAACTATATTGGGGTCGGCTTCCAATCATGTCAGATTTAGCTGAATACCAGTATTTTACGAGAAGCGGCTGCCTACCAGACCTCCACAACCCATTAACTGTTACCTACTTACTGCCGGTACTTCATGGCAAGACTAAAGTCAGATTTACCGGCTTCTGACTGATAACGACTCCAAAGATCTACAAATGACAGCCGGGACTTATGGCTTAACGTGATTTCTAAAATATATTGTGGAATTGTGGAAAATATTATTATCTTGCCACGAGCTCATCACTAACTAACATAACACATTCATAACTGCAATGTGAGTTACGAAACTGAAATTATCTAATAATGATTGTTAGTCGATTAGCGCATGCGACAGGTATCTAATTCAGAGGCGTGCGCATGACCCTTCACAAGTCAAGGCGAGGCGGTGGCGTGGTAACTAGAAGTATTTCTTTGTGAGCTATGGGAACACTTGATAGATTAAGTCAGGTATTCGACATGTCATTGCAGTCAAATTAATTTTTGTTGACGGTCATTACAGTTCCTAGTTTTGTGTAAGCCCATCTTCTATATGTATAGTAGAACATAGCATCAGCCTTATAAGGTTCCCACTGCTGGGACTCAGGTCTACTCTCTAAGATCGGGAAGAGCATTGGAGGCCTAGTGACAACGGCCCCGACTTACGACTTGTAGGTTGCGGGTTCAAACCCAGCCAGGCAGATTACTTTCTCCATTACATGGTCGACCCATGGACGGCGGTATTCCGCCGTCTAGAAATAAGCCTATATATGTTGACAGCTCAAATAATGACCACTTGTTATACCCTGAGTTCCGAGGTGCGTTAAAAGTGATAATATTGCGAATCGGATCAACGTGCAACGTCACAATTACTACTCAATAGCCCTTAATAAATATTTTGGTCGAAAACGCGATTTAATCAGAGTGATCATAATTTGAGATGACAACAGAGATATGCAATACCCTTGCAGATTCCTTAATCCACAAATCATATAGCGTGAAGAAGCTATAACTATAGAGCTATTGAAAACATAGGTCTTACCGCTTTTGTGTAAACCCATGTTATAAAAATAGTTGAGCCTTTAAAGGCCTATTTCACCACTCGTTTTTACGAACGGTCTTCTTCTTCGACGGGGTTCGACGACGTCACCTCAACTTGATACTGCACGTCGACGTATCAAGTTGACGTGACAAGTCAACGTATCAAGTAGTGTAATAGGCTCTTTATTTCTCGTTGGATTGCACCCAGATGCCTTAATCCACCAGTCGAATAGCGTGAAGAAGCTCATAATCATAAAGCTACATTTGAAACATAATTCTTACCTCTTTTGTTTTTAAATATGGGCTCTACAGGTAGTGTGCTCAGTCAGTGGTCGTGGTCAGATCCCGGTTCCGAGCCACTGGGCAGAACAAATTCACCACAAGCTTATATACAGACTTAAAAACCTTTAATTAAAAATTTTATAAGCCTCATTACTGGTTCTGGATTGTGGTTTTAACCTGTGATACCGCAGTATTGTTTTAGAGCATGAGCATCTATTTATTTTATTATTTTTAAAAGGCTCGCGTTTGAACACTATCTCACCTGAAAAATATTGGCGATACTAGTCAGTCTTCTTGTAATGTGTTCTTTCCTTATATTTCTCTATTAGTCGTGATCGCAATATTCGTGCCCTTTCTACACATATCATCTGCCACACATTCAACTTATCGTTTCTTTGGTATTTCCCTCAGTTCTGGAGCATTAATCTTAAAAATAATCAACGCTTTTAGTATGTCTGTAAAACTTGTAGAGTTCAGGATTTTATCATCAGACACTAAGCTGATAACATCATGAGGCCACCTAGTGTGTTCATCCTTCCGAATAAAAATAGAATTTTCCAAATCAATCCAGGCGTCTTCGAGATCGGAAAAATACTTGCATAAAAAATTATCGAAATGACCTTATTGGAAGTCGGTTAAAAAGAACAAAGTCAAGTCTATGCCTAATTAGTTATCTAGTTTTAAATTCGAGACAAATTGCGCTTACCGCCTAGCCTAGCCAGTTTCTACGCCAGTATTGTCTATCGGTAGGTATTACAATTTCGCCACGCGTATTTCAAGGTATACTTTTCTATTTGACATTTAATTCGTGGCTGGTTGGTATGAAATAAGCTAAACTTGTAACTATTTGATTCTCTAATATGACACCAACTTGCTTCCCCGAAAAGGTGGGTGCATTTTTATCACTCATATTTTTGATTGGCTTTTATATCTCAGTCATCTGTAGAGTATGAAATAATTATGTTATTAAGAGCATATCCTTTCTTAACTGCTTACAAACATAAATATAAACAAAGTCTCCAACTGCATCTGTCTGTCTGTTCGCGATAAATTCAGAAATAACTGAATAAATTTTCTTACGATTTTCACTCACGCATACACACATTAACACATAATGATTCATGTAGAAAGTTTAGGTGTATAAAATGTGCATATTATGGTAGAGAAAACCCGAAAATTTCAAAGATTTTTAACACCCGTGAGATTCTAGGGCTAGTAATACTTATTCTTATTCAACTTATTCAATAATTCTATTCATATAGGAACTCTGAAAGATTTCATCATCTTTGGGCTGCTGTCATTTTGCTCGAGGTCAGATCTACACGTTTTCTTTTGTCATTCCGTCTTACCACCCGTCTCATAAAGCTTACAGTCTTAAATATTTAGGTTAAATCAACTTGATGACAACATGTGTACATAAAGCATTATACAAATTTCAATAAACCACCAGACGGTCTGATCTCTAATCTTTTGTGTTTTATTGACACGGATATCACCATGCCGACTCATCAGAACGCGCACACAATGCATTGATGCTGACATTTGATTAGCTCGTCATGTATGTGTATTGCGCAAGCGATGAATTGACAATTGAATGTTAGAAGCTACAAATTAATTGTGAGGTAAACTCTGAATGAACCACTGCGTCATTTCCCGCGATTGTCAGGAGATGTTAAGTAGTAATAGAGGTTTTATCGACATTTAACCTATCACATACCCGCGAAACGAGACACAATAGTAAAACAATAACAGCGCGGTCTCATAGGACCGGTCGGGGATTCATGAATTAATCTACTAGATTATAAGCATCTGTACTCAGAACTGATGTTTATGACCCAAGTATCATCATCTCATCTCAGCCGAAAGACGTCCACTGCTGGACATAGGCCTCCCCCAAGCGTCGCCACAGCGACCGGTCCTGTACGTCTCGCATCCATCGGATTCCCGCGACCCTCGCCAGGTCGTCGGTCCACCTTGTGAGAGGCCTTCCAACGGCGACCCAAGTATAGACACATTAATTGCAATCATTAAAAATAACCAATTGTCCGAAATCCGAAAGTCTAACATAAGCTTAAGAATACCGAAGGTTTTAATAAGCTCTTAGGCTGAGTAACATTTTATCAGCGCCAGTGACAAAAGCATGTCTATATGGTTATTACTTTATGCTGAACCGAAATTCGTACGGGTACACCGAGTCCGATAACTACACAAATGATACTTTTACCCCCGGGTGTATGTTCTTTTTGGATACCTTTACGTGGACGAAGCTGATGGCAGGAGCTACTAAGTCCTACTTAACTTATCAATACCCGCGAAACGAGACACAATAGTAAGACAATAACAGCGCGGTCGCATGAGACCGGTCGGGGATTCATGAATATGTTATACGTTACCAAAATATCGATTCCCAGATCTTGTGTGATTTTGTCTACAGCCTCTATTTTTGATGCCCTCCATCGACATAAGCTCATTAGCCTAATAGACATGACCACCGGGTACCGGTTCACCCATGGGGAAAGGCCATGTGAAGCTGTTACGTTGACGACATAAGCTCTTTCTTTTATTACGGTATCAAAGGAGTAATAAGCCCTCATGACAGGGACATCAATTCTGGTAATAACGGCATTAAAAGTGAAACACGTCACAGTCGCCGCCCGCGCCGCTGTTGAGGGAAAGTTGATCATATGCGTGTGCAGTTAACGCTGTCAATACGAATCAGTGCTACTTACTATTGTATGGTATTGTGTTGGCAGACGTCATTTGTTTAGGTATGCTAGCTGCCAGCGGCTTCACCCATGTGATATAGTCCTTCTAATGATAGCGCGACCTGAAAAAAAGTGGTTAAATCCAAAACAATTGTATGTGGTATTACTGACTAGTAGGAGAATCATGTCTTAACACTTCACAATTTTTTTTGTTTCTTACAATTGTGGTTAATTAAATAAAAACCGGGCAAGTGCGAGTCGGACTCGCGCACTGAGGGTTTCGTACCAACCTACCTATAAAAACAGTTTAATTCTCGAATCGAGTCTTGAAGACTTTTCAATTTTTTTTTTCTTGTGAAGTAACTAAAAATTTTCAGTTTTCAGACTTTTCCCGATATTAGTGCTATAATACCTTGCTTCGTGCCAAATTTCAAGATTCTAGGTCAACGGGAAGCACCCTATGAGTTTTGATTCCTTTGACAGTGTCGAAATGTACGTTTTTTGCAACATAAACGGGCGTATCTTTTTTTCCCGTCAACTTACAAGTTTGATTTTTACACAACTTCAAGGGACTGCGGATTTCAATATATGGTATTAATTTCAACTTGATACCTTCACGCGTTCCTGAGAAAAAGGGTCTTGACAGACGGACGGACAGACGGACAACAAAGTGATCCTATAAGGGTTCCGTTTTTTCCTTTTGAGGTACGGAACCCTAAAAAACAAAAAACTACCGGTCCCGCTTTCATTAGACGCACTCTAGTAGAAAATGATTCCTGAAGGAACAAACTCCCGGTATAAAAAGTCTTCTATATGGTATTCAAGAACATGGTCTACCTGTGCATTAAGTTTTATCGAAATTCATTCAAAAGTTTTTGCAAGAAAGAATAACTAACGTACCTACATACTGTCGCGTTTATTTTATTAAAATTTTTATTGACTTTCGACCTATTGTATTGTAAGGATTGTATAATAAACATTACCATTCTTACCGTCGATTTGAATTTTGATACAAGGATACCATTCGGTGACTATATCAACAAGTACCTATGTTCTTAATTCTTTATTGTGTCATTGCCTACCTTTCTCCGCTTCCTGAAGAAGTTCAGGCATACCGCGTACCTTCTTTTCTTGCTGTGTGTTTTGGTCTAATCGGCTATTGTCAATTTTGTAAGAGTTACCGTGGCCCTAGAACGCAAGCAAAGGGCAATTGATGGGTTTTAGTCAGTCAAAGCTTGACACGCTCTCTCTAAAACCGGAAGAAATTTTATCATCATTTTATTAATTACCACCTTAAAAATGAATAAAAAAGTTATGTTTTTTTTAATGATGTTGGATGTTGTTTACAAAATATGCTTAACTTTCACAGTTGGTCTTTTTATTTGGATCTAAATAAGTAATTCTATAAAAAATCATTAGTTTATAGTAAATCCATCAAATGACTTCTCCCGCTCTGGGATGAGCAATAGGGGATTTTAGACTTTCGCTGACGGAAACCCATGGGTCGTTCCAGAGTGCATGGTGCCTCTTTCAAACAATGCCGCAGTCTAAAGACCCTTCATTCCATCTTTTGGTATAATATAAATGCTCTGCCTCGCTTTTTCTTAAGAAGCTTCGGACTTCACCACCATAACGCAGTCGCACAAAGCAAATAAGGCATCATAATCGAGCCTATAGCTACTAAATACCGTACCCACTTAGCCATAACACAATACGCCATGGGCCACACATGCATATAAATGATGACAGTCACAAAGCCGATGGCAAATTGTCTGCGTGACGGGGCCTCTGCGACAATCGCGCAGTCAATCGGACCGTGGTTCCGTTTCCTCTATACTGGACACCCGACACGGTTTGGCAAATGAATTAGCAATGCCGTGTGAATGTTGTCATTCATGTAGTTGTCATCGTATTTATGTTGATTGCTTTGTACTGAAAAAACTGATGCTTTACTCGGTATAGAATTTTGGTTGGACCGATTTGTTTCGTTCTGATCATAGTTTCATCTTTTCATCATCATCTTCACTTATAAGTTGATCAACTCAAAATTGCGGATAGAATAGCTCCAAGAATATGTTTAATTTGTTATAGTTCACTAGCTTTCTGCCAGCAACTATGCCTGCTTGTTAGTAAGTTTATCTATAAGTACAAACTTTTGTCTCCCTATTTCATCCTCTTATATCTTAATAAATCTTCTTAGTGTTTGCCTATGTCATAAAAGAAAATCTTTGGCATTTCATGCTCCTAGTCTCAGTAGTTTTGGCTGTGCGTTGATATGTCCGTCAGTCAGTTAGGTAGGTACTCCTTTAATATGTTTTTTTTTTTCACGTTCTTGTGCAATGCATATCCAGATTCATATTCGAGTTGTGAAATCCAAACACAACCGCTCACTACTACCATATCTCGGCTCCAATCACCATATAATTTTTCAATCGAGGGATATTTTTTCCTAAAACTCATTACAGATGGAAATTGGAATCCATTGCACGCGACGCTACGTGATCTACTATTAAAATATTTGTAGTGTTGTGACACGAATGCTCGAGTCGCCACACATACTCGTATTGTATCGAGAATCGAAAAGAGATCTTGATCGTCATCGTTCCTAATCGATTTTAACGGTGTGGACGTAATAAAACTGGCGTTTCTTTGTTTAATGTTATATTGTCTTTCAGATAATTGAGTTCTTTATCGGGTACAGAAATAAATGATTGTGTGAAAGTTTTTTTTAAAATGTATCATATACTAGATCTTGACTGCAATCTCGCCTGATAGTATGCAGTGATGCAATTATTGATGGTGAGGCGCACGAGTTTATAAAGAGCCTATTCACTCTAGCCTTGAAGACAACCAAGTTATAATCAGACGGGAAGACCGTTTAAGGAATTTGACTTTATTGTAATGTGTCGAGTTCGTGGCGTCGTTGGCTAAGATTTCACTTATGATTACAATATTACCTAGTGCAACGCTATATGAACTGTACCCATTCACAGTTACACATTACATTGTCTACATTTGTGTTTCTCAATGGAAGGCTTGTTATTTATAATTACTCGCAGTCATCATTATGGCCCTCATTCTTATCCTATATAGTCCTAAATTATCAGGTGTCGCTGCAACAAGTATTTTTCTTTTATATAATCATAACTTAGTCTTTATATCACTTTCTCATTCCCCGCTTTCCTAGCCTAACTGCACAAAATTGGGTACGAAATTAAAAGGGTTTTATTACGCTATATGCAAAAAAAAATGAGTGACAGAAAGATCACTAATCATTGGTTAATTGTGGCGATTCTTGGGGGAGCCTTATGTCCAGCAGTGGACGTCTTTTGGCTGAAATGATGATGATAATCATTGGTTAATTGGTAGCGAATGCTTAAGTCATTAAGGGCCATGTGCACCGACATAAGTTTAAGATAACCATCTGATTAACGTCAATAACCGACGATAAGGAACAGGAAATATTGCTAAAACAGCCGTTTTAATATTAAAACAGTCGATTTGGTGTCGGTGCACATGGCCCTTAGTCTGTCTTTGTGCTTTTTAATTTTTATTTTGCATGAAGTTTTAAAACATTTATAAATTAAAGAATATTGAGAAACGTCCATAAAGCAAGCGGAACCAATAAGATTATTGTGACATCGGTGAAGCCTTGTTCGATGTCGAAAGTCACAAGCGCCCTTCCCATAAACATACCATGAGATGAACATGGGCAAGTGGCCATTAACACTTGCACTTAGCATTAGCATTATCGGCCTTATAATGTTCCCACTGCTGGGACTCAGGCCTCCTCTCTAGGAGAGGGAATGGGCCTTAATCCACTACTTACTCGTTTTTTAAACTTGTTTATTTTTAGGGTTCCGTACCTCAAAAGGAAAAAACGGAACCCTTATAGGATCACTTTGTTGTCCGTCTGTCCGTCCGTCTGTCAAGACCCTTTTTCTCAGGAACGCGTGAAGGTATCAAGTTGAAATTAAAACCATATATTGAAATCCGCGGTCCCTTGAAGTTGTGCAAAAATCAAACTTGTAAGTTGACGGGAAAAAAAGATACGCCCGTTTATGTTGCAAAAAACGTACATTTCGACACTGTCAAAGGAATCAAAACTCATAGGGTGCTTCCCGTTGACCTAGAATCTTGAAATTTGGCACGAAGCAAGGTATTATAGCACTAATATCGGGAAAAGTCTGAAAACTGAAAATTTTTAGTTACGTCACAAGAAAAAAAAATTGAAAAGTCTTCAAGACTCGATTCGAGAATTAAACTTTTTTCATAGGTAAGTAAGAGGTATCGAGTTGAAATTAAAACCATATAATTAAGTCTGCAGTCCCTTGAAACTGTGCAAAAATCAAACTTGTAAGTTGACGGGAAAAAAAGATACGCCCGTTTATGTTGCAAAACACGTACATTTCGACACTGTCAAAGGAATCAAAACTCATAGGGTGCTTCCCGTTGACCTAGAATCTTGAAATTTGGCACGAAGCAAGGTATTATAGCACTAATATCGGGAAAAGTCTGAAAACTGAAATTTTTTAGTTACGTCACAAGAAAAAAAATTGAAAAGTCTTCAAGACTCGATTCGAGAATTAAACTGTTTTTATAGGTAGGTTGGTACGAAACCCTCAGTGCGCGAGTCCGACTCGCACTTGCCCGGTTTTTCTTTTGAATTCACACGGTTGTTGGTTTAGCCTGTGTTAGGTTTTGAAAGTATTTAGTTTTTCATACAAAATATAATAACTAAATTCTCCATTAGAATGCAGGTGTTTCTTTTGTATTTTGATTGTGATTTTAAAGTATATTGCAGTATTTGGCTACAAAAGTATTGAGTCAGCTTTCTCTGCAAGCTTCGCTGAGGTACCTAACCAAAACTGCAATTAAATTCTCAACGCCCATTTTACAAAGTTTGCACCTATTTTAATTATTCCACTTGTAAGTAAGTTGTGTAGATATAAAACTACGCCAATTTTACGTGACAATATCCACTATAATTTTTTTTTTTCATATTACATATATTAAATTATTTATTCCACTAGAAATCAATTTGCGAATAAATAATTAAAACAGCCCATAAAAACTGCAGTCGCAAAAACCTCACCAAAAACTCCACATACGTATTCATCAAAAATACCGCAAATTAAATAAAATGGCGATATTACCCATTGAGGGGCCTCAGTTCAATCAGTCGTCATGTATCTTAATCTAAGCGATCTCGTGCAGGAAGCCCCGTGATTATGTTCACCATACAATCCATTCACTCTTCCGGTCCGTTGTAGTTTTTCTATAAAATTATCCGTGTATATCTTCTAACTGTACAATTACAGGATAATAGCGTAATTTGCTTTGTTAAGATTGCAATTTCAGTTTACTATCTAAAACCTACTACTGGAAGCATACACACAATACATATGACTTTTTGAGAATGTATCTAAAGAAAAAGTCAGAATTACTTTGAAAATATAATAATTTCAGAACACAATTTTAACTTAAGGAACCATTGATATTAGATAATATTGTTTGTTTCTAACTAGTGACCCACCCCGGATTCGCACGTGTGCCAATTATGCACATACTTGTAAACCTTCTTCGTTTATCGCACTTTCTATTAGTGAAAATCACATCGAAATTGGTTGCGTGGTTCAGGAGGAATTAACGAATAAACTTTCAGACGTGGAGAGTGACTTTAGTTTATAATAATAATTAAAAAAAAAATTGAATAAAGTAGTCCAAATCATAATCATAGCATTTTCACTGACTATTTGGGTCTGTCATTTCAAATTTAGAATGACTAAACCACGCTAAGCCGTAGGTCCCGGCTGTCATTTGTAGATCTTTGGCAGTCTTTACGTGTAGTCAGAAGCCAGTAAATCTGACTCCAGTCTTGCCATGAAGTGCCGTGTTACCCCAGTTAATAGGTTGTGGAGGTCTGGTAGGCTGAATACCAGTATTTTACGAGGAGCGGCTCCTCGTAAAATACTGGTATTCAGCTAAATCCGGCTTGACTGGAAGCAGACCCCAATATAGTAGGGAAAAGGCTAGGTAGATGATGATTTCAAATTTAGAATTACTATATAAATAAAGTAGAAACCATCGTAACATTCGTAACTGCTAACGAAAAGTCCAGTAAAAACGCTCGAGTAATTTTGGGGTTCTTCACATAGCAGGTGCATTCTGTTTTACTGTCAATAAGGGTGATAATTGCATAACAGTATACACAGCACACACCGTGTTTGATGACACCTGTTGTTCAGTAGAGCGCGTGCGCCGATCCGTGCTTCCTGGCCGTTAACCGCGAACCCTTCGGTTAAGTTCGGGGGACATCGTCGTAAGGAAGATCGATTTTAGATTGTAAGCCTTGATATCTTTTGTAAGATCGTTATTTTAAACACGGTGTTTAAAAGTCGCCCGCTTGGTAGGACCCGAATTATGTTGGGTGTTTAGAATGGATATCTGTTAAAATTTATAGCATAAAGAAGGCCTCCTGGCCTTATTTATTAAAAATAAATTTCTGATTGGAATAAACTTCTAAACTTCTGATTGGAATATATCCATAGTGCCCCAGTGTTGAGCATAGAATGGGAAATCATCATTATCATTTTCTCCTGACCTGGGTAGAGCGAATGTCAGACTAAAACTGACTAAATACCACCTCTGTTCAGTTGACTTTTGAGTTCCCGGATTACTTTTACTCTTTCGATTTATCCCGCAGCCCAGTATTGAGTACCAATGCTGTCATGTCATAAAAGGAACCTCAAAAGGAGGTCATAAAATAATTGTTTATTATACCCCAGATAAAACTATAACTATACGAACCATAGAGATAAACCATAACCACCGCACTCAAAACAATGTAACTACAAAAATCAGATAAACATCAAGTTATTAATATTTAATCTGACGAACTAGTCCGTTATGCTCGCTACGTAAGTATGACGTTTCACTTTTATGAATGAGTTTCGGGCCTAAGCCTTAGTACCCACTTACGTAGCAGTAATTGACAATATCTGCTAATTGTGGCCACAAAGAGAGCGTGACCGCCGGCGGCTACTCTCTCCCTTTCCTCACGTACTGGGGCCATGAAACACACTGTTTTGTGGTAATGCTACCTTAGGGCAACTCGTAATATGCGATGGCTTACTGAGTGTGAAATTGTAGTGAGTTTATTTGGTGCTTCAAAGATTGGGCCAAGTTTGTTAAAGAATTGTAAAATTAGTTTGTTGAAAAACTGTAAGATTAGTTTGTTAAAGAACTGTAAACTAAATTCGTTCAAGAACTGTAAAATATGCTTGTTGAAAAACTGTAAGATTAGTTTGTTGAAGAACTGTAAACTAAATTTGTTCAAGAACTGTAAAATAAGTTTGTTGAAATACTGTAAAATTTGTTTGTTGAGGAGTTAAAATAGGGTATGAAGAAATAAGCGGTATTCATTTGCGGTTTCAAAAAGTTGTTCATGAAAATGTCACAGTGATCACTAAGACAGCTATCAAAAAAGGTATATGTAGTTCAGTGATGAAAATAACAACCAAATAAGTACTATTTATATGTATACGTTTTATTAGTTAATGAGGAATGAAATTAGATTTTTTAAGGGAAGGTTTTTAAGGGTGCCATTTGCCAAACCGGGGAAGGTGAAACTTACTATAATTACCTAGTGACTTAAACCATTATTTGTGAGCAAATTTTTTTTCGAATCAAATTACATAGGTACTTTGTATAATTTGAACTATAAATTAAATTACAGTTGCTTTACTAATACCTAATATAATACCATATAATAATACAAACATAATCTGCTGGCCAGTATATAATTTACCTTACCAAGGCTATTGTAGTCCGGTCATATTAAGAACGTAGTAGATATAGAACTAATTATACCATGGGACATTGACGATCAGAGGTAGTCGTGTATTACATGAGATTGCTCTAAAATGTCGTAGGTTGTCATCCATCATGAAACACACGAAGTTGCCAGTCAGTGTGCTAAAGTTCAAGGCGTATTCTTACATAACTTAGGTCTTTAACCAATAACTAGCTGTCCCCTGCGGTTTTACCCGCATTTTTCGTTACTGCTCCGCTCCCGTGGGTCGTAGCGTGATAGTATATAGCCTATAGCATTCCTCGACAAATGGGCTATCTAATACTGAAAGATTTTTTCAAATCGAACCAGTAGTTTCAGATATTACCCTCTACATACAAACTTACAAATACCTCTTTATAATATTAGTATAGATCAAAGGATGCAATGTTGACTGTCTAGTTTATTGAGATACTGTATGATTTTGATCTAGGGGTCGGACCAATGGGTCGGACAAAGTAATATTGGGTTGCTAGATAAAAAAAAATTCTGTATCCGTCTCGAATCACTGCGGGGTACTAACTGAAAACCAGCGCTGGGTGTCTGACGCCCGGCAAAAGCTGAGGTGGTCACCCTTTCAGCGGGTACACTTGGCACATTTTGTTCTTTTTGTAACCGTTTTGCTGGGTCTGTCCTAAATAAAAGTATTTCTATTCTATAATTCTCACTGAAAAGGCTAGGCAGATGATGATGATGATGAATTCTCACTGAAAAGGTATTTTAGAAGTCCATAAAACACAGACAGATGACAAATTAATAAAACGGCATACTAACCTAAGATGAACCCCCAAAAACTGCATAATATTAATTAATACGTTCGTGTTTACACCTGACATCGATTAATTACATCGTTGCGTACACAAGTATGACATATTTATCTGTCATCGAGTTCTGTAACATCAATTAATATAATTAAAAACTTGGCGGAAGCACAGCCACTTAAACCTAACCATAATTTGGCTTCGTTAGAAAAAAGAAAGACAAATGTCGAAGATTTATCTCATACCAATAAGGAAACTGGAAATCTTTTATGTTAAAATTATTATATTATAAAAGATGGCATCTATTTAACAATTTTCCCACCGAAGTGCAGTGTTTACGTTGAGTAATAACGATGTAAGAAAATATGTTCATCTCGACCTTTCCCGTAAGCGTGTAATTCAACCAGTTCGCCTTGGCTGCACTCCTCTCCGATAAATTTATTGGTAGCTTTATGAACATTATTAGGAATTTATGACTTGAAATGCATATAAATTATTCACCTACAATGCTTACCGTAAGATTGTAACTATGAAAGGACTGATCGTATCAAAATTAAAAAGCTTTATGCCCGTTTTCACCACCAGCCCCTAAAATGTAAGTGTCTCTTAAGCCAATATAATCACGGTTTTTGCAAGTTATTAATAAGTTATTATTCTGAATTAAAGTATGACATCTTTAAAAGTGTTCGATTTCATACTTTGATTCAGAATAATAACTTTATAATATGCAAAAACCGTGATTATATTGGCGTAAGAGACACTTAAATTTTAGGGGCTGTTGGTGAAAACGGGCATTAGTCCGGCTAATGAAAGCGCGACCTGAGAAAAAGAGGTTAAATCCAAAAATGTTGCATGTGGTATTACTAACTAGTACGAGAATCATGTCTTGACACTTCACAATTTTGTTATTTCCTACAATTACGGCTGGATAATATTGCCAATTAAATTAAAAAAAAAAACTCCAGGTTGCGCTTTCATTAGATGCACTCTATAAATACTTGCAAATGCAGCTATGTACGAAATTTGCCAAAACTATTAAAAAATCATGTTGATATTAATATAGAATTCGCTCTAAGAATCTGTTGAGAATTGAAAGGTAATATTTGACCCAGAGTTGTGCAAACCATTAATGTAGTATTGATATAAAATGTCTCGATTAGATGACTCATATGTTTCAGAAAATGCTATTGGTCTGGCTTTACTTGTCTACATCCGTCTTTCTTGGTCTGGTTTACTTTCACTTCTTTTTCATTGACCCCGGGAACCAAGACCTAATTTTTATTCAACACATTTTAAAATTCTATCTTGTTCTTCTTTAAAGATTTGTATATTTTTCTTTACAATCTACTAAATAGCCGACTTTTTTAACCCAACGAGTTCGTCATCTTTGCTCATGTGTCTCCTCTGTATATATAAATTCACGTCTTATATTCTGAAGAGGATGTTTCTTCTGAAATCGCACTAGGGCCACAGATCTTTCTAGAAGTATTTCACATTAAAATCGTGACGTTATGTGATGCTCACTCATATTTCACGCCAAGTGTGCGATCACCGAATGATAACATCTGTGCAGTGAAAGCGCCGGCCATTTCGAACCGTAATAGAGTCATTACAAAATCATATACACTTACCACTAATGCTATATATTTAGACGGTTCTAACGCCGATTTTAGTGTCGAAGATTGGCTTGAAAAAACCTTTCTGCCTTTGTGTAACGACCTTATAATTTGGGGATCTCTATAATCATCGCAGCAATAAACAATCTTGTGAATCTTCTATTGAATATAACTACGTGTTTATTCAATGGAGAAATTACTACGTAGTATCTGTTCAATCAACCTCGACTGACATAAGAGGCCTTATAAGTTTCCTTGGGCTTCATTCATGTTTTTTTACGCTTAGCCTTCTACGTGTACACTTGTACAATAGTTGCATCAAGGCTATGTCTGTTTTTATTGCTATTTACCACAACGACCATAAAACTATGAATGAGGCGTAGTAAAAGTACCTACTTCCTTTGCCACTATAGCTTAGAAAATTCACAGACGCTCGCTAAGGAAACTTCACCGCAATCATCTTGACTTTTGACTAGAATAACATCTTGCGAGAATTTTAATTGTACATTTCAGAACGGACAAAACGTTTCTTTGGTTACATACTCATACATTTAGGTACCTATTGCTGCTGTATGAAATATTTAATCGTTACCTTGCCTAACTTGTAGGTACTCCTTATAATATTTCGTGATCATCATCATTGATGGTGCTCAACGTAACATGGTCTGTGGTACATCATCCTTGACATATTGTCGTCCAAATAAAACCGCATTGGAATGTAACCTGCATTCTTTTGATGGAACGAGATAATAGGTGCGACCTTGCAGTGTTTGATTGTGTCTTTAATAAAGCAATTAATTGAGCTGAATGCGATTATGACAACACAAATAATGGAGATAAGGTGCCGCTATTCAGACTCCTTGTTTGGTATTTTTAAATGGTTGACTGCTTAGATAATCTTATTGGGACTGCATATAACTTTTTGGATTTACTGCTGACAGATTTTAATGTTTGAAACTAAATTATATAAATTGAATTGAAAAAAAAAACAGAATAATAAAATTAATTGAATAAGTTTAGAATGAAAAAAAAATAAGTAATTGACAACGTGACGGTAGACATACTCGTAGAGAAACGGCAAGGGCAGGAAGACGATGTTTCATATATCATAGGTTAGAATTTCTCTCGCCTAAGATATTTTCATTCATAAACTTCAGATAATCATAGTTGTATCAACACTTAGAACATTAATAACCATGGAAAGTCTAGCGGCAAATCACATAGGAAAAGTGAAGGTTCCTTGCATTGAGAAACAGGTTGGTTGACGATAGAAAAACTTGCGAAGCAGTTCCGCATTATACTAGTATCAGATTGAATGAACACGCTGCATATTTTGATCGGTTCGATATCATTAAAGATCAAGAGTAGAGGGGATTGGTTTTAGAAGTAAATGATCAAATAATAATGATTGATGATGATTGTTTTATTATTGTCGCAGTAAACGCCGAAGTATATAAACATGTTAAGCTTGTTTAAGTTAAGCTATATAACTAATTTGTAAATGTTGTAGCAGAATTGTTGGATAATATAAAATATTTAGTGTCTTGTTGGTGTTTCCTCTGACTCATCTTTAATGACCGATGCAATCTTTTTCTCAATATCGACATCCTGTGTAAACATTTATGTAATTGGGACACGATGAAATTCTCTACGGTAATACGTAGCATTCATATCCTGAGCTACTAAAACGTGTTTGTCGTCTCCGGATTTGGCCACTGCAAGTCCTAAGAATTTAGGCTGTGGATTTAAAAGTACTGAATATCAAACGAGCCTAAGCATTTAGAATTTTATTATAAGTACTAACATCAATATGGCTTCGGTATGTATGTCGACTAACTGAAATATAATCCTACTTATTGAAGTAGATAGTGCTTCATGCTAAGTTTTATGCACTTCAGTGACATTTACAGCTAGTCGTTTTATATTTCGTGTCGCAAATGTGCTAACTGCGTGATAACTGAACATAGTGGGTCATGTTTGTAGTCTAATTTGAGGCAGGGTCGGACATATCGCACTTTGTAAAGGTCGTTACAGGCTTTTGTCTTTCTATTGTGCCAGCTTTCGTAATTTCGGTTTCATGTCAATTAAAAACAAATGACTATTCGTAATTTCAAGTTTCCATTGAGTTATTACTAGTGATCGGCGTAGGTAGTTCCATTCGCGGGATTTTCTGACAGTTATCTTAACATGGATATGCCGTCGAGTCCCGGGAAACATTTTATTTATTTATTTTATTATATTTATTGGTCCATAAAAACGGTACTCTCATTTTTTATTAATTGTTTATACCCTGTATTAGAACTAATATTACTCGATTGTTCAACAGCATGTAATAAATACATGGAAAACATTCTTCAGAATCCCGGGAATCCCGGGGCATATCCATGTTAACATTATCATTCAAGTTCATTGACCCCAAATGGCACTACCTATGCCGATCACTAGTTATTACCTACTGTAACTGAGCAGTTACACAGCTGGCCTGAATTATCTTTCTGTTGCGACAAGGTCTTCCCCTATGACATCCAGAGAATGAGAATAACACTCCAGTTCATACCATACCATATTCATGTCATCAAATATCTTCTCTTATTCGTTGTGGAGCCTTCTTTCAGTTGCTCTTTCGAATTATCCCACAACCTGGCAGGCAGACAGTTCTATTCATTCCATTGGTTGTTAAGTTGTCTAGCCTCTAACTTATTCTACCATTTTGGGTGCGGTCTTCAGTAATACCTTTTGGCTTTGTCAGTTATTTGCTCGGCTTAAGGATTTTTTGACCAACGTCAGTACTGTATGTTTTGTTGAATAGTATTTTAAGGCATTAAGGTCTGTTTATTTGATGCTTATCAAAATCTCCTTTTCATTTGTTGACGAAAAGATCATATCGGCCTAACCTATGTATCTTCCATTGATTTTCTTTGCTTTTAAACTTCATTGGTCTATTCAAGAAGCTACTTCATTGTGTGCATGTAATTACTAGTGTTCGTACAATGGCTTCTTCAAGGGAAATGTATTCATTAATCGATAAAGGAAAAGCTCTTACTTTCTCGGGCCGCTACCAATGAACTGCCGCGCCTATCATTACGCGGTCCATCGCTGCTAATGTGTGGTCCATCGCTGCTCATGTGTGGAGCTGCTCAATTTGTGCTCAGCCGAACGTGAAATGGATGGTAGATCCATCGATATCGTTAGAAAGGTGATGATAGAAGATTGAATATTTAAGATTAGGTATATGAAACGACGAAGTTTATTAAGATAGAAAATAACCAAGATCATGGCAGTAAACTTTAGTGTCAACTAAATTTTGCAAGCAGCTGGGTCTGCTGCAAAATCTAGTTGACACTACACTTTACAACTGAAGTTGCAAATGGCAAATGGGTCGAAGCAGTAAACGTCGAAAAAGTTTTTTTTCGTCAAAAAGACCTTATTCAGGCTATGATCTACTCGGGCCTGATTTTTAATCCCTTAAATCCGTTCAGCTTTTTATGTTCGATTAATTCACTAATGTCTAAACATAGTTTGTCACATTAATGCCTAAATCATTAAGTCCGCCTTTGTATAATATTTTGTGCATAAAGTTTTAATAAATAAATAAATAATAAGTTAATACATTTTACCCTTCAGTCAAAGTTTTACCAGACGCAAAAGAAATAAGAATGGACTCACTGACCTTATGATATCATGCAAATTAATAAGTAAATAGATAAAGTAAATTTAATGCGGCATTAATTAATAGTCTAAAGTAAAATTAAACCTGCTAGAAACTAAACATAATCTCCTGTTACCTATTGATTCAATTTGATTCACGGTAATCAATTATTCCATATCATGTCGTGTATTGAACAGCTTTGTATAATTACAACTATTTAAAGCCGGGAACTACGGCTACCAATTAGATGCTGACTTCGAATGACTTTCATATACAGATAATGATTATTGGGGCTTTCGCGGCGAAAGTGCGGGCCTTCTGTGTGATTGCTAATTACTGAATAGATAGAAGAAAATGCTCGATTATTATGTTAGGAATTTATTTGAGAAAATCGGTAGAACGAGCTCTGTTCAAACATTGACAGTTGAATGGCTGCAGACATGTCTAAACAAATATTATATAGAGGCGATGCTTATTGGAATTGAATTGATGTAACTGGTCTTAAGATGAGTGTATAAAACTAATAAAAATCTACGAAGAAAAAATAGCCGTTGTCGTGTATATAAAATGCCTAAAACAGGGGTCACAGTTCTTAGCCATACTTCCTTAGGATCTCAAGAAAAATAAATAGGTATGGATAGACACACCATTATCTTTTCTACATTAAATTGTGAAATTCATTTCACAAATTCATGTAGGTACAACTACAGTTCTAACTTATAGTCGCAATATACATCGTGAGTGACACTTTTTTCATTAAAAATATTAGAATTAGAATTTCAATTTTATACAGTTTAAATTTAAAAAAGTACAGATTTAAACATTGGCAAAAACCGACGAAAAATTCCACCACTGAGGGCTCCAGAATCATGTACTTGATCCATGATATTCGGAAGCGCGTTGATGTCTAACACACAGTGTATATGTATAATAATTATGTAAACTGACTAAATAAATAGTGCACACAGCGTAAAAAAATACTGAACAGTTTCAGTACCTACACTTGTTGCATCGGTTACCGGAGACGGGTCTATAATTCTCAGCATGAGTCAGCCTGACATCCGCAGTTGGACTGGTTACTGCTTGGCTGTGGTCTACTCATCTGGCAACTCGAGTTAGTATCGCGATGTATCACTTTTTGTACACCTGTGTATGTTAATAGCCATATCTATCGCTAGATATGCCATGCACATATTTCTTTGCGCTATGGGGAATGTTAAGAGGTAAAAGAGAGGAAATCGTGTTGTATAATCTCCGTAGTAATATCAGCAGCAGGCTACAGTGTGTGAATTAGTAAGGGGTAAACTGTAGGGGTGTTAATGTATAGCCCTTTCAAATTTGTGATGTTACAAGTAACTTTTCTTTTTACTTCTAATTTGACGTGTTAATTAACCGTCTATTTTTTGCAACTTTGAACACGAAAGTAAAACTGAAAGAAACAAGAAGGTAAAATCAAAAACCACAATGTTAACACTCTCACACATGGACATTAGAAATAAATAAGTTCTATCTTTTGTTTCTAATGTTAACATCACTAACATTTTTCTTTTTATGTGTAGAGTCTAGTAACTACCTAAACTATTTTAATGATTACTGCAGTTACACAATAAATTATGTAATACGGATGATAGAATGTGACTGAAAATTTAATGTAACCGTTTTTTTGCTTTGATACTAATAACCATGCAATCTTGGAATTCTTTTATCTTTCTGTATCTTCCAACAATTAAATCTCGTCGATTTTATCATAACAGAAAATAAAAAAGCATGTTAAGCACTATAAGAATTTTCAAAAAAAAAATAATTTGCTCTACCGCGCAGATCCGCGTTTTGCGTGCCGTGCTGCCATCTGTATGTAGTATCCGACATTACAAACCATTCGCAGTTCACACACGCATTGATAGATGTCGCTGTTACACATCTAACCGCAAACGTCAAAATAAAAATTTGTGGAAATCTATAGGCCGGTAATAATTAATTTACATATTATAAACATAAATCATAAAACTAATTTCGTTTTCGCGAAAACTCGGAAATAGAAGATATATGAGTATCTATAAATAAATATTCATAATTATAGGCTTTATGTAGGTCTGTGGATGCGTTAACTAGTAAGTTACGTCAAGGCGTGTTTTATGTTCCATATTGTTATTTATTCAATATTCGTACTGATTTAATAAGGCTTACAATGTACTTTTGTTTAACGATGTCATATAAAGCTGTGTAACTTGTATTGTTTCTTTTTAATGAGTATGTATTCAGTCAGTTGTACAGTGACTATTTGTCCATGGTTCGGGACTTTCTAGGGTACCTTTGTTAGATTGCAAGAATCAAAAAGTAATAATTGTATTTTGTTAGGTAGAGCTTTAATTTATTTTCAAAATGTTGTAAACAGTCTATCACTTGACTGAAATACACAATTAATTTTTGGGTGATAACTTGATAAGACTAAACAATTCCCCATACTTAATTGAAAATCGTTTTTTTTTTAAACATTACCTTAAAATTTTGGAACTAGTTCCGCCACGTAACGAACTCATATTTTCGGTTCGGTGTCGGTTATGTAAAAGTATCATGTAATAATTATCATAATTATTCGTAATTATATATTTAATGAGCACTACCAACGTGGAAATACATCGAGATTGGCGGAGCGCATTAAAAATACCATAAATATTTCTCATTCACGGTAAGAGTTAATCGGTTAAAAAGACTAAAAAAAGTTCGTGTTACGAAAGAAATTAGCGATTAATCGGAGCGAGCACACATAGATTGCATCAATATTTATAAAGATGGTGGCGGAGTTGGCGGCGCGGGCGGCGCGCGCATACCGCCGCTGCACCTCGCGACTGCAGTGCGGAAATTGCACTATCGAAAAAAACAATAGAAATTCTATAGTCTGTTTTTTTGTGTTGAGAAAGTGGCAACATTGATTCGCTTAGTTCGAGTTTCGAAAAATAACGTCGATGGTATTAGTGATATCGCGAAAATTATTCGAATTGTGTTTAATGTGTGCTGGTGAACGAAAAATTGATAAAAATGGAAAACTTTTACGATGTTATCAGGACGCTCAGTAGAAAAACTTTGAAACGCAAACCAAAGGTATATTATAAATGAGTTATAGATCACCTTGACCTACTTAATATTAATAACTTTTTAATTAAAAATTATACATGGAAGGCCGTTATAATTAGTTTGTAGGTCTGTTACATCTTTCAATTCTTTTTTTTTTTAATTTAGGAGGTCACTCTTTTATAATTAACGTTTGAATCCCCAACCGGTCCTATGAGACCGCGCTGTTATTGTTTTACTATTGTGTCTCGTTTCGCGGGTATCTGAGTAATTAATATATACTGCTATTTTTGGAAAATACATTCAAAACTCGTGCGCACCATTGGTTGCTTGCAGGATGCCTGTGAATTTTCAGGTTCGGGTCTTCAATTATTCTTCCAGTTCCAAAGTGTCGGTTAGCAAACTAACGCCTAAGTGATACCTACCTCGTAGTGGTATACCAATAAGTATTTAGCATCAGTAACCACCAAGGGTTTCGAATATGCTCGTAAGAGGCCCTTACGTGCCTTTTCAGAGCAGGGAGGACCATTAGTAAGGGGTAAAAAATATCCATCTCAGACACTTAATCTGCATGGTACCTAATCATATGATTTGATTAATACATGTTTATTGTGTGGACTTTAAAAGAGAATCTCCAAGTCTATTTCGGTGTTACTTTTCAGGGTTTCTTTTCATTTTGGTCTAAATTGTATTTTTAAAACCTATTTGGGAAATAATATGATTTATATTAAAATTAAACCACAATCAAAATCTAGTGAAACAAAGAAATGAGAAAAACTCTTTTAGTAGTTTACTGAACTTTAAAATATTAATAATAGATTACCCTCGAATATATTTTGTTTCTATAACTCAAAGGTTTGCTGGAAGAAAACTCATTGCTGAGATAAACTCGCCTTTATACATGAACTATCTTTATGACCATGTTATATTTTTGTGTACAATAAACAATTAAGAACAGAAATAATTAATTTAACGAAACATAATAAGTATTTAGACAGAATCAAACATAGATCACTAAACGCCGTAAATCACATCACCCTGGTTTCTATTGGGTATGATTCGTATGGAGTCCGAGCAACGGGTCCGGCGCAGTTAAACTGATTTATTTAGCGATCGTGCGCGCGCGCACATTCACGCTTTCCTGATCTCCAGCGATGTACCGCCACCGGCCGACGAGTACCGCAATCGGATGCCGATCTCGAGATTCTTTAGTAAACTTTTCTTTAAACTGTACTTGGCATCGCCACAAATATATAGGTTTTTACGCAAAACTGTAATTATGGAAATGTTGCTCTTTAACTCATCCCATCGTGTCTAAGATAAATTAACAACTAAGACTCTTGTATTACAATTCATATGGCTAAAAACTACATATGCAATTAACGAATCATCATTGTTAATTGGTTATTACTGTCACGCTCATGCATGTAGTTGTAGTTCCTACTTTACTTACCGAGTAAGACTTCCGATTCACTAATGAAGCATTAAACCAACCCCTCATTGTTACAGGTTCAACCCAAACCTACAACAAATGGAGTTACGAAAGAACGGGTCTCAGAGCGAGAAACCAGAGAGACGAGAGATACGAGAGAAACGAGAGAGTCCAGAGATTCTAGAGACTCTCGGGAGATACGCGAGCTGCGCGAAACGAGAGACTCCCGAGAAGAGACGGACCACGTCGAGCGACGAGCGCAGACGACGTCACCAGTGCCACGCGAGAGGGAGAGAGACCGCGAGAGGGAGCGAGACAGGGATAGAGACCGGGATCGCGAAAGGGAAAGAGAAATAAGAGAAGAAAGGAGAGACCAGTCAACGCCACAACACGACGGCAGACACCCCCTGCTGCAGTTTGCCGTCGATCATTTCAGACAGAGCCCAGAGTGAGTACTCGCATGTTTATTTATTTTTCTGTACAATGGCCTCTTCAGACTTTTATTCTGAGAAAGTGACATTGTGATAATACCATACAATAGTACGTAAAGGCAGCCCTATTTTACAGCGTGTGAAAGAAATGCGCCAGCAATTTAAACCTAAATATTCTCCATCATCTTTGTGTCTACTTCTTTCCTAAATATATTCTTGATGTGTACTAGAAAGCCGATAATGACGTTAAATGACAGCAGAACTGAAAGTCTACAAGCGCTAAACAATCCAATCACACATTTGCGACGCATTTGCCAGTTAAAATGCAATTTGTTGCATAAAGACGTTCGACGTGGACTTGGAATAGTTTACTACGACGTATGTTAACTATTCAGACGTAACACGCATATTGGCTACATCATTAATTACCTACTAGCAGTTATTTATAGCTTGCTTTACTTTTTTCTTGCTAGTTAAGTTAGACCTGTCCATATTTTTAAAACGTAGACATATTTTATATTCCTTAAATTAGATTCATGCAGATATCAATCAAGAAAAAACTTTTAAGGGTCTCAAATGTATTTTTCGGTAGTCCTAAAAATAAAGGCACTGTTGCAAAACAAACCAAATTTTTTCACAATTGAACAAATAGCCTTTCACCGTTCGGCTGAGTCTCGATTCGCCCTGCATCCCCGAATGCAGCCCTTCTTACCCGTTCATAAATTATTTATTTTGTTTATATTTTTTTATTGCAAATCCAATACATCTCTAGTAGGGTTTTACTTCATTAGTTTCACTAACGCACTGATACTTACATTATTATTTAACCATCACTAGCGCCATCTATGTTTAGTAAGTAGGTACTTTCACGTTAATTTTTGTTAAGGAATATCTAATAGTCCTGATATGTATCTGTTTTGTGTTGCTTGAAATTTAAATTTTTACAAAAGTATAACACAATTAGATACCACAACCGCGTATGTCTGTTTATCCTACTCCTACAAAACCACGTCACGGACTGATGCCATATTTAATAATAGAAGACTCCACACTTCATCACCCCATCAGAACGTGTCCCCTGTACGCAAACTGCAGTGGGCAATCTGGAAATCTCTTAATCGACCGCGGATATAGGTTGGCCGCTGCAAAAAAAGTGTAGCAATATAGAGCTTCCTCAACCAATCTCAAACTAGTGCCAGTGAGGAACCGCTTCACAAGACATGCGTCACCTGCTATGCTGCCCGTCCTGCACAATCACCTGCACTTTTTAGAGTTTATACATGGCTAATATAGAGCAATATATGAGGATGGGTTATACAATATGTAACATAATTAACGTACATCCTCTTGGGCGGTCATTGTACACATCACTAAGAACAATTTTATATTAAAATAATCAGCTATTCCCTACATTTATGTTCGTTTATTTCGTCAAAAGGTTTTTTGACTACACCGGAATGGCGTCCCAGTTAGCCTCGTCCCTTAATTAATTAAACCTCTTGGTTAGCATTATCTTATACTAGTAACCCGTTCTGGAATTGCACAGGTGCAAATTATACACACAATTCACAAACCATCCTCGTTGACTGTTCTGTAGCGACATATTTTGTCACATGGGAACTAATAAACCAAAATACTGCATCGCGGTATCACTGCGGACTGCCTCCTCTAATCGCATCTTCCTTAATCTGGAGAACTCTAGTTCTCTGCGCGGTTAGAATACAATACGACGATATCGGGCAACTGTCCGAACTAGATACATCACTCAACTGATCGGAGAATCCTCAATTTTCAACTAGATTAGACTATGCACTGTGCACCTTATTCCGCATACCTCTTAACCTCTTTCTATAAGTAAGTAAAAAATCCGCATCATAATCCATTGCATGGTTTAGGAGGAGTTCCGGACAAACACGAAAAACATCTTTGTACAGATGTCACGCAACCCATTTCACTTGTACACTAAGCCCCAAAGCGCACTAGCGGCCAGCGGCCAGGACGCGGCGGCCATCGAGATACACACATTAGTATGAAACCGCCATAGAGCGCGCGCACCTGTGGCCGCTGGCCGCGTGCGGACAGAAGCGCGCGCTCTATGGCGGTTTCATTTGTTTCACCTGGCCGCCTGCGGCCTGGCCGCTAGTGCGCGCCTGGCCTAAGAATGAATGCATTTTAACAAACAGCTTTCTTTTGTAAAAAATATGTTCATAATTCGAGCAAGCTTACACACCTCCTTGCTTCAGTCACCCATTGCCAAATTAACGTTACTTAACTAGAAAATAATCGTTGTGTACGTAATTAAGAACAGTGATGTACGAAACATGTTCACAAGTTAAACGCTGTCACGCGATTGATTGATTTATTGGAGCGCAGTTTGTTTTGGAAACGCTTGAAGAAAAAGCAAAAAATTGTACGTGGAACTATAAATCCTTAAAGTATTGTCGACTGGCTATTTTCAGCTGCTTAAACCTTGTTTAGTTGGGGTTTAGTCAGTAAAAGTGTGACACGCCATTTTGATCCATTTGGAAAAAAAAAGTGGAACCATAAATCCTTAAAGTATCGTCGATTGGCTATTTGCTGGTTAACTGCTTAAACCGTTGTTTAGTTGGGTTTTAGTCAGTAAAAGTGTGACCTGCCTTTTCGTTAGGTACTCCCTAGAGCAGGACAAGTTATTTGATTATAGCGTGTAGTCATGCGTTGTTTCACGCATACCACGAAGTACGATACGATAGTAAAATGGACGAGATCCAATAGGGCTGATATCAGATAACGCTGCAGGATTGTTCGAAAGAGTTACCATGGCCCTGGAATGCAAAGGGCAACTAAAAGAACACAGGTACCTAGTAGATATGTATTTCGTAATAGTTTGACACTTCCTCTCACTCAAAAATAAGCATAATAGAGTAGTTTCTGCCAGCGGCTTCACCCGATTAAAAGTAGGTTCAGTATGTACCATTGATCCCCCGTTTCACACTTTAGGGGTGAACTTTGAAAAATCGTCTCTTAGGTAATGCTTGCCTACGTCATAAAAGGAAACCTTGTGCAAAATTTTACACTCCTGGTAACTGTAGTTGGTTGTGCGTTGAAATGGCAGCCGCCCTCTCTCGCTTATTTTTTTTTGTATCTTGTAACATATTCATCATATACACTGTCTATAGTGTCCACCACTCGTTTCCATGTCCTTCCCTCCCTCTTCTACATAATACTACATTATTGTAAATGGCAACGTCTTTCCTCCGTTACTGTTCTGATAAAATCTATCTCAATACCTAACCGTTTGTCCGATTTAAGAGCGTGTTTAAGTATATAGATACTCTTTATCGTCCACCATAAAAATACAGTAGCAGCTTAAAATTAATAGGGTGTAACAATGGACGGTCTTATCGTTTAATTTAAAATATACAACTAGCAACACGCTCCAGCTTCACATAGGTGTTCGGAATCTTTGAAAGTCTTAAGTTTTTCCTTGCTGTAATAATTAATACCTCTTCATGAATTACTCTGTCAATTGGTTAAAAGCGCATGAAAATCTGTTCAGCAAATTTTGAGTTTATTGCATACATGTAGGCAGACAGAAGCTGGGGAGGCTTTGTTTTATACTTAGGAGACCGTTTGTATTAAAAACGCCCTATAAAAGTTAGGGCTGCAATGAAATTTAAAACGTTCAAATTGACACTATGATATAATATGTAAAGTTTGTTCCAAAATTTAGTCTAAATATATGTACCAATTTTCAGCTTAATCAGTTATGGATAACAGTAAGGGGGCTTGTTTCACAATGCCCGAATAGCCAGCCACTACTTCCTGAATAAATTAAAATATCGAACAGAATTTCTATGAAATTATCTGCCAAGTAAGATATCGGAAACTTAATCATAGGTGGTAAAACTTACCCTGTTTCCCAATTCCGAGATTTGCCCTCTTTCAATAACCTACCGCAGTTCATAGATAGATAGTTATCCCCGATAAACAGTAAGATTCTATCTATCAATCCACAACTTTTGGTAGGAAATGCTATCCGTCGGTAGGTTATAGGAAAACAAGTAAGGGCAAAAGGATAGATTTGTTTATCTTTAGTAGCTGCAAGTGTAGATAGATAGCTTATTGAATACAGGCGTAAATTAACGTAAGTACATATTTTATGTGTAGCTGTGTTCGGTAGGGGTTGCGAAAAATATAACATATCAAATTCCAAATCCAGGTGTTTCAAGGCTAGAGTGCGAACTAGCGGGCCTCACCATCAACGATTGCATTACTACTTGCCATCAGATGGTATCGCAGTCAAGCACTAGTTTATATTATTAAAAAAAAAAAATACATATTTAGCTTCATAGAATTTGCGTCAACACGCAAGTGTGGCAACGTATAAATTGCAGGAAGTTATATATAACAATATAGGACTATAAAATTACCCGCGAACAAATAGATAATTACTTGGAGTTATTCAAGTTTGAACAGTAGCTGTAATGTTGCCACATTGTACAATGCTTTCTAAAAAAGCGTGGGTAACCGTTTTACATTGAATGAAGGATTCTTACGTGTTCCAGGTATTCTTATGAACTGTTTTTTATTTGCAATTCGTTAATGGATGTATCTAGGGCTGTCCAATTTTCGCTTTACCTGAGTTTACCCGTTTTAATTCGAGGTGGGAAATCATGTAATGACTTCTCCCGCTCTAAATTGAAGCCAGACATGCCCGTCATGGTTTTACTGACTAAACCCTCATTTCGGTTATATACTATTCGGATATGTACGATCTATATGTTGAGTTTCTGCGCCGATAATTTTAGCTTTGACTGCAGAAGTACATATGCTATACATACTCTTCTGGTCTTCTGGTGCTTGCTATATTTCTTTATCTGAACTGTAATTGATCTATACTGCAGTCTCTGAAAAGCTCAGCCTTCAAAAATAAATGTAGAGAATATTCTTAGTACTACTTCTACATCGGCTACTTATTTTTTCCTTAATCTTCCTCTCTTTTCTCTTTACCCGTTCGCTCCGATCCGGTCAATTTGGACTGGGTCCACAATGACCGATGCCAGTTAGAAGGTTTGTTCAAAAGAGTACCTGTGGTCCTGGAACTGGAACTGAAGAACACAGGTCGGGTTTAGTCAGTGTATTCTGACACGGGTGCTGACTCCACCTATAGGATTAGTTTTTGAAGACTTTCCGTTCCCACCTAAAAAAAAATATAATCCAAGAATATATTTGCGATGCAATACCTCTTGCCTTAATCAATGACATCTGCATTTGCTTCTTGCTTAGTCACGCCATCATTCACACCAAACCATCCTTCTGATCTACTGACTTTTGTAACACTCCATTTAAATCTGCTTCTAATTATTGCAATTTCTGTTATCTTGTGAAATCTGGACTCCTTACCAAATATTAATATCTAAAATAATGATACGTTCTGCTTTCCACGGAACAATAGCCAATGTTAGTGTTACACTTTGCTTGTTTTGTTATATCACAATAATGCAGCTTCGCTCAAAGAGAACGGAAAATATCTTAATTTATACTTCCTTGAGAAGTTATGTTAACCTATTGCAACACGATAATTCATCTAATAGCTCAAAATCGTTTGAACTGTGAAGATTGGAAGAGCATTTCAATCGTAACTCTTGTTCGCGTCGGTATATCATGCGTGGAAACCATCTCCAAGACACACGACCTACTTCAAAAAGAAAACAAAAGATTTTCGTAATGAATTTTCATTATTGAGCAACACCTTTGTAAACCAGATTCGGGTGCAATTTTAAGAAAACAATGCGCCATAAAGAGTGCCGAGCAAAAAGTAGAGCAGCCCTAGTTAGTAGATGAGCACCGTTGGCGCGGAACGCACCTGAGAGGTCGCGGGCCACCGTCGCCAGAGCAAGCGTAACCTTCGGCCATGCCGTGTGCACTGGCAGCACGGATCAAGCATAGAGTGCAAGTATCCGAATTGTTTAAACATTCCTTTTTTGAACCGCTGCAGATCGAGCATTTTTTTTAAAGCGCGCCATTCGCAACTTTTTTATTGTCTCCAGCCAGTTTTAATTCAGCAATTAGCAGTGTTGTTTGATTAACCTTGTGTTTGTGTGTAATAGTGGTGTTCAGTAATTCGTATATGTAGTCATTACCTACAGTTATAAAAAGTGTTTATGTTTCCATCCGGTAATAGTCATTTGTAGTGCTTGCGTTATTATCTGTTTTAGTGTAACTAATAAATTCAATTTATTGTGAACGAAATAATAAAACATTACATTACAAATGAGAATGGTCGTAAAACTTGGTGCCTACTCAAACGTAATCTAAGTTTAAAACATAGTGTAGATGTTAAAATTGGCATGCTTTTGCATCTTCTGTACATTTGCATTATTATGTTAACATTTCCAATCAACATAAATATTAACGAGTAAATTTTATAACATTGACACACTTCAAAACGCCTACGACCGCCTAATAATAATAGGAAGAAAAAAAAGAATCATGTAACACCGCCATAATCGAATCGGAATAATGACGTTACCGCTAGATACGTAAACACGAGGTACGTTTTGAAAGCCGAAATGAATCGGTAAATTATTCAAAATTGACTTCCTCGGCGTCGAACACTTTCCCCGATACGTTTAGTCGGTGATCGACCGCCGAACGATGTCGATCGAGTCGCTGGGCGAGAGCAGCACGGACATGACTGAAGACAGTCTGTCGAGCAACGATATCGACGAAGATGTTATCTCTTTCGAAGAAGAGAGCGCTACCGAGTTACAGTGAGAGCTATTTACTTGTGTTGTGGGCTGGTTTTCGTGGAAATTGTGTTTGTTTACTGTTGTTTTTTTATTGTGGCTACACTTGGGAATGTCAGTTGGTTGTCACGTTAATTAGCAGTGGCGCTAGTGTGTTAATTGCAGTGCTTACATTGCGACTGCTTAATTAAAACTTAATGCAGTCATTAAAGAGTAATGTATCCCTACGGAGATCTTTGATGATCTCTTTATTTCTTTCGTAAAATTTAAACATGTGTAACCCTTTATCTTTTCAAAACTTATTTAACGTTTCTTATATTTGTAACCTAGTCAGTTTCACTAGTATTCGTTCTAAAAGTGGTCTTCATAAATGTCTGGGAGATTTGCATGGAACTCTTAAATACAATAACCTATTGCTCTAGTTGCACACAGCCTTAATCACCTAACAATAAAAGCATGCACCGTGTAGCACAAAAGAAAGTTGTCAAAGATAGTTCCCATGTATCTAATAAACTATATAAAGTGGTAGTTCCTTCAACGTGCAAATAATGTGAGCATACACGCGAACCGATAAAATATAAATCAAAGATGCACAAAGCACATCTCTACATTTGAAAATTAATAGCTGTCACTTCTTTCTTTTTTGACACTTTTCTATATTATAGTTCATTGAGGTATGGGCATGGCATTATTAAATACTTACTATATCTGTAACAGTTTGTGACAATTATGAGTATGTCATTTGACTAAGTACCTGCACTTCCGGTCAAATGGGCATGAGATCTCACCCGTTACTTTTCGCAATAGGGGTTAAGCAACATGCCCGAAACAGGAAAAAAATATAAAAATACTTAAAAATCTTATTTCCTTTCAAATCCTTAACTTATTAACATAATGCAGTAAGTGTGTGAACTTTCTGATCTGCACATTTAAATCTGACACGGACTGTGTGACCTGTCCACTTCCGGCAATTTTCATTAATAACTGCATTTTTATAATCGGATCTTCGAATCGTCGCTTTATTTGTTAACTTTCTTTGCTGAGTTTATTTTTATATGCACATTTTGTTCTCATTCTGCTATTTATAAATATTAGTTGGTAATCTAAACAAGATTAGCAACTAACTGACACAGTTATTTGATAAATCTTGCATTAGGGATAATAACTGTATTTTAATGTTATGATTGTTCCATAGAATCACATAATGGTGGTCTAATAATATGCTTATGGGAAATAATGATGAAAACATACTCATCTTCAATTATGGGTTAAAGCAAATTATAGCTCTTGAAAAGGTAAACGGTGCTTCTGTCTGGTTTCTCAGTATTAAAATTTAATTAAATACTGCATTTAACAATAATACTGAGAAACCAGAAGAAGGTGTTTATTCAACAAGTTCTTAAGTAGACTAGGGACATTTCAATAGAACCTGAAGTAACAGACAAGTATGAATACCTAGTTTTCTGGGCTCCTAAGATCCTCTCAAAAAATGGCACTAGTTTCTTTTTCATGCCAAAAAGTTTCATGGAACATACACGTCGTAAGTAGGTCATCAATTTTTTTATGTGGTATATCGTCAAATAATTTATCCAGCTCTGTGTGAAGCGAAAAGAAATGTCAGATTTTTATTTATTGAGTTACTAGTATGTACACACAAACACCTAAATAAGAAAGATCAAATATTATGTAGATAGAAGAGCACTGAGGGGCTTATCTACTGACTTACTTTTGTTCCTTCAGTTTCTCTTTGGGTTCCAGGACCACTAAGGTAACTCTTTCGTAAAATCCTGCAGCCCACGTCATAGTAGGGGTCGCAAAACTTATTTTCTAAAGGCTAGACAAAAATTAGCTATTAATCGTAAATTCATGCTATGATTGACAGACGTAAATATCAATGGCCAATCATTAGACCTGGCTCATATTGTGTTGATTAGTTTGCATAGTAACCAACACTAACAAACACGAATAGCTAGGTATCTAGCTAAATAGTGTTGATTAGCTTTTCAAAAACCGGATAGGACCGAATGAGAAAGTATCGATTGTATTTCAGTAACGTTTTTCGGCAATAATGATGAGGTTTGATACCTACATCTTTATTTTCCCATAAGAATTTAAATTCAATTACATGAGAAAACTTAAAATAGAACCGTAACAGTTTTGAGATGAATTACAATAAAACAGAGTGAATCAAGTGATTTCAAAATATCAGAATACAGGTAGACCCTTTCAACATATTTTTGTTATAATTATAAATGATAAACTGACCCAAAAAAACTTTGGCTTGTTTATGTAGGCAAGTCTAAAGAAATAAAAAGTTTAGGGTAATCGGTAAATACTTGCAGAGTAAATTATACACACAGAGTACGAACAACTGGAAGTGGCATACAAATTTGTAATAAATACTCATTTAACGAGTTCAATGAATATCGACGTTAATACGCAATACTTCACATAACTCATTCATTCCTATAATTCCGTATGAGAAATCGGTTTGTTCGCACAGCGCAATCGAGGATATCCCGATATATTACCCATTTTCATTTTTATATTAAGTATTTCCGTAATCGCTTTCGACAAAGTTGCATAAGTTGGCTCGTTCCTTTTAAAGCATTTTTGATCAGTTTTATTTTTAACATGATCCAAATACATTGAAATTAATAGATTTTGAATAAAACAGAATACCTATATTGCATAATATAATGTATAAATTACTTAAATATTTATTTATTTAACTAACTAGGAATATTTATAACCTAATTATGCACATTTATATGTTTATGGTTCGAAGTCCTCCTCCAAATTGTTGTCATCTGGGCACCCCAGAAATGTGCTTTGCCGGAATTGCCACGTTGAATGACAATGGCATTCTTGGGGCAAAGGATACACAGACGGTACCTATGGTTTTAGTCATTAAGAACAGTTTCTTACTGACTAAAACCACAGTGTTGACATATTTCTTTGTCTGCCCCAAGACGAAGGACAGCCATGAACATTTCTTTCTACTCGTAAATATATATCGTAAATAATAAAAGGCTATCTCTAGACATACTCGCTTCAACCTCTAGAGGTTTGGCTATAGTCTATACGTTAGCCTTAAATAGTTCAGTGGGCTTTAATCCCTTGAGTGCCTATTGCCCCATACCGAATGCAAAAAAAAAATTACTGAACGCAATGCTGATGAACTTACGGTGTATGCTTATGAATCTGAGTGGTACCTATCATGCGTCATTTAAAAGTTTAATAGCTCTATCGAAAAGAAACATCAAGAATAAGGTTAGTTACTAGGTTTATCTAACGCATAAATGTTTGTTAACACAAAAGCCTCTATTTTGTATTACGTCTGTCAGTTTCGTAACGTATACGTGAGTGTCGGACATTATACCGCTTGTGCAAGCAGAACGAACTCCCTGTACGTGTTGCCATTTTATAAAAACCGAATCAAAATGTAAACGAGACCGTGGAAACAGCTTTCCTTCCTTTTGTTTTTTCAATTCAACATTCAGGTGTTTGATGTTAATTTTCTAATTGATGCAGATAATTAATTTTAGTACGGCCTTGCGATCGTTACAAAAAACGTAGTGGAATTAGCAATGGAGTCTATCAAAGGGAGATTTTTGTCAGTTTATTTTGTTACGGAAAGACTATTGGTACAAGACTGATTGGATTATCTGATTAGTCACGGTGATCTGAGATTATAAACGAACAACTTTTTGCAGCCTCTTAATTGATTTAGAATTTTCAACAATACCGTTGGCCTTTCTCACATAGAGGTGAGCTATACCGTAACTAAAGCAGACCAGTTGCTACGACTGGAGTACACTTAGTCCATAACACACAATTCTTTAATATTTATTTGACTAAAAGCACTGTTTCATTTAAGAATCTATTTTGCATTAATGACTTCAAAACAGTTTCAAGTGTGAATAGGTATCAGTATCCATAGAGTAGTATCCATCGTTCGCGCCGTCACGGTGGCCAGCCCGTCCACTCGCGCATCCATTGTCTATGGCTCGCGCATGCACAGAATGCGCTCATTTGCATCCAATACCAACTGGCACTTCCTGCCGCTACCGATGTGGAGGAAATACGCTAAAGGCATTCGTGTGTAAGGAAAAATAGAAAAATGGAAATTGCGTAGCGGTTTTCAGAAGAATATGCAGCCAAGTTGTTATGATGTTCCATTGTGCTTGAGAAAGTTGTGACTTAGGAACGGTGATGTTGTACCCATCCCGTTTCTTTTGCAATTCTATTCATAACTTGAAAAATATGTTCTTTTGTTTTCTTCAGGCTTTATTTAATTATCTATGTTTTAATGTCACTTATGTGCACTCTAAAGGTGAGTATAGACTACAACATTTTCTCGAGCATTTCTGTGTAATGTAACGTTCTTACGAATGGTACAATACAGGCAAAAGCTCAGTTCCCAAAACATTTCCATGTAATGTAACGTTCCTGCGAATGCTCGGCGTTATGCTACGGGTAAATGCTTACAGTTAGTGTGCATTTACGAACATTTTGTTGTACCTTGCATTCATTCTTTTTCATACTTTCCTTCGACGAAATGTTACACCAATACGCTCGACGAAATGTTACACCAATACGCTCGCCGAAATGTTACACCAATATGCTCGTTGGTTTGCAACAAAGAGGCGAGCGTGTTCGACGTTTAGTTCGTAAAAGGATGATACACTAGAACATATCATAGAGCGGCTCGTTGTTCTGTTACAAGCAAATGTTGTAGTTTATACTCACCTTTACAGCCGAAACCAATAACCTATCTATCACATATCGGAGATTGAAAAACAAATGAAACAACAGAAAACATGTATAACTTTTGTATTGTATCATTTGTTTTACTATCCTATATGTGATAGATAGGTTATTGGGTTCGGCCGTTAGTATATTCTGTGAAATATCCGCGCGGTTTATTTCCAAATCCCTTCCAAATTATGCCAAAAACTCGTTACAAACACGGTAGACCACGAAGCAAAAAAAGTATGTCGAATTTCAAATGTAAATTATCCTTATACTTATTGTAAATGAAAGTGACAACCGCGATGATATACTCATAAACTACATTTTTATGCAACTTTTGCAAACAGACAGTGATAATGGTGATAAATGAGGAAGGTTTAGGTGTGTGTGTGTTTATTATCACTTATATATTTATTGTGCAGACCTACCACAGTGTTTTCTTTTTAACCCTAAGGTAGACTGGTAGAGAATTCCCTGTTGCATTAAGTCCGCCTATGTACCACCACTGTACATGAAGCTTAAATAAATAAATAAGAAAAAGCCGAGAATGTCCAAACATTTAGTTTCTAAAAATTGTTACTTATTCTGGTGTGCAATGAAGTTAAATTATATTATATTCTAACATCCGTGCGAATCTAGGGCAGGTCGCAGTTTTTAATAAACGTCACTATAGTCTATATTTAAGTAGGTATACCAGCTACATATTTTAGAATACCTAAAGCACAACGGTCAGCTAAAAGAAATCGCAATTTCAACGAGCTGAGTCATATTGACCGAACTGTGTAGTTTGCTCATTGCCTGATGATGACAGTGAAATCATAGGTTCAAAGCTATTCGTGTTACGTCGTGCGGTAAATTATAAAACTCTAAATTTTTTATTGCCTTTCCAACAAAAGTACCTAGACTTCATGCACGAAGGAACGGTTGAACGATCGGTTGCTGCACTGTGTTGCAGATTCAACTCCCGCGTAAAAAAATAATTGTATGGCCTACATCTGTACCTACAACAATCTACAAACTAAGAAACCCACCCACGACATAGAAGTAATTCCTAATGTGAGGCAACGTTTTTTTATCTAAATAAATATTAATTACATCCTCTTATACTCATCTTCATCAAAGGCCTACAATTTCATAGACCATAACAAACATTTCTAATTGATTAGAGTAATTTATTTCGCCAATCATCAAACGATTATCTAAAAACTCCATCATAAAAATGCCTAAACTTATAATTGCATTACCACAAGCAAATATTCGAGGAATGACTCTGCAAAACGAATGGAAAGCGGTGTGTTCATCTTTGTTAGTAGTGTACACTCCTTTCTACAATTAAAGAGAAGATTTTGTATCTCAAGTCACACCTATAGGTCACATAATAGGATTTATATGTAAACAAACTTTCCTGCTCTGTGACGGCGTATAACACTTTTACGAAACGTTCCAGGGCCACTGTCTTTTGAACATTCCTCCAGCCCAAGTGGTATAGGTAATCTAACATTTTTTTTATTTTTGTATTCAATGTCGACCAATAAGCAATGAACGTGGGGTCCTGGACTTGATTTCCGGGTCGGGCTAAAAGAGCCATAGCTAGAAATTACTCTGCAGCAATTTGGAGTTTGGAAGTTGGAGTTTGGTGGACCCCCGTGCCTCGGAAAGCACGTCTCTCGATCTCTCCCCGGTCGAGACAGAATGTCATCCCATCAGACTAGGACAGTATGGGTACAGAGGGCACCTGTGTTTCCGCATACGCTTGTGCAATGCCGCTTGTGCTTGTGTACCGCGAATCCGTCGTTAAGATTGGCCACCGTGATCGAAATTCGGCCTAGAAGATTACCTACTTATGATAATTTTCTATTAATATTCATGAATTCAACAAACTAGCCTACTCTTCTAATGAGACAACTCTATTAATAGGCATTCAAAAGTAATTTTATTATATAACAAAATATATAAATAAATTTGAATTAGGCTCAAAAATCAAATTTAAAATTTTAATTTGATAGAATCTTTCAAATGTGCACTGATTTCAACACAGATTTTTCAATATATTAAGGTTATACGAAAGCTGTTAAACCGCCATTTTGAATCATCAGTTAATCTAAAAGTTATCCGGTTATCAAAAAATCAGGCAATGGGCACTGGCAATTGCATTTGATGTATTTATAAACACCACATAATTATAAACTACTCGTTTTACATATAGGTATTGCATTGTATTTTCAGCCTGTCCTTTCCTACTGTAGGAGAAAGGCTGTACTTTATTCTACCTCCACATACCCGCGAAACGAGACACAATAGTAAAACAATAACAGCGCGTTCTCATAGGACCGGTCGGGGATTTAATTCATGAATCCCCGACCGGTCCTATGAGACCGCGGTATTATTGTTTTACTATTGTGTCTCGTTTTGTGGGTATGTGATAGGTTAAACATTAAAACCAAAACAACCAACATTTTATTTACTCCAACAATTGTCTCTCACCCACAGGTTAGAAATCCTAAAAGCGGATTCGTCTCTGAAGAGCAAAGCGAAGCGCAACGAATGGACATGGAAGGCCCAGACGGACGTGGTGAAGTGGCAGGCGACGCCGCTGCGCGCGCCACTGCTGCGCCTGCCGGCCGCGCTGGCGCCGCCCGCGCTCGAGTGCTTCACCTGCGTGCGCGCCTACTGCGGGGATCTGCAGCCCAACGAGAGGCAGCTGCATCAGGACCTGACTGAAGTCAAATGTGTCTATACTGTGCTTATGGTATGTATTTTCTACTTTTTTTTATTGATGTGAACTAGTGCTTCCGATGTCATTATAGTATGTCATAATTATAGTCATTATAGCGACGCTTGGGGGAGCCCTATGTCCAGCAGTGGACGTTTTTCGGCTGATTATGAACTAGTGCTTGTCTGCACCTGATGGTAAGCAGTGATGCAATCATTAATGGTGATCCACTGTGAAATAAAAGGTATTACCTATTTTGTAACGGCCGAACGCATAGTCCAGCTAATGGTTCATTAGCGTCCATTAAAGTTAAGTATTGTCAAACCTTCACTGAAAAACTGTGTAAAACTGTCAATGTGACAATTTCTTAAGTGATGATTAACGTTAATGAATGTCCCTGAGTCGGGCCGTTAGAGTATTAAATTACACTAAAGACAGCAACAAAAACAATGACAACATATAGTTTTTAGTAAATATTTTTACTTCTCATATTTTTTGGGCACTTTTCACAATATTTAATCCAAAAGTTTACGAGTTGACCATATCTTTATCTATCAATGTACACTTTGTCTAATAAGTTTATATAAATAACTTTAACATTAAATAACAAAAAAAAGAGAAAATCAACAAAAAAAGATAAGATTAACAAAAAGATTCTCTCCGGCGGGGAATCGAACCCCGGTCTCCCGCGTGACAGGCGGGGATACTTACCACTATACTACCGAAGATGTGACAGAGTCGCCAAAATAGTGGACTCGAATAAACTTGTAACTATCGGTACCGTTTTAAAATAACAATAAAAACAGGTACATATGGCATTTTGGTTTATTTAAAGTTGTTTATTTAAAAAACACGTTTTGAGACATTTGTTATCGAAAACTTACTATAAAGTAAGCTCAAAAAGAATAATTGCAATATATTCCCATCATATTTTTTAACGCACCAAAAAATATATTGTTTGTTTTCGTTACAACTTTCCAAGTTACATTCTAGGGTCTTTATGTCAAAACTTTAATTTTTGTCAATTTTATTAAACATTTAACTATTTATGCATAAGTATGACCTTGTCTATCTCCAATTATCTAACACAGCGTTTCCCCCTTCCAGCACTGCCACTCAGTACCAGAGCTGCGCGACGAGGTGTACTGTCAACTGATGAAGCAGACCACCTCGAACCGCTCCCCGTCCGGCGACTCGTGCCAGCGCGCCTGGCGCCTCATGTCCATCCTGGCTGCCTACTTCACTTGCTCGGACACGCTCAGGTAGGCGATTGATGTGTTTATTAGGTAATGATTTTGTTTTCAGTTCTGTAGAAACATCGTGTTAATATTGTGAAATATTATTCTCTTCTGGGTACTATTTTTATAGTTTAAATGGAATAATTCATATTTGTTATGAACGAACCAATAAATATATTTATGACTCTTGCTAGTGATAACTACGCTAATTTCTTTAAAGCATTCGACATCGTTAAACACAGATTATTTTGCGTCTCACTTTTAAAAATAAATTAAATATCATTACTTACTATTAAATATTATTACGCGGTAACTGCACAGTTACCGAGGAAAAAGTGATGTTTTAATTTGTTACCGAAATGCAAAGTAGAAGTAAAGCCTAAAAGATCTACTAAAAAGTGAATTAGTTCCCCAGGGTTCATATTTAGGGCCACATTTTCGACGTTTTTTTACCGTGGTTCTGTTCAAACAAGTTCTTAGAATTACCATCAAGATTAACCATATTTCCATAGCTTCAAACTGAGTAGAGTATAACAAACACTTTCTTCCCCAGGCCTTTCCTCGTGGAGTACCTATCAGCGGCGGCGGCAGACCGGCGGCGCCCGTGCCAGGGCACGGCGGCCGTGTGCCTCGCCAACCTGCGCAAGACGCTGCGCTGCGGCGGACGGAAGAACGTGCCCAGCGTCGAGGAGGTAAGCTTATTGCTAATAGATCAGTTATAAATCTCACTAAAATTGTTGCTTATGTCAAACTAGCTAATTAGGTCGCAACTTTTCTTATCGCTTTTCTTTCTTACAGTTTTCTTTTAAATAAAACCCAAAAATTGTTTTTTTTTTTTTCAAACAATTAAAGAACTTATTTCAAACTAGCTAATTAGCTCGCATGAAATTAGGGTTTTCCATACAAACTTTGGACCGCCATGAAAGGAAACCATCTGGAAAATATCACACTTGCTAGTCCCACTAGGTTCGGCTGTGCATTGATATGTCAGTTTCTCGTTGTTTTATAGATAAACCATTTCACTGCATTTTTGTATTGTTAAGAAGTCAGTCTGATAATTGCACATTCCAAAGCGTAGATCTCTCGCTTTAAGCTAATAATTAACCATAAATGGTTAGAGCGTCTAGCTACACGAATGTAGCTGTAGAGTATTTTTTCTGTTAGACTAATGATATATTCTGTCGTGTTGTTGCAGGTGACGGCCGTATCTGCAGGTCGGTCGGCGCGACGCCAGCTGTACCGGCTGCCGGGCGGCGCCGAGCGCGTCGTCAACACGCGCTGCGCCACCGTCGTGCAGGACATCGTCAACGACCTCTGCGAACTGGTCAGTCCATGCTCCTCCTCCATGGATTACTCCACTGTAGCATTACATGCAACTACAATAATGTTAACCCTAATTACACCCTAATTATTACAAAATTAAGTTATAATCATAATTTAAAAATGTATATGTATAATGCGCTTAGGTAGGTACTTAGTGGTTTTTTTTAAGAAATTGGGTAGCATAATTGTAGGCACTGCTAGCGCATCGGTATTGGTATCTATGCATGCACACACAAACACTCTAATGATGTACTCATGATTTATCAAGAATACAAAAAAGAAATATCGTTAAATAATCAAGAATTAGGATAAAACATTATCCAATTTAAAACAACTAAAATGCCGATTGGTTTTATTATAAACCTCAAAGTCACAATGACTTTGAGTTCAACTAATTCAACTCGAACACACAGGTTTCAAAATTGCCTGAAACCAATGTAGAGCTATTTAATTAGACTAGCAAATTTTTGACATTTGTTTCAATTTCATACCGAAAATGAAGTATCCCAGTAATCAAAATACAATATACACTTTCCTATCATATAAATGTGAAATTTGTATTTACATTCGTCTCTTTCCTTCCAGATCGGCGTGACCAGCGAGGTGGAGCGCGCAGAGTTCTCCCTGTACTGCATAGTAGCAGGAGACGCGCTGACCATGCCACTGTCAGGCGACGAGTATGTGCTGGACGTGACCACGGAGCTGCAGAGAGCGCACCATCCCTTCTACCTCATCTTCTGCCGCTCTGTGTGGCACCATCCTCTCAGGAACGACGCACCGCCTCTTTATACCGAGGTGTTGTTCAACCAGGTACGTCATATCCTTTTAAGTAAGTACAGGCCTCCCCAATTTTCGCCACAATAAGTTTTCCTGTATCAGCCATTAAGCCGGGTATCGACTTAGGTTCGCCGTGGCTTGCGAACACTGTGTGCTCCGCGAACGTGAACGTGTACAGTGTACACCCTTAGGCTGCAACATCAGTGCTTAAACTGCGCTCCCCTTTGAGATCGCGCAAAAAACCGCTTCCCAAGCGCTCCACCGTGCTCCGATCGTGCTCCAGTCGCGCTCCGCGATCACGACGTATCCATTATGTTTGGTTTGCGGAGCGGGCGCGTTCGCAAACCACGGCGAACCTAAGTGGATACCCGGCTTTATACCAGTCAGGAAGGTAAGAAAATAATGTTCAGATCCAGCTCGAAGGAGCAAAAAGAATGTATGGTTTTGCTCGAAAAACCAAAAACAATGTATGAAGCCGGTTCAAAGGATCAAAAAAAATGTATGCATCCGGCTCGAAGGACTAAAGAGAATGTATGGATTTGCTTGAAGGACCAAAAATAATGTATGATTTTGCTCGAAGGATCAAAAACAATGTGTGGATCCGGATCGAAGGACCAAAAGCAATGTATGGATTTGTTCGACGGACCAAAAAAATGTATGATTTTGCTTGAAGGACCAAAAAGAATGTTAACAATTAACAAGTAAACAGTACCAAACTTGTTAATATCAAAAACTATGAAGCCAATGATCGACAATTCAGATACAATTCTAATAACAGACTCGAGGCCCTGGTCAGTGAAGTCTTATAAATTCTTTACAAAAAATTATGTTCCTTCAACTTACATGTTTAATAAATTCTCCTAGGTGGCTCCAGACTACTTAGAAGGCCTGCTACTGGTACTCCCGGGCGGCGGAGCTCCTCCCGCCCCAGTGCTCCGCGACGTGGCACTAGTTGCAGCCCTGTTGCACCGCGCGGCCGGGCTGGCGGAGGGGGCGCAGGCCCGTGACCTCAAGTTCCTGCTGCCCAAGCCACTGCTGGCGCTGCGGGAGCCGAGGCCTAACAAGTGGGCGTCGTGGTTAGGCGCGGAGTGGCAGCATGTCAGGACCTTGTCGCCGGCTGCTGCTAAGGCTAAGGTTTTGCAGGTGAGACAGCTTATTTTCTAAAAATCTAGTTTAAAAAAAGTTGTACAAATGTTTTTTATATTATAAATAAATGTTCATTTAGAATAAAAAAATAATATGTAACGAATTAGACGTAATAAAAAGAACGGTATTTGCCAAACTTCTTTCATTATCGAGCCTGATAATGAAGTACTATAGCCTACTTGCGTTATGAAAATAGTGACTCAATGCAATTGCAAAGTAAAGCCGTTTTTCAGAATCGACCGGATATTTACTTTTATTTTTACGAATAAGTCATTCGTTCATTTGTACGACGTTTGTATTCATTTTTAAAATTGAAAAATGCGCGTCCATACTGTCGTCTTCTATTTTATTATGATCTAACAAGTCAAGACACCCCTTGTTAGTCAAGGGGTGTCGAGTAACAACGATGAGTCACTATTTTCTTAATGCCTTAATGCGAATACACTACTTATAGTTATTACTCTGGTACAACAAACAATAACCATTTTTAACTTACTTATTTTTCTCCATTCGCAGGTGCTATCCCGCTGGCCACTGTTCGGCTCATCATTCTTCGCGGTGCGGCGCGTGTCAGGCGGCAGTGAGTGGCGCGAACACGTACTGGCCCTGAACAGGCGCGGCGTGCATCTACTGCATCCTGCCACGCACGAGACCGACACGCACTGGCCCTACGCCGAGCTCATCAGTACTAGGAAGGTCAGTAGCACCAGTACTCGAACCAAGAAAATATGACAGACTTACCGATTAAAATCTGGCCGTATACGTTCAGTTGCCCTTTTCGGTCCTGGATTGCGATGAGTCTCTCGAAGTCTTGTACAATCCCGCAGCCCTGGAAACACATAAGAAATTTTACAATACGATTTCTGTGAAACAGTCGCACATTGTTGCCACAAAGCCTTGTAGAAAACAAGGCTTTCCGATCAAAGCTGCTTGTAAACTTAAACCTACAAACTAATCTTTTCTTATTTTTTCACAGGTCCGTTCTGAAGACGGCACGCTATTCCTGGACGTGAAATGCGGCTCGCTGCTACAGCAACGTGTTACGAGATTGCAGGCCGAGCAGGCGCACGAAGTAGCGCGCCTCGTACGACAGTACATCGCACTGCAGAGAGACCAGAGGCACTCGCCAGGTAAGTGTAACTGTACCATGTTGCAGTAACGTGTTACGAGGTTATGACTATGACTCATCAGACCGCACATTACGCTTTGGAGGTCCAGAGGCTCTCGATAATGTGTAGGAAAATAGTGCTTCAGCTACGCGATGTAAAGGTACAATCCACGACAGAGTACAGTAACGTGTTGCGAAGTTGTAAAGGAAGCGACAAAAAAATATACATTTCAAAAAAGTAGAGCAAACTTCATAGATACAGGGATATCGCAACAAGGCCGGACGATTATCGTGTTAAATGGCAATTCGACAAAAATATCCTATTTCGGACCACACCTACCATTGTAGAATTACGCTTAGCGTGCGTTTCACACATTCACCTAATTAGTAATTAACACACTTCACCGTACTTTAATTTTTAACATTTTTCTCTCTTTTGTTTCAGCTTTCAACAATTGAAAAGCGAATCCAAACGAATCAAGGTTACACAGACTGGAATGAGTGCAGTGTATCATAGTATGTAATGTATGCGTTTGTTGTCGTCACACACTTACCTCAGCGCTGACTTACGTATCCGTCCACACTGATCTGAACTCCTAGCATTAAGGAACCATCTGATTGAAATGATAATAGGATTTTAGGGCACAAACCGTTCAGCGCCACCGCGCTATGTAGTCGTGATGTACTTCTATTTTCATTTTAGTCATCGTTCGTCCAATAAGTATTTATATAAGAGCAATTATTTTAAGAAAAACAAGTAATCTCTTAAACATTCCAATACTTTTAACAACCAAAAAGTATGAAAATTATATTATAATAATTAATTTTTATTATTTTAATCTTTATACATTTAACACACAATGCAATTATTCCAAGTACACTCATAATATAGATGTTTATCATTGTCAATAGAACGGCTAAGAAACGTGGGTCATCTGTGTTTCCCACCAAAATATATAAACAGGATTTGAACAACAGCCCACGAACACTGAGACCGTTGTACGGAGAATAGATCTGAACAATATATTATATGCTCAAGATAGAAAATATTCCAAAATAATGTATAGTGAAAATAATGAATTGATGTAAATAGAGCTCTTTTGGTTTAAGATAGACTTTCAATGCAGTTTTATAGTTTCAGAAATTTTGAACCAAAAGAGTTCTAAAGCTAACAATTTAGGACACATTGCTCAAGCCTGACAACTCATGACCCTGGAAATGTGTTCTGATAATGTGACGGAACATTAGGGCGGCACGGAAACATTTCACCGCGCCTACCGACTGGGCTAAAGGGTCAATGCCACATCCATCACAACATCGCACGAACGAGTGTGGCTGCATGTTGTCACGGCATATCATCGTAGGACATACATAACTCTATGTAATTAGTATAGTATGTAGATAACTCCAATATTTTGTTACTCATGGAATTCGTATTATGTTCTTATAGTATCGTTATTTCCAGAAACAAAAATTATGAAGTCTACTTACTCCGGAACTTTAGACTTTCTCTATTCTATGTGCCTTATATTTTTTTTCTCAAATTCTAACAAAAGGTGCTATTTTACCTTAACTTTAATGTACTAATATTAAATTGAATTATTTTAAAGTCTTTATTATGAAATTATCCAAAGACCGAGAGGTCGGAGTCATGTTTAATGTATTTACTATATATTTCGTTATAATGTAAAATATTTAATGAATCTGATGTATGAGAATATATTGTAGATAATAAATAAAAGTTATATTTTCACATATTGTTTTATTTCTGTTACTTCAAACCAAGCAAAACCAGGCTCACGTGAATGCGGTGGTAATGTTCAGCCTACAATCAAAAATTAAAATAACCAGCCAATATCGTTTACAGAGTGACAAAAAAGTAGGCAACTAGCGATACCTACTTTCTATGAAAGAAATTTCATGCTCATTCACACTAATATGTATAATCCGGATTACTCTACAGCCTAATAAACCAGTCTTGTCCAGGAGAGGCAAAGTCATCTTGCCGTAATCATAAAACTCGAAAACTACTGAAATTTATATATTTAATATATATAGTTTTATATACTATACTAGTTTGCCTACACTACGCGTGTGGTTAGCCTCACTGGCCATTCTAACGTGGTTACTAATTTACCTAAGCTCGAAGCGACAATTAATATGGCACGTCATCTATTAAAAATAATAATTAAAATAAATCTGTATAAAAACACAGTTTTTAGAAAATTGTTCGCACGGAATTTATAGACAACACGGTTGGCGTACGTAGTACCACAGATTAATAAATAGTTACTTCGTAGTAGTACCTAGTTGATCGATTGGTTGCTGCGCAGTGACCCGCGATTCGATTCCCGCACGGAACAAATATTTGTATTTGTTTTGTTTTGTTTGTTTGTTTGTTTGTATTTGTACGGGGTCTTGGCCTGGAATTTACTTGTTCGGGAACGCATCCACGATAGAAGCTTAATTCCTAATGTAGTACCCATAAGTGATGGTGCATAAAAAAATGAGTTTAATACGGAATATCGACGCATAAAATTTCGATAAATGCTAATACGATACTTCAACATTGTGAAAGAACGTCTCAGCAAAGCCGCTACACGTCGATGCATGTATATGTTACGGCTAATACCCGAAGTGCGGCTACACCTAGTTTTAGCCGGTTAGAACTAGGTGTAGCCACTTTGTCTTGGTTAAACCTAGTACGAGCCGATTGTTTTCGGGTAAAACTAGGTCTAGCCTTCATCATGCCGGCTACAACTAGGTCCAGCCATTCCCTGTTGGATAAAACTAGGTCTATTCGATATCATTCCGGCTAAAACTAGGTCCAGAAAATCCCTGTTGGATAAAACATTCTTTAAATTATAATATGCAACTACATGCTTATTGTCTGTTGTTAAAAAAATGTTCCTGTTTGTTCGTATTATATTAAAAATTGTACTCCTAATAATTTGTGGTATTTTTTTTTTGGTTGGGGAATCATCAGAATGACTTCTCCCGCTCTTGGGCGGAGCAGGAGGGCGTGTCAGACTCTTACTGACTAAACCCCTACCCCGTTCCTTCGTTGCCTTCGATCTGGGGGGAGTACACCCCGGTGTCAACCTTTCGGAATACCACGTGTTCCCCCAGAGGCTTCGGCCCTGCCGGGCCCCTACAGTTTGCTGACATCTCCTTGAGGCGCGCGTGGAACAGAACGCGCCGTTGACGACTGGGCTCGGTCCAGATTATTTCCAGACTGCCGGACAGCGAGCTACCCAGTGCTCGCCGTCTGCGAACCCGTGCCTGAGGTGGTCGGAAATCGGGATCGGGATCTCGGCGGCGGCGGCGTGAGGACCGTTCCCTCACGCGCTCGCGGTCAGCAGCCTCCTTCACGAGCATTACTGTTTCGCAAAAGGAGGCGACCGCATGCCACGCCTCCTTGCTCCGGACCATGGCCTGAACCAGGGCCCGGCGCGAGAGGTCGCCGCCCCCGATAGCCTCTACAAGGACACGGCGGTGCTCCGCCCAAGCGGGGCACACCTCTACCGTGTGCTCCACCGTGTCCTCCGGGCGGTACACACAGTGGCGACACCCGGGCGTCCTCTCCTGCTTGATCCGATGCAGGAACCTCCCTAATAATTTGTGTTAATTATTACAATGTGATTTATAAGAATAAAAAAACTCTACGTTTCTTTTTATTTTATGTTTTTTTAATATCTAAAAAAACTCTGCCGATAGCATGCCGGCTACAACTATGTACAGCCAATCCCTGTTAGTGCTGCTGCTGCAGACGCTGTGAGTCACATTCGCTAGTAGACCTGCAGTAGATCAGCAGCACCTGGCACTCACAACAGAGGCGCGTGCCTCGCTATGCCCTCCACCCCGCGCCGCTGCTGCAGATGCAGTCATGAGTGTGACGCGGCGCGGAAGGCTTGGCGGGACATGCATCTAAGTTTTATGCAACAGGGATTGTCTGGACCTAGTTTTAGCCGGAATGATATCGGATAGACCTAGTTTTATACAACAGGGAATGGCTGGACCTAGTTGTAGCCGGCATGATGAAGGCTAGACCTAGTTTTACCCGAAAACAATCGGCTCGTACTAGGTTTAACCAAGAGCAAGTGGCTACACCTAGTTCTAACCGGCTAAAACTAGGTGTAGCCGCACTTCGGGTATTAGCCGTAACATATACATATAACATACAAAAATTACAAGTTAATGTTTGAATCCCTAACCGGTCCTATCATGAGACCGCGCGGTTATTGTTTTACTAGTGTCTCGTTTCGCGGGTATGTGATAGATTAAATAAAAGTTTGAAAAAAAGCAAGTATTTGTCAACAATCATCTGTAGTTACTCAGATACCCGCGAAACGAGACACAATAGTAAAACAATAACAGCGCGGTCTCATAGGACCGGTCGGGGATTCAAACGATAACAAATCGAGGTATCGGCAAACAACAGATTTCAAAGTCTGTCAACTTCAAAGACATGAAACACATATTAATTTATTTACTTTGATGTCATGTACCGCGTGGTTAACGAGTTTGCCACAAAAATAACTCAAATGACCCTTAGAAGGCTGTGACTTCACAAACTTCTTTACGGCAGTTTGAACAACAACTTAATGGCTTCACAGAAAAAAGACTTAATCCATTAATTACTAACCCGAGCCACGAATCCGGATCTAGTAATTATACTAGACGCAGATTGTATCAACATCATTTGAACTCCGCGAAACAACATCTTATTATAGCTGTGACTAATTCGGCGTCTAATTATAATGCTTCGTCTTCCGGTTTATGAAAACCTTAAACCTATTCATTCACTGACTGACAACCTAAAGCCTAAATCACTACGGGTCCGGAAAAAAGTATGATATTTTGCACAAGATTTTCTTATGCAGCAAAAAGAAAAGTTTTTCGATTAGAAAAGGAAGCTATTTTGGAAATTCATCAAAGAAAGTTTAGGATCCATGGTCCGGAGCGAGAAGGAATGGCAGGCGGTCGCCTTCTTCTGCAAAGCAGTAAGTACCTAATGCTAGCGAAGGAGACAGCCGCACGTGCGAGAGAATGGCCCTCGAGCCTTGCGATTTCCGATTTTACTTATTAGTAGGTTTGCAAACGACGAGCCATGGGTAGCTCGCTGTCCGACCGCTCGGTAACCGACCAAATCAAGCCCAACTTATCGACGGTGCTTAGTGTTCCACGCAATCCTCAAAGGCTTGTCAGCTAACCGTACGGTCCAGCAGGGTCTACAGGATAGACCTGTAAGTTCGTGGTGGTTTGGTGATATAATCGTTTACCAAAAATGCCCAATCTAACCTTGTGTCTAAAATAAACACACCATGTCATCATCATAGCTATATTTAGATAGTTATCTACATACTAACGAATTTAAACATTTAACCTAAATATCTATGATGCGCTGAATGTGAGAGTCAATTGGGGGGAAAGGTTAATTTATGGTGCATGTAGGTTAGCTATCTCTTGCTGCAGTGCAAATGGATACGCAACATATTCGTTCGTAGGTACTATCTGTGTCTCTAATAAATTAATATTAACGATTGACACCATTGGATGGAGAGGAACAAAAAGTACCAAATAAAAGATGGATGGATTGTGTAAGGACTAATATGAAAGAAAAGGGATTTATTAGTGATAGTACGGCAGGTGACAAGACAGAATGGAAGAAAAAAACGTGTTGCGCCGACCGCAAGCAATATGGGATAAAGGCAGAAAGAAGAAGAAGATTGACACCGTTCTAAGTTAAATTAAGTAAATGAATTTGATTTTCCAGCAGGAGATTACAGAAACAAAACCTGTAACACAGGCTAGTATATCGAGTAGACAGACAGTGATATCAGCATACTCTACTTTGATTCATACAGGGTGTGCCAGATATCGACGCTCAAGCGAATACTATATAAATAATAAATTTTTAATTAAAAAGTATTTAATTCTGTATTCTGTTCTTCTCCAAAAATGTCATTGGGGTTGATTAGAATTACGATTTTATACAGTTTAAATTATAAAAATTACAGACTCCTTTTTTCAGAAAAAGCCGACGAAAAATTCCACTACTGGAGGGGTCCAGAATCATGTCCTGGATCTAAGGTATTCGTTTGTGCGTCGATGTCAGACACACCCAATATAATAGGCGGAAAGCCAGACATACCAAATTTATTTACCTTGCAAAACCTGAGAATTGATCCCTGGATTTATTGCTCATCGGAGGTACAGTACCCGGCGATAAATTTTGCACATCAACCTTTGGAAAGAGACAATCGGCTTTTTAGAGTGCTGAACTTAATTTCAGTTCTTACAATGTGTTTCAGTACTGACTTGGTTATATTTGTTCAAGCTTCTTCTTTAAATTCCATCGGCATTTGCAACTCGCTCTTAAACCTTCTTAAAATTACAACTTTCATTGTTGTCAATGTGCATTTTTTATCGCCGTGTACCGTACTGATTACCTTTAGAACACGATGATTATTATTAAAGTTAGTATCAGTTAAATACCGCGATATTTTTCTATCAGAAACTAATATCCTCTTGCAATAGTCATATTTTGTGCTATCGTTGTACAATCACCAACAAAATTACTTTTTTACACCACCTGATCGATATAATGCCCTAAATGTGTCATATAACCTTCACTTAAAGCAAGTCATTATTACCTAGGGAGATAATGCAGTATGGGCGATCTCTAGGGAATAATGATATGATTTGAATTTAGATCGTCAAAAACCATTACTTTGAAAAAAAAAACACGTTAAGTTAATTAAAATGTACGTGCATCAAACAAGTTAATCCAAAAATCGAACTGGCCACCAACAAAAAAAAACCGGACAAGTACGAGTCGGACTCGCACACTGAGGGTTCCGTACCAAACAATGAAAACAGTTCAATTCTCGAATCGAGTCTTGAGAATTTTTCAAATTTATTTTTCTAGTAACGTAACGAAAAATTTTCAGTTTTCAGACTTTCCTATATTTGTGCTATAAGACCGTGCTTTACACCAAATTTCAGGATTCTAGGTTAAAGGGAGATTTGAGGGAGTGTCATGTACGTTTTTTGTGATATTAACGTCTATCTTTTTTTTTTCGTTAACTTACAAGTTTGATTTTTGTACAGATTCAAGGGACCACTGACCTAAGTATATGGTTTTAATTTCAACTGATGGCTCCACTCGTTCCCGAGATAAAAGGTCTTAATGGACAGACGGAAAACAAATAAAATATGTGTTTACTGAGGAGGCTCTAAAAAAGTAACGAATCTTGGAGTAGTGAATTTTCAAACATGTCGAGTGATTGTTAATTACTCAGATACCCGCGAAACGAGACACAATAGTAAAACAATAACAGCGCGGTCTCATAGGACCGGTTGGGGATTCAAACGTTAATAGTAAAATTAACTTGTACCTGAGTAATTCTCAGAAAAGCAGCAGATTACCTATCGGCTTTTGTAGCTGACCGTACCGTGTAATTTCGTGTTTACTGCAGCATTAACTACTCTAGGCCATAACGACACGATACAATGAACTTCCTAATTCACAGTGGTCTGTACTTACACAGTACATTGGTAATATTTCATCCACCCGGGGTCACATGCTAATCTACGGCCTTGGCGTCCGAGCCGCATACAAAGGACACTTTTTACCGACGACGTCGACGCGTGGGAACCGGCGCGGGCGCAACCTTCGTCGATTGTCGTCGGTGATGCTACTGGCTGGGTAGGTGCGTGAAGAAAGCTTGCTGACTAACTACGAGAAGAGTAGTAGGGTAGCAGCTTAGTTATCAGAGTTGACCAAAGCTCTAAAAAGTCTCATTATATCTATTCTCCACCTATCACATACCCACAAAATGAGACACAATAGTAAAACAATAACAGCGCGGTCTCATAGGACCGGTCGGGGATTCATGAATTAATCACAATGTTAGTAGGTACCTATTATAAAAGCGAAAGTTTTAAAGTAAAGGGCATGTAGGACCTCGTATGGCGCTGTTTTAGTTTATTTATATATAGATGCGAGTTAGAGAGCAGGGAAATTTTCACAAAGTAAAGTGTCATCACCTCACAACTATACTCCGTCGGTTTAGGTAGTTAACTAAAGGTAAACAATCTTGGTATGTCTTTTTATATTAAAGAGGTCGTATATAATATACACAAAGATTATTTAAATTTAGTTTATTAGCTAACATCGATTTAGGTAAATACCTATGTGCAAAGAATTTTACAAACAATTTTTATACAACTTTTAGATAAAAAGACATGTCAAGATTGTTTACCTTTAGTTAACTACCTAAACCGACGGAGTATAAATAGGTATACAAATGTACATACCTAATACAGGAATGAACAATATATTCTGTGTAGGTACAGTTCGTCCACTATAAGTTGGCGAGTGTGAAGTTAGGCTCTGCGAATTTCGGCGCTTGAAATATCGTACAAAAATAAAGGTTTTAAAAAAATAAATGCAATTTGCAGTTCTTATTGCTGTTAAAAACAGTTATTGGCATTAAATTTTTTTAAAACCTTTATTTTTGTACGATATTTCAAGCGCCAAAATTCGCAGAGCCTAACTTCACACTCGCCAACTTATAGTGGACGAATTGTAAGACAAATACGTGGGGTAAAAAATGGGTCTCATACCTGTTGATTGAACTGCTAATCCTCGTAGTATATTTCTTTCCTTTATCTCGTCTGCAGTCTGCTTCGCTAAGCGTTCGCATCACCTGTAGAAATTATTGCCCATTGAACAAATATATCAACGCAATCTACCCTATACTTTACAATGTAAGCAGGGCTAGGCAAAATACATAATACCTACATAATTCGCGAAAGCCGGCGTTTGAGGAGGATACAAGGTACCTACTAACTTAACGTTTGAATCCCCAACGGGTCCTATGAGACCGCGCTGTTATTGTTTTACTATTGTGTCTCGTTTCGCGGGTATCTGAGTAATTAATTAGCGATCACACTACATTTTAACTATATCTTGCAACTTTTAGAAATGGCGCCATGATGTTACTAGCACGATTCGCGCCACCAAATATCGCGCCATTGCAAAGTCTATGTTGTCAATGTTTGCTATAGATATTCAAGATGGCACTTCAAAATGTTGCTAGTGTTGAATTTATAATGTTTGGCATATGGCTTCGCGTTCTTCGTTACATGAAGTAGCATGTCTAATGTTTATAAATGGGTTTAAATTCCTGTATAGTTTTGAAACCACGACCTACGACACCTAAGTTTGACCCGTTTACACTAAGGTACCACTGCTCTACAAAGATAGCTTTCTTAGTCTGCCGCATTAATTAAAAACGTACCTACTGCGTTTTTAATTTAGAAAAGGATAGATTTTTTTTATTTGCCATAATATCATATTTTATTGCTTCATTCCTTTCTTCGCAATACTTATAGGCTAAGTGACCTAACCTAGGTCCTAAGGAAACTAATTAATTTTCAGCTTCTGCAGACATTTCTTGTGGTTCTTTAAAAAAAGAAATGTCCCTCTACCTATTTCTCAGAGATACAATCATTTGCTATTCCTCCTCCCTGATCCTTAGTTTGACGTTGTGTTCTGCCAATATACCAACCAGATATTCAATCTATCCTTGTGCAATTTGTAATATATGATCTTACTGGGAAATTATGAGTGAAAAGTGTGTCACTGATATGACACCTAGAGCGGAAAGATATGTAGATATGCCTTTGGCTGTAACTTAAAACTACGTTCACGTTTGGGCCAATTATAAAAGGCCAGTAAGGAATATGGCTCATTAACGCTACTAGTAAAAGCTTGGTTGGGTAACTTGAACCGTGTCCACGGTCAACGTGTACCTACGTCGTGTCTGTGTCCGATGTTTTCAAAGAGAACACTTAGGTATAGAACACGCAGGTCTAGTGGCAGGTCTTGCTCTTGAGCATGAGGCCATGTTTTCGGGCGGGATATCATCAAAAAGTCAGCTCCAGGGACACGGTAATTCTTTTAAACTATCCCGCATCCCGAGCATGCGGCCCTAGGTTTGCAAGTGGAATTTAACAGTAGAAAACAGTCTAGATTTGTACCCAGTTCAGAGCAATTATCTCACCCACTATGGTTAACCTTTAAAAAAAAAGATGTGGGCGAATTTGAAAAACCTGCTTACCCTTCCGGAAATACATATTTATATGATGAAGCTATATAATTATCTACTTACAACTAGATAGAAATCTATTTCCCCCGCTAATCATAATAAGCATCAATTCTAATATTCCACGCGTACAGAGCATTTAATAAACTTTATTGACGACCCATTCCGAGGCCAAAGCTCGTGAGAAATAACCATTGTCGGTTTAAATTGTATCCATAATAAATATTTAATTTGCATTTTATGATCGTTAACCATCATGAATCATTCGGCTTCAACGAGTGACATAAACAACAAAAACAAAGTAAGGACACAGGTACAGAACTGGTAACAATGAAACGCAAAAAATCGGAAAATTCAGAACGTTACCTACGTTCTTTAAACACACACATCAGAACCTAGTACCTAAAGGAATTGTTTAAAAGATGAAAATTGAAATAAAATATGATGTGTGGTTCAGTTCTTAGAATGATTTATTTATTCATTTATTGATGATGATGATGGCTTGCTTTAAGCTTTAGCGCATACTGTAAGTATAGCTAGCAATTGATCAATAAAATAACTAAATCCCATACCTAGTTAAGCGAGGAGGAGCGTTACCTACCTTTTTGCACACCTACCTCTGCAAACCATACACCATAATTCCAAAGTCAAACGAATGTCGTAGGTATTACCACCTCATTCTTAAATTCCTTTCTTTTTTGTAACGAAAATGCTATGATTTAAATAAAAAATAAACCATTAATATTTTTTTATTTTTAGAGAAAGGAGGACGTTTTATTTGTAGTTAGTTGAGGGTACCGATTCTCTGTAAAATTCTTTCCAGAATGTTGGCAGTCACTGAAAGAAGCGAGAAAATTCAGTGACCTCAGATTGAATTTTTCTCAGGGAGACATTGACACTGACCTGCGCCCACTCATTTAACATGAACTTGGCAAATTGTAGCACACCTGTTGGACATCTTTGTTTAAATAATAAATATCACAGCTTGGTATTTTTGGACAAAGCTTAATTAAAATGACAATGGAAATAAAAAACCTGTATGTGTTTTAGGTGGGTAGATACCACGGTACTTTATTATTTATTGTTCAAACGCTACATATTTTTATTTAATTAAAATATTTTCTTCATCTTAGGTGGGTTGAAAAAAATGAATAACGATTAACAACAAAGGCATAACATAAACAAAGTTTTTTTTTCATATCTTCACAAAAACCAGAATCACAGTTTGTTTGACCTCTCATCCGTTTCAGTTAAGGTTTTTCCTGTAGATAATGCCTAATTCATAGTTTTTGTACACTCGGTACACTGACATTATGTATTGAAGTTAGATAATAATAGACGCTGTAAACTAATCTGTTTGCTATGGCAACACACTGTTACAGCAACTGGCTGTACTATGCGTTCCAAATGAGAATAGGAAAGTCAATAAACTCGATCTGTCAAATTTTGATTGAAAAGTACGGTTTGCAAAAAAATCTTATTTGCGTTTCAATGGTTTTGTTTTTGTTTAACTGAGTCTTAGTTAAGTCATATTAAGAAATAGATAAAAAAGTTATTTCAAACTACTATTTAACAAATTATACTACAGTTCATCAGACAGTTATGGCGAAATGAGCGACATTGAAGAACTCGATTCAGATCGAATTTTGTCAGATACAGGTAATAATGCTTATTTTTATTTAAAATAACAGTTAGTGCAATACACATTAAAAACCTATATTCGTCCATGCTTGCTTTTATACGGGAAAGCAGTAGAACCGATCACGATGATGACGCCACTACACAGACGATTCATACAGTGACGCAGATATCAACAAAATTGAAGAACTGCATTTTCATCAAAGTTTTTTTCGTTCACGATTCGTAAATAAATTAAATTGAACAAGTTTCTTGTTTTGCTCACCCTACTCAATTTCTCCGATTTGACAGTAAGACGAGACGTCACAATATGGCCGCCGATCCTATTCTCATTTGGAACGTGTAGTACCTATGTACAATGAACCGACTCGTAATTAGACTAACAAATTGTCTTTGGACAGAACGAACGTGACAATTTGAAAATTATGAGTTTTGTTTAACAATTTCCGAGCCATTGGGACACTTTTAACAACAAGCTGTCTGTTTTTAAAACAAAAGCTAGTCCTGAATAATTTTCATTTTGAAGAAAATTGTCGTCACTTGTGCCATACTACTCTTGAAAATGCTGATTGCAACGGGTAGTTACAGGGTTCAATTTAGAATCTAAGTAAATTCCTAGGTACACCTACAATACGCTAAGTAAAAAAAGGGCTTTGTTAGGAGTTTCTATTTTGGGTAGAACTAGATTTGATTAACTATGGAGTTGCTCACTTATCATCTCCCGAGCCTTTTTCAAACTAGCTTTCAGTCTAACTGGATGCGGCTGAATAAGTAGGTACCCATGTTTTACATGAAGCGACTGCATATCAGACCTTTACAACCGACTTACCTATTGGACAACACAATTAAGTACTTACCTACTAAAAGTAATGAAATAAGTAGTTTTCTACGTGTGAACGTCAACACTGCTAGCACTAACCCTTCGCCGATATAATATCTATGTTGGCCGTGTTACGCAAAGCTAAGGCGTTAACACAACTCTGTTTGACTATGAGTTATCAATACACACATCCGCTCGTCCGTTGCAAAAGCCATTACAGAATATGGGTCATTTCAGTACCTTCCTACATAAACAATAGGCTAGTGGCCTTAAGATTTCTAACCCAAGTTGACAGATTAACAATCGACATTCTCGAATAAAATGTTAAGTTTATTAAAGTCCCTTGATTCTCTTGATCTATTCATTATTACAATGGTAATATTAGCAGACTTGCAGTCTCTACCAGCTTATCGATATTACATATTTAGGGCGTGGACCCATGTCTACGGTGCGGTGCCGTTTGCCGTGCAACGGTACGGCATCGCCGCCGCGCCGCGGATGGCGCGGCGCCGTGCCGCACCACGGTACCGCGAACGGTGCGCCATCCATTGCCATCCACCGGCGGCGGTGCCGTACCGTTGTACGGCAAACGGCGCCGCACCGTAGACATGGGTCCACGCCCTTATTCCACAGAGGGTTGGTTAGATTATAGTACCTACTATGGCTACATTTCGCCATATCACCCATGGTAGTGATTCATAAATTTCCCAAAGCATGCGTCAGAATCCGAGGAAGCTAGACAACCAACAATACAAACCTTGCTAAACAATTAGATCCAGCCAAACCGTACTTCCGATGCTCACACCGCGCAGTATGTCGCAGTCAGCTGATCTTGACATTCGCTAACTCGAACTAATTCATTGCAACACGGCCGACTGCTGAGGTACCTACTCAATGAACCATGCCTTCGACGCGTAAAGGTCCCTCTTATTAACACGGCGTTTGAAAGACAAGCATTCATTTAGCTCAAGTGAAGCGTTGCGAAATTAGCTCGGTGAATGAAGGCGTCCAGTCAGCGTTCAATATTTTAATCACAAGGTTTCGGCAAAAAGATGTTAATAGAATCTTCAGATATCGGGACAAATTAACTTGTAGGGTCTTAACTGAAAAGAACTGAGAAAAATGTTTTTATTTTAAATGGACTTAAGTACATGGGCACTTATAAAACGTCAGAAGCTAGTGCACGGTTCCAATTTCCTATGGAGAAGAACCGGCAAGATACTCCATGGAAAATAGCGTGGACGGACACCTCAATTTTACTTTACTTTGTTACTAAGTGCAGCTTGATTGGAACCTTACCTACATGAAAATGCATGAAGCAATGGCATTGAGATCATAATGTAGGTAACATCTAATAATACCTGTGTTGTTACATCTTGTGCATGCAGACAAGTGTATCAACGTAGTGTCCGCGTTATGCTACAGTGCATGTATGTTTACTAAATAGAGAACCAGCGCCAATGACTAACTAATGTATATCTCGACCTAAATGTAGCTTGATAGTCTAAGTAAGCAGAAGGTACTCGGCTCACTACCCATTAAAAAGTTAAAGCAACATTCCAAGTAATTACTAATTAAGTATCTGAGGTTTACACCACAAGGACGGAAATAATATTACCAAGTTTGTATCTACGTTTGATCGATGTAACTAGCTAAAATTAAGATTCTTAGAAGCCACAGTAATTAAAAACTTTAAACTAAAAGAGACGATTTTTTGCTATTACATGGAGTTTTTGAAGATTAACAACTTATTTTTATAAGTAATATTTCTTAGTAGACGACAGTTATGAATATTTTTTTCTTCAGAAACCAGAATAACAATCATTGTTATTAGAGTCCTCGGAAATGAATGAGTATTGTAAGTACTTATGTATATGCAGTAAAGCTGTGTTATAATGTATGTGTCACAAGATCATTACTTTAAAATTAACTTTAATCTTCCACTTAAAGTTGTTGGAGCAACGAACTTCCTACAAGTCAATAGGTGCCATGAAATTACGTCTTTACCTTGGTATGTCATTAATTCTTTTGTTTTCAAACAACTTAGCAATTTTGATGTGAGAAAACGCAAAGTAATTGAATTAGGGGCGAGTAATTAAAATACATGGGAGTTTTCGTTATCATGACGAAGTATATGCAAAAAGTTTATTAGTATTCTTACCTACTTAATTATTACAATAAAAATGTCTTAAATACACCTGCACTAAAGGTGGTTTCAGAGTTCGTCAGTCATTGTTCATCGCGGCATTATATACAGGACATGACGATGAATTTGTTCTGCCATCCTGTGGCATTCAACATTATCACGCATCGTTGTAATATAACTTATTCACTACTTAGTGGGACTGTGTCGTGGCGTCCGCAGCGCTCTCTGGTCGGGCCACCGACCGGCGGTGTACTGCACGTAGCCGGGGTCGGTGGGGGTGCCGGACGCTCTGCCTTCTGTGTCCGTGGTCTCCTTCTCCTCAATAGGCTCCATGGGGAACAAAGCCGGTGTATCCGCTCTTTTCGACCTTGTCGACCCTCGTAAGTAATCCTCGAGTTGTTGCAAAGTCGGTGACGGTACTGTTTTGGCCTTAGTCGGCGATTTGGACCGTTTTTGTTCGTAACTCGGCGACATTTCATCGTAAAGTCCTTTTAATCGGCCTGTCTTCACTTTCGCGAAGACGGGCGTTTGTGGTTCGGGAAGGTAGTCCTCTTTTACTGATAGTTTTCCTGCGAAGTTGTCTAAATAGTCCCTGAGGTATGCTTCGTTGAATTTTGCCAGTTCTTGCTCGTAGTGGAATCTATCAGGCACGGACAGAGGATCTGATAGCCTGACGTAGTTGCCAGCTTCGATTCCATTTCGTATCGAACCGAACTTAGATTTTTGTAACTCGTCTTTCTCAAGAGTGTCGTCAAAATTCGGGTAACTAGTTTTGGATTGCTCCAAGATCGTCATTTCTTCTTTTTTTGTGTCCCTTTCTGGTAAATTCTTCTCTAAATCTAAGTCTTTTGGTCTTTCGGGGGGGACATGTCCATTGGCTTGCCCGTTGGCCTGTCCGTTCGCTTGTCCGTTGGGTTTTCCGCTGGCTGCGTTCGTTTTCGGCATGTTCCCATTCACTTTGGGTGAGGCGATTATGGATACTTTCTTTTCACTTTTAGGTGACGAGATGGCGGCGGAGTCTGTTTGCGAGTTCGTTGTGGTCGTGTAAATCCTGGGACCCATGAGATCTATGAGGAACAGGGCAGCGACGGCCAGCGAGAAACTGCCCAATACTGATGCATTCACTACTAAGGACCGAGGCACGGAGTCTAGGGATGCTAGTTCTAATCCACCTGAGAAAAACAAAAGATTACGTTACGTTGTGTTGTTGGTCTTTTAGAATATAAAATTAAAAATACTTTTCTGCAATCTATAGGATCTGATAGTGAACGTAATCGATCTGTTTTGATGCAATTTTCGTAACATTAGTTTGATAAATCGATTTTAAACGAAAGCTCCAAACCGGTTGCTTTTAATTGCCGATTTTGTAATAATTACTTAGTCGAGTTTGCATGCCAAACGACGATTGAATTTATACTTTGGTTATGTTTAATAAAATATTATCGTTCCGTTTTACTTCTAACTGCAAGACGTTACCATAAAAAATACAGTTTATTATTTAATTTTACTAGGACAATTTTATTTTCTCTAATGATGAATACCATCCAGATAATTTTACCTTAGAATTTAAAAGACATACAAGGTTCCTTACCTAGGATTAAGAAGAACAGCATGCCAAATCCGAGGAAGTATCCCTCCAGTATCCGTCTACCCCTCGGTATCTCCTGGAAGACGCGCGCCACTATCAGGCCGAAAGTTATGATCACGTAACCTGTCAACAAAAATACAATTTTAAAAACTTCTTTTATTACTTTGAATAACAGAAAGGGAACCAAAATCTTTATTTCGTAAGAACGAGATAAATATTTTCTTAATTTATGTACGCTATTTTTTATTATTAAAAAAAATATTTACAAATAAACTTTAAGCCTTCTGATGAAGCCCATTATATCTATTGAAAGCGATCACGTTTCAGTCATAATATATGTCGTTAGCTCGTCACTGGCAACACGCCTGGTGGACTGTTAGACTGGTGGTGGACTTTCGTGTTGAGACGCTTAACCCTTCGGTGACAACATGATGTAATGTTCAACGTTGCGAAGATCAGGTTGACAACAGATAAAATAATAACATTGTTCAGCAATGGCCTCTTACAAATTGAATCTATGAAGCATGATGAATAAGCGTACAAAAAGTTGGGTATTTTGTCAATCACTGTATAAAGGAAAATTGCCAAGATATGTAATTTAATGATACGTCTGGTCTGTTATGAATAACACTGAAACACGTGACAAGAATCACCTACCCTCGTTTTATCTACCTAATTATTATATGCGATCTATTAGCCAAGCAGTTTTCCTGCATTGTCTCGTTATTAGTCACCATTTACCGGTTTCACAGGTAATATAATTATGAAGAGGTACGTAGAATATACAATTTTCCCATCATATTAAAGAAAGAATAGCTCATTCAACCATAAATATCATCAAATTAGAAAAGGCGTTATCTCAGTAGAGAGCCTATTATACCGTAGATAACTTATTTAATTTACGACATTATTAAAGTTATGGCAAGTTTTTGTTATGGGAAATTGTTGATTGATTACTGGAACGAAGGTTTGCTCAACAAGAGATATGATATCTGGAATTCCTATTGATATCTCTGAGATATCACTATGTTGCCATATTCGGTAAATCCGTCTGTATGTCAGTATGTCACAGGTGTGTAATATACGTGACTATTTTAGAGCGTCTTTTGTTATGCCGCAATCAGTGTTAACAATTTGACATTAACAGCGCCTTTATGTCTTCGCATTTAGGTCGATTTTCTTAAAAGAAGTCTTTACTACTCATGTCTCTACCAAAAATCAGGTCGTGCATCAACAAATAGGATAGGCCAGTTTCGATTAGAGTAATAAACACTCTTATTGCAGACAAATACATGGTATTATATCCAATAGTATTAGCTAAAACCCCGTTTAATGAACTGTAATGGATACGAGATATCTTCCAGATTACTAACACCAATATACCATAAACCGGCGACCTCGGAACGCGAACACATAACACACTTGCCCGATTGCGCAATAGCCCAGCCCATAAGCCATAATGTTAACTTTACTGCGTATAACTCAACTCCAACTTATTGGCCGCTGCGCTGTCAAGCGACAGTTTTTTTTTGAGCGGTTCTCACAGGTCAACCTATGGGGTTATCGTCTGCTTAACCGGTCTTGCCAGTGGCAAGGTGGCCTAAAATTCCGGCCTCCAGTCTAGACAAAAAATTAAAACTAAGCGTCTATACGCTAAGGACACTCCCTGTTGAGTAGGTACTGACCTCGGCTTAGGGCGTTGCTCGCGAAAGGCAGGAAGGGATGCCTGAAGCCTGGTGAGAGGCTGGATCTATTTGATCGAGCCTGTAATAAAATGGGCTAACCAGACCCAATCAACACCACACACCACCAAGGAAATCGTCAAATCGGACTACGGAATTCCGCGCCGCCATTACATTTGAATCTGCCAATACTCACACTTGGATTTTATTGAATTACCTAACAATGTCAACAAAGATGTTATATTATGAAATTGTCACCACAATAAACCAAGTGGTAATACATTGGCATGAAAAACATTGCCAGACCGCATTCTGTTATGTCTTTGATCATCAAATGTAAACAGAGGCCAAGTTATGATTAAAACTATGTATAAGATATTATGTACCTACCTAACTTAAAAAAGAGCTTCGAGCTTATTCTGCGAGAGACTTAAAACCAAGACTAGCATCGCATTGCCGGAATCTATTAGACATCAATTTGATAGTATAGCAGATACCTATTCCTCGTAGAATTAAGTTTGATCGATTCTGATGCATTTTTTTGTGCTGCTGCAATCGGTTCTAGTTTTTTAATTATGAGATGTTATTGACAATTATCAATTATATATAATATAACATTGATCATTGTCGATAATGTGGACTCTGGGTCATTCTATTAGGTTGGGACTGCAGGATTGGTCACTTTCTTGCGCTCCCAAAGCAGGAGGAGGAATTTGAATAATTCCCAGGCAAAAAAATCCAAATATGTACTTAGGCAGAGGTAAAGATAGTATACCTCCAGCTACATATCACTATTCATGCTCAGCAGTTTTTTTAGAAAGGGGAATCATCAGAATGACTTCTCCCGCTCTTGGGCGGAGCGGGAGGGCGTGTCAGACTCCTACTGACTAAACACCACCCCGTTCCTTCGTTGCCTTCGATCTGGGGGACACGAGCTTACCTTTTGGAATTTCAGTGTTCCCCAGAGGCTTCGGCCCTACCGGGCCCCTATGCTCAACAGTTGCGATCACTAGACAAAGAGGCAATCTAACAGATGCACAAATACAGCAAATAACATTAATATATGCATTTGTTTGACATCAATGGAAAATCCGATAAACATCAACACATACAAGAATACCAACTAAGAATGACTATAGACACCTAATTATAATAGCTATGTATACAAGAAGGCACCTGCCACACAAGTCCAATAATAGATATTGCGTAATTGATAACATAACTTGTATACCTATGTATTAAAGTTGTTTACACCTTTGCCCACTCACATATTCGATATTGATTTAGTCACGATTTTCTTCGCTACATAGTACAAGCTTGTAGGGAGAGAAATCGTATTAGATAACATAGTGGCCACTATGTGAAAAATCTACCAGTTTTTCTTGCAGAGTGATAATTTTAATTTAAAAGCGTTTTTAATGGATTGTCCCTACAAGTTTACATTATAATTTTACAACGGTTCTAATTAGTCGGTCCCAAAGGACAAGAACTGGCAAGAAACTCCATGGCTAATCTATTATTGAAATAAAATGATAGTGTTTTAAGTTAATTCGGTACTTCCCTATGTTTATTTTTGTACAGTAGGTACTTTGTTCCAAATACCAATAACAAGAAAATACGCGCGTAACTACACATAGTGAAGCGCCCAATTAGGTGATAGCATGCAATCGAACTTGCTTTTATGCAGTAGCCAGATAATTTCAGAATTCGAAATACAGGGGAGAGTTCGAAAGAGTAACTGTAGCCCTCAGAAATGATAACTGAAGGAACACTATATATAGATTCTACTTTTTCCCACGTAAGTATATAAAGACTCAGGTAAGCTTAACCAAAAGTACTTACATACTAGATATGTGTGAAAACCTGCTAATCAAAGGTAGAGTTCGAAGAGTAACTGTAGCCCTCAGAAATGACAACTGAAGGAACACTATAGGTTCTATTTTTTCCCACGCATAAAAAACCTCGGCTAATCTTTAACCTAAAGTACATAGTAGGTGTGTGAACCCGTTAATCAAAGGTACTTATTCAATAGCCCTGCACAGCCTGTACTTGGTTTTATGAGGTAATTACTTTTAGGTTAATGGTGTTGACGCTTAGCTGGCGTGTCTTGTTGTTTTAACACGTTCATGGATAGTTAAATGATCTGTGTTGGACGCTGAACTAAGATGAATGATACTCTAGCTCTAGAAGAATGAGACCGACAAATTTCCAAAGTGGAGGAGACCTATTTGATCATCAGAAACCGTTAATGTATGGCTAATGCAATTTACTTTGAAAAAATAGCCAAATGCTTTAGCTGTTATTTTGTCAATCCTACTAATATTATAAACGCGAAAGTTTGTATGGATATATGGATGTTTGTTACTCATTCACGCAAAAACTACTGAATGGATTGCGAAGAAACTTGGTATACAGGAAGATCATGTCCTGGAATAGCATATTTAATATGTTTTATCCTGGGAGTATGTTCCCTTGGAATAATTTTCTACTATCACGCGGGTGAAGCCGCTGACAGCAGCTAATGATTAATATAGTATCGAAATCCAGGGACCAATGACCTCTGTTCTAACACACCACCATCCACATGAACTAATTACCCCACTTTACAGTACAAAGACATTCATCTGCTCTGACCCTGATACTTGAGATGTACTTAAATAACATGTCCTACACAATAACCGGCACAATGTCATATCTCATATACCACCATATATAATGACGAAAAATGGTGGTAGGTGCAAATAGTTGTTCCCTGTACTTCGTATCGAAGACCAAGGACCAGCGACCACAAAACACTAACGTTCAAATTAACTAATTACATCACTTTACAGTACAAAGACTTTTTTAAGATTCCGTAGCCAAATGGCAAAAAACGGAACCCTTATAGATTCGTCATGTCTGTCTGTCCGTCCGTATGTCACAGCCATTTTTCAGTTAGGGGAATCGTCAGAATGACTTCTCCCGCTCTTGGAGTAAGTACAAAGATATTCGTCTGGTCTGACCCTGATACTTGAGCTCTACTTAACTTGTCCTACACAATAACCAGCACTATGTCACGTACCTCCATATATGGCGTCTGCGAAGGCTCCCCCCACGGAGTCCCAGGTGACGGAGGTGAGCAGCGACCACTCGCGCGACAGCTTCTGCAGCAGCAGCGACAGCCGCGCCTCGTCATCTTGAGATATGCGCTTCGTGACCAGGCACGCGACGCACATTAACTGTTTGATAAACAAAGATTGAGTTATAGTCAAAGCATACACCATACTTTGGTGATCTGTAATACAGGTTTATACCTATAATAGACACCAACTCCGCACATACACTAGATTGAATTTGTTTTGCTATGTTAGTCAATTTTATCATGTAATTCTTGTTTTTGTGGGAGAAATAAAGAAAGATATTATAATTCATGGATTATGTATAGATAGTACTTTGACTGTGCTAAGTTAGCGTTTCATACGAATATGAGCAATTCAGCAACATTTTTATTAATATTATATCAAGAGTGAATAGATTTGTTCTAGGCAAATTGAGATATAATTTTTTTTAAATCTAGCCTATACTGCCCCACTGCTGAGCAAAGGCCACCCCCTTCACTCTTACCACCGCTCCCGGTTCTGAGTCACTTCTTGCCAATACCGAAGGAAGTGGTCCCGCCATTTTATTCTCGGTATATGTATATGACTGTTTATGTATACCTCGTATGAAACGCTACCTTAACAACAGTGCAAGATCTGATCTTGCCCTTATAAGTAGCGTACACACTTTTGGTGCCAAGGACCCAACATACAGGTCGTACAATAAATGAAAAATCTAAGCATGGTAAGCATGATGATGATAACTTCTATTTGTACTTCTAATCGAGTCCTGGGCATGAACACAAGTCAATATTTACGTATAACAACGACCAGGGCCGCCGCGTGCGGGCGTGCAGCGCGTGCGGGGCACGCGGGCGCCGTATGCAAGGGGGCGCCAAAAACATATATTTGAATATCAAATATATTTTTAATATTCGCTGCTTGATTTCTGAAGAACCTATGAGGCGCTATTGTAGTCTTTGTAATGAGATCTCAAAGATCGAAAGATGTTTACCTACAGGGCGAATCATTATGTGTGTATCTTTGGCATGAGCGAAACTCGAAACTACTTGGACTCTCTGTGTCTCGGTTATATCGTGAAAATAAACACAAACGTATATTTGAAGCTTCGTATTACTTTTAGTCTATAAAATGTACCTATGTAAATATTAACACAACCACTCGTGGTGTGGACCCATATGGGGCTTCTCAATTCTCCCATACCTAATGGATATTAGGTTTTACTTTCGGGGAATCCCTGTGACACCTCTTACCCGTACCGGGGCGTTATTCAAGATATACATTTGCGAATTTGGGGTGTCCTAGACTTTAGCTATTTTTTTTATTTTTGCTATGCGCCGCACTCAACTAAACTGCATATTTATTTAATAGTATTACATTAAAGTTTTGAAATTGACTATAATATCCAACCCAAGTATAACTGATACCTATCAATACCCGCGAAACGAGACACAATAGTAAGACAATAACAGCGCGGTCCTATGAGACCGGTCGGGGATTCATGAATTAACCTTTTGAACGCCAATGGCATGTATAGATGCCATGCGCAAGCGTGCCCTGTGCGCCACCGACATCTATAGATGCCAAGAAACAGATCATAGAAAAATACAAAATAAACATATTAAATCATTACTTTAACGTGTTTTATTGATATATCTTAAGAACTGAATCCCCAGTTATTACATATAATTGTACACAATGAACAAAATTGCAAAATAGTTATTCAAATATTTATGATAAAAAATAACTTAATTAATGGCTGAAAAACATGTTCTCTTGCGCCAATGGCATGTATACATGCCTACTAGTGATGTGGTGTAATATTCAAGTAACTTCATTAAAATTTCAGCTAAATTACTCAAATTCGCTTAATTTTTGTAATAACTATTAAAAAAATATATAAGCTTAGTCACTGACAAAAAAGGTAAATACTACATTCTTTGGTATAATATCATATTTTCTATATTGTCGATATTGTTGATTTGAATATTGTCTTTTTCGCCAATCATGCGCATCCCTAGCACAGTACCGATATTGCAATCCCTTCTGCGCCAATGACATGAATAGATGTCGGGCTCGTGACGTCGTAAGCGCGTGCCATGTTTTTAAGTGCTGGGAAGTTGAAAAAATATTTTTTCGATATTTTTTTCGATCTGCCAATATTATAATTGCAAAAATGGCAAGTGAAGAGTTATTTAGTACAGAAGAACTATTGCGTATTCTAGAAGGCACTGAAGATGATGAGTTTTCTGAATCGGAACCAGTAAATGAAAATGATTTTGAGGTAAGTAGAGTTTGAGGTAAGTAATCTATCCGAAATTAACAGTTACAGACTAAAAAAAAAGGTTAATTATGTCTTTTTACTATATTGTGTTATTGATACTTTCTTTGTTTTTTTTTGTAAATAATTATTATTTTGATACTCACAAATAATCACTCCACAATGATACCTAGTTCATATAAACTTAATAAATAAATTCGATAAGTTATAATAATATACAGCTACACATCCCTAATCAGAAGCGTGAAATTATAAAAAAGGATGGTTGCCCGCGCCATTGGCATGTATACATGCCAATGGCCGCGTAACTGATAGAGAATAGTGCTGTAACTTGCTGCAATTTTATATGTATTTTTGTATCTCAAAAGGTTGATTTTTTTATTGATAGTTGCTATAAATGTGGTCTTAAGTTTTTTACAGTAGGAGATGAGGTTAAATAAATATTCTTTTTGTGTTATAAGCTGTTTATTCACAAATTTCAGACGAAAATTATTATGTTTATCGATAACATTTTGGACTCCCTACTATTTTCAAGGTTATTTCATTGAATTTGTCGGCTTGGCGTGGAGGGCACGGCGAAGCGCTTTTGCTCTGGCGGTCAAAAGGTTAAAATATCATTGATCATCATCAACCTGGGGTCAGCCGCTAATTCTTGGGTAGTTTGCACCATCTTTAATTTTTTGTTATTCACCTGTGTGAGCGGTCTTGAAATCAATGTTTTCATTACGAAAACGTTTTTTAAACACATTTACTTACCAAGTTTCAACAATATAGTTCTTATAGTTTCGAAAAAAAGTGGCTGTGACATAAGGACGGACAGGCAGACAGACATTGCCATTTGGCTACAAAACCCTAAAAAGTATTCCTTTAGATGTTATACTATACTTATAATTGACTTCCAAATAGTGAGAAAAGATCGAGCTTGTTCATCATATATTTTCGTTGAGAAATTATGAACGGTACAGCCGATATTTTTCTTGGTTTTTTTTTTCGGCTCAAATTCGATTTTTTATTCAGGATTGCAGAATAAGTCCAACATTTTAGTAATTTACTGATAAATACCGATGGCATGGGGCGCCGTGGTCGGTATTGCACGCAGGCGCCAAAACATCTAGCGGCGGGCCTGACAACGACTCGATAGGCGAGTTGTAGGCTCACGCGCAAAGGTCCAACATTTGGCTGCTGCCCTGCGTGTCGCGGGTTCGCTTCCTACACGGCACAAATATTCGTATGGCCTACGGATAGGTGTTCCGGGCCTATACGTGTGTATGTGAGTTTACATGTCTGTGAATGCACCTACGATCCAGGTGTAATTTCTAGTGTGGGCAACGTTATAAAAAAAAGAGGAAGGCCTTGGCATCGAAAGTGGTGGTGGTTATTTTGCAATAACATACTTGGAAAGGGGTAAAAGTTATTCACAGGTGGTTTTAATTTAAGCAGGTAGGTATGTGACAACTTGCGATCGTCTACAGAAATGCGACAGGTGCACCAAATTAATCGTTTCAAAAACATTTTTGCTATAGGCTTGCATCGCAGCTGTCAAGTATCGTCTTTTTTATACTCTGAAACTAAAATGACAATACAACACAAAAGAACTGGCATCATTGCTACAGTAAATTTTACATTACCTGTGTCAATTTAGTCTCAGGGTATAAAATACAGATGATAAGTTGTCAGACAACTCTTTAATTTCTCTCTCGTAGCAACACCTGCAAATTTTCACCCAAATAGCAAACATCCTAATGTCGATCAGTTGGTGCGGACCAATATTTAGAAAATTACTCTACAATTTACATGTCTACAACTAATTCGACTATAATACACAAATATTTTATTAACAGGTTGTTACCTATAGCATTCATAACCTCATAGATTGATTGAACCATCCACGCTTAACTAAGCAGATGGAAATACCTCTTTTATCAATAGTTTACATAAAAAAACAATGAATGCCGCTACTTTTTATAACACTGCGTTGATGCCCGAAACGATCCTGTAAGAAGTGTGAATGATATGAAAGAAAAGGGAGTTAGTGATAGCGTGACGGGTGACAGGACAGAATGGAAGCAAAAGACGTGATGCGTCAAATAAAACGGGACAAGTTCAGGAAGAAGTGGCAAGTATAAAACAAGGGTATTGTTTTTATCACTTCTCCATAATATCCATTTACATAAAAATACAATGACTACGTCGGTGACTAAAAACTCGGACCTTGCAGGCGACACACGTATAGGACATCCCAAAAGGAAATATCACTATTGTCCTAGCAACAATAGGCAGGCGGCAGCATCGTCGGTCCTTCAACGATTGTCGCGCGTGACGTCACGGCCACCGTGGGACCGACATTGGAGACGCGGCGCGTGCGCACCACCACTTAACTTTTATAACTACATGAAAATAATGTGTGTGATGAATACGGAAACTGTATGACTGTAATATTTTTTTAAGCGTTGTAAATGCGTGAAGATTGGTGTTGTTTAGTTCACATAGTGTTGATTGAAGGTAGTGACTCAGAATGAAGGATTTTTGAGTTGACTAACCGGCAACATATAAGTTTTTATTTTAAGGTAGGAAATCATCAAAATGACTTGACGCTCGGCCCAAGAGTGGGAGTCTTGGGTGAAGCGTGAGCGCATGTCAGACTTCTACTGACTAAAACCCACTAGTTTCTTCTTTGCCTTAATTCCAGGTTCCCGGGGATCTCAGTCGTCCCAGGGCCCTAGTAGGCTTAAATCCAGCGAGCCCCCACGAAATAAACAAGATTCTGCACTTTTATCTGGCAATTTAGATTGGTATTTGGCTTAGGTTTTCAGAAACTAAACTAGCACTTTTGCCAGTGAACTAAAACAGTTTAGAAAAATGTACCTACACAAAAATAACCCAATTAGTGTCATTAGAGAAATTATTCCATACCTATCTTCAAAACGTTCTGGAATAAAGGGGCGAGCTAAGTTCCAAAGGGGCGAGCTAAGTTCCATCTATTGCCTTTCTTCAAAGAGCTTTATCAGATCCTAATATAATTATACCTACTTAAAGCTCTGTCTAAAACATTTAAAACTACAATAACAAAAATACAATCCAAATCAGTAGGAGAAAACCGCTGTTTATTTATTTATTTATTTATTGTTCATTACTCAGATACCCGCGAAACGAGACACAATAGTAAAACTAACAGCGCGGTCTCATAGGACCGGTTGGGGATTCAAACGATAAGGACCGCCAACATTACAGGCACAGACAATTAAGAATCACAATTTTATAAATTACGTTTTAAGTGCTGAACATTTCAAAATCAAACAAGGCTCCTATGTTGGAGTATGTTAAAAATCTGGGCTAGATTTAAAACTTTAGTTAACTTATCCATAGCGATTAAGCTACACTTAACTGGTCAACGGCACACATATTAGCTAACACTGATAACAACATTGGTTTAGCCATTATGAAAGGAAAAGGTGTGTTTACGGTCCTATCATTATAAGGCTCTTTTATTAGGTTAGTGCGTAGATAGAACCCACCCACGACGTTTTAATACTGATATACTTCGTAGACCTACCTATAATAGTGTTTAACGCAGGTGTTTAACACTATTAGGTACTATTACATCTAGCCTACTGTCCCACGGCTGGGTAAAGCGCTCCCTACATTCCTTTGTTCATGGCTCTAGGCCACTTCTTGCCAATTTTCAAGGGAAACATCCATCATCGACCTGCCATCTCCATCGTGGTGCAATTTCAGAGAGCACTAATTTTGCAGCGGAAGTAATTAATTAATAATTAGTCCACTAGCCGCGAATTTACTAAGGTTACTAAAACTATACTCTGGTTATAGATAGGTTGGTTTTAGAGGCTGTTTAGCATCTGTGTGATCTCGCATCCATGGAAATAAACGCTCAGAAACTCCTACCGAGAATATTTAGACAACTCGAAAAAAGAAAGTCGAAAACGATAGGTCTAATACGGAAAATTATTAACTTAATTTTTGCATTATTACTATTTTAACCTATTGATACCCACAAAACGAGACACAATAATAAAACAATTACAGCACGGTCTCATAGAACCGGTCGGGGATTCATGAATTAAGCACTAAAAACTTACCCTCACGTTCGTTTCTTTACTATTACTGTCATCTAATAACGTCTACAAGACGATTATCTAGCCCCTTTTGGGAACCACCAATTTTGTACTAATACGACTATATTGAACTTCTTTATTCACGATTATTTCCATCAGCAGATCTGCAGAAGGATTCACACCAGTATTTGCCAGTCATCAGACATGTAAGCTTTGGCTAAGAACAGGGCATTCACGCTTTGAATAGGCTACGAAGGCTTCGCGTCCTTTATGTTGCAGAAAACACATGATTATCTACCCAAACACCATCCTTCTTTTAAGACTTCTAAGACCTGGTCTTTGAACATAAAAGACAAAGAAAGAACAAAGAAAGAACTTGTCTGACTAATGCAAATGGTAAGTTTTTATAACTATCGAATAAGAATTCATAATTTAGGAGAATCGTGTAGATCTGTGAGTTATGTAAACATTAGAGTGAACCTATACCTACTGGTAGTCTCTAAGCTCACTCCGTTATTTTTTGCATCCTACCTACAGATTTACAATTCAATCGCCATTCCTATGCAACAATTAATTGTGAGCGACACTACGCCTGTTTGCAGTAACTCTACAAAGCAAGTAATCTATCAGGTTGTATAATAAATAATAATAGACATTGAACCTGCGACTCAAGGCGGTAATTACTGCGTAATTACATGAAACATACAGAATTGATTGCTATGTCTGATTCACGGCTGAGACTGCCTGAGACACCTGTTTTTTTGTGAGAAAGAAATAACCTAAATTAAATTTTAACGGTTAAACCCCGATTACGGAAAAATATTGAAGCTCCTTGCAAAACTCTTTCCTTACGGTGGAATAATCTTAATTAAAATTGCACGGGCAAAACCCGAAAAAGGAAAAATAACGAAGCTCCTTGGATAGCCCTATCTTTCCTCTCAGGGTAGGTATCAACGTTTAGTTGTCTAGCACCTACCTATTCGCAGTTGAATGCATTACCACTTGACACCAGTAAAGGCTACCTATTGTCTTATTGTTTACTGGTAGCGTCACCATTTATCTTTTTCCCGCAGTTAAAACTTGCTGCCTAAAGAGTTTCTTTGTAAAAACTTTAAATCTGGGAACTTTTAATAGCAGGAAAATCCTTATTTGATTTACTGCGAGGAGCTTGAGAAAAACTATGATAAAGAAACGGACTGTTATGTTTTGCTTCGGAACAATAACAATAATAAGCAACGATGTCATCTTGCCAAACAAAATCTCATTGTTGATGACAAATGAACATCCCAATATGGTGGTCCAATTAGCACTTGACAAAAGCTTGGGAAAGGTCAGAATGACCCTATACATTTGTGCCTTACCAGTTTAGGACTTAACAATTAACATTTAAAATTCAACCTTTGCATTTCTTGCTCATTTCTCAACGAGGTAAGTTTGTCAGAGTTATTTGCGATACAAAAATGGCGATTCCGTAGAAGTGGACAACAAAATTAAATTGTACGATACGTAGAGGAGTATTTCCCTATTTCTGAATAAAGAACTGCATTTCTTGCTCATTTCTCAACGAGGTAAGTTTGTCAGAGTTATTTGCGATACAAAAATGGCGATTCCGTAGAAGTGGACAACAAAATTAAATTGTACGATACGTAGAGGAGTATTTCCCTATTTCTGAATAAAGAACTGAATTTGTCAAATTCGTCTTTAACACGTAAACCTATAATAACACATAAGCAATAAGACTGGATGCTCTAAGATAGCCCGCGACATTGCATTTTTTTAATGATTTTTGCATTTTACGTGTTTTGCAGTTGGATTACGATGGTTAGCGGCTGTAACACATTTATTTATGGAGTCATCATAAATACAATCAGTATAGCGAACTCTATTGAACGACTTTTTTTGTCATGACCTTTGTCATGCCTATTTAGGCACAGTATTAAAAAACCGGCCCTACAAGTTTACCGAAATGAATTAGCTAGTTGGGCTCTTATTATGTGATTAGTTAAATATCATAACCGACGGCATCATTATGCAACTGGCTTCTTCCAAGAATTTCTCTGACCGACTATGCATAATTGTATATCTACCTGTGTTGTTAAACAGTTGACACCATGATAAGGAAGCGCAGCGTGAAGTTAAAAAGTGAAACTGTTTCGTTATCAGCTAGCTTTATCGTCATGGTTGCAACTGAACTTTATGAATATTAATAAGTTTTGATAATTTAAAAAATACAGGAACACAGTTTTAATTTTAGATGATACATGTCGCCTATGCAACCAACATACTGTCCGAAAATATTCACGATGAATTAATCCATCATAGGTGCCGAGGACAGGACTATCACATTAAATGAGATGAATATGAATGCAATAACATAGAAACAAAAGCTTTGAAGGAGATTTTCATGTAATTTAAATATTTTTTGCAACATTTGACTACTTCAATTTTATCAAATTATAAAAAAATCTATGCTTTTTTTAGAGACCAACTATTAAGTAGTAGATTAAATTTAATTTAATCCCTTTTTTAACTCCTACATTCCTAGTCACCCCAACCGGTTAAAATTAGCATTCAGCTACACTATCAAAGTTATGATAATAATTCTAACTTATCCAAACCAAACATCTAAACTATGAGGCCATGGTAAAAAACTAATCAAATAAATAAGTACCTACATACTAAATAAACAACCAACATATATACAAATTAATCTAACTTGCACAACAAACTTAATTCTACACTCGCTTACTCTTACTATCCAATACACATACCAAGCGTTCAATAAATACCACATTACCAAATCAAAGAGGCTTGCATCACCGATGGTGTTGCAACATGTAAGTTACTTACGAACTCGACTATCTTCAGCGCGACCCACTTGTCACACACGGCCATGCTGCGGCTGCTGCGAGTCCCTTGCACTAGACACACACAAGCCCACACTCTCGGACGTTACGCGGCTGACATAACACACGCATACTTCGCGAGCAGACATCCGCGCGACGCGACCGCCGTGTTTTGTTTGAGGCTAGCGACCATTTTCACGGTGCGCTTGATATGAGTGACATTGAAGGAAAACTTGAAGCGCCGCGGTGTGGGCGAGCAGCGGGCGTGAGTGTAAGCCGAGGCTGCGCGCCTGCAGCTTATCTTACTAGCGTTAGCAGAGTTACCACCGCGAGTTGACCGCTCCACTTGTTAGCATTTTATTACATCAAAACAAAGCAGAAAAAGCAAAATCTTGCACCATTAAATTAATGAGAAGGAAGCAAGCAACGAAATGAAACAGCAAGGACATTAAACCATTATACTTAAATTTATTAATCAATTACTGGCATGCAATATTATTTAAAAATCTCATAAAACATCGAGAGATAAATTCATATTGTCTCGTTACAAAATGTTCAGATTTTGTTAATCGCATGTAGATAATTTCATAATGCTGAGTTTATTCATTGCTGAGAAAACAGTTCCAAATTGATTTATTTAAAACCTGATTTTAAATAAGACTTATTCATAGACAGAAATAGTACAATAACATGAATATTTATTTCGTTGAAAAAACATCAAAAAATGCAGATTGCCAGTAGTGCAATAATCCTAACGCGGCCGCCTGCCGCGGCGGGCGGCCCGCAGTTGCCCTTAATTCATATTATCTATAACATTAAAACAACATTGTAGACTCATGCTTAAAATATATAGATGCTGCCTTATAAAAAGCTTCAAATTTTAATACATAAATAATTATGCCGTTCAATTAGATTCTTAATTAAAATACATTTAGGATTAAATTAAAATAATGTCTAAAATTAAAATTCTAAATTTACCTCTTTTATGCTTTCACCAGGAGTGCAAGAGACAACCAGGCATTGGAAAGTGCAAAGTTGAAAGGAAAATAGTAATAACTATAAGGACAATTGAACACATTCAAAATAATTGTTCGAATATGACTATTAAAAATGTATTTAAAATTTGATCACAATTGATTCTGAACATTTTAAAAACTAATTGCAAATATATATTATAAATGGAGATAAACTCGTGCAATAATGCTACAGCCGAAATGGACGCTGACTACATAAACTTTAAACCATTCAGATCTCGCCATAATGGTATTAATATAATGGCTATTTGATTTGACCAGGCTTTATATAAAACGTTGTATGTAAAAGGACATGTCCTGCGCACAATTGGTTTTTCAGGTATTATGTAACATTGTAAAAGAAACATAATTTATTGTAAACACGATTAAACCTATCAACGATACTTGTGTGGTAATGTCTGAATGGCAACAGTTCAGGAATCGGTATCCATTTCAAAACATTAAACCAGTGCAAGTCGGAAAATGTTTCGTTAAAGAATCGCTATCCTCAAAAGAGAGATAAAAATGCCTTTTCGAAAGCAGAGACTTAATTCAATTTCACAAAGTATGATCTTAAGAAAACTCCGATTGGATTTAGAAAGTAGATAGATAACCAATTGAACAATTTGGGTACTTGGTTCTCAAGACCTTGATGTTAAGTTTTTTTATGGTATGGATCTTTCGAAAGCGCACTTTATCCGCGGAAGCGTTCACACAGAAACAAGTGAGTTATCTCCCACACTCCACCACACCCCATAAAGAACGCACGATGCTAAACGAGACAAACATTGAGCTTTCTAACTTAATCATGCAATAAATTAATCAACATCAACAAAAATTAAACAAAGACGGGACAGTTGTACTACGCATTGGATTGGTATTCTCGAGAAGATTAGATTTAACACGCCAATCAATAAGATATTGAAGAGAACTTTGTTTTTAATAACGAAAAAAATTGAGTAAAAGGGAACATACTACATAATTAGTCAATAAATTGAACCGGGTATTGAACTACGATGATTTGATCTAGCAGACCAGAAACATGTTTATTTATTGATCAATGCTCATGTAGAACTGTCCCGTAGGCGTTGCAAACAGCGCGTGAACTCACTGGCTGTCCTTGCCGGGAGTGATGAACTCCTGCAGCGGGTGGCGCGCGGTCCAGGGGTTGAAGTCGCGCGGCTGCGGCGGCGCCGGCATGCGCGGCGCGCCCAGCCCCGAGCCTGGCGCTCCCGGAGGCGCCCACACGCCTGCCTCGCGACCTGCCAGCCCCAGGCCTCCACCGAACCCCAGCGATGTCATGGAAGACACCAACGACTCCATGCCATTGTTAATACGGTTCGACCACCTAGTAACGAATTGGTTTGTCAATTTCCACATTGCTCGTAAAGAAGTGATGTTGTGAAATGGTTACCATACCATTTCGAAGTAAGCAACTTACTCAGCGGCGGCAGCAGCACTACGTTGGGCCTCGTGAATCATGCGCAGACGACGAGCTTGGGACCACGGCTCCAGAGTGTAGGATGGTACAGCGGGCGGCGGCGAAGTTGTCGCGGGCTCTTCAGGCGCACGAGTTAGCTCTACACCACGCTCGGGGGTCCAGCGTCCAACCTTAAGGAATTATTTAAACCAGTAAACTAAGCTAATCAGTACAACAAAATCTTCAAATGTAATGGTTACCTAAATAGTTGTCACATTGACATACCTCTCGGTATTGCTTGAGCAATTGCGGCGATTGCGGCAGAGACCAATCCACAGCAGGTCTCGCCCCGCAGCCCCAAGCGGCAGCGGCGGCCGCAACAAGTGCCTTCCTGGCCATCGCAGCGCCACGGTGGGACTTGTACTCCACGATAGCCGCGCACGAAGCAATCGAGCGGCGGATACGGACTTCCTGCACCTCGTCTGTCAACGCGTACAACAGACGCACGATCTCCGCAGATGGAGTAGTCGGCGGAATGCGCGAAATGAAGATGCGGCAGTTGTTGATGGATGGGCACACGCCTACAACAGCAACCGTTTATAAGTTTACAATAGTATAGTTTTAAATACAGAAAACTTTCAATATGATTTCATTTGTCACTCACCTAACTGCCAAGAAGGTCTTATCATGTAGTTGTTGAACATCCGAATAGCATTGCTCGCTTCAGCATCAGTCGTATACATCGCGAAAGCATACCTAGGACATAGAATTTCACATAACATTTTATGAATTAAAAATTAATAGTTCAAGTTGCAGAAAAAGATACTCACCCTCTGTTCCAGCCAGAGAAGTTGATCATGAGGCGGAACTCAAACAGTTCACCAGCCTGACGAAACAGCGGCACCAGAGTATCTTCGAAGCAGTCATGAGGAATTCTTCCAATGAACACCTACGAAAACGATACGCGCAGTTTTTATTTACCATAGAAATTGGAAGTGCCATGCTTGGCAACGTCTAGAACTCGTAGCGCCGAAAGTGCGCTCAACTTGTCGCGGACCTCTGTAGCTATCAGTTTCTATGCGTCATTAGCTTTATAGTGCAAATGTATGCCGCCTTATTAGTTATTAATATTATACTAGTAGGGGCCGCCAAGCGCCGATGCATCCTCGCACACCCTGTCTCTCCGCGGCAAGCCATACGTTGCTACACGAAAACTGAAGGCGTACTTTCGTTTCGAGTGTTTTCTTTTTACTGAGCATATCTATCGATAATAGTGTTAAGCCGTGAAACTTGAGTACGCTATATCTTCGACTGAACCAAGAGTAGCATCAAATAATTAAAACGCATTGCTGTGCGAAGCTTCTAGAATAGGAGTACATACTCAGGCCTGGCAAATTCCAGAAAAGTCCGTCATACACTATTATTATTAGATAAGATTCAGTAGGTAGTTATAGTTGTTTTATCTCACGAAAGCGGGTGAGCCATACTTGTAGTTGATTGTGTATAGACACTCGCTCTTGTGTGCGTAACTACAGGTAGCGTTAGCAAGCTCATCGCTATTGAACAAAATAATAAAGTTGCCACTTGTTGCCCAATTTATTTAATAACTTACGCAGCGTTACGAGACATCCATCGAAACCAACTTTTTCATTCAAAACTGACCTTAGCTTTGCCAATGTTATACAATTAAGGGAAGAAGAAGGGAAGGAACGAAATAACCCTAACACAAGTATTAATAATAACTTACTGGGGCTGTTTCATTAACACTTGTAATGTAACCTTTTGAGACCAAGTAAACAATTTATTTATTTTATTTGATTTATTGTTGGAATTTTTTTTAGTACGATATGAAAATTTTGTATTGTGCTCCGTACAACGTCACCTGTAAATCCATCTTTATTTTCTCTCTTTCTTCGGTTTATTATGGGTGACATAAAATTCGAAGATGTACTTGCGACATCTCTTCCTTCTTTTATTAGTTTTTTGCACTGCTCTTTCACTTACCCCGCTGTCGCTGCTGCAGTGCGTTTTGTAATATTACGCAAATATGATAAATCACAATTTGGTTCTAGATGAAGTTCCGTGAATTAATATTCTTCTTTGAACAAATTATAATTGCAATCATTTGACGAGCCTAAATATAAACAATACAGTTATAAAATCGTTTAACATGTTGATGTGTTGTGGTGGTGGAACACAATCAAACGGCCCAGATTCTTTTTCAATAGTTTATTCTCACCCTTCGATCAACAATGTACTAGATGAAGGATTGAGAACAAAATCATGTCATATAAGTGGCACAAAACGTTATACGTAAAGTAAAATATTTATTTGAGAAAAAAGTTTAAAAGATTTAATAACTTCAAGTAATTATAAACCTTAAGATCAAAATACACTACAATCATAAACTTGAATGTAGTTTGAATTATATTTGTATTTAATACCTTCTGTCTTAGATAGTAGGTAAAATTAATAAATGAAAAAACGGACATTCCAAATTCAAAACTCACTTTTAAATGAGGTCAAATACATTTATTCAAAAATTAAATCTAATTAGTTAGCAACAAGGTTTAAAATAAAATGATAACACTGGTGCTTATTCTACTTCTTTACTAGACAGATATCAAATTTTAAAACTTGAACAAAGTCAGCATGGAGTTGCGAAATTATTATATTTTTATGGAAAGTACTTTTTTTATTTAAGTTGCAAACTTCAAAGACCGATTTAAACAATAAGTGGTTTTAGTATATTTATATTTTTTTTTAAATCAAATTAAAAATCTAAATGGTGTTTATTTCACATAGGCCTACATGGGCACTTATAAAACGTCAGAAGCTAGTGGACGATTCCAATTGGTCGTTTCCTGCGGAGAAGAACCGGCAAAAAACTCCACGGTTTTTTTTTAAATAATGCGTTTACAATATTTACATATTACAATATAAACAAAGAAATTGGTTTCATCACCTGCCTAGCCTTTTCCCAACTATATTGGGGTCGGCTTCCAGTCAAGCCGGATTTAGCTGAATACCAGTATTTTACGAGGAGCGGCTGCCTACCAGACCTCCACAACCCATTATCTGGGGTAAATCGGTACTTCATGGCAAGACTGGAGTCAGATTTACTGGCTGCTGACTCTCCGTAACGACTGCCAAAGATCTACAAATTACAGCCGGGACCTACGGCTTAACGTGCTTTCCGAGGCACGGAGGAAAAGTAATATGTAGAAATAGACTATGATTTGAAAAAAGAAAAAAAATCATTTGAAATAATGTTAACTAAGTACCTATAAATCCCTTAACAAAATCTCTACTAAGAAAGTAAATATAGTTATTTACCTGTAACTTGGGAACGGCTGTTTTTAGTAATCTACGCCTTTTCAAGTTTTTTTTTATGTCAAAGTGGTGAAAATGAATAGAACATATAGCGGAAGTTTTACAAGGCTTGTAAAATTCTTGTCCTCTTTCCTGTGCAACAATGGATATCCATTCTGCACAGCGAAATGGATCAGTAGGAAATCTACAAGGAAAAATAAAAATAAGTAGCAAAAAAAATATTTTACTCCATTCATTCCGTATTCTCAAGCGACCAACGTTTGACAAAAATGTTGGCGCGTTATGTCAAACATTGGTTCAGCAAACCAAAATAAATAAAATCATTGATATTTCACAATTTATGTTATACTTTTATTATGAAAATAAGCAAATATATGTATAAACTTGCCGAAAAAACGATATTCCTTCTGAAATTTGAGTTTTGCGCTGGTTATTTGAGCAATGTTTGAACGCGCAGTACGCCATTTTCGCTTGTTAATGTTGGCTACACTTGGACAACTCGAACTTCAATTGTTAAAAATACCATGCTAGCATGATATTTTTCGGGCCGTTTTTGAAGCAGTGATCGGAAATCTAGTACAGTAGAATCCGTTTATTATGACTCCGCTTATAATGACCCACCGCTTATTGTGACGTAATTTACAGCGATGTTTGGTTTTCATATATTTTTTTTATAACACAGTCGGATATAATGACTTCGCTTAAAGTGATATGCCGCTTATTGTGACCCATTTTTAATAAATCGTGTCCGGTTATAGTGGCGGAAAAGGTTCCTATCACTTTCGGTAGTGTTCACGTGACACCCGACGACGTTTGCTGCGTGTATGGTGTTTTTGTTTTTGAGTCTCAGTGGGTAAATGCTGTATTTTTCTGTGTTAAAATAAATACGTACTAACAAAATTAAGACATTGTTTATTTTCTACAAAATGCTTTGTATGACGTCCGCTTAGTATGACGTGTTTGTTTTTTCCCTTCGATGTCATTATAAGCGGATTCCACTGTACATTGTTGATCGAAGTTCTCACCACTAATATTGTTAACACAGCAAAAGTAAGAGCGTGGCGTCTGTCATCTGTGAGCTAAGCGGACTGACAGGCGCGGGTGCGCGCGTCGATGCTCCTTCGATGGTTTTTATGGTTACGCCACATAAATAATCTGCTGAACGCCCTGATTGCTCAGGAACCGAAATTCGTTATTTTTTATATAGCAGTAAAGAAATGATCAATATCTGTGTAAAATTCTCTAGTTCGTAAGTTGTTGGCTAGCTATACGCTTTGGTGCATACTGTAAGTACTTATAGCTAGTAATTAAAATAAATAAATACATTCATATATTACACACAACATAAATACACACCAAACATTAACATTAGGTTGCCTTATTGCACTACGAGCAACTTTTCTCCGTTTCTTCGTACCTTGCATGCTGACGGTACTCGATAAATTATTTTGACGCGAACCAAGAAGCACTACTGGCTTAGCCGGCGACCCGGCCGCGACTGAGCGCTCCCGAGCTTACGCACACAAAGACAGTGTGCATGTACACTTACACACACAAGTATGGGTCACCCGCTTTCGTGAGATAAAACATCTATATTTGGGTGGATAAGGGAATTTGTACCTTCCGGTATTAGCAATAGAGTCGAAATTCGCATGTAAGGTGGTAGATAAGTACCTACTTACGAGAGCAATAAAAATGATTTATGGCCTCCCGATGCGACTCTATTGTTCTAGAATGTCCTTGGAACGTCGGTATCGAGAAATTTCGATGGCTTCGCATATAAATACGGGTCCCCGGCTAGAAGCGAGTCACTGAGTCAGTTGATTTTCGACAGCGATACGGAGCAAACTATCTAAGTGTTTGAAGTGATACCTAGCGACCTAAGCGATACTAAACGGAACTCTGAGTGTTTATAGTGATTGGTTATTTGTTGATTGGACTAATTTGTCATTGTTTTGTGGTGAAGTTATCTGCTAGTAAACCGGCAAGTAATTACTCACGTTCGTAACAATAAGAAGTAATACTGTTGTACATATAACTTAGGGAGTCCAGACGCGGACTAACCAGTTAAGCAACGGAAAGGACCATCCTTGGCCAAAAGATCAAGCCTTCACGCGCCACTCGTACGTGATAACTTGAACGCAAGGACTATTGTCACATACATGGGGGACACGGAGGAACGCGGTGGGGTATAGTCAGTAAGAGTCTGAGACGCCCTCCCGCTCCGCCCAAGAGCGGGAGAAGTCATTCTGACGATTCGGACACAACAAAAAAAATCATGTTGGCAGGCCGGCAAAAAAGCTTTCAGAGCATACCTACTAGCGTGATAATGTGATGAAATGATGTTAATAATAAACAGATAATAATATGCAGAAATCCCGAAAGATTTGCTATCAATTATTGAAGAGTTTGAATTTCTTCATTAGATCTTACTAAATTAAAATGGGAGTTGGAAAAAAAAAACTAACAACCAACATTTGGCGAAGATATTGCTGAAATAAATTAAACCTAAAAACTGGGCAAGCGCGAGTCTCACTCGCGCACTGAGTGTTCCATACAAACCTTTGTTAATAGTTCCGAGTCTAGAAGATTTTTACGAATAGCATAATTTTTTTTCTGTTGAGATTTATTCTATACTGGTGCTATAAAATTTCAGTAAGTATTCTGAGTCAACGAAAAGTAAGTAATTAATAGATAGTGACGTAACCAAACATTCGTCTCACATTCGCGAATGCGAATATTCAAATTCAATGTTCGCAAACCCTTTCAAACAAAGTGGAGGTTTACTTATAGGACGACAGGATTAACTGTCGCTTACAACTTTTTTTGCAGTGAGAGTGTCATGACAGCGGGAATAACACACTATAGTCGTAAAACCGTAAAAATTTGTTAATCGAGACGGTAAATCATGTGTCACTGTTACGATTATGTCGTGGCCACGACAAATTGTCGTTACAAAGGGAGCAGTTAAGAGACGACAGTCCTTCGATGATAAATTAACCGTTACGACATTGTGGAAATTCGGCCTAAGGGTACCGTTTTTTTCTTTCTTTTTAGGTTCGGAACCAGTCTGATTTATCTACTTCCTTCTGAAATTTGTAATAAAATGTAGGAAACAGCTCTATCATCTCATCTGCCACGCTATTTTAATACGAATAGAATGAGTGATTGAACTTCTCTTCACATTTTCTTAGATTCACGCTAGGCGTAAAAAATTACTTTCGAGTTTAATTTGTAAAATATTGTTATTTATTACGAAGTCGAATACACTATCGAGCGTGACCCCATCACATGAAAAAGATGCGATTAAAGTATTTCCATATCTGGCGAACGAGCCACTAGCGAGCAGCTCGTGCGCTGCACGCGTGCAGTCACTGCAATGGTTTGGGTGCGCCGCGTCTTCACGAGAGATGCTAAAGACGGCGTCTTTAGCGTCTCTCGTGGTTTGCAATTGCGTGGAATGGCGCGGCACACGCTGTGCGCGCGCATTCAGCTCTGTTTGGTTTCATCTTCATGCAACCAGATTAGGTTAGGTTTCGTCTAGATAACAGTCAATCTGACGATTATAATTCCGTAAAGACAGATCTTTCGTTATAAGTAACAAACGCAAAGCCAAAAAACTTTCTAGAGTCCAGCTTTACCTTGTGGCCGACCTCGTGCCGAATGCCAATTTGCTCATGTGCCTACCCTATATGCCAAGAAAAGAACCGGACCAAGAACAAATCCTAAGAATCCGAATACCTTCACAGGTCGTATGTAGGAAAGTAACTAGGCTAATGAATAATAAAACCTCGGGTAAGTAATCCCGCGTCCTCCAAGCGCGTGATTGTGCATTTGTGCAAAGCGCGGCAATATTGTAAACAAACGTGACCGGGCGCAGACTGTATAAATAAAAATGTACCTACACTAAGCTAAATGAAAAGAACACTTAGCCCTAAGTACTCCTGAGTTGACATTTGCAGGGCTATCTTCACGACACAAATTAATTTAGAAACGTGGAGAACTCGTAAAACAAAGGAGATAATAGTAGGTAGTAGCTTATGTCAAACTGTTCATACATACATACCTCACAATTTCTCGAGGGTTCTGGACCACTCCAAGCGTGGGGAGCCTTTCTGTAAATCCTTTGGCCATTTATTTGTGTGAGAGTATACGATGTATTATTTTCAGTAAGAGATAGTAGTCTTGATGATAATTCATACTGATTCACTTCACTAGACGAATAATGCTTAACAGGAGGCATTTTCAGCCGATACAAATATTTTTCTTATTTTAATAATATTTACGAAATTATTTTTACGGTGCTGACGCGCTCTCCGTAATTTCCCAAAAAAAGAAACGAACGGAGCTGAGAGCCGATTTTTTTCTCAGAAAAAGAAAATGGCGCTTTTGTCAATAAAATGGAAGCTCTACCCAGTCACCTTGAACGCAAATAAAAGTCAAATAACATTACTTTTATTGAAAAATCTGCATTTAATCCGTTTTATCAATAACAAAAGTAATATTTTTTTAGAAAAAAAATTATGTAATTAATTTAGTAACAGCAATAACTAAGACAAGGCAAACTTAAAATAAGCGACACTATTTGATCAGGAAATCAGTTTGAATTCAAAATAAGATAGAACTGGATGATGTTTATTTGCGTGAATATAGAAATCAACTTCAAGATTAAAATATTATAAAACTAATGAAAATTGAAAAAAATTATAACAAATATTTATTTACTTTTTAGGAACTTACTCTCGCTTGATCTCATTAAAAACTTAAAAACTTTCCGATGTAGTAAATAAATCGTTTTTTACAATAAATAATTTGATAAAGGTGTGATCGCTTTCTGCCTAGGTCTGTAGAGGTTTGTTGGTGATATTTTAACAAAAGTCATCATGTTTCGTACAAATATTACGCTATCAATATGTACCTATAGTAAGAATTAGACAAATATGAATTACGTCTAAATAATTATGTAGGTGCTGAAAAAATTAGTAAGGGTGACAATAAGTTGCAGGAATAGCGGTTTATTTGTAGTTGAGGAATTTTGACGTGCCACTTCATTCATATCGTAACTACCTCTTAAATGCATTCTTAAAATATATATCCTTCTAGTTTTCGGATTCATTCGTAATATTTGTTGTTTGGTAAAATACTGCAGTTTTTCCTGATTCATTGCAGCCATGACTTCAGGAGTAATAGCTGTAACAGCTTCCAACTGAATTGAACTGATATCATTCTCAGGAATACCTAAAACAATAAAATCTTTATCAATAGGCACATATAAAATAGTCATCATCATTCATGGAGAGACTTGTTTTGACTGTTTTTTTTTTAATTATCAAAATATAGATCCATTACAGGAGACGGTCGAAATTACTGGTAAGGTACTATATTGTATAGTGTATAATGTACGGTGTTTAAAAATTTACGCCAGCCAAAGCTTACATGTGAATAATGAACTGAGTCTGCCTATTTCATGCGAAGACCACTTGTATGGTAAACCGTAAGCATCATGTTTAACAGCTATTGAATAAAGCGTCTGAAACCAAGAAGATATTTATTAAATTATAGGCACATGAAAACAAAAAATTAATAAAATAGAAAATATGGAAAAAAATATTACTTTGGTTTGGTTTGTGTTGCATTTTCCCGCTTTAGTGAGGGTTTCCAGGTTAAGCTCTTTAAAAGTACTAGGGGCTATTTTTTCCAAATCAATTGATGGGAAACCACATAGCAAGTAACCGAGTTCGTTGACATATGTGCTGTTTTCATACCAATTTTCCCCGAAATAGCGCCTGTAGGCAGCCGCTAGAACTCCAAACTATAACGCAAACAAAGTTTGTTGAATTTTTTTAGAGATTAGAATAATATTCATGAATTCATCATCTTCCGACCCTTGTCTCGTATTATTTGAGGTCTGAGCAACTCATTTTTTTCTTTCATCCTGTTCTGATAACCGTCACACTGTCACTGGCTCCCTTTTACTTCCCTCACACACTGTAGTCTTAAGTCTTCTGTTCTGTGTCTCACAAAATCCATCTACTTATATCCAAATAAAACATTACCTATACATCATTATAAAGTGTAAGCTACCTTTCGGGGCTGCAGTTTGACATAGTGATTAGCGAAATGTTTGAGAACTGATGGATCTCCAAAATTAACATAATACAAATCTTCTTCAGGAACCACGTCCAAAAGTGATCCAAAGGCTAAATATTCTCGACCTTGTAAGAAAGCAGCGGTTTTGCCATCTGAAACAATATAAACCGAGAAGGTACCAAGACATGTAGAGTCAGCGATTACCTTCATATCTGAGTGATTTTCATAGTTTTGTTTATCGTGACCTTTTTATTAGGTAGGCACATTACATACCAGTCAGAATATCCCATGCTAATAGGGTTCTAGATATTGGTATCATTTTTTTATTTGTATTTGCTAATATGTGCAATATAGAGTCAGGATCAAGTCTCAAAAATGAACTTGGTGGTCCGAAAAATATCATATTCATTGATTGTTCGACTCTTATTCTATTATCCAATTCATCGTAGAACTCATCATACACTTCAAGGTTTGCTAAAAAGTTTTCAATAAAATTAATACTTATCTATTACATATATACAAGCGAAAATCCGACTTCGTGCTCTAGGTACTATATAATTTTAGATATAAATTTTTCTTAAAATTCTAAGGTGATTTGGGCTTCTATATTCTACTTAGCCGATAGAAATTTAAGATTGCAAGTTCAACATGCCTTTTTCAGCCACTGCGATCATTGAATTTCTATCATCTTCGTAGTCGAGACCCAGGTCTTCTATTGATTCAGTGGAACTCACAATACACGAAACACTCTCAATAAAATAACTGGAAACATGATAATGTTTAAAATAATTCTAAATCCGCATTTACACTAAGAAAAAATGTACCTATACAGTCTTTCAACTTTATTTTACAAGAGGAGAAATCTAAACTGAAAAAAGTAGTGGACGTGGTCGCCCTAATAGCGTAAAATTTTAACATCAATAACCAAACAAATTATGTACTAACATTAGAACTATATTATAAAGCATAGCGTTCTGAAAGTTATAATTATTTCTTATAAAAATCGAAGAACTATTTTTTATGCACACTTTTGAAATACTTTTAGTACATTCTTAAATTGAATATAAAACAAGTAATCAAGGTGGTTGTTTGAGATAAAGCGTAGACAGAAAATCCATTTTTCAGTCTGTGAGAAGTTATCCCTTATAACATTTCGAGATATCTCGGATAACTATAATTTATAGTACAAAAAAAGACCTGACATATTCTTCAGCTGACTACTCCCAGGGTAGAAATTTTTTAAATGAGTCTATAGGCCGTTTCTTTTCCTAGCGTGCTATGGAAATCGATTTTGTTCATGAATTTTATAGTAAGTTTTCCCAGCAAGGAAGGCCGCACACCAACAGCGGTTGTGCCCTTAAGAATTTGGCTGTCTTTTAAATACCCCGTTTGTGTGGCTATACGACAAACTGTAATGGCATGGATCGGATCCACATAGCACAGAGAACAGAACAATTATGATACCTTGACCCAATAGGTGCTAAAATGATTGGCTAGGTTCTTTTTAACCACTATTTGAACTTAACAAGTTAGATGTGAATAATGCGATCAATCATGCGACAATCGTGCGACTAATGCGCCAGTTGTAGACTTGTTGATGTCTGGAACGCACAAAAAAAAGACTTTGACAACATTGACAGGTTAAATTAATTATCTTGCCGCTGGAACGCGGCTAACCTAACCTATAGTTCATTGTGGCCTTTCAATATTTTAAAACTTTAATAATTACAGAGTTTATTTAAAGTAAACAGCTACTTTAGTGCGAAATGTTCATTATTGCATAGATATTAACTGTTAATACTTAGCTAAATATACGTTATTCATTGGTTACGTGGTAGACTTTTGTTGTCGTCAATAGTCTTAGGAACATGGGTATTCTAGAGAAAATATCTGAAATCGAGAAAGAAATCGCAAGAACACAGAAGAATAAAGGTACAGTAATAAGAAAGCTTTACCGGCTCCTATATTTTGTTGTAATATCAATTAGTTTGTGCCTAAACATACACATACTCAGGTGGTAATTTGTTTTGATTAATCAATGCTATTTCATTCTAACTGATAGTACAGTTGCTTTTTATGAATGATGATTGAACCTGCATTGACTTTCAAAATTTCAGATATAAATAATACCATTTTATTTTTCAATATTTAATTCAAAATGCATCAGATGTTTTATGAGATGGTCTGTCAAAAAAATTGAAAGGCAATGTTATTTTGTTCTACAGCTACTGAATACCACTTGGGATTGCTGAAGGCTAAGTTAGCTAAGTACAGATCTCAGCTTCTAGAGCCATCCAAGAAAGGAGGTGATAAAGGAGAAGGTTTTGATGTACTTAAGTCTGGAGATGCTAGAGTGGCTCTCATTGGCTTTCCCTCAGTGGGTAAGGTAAGAAAATCACAGGTTTCTTCTGATTACAACATAAAGTAGAATTCAATACTATCTGTTTTATAAACCTGAGACTAAAATGACATTTTAACACAAAAGAACTGGCATCATTCCTTTTGTAAATTTGACATTACTTGTGTCAATTTAGTCTCCGGGTTTATAGAACAGACAACATTAAACATATTCCAATTCAACACGTTTTGCTACTATCGTATCAGCAATAAATGTAGAGTTGTTGTGTGGCAAATGGTGCACCAAAAATAATAAGTATTTATTGTAAAACCAATCCTTTATAAGTAAGCCTGGTATGGGCAATATCTATCTGGATTTGATATCCTCTTGATACCAGAAATATGAATTAACGTAAGGGACCTTTTTTAAGTTTAGGGTAAAAGGCCCTTTTACGTCCATAGTTGCAAGGGACGCTTTTACAGTTTTAATAAATGTCCCTTATGTTAATTCATATTTCTGGTATCAATATTTGGATTAGGCCAGTGTATGTTAGGCATAGCATGTTATACAATATGTCAGGTACAGGCTGTTGTAGCAGATTAAAATCTTCTCAATTACTTTTCCAGTCCACTCTTCTGTCAACCCTGACTCACACACACTCGGAGGCGGCCAGCTATGAGTTCACAACACTGACGTGCATCCCCGGTGTTATTGAGTACCGTGGTGCTAACATACAGCTGCTTGATTTGCCTGGTATCATTGAAGGTGCCGCCCAGGGCAAGGGTAGAGGTCGACAGGTAATTTATTAATGACTACATTTTTGTTGCTTTACTGTTGTATTCAATGTATCGGTAAATTAAAGTGTTTATCTTATCACCCAAAGTAGTGTCTGATTTTACTTAATCTCTTGTTGTTTTACAAAATATAAATGATTTTGGTTCGTAATCGCAACCTCAAACTGTTCTGTCTGTAGGATGACAATATCTTCAAGAAACCTGTCCTAACTTAGCTGACATTTTTATGGGAAAGATTAGAATATTGTTGTATACGCTGATTACTTATCAAAATTATACCATTTATGTCAATGTTATAGTCCAATAATTATCCTTGTTGGTTACTTCTTGATGCCATGAAGGATATAGCATGCAATAAATAATCAGGGTCTCACATTGTAGGGCTCTTAGGATAAGAGTTATTTGCAGCTGACAGCTTAGAGTGACTATAAACCTTGTGTATACAGGTGATAGCAGTAGCACGGACAGCAGACTTGGTGCTTATGATGCTGGACGCCACGAAGCCCTACGTGCACAGGCAGCTGCTGGAGAAGGAATTGGAGAGTGTGGGCATTAGGCTCAACAAACCCAAGCCTAATATTTATTTCAAGGTAAGACGTCACTACTTACATTATAATTTAGATAACCTTTTTTTTTTTTTTTTTTGTTTTCGGGGGGAAACCTTCAAAAGGCGCCCGAACTCTGGGGATTAGTTCGGGGAGTGTGGGATTTTTACCTCACTAAAACCACCCCGGTGATCACCATCCACACATAGAGGGGGCGCCGTTCCCTCTTAAAAGACCGTTCCGGAACCCCCTCTGTGCATCGCCTGTTAAGGCACATCCCTGAGGAGACTGTACAATGGTCTCCCCTTAGCCTCATTGTGCACGGCGGCACGTGACCACTGTGCCACCGTATTCCTTGGAATCACTCGATGGGCGAGCAGAGTCCCCACTCTGAGCGCCCGTGATTCCAAAGTCCCACCAACATTGGGTGATGCAAGCGGGGTTTCGGCGTGTTAGGCAGCGAGGCGGTTGCCTCCCCGTCGCCTTCTTCTCCGAGTGGGATCGGCCCTTTCGCGATCCCGCTCGGCCGCCTCCTTCTGGACCATCACGGTCTCACAGAAGGAGGCAACTTCTTTCCAGTTTTCTGGCTCCACCAGCATAGCCCTCACTACTGCTGGTAGAGACAGATCTTGCCCGATCCTGGCAACCAGGACTCGTCGCTCAGTGTTCCACGCTGGACACTCTTCTAGCGTGTGCTGTGCGGAATCTATAGCGCCTCCGCAATGGTGGCAATTCGTCGTGGCCTCTCGCCCAATCCTATTGAGGTACTGGCCAAAGCAGCCATGCCCGGTCAGTATCTGAGTCAGTCTGTAGGAGATGCATAATTTAGATAACCTAGCCATTCTCAAACTCACGGATTTTTGAAGTTATAGGAACTAACTTCAAAAATCCGTGAGTTTGCGTCGCGTCATAGATGTTGCTACACAGTCATTGTTCAAATTTAGATTTTTATTTTCTTTTAATTTACTAATTTATCAGCCTGCAATATTAATATTCCATAGCTTGAGAGGGTGGGATCATCGTATGACTGCTTTCTCTCTAGGGTGTCCTTCAGTTGCCCTTTGCGTTTAGTGTTGCCAGGCGTCCAGATAAAGGACACGGTCAGGCTTTTTGGTTTTATGTCTGGCCAAATCAGGTGGAGTACGGCCTGTCCGGCTCTTGTTAGGCTTTTTAAAATTGATAAATTTTATTGATTTGTCATGTGTTCTTGCAATTGCAGACCAGTAATGACTTGTATTTCATAAGAATGTAAGAGGTAAAACATCCGAATGGCTTAAAATAAAATTGTCGGGCTTTTTACTCAAATATCCGGCTAAACTGTTTGGTTTGTCCGGTTTTTCGGTTTGAAGATCTGGCAACCCTATTTACGTTCCAGGACCTCGGCATCTCATTCGAAATTCCCCGTGACTGACGGGACGGCAATCTGATTTAATCAAAGAGATAGCAGGTGCAAGAGCATCGGCATGCTTAACTTTCCGAGAAATGCCTAGTGTTCAGTTTTAACCAGGCTGCCAGACCTACCTGACGTCACAACCATAATCAATGTTTATTTCATCCAGTTCACTTATTAATATATTTTAAATTGTTCTACTTGCAGGTGAAGAAGGGCGGCGGTCTCTCTTTTAACTCGACGTGTCAGCTCACCAAGGTTGACGAGAAATTGGTGCAAATGATCCTGCATGAATACAAGATATTTAATGCTGAGGTAAACTATTCTTACTATTACTTACTATTCTAACTTGAGGTAAAGTATATCTATTTAATATTATAAAGCTGAAGAGTTTGAATTTGCAATTACTGGTTTGATATGAAAAAAAAAATATTGTTAAGGTAAGCTATCCCATACAACCATTTTCGGTCGCAAAAATTCTCAAGTAGTCACAAATTAGCAAGACAACGTAACAGTGTCGTAACTAAGTAACTTGGCGGATTTTGGTTACAGCGTGTAGGAACGATATCAACACTTTGTACTGAAAAATGTTACAGTAAATAAGTGTTGTATCTGTGTCGACAAGTTACGACAATTTTTTTGTTTATTATAATTAATTCATTTACGACACATTGTGTTTACTTTGAATTCCTGTGTAAATATTAAAATTAAATTGTCGACACATTGCCGAAACTAAATTACTTAAAGTATCTTTTGGAGTTACACAAGTGTAGTAACGGTTACGAAAATGTAGTGTTGAATTTGACCAAACAGAAAACAGGGGTTCTCAAAGTGTGTGTATAATTATTGATCTTTTATTTTATAACTTTGAGTCGTAAGCAACCAAAGCGTTTTCGTCTATCTTCGAGCTTTTACAGAAAAGTAAAGATGAGGACAAGTTCAGAAATTAGACAACAAGGTAAGAATTTTTCATTCGATAAAATAATATAATTCAAAGCGTTATTTAAAAAACACTAATAACCTAGCAGGACCATTTTAGGACTTTTGAAAATTCAACAAAAAATCTGCTGAGTGCACATTTTGTCGCGTTTTGTGAACAGAAATGTATGGATCAGCTGATCTTTTTTTAATTTTCGAAAGTCGTAGAACAACTTTATTGTTGTGTCAAAACTAAAGGTCTTATGATGTCAGCAATATGATTCAACAAGGTTATTTGTGATTTTCGAATATAACTCGTATAAAAAAAAAATGAAAAATATATTAATTAATTAATTAAATATCTCCCTCCTGGCCTTTGCCCAGCAGTGGGACAGCATAGGCTAGATATAATAATAATAATTAAATATCTCGTAAACTCATGACATTCCCTTTACTCTTGCAGGCAATTAATTCTCTTACACTGCCGTCCGCCTTAAGTAATGTAAGTCAAGTAACAAATTCAGAAAATGCGCTTCCACTGCCTTCCACCTCAACAAATCTGACGTAGTTACCTACTAATTTATTCATTTGATATTTAATATTATTGAAATGGAATATGCAATAAAGGTTCAAGGGGAAATAAAAATCACAGGAAAAAGTAATAACAAAAAGTTTAATTTCTTTGAGAAACCATTTAAGTCTTCACATATAAATATTTATGCAACTGCACTTAATTATGAAATCGTAGAATCAAAAACCTACACGTTAAAATGTATAAAATGAAAACTATTTTCGTCAATTTACCACGATAACATAATCTTTATCCTAATTTTGTCAACATTATGAAAACAAATGTAAACATCTACCTACTCAATAATTATAATATTAAATTTTGTTCTTTTTATATATATTTTATGTTTTTTCTTTCAGTTCCATATATTTCAATTTAGGCTTCTTGCTAAACCTATGGTGAAAAATTTCCATCGTGGCGGCACCGCAGTTACTTCCTCACTAGTTCCATTTTTTGATAAAACTAACTTGTACGGAATGTTGAGAACCACTGCAAACATACAATAATAAAACTCCATTTTGTTAAAACAGTCACACTGTAACGAAACTTAACACAATGTCAACACAGTTCCGAAACATTGTGTTGGGTTTCATCTCTCAAGTAAATACAAAATTATCCACATCATTTTACACAATTTATATTATTATTATAGTATTCTACAATATATTTTGGTTAAATTTATGTAAGCCGTATCAATAAAATCTTCTGCGTTGCTCGGAAATACAATACTTTGTAATTTTTTAATTGAATAACAGAAAATATTTTAAGTATTTTATTAAATCAGAAGGGCGCATCGGTTAATTTATTACAGTCACATCAAACTACACGATACATTTAATTTCGCAGAGGATTTTCGATCGAGTATGATGCAATAATCACAGAAATACGAAAATAAATACTTACATTTTGTTTCTGATGGCGGCGAAGATTAATGTTTATGACATCCACAAAAAAGAACGAATTACAATAAAAATTCTAAGTGTAGAATGAAAGCAACGAAGAAATGAATGATTGAATGTGTGATACAAAGTGATCGCGTAAAAGTCGCGACGTGTCGACACGGCGAAGTCACAATGCGACTGAAAGTTACTGTTATTCTGTTACGATTATTCCCCACTTTTCGAAACGGTGTCGAATCACAAGTCGACACGGCGACGTTATGTTACGGAACAATGTTTCAAATAAATTCCGTTACGACACAAATAATGTCGACATAAAGTCGTAACTGCTACTTCATATGGCTGTATGGGATAAGCTGTATAATTTGTTAAATATTTACTATACTTTCAAGTTAAAACACCACCAATTTATTACCCTCGTTTCAGGTGCTATTCCGCGAGGACGCGACGGCCGACGACCTAATCGACGTGATCTTGGCGAACCGCGTGTACCTGCCGTGTCTGTACGTGTACAACAAGATCGATCAGATCTCCATACAGGAGGTCGACAGAATAGCCCGCCAGCCGCACTCCGTCGTTGTTAGGTGAGGAATATTAGATAATTCTCACTCACATGGTCTAAACTACGGAATTGTTCCGAAAAGTTACCGTGGCCCTGGAACGCAAAGGGCAACTGAAGGAACACATGTGGGCTTTAGTCAATAAAAGTCTAACACTCCCTCTCGCTCCACTCGAAACGAAATGACTTATTTGAACTTTGCGGCGACCTCGCCACGCTGGTGCTGCGACGAACTGAGGCACGAGTTCTTAACGCAATTTATTTGACTACCTAAACTGAACGATTAAAGACTTTATATACCTACAGGTTGTAGGTATAGCGCTATCCCTCTTTCTAACTCGCAAGCCTGACTAGTTATCACGTCATGGTCATGGTAAGACCCCTGATCACGTTTGCGGATTACCTGCATTCTTTACCATTTACAGATCTTTCAAGGTTAAATTTAAATATTGTTAATGTTTTTTCTTTACAGTTGTAACATGAAGCTGAACTTAGACTTTCTGCTGGAAACCCTGTGGGAGTACCTCTCCCTCATCCGAGTGTACACCAAGAAGCCCGGCCAGCCCCCAGATTTCGATGATGGTCTTATTTTGAGAAAGGTATGTATGGTCATGGTGTGTTAGTTTTGTTGTCTAATATGACCGTTATATTATATAATTTCAAAAATCATAAGCTGTCATTAAAAAATCTGTGAAAAAGGCTTTAGACAGTTTTTTTTTTAAAAAGCTCTTTTTTTCAAATCTACTGTAATTTTAGTTAGCATAAAAAAGACGACTGGCCTCATCTAGAAAAAATAAAAGTCCAACAAACAAAATAGACGTGTAAGTGTTTGTGAAAACCTATTTGCAAAATAAATATAATTTATCGGGCAGTTGCCCACCAAAAATAACACGATCGGAGAATCCTGCATTTTCAACGCAATTTGTGGGACTTCTTCACTTCACTTCTCTGTTCCATGTACCACCAAACTTGATGTTTTCGGGCGGTTATATCTACTCAAATCGCGCGGAGAGCTTTGGTTTCGCGATGCAAGATTCATAGTTTATAAGTGACGTTTAGATGTTGCTACAAATCAATCTATATCTTCCAGGGTGTAACAATAGAGCACGTGTGCCACTCCATCCACCGCACCCTCGCCGCGGCTCTCAAGTACGCGCTGGTGTGGGGCACCAGCACCAAGTACTCCCCGCAGCGCGTCGGGCTCGGCCACACCGTGCAGGACGAGGACGTCGTGCAGCTCATCAAGAAGTAACTGCCCCCTGCGAGCCAGGGTTACGTGTCGACTGTCTGCGCAGACGTCGATTGCTTGATGTTTGGACTGTACTAAGCGGTTTGTGTTACTGATGATAGTGGTTGAAAGTTAACACAGTAAATCTAGTGAAGGTCTAAAGATGATACACGTTCCTGTAGCTGGCACCAAAGTATTCAAGCAGCTTGCATGCCAGAGCACTATAACAAATTCTGATTGATGGATGCCACTATGGCATGCTAGCTACTTGCATACTTTAGTGCAAGTTTAGGCTTTTTGAATGGTAATTAGTTAATTACTCATGCATCTAGCTGGCACGAAAAATTGCCAATACCCAATAGTTTATTGCTGTAGTCATATACATACTTCAACAGACTTCTAATAAAATAAAATAAAAAATGTTTTTATTTTACATAGGCCTACATGGGCACTTATAAAAAGTCGAAGCTAGTGCACCAATCAGAACTTGTTATAGAACACTGGCATGTAGGCTACTTGCATTCTTTTGTACCAGCTACTGGCATGTGTGTTAACGCTTAACTGAGAGGGGATCTGAAGTAGTTGCGTGATTCGAAAGGGCTTTTTTTAGGGGGGTAATCATCCAATGCCGCTCTAAGGCGGAACAAGAGGGTTTGTCACACTTTTACTGACTAAAATCCGCTCCAATGTTCCTTCTTTGCATTGCCATCTAGGACTCCGAATTTTCCTTTCAGAAGTGAACCCATTAGGCTTCGACCCTGCTGGGCTCCTATCGTCTATTTTTTATACCCTGAGACTAAATTGACTCAGGTAATGTCAAAATTACTGTAGGAATGAAGCCAGTTTTTTTGTGTTGTAATGTCATTTTAGTGTCAGGGTATAAAAAACAGACGGTAGGGGTTTGCTTTTGCCACGCGTTGACCGCCTGTAAGGATATAATGTTGGTTTGGTAGACTGTGTTTATACTCGATTTTAATGTGATGAAGTTATGTGTTGGTTAGTTGACATGAGCTGCCATTTGAATTTAACTACCATATCTTAAAACATAGTGATTTTAAACTTTTAATACACCAACACGCAGCGCTTAGTATGGTTTCAGCATATTTGAAGACTATCTAATTCTATAATATGTACGAAAAAGCTAGACTTTCAGTTATGTTTAATATTTCTGGAATGAAACCTGTTTTTTATCGATAGGTTTTTATTACGCCCTAGCATGTTATGACTGAGAATGTTACACGTTAAATTGGTTACGATATCATATTTTTGCGTATTGTAAATTCAATAATAGCCGTGTTTACAATAAAATTATAATCAGCAATATTGGGAATAATACTGTTAATTTTACATCTTATTTATTATGATTTACGTACATGTCTACAGACAGCACAAAACACTGTAATAATGAATGACAGTTCTCGATCAATGGTGTTTAAAATGAATTGTGATAAGCTGGTTAATTATTTTTTGTTTATTTCTTGTGATTCTTTAATGTGTTATGATTATCTTGCGCGTTCCTGTAGGTGGTGTTAATTTTAATACTTTCGGTGTCAAGATGATTATAATGTTTCATGTTATACGTAGCTATTGTTGACTTGACTTGTGTTCATGCCAAGGACTTGATTAGCGCGTCCAACTCGAAAAGGCCGCAAAACACATAAATGTATATTGCACAAAAGTATGCAAGTAACTTGCATGCTATAGTGATTTCCACAAATGACACGCAAGGTACTTATTTTACCTTTGTGTCGGTTACAGGTACGCGTGTCGCCGCTATATGTATACCTATGTGTTTTAAATTATTGTACGACCCATAATATATGCTGGTTCCTCGGCACCGACAGTGTTAACGTAAGATTTTAAATATGCAGTAGGTACTGTAAAAGTTGGCCCATCATGTGGAATATTGTAGTTTATCATAAATATTGACTATTTTCCTAAGTACTAAAATAGTGCCTGAATCATTACGCCAGCGACAGCAAACAAAGCAATAAGAATTTCGTTTTTAATGTGTTTGTATAGGAAAAGGTCATATTGTATATACTCATTATACTTTTGCATTGAAATAAATAACTTTTTTAAATGCAATTTTGTTTCATTTGCTTAGTACAAGTTGTAGTAAACATTTGTCATTGAACTGAATATTGATGCAAGTGTTTTTAGGTTGGAGCTCTTAGGAATGCAGCTCGAAGTGTAGGTATCTTAAATATTATAAATGCCACATGCGCTGGAATGGATTTGAATAAAACTAGACACACGGGTAAGAGCTGTCGCCTACTGCCGGCATGGCACGGCACGGCATGCCGTGGCATTCCGCCTAACCGCTGCGCAAGTTTCAACCATATTTCAACTAATTTAGCAATCATAATTCGTCGACACAAAATAACGTATGTACGCGCAAAATGCGTGTAATGGGGCATTACGTCTCGCGGGACGCAACGGCGCGCCGCGGCATCCCGTGGAATGAAACGGCATGCCGCAGATTGCCGCGGCATCTTAGTATCGAAATAAACTAACATGAATTCTAAACTCATTTGAATAAGATTCAAAATAAGTTGATTAGTATTAAATCCTCTGCCATGACACGTCGTGCCATGCCGGCAGTGGACGCCGGAATAGGACATTGGACCTCGGGATAAGCTTCGAATTTCACGACGGTGAAGGCGCTGGTTTATAACAATTTAAGGCTAAGTTCACATGGCCGCGCGGTACAAGACCAAAGTCAACCATGATTATCGTTTACATTACCGCGCGGTGCGCTCCGACCCGCGCGCAAGATCTTGACACTGGCGCTCGTCATGTGAACACTCACACCGTGCGGTGCCGCGCGTTCATGTGTACTTAGCCTAATAGTGTGTGTAGTAGTAGGTAGTAATCTCTGGAATTCTCTAAGTACTAAAATGGGCATTAGTTATACACCAAAACCTTCCTCATTAATCATTTACAATGTAATGGCAATTACCCACTTTAAAAAATGCTATTTGAATATTTCCTCTTTGCGGATTAAAACAGCGTAAATAAAACTAAACCTTAATGGTCAATAAATAGATATGGTAGTCATTTATTTCCATAAACACCACATTTGCACTAACACCTTATCTTAGATTACAAATTATTCTAGATACATTGGTATAATAAATAACATAAGTTCATGCTATTCAGGATTGATGGTCCTCTATCATACTGAGTACATCTGACTCGGCGTGTGCGACTGCCCATCGGTGTTCCGTGATCTCTAGGGCTTCCCACTCGGCCTTGAAGGCGGCTTTTGGGTCTTGAGGCATCGCCATAGCGGCACCAGACATTTGTTCTTGCATTATCTTTGACTGATCGGCAGCTGTTGACAAAAATGTATTTTTTTTTTATAAATATGTAATGTTCAAGCTATCGAGGATTACAATTAAGCAGTTTCCATATGCCAAGAAAACAAAAAATATATAGGAAAATATTATGTATTATTGTATTATTTATTTATAATAGAGTTCAAATTTGGTGGTTATACCAGACTCTAGGTAGGTAATATAGGACCTAAGTGAAATGTCTAACATCAAGTTTTGTACAGTCAACAGCTGTCAACTATAGTAAGTAGTTAGAAGAAAAATGCTCAGCAGAATTTGCCTTTGCTGTGATGATTTATTTAGTAGTATCCAGTAGGTACAGTTGACTGTACCATGTCTACTTCAAAAATGTACAGACAGAAGAAACTTTTAATTAATCATCTTTGGTTGGCATCATGAAGTATTTCCGAGTATCCTTACCATTATTCTCTCCCAAGACTAGAGCATAGATGGTGCGCAGCCCGAAGACGTTGAGGAAGTACCAGGAAGCAGAGGAGACCCACGAAGCGTCCAGGTACGCGAGCTCCACGCCGCGCTGCAACATCGGCTTGAAGCGGAGCGTCAGCGGGAATGGTACCTTGGCTGGAAGAAGATTACGTAAATAAAACGATATAGGGGAGCGGGGGTTCGACCATGTCTTATTTTTTCTTATGAGGCGTTAGGATAGGTCTTGATAGTTCTCATGTAAGATCACAAAAATATTCGATGTAAAGATTTGAAAAAGCGCGGACTACCGCGCGAATGGCATCGTGCCCTTGGATGTGTAGGTGAACTATGTATTTCCATGACAAAGTCACTGCGCCACTTGTGAACTTGACTTACTTGTTTGCGTTAACAACACACTTGTAATATAAACGTTTCTATACTCCATCGGTTTAGGTAGTTAAATAAAGGTAAACAATCTTGGTATGTCTTTTTATATTAAAGAGGTTGTATATAATATACACAAAGATCATTTAAATTTAGTTTATTAGCTAACATCGATTTAGGTAAATACCTATTTGCAAAGATTTTTACATACAATTTATAGACAACTTTTAGATAAAAAGACATGCCAAGATTGTTTACATTTAGTTAACTACCTAAACCGACGGAGTATAGTGACCCACATCTTTTCGTTTTTTTTGTTGGCACTGAGAGCACACTTTTGCTGTTTTGGATAACAGAAAAAGTTAACTTGAGATTGTGAAGACCGGACTGGTCAACTAAACAGTGGTTGTCTAAAAATATGAAATGTAAAAAACAGAACATGGTACACAAAATAGAATCAGATATAAAACAATTTTTATTAGAAGTGATTTCTATCAAGCTTATAAAAAAAGGAATCCCTTCACAGTTTTACAAAAACACAATATGGATATATTATTGTATTTTTGTAAAATAGTGAAGCTTTGAGTGGAATGTTTGAAATCATCTTGGATGGTCAATTTTCTACTTTTGGCCATTTACAAATTTAAAATACTGGTAACAGTAACTTACTGGTAAGGAAACCACTGAACATCCAGTTGATCCAGCCTCCAATAACAATCATGGGTAACACATTGGTGACATTTCCTTTCAGCATGTCAGTCATCATTCCAGGGTCAGTCATGGGGTTCTGAAATGTTTGTCAAGGGTTTATTGATTGGTTTGGTTTGTCTGCTGTTGGGCTAGATCAGTAAATACTTGTTATCAATGGCTTTATACAAATTACATTTTTTTCAAACTGGCCCAAACTAGAACTCTTGTATCATATGCATATTCACAAACATGTAAAAACTCATATAGTTGTTAAACAACTATCTGCATACCATATGACTTCATTGTATTGTATTCATAAACAACAGCCTATCAAGTGGAGTGTCTTGCCCTTTCTTTTCAATAAGAAATAAACATTTCAAACCTGGAATTAGTTTCTGACAAAATATAGTTGATACAAAACAGATTTTGAATTTAACTTTTCAATTATGGACACAACATGAACAAGTTCCTGACTCATGGAAGCCAGTGTTTGTTTGGTATTCGACAATTTTAAGTTAAATTGAGCAGTTATTAGTAACAGGAACCATTTTCCTTATTTATGTATCAATAGACAAGTGAAGTGAGTATATTGAAAGAATATAAATAATTGGATTCACAATTACCTGAGAAGTGGCAGCCCTCTTCTGAACCTTGAAGTATCCAGTCTCTTCATTGTTGAACCAGTGGCGGCGCATCGCGAACGACTGCCGCGGCAGGTACTTGCCGTTTTCACGCAGTAAACGAGCGCGGATCATCACTTGACTGAAACCCAATACAATACAACACCGAATTGTACTTGATTTAACCAATTAAACCAGTTCATCATTTGATATCATATTGTTGGACGAATGATATAACAATATTTTAAAATCCAATCCTATGAAGAGGATTAAGATGATTGAAATCCAAAATCAATTTTTGTTAAAAATGTATAGGTTAGATATAAGTAAAAAATCCCAAATATTGCCTGATACACCAACTATAACATAGTCGTATACACAAATGTTGTTATTTACCTGTCTTGAACCTGGAGAAGCTCAATCTTCTTCTGAGAGGATAAAATAAGAGAAACATAGTGCCGTACAATTCCGACTAGGAAAGTGATGATTACTATGGGCAGAAATACCCACAATCTGATATTTGGATCTAGTAGTAGCTCGGCCATTATTATAAACTTTAAAATACACTAACACTTATTAAATATTAAGATAAAATTATTTAATTAAAACTAAGGAAACATTCGATGGATGACACCTCAATTAAAAGTGACAGCGACGTGACATAGTGACATGACAATCATCGTCGAACAATCGTCGTGACTCGTGGTAGTCGGAATCAGAAATTCAGAACGTCGAAATCAGTAAAGTGTGGAATTGATTCCAAAAAAAACAAGCCCCGTTTGATTTTTAGAATTGATATTCAAATGGAATACAACCGTAGGTATTCAAATGAAACTGTAGAAAGGACATGCATAATAGTGTTCTGTGAAGACATTGCTTAAAGAACTTAGTATCTTAGCCACCAACATTATATAAAAAACTCGAACGAAAAATGTCAAAATAAACTTGTTTGAGCGGCAACTGCTTATTTTCACGAAATTACATAAAATTTATATTTTTCTAAAGTTTTTTAGATCTAACTTCACATTTTTAAGCAAAAGTTATATTACCGAAATTTTCAAATTATTATCTTTCGTGCGCAAAATGCCGCGCGGGAAAACGAAAGTTACTGCTAATGCTGCAGGTCCAGCTAAAAAATCAGGGAAAAATACAAGTAAGAGCGATGAAAATAAAGATGAATTAAACTTTGCGAATATTGAATTTAAACTGGAACCTCCAGAACCGTCAGAAGAGCAGCCAAGTCCGAGTAAACTTGACCTGAGTCAATTTAAGTTTGAGAAGAAACAGCACATAAAAATTGAATTTGAAAAGGATTCGCCAGAAAAAGAGGTGACCAAGCATTTATTTATTGTCTCTAAGTAAAGTTTAGTTCTCATTAGTTATTTAGTTTGAATTTCATTCCTGTTTTTGTTTAAAAAAAAAACAGGGATGAAATTCAAACTAAACAAAAACAAATTAGCTTTCCTCTTTATTACCATACATTTATCTGAGTAACTATCCGGATCTGTACAATACGGTACAGATTGCTTTTTACAAATTAATTTAGAGAGAGACAAAAACATGATGAACAAATAATTTTTATTTAAGTTTATACTAGAAATCCCTAAAAAACCCATTATCATTGCCTCTCATTTTTCTGCAGGATAAGAAGGGATTATGGGAGCCAGCCAATTGGAAAGAATTCCTGGTGAACTTGAGGAATATGAGATCTAACAATGATGCCCCAGTTGATACCATGGGCTGTCACATGAGTGGCGACTTGAAAGCTGCTCCTGAAGTAAGTTTAACCTATCACATACCCGCAAAACGAGACGCAATAGTAAAACAATAACATCGCGGTCTCATCGGACCGGTCGGGGATTCATGAACTAAATCTCTTTTTGTATTTTTTTTTTAATTTATAATGTCCCACTGCTGGACCAAGGACTCCCTATATTGAGGTTCCTGTGCTGCTTACAACTAGTAACTACCCCTATAAGTAACATCTGTAAGATTCCATTATTAAATATCCCTGTTTCCTTGCCAATAGCAACTTTAGCTTATTATAAAGCTTGAGCTTTATCATAGAATTCAACACCCATGTCCATATTTCCAGGTATACAGATATCAGTGTCTGATATCCCTAATGCTGTCAAGTCAGACTAAGGATCAAGTGACATTTGCTGCTATGGAGCGTCTTCGGGCTAGAGGGCTGACTGTAGACAATGTGTTGAGTATGAGTGATGATGAACTGGGCAAGCTGATATACCCTGTTGGATTTTGGAAGGTAACACTTGAAGTTATAATCTTTATAAAAACTTTTTAATCTAACAATCTATAAGAAGATGAATTATTTAATAGCTAGCATCAATCTTAAAAAAAAAGGATGGAAATGAACTAATTGCAAATAATGAAAAATCAACCTTTGAGTCCAAAGTCAACATCCAATCCTAAAAAAAGAAACTAAATGTGTAAACATTTTCTAATATTTCAGACTAAAGTGAAGTACATAAAGAAAACAACCCAGACTCTAAAGGACCAGTACAATGGAGATATTCCAGACTCTGTGGATAAATTGTGCAAGCTGACTGGTGTGGGACCCAAGATGGCACATATCTGCATGCTGGTTGCTTGGGATAAAGTTACTGGGATTGGTGAGTTTAGTAATTACAACAACTTTGGTACATTTCACTTTATCAATGCATTTTTATCTTTTCGACCTTCTCCCACAGGTGTAGACACTCATGTTCATAGAATAAGCAACAGAATAGGCTGGCATAAAAAACCAACAAGTACTCCTGAAGATACACGAAAATCATTGCAAACTTGGCTGCCTTTCGAACTTTGGAGTGAAGTGAATCACCTCCTAGTAGGATTTGGACAAACCATTTGCCTACCTGTAGGCCCATTGTGCCATGAATGTCTGAATAGAGACATCTGTCCATCCAGTAGTCTAGGGAGAAAATCACCCAAGAAAACTCCAGTGAAAACTGAAGTAAAAAGTGAAAAATCTGATGATGAGAGTGATGTTAAACCACCTAAAAGTAGAAAAGTTACACCAAGAAAGGAATTGAATGATGAAAACATAAATTCTGAAACAAAAGTAGGAAAGTTGGCTGTTAAAAAAGAAACTGTAGAGAAGAAATCACCTCGCAAAAGAAAAGTTACACCTAAAAAAGGTACAGAAATTAATGCTGAAGATGATATGGATGATTTTGAAATGAAACCAGATCAACTATCTGTTAAAGCAGCACCTAAGAAGAAAGTAACACCCAATAAGAAAACTGAAGCAGCTAAAGGTAGCTCCCAAGGTAATTTAGATGCAAAACCTGCTCCCAAAATTAGAGTGACACCTAATAAGAAAAAAGCAGATGAAATTAATTCACAAGAAAATTTGAATGATGTTGAAATGAAAACTGATGAACTATTAGCTAAAGCAGCACCTAAGAAAAAAGTAACACCAAAAAAGAAAACAGAACTAGAAGTAGTTAATGATCAAGACGATTTTGAAATGAAAATTGAAAACCAATCTGTAAAACCAACTTCTAGGAAGAGAGTAACACCAAGTAAGAAAACAAAAGCAGTAGAAATCAACTCTCAAGATGACTTGGATGTTAAAACTGCACCTAAGAAAAAAGTAACGCCAAATAAAAAAGCCAAGGCTGAACAAAGCTCTCAAGAAGACACTATTGAAGATGAGAATGATAGTCAACCAAATATTAAAAACAAAAAAGTTATTAAAAAGAAAACTTTACCTGAAAATAGGGATGAAAACCGGGAATTTAAGGAACCTACTACTGGCACTAGAAATAAAAAAGGCAAAGTAGAAAGTACAGATGGAATCAATACTACTAAAGATAAACCCAAGAAATCACCAGTAACTCGTAAATCTGCAAGAAATAAAGTTCTGAATGAAGTAGAAACTGCCATTGATAACTGATAGTGCAGTATAGAAATAAACAAAAGCAATTGAGAAGTAATTTCGTTTTTATTAAGTTTGTAATGCATGTTTTTTATAAGTGGCATTTATTGTTGTTTAAGTTTTTTTAGTAATACATACATTGTTTCAAGTGAAACTGAATGCAGCTACACACATTTTTCTTACAATTACAAGGAACAAGTTCTGAGATTACATAATGATTATGTTTTTAAGTATATTTTATGGGAATCAGTGATTATGTGAAATACCTCATTAGAAATGTGAATCTTATAATTATAGAATTAAATCAATGTTTTCTTCTACCAACTTTTTTCTTTGATTTATCTTTCCTATGGTCTGGTTTAGCTTTTCCTTTCTTTGCATCAGGTTTACCTTTTCCATGCCCTTTCTTTGGGTCAGATTTAGCTTTCATGTGTCCTTTCTTCTGCATTGACTTCTTTTTGTTCTGAATTCTATCTAACTTGCTCTTCATTTGGAATACTTTGCTCTTTTGTATTTTCTTTGTTGCTTGTTTCTTGAGCATGCTCTTTATTTCTTTTTTCGTTTTTATTTTGTCATCTTCATCCTCTTCTGCTTCAGACTCTTCGTCTTCATTTTCTTCATCTGATCCCATTCCAGAAATTGTTACCACTTTTTGGTTAGCTTTATTTTTGCCTTTCTCCACATCTTTCTTTACTTTTTCTTTAGGTTTATTTTCTCCTATTACTAAGTCTTTCTTCTGCAAAGTGTCTGCTGAGAGTTCAACTATTTTAACATTAACATCCTCATCTTCGTATTCATCCTGAAGGAGTTGCTCTATATCTGGAATGGGTCTACTAGACACCACTAACTTTTTGTAGGATTCTTTATTCTGAAACAAGAACAAAAGATGGTAAGTTAGGTCATAAATGTAAATGATCAATGTAGGCTTCAGTATTTTAACTAAAGAAGAAATTGCATACAATTGACCTGTCAATCATGTTTTCTAACCTGTTCAGACATGCATATGCCTCTATAGGTAAGAAAACTCCAACGACACATGTATTTTAATTTACATTGTAAACTATTTCTACAAAAATATAGGATGTTCTTGGCAACATTCACTGTAATAAACAGTTACACGTCTGTTTTCACATACCTCCTGTTTGATACGTTTCTTCTCCACCTTTAGAAGTGCTTTCAGTTCTTCTTGTGCCTTTTTCTTTCTTTCTAGCTTCCTTTTACGGAACCCACATAAGAAATCCCTGAAAAATAAACAAACACATTAGCTACCTATCATTATTTTAATGAACATGCACGGACTGAAAAGGAAACAATAATTGAATATATTACTTTCTTTTAGCTTCATCGAACACTAAGGTTACTTTTTTTTTTCCTTCCTTATTTTTCTTTTTCGCCATTTTTCTCAAGATTTGTAAAATGTTCTTTTAGATCAGCACGCTTCGATACATAACCTCTAAAAGGTTTCTTGTTGTGACATTACAATGACAAGTTTGGCAGCACTGCCTGCAGAGAGAGATGTCAGTTGCGTGACATTGACTTCTGCGTGAGCGTCTTGGACACTGACGTATAAATAATATGGACTTGAAATGTTTGACTATAGAAAAAACAGTTATACAAATATATGGCTTATCGACGCCAAAATCATAAAAATACTGCCATCTCTTTTTAACTCTCTTAATTTTGCATAAGCGAAAAGGGATAATAGTGTTTTTGAGAGTTACTATGATGGCAACTCTTAGTTCCTAACGTCATTGAAATACCTGTTTGCGGCCGGTCGCCATTACGATTTCTCGCTTTTTAGTACCAAAGTTGGGTACGTCAACTGTCAAATGCTCTTGAGCTCTGGATAAAAATTGTGAATTTTGAAGGAATTTGCTGTGTTATTGTGTTTGAACTCGGTCCTATAGTGGAAATCGTCTATAGCAAGATGCCCAATTGCAATATAATCGGATGTGGCATCAAAAGAAGCAGAAATCGCCCGAACATAACTTTGCATCAGTACGTACCTAATTTTATTTGAAATATCTTAAGATTTAGTTAACAAACAAAAGATTCTGCATTCGTTGAAGAGTTTCAACAGTAAAACATTCATAATTTCCCTTTTGCTTGTATTTTCAACATGTATTTCATGAAATTATTTTCTTGTTATTGAAGGGATAGAGTAGTACATTAGACATTTTTATATTTATCGATAATGCCATATTATGGTTTTTTATTTGTTTTATTTTACTTTAAGGCTGCCGACTAATAAAGAAAAAAAGAAAATTTGGCTGGAAGCAATTGGTGTTGAAAATTTAAAGATGTCAACAAAAACCATTAATATTTAATTTTGTTCTCTTCACTTTGAAGAATCATGTTTCAACCGAACACTGAATAAAGTAACATTGCGTGACGATGCTTTACCTACACGAACTTTATTGGTAAGTAACATTCTGCCGTCCAGCCCCTAAAGCGCAGTAAAAAAGTGTAAAAAATCCATGTTTTACCGCGCTTTAGGGCCTGGACGGCAGCATTGTATGTTATAAATTTATCCAACATGATTGCGTAGTGGTTGTTATACATATTATGATGATGTCCTCATTATTGCAACACTTCTCTAATAATTTAAATTGTCACTTACGGGATATCTTCCGTGGTTTTTATTTATTTTGAGTTCCCGATATTTCGACGCTGTTGCAAGCGCCATGATCGCGGGATGACTGGAGAGTGCGGGTGGATGGAACAGCGTCGAAATATCGGGAACTCAAAATAAATAAAAACCACGGAAGATATCCCGTAAGTGACAATTTAAATTGTGAAACAAACCGTGACAGCCTAAAACAGGACTTCTCTAATAGACACAAAGAGTGATGTAAAGAATGTGTTCGAGTGTGATCTTTAGATTTATTAATTCATGAATCCCCGACCGGTCCAGTGAGACCATGCTGTTATTGTTTTACTGACACAATAGTAAAACAATAATCTTTTTGCGGGTATGTGATAGGTTAAAAATCTTTTTAATAAAACCGAGAAACATTAAAAATACTAATCATTTTATTTCTTGTTTACAGCCTGCCGTTCAATTCAACATGTTTGGCATTTTACTTGAAAATGATACAAATGTAACAAACTCACAATCATTATCTGGATGTGGTGCTCCTAATAAGGTATTTTTTTTTTGTAATAAAAACATTAAGATCATCTATTGTTTTTGAAGTCATAAAATTTTTGAGTATTTGTTTTTCTATTTTTATTAATATTTATGTTACTAATAAAGAACGGTTTTCAGGTTGAAGCTGTTGGTGTGCCTACCATTCGAAATCAACCTGGAGAGATTTTAAAGAGGAGTGGCATAGATTTAGCATCTAGCACAACCTCTATGCTAGATTTAGTCACCAGCACCTCCGCTGCGCCATATCTGGCCGTTAGAGCCTCTGATGTGCCAGATTCAGGTGCTAGCACCTCCGCTGCGCCAGATTTAGCCGCTAGCACCTCCTTTGCGCCAGGTTTTGCCGCTAATACCTCCACTACCACCTCCGCTACGGCAGATTTATCGGTATGATTAGCTTAGTTTTTCTTGTTATCATTATTTGCGAATTTTATCTCAGTGATAAAAGTCATCTCATCAACTGAATTGAGACTGCGTGGGAGATAACTCTCGCTTGTCTTCAATATCTATCAAAGCTTACTTTTATTTTATTTTATTTCAGATACACACATCTAAAGTGATAAAGAAATTAAAGGACAATTGTCAAAAACAGTCTAAGAAGATAAAGAGACTTAATGAGAAAGTTAGAAGACAGACGAAAAAAATCGCTCATTTTAGTAACATAATCAAAGATTTAAAGGAAAGAAATTTATTAAATTCAGAATCCCAAGCTTTGCTTGCCGAATGTGCAGGACCCCAAGACTTCTTAAAACGACAAGTTGCTAAATCAAAAGGTTTACCACTACAGAGGCTTATGAACATGATACGAATCATAAATACTTGTTAATTAAAAGTGTAATTGAGGTGTACATGAATTTGAGGTACAGATATTATGGGAAGAAATCTACTGAGAGAATTTCACATAGAAATTACTTGAACAAAATTGTATTGTTCAGAAATGAATGAAATCTCACTTTGTTTATTTGATTGTGTCAATTTGATTTGTTTTTATATATATACTTTTTTTTTTAATACATATATTATTATTTACTATTGTTGACTTTTAATTAAAGCCCATTATCATCTACATGTTAGAAAAAGTAAGTGTTGGAAACTTAACATCAAAAATATGAATCATGTTGGTACCCATCAAATACATATAGCCCGAGAAATTCAAGTTTTCATAGGTTTTTTTTTGCAAATTCCAGCTCTGTCTTTTGTTGATCATAATGTGATACGCGACAACAATTTAATTAACAGGTAAGACAAGAAGCTTTTTAGGGTTCCGTTGCCAAATGGCAAAAAACGGAACTCTTGATAGATTTGTCATGTCTGTCTGTCTGTCTGTGCTTCCGTATGTCACAGTCACTTTTTTCTGAAACTAAAAGAGCTATAGTATTGAAACTTGGTAAGTAGATGTATTCTGTGAACCACATTTTTATACAAAATTAGAAAAAAAGCAATAAATTTTGGGTGTCATCAAATCCGTACGTGTGGGGTATCTATGGATAGGTCTTCAAAAATGATATTGAAGTTTCTAAACCATTTTTTTTAAACTAAATAGTTTGCGCGAGGGACTTCCAAAGTAGTAAAATGTGTCCCCCCCCCCCGTAACTTCTAAAATTAGAGAACGATACAAGTGAAAAAATGTATGATGTACATTGCTATGCAAACTTCCACCGAAAATTGGTTTGAACCTGATCTAGTAAGTAGTTTTTTTTAATACGTCATAAATCGTAAACCGCAATTAAGTTGCTACGGAACCCTTAGTGCGCGAGTCCGACTTGCACTTACCCGGTTTTATTCATTTAGTTAACACCAACCAGTGTCAAATCGATTTTTCTTCCAATTTCATGCTTGCCAAAAAAATTCAGAGATTTTCGACTACCATATCAATAAAAAAAATTATAAGTAAAAAATATTATATTTTAATTACCATCAGCGACCAATTGACGGAAACACCTTTACGGTCCCTTTTTTTCCTGTGCACACTCTGCTTTTACAGTGAAAGATCAATTTTGAACCGCTGCTGTACCCTTGGCCGTGAAACACTATCAAATTAAATAAACAGGGTGTCAATAAGCAAAATCTTATAATTTTTAAAATGTAAGTCCTGTAAGACCTACTTATTTTAAGTATATACAAAATAAATACTGTACGTAACATCAAGGTTACAGTACAACCAAGGGTAAACAAGAAAAACCGGCCAAGAGCGTGTCGGGCCACGCTCAGTGTAGGGTTCCGTAGTTTCTCGTTCCAATAAATGTCCCCAACTTTTCAAAAACTGGTCGTGCCATCAAGTTCAAAATAATTTTCCTAGAAAGTCTTTGCAAAGCTGTTCTTTCTAGATTTTTTTCATATTTCCTAAACTTATGGTTCAAAAGTTAGAGGGGGGGACACATTGTGTTTTACTTTTGGAGCGATTATTTCCGAAATTATTGATATTATCAAAAAAATATTTTTGTAAACCCCTATTCGTTTTTTAATACCTATCCAACAATATATCACACGTTAGGGTTGAAATAAAAAAAAAACACTTTTCACTTTACATGTAGGTGCTAAAATAAAAATAGGAAAAATATGTTTTATTAAAACATATTTTTCCTATTTTTATTTTACTACTTTGTAGGCGTGATTGATATACCTATTGGTACCAAATTTCAGCTTTCTAGTGCTAAACTGCTAACGGTCAAAGAGATTAAGCGAGAACGGACGGACGGTCGGACAGACATGGCGAAACTATATAAGGGTTCCGTTTTTGCCGTTTGGCTACGGAACCCTAAAAAGGGTCCACGGCTTAGCCGTGAAAGCAGGACGAACCAACAAACAATTTATTTATGAAAGAGTGAAGTTACAAAACAAAAAGTTTATTTTATAGAAATATCGATAGTTAGGGGCTACTCTATTAGCCGCCATTTTATCCTCTCAGTAAAGTGTAGGTATACACGTTTTTCTTGTAGGTATGCCAAGTCCATATTATTTATATGTCAGTGGTCTTGGAGTCGAAAAAATAAATCTGTATAATTTTCATGACTTTTTAAATAAAATACCAGATAACGTTAAAATCCCTGTAGTAATAAAAAAAAACAGAATTGTTTAATTATTATTATTTAGATTATAATAAAATGCTTCCCTATAATTTAGCTTGATCGAAAACGAAACAAGAAATTCACAAAGAATTCAGTATTCATTTTCTTCTTATTTATCATCTTTTCATCAAGCTTTCCTAAGATTGTGTCTTAGAATAGTATTATTTATTATGGATAAATTAAGTAATATCCATCCAGTATGAAACGATGCCATATTATTACAAGTGTTTTGACAATTTTACATTATTTCTTTAGATTTCCAAGTGGAATGGTGATAAGATTAATAAATACATGATTTAATAAATAATCACATAAAAAATAACCTGTGCATTACTGTTTATCACTCGATTTTTGGCAAACAATCAAGAATTTTTCAAATCCTTGTCGGCGATTGGTGGAACCTCGCAATTAGTTTTTTTTATTAGCTACTTTTCGACCAATCAGCGCACAAGTCCACAATAAAGTCGGACTCATCAGCAGCATGGCTGTCAGTATAAATTTGAAGCTTGAACGATGCGCTTCCTCTCGTCACGTTGGTTTTTTTTGTTTGTGCATTTTGACGAAAATGATATCGTGTGTGATTTTGTGTGGCATAAATTATGGAAACCCTTGGGTGCAGTGACCTGATATCTGCCTTGTTACGCAAGGTGAGTTTTGGGATGTGATTATAGTGTATAAAACCAAAAGAAAGATTATATTCGCACATTTCCACTGCGAGCTGAGCAAAAATTGTGGCACAGAAAAATCAATCGGGATCTCGCTACGTATGAGGCTTTCGTCACGATTTAATTTGGTTAATTCAAGGTCACTTTCAGAGGTCTTAAATGTGAGCGCGAGTGCAATAATTGGAGTAATCAATACGATTGTGTTACCACGGCCATATGTTAACATGCGTGAAAGGATAGTGTTTGTAACGTACCGTTACCGTTCTCGTGGACAATGTTTTGATCTACACGATCGTTGGATTTCCGACGAACGTGGAATTTGTATGCCAGCGATAGGGAAAGTTGGTAGGTATTCATATAATGACATTTATGAGCGGGCCGGGGTATCGATGACATACAACATAGCGAAATTATCTGCATGCGTACATGTTTGAGATACCACATGAAATCATTGAAATGGTATTGATTTTTGTACGCCTACTCGCCTCCCTCCCTCTGGGGAATGGAGTGATATGACATGTACATGAGTCTATTTGTTGACACAAACTGTTTCTTGTAAGCCAGGCTCAGAGTAATATTGTGGCAAGAGATATGCTAAGTATGTGTTGGATATTGCACCTTCTAATGCATTATTGGAATGACCAACTTACAGTTTTGAATTTGATACACATTTCTAATGTTTACAAATATTAGAATGTTGTGTCAAGATTTTTATTGTTAAGATAACAATACATTATCTACTAGACCAATTTTAAATGCATGTCTACTTTAAAAACATAAGCATGAATAAATATTTTAGGTCTGGGTTACTTGCAGTTTTTCAGTTGCCACTGCAAAAAGTAGCCTTTATGTTTATGTATCTATCATTTTGATTGTAGATGGAAGGTCAAACCTATAACAATACATGAAATGAATGTAAATACATTCATTTCCAAGTTAAAATGTCTTATTCATAAACTACTGATGTTATGATGAAAGTCAAATAATTTAAAGCATAATTGCAACCTGTATTCTACCTGGAATCTATATATTTTGGATATTTTTTGCATCACAAGTCTTGTTCCTAATAAGCATCTATTCTCATACCAGGCAGGGATTTATTTGATATTAGAGATTAGTTCAGTGAGCTGAATATACAATATATTTTTTTAGGGTTTATCAGAATATTTAATATCTAATGAGATCCCAGTTAAAAAGTGAAAGAGAGACTACAAACTGTTTACACAACTAGTGGACAAAATGTGGGTCACAATTGTTTTTATTTATTATACGAGTCACCCAATATTGACCTGGGGGTACACACTTGTACTTAATAAATATAAATAATTTATTAGGTAATTATTCATTTTATTTTCAAGACAAAATTGACATGGTAGATAATTTAGTTAAAATTGACATGGCAGAAAAAAAAATGTGGGGTACAATTGTTTTTATTTATTATGCAAGTCACCCAATATTGGCCTGGGGGTACATAATTAACACTATTTTATAGATACTAATAAAATTTATGAATCATTTATTTTATTTTCAAGATAAAATGATGTGGTAGTTAAATTAATTGATATTGAACATTCACTTATAAGATTCATGTTTGAACCATACCCTCTACTGAATAAATAATTGTGATGTAACAGCAAATACATAATAACTGTTACTCGATTCACTCACAAATAATTTCTTAAAACTGTTTTTTATTTAAAAGTAGACTTCCTCATAAGTTTTGTTGATTGTATAAAATTTAGTTTGTACTGGATACTACTATCTGTTTTTATCTAGATTAATGTGTATGATTAGTTGAAACAGTAGAGATTAGCTTGTTTACATAATCCAGTTGATAGATTGCTTGATCCTAATACTTGTATTTCAACACAAGGCTGCAAGTTCAAAAATTTCCTTTAAAAAATGATGAAATTATCCATTTTAGCATAACTGCCAATTATTCTGCATCATCATCTTACCTAGCCTTTTCCCAACTATATTGCCGGATTTAGCTGAATACCAGTATTTTACAAGAAACGGCTGCCTACCAGATCAATTATTCTGCATGTGTCATATTTATTCTTGAATTATAGATCACTATTTCGTGCTTTGTTATCTTAAAGATAAAAAAATTATTGTTGCCAAAATGTTTTACCATGTCATCATTGAAATTATCTTGAATGTAACAATTAATTATAGTAGATAACAATGCACATAGTTAATTCTTATCTGTGCTCATATAAAGGGCGTGCCCTTTTGACTGCAAGACCAGATAGGTGTTGACCGCAAGGCCTATTTGTTAGAATCCGTCTCATTCTTAGTAGAAATAAAGTAGAACTATAAATCTGAAAAATGAAATACTAGGTATTTGCTCTATTAAAAGAAATGTCTTCTTTAGAAAATGATAGAAATTATGAGCAACAACAAATCTGATTTAATTTTTTATTAAGCATTTGATATATTATTCGCTCCGACTTCATTTATGTCTTTAGCAGTGACATTTTTATTTGGCGTCAAGTAATGCACTAATGGATAGTCCAAATCAGTGACTAAATATCTCACCAACTGCCTACTGTTATACATGAAAGACAATCATGAAACTATTGTATTACAGAATTGCACACTGATATAATCTATAGTAATAAAGCGGAAAAGATTTTTTACTATATGACTGGTTGTAGTACAAATCCACCACCACCAGTAGTAATATAGACAATAATCTTTCTATATGGGATAGGTATAAACCCGCCTATCCCATACAGAAAGTTTTTTTTTTTTAAAGTAAGTAGGGTAAAAATTTATTTGTTTGTCAAAGAAACACAAAAGGACGATGACAAATTAATAGTATACTATTTACAAGATTATAACACTAAGTTACGACACGCGGAAACAAAGCTGTAACTAACGACAACTTGTTGACAAAATAACTTGAAAATTAGCATTAGCAGCATTAACGATAAGTTTACGCCTAAATGACCTTAGGGCGTTGCTTGTCAGGCGAAAGGGGACGTACGTAACTGTATAAAACTAGCTCAAGGGCACTTTAGGGGAGTGTGGACTTGTCCTAACGCTAGTATGCGCCGCAAGACCTAGTTTTAGAACTACCCACATATTTAATGTTATAAACGCGAAAGTCTTGTATGGAAGTTTGTTACTCTTTCGCGCAAAACCTACTGGATGCATTTCAATGAAACTTTGTATGCAGGTAGACCCAAGTCCCAGAATAGCATATACATATGTTTTATCTTGAGAGTATGTTCCCTTGGGATAATTTTCCACTAAGCCGATGGCAGCAACTATTTGTGCAAAATCGTGCATAGTAAAGTACATAGAACGCCTACAAAGTTGAAGCCATATAAATTTGGCGAAAGAGTTTTACAGTCTGGCATGATAGCAAATATCAGATAACGGGATATTTGTTTAACCCGGCCTCTCGGTCACGATGTACGTGTTAAACAAATCTCTGTGACTATGAAAGCCCTTTGCAGATTTGCGCGCTAACCCATTTTGGGCATGATTTTTATTATTATAACAATTATTCAATACGTACTAGGTACAGCACAGCGTGTCGTGTTGTTCACCACTTTGCATAAGAACATTAAGAAGCTCTACACATTAAAATATTTTTTTTCGAATTGCGCGACAAGTTCTGCAAAAAGATTAGCCTATAATAACACATATGTGAAAAAAAAACAAAAAACGGAAAAAAGTCACTTTCTCATATAAATAAGACCACCATCCTTCAAGCTAAGAATCAATCCTGTATCTTTAAAAGCGGTGTACTTTAAATGGTTTGATACAGATTTTTTGTTTTTACGTTTACGAGAATAGGAAGTCAACAATAAAAAGGGTTTATTGTAGGTAGGCCTACTGCCTTTTTCCAATTTCTCAGAATGGGCCCATCCTTCTTTGATCTTCCTCTATTCAAAAACCATATTCCATTCATCTCCAAAGGTGGTCCGACAACCGCCTCAGTTTATTGCACTTCAGGTCTGATACTCGGTTCAGTAGCCTGCTGATAATGATGATAGCCGACAGGCTCGACTGTCCTTACATAAGACGCTGCATTGACTTGCCTGTCACCTAGTCGTCGACTGGTTTGTCAAAGTTTTTCTGTTTTATTCTGGGTAATTATGACTCTTAATTACTTGATTATTCAAGTCATAAATGACATGACTACTATTAGAAAACTTCTATCCTGCGCTTTGAGAAAGTGGAAGCACACTTTATGAACAGGCTCTAAAGTATTTTTAGCTTTTCTTGTCCGCTTTGTCTACGTTACATTACAGCACACAGCCATTACTTGCACCGTACACGTCAGACAGGTCACCGCGGGGTCTGTCTCGACTAGGTCAAGGCGTCCGTTTCCGATTCCGACACACCTACCTAGTAGACACGCTTGCAGTTTCTTGGGAACTTATGAGATAAAAAAAAAAAATTAGTTTTTTAACTTGATACCAATCTTATCATGTGTCTAATTCGACTTAATTACGGCTGAATTAAAATGTCATAGCACTAACAAATATATCTTTATGTCAGTATCAGCCTTAATCATTATCTTTGATGGACTTAGGGTCTCCCGAAACCTCGCCGCAATGACTGGACCTGTGTTTCCCTCCTTCAGCTACTCGCAATTGAAATAATGCCACCTTGAACCACGCCCTCAGAAAAGAAAAATTCGCAACGACTATTCAGTTACCTAATTCATGAATAACAAACCCATGTACCTAGGTAGTTACTTATTGAATGTGTATCGTACCTATTGCAGAAGGTGACTTTGTCTGGGGGTCGGCTCTCGAACATCGGTTCAACGCACATTGATGCGTAGTAGCTCTTTGACTTTTTATTCACATTCATTCTAATCGAGTGGGCGATTGTTTGGTTTTCCAAATGCGTGATGACATTATATAGAACTGCCGCAGTCGTAACTCTTATCAATATTTATTTATAAAAATATATATTCATGTCTAAATAACTACCTACGATCATGAATGATATCATTAATATCTTGGGTGGGTGCGAGATGACACGTCATAACAGATTTTTATGTAGCCACATGCCTATTTAACATATTTGTGTAGTCCTTTAGCTCGGTAATTTACTGGTGACACATTGCATCTAGCTATCTTAATTTTAAATACATACCTACCTACAAAAATAAGATGATGAAGATTTTGGTAATCATATTAAACTGAGATGAGTAAGACCACTATAATAGAAGCTCACTTAATCATCAAAAACTAGTTATAATTATAACTAATTACTTAAGAAGGCACCGAGCTTTTTATACGCAAAAACACGTTTTTATAACCCTTGTTTGAAGTAGTAAGTAATTAAATTAAAATCTAAGAAAATATGTTGGTATTATTGAGGATATATACTAGGCCGTATATACGATGGAAACACGATTTGATAAAGTTTGCTCGATAGAATAAATTCACAAAGATACCTCTAAAAACCACAATAAACGCTTAGTACGACGTGAATTCTTGACGGAAGGTTCTCAGATTTTTAATATTAACAAAACTACATGTTTTGTATACGGTATACACTTTATATTTTCAAAATGTTTATTTGTTTAACAATACGAAGGAAATACCTAAACTGGCGCGCAACCAGCCCATCATAACTAGAGCCGCCTCGCCTCCCTCTTATCCGCTTTAGTCATGCTTCGGCCGTCGAACGGGGAACCTGTGTCGCTTGCGATTACGCACGGGTTTAAAAAAGTTACGAGTAAAATTGTGTTAAAATTCACTGTAGGTACTCGTACCTATTTAAAATGAGGAATAAAGTAAACAAAACAAGGGAGAGAAGTGGTTGGCGAAAAATCAATGCTAAACGGTTGCATGAAAAAATGAATTAATATTCGTATACGTATATGTACCTACCTACATACTTATTTACCAATTATCTGACTTGGGTATATTTTTTTTTCAAATGGGATATTTTAAAAAACAATTATTTTATCTTTCTAGATCAAGATATTACAGACCGCGAATTTTGAAAATAAAGAGAATACTGAAAAAAATATATTTGAGAGTGAAAAAAAAATATCTTCGAAATATTTTTTTTTTTAGTTGGGGAATCATCAAAATGACTTCTCCCGCTCTGGTTGGAGCGGGAGGGCGTGTCAGACTTTTACTGACTAAAACCCACTCCTGTTCCTTGTTTGCCCACCTACGAAATATTTTTTTTTTTGTTGGGGATTCATCAAAATGACTTCTCCTGCTCTGGGCGGAGCGGGAGGGCGTGTCAGACTTTTACTGACTAAAACCCACTCCTGTTCCTCCTTTGCCCACCTACGAAATATTTTTTTTTAGTTGGGGAATCATCAAAATGAGTTCTCCCGCTCTGGGCGAAGCGGGAGGGCGTGTCAGACTTTTACTGACTAAAACCCACTCCTGTTCCTCCTTTGCCCACCTACGAAATATTTTTTTTTAGTTGGGGAATCATCAAAATGAGTTCTCCCGCTCTGGGCGGAGCGGGAGGGCGTGTCAGACTTTTACTGACTAAAACCCACTCCTGTTCCTTGTTTGCCCACCTACGAAATATTTTTTTTTTGTTGGGGAATCATCAAAATGACTTCTCCTGCTCTGGGCGGAGCGGGAGGGCGTGTCAGACTTTTACTGACTAAAACCCACTCCTGTTCCTCCTTTGCCCACCTACGAAATATTTTTTTTTAGTTGGGGAATCATCAAAATGAGTTCTCCCGCTCTGGGCGAAGCGGGAGGGCGTGTCAGACTTTTACTGACTAAAACCCACTCCTGTTCCTCCTTTGCCCACCTACGAAATATTTTTTTTTAGTTGGGGAATCATCAAAATGAGTTCTCCCGCTCTGGGCGGAGCGGGAGGGCGTGTCAGACTTTTACTGACTAAAACCCACTCCTGTTCCTCCTTTGCCAACCTACGAAATATTTTTTTTTTTGTTGGGGAATCATCAAAATGACTTCTCCTGCTCTGGGCGGAGCGGGAGGGCGTGTCAGACTTTTACTGACTAAAACCCACTCCTGTTCCTCCTTTGCCCACCTACGAAATATTTTTTTTTAGTTGGGGAATCATCAAAATGAGTTCTCCCGCTCTGGGCGAAGCGGGAGGGCGTGTCAGACTTTTACTGACTAAAACCCACTCCTGTTCCTTCTTTGCCCTAATTCCGTGGTCCCGGGGATCTCTTTCGTCAACCCAGGCCCCAGAAGGCTTTGGCCCTGTCGGTCCCCTACAGTTTGCTGACATCTCTTTGAGGCGCGCGTGGAGCAATACGCGCCGTCGACGACATGGGCTTGGTCCGGATTGTTACCAGACGTCCGGACGGCGAGCTACCCATTGCTCGTCGCCCGCAAGCATGCGCCTACGGTGGTACCTACTAAGTATGTGATGAAAATATTTTATGCAGCTAAATTCATACTGAATTCTCGGTAATTACTCAGTAAAAAAATAGAAGCAATAAAAAGAGATAATAATATAATTCTGGAAGAACATTATGGAAACAAAGTTAAAAAGTTTTTACTTTGATTGTCTTCTACCAGAAATAATTGATTCAAGGCTGGACAGAAAAATGGAAATTCGTGAGCAACAATATATTTTAGACGCAATAGATAAGAAAGAGTCAGCAAAACGAAAAAAAGCTATGCCTTCCGCGAGTATTATTCCAGAAGCGAAGCGGAAAAAAGTTACAAAATAGTAATACACGTAATAATATTGTACGGCGGCACAGCGCAGTGACGCGCGCGCGGCTCGCTCGCTCGCTTGCCTGTGTGCCTCACGCACACATACACAGAGCGCAAAGAAAACCTAAAGTCGATTAGCGCTAGAAACTCGGTGCGCTCTTAAATGGTTTTAAGTAACGCTTGTTGTCTTGCTTCAGTAAGATTCTGTATGCGGGTTTTTTGTACTACCAAACTTCTCTTTCTACTGAAGATGGTTAGAGGTCAGAATGGAAGGGAGCTCCTAAAAGCTCCGTCCTTCCCCACCATGCATCGTATCCTATACAGAATCTGCAATTAGTCAGAGCCACCCAAAAGCATGAAAGATCTTAAAGCACCGTTCATCTTTTCAACCGAAAGACGTCCGCTGTTGGACATAGGCCTCCCCCAAGTGTAGCCATAACGACAAGTCCTGTGCGTCTCGCTGACTTAAGTGGAAATATGAGCAGCACTTTGTTGAAGAATCATTAACTTGGTTCATTCGCCCTCGTGTAGCAAATACTTATGTAGTCTATGTCTCTTCTTTTTGATCGTTTCACTCTTGCCAGAGTGCTCCTGTGTGTCAAGAAGCTGTCAGGGTACACCTTACGACTTCCCGCTACACGACAGTCAATCGGGCGCACTCGTTCAATGGGCTTTGATTTGGCTACCCCATCGTCATCGTATCGGTGTTCCACCTTTCCATAAAAAAACAAAGCAAGTCTATGTCACTCAGTGATAAAGTAGCATTCTACAGGTGAAAGAATTTTTAAAATCGGTCCAGTATTGTTTGAGTTTATTACATTACCAATAAAAATATAGCAATACAAATCATTCCTCTTTAAATAACAATACGATTAGAATGGTTAAGTCTAGACTAGGTGTCAAGAAACGGAAGTAAATTGGCTTGTTATTGATTACGTGACGCAAAACACCAGTTTTATAGGATTGTTAAACGGGCCATTGTTTCAAATTGACAACTTAGTCTCGTTAAATAATACGCAATACTTTGTAAAGGGAAAAGGCGTGAACCTAAAGGACGTCCAGTTTTATTTACAGAATGTTGAGTTAATTACTGTGACATTATTTATAGCCAAGACACACATATTAGGTTTCTAGGGTAACATTTTCGCCTTAGGTTTGACGCGAAAAATTAGTAGGTCTATTTACGGCTAGGTATACCTCGAGTGTCATCCAAGGACTGGTAAAAAGAATGTTGCTCGTCCAGCCGCGAGATGGGCAGACAATATTGTTGCTATCGTGGCTAGAACCTGGATTATGGTGGTACAGGAAGGTGGGCATTAGCTCAAGAAACAAGATGCGAGAGAGAAGTCGGCCTGTGGACTATGATGATACCTACAGTGACATACCCACAGGATCCCACGCAATGGTCGACCTGATGACCTTATCTGCTTCTGTGACTGGCGTTCATAAAGCAGGGTTCTGGCCCAAACATGTTTAAACATCTTGGCATTTATTCACTAAGGACATGTGATAATAAAAATTGGCATATCGGAGTAAGTAGTAGGTATTAATTCAAGCTGATTCACAATTGTTGTCGTAAATTGGCAATCTTTCAGTTGACTCACAGAATCTTTCGAGTTCACTTGTAGGACTATGGCAAAGTTCGTACAGTAACAAGGAGTCTAAAGCGGTGTCGAGCGAATTCGCATCGCCTGTACCGCATCCGGCAATCTCTCACTTTAAGGAATGTTATTTTGGCCTTCGCTTTTTAAAATACAGAATATGAATAGGTCTTAATTGGCGTGGGATAACTGTGCGATAAAGATAAAGAACATAATGGTGCTGATCATCATTATTTGACAGTTTTAAAAAAGATATCAATAAGTCCCTCTTGATTCTCTTTTAATTTCAGCATCATGAAGTTTGTCAATATTTATACTTCGCTTTTAGAATGTATAAAGGAGGTCAGAGGACAGTAGAATACCGAGAGAATAAAATTAGCAGCATTTCATAGTAAGTAAAACCGACTGAATATAGTGGAAAAAGGTTCGACAGATCAACTTCCTGCTGTTTGTCAATATTTATGCTATCACTCTCTTTTTTTTAAAGGCTTGACAGATATGAGATAGACAAATTGCTCACCAAAACAGCACACACCAGTCATCGCCGATGTATTCTTTAATATGTCTTTGTTCTTCATGTATGCTTGTACAAAATGTTCAAGTCCAATTATTATTGTTATTTCCTTACGTATATACATACATATTATATTATTAAAAAGTCTTCCACCGCATCTGTCTGTTCAAGATGCACTTGACATTAAATACTGAATGGATTTTCATGCAGTTTTCGCCAATGCATATTCATGTATAGTAGAGAAAAGCTGAGATGCGAAGCTGGGGAAGTATGATATATTTGTTTTAAATTGTTGATAGGTTCGCGCTTGACCTATATCTCACTTTATGGAAAGTGACGATGCGGTCGACGAAGGAGCGCGCTTACCTAGAAGTAACCTATTCATTCTTGACTTAAAGATGGGTTGTAGCTACTTATCAGGAAACACAGATTCCAGCAGGCAATTCCACTCCTTAGCTGTACGCATAATGAAAGTGTTCCCAAAACGTTTTGTGCGTTTAAAATTAGATTTAAAAGAAAGTTTTGATAAAACGTAGTGTATTGCCAGTGCGAGTGCGATAACAGCTCGATACATGATTGAAACCCAACTAGGTCGAATGCAACGTGTTACGCCGACGATAACATGACCCCAAAAACCACTGTTGACAGTTTTGGAACTGGTTATCTCTGAAAATCTTCTGGCGACATCCTTCATTTATCAAACTGTTTATACATATTCAGAGTACAATTTATTGAAGTCATGGGCATTATTTTAAACTAAGGTACTAATCACGATAATAATCGCATTAGATCTATTATTACGCATGTTGAAAATGTTATTAATCCAAGTATGGAAAACCATAAAAATGTGGTAAGTCATGCAAAGTATCAAATATGTAGTTGCGCATCACGACTGCTAATATAGCTTATGAGTTTCGATTCCTAATACATTCCGACTTTCCCTTCATAGCTTACCCTGGGAAGCAGTGGTGGGCCACTGGTAACTTGGTAAGGGCTCAACTTACGAGTTGTAGGTCGCGGTTTCAAACCCAGCCAGGCGCATTACTTTGTATAATTTATTTTATCACCACAGCTCTCAAAACGATGAAGGAAAACATCGTGAGGAAACCGGCATGTCCTAAAATCAAAAATTCGAAGACATGTGACATACAACAAGCAGGACTGACCCGCGTGGTGGATTACGGCCCATTCTCTCACCTAGAGAGGGGGCCTGAGTCCCAGCAGTGGAAACATTACAAGGTTGATGCTGTGCTACGCTTCCTACGTGACGCGACTGACGCTTGCAACGATTACGTCACGGGATCAATCGTAGAACATGCGTCAACACACTTCCGCAATTGATATGACATGCGGGGGTGATACTCGTGTCTTTGCAAAGGAATGGGGTGGAGAGCGTTCGTGGCGGCCCGCAGATGTTTTAGCGTATTGTTATTGCTACTTGTAAGGAAATCCCGCACGCGTGCTTACCGACCGCAAGAACTAGTTATAAGTATTATTTGATGTTTGTTTACTTTTCGGTGCTGTACTGCGCTCTAAGATTTTGATACTTTACGACTTTGACGTTTAAGACGTTTCTGTAGTTACTCAGATACCCGCAAAACGAGACACAATAGTAAAACAATAACAGCGCGGTCTCATAGGACCGGTTGGGGGTTCAAACGTTAAAATACTTTTAGGGTTTATTTTCAATAATAAGTTTTTAACAATATGATTTGCTACATTTTTAAGGTTTTCTATACTTGCATTAATAACCTTTTTGGTTTGAAAATTAGTATCGTAAGTAGTGCCTTTGTTTAAAATATGCCCATGCCTAGACATAGATTGCTTTAACACTGACTTTATTAGATCTTCCATGTGAATTGAAAAATAATGAGTACCGTAGTGAAGAAAAGTACTATGAAAAAACACACAGTGCTCGTCCCCAAATAAATTGTAAGAGGAGTCGACTGTACGACTGGTCCAGATAGACAGAGTAGTATGTAATGATGATACCTTGCAAAGGTAAGCTCCGCTTCCTAGCTCGGAACCTTCCACCTAGGTGGGAGGTTCCGTCGGAAACGCCCCGAGCTTCGGGAGTCTCAGGACGATTTCGGGATAACGTAGGCGCGGTCTCGATGGTTCTCGATTGGTGCAGTCCGACTCAGTCTGTTGTTGCGACTGGCGCACAGCGACTACATTCACGGGTTATTCCTCGATGGTTTAGACTTACGAGTGGGAGTAACTAATTCGCACAATCAAAAACTAGCGGTCGTTTCCGTTGACTCGAAACAATCGAAAGACGTCCCGATTATTTAGTAGAACGGCGAGTCGATGGTCGACTCGATGGTTTATTTTAACGACTCCGATTCTTTGATTCTTAAAACATCTCGGTTTCGGAATCCATCCTACGTAGCGTTAGGGTCAATCCGAAACTAGCTAGACAGTTTCAGAGGGCCTATTTATTTATCGCTTTTCCAGATTCGTTCAGGCACATACATATATCTATACAATATAGGTCATGTATCAAGTTCGGTCTGGATTGCACAGCCACAGTGAGGCTTAGATTAGCATGGAGTGAACATCGCACTCGAACTAACGTTATCGTACTGAATTTTTATTAGTGTTTTATTTTTATTAAATGTTTTTTCTATTCTTGTTTCAGGAGTGGAACTACAGATTGGATTGATAATCATTCAGCATGACTTCTCGGTAAGTTACTTCTTGAATTTATTCGTGATAAATAATGCATGTTTTTGTTTTGTAACCTTGAAATTTCCTGAAAGCGATATATCTGTCTACTCCGCGGTTTCGGAATGAATAATTTGAAGTTGAGTAGGTATTTGTCAAGCTTGGTTTTAGCCTGAAAACTTCTTCAACATTGCCATTATTTCTTGACTATTTCTTTATTTAGAAACCTGGTGATAGTAGAGCAATTAGTAGATATTGTCTAAGTGTTAAAATGTGCATTTGAGATGAAATCGTTTAACTGACAATAACAATGGTGACTCTACCGTGGAGTAGAAATATCTTTTAAATGTGGTGTAAGAAGGTAATACCGTAATAGTTATTATTATAATAACTTTTAACTTTTAGTAAACAATAGTCATATTAGTCATTACATTTAAATATGTATGATGTAAGTAACTTCAGTCGATTTGTCTCTTTATAAAAGAAAGTGTTTTTAATTGAGTTACTTTTTGCCAGGGTCAAAACCACAGATCAGAAGTTTCTTTATTCTGTTTTTTTTATATTTCTGTGGTCAAAACGTACATGGTCCATTTTATGAATTTTCTTATCACGCCTTTATTATTTTTTGCTCTCTGTGAGGGCCACGCTAAGTCTTTCGAAGAATCCCGTAACCTTGGCAGGCATCGACGCTAATGGACCCCCGTCAATTTTTCTGACTTCGTGGACGCACACAACGCGCCCGAAACACGGGCATGTTCCTTACCAGACGGCGAATTACGTATAGTTCGTCGTCCGCAAGCCTACGGTACCCGGGCCACGCCTGGCGAATGCCGACGTCGCCGGTGGCTGGGCGTGAGGATGTCCTCACCCGCTTGGTTTCGGTTATCTTCATGGATGTTATTACTAAACCGCGTGGCTGATATACCTAGTTGTTTTCGGAATAGTAGTTGTATAATATTCACTTCGCGTGTAGAACTTTGGTAGTTTGGTACCGCGATGTAAGATTTGTTCGGCGTCAGATCTTAAGTTCGCATAAGATTTATAGATGCCACTATTACCTGCTAGAATTGCGTCACACGACTGACCTCTCATCCACCTTACAGAAGCTATACTTATTAGCGCTAGTTTCCATAAACATCATTATGAAATACCAGAAGACAGACTGCAGGGATTGGTTATAATAATTAATGTTAATTAAAAATACTCTTCTATATTAAGTTACATGGAATGCTGTCCAAATTATAATACAGGTTTTTGTATTGTTATTGCCATTTAGCAATATTATCATGACTTTTGACCTTATTTTTTATTCAGTTTTGCCCTGTTAGCAAGCTACTAAATATAATTTCATTTATTATGTTTGTATTTGGTTTCTATACGACCTGAATTAATTCCGACTGCATTATCATAAGCGAATGTTATTATGTGAATGAATAAAATTTCAAATCGAAAGTCTACCTCAACGATGAATTTATAGTCAGCTGGAAAGTAAATGTAGAGTGATTTCATAAGTTCTCGGGATGATTTCCATTAGTCGCTTAGGCTGTGTCCAGACTGGTGTAACGTTACATGCAACTATGCAAGGTAACATGAAAGGAACATTAATTATAAGTGTGACCACAGGGGGGACGTATGAACCGAACACGTACCTACATACAACCCGGTCCTATTATTAATTTCGCGGGCTACCCTGAAGCTTTCACCTTAACGTGACGCATCTCTGAAATGCGAACATCCCCCCGTTTCCCCCAGAATTCCCTTAGCTCGCCTGGCAAGTGTCTGGTATGGTCAGCATCTTTGTTATCGATACGAGTGTCGATAATTTGGCTAGTCCTCTGTTGTTGTTAAGTATATTGTTTTGGACATAATTTCATCGACGCCAAGCGTCATGTTAATGTGACCGAGTTGTACTCACATATTGAAATGCTCTTTTCGCGCGGTCTCTGTTACATTGCATGTTACGTTACAGCGGTCTATACCCGACTTTAGACTAATGCAATGCATTCTCGTCGAAGACCTGTTACTGCGTCTGATTTACATGTAAGTCAACCTAATGCGGTAGACACGGGTCTTATGTAAAGTTTGTTAGCTAGAGCCTCTTAGAATTATCGTATTATATTAATTAACCTATCACATACCCACAAAACGAGACACAATAGTAAAACAATAACAGCGCGGTCTCATAGGACCGGTCGGGGATTCATGAACTAACTTGACTTGCTCATGTAGTGATATCTATGACGCCACATAGGAACTAAAAGATAAAACCGTGCATCGCGGACCTACCTACTACTCTGCGCGATTAGAACGGCCACATCCGGACGACAACAGCCCGAAATCAAATATCGGCCAGTTGCCCGGATGAAACACAACACGCGTATGCTCGAAGGATCCTCTATTGCGAATACTATCTATACATAGTTGCAATTGTTGATATGCGAAAAACAATGCTGTAACTGTTCTTTAAAAGGCCATCTCAGACACCAATCTGCATAGTTCGCATATGATTTGACCAATACATTTTGTATGTTTTTTTTTTTTAAGAGTCTGTGACCCCTGAGTTTGTTTCGGTGTTTCTTCTCAGGGTAGTCAGTTAGGAAACACCGGCCTCATCTAGAATAATATGACAAAAAAAAATGACGTGTAAAAGTGTTAGTGCAAACCTATTTTGCAAAATAAATATCATTTATCATAACTAAGGCAGTGCCAGCGGTGCCCTTGCGAAGGGCGCAGTCCTTGGATTGGCACAAAATTTACATCTAAGTCCTTTTTGTTTTTATTGTACTTTTTTTAGGGGTTCCGTTATAGAAGCTTGCTCCAGGGCGTATAAAAAAAACTTGCAAAAAAGTTGAAAAAAAAATTCGTTCAGTTCGTTCAGTACAGTAAATAGTTATACCTACTTGTAGGTTTTATTCTAAGGGCTGCGCGGTTATTCGATAAGAGTTACCGCGGTCCTGGAACGCAAAGATCTACCTACTGAAAGAATACAGATGGGTTAAACAATCGATAAAAGTCTTGACACTTACTGTCGCTCCGCTCTAGAGCGGTAGAAGCTATTGGAAGATTCCCGCCTTAAAAAAAAAACTGTATTAGATTCTCCGCGCGATTAGAACATCTATACAACAGCTCGAAATCAATTAGGAAGGTTTTTTTATATCACATAAACCAGTGCTTGACTGCAATCCCACCTGACGGTAAGCAGTAATGCAGTCGTTGATGGTGAGGCACACTAGTTTATTAAGAGCCTATTCACTTTGAAGACACCCAAATTATAATCGGACGGAAAGACCGCAGCAGGCAAATTGTTCCAGTCCTTCGATGTACGTAGGTATTCAATTAGCGATGCTTACGTGCCGCAAGTGCATTTATTATTTGTTTGTCTATTCTAGTTCAAGCTACGTACTCGCACACCTGTGCTCTAGCCTGTTACCTAGCTTTATTCATAGTTCCATACAATCCAATCACATTAATCTATCACATACCCGCGAAACGAGACACAATAGTAAAACAATAACAGCGCGGTCTCATAGGTGGATCGGTTAGGGATTCAAACATTAACTTGACGCATTCTGAAATGCGAGCATCTCCCCGTTTTCTCGTATTCGCTTAGCTCGCCCGGCAGGTGTCAGGTATGGTCAGCATCTTTGCTATCGATACGCGCGTCGATAATTTGGTTAGTTCTCTGTTGTTTTTATATTGTTTTTGGGCATGATTTCACCAATGCTAAGCGTCAAGTTACCGAGTTGTATTTAATTACTCAGATACCCGCGAAACGAGACACAATAGTAAAACAATAACAGCGCGGTCTCATAGGACCGGTCGGGGATTCAAACGTTAAGTTATTCATTGAATTTGCTTCGCTTACGTGCTACAAGTGCATTTATTATTTGTTTGTCTATACTAGTTCAAGCTACGCACACCTGTGCTCTAGCCTGTTACCTAGCGTAATTCATAGTTCCATACACACATTACACATGTTACATAATAACTGTAGCCGCTATTGTATGGCAGCAAACTATTTCTTATGTTATACAACGGTTTTACGATATTGCTTTACGATCACACGCGTATGAAACCAATTTAATATGGGGGGGGGGGGGGTGTTAATAAATTGGATCCAATTTATCCAGTTTTATTAGATTAGAAGTAATTGAGGAAAATAGAACATAAAAACAATGTGTAAAAGGAGTAAATTGAAGGCATGGTGGGTGGAGTGGTGCAAATGGCTGTGCGTCTTGTAATCTTGTTGTCTTGCTGTGGGTTCGATTCCCGCACGATACAAATATTTGTATGGCCTACAGATTTTGATTACAGTTTCGGGTATGGGTGTCCTGTATGTGTGAATTTACATGTGTGTATACGCACTCATTATACAGAAGACATTCCTAGTACGGGCCAACTTTTTATTTTTCTTTATAAAAAATTACTAAATCAAGTTAAAGCTAAACGGCACTCTAAACGGAAAATCTATCTAAAATCTAAATCCATAGTAATATTATAAAATATGCAAATGTAACTCTTTCACGTCTGTTACACTTTCACGGTAAACTACTGAACCGATTTTGATAAAATTTATTACGGAGTAAGCTTGAATAAATAAATAGTCAATAATAGTAATAGGAAGGCTTACTTAACATTAAGCTACAACTTTCACACAACGCCACCTAGTCGCAAGCTAAGCAGAGCTTTTGTCATAGGTACTATACAACTGATAAACATACTTATATATTTCTAAATACATACATCATCATCATCATCATCATCTGCCCAACCTTTTCCCAACTATGTTGGGGTCGGCTTCCAGTCAAGCCGGATTTAGCTGAATACCAGTATTTTACGAGGAGCGGCTGCCTACCAGACCTCCACAGCCCATAAACTGGGGTAACACGGTACTTCATGGCAAGATTGGAGTCAGATTTACTGGCTTCTGACTATCCGTAACGACTGCCAAAGATCTCCAAATGACAGCCGGGACCAACGGCTTAACGTGCTTCCCGAGGCACGGAGGAAACTCGTTATGTTAAGATGGTCACCCATCCACAGACCAACCTAGGCAAGCGTTGCTTAACCTTGAAGATCGACCTGTGCGGCTGTTATTATCTAGCCACGAGCTCCTCGATTTCTAAATACATACATATTATAAATAAATTACTCTTAGATACAGACTAAATGATCGTGCTCATCACAAAATCATTTGTCCTGGGTGGCAGTCGAACCCGCAACCTCTGGCATATCAGTCAGGGCCACTAACCACTAGACCAACAGGCCAGTTTCTACGGCCAGACGGAGCCGCTGGCAAAAGCTAGTCTATACTAATATTATAAAGAGGTAAAATTTGTAAGTTTGTATGTAGGGGGCATAGAGAATATAACCACTAGAGAGCGCATAGCCCGATTTCTTTTAAGTAAACAACTCACCACGGCGGGCCGGGGGACGAAGAAAAATGCGCGGCTGCTACTGGTCCGTTCAAGGTCAAGTCGTGTACCTTTAATTTGATTCGCTTAAAAATCGGGAGCACGTGACGTGCATACTGCATTTGCTCCTGCCGCTTCTACTAGTTTTAGCATATGTTTGGTGAGCGCAATAGCATCGTACGCGCACTCCACCGGTTATTTGCTTCATGGTAGGGGATAATCTCTGGAACTACTGGTCCGATTTGAAAAATTTCAGTGTTAGATAGCCCATTTATCGAGGAATGCTATAGGCTATATACCATCACGCTACGACCCACGGGAGCGGAGCAGTAACGAAAAATGCGGGTGAAACCGCAGGGGACAGCTAGTGCATAATAAAACAAAGCCACTGTTTGCCTTTGGTTTTTCCGCTTGCTTCTAAACACATGTAACGGTTTGATACGGTTATTGTTAAAAAGAATGTGAAAGGTGGATTTAAATTTTTTCACTCTCACAGGGTATAATAATAGTTTATTACCGACTATTTCGTTTGGTCAGCAACAAAAAAAAAAATACAAAGAGATTCCGAATTTCGACTGTAGTATTTCTATTTCTTTCCGAATTTTGAATATCTCGAATTAAACTCTGATTTCGTTTTGATTTGACGCTCCAAAATCAGAATTTTGCACCTTGCTGAGTGGTATTAAATAAGCATTTCTATTAAACTTCGTGCTGCATACTGCAAGAAACGCCATTCCCAATTCAAGGCCTTAAACTCCGAATAAACGGGGTCTGTCTAATATTAAATTAAGTCGAAAAATGTATTAGTGAGGCCTATTGTCCTTGGTCGCGTAGCTTCATATTTTTTCATATCCATGTTAAATTATAACACCTTTACAGACGTGTCCATTACGATGTTATAACTAACACTTAAAATACATAAAATCTGAAATGAATTGTAAATTTTGTGTCTGGACTTTTCTCAATAATTTATGAGCTGCTTCTGGCTGCTTCTAATACAGTACGGCCGTTATATTTGCAGTTGTTATTGCTGTTAAAAACTATTATTGGCACTTATTTTTTTAAAACCTTTATTTTTGTACGATATTTCAAGCTCAAAATTCGCAGAGCCTAACTTCGGACTCGCCAACTTATAGCGGTCGTACTGTAATTTCGGCAGGTTTTACGAACGAATACCTTTGCTCCAGTAGATGGATTCTCCATTTGATCCAGATTCTGGATACCCCGGTAAGGGAATTTTTCGTCGGCTTAGGGATTCGTGGTATCCGTTTGTGCGTCGATGTTAGACACACCCGATATATCTTCTTCTTATAAAATGTTTAGCTTATGCCTTCTATGCTTAGAGGCTTAGTAATGAAGAAGTTAATATAAGATACATCTCCTCAGGTTAGACCGGCTGTTCGTCCTGCTGGAGGCGGGCGCGGGGCCGGCCACCCGGCGCGCCGCCGCCCGCCAGCTCGGCGAGGTACAGAAGGCGCACCCTGAAGAGTTGCACCGGCTGCTCGGCAGGCTCATGACGCACCTGCGCTCGCCCGCCTGGGAGACCAGGGTTGCTGCTGCACAGGTGAATATTTTAATTGTTGCTGATGATGAAAACGCTTGGAATATAGTCCAGTCTACCGTACGTCAGTGGTCATTAAATCGGTATGAGGCTTGCGCTTGACCTGATCTCTGATCTTGATCCTGATGGAAAGCGTCGATGTGCTCGACGACGCAGCATGCTTGACTAGAAGTAACCTATTCATTCTCGCCCTGGGTTGAATAAAAGAGAAGCCTGGGACCCTGAAAAAGAAGGAGCAGGAGTAGGTTTTAGTCAATAGAAGTCTGACACGCCCTTTTTAAGGTGGGAGAACTCATTTTGATAATCTCTCACCTTAAAAAAATCCTGATGGAAATTTATGATCGAAAATGGATGATGGAAATCGTTGATGTGGTCGACAATGGAACACGATTGTCTAAAGTCACTCTTGACTTAAAGATTTCCAATTTATAACTATCAAGAAACACAGACTCCGGCAGGAAACTCCACTCCTAAACTGTAAAGTTAAAATAATCCAGCGGTTGAAAATTTGCAACAAGTTTATCAGTTTCGCTTTTCCTTTCTGTCCAAATATTAGTCACAAGCGTTTGTGAGATGTGCTCCGTAAACAGTCTGAACAAAGATTAGCAGACAGATAAGATTTGAATACAAATCCTTTGTTATCAACACGTGGAGCCTACTAAATGTACGTCTTTCAAAACGCATATAAATATCATGGAAATTAGCTGTAAACTAAGCCTAATTTACATAAAACAGCTATTTATAGAACACATTGGTATTTTGTTTATATAGGTACATGCCGCACGGTATTTTCAATTCATAAAATTATGATGTCAGGGGCGTAACTACATTAGCTACAGCCGTATCAATTATACGGGACCCTCTGGTTCCAGGGGCCCCGAATGGAAGCATAAAATTACTGTCCAAAAACTCAAATTCTTTACTAATGAAAGGCTCTCAAGTTATTGGCCTGTCAAACTGCTTCATTGCCAGGTACTATTAGGGTTTATTTCGTACAATCCAACTAAAGCAGTGGGCTTTACCGCAATCAGATAAAAGAAGGACACCCATTTTTGTTTTTTATACGGGGCCCCTTTAGGAATTAGCTACGCCACTAGATGATGTTATAGTATTTGACTCGTTCAACGAACAATAAAGGTAACGGTCTGAATTTGACAGTGACTTAATTTCGTTCTTCAGCGATAGACCGTACACCCAATAATGTTTCCTGGTAATCCGACTACAACTCAGTAATCCAACCAAGCGTATATTTTTATGTTTACAAAGTCTGTTAGCTAAATTGATGCGTAGCGATTTATTACAAGTTAACGAGGCCGTTGGACTGTTCTAATGGAAAGTCTAGCATCAATATTATCATGTAAAGTCACTCGGGAATCCCACGTCTATAATAGTTGATGAAGGTTTTACATGGATGAATCAGGATGGGTTTCCAAATTGAGTACCTATTTCGAGCCTTTCGGCTTCATCTAGTAGATATAAACTGACGAAAAAAAATGTTTGACGTGTAAAAGAGTTTTGTAAAACCTACTTACAAAATAAATATCATTTATCAAGTTTAGAACGTATCAAATTCTACTTAAATGCCAAATATAGCAGGTTTTCAAGGCAAAGTGTAGTTTTAGAAATACTTAACTTCTGATGCTTAAATCAGAAATTTGGAGTAACAAGAAGTCAGGCCCTACCACAAGCTCTTAGTGCGATCTATTTGACGATCTAAACTGAACTGTTAAAGGGATGGAGCTGTTAATGTGTAGTGCATAGCTCCCCATCCCTCTTTCTCGATCGCACGACTGACATTTTATCACGTCGTTCTCATGAAACTAAAAAGAAGCTGGGGAGCATCATGCACATCGGATTCCCTTGGATTCGGTTCACTAGGTTATCGGTCTGTTGTCTCTAATATTGCTTTTTTATTTCTATGAAATTGCAACTCGATCACAGAGTTTTCAAATCATGTTTAACTTGATGTTTAAACGTGATAGTATCATAAACTACTATTATTTTGCAACGGCAACAATGTTATCTTTAATTTATAGAGTAAATCATAAACGAGAATGTCCAAACTAAAAATTGTGCAACTTCCTTTTAACTAGTTTTACGGTCGATTTATATTCATGGTTCGTAGAGACGAATTGCTTACAGATTAATCTGACATGTTTTGTTTGAAGCCACAGTATTGTAGCCGCGTAATTGCCTACTTATATTGTTTCAAACGATTGAGGAATTAATCTACTAGCCGTGTTTGTGCCAGTCTCAATCGCCGGTGCGTAAACCAAGCTGTTTTTTTAATGTGGAAAATCATTAAATGAATTCTCCCGCTCCTAAGTTAAGCAAGAGAGAGTGTGAGACTTTTACTAACTAAAAACCCACAGAGTTCCTTCAATTTCTCCCTTGCGAGAGACACAGTACTCTTTCGACCATTCCCGCAGCCTTGCGTAAACCATGCTGATAAGTTTAGGCTACTGCCAACGGCTTCGCTCGCATGATAGTAGAAAATTATCCCAAGGGAACATACTCCCAGGATAAAAAGGTATCGAGTATAGCCATGGTCATGTATACCAAGTTTCATTGAAATTCATTTTGTAGTTTTTGCGTGAAAGAGTAACAAACATCCATACAAGTTTTCACGTTTATGATATTAGTAAGATTTATTGCTTTGCAGTATATTCCAATATTTCTTCTCGAACTAAGGAATGTAGTCTAGCACCTAGAAAAAAATGAAGCTATTTCTCACATAGATATAATTACCTGTCTTGCGCGTTAACATTTTTCCCCCATTCTATGAGCATTTGCAATTCTCTGAAGCATTATCGTAATCGATCTTCAATTGGCTTCACTTTTGCTCCTCTCTGTGGATACTTGTCACCTTGAAGTCTTGAACACATCGAGATAAGTTATGCTTCTAATATTCTTGAGAAAATAACGCTTTCGAATTGTGCGCCATAACTTCTGCCAAAAAAATTGCTTCGTATGACCAAATGGTGAATGCGTCACACAAGCTAATAGTAGTAGGTAGTAATATTGTCAGTGACTTCGGGAAGGCCAGTGGCCGTGCACAACAAGGAACAGGAGAGACCTTTGACAGTTTCCTCAAGGATGTGCCCTAACAGACGTTGTACAGACCCCTGTACAACGCCTGTTGTTTCCGGGGTGGTCTTTTAAGAGGTCACGGGGCCCTCTCCCATGTGCAGATGGTGATCACCGGGTGGTTTTAGTGTGGCAAGAATCCAAAAGTCCAGGCGCCTTTTGAAGGTTTCCCCCAGAAAAAAAGGAAGTAATATTGTCAGGGCTTACATTCAATTTCATTTATTTGCTCTACCTTATTTCTTGTTCATACTTAGCCTTATGACATGACAATTGACATCAGGATCCTTGACTTTATTGACCCATAATTGACTTCTTAATGCACTTAACTCTTGAGCTGCCTTTTGTCGCTAAGAGAAATTTAAGGTCGCTTTGCAAATGCGATGAACCAGTATTATATAGTTATTCTACTAAGACTGAACAGTTTGCACGTTTATGCAATAAGCAATACTATCGAAGACATAAATCGCGTTTTATGTTTCGATTGCAACAGTTAAAACCTTTCAAATCAGGTTGAATGAGGGAATGTACGGATGCATTCACTTTTCCACACTTATCTTTATCAAATAACAAAAATAACTTATCAGTTTATTTGTATCGATTCGTTTCCATCTGATTGTTGCAAGGTTATGTCATGTAAAGTCCCTAGTATACTGAAACAGGAATTCTTTTTTTTTTATTTGTAAAATGATAATGTCATGCTGGCCTAGCGGTTAAAGCACCCACCTCTCGTGCATGACAGTTCTTCTTATGTACTTTTCTAAGTTAATCTAGGACATTACTGACTCCCCGGGCCCCGGAAAGCATGTTGAAGCCGTTAGTCTCGGATGTTTTTCAGACGCCAGAAATCAAGTCTGACTATCAGTCAATCCAAGGGTAGCGTTTTGCCCAGTAACTAGGTTGTGGAAGTCAGATAGGTAGTCGTTGAATGTAAAAGTACGGGTATTCTGCTGCATCCGGTTAGATTGGAAACCGACTCCATGATATGTGTCGAATGATGTCCAAGGCAGCAGGATTGTTCGAGAGTTACCGCGGCTCTGGAACGCAAAGGGCAACGGTAGGGACACTGGTGGTTGTTAGTCAGTAAAACACTGTCCTCGCTACACCCAGAGCGGGAGAAATTATTTGATATAGCCAGTTATTAGGTACATGAAAAATGTCTCCATATCCCTTAGTTATTGTTAAACGCTAATTCAAACAAAGCTAGTTTATTCTAGTCATGCGTGTATTATCAACGGTGCCTTGAACCGTTCCGTGTGCATTGTAAACACAAGATAAAAGCTGGCCATTTCAATACTATGAATTTACTTTTCAAGTGTTGTTGCACTGAGAACTCGTGGAATAGTAACACTTGTTTGTTCTTCTGTAGTCGTTTAAGGTAGAACTACATTGTGCACACGTGGGCCACGTACGCCGATCTGGGCGCGTCGGTCTCCATACATTTATATGGCAACTAGACTTGTAGAGCTACATTAGATCCACGCCACGCGACTTCGCAAATCAGGCGTGGCACACCGCACACGTGTGGGCCGCGTCGTCGGTCGGTCTAATGTAATTCCCGTTTTCACTCATTGCTGAGCGTCGTGATGTGCTCATGTGCCCGATTAAAATTTTTGACGATCCCCCTCCATTTGGACTCTTCCCATTTCGCTTTTTTTTACAGAAATCTTAATGTGATGTGATTGTGTCTAGGTGTTACTTCTTTTTGTCGGGCCAGTCTATATAAACATCCTAACGTTACAGACGTGAACATATTTACTATATACCAACCTATAGCATCTTCTTGTGCCAATTAGCTTAAGGCATCTTTACCAACAGGAGTCGTTGTCCTCACAAGGACTGTTCAGCTTTTCATATGTAGAGTTGGTTCTATTCAGTAGTAAGATTACAAAGTCTACTGTTCGTTTGCACAGTAAATACTGCAGGCTTTGTTCAGATCGTGGAATTACAGTGTCATTTGATATACAGCAAGAATCTCCTTGATCCATCTGTTTTTATCCGGATATTTAGGTATGCAAGGAGTTTTTTATACTCAATGTAAGGACGGCTCATCCTCTAACGATAACTGACCGATGCTTTGTATATCGTTTCTTGTTCTTCTTCTTTCTGCCCTTATCCCATATTAATTGGGGTCGGCGCAACACGTTTTCTTCTTCCATTCTGTCCTGTTGTTTGTCACACTATCACTAACTCCCTTTTCTTTCATATCAGTCCTTACACATTCCATCCATCTTTTCTTTGACCATCTCCATCCATCCACATGTAATTTTGTATATCGTTTAGATACGTCATATTTAATAGTAAACTACAAAATGAACCCTGGACAAGTCCCAAACCGCGAACATTCAAAATTAAACTGTAGTTAGGTAGCTATAAAAATGTTTTATTAAACATCGAGATGTTCGATTTGCCTTTCAGAAAAATTTAATAAACGTTCAGAAATAGCTGGTTATCAAAATATTTAATGAGTATGATCTGTGTCCTAGGTTTTTATTTGCCCTTGAACAAGATCAGTGAGTTTGTCTTGACTACAAAATTAAATATTATGTGATGAGGAGTTAATATTTTCCTTGTCCCGTGTTTGTTTTGGTGCGGCAAAACAAATTGTTAACAACGTTTCTGATCACGTGCGCATTGGGAACCTTCCTTTTAGAATATATGAATCCTCTTTTATGCTTTTTTTAAGGTGGGAAATCTTCGGCTCTGGGTGGAGAGGCGTGTCAGAATTCTACTGACTAAAACCCACTTCTGTTTCTTTGCTTTAATTCCAGGGTCCCGAGGCTCTCTTTCGTTCAACCCGGGGCCCCTTTATGCTGTGTTCTTATGTTCTGGATGGTGCTAAGAAATATATGACATCTTGTAAATAGAAAAATAAAATCTGTCGACTTGAGAACCTCTTCCATTTTTGGCAATCGGTTAAAAACAAACACGAACATTAAGTTAGAACGTCTCTTCTTTAGAGAAAGCGAGCATAAATTCGGAATGTGTTGCTTAGATTTTATTTATATAACAATGACGTTTTAATGATTATATAAAGTCTACTTTTGTCTGTTGTTTATTAATTAGTAGATAAGGCTGGCTGAATTCTTACCGATTCTTCTTCTCAATTATATTGTACAGAACTGTAAACATTTTTTCAAAATTGTGTACAAAACACGTGTGCTGAAGTAGATGATGAAAAGGTTTCTTTCTAGATAATAAGTAGGAAGAAGTATATTAGGTACAATATACTTCATTACAGATTATTGTGATGAACAATAACAGATAATTAAATCATACTGATCGGTGTCATTGTCATTACACTATGACATCATCATCTTCTACCTAGCCTTTTCCCAACTATATTGGGGTCGGCTTCCAGTCAAGCCAGATTTAGCTGAATACCCGTATTTTAGGAGGAGCGGCTCCTACGAGACCCCCACAATCCATTAACTTGGGCAATACGGTATTCCAATGTCATCACTATGACATTGGAAAATAATTTTATAGAAGCTATTTTGTTCTAATATTTTTTTTAAATTGAAGAGAGATCATTAGTTTTTTTTATTAGAGAAGAGATTATTTAGTGCAGCAAAATGAGTGCTCAGTCTGCATCTCCACTCATTTTGCTGCACTAAATGATCTCTTAGATTGTAATCCAACAAGCGATCTGGGCCTCAAGTCTGCTAATATAATTGTATCTAAATTGTCGATCACTGGCTTCATAATTGTTGATTATGACAAGTTAACAATACCAAACTTGCAAAATCAAGATTTATGAAGTCAATGATCGACAATCCATATACAATTCTGATAGCAGATTTGAGGCCGTTTGCGGATGACTGGAAGATGATTTTATCCGGTGAAGTATAGTGAGAGGGATTAATTCACAGTATGTTGTTTACAACTTCAATTGGTTTTTGTTTAGCTACTGTAATTTGCTGTCTAACCGTTTTAAAATAAATAAACATGACTAAATAAGGATGACACTTACAGTTAAAACTGAATTTGAACCGTCTGTCAATTACCTATAAACCTACTAACAAAGGAGATTCAATACTCATTACATTAATATCCTCTTTACTGCAACAAATTGGTCACTGCTGCCTATTTCTCGATAAAAGGTTACGTTTGAACATAAAATGAACTCAACGCTCCAATCTACCCTCGTATCGTAACTCAATGGTCTGAATAATATATTGCAATAATTATCATGCTCTATAAACCCTGTTTTATGTGTCTGCCTAATTATTTATTCATATACTAATAGACGAAGCGGAAATTTACCTCTATTGCGTGAGTTATAAAAAAATGTCAGCCAGTATAATATCTAGTATCGGTTTAGATATTATTTTATTGCTAGATAAATAATAATAGCTAGATATCAATATGAAAACTATCGACTTCAGATATTTTTTTGTTTGTAATTTATTTCTAGTTTTGGTTTCCTAGAATTTAAACTTATAGTTTTGCTCTATGTGAGCAGTTCAATGGAAATATACCTATGTGAACAGCTAGATATCGGTTGCTGCATTAGTTGCTCCATGTGCAAAGCGCCATATGTTTGTGGGGCTGCGGGATTGTTCAAAAGAGTCACCTCGACCCTAGAATGCAAAGGGTAACTAAAGGAGAATACCCATGTTAACCCTAGATAGGCTTTGTCAGTAAAAGTCTAACACTCCCTCGCGTACCACCCAGATCGACAGAAGTTACTTCCCATAGTAAAAAAGTAAAAGGTACCTTTGTATGTGTTCTGAATACAAGGTCCCTAACATGTTCTAGCTAGTTTTTTTTTATGCAACTGACGAGTATTTATGGCGCTCGATAAAAAAGACCTTGCTGCAATTGTTACTAATAGGACACATTAGCAATTTCACACGGAACTGCCATGAACGTAGTTGCTGCTATCACGAAAACAATTAAAATAATGAGCTAGTCTATTAGGAAATTCATTTATTAGTCACTTACACAGGAATATAGATAAGTACCTGAATAAAAATATGATCGACCAAATTGGAGTTTGTTACCAAATTAAAGTCTGTTTTTAATGCCTGAGAAATTGGTACAGGCATAATGTCAATCTTAATTCTTTTGTGTTGTGAAAACTGTGACATCCCACGTAATTAATGTCATTTTAGTCTCAGAGATTAAAAAACAAACTTAGATTGTGCACTAGTATTTTTCCGTGTTTATAGAAATAAATATTTTCTCTTACGTTTTTTCTGTTTACGAAGGAAAACTTCTAGATTCTTCAAATCATTGTTTACGGATTCACACTTCGTCAGATAAAGTGTTATGAATCAGCATTTGTTGACACTGTTCTTTATGCAGATTGAACTCTTATCAGAGAGGCCATTTTCGTATTTTTAAGGAACGTTCCCCTTCCCATTCGTATCTCACATAGAAACACTCGCTGCGATATTAAAACTTCGTCATCAACATCGTTTCAGCCGAAAGACGTCCACTATTGGACATAGGCCTCCCCAATGTGTCACCACAATGACCGGTCTTGTTCGTCGCACATCCAACGTATTTGACAAAAAATCTAGACCGGTCAATGCCCATTCATATCATTGGCACTTACTCATTTATCATCAAGTGAAACTGGTCGTAGCCTCGTCACCTTTGGGGAAGAGATTTCCATTTCGTTGGATATTGAACTTGCTTTAAGAGATAGGGTGACTATTGAGAGCTCGTGGCAAAAAACAATAAAATCCGCAAGAGTCGATCTTCAATCTTGCCGAGCTCGGTCTGTAAATGGTTGACTATCTTAACATTCTTAGATTCCTCCGTGCCTCAGAAGTAGAGCGGGATTATTTACTTGATAACTTCCCGACCTAAAAAAGGCATTGCCTGCGCCCGCCGACTTCATAGATTTCATTTATCACATACCATCAGGCTGTTAAAAATGTCAGCAAACAGTAGGGGCTCAGCAGAACCGATATCCGCTAGAGCCACGGGGAATTTCTGAAAAGAAAGCCCGTGGTCATAGAATGCATAGCACAACTCAAGGACATACAAGTGTGGTTTTAGTCAGTAAAAGTTTGACATGCTCTTTCGCTCCTCCTGGGAGAAGTCATTGGATGATTTCCCAACACAAAAAAAATACCATCAGGCGAGATCAACGTCAAGAGCAGGCCAATATTACGAATATAAGCAAGAACGGCTTGCACTACCATGCCTTTAGTCATAGCAACTAGTTGCCTTGCCAAAATCTATTCTTTATGTTTGTTGAAAAACACATAATTTATAACAGTTTTTATTTCGCAGGCGGTGGAGGCGATTCTCGCAAACGTACCGGAATGGCATCCAACTCCGTTCACGGGCAAGAAAGGTCAGTGACTAAATATAATACTATACGGTAAGCCATTATTAGGTCGCTTTTGTTTTGACAACATTGCCAACGACCTCCAGACATGAGTTTAGGTATAAGATAAGTAGACAGTTGTGTGTGACAATACTGCAGACACTAGTCGTTACCAGACATTGCCTTCTATTAAAAAAATCGACCGCAGAAAACGACTACAAAGATACAAACAACTTCTTTGGAGTTTTGGTCTGATGCTTTGTTGGTAGCATTATTGTTAGTTCAATCACAGATTCACCAATCTGTGTTCCCTGGTCTGCATGGTGGATTATGGGCCATTCCCTCTCCTAGAGAGGAGGCCCGAGTCTCAACAGTGGGAACATTACAACGCTGATTCTTCTTCTTCCTGCCCTTATCCCTTACAACGCTGATTATGTTTATGCAATCGCAGAATTTACTCAGCACATATTGTGCTGAGTAAATTCCCATCAGGAATCAATTTGTCAAGTGAAGATTCTCCATCTAGACGAATGTTATGGTCCGGGCAATTGCCTGATTGTTGATTTCACGCTGTTGTATATGTTGTATGTAATCGCGCAGAAAACTGTTATTTTGCGATTCAGGATCTTGAATTTTAGTTCGTATGTGGCTTCATAGATACAGATGCAGAACTTCCCTTGAAAAAATGCCACGAAAAAGAACTCGAACGATCAGTTTCTGCTCTGCTAACATTTAGTCATGACCTTTGCATAGTTGTTCCAATGTTTGCACATGATTACTGCCTGCCGAAATGCCAATGCACCCACATTGTAGAAGGAATTCTATACGGGGGGCTAAGTCTATAGTGATTAGCCTTACTCGGCAAGGTGACTGGCGCAAATTAGGTGTGTTTTATCACTGAGACGTAAACGAAAACATTAAGTAAGCGAATTAGGATTAATGTTAGCTTTGCGTCTTCTTTAATGGCTTATTATTTATTGGAAGGACCACCATGTATAGGCACAAAAACACTGTTTGTCGAAATTGTTTGGTGACAATTAACTTTGTGGAATTGTTCGCAAAGGGCAACTGAAGGTGCAAATCGCACTTGGCTTGCGGCCTCTAAGAAAGAAGGCCATGAGACCCAACAGTAGGAACATTATAAGGCTGAAAAAGCTTACGCATAATAAATATAAATATGCACTTAGTCTCTGGTAACATTTTTAAAGTTCTTTCATTAATTTATTTCTGGTACCTAATAGATATTCTCGTTTTCTTCAGTTTTTAGTTTCGTGTAGTTGTGTATACAACCTAAGTATATTGCGCTTTTTTACTTGGTTTTTCACAGTGTATATTGTGGTAATTTGCAGTTAAATATTCTCAGGATAAAATAAACTTCAAGTTTTTGATATTGTTCCGACTTAAAAACTTGCTAATTAGCTAGACAATTGGATTAGTCTAGCGACAGGTATGTATTAATTGTTGTCTAAATTACAAATTCAAAATTAAGTTTTATAAGTATTTTTTTTTTATTTCCTGCGAAAAACTGAAAAATACAAAGTATATCTGTCAGTGCCTTTTTCGGTCAGTGAAATAGACGACACATTTCCACGGCTTTTTCATGTTATTTTCATCTTGTAGAGACTTCAAGAGCGAAGTATTAAATATCAATAAGATGTCACCTCTGCTACAGTCTGCCAGTTTTGTCCACAAACTATGTGCCGTCCCTTCTCCAGTATCTTGACAAATGATGCTGAATGCTGCAATACGCTATTCATAGGCGGTCATCATCAATTACTGTAAACTATTCATTTAATTCTGTGTCTTGTTAGTTTGTGACATAAATACCAAACTAAACTATTGAAGCTGTTGCGGTTGCCTTTGTAGCTTAGTCAATAGGACCGTTAATCGTTGGGCCAAAGGGCCAAATTAATCGTGAGGCTCAATAATAATTATTATAATTGCTGTCAGCAACTTTAATGGTGTCCATCAGGGTCGATGCCTGTCAGGGCTGCGGGATTGTTCGACAGAGTTACTGAGGCCCTGGAACGCACAGGTGGGTTTTCCTACCAATCTGCGGTAGACTCTTAGGATCCACCTTAGCACGGAGCTCCAGGGTAGCACGTGAAATCCATTTTTTTTTAGTTTTTGCATTTTGCAGGACAGCCAAGTTTTATGTTGAATATTAGAATTTCGCAGGCTACTCCAGAGCATGATACACCGTAACGAATTCCAAAAAAAGTTCAGAGATTTTTGGTTTCTTGTACGGTTGCAGACGAAATTTAAGAAGTGCCTTCCTCTCTGCAGACGATTCCTAATTTGATTTGGTAATAATTCAATGTCGTATAGGGTCAATCTGTGAGTGGAAAGTGGTATGGCAGTAGAGTACCGTTGGCCGTGGGTGAGGTCGTCTAAAGGAACACTACTAAGCACTGCTTAGCCAGTAAAAGTTTGAAACTCTCTTGAGCTCTACCCAGAATGGAGAAGTTATTTCTCAAATATTATATTATGATGCTCAAAAACAAAGATCTATCTTTAGAAATCTATATTAATAATATTTTAATCACATTTCATCAGACAACTTTAATTTGACCTAAGGATGACGCACACGAATCATACTTGAGGCATTAAATTTCTATATCCAGCTGCACTTGATGAAATGGAGATTGGTTACTAAAATAAATTCGTATGTCCGCCCTTGGCAAAACTCATGCAAATCAATTTATGGCAGGTGCATCCGTCCTAGCCCTGACCCTTTGACTTTGCTCTGTTTTATTGTATATTTATTAGCATTTGGATGGAAAGAGAGAGAGAATGTAGTCAACAAAACCAAAAGTTGGATGAGATCTCGTCGGACAGACAGTTGAGCAGTGGAATTCCCTGCGTCTGTGTTTTTCTGATAGTTACAAGTTACAACCGGGGTCATTAAGTCAAGAGTGATTAGGTTATTTCTAGGAAAGTGCTCCATCGTCAGAAGTAATTAAATAGGTAAACATTGTTACAACCCGAAGTAGGTTACATGGATCAAGCGTAGGAAGATGACGATTGACTATTTGCAGAATTACTACGCGACCATCGCGATCGTTTTATACATTTATTGCTTCATTTATCCGGATAGCGTGAATTATTGTCATGAACAATCAACACAAGATTATTGCAAGTTCACAAGATGTCAGACCTGAACCGACCGGAAATTATTATTCTTTTATTGAGTTTCTTGGATTTCTTATGCATCATCATGGCGCTTCCCCGTGATTCTTTGAATAAATAAAAACCGGCCAAGTGCGAGTCGGGCTCGCGCACAAAGGGTTCCGTAGCAGCAAATATAATAACTTAACCAAAATTACAGTTAAATCAACCTATCTCAAAAACTATAAGAGATACTTTGATCAAACCAAAAATCGTTGAAAGAGTTAATTAGCATGCATCACCTCTATTTTTTTTAGAATTTTATACCCCGTAGTTATAAAAATAGAGGGGGGGGGACATACTTTTTACGACTTTGAGAGCTGATATCTCAAAAACCGTTCACTTTAAGAAAAATGTTTTTTAGAAAACTTTATATCATTTTAAAAGACCTTTCCATTGATACCCCACACGGGTATGTACATCGAAAAAAAAATTTTCATCCCTCAGTTACATGTATGGGGGGCCCCACCCCCAATTCTTTTTTTTACTATTTAGTGTCATAATTTTGTAGCGGTTCATACAACACATATTCCCATCAAATTTCATCACTGTAGTACTTATAGTTTCCGAGTAAATCGGCTGTGACAGACGGACAGACGGACAGACGGACATGACGAAACTATAAGGGTTCCGTTTTTGCCATTTTGGCTACGGAACCCTAATAAAATACACCTGTCCTTATGTCATATAAGTTATGGTTTATCGCGTGGTTTGGTGGATATTTTTTGTATTCTTCATCTCTTTATAACTTAGCTTAGAATTGGCTGACTCATCTAATTTACAAAAGAAGTTAATGAAGTGTACTTAATTGTAGCCAATTAGTGTTTTCTTTCAAATGTATCTGTATTTTTGCTGAACTTGCTCGAATGAATTTTTCCACTCGTTCGCATTTTCTAGTAAATACTGAATCAGTGCTGACTGCATAATAGTAAAACCTGCTATTATTGTCATCAATAATCCACATTCCAATAACCTACTGTATTTTTATTAATGATGGCTTGGTTAGCGGTAGTTTTGTGTGAGCTGCTGCACTGCGTGTCGTGGGTTCGATTCGCGCATGGAACAAATGTTGCTTCGTATTTGGGTGTCTACTGTCTTGTGTGAGTTTACATGTTTATTAACGAATCCGCGATTCTGTAATTATTGCTAGTCAGGAGAAACGTTGTTTTTGTTTTTTAAACAAATTAAATAGCCGGTTTTTATAACTAAACTTGTAAGAAGTCTTTATTGAATAAAAGAACCGATTAAGCAGTAACGATCAATGAGAACAGTGTCAACTAATAAAAAAATGACTACCGAATAGTTTGAATCGACTCTATTGTGTGTTTGTGCAGGAAAACCACGATAACTGAGGATACCTACTTGTAGACATACTTCCTCTCTAGTGATAACGAATTATTTTGATTAGCTGCCAATTCAAAAAAGTTTGTTGTTAAAAGTAAATTGATTAAATACTAGGAAGCAAGATTATTATTATGTGAATGAATTACAACTCGGTCTCATTAACTTGACAGCTTGGCGTCGATGAAATAATGTTCAAAACAAACAACAACAGAGAACTAGCCAAATAGTCGACGCGCGTATTGATATAACATAGATGCTGAATATATTTCACTCTTGCCGGGCGATCTCGCAAAAAGGAAAAAAGGGGATGTTCGCATTTCAGAGAAGCGTAGGTTCTTCATTTAAAAAAAAAATAATACTAACTTTTCCGTTTTTTTTAATGAAAAATTAACTCTTACTCTGGGTGGATCGAAAGGGAGTGTCAGACTTTTATTGACTAAAACCCTACCTTACAGTTGCCCTTTTGCGAAGGTCACGGTAACACTTTGGAACAATTCAGCAGCAAAAAGTTATTATCACACGCTTACAACCCGCCTGTACACTTGATCACAATGCCAGTCGGTAATAGCCTCCATTTAATTGATGAGAAGCCGTTAACTTTCACAGAAAACGCCATGTCACCTTGCTAACTGCAGTTTATTGAAATGGATTGACAGGTTGTCGCTAAACTGTTCATTATAGCTGCATAATTATAATACAGCAGCCGGACTCGTAAGGCCAGCTACACGATTGGTTTCCTAATTACGTTTCCTGATTAGGAATTCCGATTCTGAAACCTAAATGCTCTGCTTAAAATACAAAATATTTTTTTCCCTTGGAAATAATTAAGAAAACTTTTAGGTTTCAGAATCGAAATTCCTGATCAGGAAACCGGAAAGCCTTTGTGACCAGCCTAAAGCGAAGGCTTCGCGGATAGAATCTAGTCTATCACATACCCGCGAAACGAGACACAATAGTAAAACAATAACAGCGCGGTCTCATAGGACCGGTCGGGGATTCAAACACTAGCGCCCCAAAAGGTTACATTGCCGACAGTCAACACTATGGTTGGCTTGCTTAGTTCCTACGAAGGTGACGTTTGGACGCTAGTTTACATTCGTCTGGCCCATGCTTAAAGCGATTCAAGTAATCTATTAACGTTTGAATCCCCAACCGGTCCTATGAGACCGCGCTGTTATTGTTTTACTATTGTGTCTCGTTTCGCGGGTATCTGAGTAATTAACACAGCCTTTCACTGAAGTTAACCATATAAGTGTGGCGTCGAACCAGCTGTTTTTATTGACCAGGCTTTTTAGAATCACCTATTAATAGTTCTGAAACTGGAAATAAATTTATATGTCAAAGTAGCACGGAATTGCTGGCACTGTGGTTGACCGATTGGCTGCTGCGTTACGTGTCGCAAGTTCGATTCTCGTACCGAACAAATATTTTTATGGCCTGTACTATGTACATAGTTGTTCCGGGTCTGAATGTCTTGTGTTTGCCAAAATTACGCGTTTTTGAACGCACCGAGGACAGGAGTAATTTCCTAGTGAGAAAAAAAACAACGATGGTCAATATTTTTTGAACAGATTCTGAGAGATATCTTTCTGATTGTGCCCTTCTTTAGGCTTTAGTTTGTTAGCAGAACTTATGCAAACTTATGCGAGATCGACTGAAGAGAGTAGCCCATGGAAAATTAACCAGATTGAGTTGCCTGCTGTGTTTACATGAAACGTGAACTTCCTAAAGTAGTTCCTAACAATAACAGTACAGTCCTTCATCTATATTTGTAACGTTTTCAAACATTCGTCCATACATAATTTTAACTGAACGGAATTAATAAACAAAATTTCGCTCCATCACCGGACTACCAGACAAACGGCGATGCGCTACCAGTACATGGTAAGCATCACACCCATAAGTACGAAACGTTTTTAGCCAAGTGTATTCACGTTTACTTAGAAGAATCCTGAATAAGTTACTTCTAAGTAAACGTGCTCCATCATCGACCACATCGGTGCTTTCCATCAGATGAGATCGTGGTCAAGCGAGAGCCTATAAATAGTAAAAAAAAAAAACTATAATAATCAATTTCTTCCTAAGTAACACTTGATAGAAGTAAATTAAAGCCCTAAATAAGGTTAAATAACGTCATCGTCACGGAATTCGAGTCTACTTAAAGTACAACGAAATATTTAATTAGATTCATCGTGTGAACTTAGTGTATCGGTGTGTTTTCATAATATTCTACACGTTCACTCCGGAACAGCTGAACAATGTTTCTAAAACTATGAACAATGAGTGGCACATGCCATGGTTTTTCATAATAATACCATAATTAATATATTGTATTAAAATTGACTGAGTGAGAGAGAATCTTTATACTCAGTCGATGAAATGTATTTAGTAGGCATATACTTATATATGCAATCTCGATAATTATGACATTATTTTTCAATTTATGAATAAATTAAAAATAATGTTTAATTATTATTACCGTATGAGTTGATAGTTGATACTATGATATTGTAATGATTTTATTTATTTTTGGCATTTTTAAATTGAATTCTTGAAACTAAAGAACTAGTACTATACGCCTTAGTTGCAGCTCTAAGCCTGGATTTGTAAATTAAGTTTTTTAGAATTAAACATAATTGCTGCGGTTTGTTGTTTGTTTTGTTCAAAAGACTTGGCCCTAGAACTAGTCCTGTTGTAGTAGCGTGCGTTTCTCCTCTTCCCTGCTGACCGTATCAAGACAAACGATCCCCTTTCAACTTTTCATTCACTGGGGACACATTGAAAATTCCTCTAACACACTAAAAAAACCAACAAAAATGAAAAATCTGACGATCAAGTGAATCGATCATATATTTCTTAGAATTTTTGAAGCATGACCGTGCCGAATCGAATCCGTTCTGTTAATCAATAGTGTTAAATAAAACATTAATTACATTGAGAGGCTAACCGCAGTACTCCGCGTGGCATCTGCTTCTAGGGAAAGTAATGTTACAAGCCAGTTTTATTTGTGTAGCTCATCGATCTGAAAGCGGTCTCGCACTCTCGTTGATGCGTCGTTATATTGATTTTCTCCTTACATATTTAAATCGGTTTTCTTATAGGTTCTGATCATTTAAATATTTAGCATTCGAGACGCACAGGATCTTTGTGGCGACGCTTGGGGAAGGCCTATGTCCAACAGTGCACGTTTTTCGGCTGAAATGATGATGATAAAATACTAAGCATTACAATAATGAACCTTAAAATGTTCCTACTGCTGGAACCATGGAGGTCAAGCGTTCTTTTTGGGTGACGGAACGAGCCGTAAATTTACCATCCGGCCTGGTAATTAAATATGCTTTGCGGTAAATTGGAATACGAGTAATATGTATGACGTAACATGTTTTCATTAGTAACGATATTTACGCATGGATCGAAAGTTAGTAGGAACCTCTACATTTTCATTTATTTATTTATTAACTCTTTATGCACGTACAGAGGCGGACTTAATGCCTTGAGGCATTAATGACCTAGCTTTATTATATTGTAGATCTGTACGGGTCCCTTCCAAGTGGTACTTATTCGATTTTTCATTTCGAATCTACGAGTAGTTCCAGCTTCTCATTCCCTCATCTGCCTAGCCTTTTCCCAACTATGTAGGGGTCGGCTTCGAGTCAAGCCGGATTTAGCTGAATTCCAGTATTTTACGAGGAGCGGCTGTCTACCAGACCTCCACAACCCATTAACTGGGGTAACGCGATACTTCATGGCAAGACTGGATCTCATTGACAGCTTCTCATTCCCTGTTATCTGATTAAACATTAGCTTATCTTTTAGAAACTGAAGGCGACTTTGCTTATACTTTTTTGTTCTTGTTGTACAGAAGAGAAGACCGAACCCGAAGACAGCGGTCGCCTCCGCTGCGAGACGTTCGACATCCAGCGAGTGCTACAGCACGGCGCACACCTCATGGGCTCCGAGGGCAACGAGTACGACTTGGATGAGGAGCCCATCAACGCTGCAGGTAAGCATTCATTGTGTGTACACTATGGAGTGGCATTCCCTGCCGGAGTCTGCGAGACGTTCGACATCCAGCGAGTGCTGCAGCACGGCGCACACCTCATGGGCTCCGAGGGCAACGAGTACGACTTGGATGAGGAGCCCATCAATGCTGCAGGTAAGCTACATTGTGTGTACAGCTAAGGAGTGGCATTCCCTGCCGCAGTCTGCGAGACGTTCGACATCCAGCGGGTGCTGCAGCACGGCGCACACCTCATGGGCTCCGAGGGCAACGAGTACGACTTGGATGAGGAGCCCATCAACGCTGCAGGTGAGCATTTATTGTCGAAATTAAACTAGAGCTTGACTGCGATCCCACCTGATGGTAAGCAGTAAACAGTATCATGTAAGCGTACACTGTGGGTTTTAATAATTATGTCCCTCGTTTAAACTAACTGTAAAAGTATTTTTATCAGTCGTACAGTACTCTTAGCACAAGCTCTGCTTGGTTTGGTACTAATTGGAGTTGTATGACAGTTCATCATCATCTGCCTAGCCTTTTCCCAACTATATTGGGGTCGGCTTCCAGTCAAGCCGGATTTAGCTGAATACCAGTATTTTACGAGGAGCGGCTGCCTACCAGACCTCCACTACCCATTAACTGGGGTAATACGGTACTTCATGGCAAAACTGGAGTCAGATTTACTGGCTTCTGACTATCCGTAACGACTGCCAAAGATCTACAAATGACAGCCGGGACCAACGGCTTAACGTGCTTTCCGAGGCACGGAGGAAACTCGTTATGTTAAGATGGTCACCCATCCACAGACCAACATAGGCAAGCGTTGCTTAACCTTGAAGATCGACCTGTGCGGCTGTTATTATTTAGCCACGAGCTCCTCTAGTTGTATGACAGTTGTGTCACCAAAAAAGATCAATAAATTGTACATTTGTCTTGCAAACATGTCCAAATTAGGATATTACCTTTGCTGTCGCGGTCAGGCAGAATATTTTGAGCCTCAGAAAATTATCTAGAATATAATAATGTTATGGAACCTACTTACATAATGATCTACACAAGGTCGATTGTCGATTGATTTGATTGGTCGGTTCACAACAAATCGTTGATGAACCGATTTGGTATGAGCTTGTAAATCTGCTCGATTTAAACATCACTATCAATTTAATACGCCATCGAATACTATTATTTAATGCGGCAGTCTTTGACGTCATAACCCTGTCTAGATACTGTACCTACTCAGAACAGACACTCTAGTTTATTTTATTAATAATGAGTTGTAGGAAAACTTGTAAATAAAAAATAAACTGAGTTATCAAGGAAGGAAAATGGGTTTTATTATTTATTTCGCTGAAGAATTTTTCCTGCAATAACAAACTAATAAAAATACTTATTGCTGAAAATATTAGTGTTTATTTGCTAATAATAATGTCGTGACCAAATGTTGACCTGTAATGATGCGTCATAGATCCCTATGTGTATACTGTATTGCATCATCATTCGTTTAACCGCTTGAGGAGCTCGTGGCTAGATAATAACAGCCGCACAGGTCGATCTTCAAGGTCAAGCAACGCTTGCCTAGGTTGGTCTGTGGATGGGTGACCATCTTAACATAACGAGTTTCCTCCGTGCCTCGGAAAGTACGTTAAGCCGTTGTTCCCGGCTGTCATTTGGAGATCTTTGGCAGTCGTTACGGATAGTCAGAAGCCAGTAAATCTGACTCCAGTCTTGCCATAAAGTACCGTGTTACCCCAGTTATTGGGTTGTGGAGGTCTGGTAGGCAGCCGCTCCTCGTAAAATATTGGTATTCAGCTAAATCCGGCTTGACTGGAAGCCGACCCCAATATAGTTGGGAAAAAGGCTAGGCAGATGATTCGTTTAACCGCTTAAAATTGTACGTGATGGTTATCTCGTAGGGTAAAAATTCCTGCGAGCTGTGAAAATTGTCGGTCCTAAGTGGGTACCTATCGTGGGTTAAGGGAAAGAAGATGATGATGAAGTGAATTTGATCGAAGGGAACTTCAGCTGTAAAAAGGAGATTAGTATGTCAAATAAGAGTTTGTGTCATAGTAGTAATATTTATAGCCATATTAGAGCCTGGATCTTAGTTTGAAGACTGATGGCGGAATTTCTGTCGACTACCGACATTTTAGCACTTCATTTTTATGGTTCCGTACCCAAAGGGTGGCAAGGGGACCTTATTACTAAAACTCCTCTGTGCGTCCGTCAGTCTATCCGGCCGTCCTTCTGTCAGCGAGCTATATCTCATAAACCGTAAGAGGAAGAGAGTAGAAATTTTCACAGTATTTCTATTACCGCTACAACAAGAAATGATGAAACGGATTCCTATAAAAGAAACGTAATTTTGTCTTAATTTTTAATATTACAGTACATACCTACGTTTTCTTTCACGCCTTTTACAATAACTATTCACGCAACAATCTTTGTTATTACTAAACAAATTATTGTCCAATGTAAATCCTGTTCTTACTTATCTTCGTTTGTTCAGATTCGAAGGAGCGGCTGGCGAAACAGCGACAACAGTTGAACGTACGGCTGGGTCTCGACGTGGCTGCCAACCTGGGGATGGATCTCACGTCCATGTACACTAATGAGGACCTGTGTCCCGTCAAACCTGTAATCAATAAGACTGATGCGTGCCGGGTAAGATATTTTATAAAGAAAGATAAATAGTTACTACCGACTGTTTTTCATACCCTGAGACTAAAATGACATTACAACACAAAAGAACTGGCATCATTCCTATAGTAAGTTTGACATTACTTGTGTCAATTTAGTCTCAGGGTATAAAAAACAGGCGATAAATCACTATACAAATACTGTTTTGTATCGTGGGCTAATAAGATGGAATCAAGCGTCCAAACAGAGGTAATTTTGGTAAGATTTTGCGGATTGTATACCAAACTAACCATTGAGTTGATTAAATTATCGGTCTGTCGTTGGTTGACTGTCTACATGGATTGAAACAGGCAAGGTTACCTTTTTTAGGAAGCTGGATTGCATCCGTGTGGCCCACGCTTTGTAGACTAGAGGAGAGGTCTTCAATAAAATATACTAACTATCCGAATGTCCACGCTAAGTCTTTATTGTTATTTTTTGCATTAAACGGTTATTGCAAAAGTTTTGTTAAAACCCTCCTTTTAATTATGGAGATACCTATATTAATAGGCCTCAAAAATAAGTCGAAATATGTAAATACATTCATAAATAATGTATCAAACATTGTGTTTATCGTGACGCACCGAACATGCCTGACCCATACAACATTAAACGGTATTGATATTTTAAGTTGTAGTAGTCAAAGTACATTTTATGTACTTTGACCGTCAGTTTCTACCAAAAATGACGTATAAAACAGTTAACTAACATATTTTGTGACTGGTTACTAACTGTACCTACTCATCATCTGCCTAGCCTTTTCCCAACTATATTGGGGTCGGCTTCCAGTCAAGCCGGATTTAGCTGAATACCAGTATTTTACGAGGAGCGGCTGCCTACCAGACCTCCACAACCATTAACTGGGGTAACATGGTACTTCATGGCAAGACTGGAGTCAGATTTAGTGGCTTCTGACTATCCGTAACGACTGCCAAAGATCTACAAATGACAGCCGGGACCAACGGCTTAACGTGCTTTCCGAGGCACGGAGGAAACTCGTTATGTTAAGATGGTCACCCATCCACAGACCAACCTAGGCAAGCGTTGCTTAACCTTGAAGATCGTCCTGTGCGGCTGTTATTATCTAGCCACGAGCTCCTCTAACTGTACCTACTGCCTTTAGATATTTATTTAGGCATGTAAACTTTATGTAAACAAGGAAAAATAACTTGCACAAAGGCGGAGTTTTGCCTGGGGCAGTTAGGCATACTTCCTGTAATTCTTTAACTACGACGTTGATAACTGTTCTTTGCCCTACTAACAGTCAATAAAGAAGTAATTAGTTACAATTCTACTTTGTCAAGGACTAGGTACACTAAATCAAAACTTAGTTATGTAATTGGAGATCCAGATTTAGTTAACTCCAACCTACAAAGCCTTGCGCACAGGCGTAGGGTAGCCAGCCTTTCGGTATTCTACAGGATGCATTTCGGAGAGTGTGCGCAGGAATTACCTACACGAATTGATTCCGCCATCCCGTTTTTTCTATCGGACAACGGTCGTACGGCGAATGTCCATCCTTTTGTTGTTGAAACCTCTACGGTCCGGACTAAGCGCTTCGCTTCGTCGCTTATACCGCGTACATCGAAGGACTGGAATAGTTTGCCTGCTGCGGTCTTCCCGTCCAATTATAATTTGGGTGCCTTCAAGGCTAGAGTGAATAGGCTCTTAATAAACTAGTGCGCCTCACCATCTAAGATTGCATCACTGCTTACCATCAGGTGGGATCGCAGTCAAGCACTAGCTTATACAATTTAAAAAAAAAAAACGTGACGAAAAATCAGCACTTTTTACACATCAAAAACTACAAGTTAATAAAAACCCCAGAACCCGTCACCGTAGGCATGGGCTTGCGGACTGCCGAAAGAAACCGCGGGACCCTGGGATTACAGCAAAGAAGGAACAGGACTGTGTTTTAGTCATTAGAAGTATGACTCGCCCTCCCGCTTCGCCCAGAGCGGGAGAAGGGGCCCCCAATGGGCTGTGGCCTTAAGGTTTTCCTTTTTTATGCAATAGGGCTTTTTTTTGCTATTGGGTCCATGGGTTTGCTTCTGAAAGGAAAACCCGGGGTCCTGGAAGGCAAGGCTAAGGGGTGTGGTCAGTAAAAATCTGACACGCCCTTCCGCTTTGTTCTAGCGCAGGAGACATCATTAGATGATTTTCCACCTAAAAAAACCACCACGTCAGGTGAAAGATGTGACGCATCAAACCAAACACTTAACTTTATTACAAACCTTGCTTAGTACGTAATAAGGTCCTAACTTCCAATTTCCCTTCACAGAGACCAGTACAAGAAATAGTAATACCTTCAAAGAACCTAAGCTCTCGCGAGATGAACCTGGCCAAGCGCAAGGCGCGGCTCGCGTTCAACAAGCAGAAGTCGCGCGACTGCAGCGAGGACGGCCCGTCCGCGCCGCCCACGCCCCCTGTCGAGCCAGACCGCAAGAAGATCAAGCTGGAACAGCCCGATGAATTCGTTTGTGAGTATAATGAACCTAAGCTCTCGCGAGATGAACCGGCCAAGCGCAAGGCGCGGCTCGCGTTCAACAAGCAGAAGTCGCGCGACTGCAGCGAGGACGGCCCGTCCGCGGCGCCCACGCCCCCTGTCGAGCCAGACCGCAAGAAGATCAAGCTGGAACAGCCCGATGAATTCGTTTGTGAGTATAATGAACCTTAGCTCTCGCGAGATGAACCGGCCAAGCGCAAGGCGCGGCTCGCGTTCAACAAGCAGAAGACGCGCGACTGCAGCGAGGACGGCCCGTCCGCGCCGCCCACGCCCCCTGTCGAGCCAGACCGCAAGAAGATCAAGCTGGAACAGCCTGATGAATTCGTTTGTGAGTATAATGAACCTTAGCTCTCGCGAGATGAACCGGCCAAGCGCAAGGCGTGCGACTGCAGCGAGGACGGCCCGTCCGCGCCGCCCACGCCCCCTGTCGAGCCAGACCGCAAGAAGATCAAGTTGGAACAGCCCGATGAATTCGTTTGTGAGTATTGTGGTAACGAGAAATTGGAGTACTTTGATAAAGATGGGTCTGCTGATGCTGCCGCAGTTCATAAATAGATAGCTATCTCCGATAAACAGTAAGATTCTAGTTGTCAATGTCACAACTTTTGGTAGGAAATGCTAACCTTCGGTAGGTTATAGGAAAGCAAGTAAAGGATAGATTTGTTTATCTTTAGTAGCTGCAACTTTAGATAGGTAGCTTATTGAAAATAGGCGTAAGCAGAACTGCGATTAGGTTTATGAACTGTCAGTACGTCGTGAATTCTGTGAGCCGTCTCAGCATCATCTTCGTGCCCTTGTTCCATGTAACTTGGGATCAGCGCAACATGTTTTTTTTTTACGTTCTGTCCTCTCACTCTTCATTGAGGATCATAGGAAATCAAAAGGCGAGTTATCCCTTTTCTTTCATACAACTTCCCACACAATCCGGTCTTCTTTTTTTGGCCTCAAGTTTACGTGTAGGTACACTCATAGCTCTTTTAGTAACATGCGATTCATCGCTCTTCACATGACCCCAACAAGGCAAAAGATTCTTTAGCCACAGTCTATGCTTTAGAAATTATTTAATTGTTTTCCATGTTGAAATAATGAATAAGTACGCGTATTTGTTTGTAAATATTTAAATAAAATACACAAACATTATTGTTGAAAACATATTTAATATTACATTTACAACATTAAAATAAATTTATGGCTGTAATAAGACTTGTTACAAACTACAATGAGTATAAATAATACCTACTTACATAATGGGACAATGTCTTGTAATCACAATCAACACGTCATGGTTTAAAAACAAAAAAATGCTAATTGTAATAATGTTGAGTAAATTGCATAATAACGTTACCTGCTTTTGTATTCATTACATTGTAACACTATTTCAATGCCATTTGTTTGAAACATGCGAATTCATAAATCTTATTTAATTGATCTACCTACTCGTATGAATAAAAGAACCATTTTACTCACAAATATTGTCACAGCTTGTATAATAATAGCTTTTTTTAAACATCCAGTGTTCGATTTCTGACTAAGAATATTGATTTTTCAAATATCCAATGACGCATGTTAATTTCTAACAAAATTGGACCCAAAACTCCTTTGACAACTTACGGCTTAAAAATTCCTTAGATTTTTATAACGATATCATCTGTAATATAAAAGACAAAATCCTGACTCACTCACTGACTCATCACCGCCAGTCCTTTGACCTCTTATTTTCATCTACCTAGCCTTTTCCCAACTATATTGGGGTCGGCTTCCAGTCAAGCAGCATTTAGCTGAATACCAGTATTTTACGAAGAGTGGCTGCCTACCAGACCTTCAAAATCCATTAGCTGGGGTAACACGATTCTTCATGGTAAGACTGAAGTCAGATTTACTGGCTTCTGACTATCCGTACCGACTGCCAAAGATCTACAAATGACAGCCGGGACCTACGGCTTAACGTGCTTTCCGAGGTATTTTGACCTCTGCTTCTACTTGGCGTTAATCCCGGCCATTGCCAGGGTCCACCTTCCGACTGAGCTTTCTCCACTTTGCCCGATTTTTGCCAAATCCTTTGACCTAGAACGCTGAAATTTTGCACGATGGTGCCTTTTATAATACACAGTATTTTCTAACATTTTCCTCTTAAGGGAATGAAACGGGGTTCCAAAGTTTGTTTATAGAGAAATATAATTTCATTAGGGCAAAGCCGCTGGTCACAATACCTTTTGAATTAGGAAAGAAAATACCTGTCGCTTACGATGATTTTCCTGAAGGCTCGATATCGAAAACCACCTTAAGATATCTAATGCCGATAGACAAATAGAAACATTCTAAAATTTTAATTTCCAGTCAGCCTTCAAAGCAAGAATGAACGGATAATGTCTAGACTGGCGCTGTTCTATTCCACCTATCGCTTACTTTCAGGCCATATCAAGGTCAAGAGCGAGCTCGTCGGAAGCAAAACAGCTGACACAGGGGTCAATGGCTGCTGGTACGCTTTGTTGGAGTATGACAAAAACAAATCTATCCTACTTCAACAATATAGTCTTTCTCTTTCTAACCAATAAATACTGTATTTAATGCTCCAGCCCCCCCCCCCTTGTCCACTTGACTGAAATCCCTAGTATGGTAGTTCCCTTGTATAGCTGTCCAGGTGGCTAAATATTGGCCGATCAAAATTTGAGTTCAATCGACACGACAAAAAGAAGTATGGTTACAGTTGCTGTATTCCTGTAGCCCTGCTTATGACACATATGCACATGTCTCAAGTAATATTACTGAAACACACCTTCTAATATACTATGTATAAAGAAAATTATAAAAAAAACATTAACCTTAACATGCTCGATAATGTAGTACTTTAACTTGATTATTACGAGTGAAAATTTGAACGACAATTATATCGATATTCATTACATTAGAAATTTTGTTAGCTCATTTATTTCACCTAAATACATATACATCGAAATGTATTATGTATATGTATAAGTAGTTGTCAAGTTATTATCTTAAAAACGGTCTGACCTTTTTTAATATGTTGGGTCTTATAATTGTGAAAGAATAAATTCCTTAAAGTTATGTAAGGATGATCACTGTTAAGTGAATATAGTGCCGTTTATTTGTGACTAGCTTTAGCCCGCAGCTTCGCCCGCGTACATAAAATATAGCCTCTCAGGAAAAGTCAGGAATATAGCAGCTTTCTATTGGTGAAATTTTTTTAGCAATTGGACCAGTACTTCCACAGATTACCTCATACAAACAAAAAAACAAACTTTACCTCTTTATTATATTAGTATAGATGACGCCACCTATATTTTATGTATCGACTAACCGCTTAATATATGGTAATTACAGTGTGAAGTTTGCTTTTCAATTTATAACAAAATATATTTACTAATCCAATGCAGTAAAATAATACATAGGTAGTTTTGTAAAATAGTATGTCATAAATCTGAATTTTCTAGTGTTGTTATCCTTATCGTAAATGAGCGATATACCTGTTATAAATACCAAACAACAAAACTAAGTTATAACAAATTATGTTGGCGATTATGTTTCTCGGTGATAACGATCATCTGTTACGAGATAAAAAGATGACATAATGAAATACTTATGATATAATCTTGTGACATGATCTGTCAATTTGTTGTTCCAACGAAATTAGATTGCAGTCAGTTATTGTATTGTTTTGTTTGTTTTTAAGAGGAGCTCTTGTTGCTTTTTTTAGCCTAGTTAGTGTCCCACTGCTGGGCAAAGGCCTCCCCTTTCTCCTTCCAAACCTCATCCTGACAATCCTCGCCCATCTGTCCGGGTGCATTCGAGCGACGTGGCCAACCCACTCCCACTTTAGCCTGGCTGTTTTTTCCCCAACACCTGCTATTTGTGTTATGGAGCGCAGCGTGGTGTTTCTAACGCGACCTATTCGCTTAACATCTATTGCCCCTTGACAAATCTTGAGTTTGGACTTTCGTTGTTCAGTAAGTGACTAACTTTGTGCAAAATAGGTTAGTTAGGACGGGCAGGATACACATATCGATGAGTTTTCTTTACAGGGTTATCGGAAGGTCTTCCAGGCATTTTGGATCTTTTTAAGCTATTAAACTATTCAATGACTTCTCCCGCACTAGGTTACTACTAGACTGCAAAATTTCACGTTCTTAGTTCCAGTAGTTTCGACTCTGCATTGATTATGTCAGTCAGTCAGTTTCCCCTTTAGTATACCCACACAAATTGAAACAATTGACAAAAGTGCACTTGTAACTATAAATAAACTAACCCAACCGTTTGCTAACAAACTTGAGGTCGCCTGTCAGTCTTAATGCAGCTGAACACAGCCATCATTTAGTGTTTTACACTCCCGTCCGACCTGACCTTGGCTAAACTATTTGAACTATTACAATATAGACATTTCTAGTATCTACTACTGTTGAGTGACATTGTTAGAGGGTACTGTTATATTTGTTCTATCTAACTAAGGAACATAGATGGTGCGGGTTTGTTCTAGAGTTACCGTGACTCTGGAATGCAAAGGAAAGCTTAAGGGATACAGGTCGGTTAAGTCAGTAAAATTCTGATGATTTCGCTTCATTCCGAACGCGAGGAGATATTTTACATTTCCTGTTAGCTAGAACCTAGGGGTATTTAAGTTACGAATGTAACTCTTTTTCCACTTTTCACAGTTTTTTGCGTTGAAGGGGCAATCTTTTAAAAATGAGACTAGTTCTTACATTACCTAGACCTATCGCGTCGCCGCTGTTCTAGATCCATTGCCCGGATCTCTTTAAAGTACGTCCTACAAAAGATCCTCAGTCTATATTTTCTGAGGCTAACCTAGTTGCTAGGCATTTAGTCCACCTCCACAACAAGTTAGCCGAAGACAAACATCCAGTACAAACAATGTTGTTTGCATAGCTCTTACCAAATTGTTTATAGGGCCGCCTGGCCGTGCCTCACTTTCGAAATAGAGGTGTGGCGTCTAGACGGGCGTGTCTATCAGCTCACTGTTATAAACTTACACAATCATCTACTTGAAAACAAGTCGTTTATTAAGTAATGGATATAGTGGATTAATGACTAATTAGAGTAACCACGCCTCAGTTCATGAATCCCCGACCGGTTGCATGAGACCGCGCTGTTATTGTTTTACTATTGTGTCTCGTTTCGCGGGTATGTGATAGGTTAACTTGTTAATCTAAAGTATATTGTTCTGCAAAAACATTGTTCATGTGTTTCATACATATACCTACCTAAATGTTCAAGTGTGAAGCTTTGTGTCTAATTTTATATTATCATCAATTCAAACAGCTGCAATAATAACATTTTGAGGATAACTGCTTTCGTAATGTGACCGCTATTGCCCTCTAGTCGCATCGCAGTAGTTTAGCGTAGGTAATAATAACTGTACCAAACTGGTTAAATTAGGGAAAAAACTTCGGAACGTTATATTCCGAAGATTTTCGAGCAGCTAGCGTAGAAATCCTTACTAACTGCTTCTGGCTTCGCGTTATAGAAAAATATAACCCAGGAGAGCATACTCCGGGACAAATAGTACTCCGGGGCTAATCCAGGACATGCTCTACCCTTGTACCAAATTCCATTTAAATCCGTTTAGCCGTTCGATCGTGAAGAAGTGACAATAATTCCAATATACTTACTAACAAACTTGCGCCTTTATAACGTTACTACGACAGCGTAACCAGTTAATCGAAACGCATATACATAATCTGGACAACAACTTATTCCAATACATTCTGATCAGCTCGCATCCTGCACAAAGCGCATCTGTCGTCTTTATCTGTAATCAGCATTAATCACGAGAGCGATAAGGCCCGATGTCTGAGTTAGACTAAATTGCTCGCGTGATCTCGCGGCCTAGTTTACATCGGTTACGCCTACTCGCTTCATTAGGAACATTAGGACCTATTAACTGTTAACTGCGCCTGCAATCGTGAGCGTTGTAAGGGTGCGTTTTCACATCTGGCTTCTTCTTTCTTTTTTCGCATTAAATTTTTGAGGGAGGCCTGTGTCCAGAAGTGGACGTCTTTCGGCTGAGATGATGATAATGATGACTAAATTTTTAGTCGTTGGCTATTATTTGGTAATTCAAAGTCCTTGTTACGAAAATCCAAAATTTTGATGAAATCTGTCGTAAATTGAATAGATAATGCAAGAAGTAACGAGTTACCGTCGTCATTTCATGAATATTCATAAGTGCTTGTAAGTCTTTTATATTTAAAATAAATGCTTTGATTCTTGATTCTCGGGGAAATTAAGATTGCATGAGAGATGAGAGTTAAATGCATCTTTAATCTTATTTTCTCTATCATAAATCTTTTGCACAACTGTGTAGACTGCTGGAAATCCCTTTAGAAATAACTGGACTCTAAACCATCAAGTTAAGTAGATTTCAATTGTTTGTTGCGCCTTAGTACAACAGGATAAACAATCGTTGTCAATATTTTTCTATTGTGTCAATATTTGAGGAATTCACAAAAAAGCCTCAACACGAGATATCAACATAAGGGCTCCCACACATAACTGCGATGCGGCAAAGCACGGGTTCAGGTGATCATACAATGTGCGATGCGAAAAAATACGCAAATTCTAACGATGCGTCGTTCGAGCTCGTAGACGTTTTTTGAAGTTTGGTTCATCGCAGTTTTTTTATTGGTCCCTAAAGCGGGAACTACATTAAACCGTACACGCGGGCCACGCCTGATTTGTATGTAGAACCACGTTGCGTGGCTTGGATCTAGTGTAGCTCTACAAGTCTTGCGTACTAAGTTGCCATATAAAATGTATGGAGATCGACGCGCCCAGATCTTCGTACGTGAACCATGATGGCCCACAATGTAGTGCCCTTCTTCTTCTTCTCGATTAGGTAGTAAACTCGCTAAATTTTTTGGGCCCAGTAAGTGGTCACGTTAATAGCTGCATCAGTGGCGCTCATTTCATCCTCCAAAGTGTAGTTGCCCTAAAATTTACCAACTTGGCTTCGGTGTACACATGGCCTAAGACACGATACCGCGATGATCGTAATTTTTGCATCATGCAGTTACGTGTATGCAGTTCTGACGTCAATGTTTTTATGTAACGAACACGATATTTTAAACAAATGCAGTCTAGTGATTCTACTCACAGATAACGGGAAAACACGACTTTTTTTATTGATACGACTTTTTTATGTTTGAACAATGACCTCTAAATGATCTTTTGTATGACAATACAAATGATGATTAGCATTTTTTGTAGTTACCTACTTGTTAGAAGATATGAGAATCAATAATTTAACACTGCTACAAAAAGTAAGAGTCATTCTGTGAAAGCAACATTAAGAGTGGGTTTTTAAATTGAGCATTCGGATAAAGCAGGGATCAGGCCATCATCATCAGATCATCCTCTATTCAAGTAGGTATGAGAAAGAGACATTTTTAGAAAGATGTTTTATGACCAAGCCGTTCTTCTTTTCGATTGAATCGCTAGTGGGTATCAACGTTTGCTCTTCCTATTTCTAATCGTATCGAAACAAATCTAGATCCTTTCTCGTAACTGTTTTATTTACAACCGTCTCTCTTCGTCCCCAGTTGAAAGCACAGCCCCAGTGCCGGACTGCTCCGGCTCGTGGGGGGAATGCACGCGATGGCCGCTGGAAGCCTGGGCGGGAGCGCTGCAGGCGCAGCTGTTCAGTGCGGCCTGGGAGGCGAGGCATGGTGCCGCCAGTGCGTTGAGAGAGCTGCTGCGAGCGAGGATCGTCAGCTCTGCGGGACATGACGCCAGTATGACTAGTCAGGAGGTGAGTGGAGATGGAATGGTCATCACTAATATCTCGCTATCTCATATGTGCACACGTAACCGCGTGTATGACATGAACAATTCTTTTATATTATATTTGTTTGTTCTCTGACAGATGGAGCAATCACATCAAGAATGGTTAGAAGACATGGCACTGAGATTGCTATGTGTTCTCGCTCTAGACCGATTTGGAGACTTCGTTTCAGATCAGGTAATAATTTTTGGACTATTTCTCAGTTCCAATTTCAAAATTCTTTAAGTCTGTTTCTTAAAGTCTTAACATCTTCTTTGTTGTAGGTAGTAGCTCCAGTACGTGAAACCTGTGCACAAACCTTGGGTGTCGCGTTAGCGCAGCTCGGGGCGGCGCGAGTGAGGCGCGTGGCCGAGCTGCTGGCGACGTTGTCCACGCACCCGCAGTGGGAGGCGCGCCACGGCGCACTGCTGGGCTTCAAGTATCTGTTGGCGGCCAGGCAGGTTGGTTCACACAGCACTGTATGCTAGCACAGCTCGGGGCGGCGCGAGTGAGGCGCGTGGCCGAGCTGCTGGCGACGTTGTCCACGCACCCGCAGTGGGAGGCGCGCCACGGCGCACTGCTGGGCTTCAAGTATCTGTTGGCGGCCAGGCAGGTTGGTTCACACAGCACTGTATGCTAGCACAGCTCGGGGCGGCGCGAGTGAGGCGCGTGGCCGAGCTGCTGGCGACGTTGTCCACGCACCCGCAGTGGGAGGCGCGCCACGGCGCACTGCTGGGCTTCAAGTATCTGTTGGCGGCCAGGCAGGTTGGTTCACACAGCACTGTATGCTAGCACAGCTCGGGGCGGCGCGAGTGAGGCGCGTGGCCGAGCTGCTGGCGACGTTGTCCACGCACCCGCAGTGGGAGGCGCGCCACGGCGCACTGCTGGGCTTCAAGTATCTGTTGGCGGCCAGGCAGGTTGGTTCACACAGCACTGTATGCTAGCACAGCTCGGGGCGGCGCGAGTGAGGCGCGTGGCCGAGCTGCTGGCGACGTTGTCCACGCACCCGCAGTGGGAGGCGCGCCACGGCGCACTGCTGGGCTTCAAGTATCTGTTGGCGGCCAGGCAGGTTGGTTCACACAGCACTGTATGCTAGCACAGCTCGGGGCGGCGCGAGTGAGGCGCGTGGCCGAGCTGCTGGCGACGTTGTCCACGCACCCGCAGTGGGAGGCGCGCCACGGCGCACTGCTGGGCTTCAAGTATCTGTTGGCGGCCAGGCAGGTTGGTTCACACAGCACTGTATGCTAGCACAGCTCGGGGCGGCGCGAGTGAGGCGCGTGGCCGAGCTGCTGGCGACGTTGTCCACGCACCCGCAGTGGGAGGCGCGCCACGGCGCACTGCTGGGCTTCAAGTATCTGTTGGCGGCCAGGCAGGTTGGTTCACACAGCACTGTATGCTAGCACAGCTCGGGGCGGCGCGAGTGAGGCGCGTGGCCGAGCTGCTGGCGACGTTGTCCACGCACCCGCAGTGGGAGGCGCGCCACGGCGCACTGCTGGGCTTCAAGTATCTGTTGGCGGCCAGGCAGGTTGGTTCACACAGCACTGTATGCTAGCACAGCTCGGGGCGGCGCGAGTGAGGCGCGTGGCCGAGCTGCTGGCGACGTTGTCCACGCACCCGCAGTGGGAGGCGCGCCACGGCGCACTGCTGGGCTTCAAGTATCTGTTGGCGGCCAGGCAGGTTGGTTCACACAGCTCTGTTTGACCTGGGAGTCTGGTGATAAGTGCACAAACACTGGGCGTAGTGCTAGCGGGCTAGGTAGCCCGTTTACGCCGGTCAATCATATTTTAATCAACTTACAACTTGAGACAGACCTGAAAAAATTTAGAAATTAAACCGAACTTCCATCTTTTTCTACCAGGAAGTAGCTTGCGAAAGCGGCGCCCTAGAGCACCTCATCCAAGGCCTAGGCGACTCAGCGGAAGACGTGTCAGCGGTCGCCGCCGGAGCCCTGGCGCCCGCGGCCGCCGCCCTCGCCAGCCGACGGGCAGGCGCCGTGAGAGCGGTGGTGGCGAGGTTGTGGAGGCTGCTGGCCGACCAGGACGAGTTGGCGTCGCCTGCCAACTCCTACATGGCCTTGCTGGCTGCGCTAATGGCGCTGCCGGAACCGGCTAGTTTGTTACAGTGAGTATTGACGCAAATTAATACAAAAATGTATTAAACTGATGTCGATCTTTAAAGTTAAGCTACTATTATCGGGCTAAAACTGTCCTTTATAGACAACCGGTAGCCAGAAAATCAGTCTTGCCAAGAAATACTTTTTCCCAGTAATCTTTTTAATATATTTTAAGTAAAATTAAGGTTGGTTTAACCGCAAACCAGCCCCAATGTACATGCAAATGTGCATGAAAAGCTTGGGCAAATTGATATAAGTTTTCATTTCAATATCACTTGCACCTTGCTTTCTTTGCCCTTACACTTTTATTATGTAAGATTTGCGAGGATCACGGTAACTTGAACAATCCTACATCCCTAGCAGGGTCCTTACGCGATGTCCTACGTTTGGACACCGCTTAAGGTATTACCGTCGCACTAGAGCATCATTTTTTTGTTCCTTTCGCGCTGATTCGCTTAGCAGTCGTACCGCTTCGCTTCGCAATCGCATTCGAGCTGAAATACCTACATCTACGAAAATAAAATTTATATTATTATTCCACAGCCCAATCGACTTGGCAGACGTCCTACCTCGCCTCTGGCCATACCTCGACCACTCCACCAGCTCCGTTCGTAAAGCCACACTACAAACTCTACGTACCCTCACGAGGCCTCTAGTCACAAGCCACCGAAAGAACGGAACCGACCCCAACGGGAACAACGAACTTATCAAGGAGAAAAATGATGTTACCAACAGCAGTCATGACGTCACTAAAGATAACAGTGATGTTTTAAAAGGAAGCAATGACGTTACCAATGAGAATAAAGATGTAAATATGGAGACGGGTGACGTCATCAAGAAAGATGTGGTCACTAATGGTGATGATGCTACCAAAGCGAATGTGGTCACGAACGGAGATGAGGGCATCAAAGAGAGTGACGTCACGAACGGGGAGGACGATCAGTGCTTGAACTGGACGCCGGAGTTGCTGCAGGAAGCGATGCGGCATATCTACCAGAGGGTGCTGTTTGAGCACGTGCATGAGATACAGGAGATTGCTGTGCAGGTGCGTAAAAATAGACAAAAACATTTTTGTATTCATTACTATTCCTTGTGAATTTTATTAAGTACATGTTTCAAAATTACGATTTGTAAAATAGAAATAAATAGCTTTGCAATAGGACATTGAAATCAGATGCTGTTCGAAGATCCATAAATGCATAGATGTATCTACTAAACGAGATTGTCATTTGTTTGAGATCTCCGTGTGTAAAGTACGGTCAAAATATGTTGGCCACTCTTGACATTGGTGTTCCGAACTAATGCGCATTCTTAAAAAAAATAAGCATTCGCATTGATACGAGTAATATGATTTTTAAAAAGAATTGCTGCGCAGTAATCCTTTTTAAAAATTATTCGAGGTTAGGAGCGGCGGATGTATTTTACTTGTGTATTTAATCCATAGGAATTTTGAATCGATATAAATGACGCTGTGGATCCGCCATACTCGCAATGTGATTTCTAACCTTTTGTTTTTACTGATCTTTTATGTATGTATTTTTTTTATTTGTAGGTGTGGGAAAACTTCCTGAAGTACGCGTCGTTAGGAGTGATCCTCCTGGCGGCGTGTCCGATGCTGGCGACGTGGCTGTGTCTCGCGATGCAGCCCGCTCGACTGCCTGTAGAGCCTGCCTTGTTGTTGCATCCTCCTCCTAAGGTAAGTTCATTCAGGCATATAAGAGTGACGGCACCCTTTATTAGGAATCAATGAATAACCGCTTTTGGTGAAACGAGAACGAGTATCAGACTTTGGGCCTGTTTCACAATGTCCAAGTAGCCAGTACTTCCTGCATAAATTCATAAATGGAACAGAATTTGTATGAAATTATCTGCCTATTAAGATATCGGAAACTTAATCATGGTGGTAAAACAGGCCCTTTAATTTTTAAAATTCCTTGTGTTTCGTCAGTAGATCTTTGCGTTTGGCCCACGGTAACTCTTTTTAACAATTCCGCAAAACTGTCAGACATAGGCTCTATCTATCTCGTTTATTTGTCGGTCTATTTTGCTAAAAGTTTACAGCTAGCTGACCGGCGCGCGTAGAACAACGCGCTGGGATAAAATTTGGTCAAAAAATTCACGTAAAAATTTGGTCACTGATGCTAGTTTGCCAAGCGTTTACTCGCGCAGCTATAAATGCTGCGTACACTACCAATGCTGGTGGTTGACGTAGGCCATTTTCATACTTTTCGTACGAACCTCGTGTCTGTTGTTTAGGCATCGGTTTGTGCTGGAAACCAGTATCAGTAACCAATTTTCTATGTGAATATATTTTTATGTATCAACGTTATAACTTTTTTTTAAGATTGCTGTTTTATTTTTGTAGGTCTTATAATATTTCCTCTCTCTTCCCAGGAACGCCGCACCCGCACTAACTCGCAGTCATCAGAGTGTTCGCTACCCCCAGAGCTGCGGCCGAGCCAGAAGTGGTTCATCGGCGGCTCGGAGTCGCAGCCCTGCGCCGCACGAGACCGCAACGTCATGCGCGCGCGCTGCCGAGCTGCGCAGATTCTAGGTACAGTGGAATTCATAGTTCCATAAGCGAGGTCGTAGCGATGGCTGATTCAGAGGTGTTTCAACAATCAAAAGGATCGGAATCGCTAAACTAAATTATCGAGTCAATTATCGACTCGCCTCTCTACAAAATAATCGAGATGTTTTTCGATTGTTTCGAGTCAACGGAATTGACCGCTAGTTTTCGTTTTTTCAAATCAGTAATTTTAACTAGCAACCACCCATCGAGGAACAACTTGCGAATGAACACGCCATGTGTCAGTAACGATAACAGACCGAGTCAAACTCGAGTCAAAGTCGAAACAATCGAGAATCCTCGAGATGTTTGAACAATCGAATAACGCTACGAGTTCGTGTAACTTCGGCGATAAGTTATTCGTAGCAGCACGGATTTTTTTCCACCATTCGAATGATTTGGTTATTCGAGATCACGTACGTCGTTCTACTCGTAGCAGCGTGCATTCGTTGTTATGTATTTCCTATTAGTAAATATACGGGTACGTGACATTCGAGATCACATCACTGTGACGTTAAGTTTTCGTGGTAGCGTGCATTCGTTGTTACGTGTTTTGCATTAGTAAACTTACGTGGACGTGTTATTCGATTTATCTTTGTCATTATATTGAATTTTCTTTGCAGGATACCTGTCATGTTACCTGGTCCAACCTGCACCTGGTATAGAGTACAAAGCTGAAGATGAGAGCCCTATAGACTGTTATGTTAAGGTAAGCACTTTTAGCCATCGAAACCATATCATATGACCAACTTTCTTAAAAAACTCTGCAGAAAGTTAGGTTAAACAATAAATTTGACAATATAATTTAATATACATTTCAATAGATAAAAGACTTTTTAATGATTAACTGGCAGGAGAAAGGCCAGATTCACAATTTCAAATAGATATATAGTTACCAAACAATCGAATAAATAAATAAATAGTCTCTTCCAGACTAGTTTTGTTGTAATTTCCATGTTTCAGAGTTGTTTGATGATGTATTGTTGTTATGTTGTCAGGTGATGGTAGTGTACCTGCGGTCGGGCAGCGCGCTGCAGCGCCTCGTGGCCAGCCTCGTGGTGTCGGCCTGGGCACGACACACGCGCGCCGCGCTGCACACGCCGTCGCAAGCACAAGACGCCAACGGACATGCCACACAAACGGTAACTTATACAACATCTTCCTGACCGTCTCCCATTTTATTTTTTCACATTTTTCATTCATTCTTTCATTCTATCCTGCCGCTCATCTTGCTATCGCTAATTCCCTTTTCTTTCATATCACTTTTCACACAATCCATCTTTTCTTTGGTCTCCCTCTCCTTGTCTATCTATATGTATATACAACGTGTTGTTTTGAAAGTGTATGGCATTTCGGGGGATTGTAAAAAAAGTCACAAATAATCATTTCTTTCTTTTTGTTATATAAATCGCTAACCATTATTTATTTTTAAGTCAATGGAGCTCCATATTAAAATTGACTTCTATCTTAACCAATATTTTTTTATCTTTGCATTTTCACAGGAAAGCCAAGTTGACAAAGTGCAGGATGAAGACCCTATGTCGAAGCTGGCGCCGCCGCTGCTCACGAACACGCTGCACACGGCGCTCAACCAAGCTCTCTACTATGATGAGGTCGCCTTGAACTGTAATAGGTAAGCTAACATGATTCTATACTGTTACATTTTTTTGAAATAGAAATTGACTGAATTGACTAATAAGAGTCAAGGGTTTAAACTCCTAAGGGTTATTTTTGCAGAACCAATTTATTATTATTACGACAATTTATAGAAGATTTATCGAATAATAAATTACAATGAATAATCACAATGATTTAGAGTAGTAAACATCATTTACAGATATTGCCTATACTCCGTCGGTTTAGGTAGTTAACTAAAGGTAAACAATCTTGGCATGTCTTTTTGTCTAAAAGTTGTCTATAAATTGTATATAAAAATCTTTGCGAATAAGTATTTACCTAAATCGATGTTAGCTAATAAACTAAATTTAAATAATCTTCGTATATATTATATACGACCTCTTTAATATAAAAAGACATACCAAGATTGTACCGATAGACTATAGATGACAAGACAATACTTATTTTTGGATATGTTTCCAAACAATCTATTTGATTAAAGGCGTATATAAACTAGTCAAAACAAAATAGGGCCCACTTGGTTTTTATCATCGAAAATGAAAAATGATAAAAAAAATGCATTTTTAAGGGTAGATGTGTTGAGGGTAAAGTGTTATTAATTATTTAAGCCAATTAAATCATGAAAAAAACTTTAGTTGCCATAAAAATATGCATAAAAACGAAAAAATCAAATTTACCCTTAAAAAAGTGATTTTGTTAATTTTGATTTTTTATTACTAAACAAATATGATTGGTTGCACAGGGGTATCTTTAGTATAGGGCGGGTCTTCCTCGGTTACGTACGCGCTTTCGGAGCCTGTTTAGGACACTTTCAGTTAAATGGGTGATGTTTTCCTGGGGTATTTGCTCCCAGCACATTTTTAAACCGTTTATGAGCTCCAATTGACTGTGCACTGCTCTAAAATGTTCTTTTAGGCTTCTTTTTTACTGGTCCCATAAATGTTCGAATGGGTTGAGTTCGAGGCTCATTGCTGGCCATGGTAAAATAAAGATATTGGCTTCAGATAGTGTGCTCTGGGTAAGGCAAGCCGTATGTGCACGAGCATTATCCTGCATAAGAGTGAAATTGTTGCCAACTCGTTGTGCATAGGGAATGATGTGAGGTCGGACCACACGCTCGACGTAGCTGGCAGCAGTTAAGGTACCCTCGTTTAAAATTTCCAGCTCTGTTTTACCCATTAAAGTTATTCCACCCCACGCCATAACTATGGACCCCCAAACCGATCAGTTTTGGGGATGCAAGGGTTAGTAAAACGTTCGCTTTCTCTTGTCCGCACTCGTTCGTGTCTGTCGCCACTATAAAACTTAACTTTACTTTCATCTGTGAAGGCTACAGTTCTCCAATTGTCCATAGTCCAGTCCAAATGCTCACGTGCGAACCTAAGACAAGCTGCACGATGAGCCCTCGTAAGTTTCAGTGACCAGCACGAATTCTGGATCGTTGTCCATCTTCATGGAGTCTGTTGCGGATCGTTTGGTCACTTACCCGCGTACCAGTGGCTTGCCAGAGGCGGTTTTGTAAAGCACGGGAAGTAACGGTGCGCTTTCGACAGGCAGATAAACGAAGGTATCGAACCTCTTGAACAGTTGTGGATGGTTTCCTTCCTGATCCAGGTATTCTAGCTACACTGCCAGCCTCATGAAAGCGTTCCCACATATTCATGATAGCTGGCCACGGTACTCTTAGTCGAAATGCTACTGCTCACTGAAACTCTCCCTCTTGCAGCAATACCACTGCTCTTGAAGCAATTTCCATGCTCATATGGTTCCGAATACGTGATATTACAATTTGCTCTAATGACTCAATAAAAAAACAGTTAAACAAAACAAGAACCACCTGTAACGATAGTCGGAACACAACTGAATAACAAATTAACAATAGGATGATTTTCACTTAATTTGTTTATGTCTTACCACTTGAGGGTAAAAATTTAAAAAAGGTTGTTCAAAAGAATGATTAGAACTCTTAAGGATCCAGCGGAGATCGCTCGCTACTTCGAGTTGAGATGACAATAAAATACGTTCGCGGTATATTGCTATCTTTGTTTGGCAAAAACAAATGCGAAATTGCATATGTGTGTTTACGTGTGAGTCGGACAATCTTCACAGCATAATATAGAACAGTTTTGAACTTGACAAAACAATTCCATCAAAAACACAGCTTGTAAAAAAACTCAAGTCTCGCAACACTACTCTTCTACCGTAAAAATATGTGAGATCCATGTTATACCAAGTCAAAATATCTTGTATGTTTTAAATAAATGAATTTAGCTTTGTAATCGCATGAAAACACAATGTATCTCAAAAGTGGGATTACTAAGTTATATATGCAGTTGGTGTATCTAGAAAACTAGGCCGAAATTGCAAAATATTTTAGTTTTCCCTTGGTTTGTACAGTAAACACTAATTGTAATCAAAAGGGAATTGCTCAGATTGTTAGGGGAGTTTGGCTGAGTGTGAACATTAACTATAATATTTAATGACTATGGTTTTTGATCTTATATATACCAGAGAAACCAATTATAGTATTAAAGTTACAGGAGTTTACATGGTTTATGTGTAGTAACACATGTTATGAAAAAACTTGTCGCTGAAAAGTTACTATTGAATTTTTGATTTTTGAATTGATTCAAAAGAAATGATACCTTTAATATAATTACATTATCTTCCGAGTACTTTGAATGCACTAGTAAGCATATCTTGAGGAAATAATTTAGTGAAATAAATAAAACTATACATTTTCTAATGATTTTTATTCAGAATCATAAATTATTAAAATGTTATCTAAAAACTGGGCAGGTGGCCTAATATTATTTTCATGTCTTGCCCAACTTAGGTACCATATAATGGTCATAACGTGAGCACAGCAACCCACAGTCCTTCTCCCTACAAGACAATTGCAGTAATATTGTGTTATTGCTTCTCTGCCTTGCAGATTATTATTTGTTATAATATATACAAAATATATTTTTCGGCTTATGTGCCTGCTTTGAATTTTTCCTCTTAATAGAGTGCAATTGTCAGGAATTGGTAAACCTTCAAGATTGCTAGATCTCTCTGTACACACTTCAATAGAATAGGAACCGTCATTCCTTATATGCTCCCCATAATAGGACCGCGCTTGCTTAAGCTGATAAGTTCCACAGGCAAATAAAATAAGCTCACTGTATGTCAGTCTTGGGAAGATTACATTATTGATATTTACATTTATATTTAAAAACTGTGATCGTCTTCTGTTTACATTATTTTGGATTACAAAATCAGCCAGTGTATTATTCATGTAAAGTCTTTCATTAACTATTTCAAGTATTAGGCTTGCATCTTCTCTATTTCTAACTCTTTGGTGAAACTTATTTATCAGTGCGGCAGCCACCTTAAAATCTATTATGGCATGCTTGGATGCCAAGTTAAAAAATTCATGGCGGAATATTTTAAATGAGTGTTTAAATATCCCATTCACTGCTTCTACAACCCATGGACATATTGTAACGGTTCTTGATTTATTTGCTGCCAACGTTGATAATTGAGTTTCACCTGCTTGTAAAGATGCAGGCATATGTACAGAATAACCACACTCATCTAGTAGCGATACACAGTCTCTGAAAATACTGTCTCAAAGGGTTTGCCTCAGATCTAAATGTATATGTATCCATCAGAGCATACCATCAGGAATGGTTTCATTAGGTTCCTGTACTTGTGCAAGGAGTATGTATTTTTTTGATAGAGATAATTGGAACTCTTTTGCACGTATAAATATGTACCATCAATTAAAACAATTGGTTTTCTTTCTTCTCCACCGAACAAACCATTTGGAATGATAAGGTTTTTTTGAGATATTTCTGCCCGTGTTATATGATTTGTACCTAAATTATGAGGAACGAAATCCTCGTTTAAGATATCACGAGCCTTGCCCATCAGCCTAGATAATGTCGAGCGTGATACATTTAACAATGATGAAATTCGTTCATCGCTATCGCCAGTTCTAAGTTTAATTAAATATGCAATTAAGCCCAATGTCCCATTGTGTAACATAGATAACCTTGGAAGGTCTGCTTTTAACTGACTGAGTTGTGGTTTGGACAGTCCAATCCAGAAATGGACAATGTCATCTGACATTCCTTCTATATTGTTAAAATCAAATGTTTGGTTTCTTTCTTTAATAAACGTTGCAAAATCTTGAATATGTGCAGCAGTAAATGTATGGTTAGGATGAGAAATATTTGACAAAAGCTCTGCCCAGTTATTATCTCTTAAATGAAACTCACATATTCTACAGTTTTTAGGCACATAATAATTAAAATCAGTAAACAACTTCACCCTTAGCCATGTTGGGACGCTCAGTCGCTGTGGTGAGTCACAATCTGGACAAAAACAATAGGCTTGTGTATCAGCTGCTCGAGTATAATCTGGTAATGTTATTGTTTCTGTTGATACTGGTACATTTGCAGATATTGAAACAGGAACTGGTGCTTTATCAGCTCGTTGCCAACATGGGTGGCAAATGCGATCCGTCCCATGAACCTGAAACAATTTCATTCTAAGTTAGTAGTGCTAGAACACAAGCTGTTACTTTTTATTTACTGTATGACAACTTTTATTGAACAGTTTCTAAAGTGTGCCTACATTTCATTATTTATATTTTTTATTACATATATTCTCAATGCAAATGTCAATTACCTACATAAAAAATAACTACTAGTACCTGTTGTGGTGATATCCACTCGCTAATTACATTTCTTATGTGCGTTTCTCTTGCGGAATTTGTGTGCAAAACATGAGATCTAGATCGCAGTATTGAAGATCTACAATTCACACATAATTGTCGTTGACGACCAGTACTCGTACTTGGTTCATCTTCCTGTGATGCAGAGTTGTTGAGAGCCAACATCCAGCAAGAATGACAGACCAAACTCTGGGCTGTTACCTGCAAATAAGACATAAGAATAAGTACTTATTCTTTATTCAGTTTCTATGAAAAATAGAGATTATTTTGTATACAAAAGTCGTTATATTTACAAAATGAAACCATATCTAACAAAAATAACTGTTGCATTTAGTATATTACACATCACCTTACAATAATAAACAAAAAGAACAGACCTTTTTCATACGATAAGCAAAACAAAACAGTGTCAAGTGGCCGACCCGAACGGCAGCCAAAAAAATAGGTATGTCATGCGTGTGTTGTTCTATATTATTATTTTTGAGGACATTTGTTTACATTTTAGACGACGATTCGCGCGACGACTTCAGAAGTCGCTTTTCACAAGTATATAAATCAACAACTGTAGGAGACGATAGTCAGTCGACCGGAATAAATAAAACAATAGCTTACCTACCTGTTGTGGAGCAGTCCATTGTCGAATTACTGATAGTATTTCAACGGGTTCCAGAGTGCGACTCCTGCGGTGCGTAATATCACTTCCGCAATTGACGCATCGCACTGGTTCTTCATTACCACTAGGGGCATTAAGATCGTGCGCAGGAGATTCAATATTTTGATCTAAAGCCGGTTCATCGTTTACCAAATTAATAGCGCCAGGGTCGTTGTTGTAAGCAGATTCGGGGTCCAAGGGTAAAACCAGGTCATCAAATGGTGCGGTATCGGAATCCATTATAACAAAGCCACAAAACAAACGGGGGAAATAATAAGCAAGAAAATATTCGTATGCACAGCAGCGACGGCGAAACGAATGTTTTGTTTTTCATTGTATATCTTTATTGACAGTTGGTGTTGCCAGATAATAAAAATAAAACTATTTGAACAACAATCGAATTATTTCTATAATCGAATATAAAACTGATTTAACTGCATGTCAAAACCAACGAGTTTATTTTAATGTAAATAAAGTAAAATGAATATAAAACCTTTGAATTCTATTAGATTAATTGTCACGAAAATATAATTATACTTAACAGATTTTTTTTTTCAATTTAGATCTAAAAATCGATTACAGTTAAATAATCGATTTCTAGATTCCGAATTCTTATTTTAAATCTGGCAACATAAAATCAGTCCGCAATAAAAAAAATGGCGGAGAACTTTCAAGTGACTTTCAATGCAATTGGTATAAATACTTATAAAACGAATTATTTTTATACTCATTTTCCAGCGACGATAAATATAAAAATATTAACTGTCGATTTAATTATATTGTTGCGTAAAATTACTTTTTGCTGAACAACTTGTCCACGAAAAGCCAAGAATGACAATTCCCTTTGAAACTTCTGTCTCTATGTCTGCCAAAAGTACCTTAGACTTTTTATGTTCGTTCAGTCAGTGAGTGACAAAATTTAGAAACTTTGATAAGAAAATTTAATGAAATTTGAAATATATCGTCTTTTTATGAAGCCTGCTTGATCTATGTAGTTTCGTCCACAACGAATTTATAAGAGGTTGGAAATGGCTCGAAATGTTTCGAGAAATTGGTGCCACTTTTATGCGTGACTTGGTGGGTGGGACACTACCGTGCCCCCAGATTACCTATGCTCCATTGAAGCAATAGGGTCCTCACTTTTAATGTTATCCTAAAAATAAATTTAATGCAAAAAAAGTGTTCTGTAGTGATCAATCTATCGAATGGAAATCAATAATATTTTTATTTTACGTGGGCCTACATGGACACTTATGAAACGTCAGAATCTAGTGCGTAGTTCCAATTCGTCGTTTCCTATTGAGAAGAACCGGCAAGAAACTTCATGGTTACTCTTTTCAAAAAAATATTGGGTTTACAATATTTCCATACTAGCTGTGTCCGCGACTTCGTTCGCGTGGATGACAAAACTTATCAATAAGTTTTTAGTGTAGTACCTTCACTTCTATGTATATCAATAAATAAACAAAATGCCTAAAAAATAATATTACATAATTATACGAATGACTAATCTTACCTAAGAAAACTAAAATACCCTACGTTACACACTATCAAATATACTACCTACACTTGAAATTAAAATCTATACGGTCTGCGCCCTATAAAAGTAAACCTAAGTACCTACCTAATTAAAAAAAATTGAGTTCGGTGTCGGTCTCGTAACACCCCCTGCCATTATTTTTTTTTATATTTTCAATGTACAGAATTTATACTTCTACAAATTTATTATAAGTATAGATTACAATATTAACAGACAGATTAAGATTGATAACCAAAAGTACAATAAAAATAATATTTATCAAAAAACTGTCGAAATAGTAGTAATCAAATCGTAGTCTACAGTGTTCCCACATTCACACCATAAGAGAGGATAGACCCCTACGCTAGTGTGAATGCCTATAGGAGGGGAACCGATTTTCTAGAGGCGTAACTACAAATTTTCAGTTTTCAGACTTTTCCTTATATTTGCTATAAGACCTTTTTTATGCCAAATTTCATGATTCTAGTTCATCGGGAAGTACCCTATAAATTTTGATTACTTAGAGAGTATCAAAACGTACGTTTTTTGCGATATAAACGGTTGTAACTTTTTTTTTCGATAACTTATATGTTTGATTTGTGCACAGCTTCAAGAGATCGCGGGCCTATACTCGAACTCGACAACTCCACGCGTTCCCGAGATAGAGGATCTTGACAAACAAAGGTTTCGTTTTTGCCCGTTGAGGTACGAAACCCTTAAAACGAAACGATAATTGTTGAAAAGTTTTATAGGAAATTAAATTCGATCAAATATTTTTCGAACCTATGATAAGTAGGTAACCCTGGAGGAGCGGCACACACGCTAGGACCTTGTGTACCCTGGAATGATTACGAAGTAATATCACACAATCTGAAGTGTACTTCATTTTCATTGCCATTAAGTTCATATTTTTGATTGACAAGCAAAAATGGAAAAAATGTACCCAGCAAGACGGAGCATAGAAAGAGGTAGCGTGTCCCTTTCTTACTCGTCTATGGACACCATGGTAGAAAGAGATAAGATACCCTTTTGTGAGTACGATTTTGAGGTTGACGTAATCAATCCAGATAGTATAAATAATTCTGAGACACACTGACTGAGGTAATGTCATACCCACACACTGACATTTGCCTGCTGCGATAGCAATAAAAACTATTGAAAATTTGGGAGAAATTTGGATGTGTACCGTAATACCAAAAATGATGAATGAAAAATTAATTATTTTCCAATTTCTTTTCTTTTCTTTATAACTTGATAATAATATCTGTGTTCCTACGGAGAGATATCTTGAAGTATTGTTGTTTATAATATAGAAAAAAACAAATAAAAACATGACATTTTCGGTGTAAAAAAGTGCAAAATTAAATTCGCTTAAATTTCGTTTGGGGTAAGTTTTTCAACAGAAAGACGACGTAGGAACCTAGATAATTATTGTCTGAATCCGAATAACATCATATAATGGTGTAAATATGCTTAAACTGCAAATGATTTTGGTATTACGTTTGTATGGAAAATCGACACTTCGCGCCAGCCTTAAATATCTAAGTTTTACGGAAAAACAGTTGAACTTACCCATAAATAAGTTTAAAGTAACATATCAACAGTTTTTGTGAATAAATCGTGGTGGGCCCTATTTTGTTTTGAGTAGTTTATTATGTGTATATTAAAAATTCACGACATTTTCAGGATACTGCAAGAAGCTCGCGATTTACACGCGATGATGAAGCATTACAAATTACCTGTCGACGGTGAAGAGTTGAGCAATATTTTGAGGCTAGAACAGGTAACAAACCCGCTTACATATAAAACTCTTTAACCATAAGGTTTCTTAATTCTTTATTGTACACAAAAACATATTATAATACATGGGGATACAGACAGTTCATGTACAAAGGCGAGCATGGTAATGACTTATATTCCAGGACATTTTGAATTAAAACCTGCTAACCAGTATTTGAACATGGAATCCGCTAATCAGTACCTATTTAAGTTATTATCATAGTTATTTTTTTAATATAAATGAAGCCCTATATTTCCCTTATGAATAATACGTTCATTATTTCATTTTGTAAGGCTTGTATCGCTATTTTTTTATAGTCCATCTTACTTCGTATTTATTATGGCCCTTTTTTCCCGCAACTCTTGTTGGTTTTATATTTATAATGAGTATTTTATATTTCAGGTAGGATATTTAACAAGCATGTCACAACCGCTGGTGGCCGCGATGAAACTAAAGCGAGTGGCGCAAACGTTGGAGGAGAGACGGAAGAACCTGCAGACTGCCGTCAACCTGTGCACCATCGAACAAGGATCACTCAATGTTTCGTAAGTTTCTGAGTATTTACCTAATTTACTTGAACCATGTGCGTTACATGTACTGACCACTGATTCTTGAGGCCTTTCCTTAGTGTCTAGGCTGCAATAGATTACGTACATACCGACATAAGTTACTAAAATTAGAACATTTGGGCCTCTTCCAGCAAGTTGGCAGCAAATAAGCTCTAATAGAGAAATTAGCGATGAAAAATTCCGAGATGTTTTAACAATCGAAAGAATCGGAGTCAACATTCGACTCACCGTTCTACAAAATTTAATAATCGATATGTTATTCGATTGTTTCGAGTCAACAGAATCGACCGCTAGTTTTTAATGGTATCTAATGTATCTATAAATCATTATCACTCGAAACTCTAAACCATCGAGGAACAACTCGCAAATGAACGCGTTATACACCAGTTGCAATGATAGACCGACCGCTGACATAATCGAGAACCGCCGAGATATTCGAACAATCGAAACAAACAAATAAAACTTCTCACCATTGCGCATCGCTAAGAAAAAGTATTACCAGCACACTTTTCTATATAATTTATGCTATTTTAAAATTTTCATTCACAAATAATATATTAATTTTCTTTTCCAGTGTCCAAGCAGCAATAGCGGGCGCCTGCGCAAACCTACACCTCCTCCCAGAGAAGCTGAACCCCGTGGTGCGCCCGCTGATGGAGAGCATCAAGAAGGAGCCGTCGGAGGAGCTGCAGCAGAACTCGGCCGACACGCTGGCCGCGCTGCTGTCGCAGCTGGTGGCCAGAGAACCCTGTCCCAATAACAAGGTGCTTATTAATCTGAAGGCGTTTCTCAGGTAATTCCGTGCTTACTTTCACTGTTCTTGTTTGGTGTATTTAGTTTGCGAAACATATAAACTTCTATAGCCCAACTTTGGGCATAGACTTCTCATATTTTATATCTTGTGCTACTCTCCTTGCTCCTGTACCTCATTACGATGATAAAAATGTCATCTATCGTCTTTCTAATTACTTGTACTAACAGTCTTTCTTAACCCAAAGGTTGACTTGTAGAGAATGCTTGTTGCGTTCAGTCCACGTACAGTTTAAATATTGAAATAAAAGATTTGAAATTTTGAAAAAACAAAATTATATAATAAAGAAATATATCAATTTTTTCTTCCTTTTGCCAACTTAATTTTGTTTTTGTTGTATAGATGTGATCCAGAATACACGCCGCGCATTTCTCTGGAGTGTACGGAGGAAGCGAATGGCGACTCTGGTAGCGGCGACAGTGGGCCTGAGGGGAAAAATGAACAGATACCGCATGCACCAGCTAGTATGTATTACTTTCATGTTTATAGACATTGATATCGTCACCGTAACGTGTCGAGAAAGTCAGATATCCAACTCTTATCTGTAATTTGAAATAAAATCACATATAGAAACTAACTGTGCTCGATTCACGCGGTAACGACGCCCGGGTCCACAAAACCCAACTAAACACACGGTGAACCATTCGGTGGAGGTGTGCCCCGCTTGGGCGGAGCACCGTAGTGTTCTCAACATACCCTCTTGCTCCCGAGAAAATGCACGTTTTTTTGTCAGCCCATAGCGCGAGTCCCATTTATGTATTTTAAAAACCACGATGGTTTGTTGCTTTAATTTCTCATTTTAAGGGACCAACACATACACAGCCTTTCACCCATGTTATTGATCCTTTTTGTCATGTTAATTTTTGTCGGAAAGCTAAACTAATAATATGATGTATTTGTTTTCCAGTGGACAAGCACAAAGGCATCCTCACGCTGTGGGAGCAGCAGCGATGTACAGAGCGCGCGGCGCCGCGGCGCGGACGACCGCCCGCCGCCGCCGCGCTGGCGCTGGACCTGCTGCTGCCACATGAGGATGAGGTCAGTCACTACATCTCATATTGGAGTATGAAATACGCATCTACATTGATTGAATAATTCAATTTAGGGCTTGATGCGGTCTGCTTGTCTCCTACATACTTAATGTTAATATTGGTTTGCTTTCATTCGTGGACGGAAGGTTTCACAGCTAACACAGTACTGCAACATTTGAAGAAACACGAGTGGGTTATAATCAGTAAAAACCCGACACTCCCTCTTTGATCTTGAAGAGAGTATTATTTGATGTTTTTCCATGAAAATTTTCCAAAAAGAAATACATAGAAATTTGTAACTGCAGCACTTGGTTTCATAACACCCTCGCCTGCGGTTCAGACGAATTCCGCTTTGATCGCAATGACAAAGTTTCTCCATTTGTATCAAAATGTACTATATTTACATTTAAGCTTTAGAAAACTAATCATATTGAGCCTATTCTTCAAGATTATTTCGATTTTTATAAACTAAAAACCATTTTTCTTAGTCTAACTAAAGTATTTATGCCCAACAGGCTCGAAAACTGCTGCGGATACAAAGACGAGGCGCCACGCTAGCGCTCACGAGCTTGGCCACGTATTTCGGCGACGAGTTGCCTGAGAAGCTGCCCAAGTTATGGGAGTTTATCACTGAGCCGCTCGAGAAAGTATACACTGACCCTGGTAAGTAGAAACTCACACACTTGAAACACTTTCAACAACGGATATTAACTATTCTTTAGCTAGTACATTACTTACTAACGGCTAGTTTTTTCATCAAAAACTAAAACTATCAGTAAAACCATTAACATTTACTTGACCATAGCTGTCATAATGGCAAATGTGTTTCTTCATCCAAATAACAGCTAAGCTAAAAGTCAAAAGAGTTGCCGCTACGCAAACGTTGTAATTACCCCAAAAACACGTGGGGAGCTTTTTTTACTCATGACAACATCGCAACATCACTGTCCAGTAGTGCCATAAGTCAAATGTCATTTGTTGTTTAGGGTGAAGGCGGGATATATATTGCTAGCTAGTTTAATCCTTTAAATATTTTTGGACCTATTTTTAAAATTCTAAAAGCATTTGTGGTTTTAGAATTTTAACCCCCCATGGTATTTCTGTCCATTTCCTCGAAAGTTGACTGTAATTGCTCTGTATTCCATACTCTAACTCGAACATACTCTCATCCACCAGTCCACCCCGGGCCCACGTGGTGGATCATTCCTCTCCTAGAGAGCAGACTTGAGTCCCAGCAGTGGGATTATTATAAGGCTGATAATGCTAATGCAAAATGCTACTCGAACTCGCACTCCTTCCTTTCTTTTATATATTCATGGCATGGTTCTGCTACATTCGTACATATTACAAATAAAAAAAAGGGGCAAGTGTGAGTCGGACTCGCGCACTGAGGGTTCCGTTTCCGTTTCTCATTTTTTGATAACAAGGCATCTATGCCACCGGGGCATTTATTCCCGCCTTTACCCTATTTCTTAAAAAAAAAACTTTAAAATAAAATGTGTTTGAACGCATCCATAATGAACGCAGTGAAGTCAATACAATTTTGTCAAAATGACAGTGACTATAGCTTTAACAGCCCCTCAATGAGCAGTAACAGTCAAACCAACGGTTGAAATTGTGAAGAAACGAATTTAATCGTTATTATTACTTTATGTCGTTACTTTGGCTGTTACCTTTGATGAAAAAACTGGCCATAAGTGAAACAACTTGGGCTAAGAACAAGATTATATTAATACAAATTACAATGACTGTTTTACACAAATAGTATACTTGAACAAAGTAACAACTAATTTCATGCTATTCGAGACTAGCGATGGGTGATTCCAAGATATTTTAATCGAAAGAATTGGACTCGTTCAAATAAACCATTGAGTCCAACTATCGACTCATTGTTCTACAAAATAATCGAGATGTTTTTCGATTGTTTCCAGTCAATAGAATCCACTTCAAATTTTCGATTGTATAAATCAGTCACTTTCTGTCGGAACTCTAAACCATTGAGGAACAACTCGTGAATGAACGCGCCATGTGCCAGTCGCAATAACAGACCGAGTTAGGCTCGAGCCGAATTTGATACAATCGAGAGCCATCGAGATGTTGGAACAATCGCAAAAAAACCTTTCGCCATCGCGCATCGCTATTCAAGACTACGTTCAAATTCCAATGCTCTGATACTTATAGTTACTTAAAAATCGACTGAAAATACTTGATATTGGAGGATTTAATAGAATCACAAATTCAAGTACATATATGTATTCTATTGCGGGTATATTTCATCAAGTAGTAGCATGAACCTTGCCTATTAAAAAAATCATTTTATTATGTTAAAAACTTGACTTATTAGTTGTTTTGGTTGGTACAGAACTAGAGCAACAAGAATGCAGTGTAGCTGAAGAACTGATCACTCGGCTGCAAGTGTTCGAGGCGGTGTGCGGCTCGTTAGGCGGAGCACTGCGGCCGCGCCTGGCGGCTTGTGCGCGCGCGGCTACGGCGCTCGCTAGGAGTAAATATACTGCACTGCGACACATGGCGGCGCGGACGCTAGCGGCCATGTGCCGGGCAGGCTACCCCGGAGTCATGCACACTGTTATACACGAGGTAAGGCGGAATCATGGGAAATATATCCCGCTGGCTAGACTGACAAATAGTCTTCAAACTTCCTTTGCAGAATTATAAAGAAATATTTCATCAAATTCTTTGTTACTAATTTAATTTAGTTCAATGATTTTTTTTCAAAATAGTAGTTTAAATACTAAATTCAAATTTCATGTTCCTTAGGGGACGACCATGCTACATTATAAGTCCCTAGGGACAGAATGACTTGCTTTAGGTATTGATTGAATGACATATAAAATGTGGAATGGTGTGAAAATTTGTGTATCGAAGCTCAAGCTGTCTTTATCTTGGGCGGCTTGAATTCTGCGACCGATTACTTCACTTAGGTTTCTATGTTAACTCCGTAGCGACGCTAATTAAAACATATCAAGCTGCATTTAGTTTAGAATACAACAAGCCGCCAATGACTTTAAAACGACTGTATCCCCTAGTCACATAATCTACTATTATCGAGCAGGTGATGTAAAAAATAATTGTTTTCCGCAGCTGATCCCCGCACTGAGCGACGTGCGCAGCGACGCCGTGCGCTGCGGCGCGGCCGAGGCGCTGGCGAGGGTCGTGGACGCGCTGCAACTGCACATCGTGCCTTACATCGTGCTACTAGTCGTACCTTTGTTGGGTCAGTATTTTTCAAACTAGCCAAACTTTCTCCAGTAGTGGTACACGTTAAATACTAATACACTTTTTTTTGAGATCCAGTGTTTTCTCCCATTTTATGGAGCGAGAAGTCAGGTCAGACCTTTACCTGGTCTAAAACCCATCTGAATTTGTTGCCTTTTGCAGGTCTTGGTATATCTTTCAAAAATTCCCGTGGGTATCATCATATTTTACGATTTTATTTACATCATCAAAAATCAATATTGATCAATTATCAATATTTAAATTTACACTTGTTTTTTAAATAGATCTATTTTAATAATTTTGAAATCATAAAGGTTTCATTGAAGGTAGAAAATAGCATTTACTCAGCTATTTCCTACTACACAGCCTTGTAGTGAAGTTAATGATTACTAGAAATTAATAATATTAATAAAATTACTTTATATGCGTATTAAAATCTGTCCGCTACTTTTTTGTCTCGATTTTACTGTTAAGAACCTCTTCGATACTAGACTGAAGAAGTCTGGTTTCATACAATAATAATTAAATGATACCGTAATAATAAAACCGTCTGGTTCCCAGGACGTATGAGCGACCACAGCGAGGCGGTGCGCATGATGTCGACGCGCTGCTTCGCGTCGCTGATCCAGCTCATGCCGCTGGACGGCGGCGCGGCCGAGCCGCCCGACCTGTCGCCCGAGCTGCGCGCGCGCCGCCGCAGCGACAAGCAGTTTCTCGACCAACTCTTCAACCCCAAGACTATCCCCGACTACAAGATCCCTGTGCCTGTATCTGCTGAGCTCCGCTCTTACCAACAGGTATTTTCTCAGTCTGCACTATGTACTGTGTTGAAACTTTTTCCCTATGTTCGAACGATTACATCGTGTCCTATGTAGGTTAGGTCAACACGAACGCAATAAAGAACAGATCCGAATGTGATTTTCACTGCTCAAAATATGATTTATTTATATACTCTTTATTGTACACCGTAAATACATTAATATTAAACCAATTAGGGCGACTGCTTTGCTTCGCTCGTCAGTGCACCGCACCCACGTGCAATTAGTTGTTGCTCTATTGACTTAGCATCGCTACACGATCGCTTTAGCATTGTACGTCTACGTGGGTCACCATGCTATCGGCTTCATAGTAGCACGATCGGTCCGTTTCTGATTGATACCAGCTCACAAAGAAATAGCAATTATTTCCTTATGAGCTTGAATAAATTGCGGATTATTTTTGTTAATATTATTAACACTTCGAAATTATGAGATGTAGAGAAAAAATAGTTAAATAATGACACTAAAATTAAGTCTCTAAAAGTAATGACGTAGTCTAGCCTACCAGAAAAACCTTACTCAATCTTACAAAAACTTGTTTTCTTCTACAATTTGCAGGCTGGAGTGAACTGGCTCCGCTTCCTGTACGAATACAAACTACATGGTGTGTTATGCGACGACATGGGACTGGGGAAAACTCTGCAGTCCATCGTAGTGGTTGCGGGCTCACATTGGGAGCGCAGCCGACAGCGAGCTCCGGCGCTACCGTCGCTGGTCGTATGCCCGCCTACTCTTACTGGTAACGTCATTTGTTTATTTATACGTTTATATCACACATTAAACTCTCAGTTTTCCTGAAGAAGTAACCGACAAGCAACTAGAGAGCAAAGGCAACATTAATCTTACATAGACCAATTTTGATAAGAAACAGTTATCAAATAACTTCTCGTTCTAAATGGAGTGAGAGGGAGTATCAGACTTTTACTTACTAAAACCCATCGTGTACTATACTGTAGTTGCCCTTTTTTGCAAGGGCTACAGTAACTCCTTCGTACATTCTGCAACCCGGGCACGCGACATTGAATAGAGCCATTGAAAACCAACAAAAGTCATTATTTATTCATATTTATTGTAAAAATATCAAAGACTCAAATGTTAGTAACAATTATTTGAATCAAAGACAAAAAGGGAGGGGTCAAAAATCATGTAAATCATATGACGTAATTAGTAAACGGCCCTACATACGCCTTCATTATAACAGTATACAACTGTACAATTACCAACCAATCTAATCTCCTATTCACAGGCCACTGGGTATTCGAAGTCAACAAGTTCATTCCGTCAAAGTTCCTGAAGCCGCTCCAGTACGTGGGGATCCCGTACGAACGCGAGAGACTGCGTCACCACGTCAAGCACTACAACTTCATCGTCGCTTCCTACGATATTGTCCGGAAGGATATTGAGTTCTTCAGCAGTATTCAGTGGAACTACTGCATATTGGACGAAGGGCATGTGATCAAGAATGGAAAGACGAAGGTTTTTAAAGCCATTAAGCAGGTGGTTGCTAACCACAGGCTGATTTTGTCGGGGACGCCGATACAGGTAATATTTTACACTTGTTTTTATATGTTGGCATAACGTTTTTAGAAAATTGTTACACTATTAACAATTATAAAAACGCAAATAGAAAGATTTGTTCGAATCTGATCACAATTGAGTTAGAAACCTTTCATATTTGGTGGAGGGGGAAACTGTCAAGTAACGGAGTAAGGATGCACAGACTAGAAAATGTGTCCCTGCCGTCAGGTTACGTGCATTTAAATCTCCCCATCACACTCTCACTCATCCTCATACCACATTGGATATACAAACCGAGTAGACTATTGTGTTTTTTTTTATTAATTTGCCAGTAATATATTTGCCTTTTACCCACAGAACAACGTGCTAGAACTGTGGTCGCTGTTCGACTTCCTGATGCCGGGGCTGCTGGGCACGGAGCGTCAGTTCACGGCGCGCTACTCGCGGCCCATCCTGGCGGCGCGCGACGCCAAGGCCACGCCGCACCAGCTGCAGGCCGGCGCGCTCGCCTGCGAGGCGCTGCATCGACAGGTAACACGCCATAAGAGTAGATCGTGAATAGGTGCCATATAATTCTATGTACCCTTCATTAGCAATATCTTCACTGTCCTCGAAACCAGATACTGTCATTACAATACAATAGTCATCATTTTCCAATAGATCAGCTCTTGGCATGACAATAAATGCAACATCTTATCTTATATGTACACACATAATTAAAACTAGTGGGTCTAAAAGCGTGAAAATTTGCACAAGGTTTCATGCCGTTGGTGAACACTAGCAAGAAATTTTCCAAAATTCAACCCTGAAGGGGTTGAAATGGAGATTCAAAATATATATAACTAACTGTCCCCTGCGGTTTCACCCGCATTTTTCGTTACTACTCCGCTCCCGTAGGTCGTAACGTGATGGTATATAGCCTATAGCATTCCTCGATAAATGGGCTATCTAACACTGAAAGAATTTTTCAAATCGAACCAATAGTTCCAGAGATTACCCCCTACATACAAACTTACAAATTTTATCTTTTTATAATATTAATTAATTATAGATATATTGAGAAACCTACGTCCACGCAAGCAAAACCGCTGGTGTACAAACTGTCGATCTCCGCTTCATTCCTTCAGAGGGTGTATTCTTCTTTCTGTGCAAAATTTCAGCGGTCTAGGTCCTAGGGTTAAGGCTGGGCTTTGTCGAGTTAGTGAATCAGGACTTAGCTGTTTATGTTTATAGATCAATTTTAATCTTAATTAATCCTCAATTTTTCATCCATATCCAGGTGTTACCCTTCCTCCTGCGTCGTGTGAAAGAGGACGTACTAAAAGAGCTGCCTCCTAAGATAACGCAGGACTACTACTGCGACCTCAGTCCGCTGCAGAAGCGGCTCTACGAGGACCTGTCGAAGGAACACATGCCACATGGAATCACCTCGCATCAGACGCATGTCTTCCAGGTAAGGATATTATTAGTAAAAGAAGGGAAATCTTTTAAAGAGATGAAGCTGTGTAGCACAGTAAGGTCTTAGTTCTGACATGAAAACTCCACGCAATTCAATTTTAATTCGTCAAACGACAAGAATCAATCGTTAAATATTCACAGAAATTAAGCCAATTTTTATCATTATGAAAGTTAAGCTGGAATACATACCTCGATTAGTCAAGTAAAAGTTTAGTGTATACTCGTCCATTCTCAGAAGTGGGGTATCAATCGGATACCTTTTCCTGTGTAAGAACAATTATATTCAGTTACCATTGGCACTCAACGCTTTCAGACGTGCTCATCAATGTATTAGATATTTAATAAATTAACATTAATTGCTTAAATAGTGACCTAGTTTTTGGTGTACTGGCGTGTTATACAGACACACTTTGTAAGTGCTGACAAGTTTGAAAATGATCTATCTGATTGGATTATTATAACTTAAATATGGATAACAGTCCCTTCAATCGGAGCGGGATAACGCGACGCAGCCCTCCTCCAACACCTACACCGACGCTTCCGTCGATGATCCCCACAAGCGCAAACCTCGCATCATAGTTATAGGAGTCCCTGCTTTAATGGCTGAAAATGAGGTTTTTAATTGTATTTATGACCAAAACTTGGTCGACAAATTGCCAACTATAACCAAAGATGCATTTTTGACCTCAATAAAGCTTAGCCATAAATCTGGCAGGAAAGATTCAGAGAACTGTAACTATATTATAGAGGTTACAGCTTCAATTCGGAAGGCACTCATCACGCAGGATAGACTATTTGTCAATTGGACGTCCTGTCCGGTACGAGACTTCACTCTGGTAACGAGGTGTTACAAGTGCCAGCAGTACGGTCATGCAGCCAAGACGTGCAGAGTCGCTGCCCCTACATGTGGACATTGCGGTGAAGAAGGGCACACAACCCAAGACTGCACAAAGAAAGCCGACACACCAAAGTGCGCAACATGTTTGCGCTTTAAAAAACCTGCCAACCACAAGACAGGAGATCCAGAGTGTCCTGCTAAGAAATCGGCCGAAAACAGGTACATCAATTCGATCGATTATGAGGGCGCCTAAGAGCGTCACACATATACATATAACTTAGTCTTAATTTACTGTTTATATTTTTCTTAGTTTTATGGATAGTAATTTAATAACTGATATAGATAATACATTTGTAACAGTTTCAAAGCAATGTAAGGTGGAGGAGTGCAGTCAACATTTTTCCGACTCTCATAAGTCATTAACCATACTAACCCAAAACATTCGTAGCATTTATAAGAATATGGATGGCTTTAACATTCTTCTTCATAGACTAAACTTTGAATGTGATATATTGGTACTAACTGAGTGCTGGCTATGTGATCGTCAGGCCTACCTCCCCGAAATACCGGGGTATAACTTATTTTATACCACAATAAACAACAACCAAAATGATGGTGTGGTTGTTTATTCCAAAGAAACACTAGAGGTCACAGTCGAAGAATCAACTCTAAAGGACTGTATGAGTAATTGCTTGATCATCAAACTAGGTACTGCCACAGCAATAATCGCGATGTATAGATCACCTTCTGTCAGAAACTTGGAAAGTTTTCACACTTCCTTAAACCAAATATTTCAAAGTTTGTGTTCGTATAAGAATGTTATACTAACGGGTGATATTAATATAAACATAAACGCTGATAACTGCGATGCAGGAACCCAAGACTATCTTAATATCTGCTCATTCCATGGTTTTCTTCCCGCTCACTCTTTGCCTACTCATCAAAGCGGTTCCTGTCTTGATCATATGATGATTAAATCCAGTTTATCGTATATTACACTTGTTGCTAATTCGTCAATTACAGACCATCACGCTGTCCTACTGAACCTAAACCTAATGCTGCCTAAGCATAATCGACCTCGGACCAAAACGCAATTAAACACAAACAAACTCGAATATGATTTACGCAATCTTGACTTTAACCCAGTTTACAATACTGCTGACGCTAATTTTGCTTTATCGTACTTAGTAAAACATATTCAATATGCAATATTACGTAACACTTCTATTTCTTCCGTAAACAAAAAACTGTATAATATTAAACCTTGGATTACTCCGGGCTTGATTCGATGTATTAGACAAAAAGATAAACTTCATCAGAAAGCCAAGAAAAACCCTGACAATTCTGTCATTCAAATCACCTATAAAAGATACAGGAATTTTTGCAATAACCTCTTAAAGAAGATAAAAAATGACTACGATAAAAATGAATTAAATAGAGCAGGAAACAACAGTAAACAACTTTGGAAACATATTAAAAATGTTACTTACATGTCAAAAAAGCGTGAATCTAACTCGAGTTTACTGCTTATTAATCCCTCACCTCTTTCTTCAGCTAACCTTGTTAATAACTTTTTTGTAAACGTTGGGAAAACTCTTGCTGAAAAGATTCCATCACAAGACTATGTTCGAAGACCTTCGCTTGATTTAAGAAACAGGTGTGCCCTAAATTCTTTTGTTTTACTGGATACTGACGAAGACGAAGTTACTCGAATCATTTGTGGACTAAAAGATGACTCTGCAGTAGGATGGGACAATATTAGTAATAAGATCCTAAAACTTTGTAAACATATCCTTGTTCCACCTTTGACGCATATATTTCGTATTTGTCTGTCGGAAGGTATTTTCCCGACATTTCTAAAAAAAGCAGTTGTAATCCCTGTTTTCAAATCCGGAAACAAAGACTTAGTAAATAATTATAGGCCAATATCGATACTTCCATCTATTTCCAAAATACTGGAAAAAATAATAAACAATAGACTAGTTAACTATTTGGAAAAAAATAAACTCCTATCATCGGCACAATTTGGGTTTAGAGCCAAATTATCTACAGCTGATGCAGTGCACAGCTTGACAGATTACATCTCTGAAGAACTCGGCAAAGGGCAACAAACCCTAGGGGTGTTCCTTGATCTAGCGAAGGCCTTCGACACGGTGTCGCTTCCTTTACTAATAAACAAATTAGAGGCTATAGGAATAAGAGGAACGCCGCTTAAACTATTAGCCGACTACTTAGATGATCGATACCAATCTGTTAAAATAGATAACATCACGAGTGATGAGCAAGTAAGTTCTGGATATGGCGTTCCCCAGGGAAGTATCCTGGCCCCTACCCTATTCTTGATCTATATAAACGATCTATGCAACCTAGATATTAAACAAGGCAAAATTGTCTCATATGCTGACGACACGGCCATAATATTTACCGCTAAAAACTGCAGCGAACTGTACGAATTCACTCAATTGGGTCTTAACACTGTGACTAATTGGCTTCAAAGCAATTTACTAACATTAAATGCTGACAAGACAAAATATATTCACTTTTGCATGCGCAATGCTCAATCTAACACTGCTAACTCTCATTTGTTTGCCCATAAATGTGGATTCCGTTCACCCAGTATGTGTGATTGTCCTCGTATCTCTAAAACTGGCGACATCAAATATCTCGGGGTTATATTAGATGACACCCTCTCTTTTAGACCACACATTGAAAGTCTAGTTAAAAGAGTGCGCAAATTAATCTTTGTTTTTAAGAAGTTGCGAGCGATCGCAGATTCAAAATTGGTGACACAGATTTATTTTGCCCTAGGTCAATCTGTCATCCAATACTGTATCACTTGCTGGGGTGGAGCACTTAAATCTCATTTACTGCCTCTTGAAAGAGCTCAGAGAGCCATTTTAAAAGTTGCCAATTTCCTTCCCTTTCTCTATCCTACAAATCAGCTGTACAAATCCTGTAACGTGCTTACTGTTCGCCAGCTTTTCATAATGCACTTAGTAATAAAACAGCACACCATGCTTTCCTACAGCGCCGAAATCATAAATAAGAGACGGAATGATATTGTTTGCCACTCCGCATTCTCAAAATTTGTATTCGTAAAAAGATTTTTTAATTTTTTAGGCCCATTTCTGTATAATAAATTAAATAGAAAATTAAGTATTTACCAATTAAATAAGTACAACTGTAAAAAGATCATTCTCCAGTATTTACTTAGCATATCTTATGCAGAAACAGAAGACTTACTTACTGTTTGTAAATAAAACGCGCCGGATATTTAAATATATTTTTTTAATTTTGTTAAATTTTAAATTTTAATTATAGTCATATTTAGTGTTAATTTATTATTTTGTATTTAAGCTCTCTCTAGCCTGAAGCACAGGTTTATCCTAGTTCAGGCAAATGAGTAACTGTCTTTTTATTCTTTAATATACCTTATTCTAAATGTGTCCTATGCTATAAATAAACGATTTTATTATTATTATTATTATTATTATATATTATTATTCTTTCGTCTCGTTCTTTATCACATTATTGGTTATCATTTGCATTGCCCGGGTGATATTCATGATATCTGTATTCTTACCCAATCATTCAAGTTGCCGAACATATGAACTATAGTATGTTATCTGTCCCGCAGGCGCTCCACTATCTACAGAACGTGTGCAACCACCCGAAACTAGTCCTGACGGCGGAGCACCCGGAGGCACGCGCCATCGCCAAACAGTTGCAGGAGCAGCACTCCACGCTCGACGATATACAGCATTCTGCCAAGCTGCCTGCGCTCAAGTGAGTATCTTACAACAAATATCAAAAACTGAACAAATAAATTGTTAAGTTATGGGTTATTTCCCATACAACAAACGATTTTTTTTGCCGTTTTTTGCTACAAACAGTACGGAACACTAGCTGCACGAATCCGATTCGCACTTGGCCGGTTTTTTAAATTGATGAAAGGACGATTGTACTATCAGAACAACATATTGAACATGGCTTTTTAATTTACTAAGATTTAATTGCTTTACCAATTAGGTCTCAGTAAGTTGAATGACAACGATGGGTCACTATTTTCTCAACGCAAATGGACTACAGTTTCCACTACTAAATAATATGACATAAAAGTAATTGACCCTCCTCGTTCCCCAGACAACTACTCCTAGACTGCGGCATCGGCACGCCCGCCTCAGACGTGGAGCCCGAGGCGGTGGTGTCGCAGCACCGCGCGCTGGTGTTCTGCCAGCTGAAGAAGATGCTGGACATCGTGGAGCGCGACCTGCTGCAGCGCCACCTGCCCGCCGTGTCCTACCTGCGCCTCGACGGCAGCGTGCCGCCGCACCAGAGACACGCTATTGTCACGAGGTTCAATAACGATGTCTCTATTGATCTGCTGCTCTTGACTACTGCCGTGAGTTTTGCATTTTAAATACAATAATAATTATATACTTTTAAATGAAGCAGTAACTAACTTTCCAAATATTGGTAAGAGGAAGGGTGAGAGCATCTCGCTATCTCTTTTGTATGTGCTAAGTTTATAGATGTGATATAAATAAGCAGAAGCAAATCGGATGAAATTACAGTTGGTGCTCCCACCACGCCCATGGGGCCTTTACATATCATTATTATAAATATTAATTACTGTTTAATTTAATAAGAAAATCTGATGCTATTCTCAGAAAAAGACATTTAGTATTATTTATTATTTAGTAAATAATATAAAAGCCTCACGTATGTCACACCTCGTTCCTCAAAAGCTAAAATATTAAACTTACATCTGCACTCCCACAGGTGGGTGGGCTCGGTCTGAACCTCACAGGCGCAGACACGGTGATCTTCGTGGAGCACGACTGGAACCCCATGAAGGACCTGCAGGCCATGGACCGCGCGCACCGCATCGGACAGAAGAAGGTCGTCAACGTCTACCGCCTCATCACCCGCGACACGCTCGAGGAGAAGATTATGGGGTATGTTTGACATGTATTATTTGACTTACAGTATAGTTTGCTTTATACGGTTAAGGCCTATTCATACTGGAATGCTAGTGACTGGCAGCGACACAAAAAGCTTCAAGCGGCGCTGGCTAAATCGCTGACAAAACGCAATTTTTTGAACCTTTTCAATTATACTACTATTTTTAGGATGTAGATAATGTTTAAAATTATTACCACGTCGCTGTTGGCCCCTGCTGTTTTGTAATAAGGGCCAATTCATTCCGAAATAGCGGCGGAATAAGAATTTTCGCATATAAGTTTAATATCGTCTACCACCAGTATTTAACGGACGCTAGTCCAAGACGATTTTTCCATCGTACTAACGTATCTGTTTGTTACTCTTTCGCACAAAAAACAAATACAAAAGTATTGTGTTTTTGTCTAAATCAAATAAACGTTTTTCTATATTTAACTTTCATAATCCAACAAAAATAATCACATTTCAATTTTTTCCACAGCCTACAAAAATTCAAGCTGCTAACAGCAAACACGGTCATAAGCAGCGAGAACGCCGCAATGGAGACTATGGGCACCGACCAGCTACTGGACCTGTTCAACCTGTCCAGCAGCAACTGTGCTGCGCCCGGACAGGCGCCGCAGCAAGCGGGTACCCCGGGGCCGGCGGGCGGCGCCAAGGCCGTGCTGGACACGCTGCCCGACCTGTGGGACGACAAGCAGTATGAAGAAGAGTATGACATGACTAACTTCATCAAGGGCCTCAACAAAATGAGCGCCTAACTGACACGTGATGAAAGTGGCGTTAGTGTAGTATGTTTGCGAAATTGCAGGAGAGATTTTCATAATCACACGAGCTATTCTGCCGCACTAATTAAAAACCCAGTAAGGATGGCTTTTTTTGAAAATGATATTACACACATATTCGGATTCCTGGTAATACAGGAATCCAAATGTACATACAAACCTTACTGCATTTTAAATTAGTGCGGCAACATTATTGCCATTGGAAAAATTTAGACACTAACTCGCAAATCGCTGCTTGGATTTCCACTGAACCCGTTCTTTTCGATTCTTCTCCGACTCATTAAATAACTTGTAATTTGTTATAAGAAACTCACGTTTTGTCGTATGTGGGTAAACAGAAAACACTATGTGCCACAATCTTTACACAATTTTTCAAATACTTTGACGATTATTGATTTTAGAATAAATCAATTTGATTTTAAATATAGGCGATTTGTACAATTTACCAAGTTAGGATGGGGTCGCACTGACAGTGAACACGCGTGTACTTTGATTTAAGTATAATTATGAATAATTAAAACTGAACTCTACACAACACTCACACACTGTCTCTACATAAGGCATCATAATTAATATTTTTTTTTTAACTTGGAGGCCTTTTAAAATATAAAAAAACAATAGTAAATAAAGTGCGTGTACGTCAGTGCAACCCTATAACTATGGCCTTCCTTCAAAGCAGATACAAAATTCAACTAACAATCTTTAAAACATTTCTCTTTGAAGGCAGGTTGCTATGTTTGAAGAGGCTGACCCATTCTAGTAGATATAATATAGACGTAGACACAGACAGCTTTAGCGAGTTGCCTTAGTAAATATTCTATGAATCTTGTAATTGTTACTATTGTGTAGGTCTTAGAGAATAGTTTCATCACATCGATGTTCCACCATTTTTACATATAACAACACTATACACACTGTTAATGTTTAAAAAACTACAATTTAAATTGTAAAGTTGGTCTGATTGTTTCAATAAGAAAATAACACTGTGCTTTCCAAAATGTCGTCAATTACATGCCAGGCTTTTATGAATGTTAATTAGGTAATAAATTAATATTTTCACACTGTTATACTTATGTGAAGACGCAACGCAATTAGTAATAGACAATAACGATAAATCATGCATGTTTCATATGAAAAAAGTTTATTAATAATGCAAAGAAACAGAATATAAATGCATTAGTTTTTAACATTGTTAGTTTCACAGTACTTTTCTAAAGTTCAAATATTGATAGATAACACTTATCATTACGTCATCTCGCTATTAAGGAAAGTAAAGTAATATATTAACTACGTGTATATTAGGTGAGCAAACCAAATTAGTTTAGATGTAAAACGTTTGTAACCTACATCACTGACCCATGCTTATTATTTGTAAACATATTTATTGACTCGCTACGTACGTAAACATTTCAGTAGTGTGGTTCGGTAAGGCTGAAGACACACTGGTGGGCCTTCGTGAGTCGCCTAGCATAAAGGCAGCGATACACTTACCTGTAGCTGGTGTAAAACTATGCAAGTAGCTTGAATCCCACAGTGATATATACCAATCACAAAACTCGTAGTGTGTACACTGGCATGTCATTCACCAATTAGAACTTGTCATGGCACCTTGGCATGCGCCATGTGTATGTGTAATAACGGCAATGTCACACATACCTGTCACTGGCGCAAACTTATACAAGTAGCTTGCATGCTACTATGGCAAGTTCTGATTGATGAATGACATGCCACACCAGTTACTTGCATATTTTTATATCAGCTATAGGTATGTGTATCGCTGTTTTTAGGCTACAAATACTTGTTACGGTCGACTACGAACATTTTTGAATGATTTTTCTACTTAGCTCACAGCTAAGTAATCCGCCTGCCTGCCAGTGCGTTTTCGGGCAAAGCTATTTTCAAATGTAAGGTTCCTTGTGTAAGAAATTACCTCAATGACTTGATTTTTCTCTACGATTGAATAGTTAATTTATTAATGTAGCGTTATAAGGAACAGTCATGCTGCTTTAGTCATTTTTGTAGTGTTTAGTGAGGCGCCGTCGCAGGCATGTTTATTTTTAGTTTGAATGATTTTTTGTTTGCTGTTTTGTACCTGCTCAATATAAAACAACTGTAATGAAAATAATTGTTTTGTTTCGTTTTAACTTGCATTTTCTGTTAAATGATTTTTTTGTACGGATATAGAAAAACACTTGTATGCAAGCAAAATATTTTCTATGTTATGCGTAAATAATGATGTTTTTAAAACTTCTTTTTTGTCAATGTCATGCTGTTTTTCTATGTCCAAGACGTGTCTACAATATGGTGACGTAAATAACTTTAAAGTTGTGTGGTGTATCACGCGTACTTCCAGTCTAAATGATGTAATTTAATCTGTTTGTTTACTTGTCTGGATAAAATAAAGCATTTTTTGAAATAACCCTTGTTTTATTACTACTTTATAAAACTGCGACAACGCATTGACATTACTACAAAACTACTTCTACCCACGGCTTCTACCATACCCATTAGGGCCGGCGCTCAGTGCCGTCATGGCACGTCACAGTATGGCAAAGCATTTTATTACTAATCAAGTTATTTTGAATCTTATTTCAATGAGTTTACGAGTTCATGTTACTTCATTACGATACCACGATGCTGCAACGTGCCGCGGGATGCTGTGGCATGCTACGGCATGCCAAAGCACAACCTGCCATGCCACGGAACGTCGCGGGATACTGCAGCACAATCTATTGTGCTATACTATGCTATGCCGACAGTAGGTCTTTATAAGTGACATTATCGTAAACTGCATTACCGGCGCAACTTGCCTCGAGTTAGATGCACGCAAGCAGCGTCAATAGATGTGTGCAATGCTGAGGATAACCTGTCGCTTTTAGTAGTGGTTGAGATCCGTCTGGACTAAAGTCATGGTCTGCAGATGACTAGAAAAATTGATCGCCAGAACAGACACGACGGAGTTTGAACAACGCGTAATTTTCCGCGCATACCTCTCAAGAGTACCAAACTACTAATGCTGTACTCCAGTGGCCCAGCCTAGCGTAGCTGCAACACCATAAATTATTTCTGGAGCCCATTTTGGAGTGACTCAAAAACTGCGAAGGGTACAATTGTACTACTTTGTTGTTCGAATGCTAATTAGCATTTACTGAGCGTTTGGCTAATATATATAAAGTCATTAAGTTGCCAACTTGGTAAAAACATACACGATAAATTCAGAAATATTTATATTTAAAAAAAACAACAGTGAGCGTTACAATCATAATGATGCTGCGTTAAATGGAACGTTGAGTTTCTAGTTCCGAAACAAGCCGCGAGAGCGCGCCAAAGTGCATCAACACCATGGCGAAAGCGACGTCAAGCGTGTGAATAAATTTTTGTTTTCTACGTGATAATGTTGTTATCCGATTGTTTGTAAGTTGAAAGACTTGAAATAAACTAACTCACTGTGTCAGCGTGTTGTCTAGTGTAAACACTGAACCTCAAAAGTTGGAAGTTTTGTGTGTGAAGTTGTAACGAACTCTCGGATCACTTTGGAGTTCAGGTGTCAACGAGGTAAGAAACTGATGCTTATTCCAATATTACGACTTCTAAAATTAACGCTTTCAATGTTACCATGAGTTATTACGTCCGAACAAGTTACGATTAGCCCCAAATATAATATTGGGTACAACATCAAGTATGCACAGGTAGGTAATAGTTATAAATAATTCACTGTAAGGTTAGGATCTTGTCTTAGGTTGTATTGAAGACATTTGTACAAGTTTTGTTATTGTAACTGGAATGGCACATGATTTTGGTTATTTCGTGGTGAAATGACGCTCACAAAAAGTTTTTGTTTACAAACTTGTGAAGTAGCTACCCACTTACCTACTGACCTCATATTTTTCATGTGTGAGGTTCCTTGAGGATGAGAGATACAGCTCTATTTATATAAACATGTATCATTTTGATCAGAAAAGTTTGATATTGTTGTTTTGTTAGTAAGTTTTTCTCATCATTTGGATGTTGTGAACTCTGAAATAAAGTTATGCTTAAGATTTAGTATCCTGTCTTCATCCATAGAAACTTAATTATTACTGGTGGACAAGGTTACAACTGGAAACAAACTTTTATTTCTGTGTAATTATGTTCTATGAGTTGTGATAGTGTGTGTGAGATCACGCTTTGGTGACTTATGCACTATCTATAGTTCTGTGTATGTATCTATTATGTAATATAAATAGACAACATGTCTATGTAACTCAGTGGTTACCATAACTTGTGGAATATAAAGTTTTTCTTGTGTCCTAGAGTTTTATCTACCTCTTCCCGGACGGAAGTGCCTAGTACTTGTAAGTGGTCACAGTAAATTATATTTTTATCATATTTGCAAATCATAAAGATTAACAGGGCAATTATATTTCACCCTACGGTTAGAAAAAGATTGCTCTAAACCAGTTTATTATCTCTTTTTTCAACTCGGCACTTTTTTGTGTAATGAAGTAAACAGATTATCTACTTATTTTGTATATGAACAAAGTATTTATTTTTATTACTATAGTACAACAACATAAAATATATAGTTTTCTAATTTGGTATCCAATATGAGCAAATAGTGTTAATTGACCTACTTAGTCTCATTCATTCATAAGATTATTATGAATGTACTTTACTTTGTTTACATCTAACTTCAACACTATGATAATATTTCATTGATAATTATTGTAACTATAATCATTGAGGTGCCATATTAGTTGAACTTTGAAAAATCAGGGCAGGTCAGGTTTTTTTTATTTTTGTATGTAATACAAAGATAATAAGACACTTCATCATAATTATCACTATACTACTAAAATCATTCATTCATGAAATATTACACAACAGTACTTATTATTTTGTAAGCTTTATTGTTGTCTAATAACTTTCAAAGCAGTTAAGAAGTCGCGAGTGCCATCAATAAAAACCATTAAATTCCGTTTGTAATAGACAAAAAGAAAAAAAAAACGTTTTAGATCCACATGCCCCTTGCAATATCGCACATTGTAAACACGAACGTAAAACAGAAAACAAAACAAAAAAAAAACAGAATGTGTCATCAATACGTCTCTTTTTAAAAAAAAAAGCAGGTTTGCAACAATCAATTCCCTTTGTGCGCGACATCAATGGGAGCGGTTACTGTGTACCTATCCTTTGATCTCGCCGCCCTCTGAAGATGCGACAGAGCGCTAATACCGCCGTCCCGCGGAACAACGGCGCAACCGCCGCTTTGATGCTCGCGTGCACGAAAAATACGATATTATAATTTTAGTCGATTTTATCTCCCCTTAATTTGACTCGACTAAAATAAACTGGTGTATCACATTTTGTTTTTTAATTACCTACGTGGACGCGGATGAGATGCGTGAGTTTTAGTTATATTCTTTTGATTTATAACCTGTTCGTATTGTTTTTATGGTTATGGTTGTACTCGCTTATTTATTTTGATGAGTTTCGTACTCGAATAGAGCTTGAATTTGTATATCAACAAAAACGGAAAACTCGAAAAAATGCGTGAGTAACAAAAATTGTTTGGTTCTACTTTAAAATAATATTTTTGTCCTTTGACCTTGAGACAAGTGAAGTTTCTGATATCACGGGAACTAAAATCGTCTGATTACTTCCGAAAACACAGGGGGGTAGCAAAGTATCAGCTAATTACTGCCACTTAATTTACCCGATTAATCAATGCCGTAGATAAAGATATGCTACGTGGAAGTTACACGTGTTTCTATAAAAAAACTTGTATCAGATCTATATCCGTCGGCCTCAACATCATAGGAATACTTTTAATTTAATTGTGTACTTTGCAAATCCAATGTCCTTATCTCGTCTTACCAACGTTTGTCACTGTTTTGCTCAACGTTCCCTTTGTAACTTAAAAGATTTCTTCGAAATAAACTAATCTGGAGCTGTAAAAGGGAAGTACATTAAATAAGAGTTTACAAGAAGAAAATAAATACTGTAGGAAGATAAAAAAAATGTTGAGTTAATTCTGCGTGAGTCGGCAATGGAGGGCAGTTGCGACGTTTCAGTAATTGGCTGAATCGAGACAGATCGCTAAAGGGGACGATTCATAGCTTTGTCGCAGAAGTGATACTTACTGTCCTTTACTGACTTGCCAACGAGAAGTAGTAGACTCAAAGTGAGTAGGAAGTATTTAAAGGTCTTTTTTGGTTGTCTGAGCTCTTCATAGCGTACTTTCTACTATTTGTTCGTTATTTAAAACCTTCTCTGTATTTAAAGTTTGACTTATTCTTTTGAGGTCTCTGCTCGCTGCGTATTACCATTCGAATCAGGAATTACTAACGTGATGCTTTTCAGAAAGAATTTCTACTATTTTCACAACTGAACAGTGAACACGATGAAAAACTATTTTTAGTTCAATGAGAAATGCATTCAGATTACTCACACCACAACACAACACATGAAAGAAACACCTAAGATCAAAAAAATCTCAGAACTGCGATCTAATAAAAACAAACATCATTTTCAGTCCAGAGTTTATAAGAAAAAGTTCGTGCAATTGGTGTACAATCCAATGATTTCATCCAATCTTGTAACACAAAAGTTAGTAAGAAGTCTGCATGCGGGCTACCCGGCCTGATCCACCAAGTTTTCAACTTTTTCTGAAGCCCAAGATAAATATCGGAGCGGGACCGTGATTTGAAAGGCTTCACTCCGCAACTGTGAGCTGAATTAGAATTGCTTACCTACTGCTATAATCTTTTAAAGTAGGTTGGACGATGAAGATCGAATAACCAGTTAACTTGCCTTGCACTCCAATTGACCTCAGTTACACAGACTCGAAGAAAACTATTTTTAAATGAAACCTCAAAACAAACAACAGCAGCAACATCTCAATATAAATCCCGAGCGCTGCAGCTCTGTGGAGGTCCGCACACGTAATATTCATCTCGCTATGCACACGTAATATCAAATCGAATCGGCGCGCTATCTCGTCCACTTTGTGCGTCGCCGTGACTGGCGCCCAACCGGGGACGCAACGCAAATTGGCGGCGAACAATTAATGGCCACCTGGCTCCGTTGCTAATCGACCGATAGAATTAAATGAACGGACTGCACTAATTGCCCGGTAAGACAAAGGGGCAAACACTCGCCTTTGAGCTGCCGATGTCTAGTGTCACTTGAGGCGTAGACCGCTGCGTCGACAGACGGCCCCTCTGTCGCTTGTGTACTGTTGATACTGTACTGAGACGCTTTGGATGCGTCCGTACTACACGTACGTATGTAAGGCTTCAATAATAGGAACACTGGACAGTAGACGTAACCAGAAACAGGAGTGTGTTGTTGTTTGGTGACACTTGAAAGACGTATCCGGTGTCTCGTGGCTGACAGGCACTTGCAGTTAAATCGGAACTTCAAGGAGTGTCGCTTAAATACTGTAACAGGGACATTGGATTACATGAAAGCTAGATACAAAGTAGTGTTTCTACTTATGTATGCGTATGCATCTATCATCTGTTAGACAAACTGACTAATATTACATGACATGTGAAAAACGTACCTACAAGAAAAGTCTAAACATCCAAGTAAAAACAAAGACACACTTTCATGGCGAAAATCAATTGAATTTTTCAAAGCCACAACAAGCAACACAATTTACTTTAGAAATGCCTTTTTCCCAACAATGCGCAGTTTGCAAGACAATCGACGCTCCATGCAAGACGCCGCCGATGGTGCTCACTGCTCAGCCGGAGCGTCTTGGACAGAACACGCCAATTACACAGCATTAGTTGGAGGGCGTTTGTATCTAGCGTGCAGCCGTGCCCAATAAGGAGCTGCGTGCCTACGTGCCATTGTTGCACTTCACTGGCAATTAAAAATAGCTGTCTCTTATTGCTGAAGTCTACGTATTAAATTGACAAGAAAACTACGATAGAAGGAAAGATAAAGAACTGATGCTAAAAGACGTCACTAAGAAAAAAGCTCGAGTTCGAAACAGTCTGAAAAAAAGACCGAATTTCAAAATCATGGCAAAATTCACTAGTGAAACATAATCTATAAAGTATGCATCAAAGAATCCAATATGTAATTAGCTAGAAAATAATACGTGCCAGACTTTATTTATTAAAATGAACAGCAAGGTTTTAATTAAATACCTTTGACCGATATTCTAAACTTCTCTCTTTGACTTGGTTCTACGTAAATATGTGAATAAGGAACATAAACGCTTTGACGTTTGTAGAGCACAACGTACTGATGAACATTTCATCTTCCTGATGGCTATCTCCACTTGGCTTTGGAATGGCTTTAATACTGTTGAACAGTATTAATTTACTGTGTGTTTGGAGATAGTATATTGTTGGAAGAGTGGAGGCCATTCCCTAATACAAAGTTTATTCATAATCTTTGTCAACGCGCTAATTCTAGAGTAGTACTTATAATAAACAGTGTTTCTCTTGTATTTCGGGCATGGAATTGCTGTACTACTTAGACACTGTCCTTTGTAACTTATTACCCCTTTGAAGTTACTTTCGTCATCAAACAATCTGCAAATATACAGAATGGAGGCGGAATTGGTAACATTTCAAATATGAGATCGAAATTACTCTACTACGGAAGTATGAAATGAAGCATTTCATGTGTTGTTTCACAGTTCAGAAGTTTATATCGTCATTAACTTCACAAAACGCATGCAAATGAAATCTCATTGCAAAGCGTTCTCGTACAATGTAAATAGAGACGGTTTTTATGAATCTGTCGTTGTAGATGCTCTCTGTTATTTGATAGTGGTGTCTGACAGACGTGACGGGCGACGTGACGTTACACAACGCCTCATTAACTGAATCAGCTTTGACAAATAACGTTTCCCAATTAGCTGCAATGGACGATCAAAGTCAAAAGTTTGCTCCTTTGAACATTCCTTTGTTAATCTAATTGAATTAATGGATCGGGTTTACAGATCAGATAATTTAAGTGCCGGTGGCAATCAACGAATTAAAACTTATGATCGTCCGCCAACAAGCACACAGCATGTCTTGCTCTGTCTTGTGTCACTGTGTACTTATATTTTATGTGTATTCTATCTTGAAGATTTTCTTGCTCATCGCCTTTGAGAGGATTACGGCGAGAAATAAGTCAGGTTGTCTCTATCAGATAGAGTTTATCTCATTGCTACACAGGGTTCTTTGAGCACGGTAGTTGGTAAATTAACAGTTTCTCGTCTAGTTTTTTTAACTTACTCTTTTCATGGACGAGTAAAAAGGAAATTATATTTTGTTCTGTTTACATTCTGTTATTGCGAAAATCGTAAAGAGTTACCTACAAGTTGTGTGAACTGTGAAGTTATCAGATTCAGTAACATTCACAGTCGGTTGAAAGTAAAAGAGGTGTAGTAAGAGCGTGTATGACACGGTGGCAGTGGAATCAGTGCGCTTAGCGCGGGGCCGCGGGCGTGGAGTGGCTCGTTATCGCACTGCCGCCGTGTATGGGCCGCCGCCGCGCCGCCGCCACGAGGTAACGATACCCTGGAGTGCCGGTCACCGTACCAACGTAGTTACTCGCACCTCAACTAGACAGTTTTCGACAACTCCGACCAAAATAGAATCGTGGAATGCAAACGTACGCGGAAATTTCTTTATTGCTCGCTTTGGACGCTTTGGTGCAACCGGATTGAGGAATATTTGGAGGAAACTACTGTTTATGAACCACAGTTAGTTTATTTTGGATCGCTACGGGATAAAATATTGGAGGATCTTAGGCATATATTGTTGAAGAAACAGCCGTTATAGATTGTTGTAATAACATTACACACTATTCGCTGTATAGCAGCACACATGCTATTTTGTTATTTCAGATCATAACAAATATTGCTATCTAAATTACAAATATTCCGTTTCTTTATGAAGACCACTTCAGTGCCTTTGATCTTTTTGCTTATGTTTTATACTCTACGATATAATATCTCCCCGAGAAAATTGGATAATGGACTTGCTACCTTAAAACTGCAAGTAGCAGAAATGCTATGCCATAACCTAGCTGAATAAAATCTCTTAAAAGTATCATCATTTCAGCTACAAGAAGTCCACTGCTGGACATAGGCCGCCCCCAAACGTCGCTACAAAGACCGGTCCTGTGCTACTCGCATCCATCGGATTATATCGTAAATTAATTAAACGCGGATGGAATTGCCAAATGTAACATCTTTTGATATCATCTCTTTAACTAAAGCTTGATCTTTTCGCAAGAACAAGCGTGTAAAAGAAGATGTTAGTAATAAACAAGATCAATCAAAGTAGCAAACTTGTACTACATATATAATTTGGCAGAATATTTGGTGTGACGCAACGGTTCGCCTTTGATAGAAACTCGGATATATTAATGAGAGCTTCAGAAATGTCACAAAACTCGTGGAAAGGAAGATAAATCGACACTTCACACGTTCAGAAGTTTGAAGTTCACAAGTTGGCATTGATGCGAGGCACGGCGCGCCGCCGCCGCCGCCCAGCGCGCACACCGAGCCACGAGCGCGCCACTCTATCACAAGATACGCAGAATTACACTGGATAACATCTTAAGACGTATTTTATTTTGCTTTGATCTGTGTGATGTGTGGCAAAAACCAAACGATGAGTTCAATTGGATTAAACAAAAACTGGATTGTTGGAGCAATTTATTGCTCTTTCATCTTAACATCTTGTTCTACACTCTTGCAACCTTTCTGTGCGCATTGATGGCAATGCTGATATGACGTGACATACATAAAATCCGATGAATGATGATAAAAATATCATTAATGATCAAGAGACTTCGCATATAACGGCTGAGCCTAGGATTTTTCCATACTTTTTAACAATATCGTCGTTACCATGGTGTATTCAAATATTGATGCTTTTCGCGAGTAATTCTTAATGAAAAAAGGTACATTGAAATTTTATATTTCGAGGCAATTTGCGCCAGCTTTTTGTCATGTTCAAGTTATAAGAAGAATAATGACACTCAACTTCTTAAGAATACGCTACGCTTTTTATCCTACTTACATATTATTTGTGTAACAAAAACGTTATAAGAAGGATGTCAAGGCGGCCGCAGGAAGCGAAGAAGAAGTGAGTCGAATCTATGGTTTGATTAATTGATAACAGTAGCTCAGACGTCGCGCTCTAGTGTTAGTAGCTCGCGGTGTGTTGTGGGTAGCGGACGTAGTGCAGATGAGCCGCAGAAGGTCAACGCTAAAAAACTTTCTTAGGAAGCCTTTTTTGTCCGCGATATCAAAGTTAGGATATCCCGTGATGACTTAGGGGAAGAAACACAAGTTGTTTTATTGGTAAACAGCATCTAAATGTTCTGAAAATTTGAGTCCGTTCAATAGACTTTTAGACAGTATTTTGGTAGATGAAAATTAATACATCTCATCAAGAAACATCAGCCAGCAAAACACGCTTTGTTCGAAGTGAGTTTTGCTCTTAGTAGTTTCTCAAGGAATACAGTAAACAGGAAGTCGGTGGTAAACAGGATGATCTTGTTTCAAGTGTTCTATTCGCATAGGATAAGGACTGAATAAAATTGTAATAGGTTAATACGACTATAAATAGGATCTTGTGTTTAGCTTATTATCGAAAGGTGGTATCCGGCTCGAAGGACCGGAAAAAGAATAAGATATGTTTAAGTAAATTTAGTTTAAATACTAAAATTATAGCTTATTCTAAATTGAGAACCTGAATTAAAAATGTGCTAACCAGTGGTTAAACCAATCATTTTTGTTTATAAATTATACCTTACTTTTTTACGGAGAGAGTATAATTTTTTTTCCTTTCAAATTAGGATTATAGAAGGTAATATAATCAAAATTTTTGCATGAATAAAAAAATCTGTTTCGAAAAGCTTATTTGACAGATATTTGATGAATTTGTTATGAATAATAATAAACTTGGCTGTATAGCCAACTTTAACTTAACACACAAAGCGTACATGACACAAAACTACCTCTTTTATTACGATACATTTGCTTAATTAAAACACAAAGTTATAAAAGCAAATTAATTTACTGTAGATGATCTGACTTGCGGTTCGTAGCTCTCGTGAAAGTCGTGGGGCGGGGAGGGTGTGGGAGTGTCGGCTCGGTCAAAGGGCCCTTTGATGTTTGCCGCCGGCTTAATGCACCGCCCGCGGCCCCCGCGCCTCTCATCATTAGCAATTTCCCTGTAATTTATTATCTTTACCGCTATTTATTTGTACAATTTCATGGGTGCATAACGTTTCGCACCTCGGGCCGTGACCGATGCGCTTCGCACCAATTATATTGAGTTGTTATGTACCCGTCCTGGGATGCCTTTTTTGCGTTTCTCGATAATAACTTTTTTTTTTGTTATACGTGCAGATATTTTTTGTTGTATAAATAAAGAAAACAGAATATCTGCCATTGTATTTATTACTTAATCTTTTCTCTCTATAAAATTATGAGAAACTTGTTTGTTGAGAGATAAATAAAATATTCAAATTACGGAAATACTTTATTTGCATACTAAGCGGGATTAACTAACCGCTAAAAATTAACGAAATTCAGACGAAGTCAAAAGTCAGGGATGTTGTGAATGAAATTCAAAATAACACAGCAAAAATTATCTAGCAACTAGGGATGTCAACTGGTTCAAAATCTAAAACTTTGATAATCATTTTTACTGGATTGAATAAATGAAGTAATTAAGAAGCCTACAAAAAGATCATTGCGTTACTTTGTCCTAATAGAAACAAACTTACTTACTTTTTCAATATTGTAAGAAAAACTGCTATATTATGCATGCAGATACAGCGGTCCTTCGACCAGATTATAAGATAGGGTCTGCTTCATCAGATGAAGTGCCTCTACCCCAAAGCAAACATAAGCTTGCTCACTTACAACTTGCATCCGCCTAACCCTAAGCTCCCAGCCCTGCGCTGCACATACGTGAGTGCCAAAAAATCCAACGCGGCACGTGCCTCAGTCGGCACTTGCGGCGGGCGAGGGCGCGGACTCATTAGCGACTCGCGACGTTTCAGCGTTTGAGCGACCGCCCGCGACAACGCGACACAACACCTTTTTGTCGCGCTACCAGACTCGTACCGCGCAACCCTACTAAAAAAACTTTTTTTTTATGTTGCTCCGTACTAGGAGTAACTCCTGTATCGTTGGTGTATTCGCAAAGACGTAAATTCACATAATCAAGATACCCGCAATACGCAGCGCGGTATCCAATCGCTCCACCACTGCGCCAACCGTGTCGACATCCATCGGATATGCGAAAGTTAATCCCGGGGCCCTGGAACGAACGCAAAGAAGGAACAGGAGTGGCTTTTAGGCAGTAAGAATCTGAAATACCTCCTGTTCCGGCCAAAAGCGAGAAAAGTCATTGAACGATTTCTCATCTATATAAAAACCGTGTCGACATGAAACACTACTTAGTTCATAAAAACTTGTATGATATGTTGAACGATATCCTCAACTACGTACAAATACAAAGCATATTTAACTCATGTGAGATATGTAGCCATTGTTTGTATTTCCGAATACACCAATAACGTAGGCGTGATACCCCGTGTTACAGAACGTTTCGCAAAACCACCAATGCATTATTGCCATGCATTGCCGACTCTGCAAACGTGGCGTGCTTTTAGCGCGCGCGCAATATTTCCACCTCGCTTGACACACGCTGCAAAATATATGTCACTATTTGTGGACAGTGTTAATGTAATTAACAAAACGTGAAATCAATCAAAGCTGGTGTAAGGCGGCGACTCGCGTGAGATCAAAGCGGAGACACAAAGGCGCCGCGGTACGGTCGGCAGCGCGGCCCGCTGGCCACTTCACATAGGGTTGCCGCCGAGACTTGTTTTTGAAATATCACTCGCTACTGTAAATTAATGACTTTATTGAAGTGTTGTGTTTTGAAGGCCGGTCGTACCGTAATACTCTGATGGCGTTCGATGAAATAGTTGATAATAAAATGCTGTGTATTTGACACTTAATGTATTAATTATGGACTATCGTAATATCTTGCTTGATAAATGATACTGTTCTTTAAGTGGCACTGCAAAACCGCACAGAAACGTGAGGTTTTGTAGTGCTACGCTTGACCGTCGTTTTATGTTATTCATCAAACACATACAATATAAAAAGTATTTAATTAAAAACTAGACCAGTAACAATCTACAACCAGAACGGATTTACTTCTATTGAAACCACAAAAAAAAATGATTTTAATAAAATTATGCCAGCCCTAGCTGACAGCATTCTGCTGACCTTACCCGCTATGCGATTGCACGTGCCAACTAATCAACATGTGCTCAAGAACTCGTGTGGCACCGGTGAGCTCCTTCTTCTCGTAGCTTTTGTCTTTGACAACATTTTTAATACATTTAACTAGTTTCCATTCCTTTGATGTGCGCTGAGTCACATTTCCACTATGATATAAGCTCTCAAAGCATATTTATTATTAAAGCACATTTTATAATATGTACTTAGTTCTTAGAGTCACCCCTATTACGTGACGTGAGGACATGTAGCCAAATGTTCGCTGAAATTATTCACGAATTTGGCTTCGGGACTGATGGACAGGCTTTTACATGAGCGATTTAAAATTAGAATTTTTGAAACTGTTAAGGAGGACTCTTTTAGAATTTGTATAAATGAGATTTCTGAATATTTAAGCTGTTAATAAATTAGACAAACCAACATACAGACACCACTCCTTCCTTCCTTCCGGTCTTTCCTCAAAGCGGGAGAAGTTATTTGGTAACTAACCATCAAAAAATCCTTTTATACATCAGTATACCTAAGAAACCGGTATATCCTAGAATCAATCAAATTAAAGACTTGTAACTTCTCCCAAACCGCACTGGTTTTGCGTGGTGGGTAACGGCCCATTCCCTCTCTAAGAGAAGGAGGCTTGAGTCCCAGCAGTGGGACCATTATAAGGCTGATTACGCTATGCTAAACATACAGTAAATAAGTATACTAGTCCAAAAACAAGCTACTACGATACACCTAATTAAATAACATACAAACTCTAAACCAAGCCAATAAGCAGTCCGTAAAGCCTCGTCAAAGTAAAACACACAGATATGAGAGGAGAAATGAGTTTATGACACACAAACGAGGTTCGTCACCGCACCGCAATCTGTGGCCTCGTCAAAGGGCTGTAGACGTAGATCACGATTGTCGGCAGATGTTTGCGGAGCGGGCCAAAGGACCGCTCAGACGAAGACTTATGATATTTGAGTTGGCGAGCCGAGGAGTCGCCGAGCGCCGATACAAGTCAGGATACGTGCTTTCGAGGAATCGGTACGGAATTTCATATTATGGAGTACCTATAGCTGAATAAACTTTAAGGTGATTTCTTTAATTCGGAAATAGAGGAAAAAGAAATGTAGTTCGCTCAATACGGAATTATCCATCTAGAAGTTTTAACAGAAGAGCCTTTTTTTTAAGGTGCCCACCTTATCATCCAATGTTGGAGCAAAGGGTGTGTCAAACTTTTAATGATGAAAGCCCACTCCTATATTGCTTCTTTGCCTAGCGTCCCAGGAGCTTGGGTTAACCTTGCGGACGACCCATGGAACTGAAGAGCTTAAGATGGCGAATTTGATGGTGATTATAGATCTGTGCGCTGAGTGCGAGTTGTTTTTACGTTAACGTGGTTTAAATGTTTATCGCGTTTCGTTCTCTGATTGGTTAAGAGCTTGGAGCGGGTCAATCGGAGCGCAAAACGTTACAAACCTGTCGACGGGGTTAACGACTATGCGTTAACGCACTAGGAACTCTGTAGAAAAGATGCGAAAAAGTAAATCTGTAACTTACAAAAATGCAGTAGAACTGTAACATAGATCATTAGAATTTTACATGCAGGTAATTAATTAATGCCATGAAATTGCGATTGGATATCGCAAATCGCAGAAAACGTAGTTAACGTTAAGGGTTTCCGCTTTACTTCAGGCGGCAAATCAAACTAATTCCGATTGAGTCTCCAAGATTATATTCCAAGAAGTGAATATTAATTGCCTTCGGGTTCTATTTACTGGGATAGCTACTACGAGCTACGAGGCATGACTTCACGGTTTCTCGGAACTTTTACTGTTATATTAGTGACGTCATTTCTATTTTTATATTATTGAAGTATACTGTGGAGTGTGCATCTCATTAAATTGTACCTTTTTTTGGGTTTTATTGTATAGATTTTTACGAATTCTAAGCTTAAAATTATCACTTTCGTTTATTCTCTATACACCAATATTTTATCGTTTCAAACAAGTATCGTGTTAGCTGTCACATCCATAAAATAACTGAATAATTCATAGCAATATGTCACGAATTGTCCATTAAAGAGGTCTTTGTAGAGTAAAACAATAACATTATAAAGATAAAGATCAGGTAATACGTATAAAGGGTGAGTACGCGTCGCCGCACAAAGCCCGCCACAATATTTATCGGCGGCGCTGTATCAATGCGGCACAAAGCGACGCCGGAAGCCCACCTCGCCGCGTCGCGACAACACACCACCGCGAAAAATGTACGCGCCAGCGGAATTTTTCTAGCGGTTTACATTGTAGTTCAGTTGCTGTTTTAATTATTCGCAAATTGTATAAATTCCTACTGGATATTGTGTTAAATCAAGTGTCTGCACAACTGGATAGTATGTGTAATCATTAAACACATGGTATGCATGCTGTAAACTGGAACGTTTTTACCTTTGTAATGAAACTACTGTATATTGACGCTATAATGTATATCTGTTTTTTGCCCCTAATAAATAAAATAAAATAAACTGGAACTCAGAATTTTATTGTAGTATGGACTAGGTAGGTACCACAGCGAAACTGCCATGTGCCATGAGCAATTCATTCAGCAAGCAAAAATATTAGAATGCCGCATTCTAATGAAAGCCAAAGTCTCCGAAGCAACTCAGAGACTAAAATCTAACACAAATCATGCAAAGACAAAACAGCTGTGAACTTCTCTCGAATGATATGCTTCTGAAGAAATAATTTACTAAAACGTTCAACAATCCTGTACATCGCATGCCCTGCAAATATAACAGGACTCTCAATTAAGAGATTTATTTAAAGTCATAAACTATTTAGAGTAAAAACAATCAGACATCTAAAACAGTGAATAAAAAGGACAAGTGAAAATAAAATTTATTTTCTCTGACAGAATTTTCCTAGAAAACACAGGTCCTGAATTATTGTTATGAGTTCCTCGTTCCACTCTGTAGTATGGCCTAAATCATCTAATCAATTCTCCTGCTCTTAGCGGAACGGAGAGACAGAATTTTACTATCTAAAACCCACTCCCGTTTCTTCTTTGCCTTCGTTCCAGGGCCTCGGGTTTCATTTTCACATAACCCATGGCCCCAGTAAGCTTCTATCCTGCTGGGTCCCTACAAAAAAATATAGGTTGCATACGGGAATCAAATCCACGAGACACAACCCAGCAGCCAATTGCTTTGCATATGCAGCTAGGAGGCTGTTAGAAACTAACATATGATTCAGTTGTGACTTTTGCTCCATTGGTGTAATTGCTGCAAGGCGTTCCAATACGAGGGTAAACCAATAAATAATAATAAATAAATAAATTAACCACTGCGCCAACCGTGCAGCTTTCTGTTAACTTTACACCATCTCGGAGACCTTGTAAAGGATTGAATATTTGCATCGTTCCCAAGTATTGTTTCAGCAGTCGCTGGCGCGTGTCGCTTGGCGCGGCCTTTATCTGGCCCATTGTTGACTGCCTCTATCACTGGATTCCTTTTCACACAGAGCCTTTGACGCCGCTCTTTGTTTGCCACAAGATCAGAATGAGACGCCCGAGCCTGAACCGATGCGTAACATCCATTGGGTGTCTCTATACTTTTGATTGTCGTAGTTTTATCTACAATTTTAATATTTCCTGTCTCATGAGAATGCTAAAAGATGGATTTTCTTTTATGGACTCTTGTTTCGTTTGCAGCGTCTACGGCTTCTTTTGTTTTTTTTTTTTATTTGGACCCAGACGTCTTCGATATGAAGGAGGCGAAATATTTTAGGTTGTTACCGATACTTGTAGGTTGTTGGTTAATTCTTGACATTTTGTGTAACTTTTAACGTAGCACCAAAGCGTCACAGTGAGGACCATAAACTAAAACGTGAATTCACAACATGGCTGTTTCCCGTTGACAATGCAATTTTAGTTAATTCGATAGTTGCGCCCGCGATGTGGCGCAGGCCGGCCGCCGACCGCGCGAGGTGCCTCCCCGCTCGCCCGCCGAATATTAAACTAATTATGAACAAACCGACCAAGCCACAACACAAATTAAGCGTTCCACTCCATTAGCTCAACGAAATATTCTTACATAATAATACTACGCCGGTTAAAAAGAGAAGTTTTGTACTGCGTTGAATAACGAATTTAATTTTAGCTTGATTCTTTACGAGCTTTTGTACTATTGTACACATTTCGATTGGGTAGAGAAAACAATGCAAACATAAGCTACAATTCTAACCCTAGTTAAATCAACAACCATTCAAATTCCGTGTGAAATATTGCACTCAATGTCGTCCAATTCTTTAAATTGTTTTCCAAACTAGAGTTTTCGGAATGGGATTTTAAAAGGAGTCCTTCTCCCTCAACCCCTTCCTATAAGGAGTTTTTAATAAAAAAATGATGAAAGCCGAGGTCGGGGAGTCACGGATGGAGGGCACTCGACGGCTCAATACAGGCGATAGGTATCAAAGGAGGCCGATTTAATACGAAGGAATGATTTAATTACAAAGTCGCAACACGATCCGCTCTCTAGTCGACGACACGACACGATCCGCGCACCGACAGCTTGTTAAGATCCTTGTATATGTTATGAGATTTTGAAGACTTCACGATAAAGTGCAATGTGTTTACAGGGTAAAAAATTATAATAGAAGGCATTAAAAAAATGGTTGTACATAATGTATCATTGGAGTAAGTCTTGTTCCAATATCAGGACGATTTATTCGTATTGTATTTGTTTATTACACATAAGAAAATAAACAAAATATAGTTCTTTCATAATAAGGTTTTTTAAATCTTCGAGTCATAGCTCCCTAAAGACCTATGTGTTACTTAGCATTGCACTGTTTCTTTTACATACATGATCCTCGACACAGCGTCTCAGTTATAACTTTATTTCATCTTAAACCATTTTCCTGGAGAGTCGCTGAAAAGTCGTTTCGTGTACATGTACCTTAAAATAAAAAGCCTGAAGTTCAAAGGGAGATATAAATGAGAATGTTCACTCCTTTATGTAAGGACCTGCTGAATTTTTTATAGATGCCTCCGCCGTTTGGTGTGTAGAGTGCCTAATGAGTTGTCTTTGACGACTTAAAAACTTTGTACGTTGAAATACATTTTGTCTTTGGGCCCACATACGGATAAAATGCAACATTTTATTCTGAGTACCCAAAGGAGTAGCTAAGTAAAGAGACGATTTAATGAGACGCATTTTAATAATAAAGTCGAAAGTATTTTACCTCTAGAGAACAAAAACTAGGAATGAATAAAGGCAGGACGAGGCTTTGTCTACGTTTCAAAACAATTGTCTGTATTAAAAGGATTCCACTACTCTGGTAACACCGATATTGTCGCTTTAGGGCTGCTGAATTTTGTCTTGTGTCGAAGACAAAGATATTATAGTAATTTGGGAACTTCTGAATATATTGTTTTCAAAAATGCCGCATCCCAAACATCATTGTGGTCATACAATTTTAATTTAAACCATGTCTTCTTTCAAGTAAAAACTATTCCCACATAGAAGCTCATGGGTTTATAATCATGCCAAACGTTAAAAATTTTCAAATTCTTGCGAACCAATGGAATCTATCGCTTTTCCTGGAGATGGTACGTTGAAATATCTAATTAATTACACGTTTATGATTAGGTATAATCCAATTAAGTTCACAAAATGATGGCAACCCTGAATCAGTTGTTCAGCGTCGGCGTGCTTCAAAGGGGAATTTATTATTTAAAGTGAAAGTTATTGAGTTTCGCTAAGGTTAAGTGAGCCTTTTGACTCGCCCCGTCTATGGAATGGAAGTGGTATGAGGAAAAGGTGTCGGCTTCCTCTTTGCATGCTTTTTAATGTCTATGAATTATCATCACTGTGTTAATTTTTTATATTTCGGTGTACAGCGCATAAATGAAATTACATATCTCTCAATATCTGAATAGTATAATATTTTGTGCTTAAGGCATGTTCATACCGCGAGACTGTAACTAATTTTTCAGTAGTTTTAATTTTTTTTCTACTACCCACACCTCACCATATTTCATGTAGTCGACGATAGAGATCTTGCCTAGAAGTAACCTACTCTTTCACACTTAAAGACCTCCAGGCTGTAGCTATCAGGAAGCACAGACTCCGGCAGGGAATTCCACTTGTTAGTTCTAAGTGGTATTTCCTCGAAAAGCGACGCGACAGTGGCGCTGGTAGCCGCAAGGCACATTTTTAAATAATCCATGTTCAAACAGCCGTCTGTCAGAAGTAAATGACAGGGCAGTGGAACACAGGGCTTTTGTAGCAACTGAATACGTTACAAACTTAATGAATACTTGTTTTCTTTGATCTATTTCTTTTCATGTCGCTTTCTTAGAATTTTTGTTAAGGGAATATTATTATTGAAAACTATTCCTAGCGCTGATGTCATTGGCGTTAAGAATTGAATCTATTTGTGTATTTCTGATCAATAATTTTGATCGATTGGATAGATTCTGCCAGAACTGGCAAAAGGAAGCGCGGGCCTGCGAAAGATGAAAAGAGCTGAGGAAAACCTTTGCCCAGGAATGGGAAAGAATAGGTTAACAATTTTTTTTTATCGTAGTTTGTGAAAAATATAAGTAGCTTTGCTTTTGGTATTCTTCCTGTTGTTTTTCTTTATAAATTAGGAGATCCAAAATCTTAAACCTAGTTTCTCAATCTATAGAAAGTTATCCCAATCTATGTTCTGAAGCAAACGTATCGGCGAAGGTTCTCCCAGTTGATTACTCACCTGGCGTTAAACTAGGCAAAGTTGGATTAGTTTCGGCTCATCATAGCTGCCAGCCCCGAGCCGGTCTTCAATAACTTTCATAATATCCACTGGAGAATTGTCAATGTACAGCCAACATAATAACAAGGTATTTGACAAGCTCTTTGTGTAATCGAAACACGTACCCATTGATGTTTATGAGCGTTGAAATTAATTTCAGTAATTTAATTCCGATATCTGTTTGTGTTGCAGTAATATTCGTTTTTACTTTACCACAGAACGCAAAAATGATATGTAAAGGACTAATTAGCTTGATGGTGATTGGTTTTGTTTATTTTATATTTGGGGTTTTTATTGTTATCAATAGGGGTTCGTTTGGACTATACCTCACGTGATGGTACACGATTGTGTGATAGACAATGAAGTACCAAACTTTTGCAGCTTGACTTAAAAAAAATAACCATATTGCAGCTAATCCATGTAGTTAAGGACCACACAACGAATTTGTTCCTGAAACTTTTTATGCGTATGCGTGGGATGGGAATTGATGGAATGTCCGCCGTGAAGGTACTACCGGTGGCTCATCGCCGTAAATTTTAGTGGTCTCATAATGGAACGTGCTCGTTATTAGGTTATACAATTCCGACTGTCTCCCCGAAATGAAACCGATTGAAATCCAACACTCAGCGTCAATGTTTAAACTTTGGGAGTGTGCCTACATTATCCAATAAAAAATACACATACCCACTTAACTCAGTAAAGCACAAAATGATGTTCTCCAACCACCTCATACCTCCACCAAAAATTCAACGTAAAAATACGAAGGCGGATATCTTGAAGCACTTCAAATCACGGGATGAACACAACAATGCAATTTAGGCGAGGATGTCTACCGGCCCGCTTGCTGCATTATGTAGATTGTAGGCGAGCGAGCCGTCTCGCCTCCGAGCCTGCCACAAACCGAATTTATCACATCGAGCATTGCCTATTCAATCCCCCAGTAACATCTGCCTGATGGATAGAAAAATGTACTGCAGGGATTAAAGTATCGTGGAACTGTAGTTCTGGGGAATGGTGTTGTATTTTTGACTTCGCATGCTTTCGAATTTCTGAGTGGTTTTCAACTAACGTCAAAAAAGGAGGTTCTCAATTAGCATGTATTTTTTTTATTTCACTACAAAAAACACTTATACGATCAAAATTTTGTTAGTAAAAGCAGTCGGTTATTATTATTTTATTTGTAAATCAAGGGTTAAAGAATGAAGTAACAAGTGTCAAAAGTTCTTTAAAAAGTTTAAGGTTTCAGGTTTAGGTTTTATTATTATCCAATACTACGTTTCGCTGTTTAGCTGTCTAGCTATTCGGGGTTCAGGGTCAGTTTTGAGAAGAAACAACAGTATCTTCTGATGCTGAAGTTCTTTGCTCTTGAGATATAGAACAACATTCCGCCATGATATTACTCTTAGCTTTTATAGGATTAGATTAATTGGACGCACCACGTAAGATGATCCAACTTGGTTGATATGGCCTCTCTATTACATCGTTATAAATATTATAGTTTTGACTATGTTCAGATAAAATTATTGTCATATCCAACACGATTCGCGAATCTTATCGGCGCGATCGCATTCCTTGCTGAATTGACTTAGCTGAGCCGAGTGCGGCCCGCCCAAATTACTATTTCAATCTTGAGTCGCGGGCTCGCCGTCAACCCGAGGAAATACTGCGGGGACAATCCGATGTAGCATTTGTTTTGTTATTTTTATTGCATTGCCGTTATGGAAAAAAATAGTACATTGATTTGGCTCGAATTTAAAATATGAGATGCTAGCTTTTAACGGCTTCATTTGCGTCAAAGTAGAAAATTATCCCAAGGGAACTTACATACACAAATATATACTTTCACCTTAATAATGTTAGTGTGATTGACATTTTGTGGGATTGTAATTCTACGTCTTTTTGAGCGTGAATTGACTATAGCTTTACTTGTTATGATAAAAAACTAAGTTATAAAAATAATAATTTTATACTTTCACTAAAATTGAATTAATCCCCTTTAGAGTAGCTCTATTTACTCTTCTTGGCTACTGATGATATTTACATTGGTTAGGTTGTATAATTGGAAGCATTTTTGGAAACCGTTTTTTTTTTCCGAAGAATCTTCACTTTCTGTGTCATGGTCATTTTTCGTATTTCTTTCAGCACATTTGCAATTTTTTACAATGTTCAAAAAACGCAATGGTGCCAAAAGAGATAGCATAGTATAACCATGATTGTCCTTGTAATGTTTCCACTAGGAATACTCGTACTCTCTATTTATTTATTTATTGGTTCACCAACGATTGTTTACACTGGTATTACGCTAAAGGTGACATTTAATAAATTAAGAACAACGGTGTAACAATCACTTATAGGTAAGCTCAGCATGCAAGAATAAGTTGTGTGTAAAAGAGAGAAGAAATAAATAAAATAAAATTAATGAAACTTATTTAAACTAATCTAAAACTAATAATTGATTACTTGTATATTACTTGTTTATTCCAATATTCTCTAGGTGAGAGAACAGGCCGTAATCCACAACGCAGGCCCGTTGCCCTGCGGACACATGCCGGTTTCTTCACATTTCGAGAGCAGATGTGAACAGACCATGTTTTTTTTTTCGGCCAAGAATTCACAAATCAGAAAGTAGTGTAAATTATTCACCGTATTAATTTTAACGCAATAATAATGGAACTATTTGCCTGCTGCGGTCTCTCCGTCCGATTACAATTTGGGTGTCTTCAAGACTAGAGTGAATAGGCTCTTAATAAACTAGTGCGCCTCACCATCAACGACTGCATCACTGCTTACCATCAGGCGGGATTGCAGTCAATGGTATATGTAATATAAAAAAATAAATCACTGAAATTTCTAAACATATAGGTAAGCACCTCCATAGGTTTTGAGAGCTACTCTCTTGTTGAAACGTTATTTTGTAGCCCTAATCATGCTATAAAATAACGTTTGACGCATATTTCATGAAGCAAAAGAATATTTATATTAAATTTACGGACAAGTTGATAATAAGAAAAGCGTCTCGCCTAAAGGATACTCTTTTACATCAAACGGAATGCACTAGCGACAGGGTTGACGAAAAATATTGTGTTGTTTTTTATGATATCTGCTTTTTTTCGCTGCTGCGGAAAGGTGTTCAAGATCTGGGGTGTCTTGTGTATGTTAGTTTACATGTTTGTGAACGCATCAATCACATAGGAGTTGTTTATTTATTTATTGTGGTCTGGTTTAAGCACTTAGTCCTTAGTAAAGCATTTTGCGTTTAAAAAAAAGTGCTTTACCGTGAGAAGTGATGATTGCCGATGATTCAGTTTCTTTTCTTTTTATTTCTATTTTTTTATTTGTTTTTGTTGTATTTTTTATTCTAATCACAATAGTTTATAATTTCGGTTTAATGAATCGTAGAAAAAAGATCATGTTGTTTTTCAGTTAGTTGTAAAATCATAGTTTACTTTTCTAATTCTAATTAAATCACCATTTGGCCGTGTTACCCGGCTGCGCCATAAGGTGGTTAATGTTTCTATTTCCTTCTGAAAAAAAAAATACAGTGCAAAAAAAACTTAAAACCAGCTGGCAATGTCCGGCGCGTGGCAGCCCTGTGGCGTCAGTTCGGCGGTTGAAGGACGCGGACGGCGAAAGATGAAAGGCTGCGAGCTTGTGTTCGGCACAACAAAGCTTTGTCTCCTCGCGCCCTTCGCGTTAACTTTGACTCGTGCCTCCGACCACTGCCAACGCCAATTGGACCGCCGAACATATTTGGTTTAGTGTGAGTGGCGGTGAGTTATTGGGACATGAATGTTTTGGTGTTAAAGAATTATTTCATTTGCAGAATTAGCCTCAGGTGGCTCCAGATAAGATATAAAAATGTTACCTATTATCATTGGAACAACACTGTCCCACATTGGGCGCCAAAAAACCGATACAAAAATATCTGATGTCTACCATATTTACTCATTCAGTTACTTCCTATGTTAATTAAATGATTATTCTTAAAAGACGCAAAGTGGTTCTTGGATGTCATAACCGTTAGATTTACTTTTATCTTTTTAATAAATGTTGTCCCACGGTGGGCGCCAAATATAAATTGCTGTTTTACAATATATGATCTCGAACAATTTGAACGATAGAAACCATGTGATTAGTGGCGTGAATTTAGCCTATCAGTGTCGCAGCCGTTGTATAATCAAATAGGCAATATGTAGTTCGGTTGCTTTAGGTATCGACCATTTTCGTACTTCTTTTAGTGTACAATAAAGTTTATTCTATTCTATTCTAAAGCTTGCATTCCCTTATATTAGCATAAAAACTATATTTCTAGGAACATACGAAACATTTCCTGTAATTTAACTTTTAGGTAAAATTATTTGCAACAAAAGTTTCCCAAGCAAATGGACAGAAACAAGCATTTCTATTTGTCTTTCATTTCAAAGAACTGCATTTACCCTTTGTGTCCCATGTTGGGCGCCAATGAAACTCATAAAAGGCGACAAATTGACATTGTATGAAAGCTTTAATTCGAACCGTATGCTTGATGATGATAGCGCGCGTACAAAGAGAACAGAAGTAATAAAGGGGTGTCGAGTGCTCACAAGCGACGCAGCCCCGACCCGCCCCAACAAACAGCGGCCGATACTGCACGCTGCCGCTATACTGCTTTGACGATACATTAACGACTTTATGTATGGCTGACCTGGCAAATTTCATGTGCATTTTATTTAAAACCTGGACAATTGACGTACAAGCAGGGACACGTAACGCACACACGGCGGGTAGTTCCGCTGTGCAGCCCACCAGCTACCATGTTATCGTTCCAATGTTCAGACGTCAAAGAGCGGCGCGCGGTTTAATCGCAAAGAGACAACTCAAAGTGGAGCGTGCAAATTCGAGGCCGGGCGGGAACAATAAAAGTGCAGGTGGACCGCGGCCGCCCCGCGCCTCCGCGCTCACATCAAAGGGGAGCCCGCGATACCATACAAAAGCCCTAATGAGACAAACCCGTGGCGTAATCGAGGCGACGGAAAAAGATGAGGCCCGAGAGGTACGAGGCAAATTTTAATAATTGTCAAAGCGGCGGCGCCGATCAAACGCGAGGGGGTGCGCCCTCCCTGCGCCGCGCCGGGCCCTCCCCGTCGCCGCGCTCGCACCTGTGACGTGTGCTCACCGCGGGCCTCATTAGCGCTACTGATCTAATGCGACTTCGAACTTCGCCAGCGACGTCTAATTAAACTTAAACAGAATTTCAATTTTACGACTGAAATTTTAATACTTAAAGCTGGAGCCGCTGAGGTTCCGCAAAGGAGGCGCGTTCAAAGGCAACGCCGTGCACGTTTTCGCAGATATTAAATGTGTTGACAATTTAATTTTTCATTTCCTTTAGGCGGCGGCGGGGGGCGGGGCGGCGCCTCCCGGCCGCGGGACGCCGCTCCTTTGACGTCGCGATATTGTCTTTGTGCGGCGCGTGGGGTGAGGCGGGCCCGGCCGACGGAGACTTTGTCGCAATACAATGTGTATCAATAAAACTTAGGATTGGCTTTTAGTGGTTGCACTTACGCTTTGTGAGGCGGCGCGCTCACCCTTTGACATTATATGTGGGGCGCGGGCGAGCGCGGGGCTGTGTGCGTCGGTGTGCGAGTGTGGGCGACTGTGTCGGGAGCTGAGTAATAATGCAGGGCGAGACGAGCCGGCGCCGCGGGTGCAGCCCGCCAGCACACACGCGCGCTTTATTAATATCAGCAATCGCGGCGCATCGGCAAACTATCGTGTCGCAGATCTGCCAAGTGCCGCAACTCGGCAACATGCCGCCACCAGCCCGGAGCGCTTTATAAACCCGCCATGCTCCTCGCAAACCTTAATTACTTTCTCATATGTATTTGTTTATTTGTCTCAAGTTCTCATAATACATCACACAATTCTCAGCATGTCCATTTGTCGCACTCAGCAGCTATAGGTACACAACATGTGTACATTAATATATCTGCTACAAAGCAATAATTTCTTGTGAAACAACCCACGAACTTTGAAGCCGAATGAATTAAATTACTTGAAAACATGAATATCTTCAATCTCTCTATAGGATGGCTGTGGCTTATAAAACTTAGACATTCTTTTGATCGTGAACGAGGTATCGTCTTCAATTACATCGTTCATTATGTAAACTGTCTTTAGTGTATTTCAAAAGTTGTTTTTAATTTCGCATAAACTCGCATCTTTGATCTGTAGCCGTTTTCAAAGAGATGCGTAGAGAATTTACAAAACGTAGTTCGCTGAAAAAAGTCATAGAGTTGAATCCTTTGACCGTAACTGACCCGGTAATGTATTATTGGGATTGCATTCAGCGTCGGCCGCGGCATGCATGTGGAAAATATCATCCGCCCGGAGGCCGAGGGGTCCTTTGCCAGCCCACAGCGCTTGCTCGACTGACCATAAAAAGTATCCACATTTTTGTAATAAAATTACCTGTTTTAAAAGGACGTTACTACCGAGATTAAGGCGCAGAGCGATGTAGTTAGTTGCCGGCGGCTGATCAAAGGGCCCGCTAGTCCAATCACAAGACCCGGATTGGCCTGGCCCCGCCCACTTTTAAGGCCACGTGCGGCGCGCGCACTGTTGTGTGCTAAATTCTGACAGTTGCTGGTCGGCATCCGTTGGTGACGCAGCGTTTTGTCGTTTTCCGCCAGTTTTCCGCGCTACGATCGCGTACTCAAAAACTGTATCAACTTGAATATCTTGTGTCATAAGTCGTGTTAATATAACTTTAGTGTATTAAAATCAGTGTTTATCTTAAGTATAATCGCGTGTTTTTAGTGTCAGTGTTTAGAGCTTAACATAATTGGATTGTACGATAAATTAATTGGATTTAAACTTAGTACAGGTAGTAATTTGAACTTTTCTCAACTAATAAATAACGAATGAACTAACAAAGGGCCGCATATCGAGTGTGCTGTCGGCATCGCTCTTCAGTCGGTGGTGGGCAAGTTTTTGTCAGAACTTTGTCGTTATTTTAAATATTTAGTTGAATGCGTCTATTGTTTCGTACGTTCGGTTGTATTCCACGTTACGGCAATATTGTTTTGTTACTCTATAGATTTATTGTAGTTGCTCTCGCTTTAGTGGCACTTTTGTTGCTTTGTGTTTTCATTTTGTTTTATTATTTGTATTAAAGTAGTTGTTTTAGTTTCATTGTTGCTTAATTGTTTTATGTAAGAAGTCTTTCATACAATATTGCGAGTACCTACTTAATAACTCAATGTTTATTGTTAGGTACTTTTTTGAATACAAATAAATGAAGGCCTTCAACAAAGTGCTTAAACATATACACTTAGAATATTAAGGCATAAAGAACTAAAATAAATCTTATCGTTGGGAGTAAAGTAAATTATTGCTAGAGCACGGTCTTAAAGAAAAGACATCAACGCGTCTTGGGTGCATGCGACAAAACTTTACAAGTCGCGATCTTTTACTGGAATAGGAATATGGTTTAGATGGATAGTATTATATTGTGTGTATACGAATTACATGAAAAACACTTTGGTTGTGCCATTTTTATTTTCTTGAATTTTCGTTGGGACAATACTAAATAGTTTGGGCAAATGTTTAAATAGAAGAGATTTTTCTTTTCTCAATATAATCTCGTATTTAATTAGCTATTCATAATATTGTTTTTTAATTATTAACCGCATTTGCTGGAAGTCAAAGCACAATCAAGCAGTCTTTTTATTCTATCAGTAGATGATAAGGAGAGCAACAGTAGTCTAACACTAAAAAGAATCGGAAATGACAACGGGTTTATTTTTCTAATCATCTGACAACTTTATTAGTTTTTCCATAAAAATCTAGCAAATATCAATTTTATTCTTCTCATAACCTAATGAATCGAAGAATGAAAAAATCTGTCCGAAGAAATAAAACAATGTAACGCAAAATCCGAATGTTGAGAAAAGTGTCACCGCAAAGCTTAAGCTGAAACTATCAGGCTGTACCTAATACAAATGTAAAACAAGCCTAAATATAAATTACAAGACGCCACGGAAACAAGAAAACCATAAAAAAATATCACCTGTAGATATCCGAAAATTAAAGAGCATTTGAGAGTTTACCTTAATAAAGATTAACCGAACTTTTTAACCGATTAACTTCTTCCGAGCTAATAAAGCCAATTCAGCGAGCAGTTGAATAAAATATGTCATTAGCTACATTATGTCCAAGGACAAATTATACAAAAAAGCCTTGATGAAAGCGTAATGCTAAAAGCAGCTGAAAGGGTGCGCACGCGGCGTCTTTGAGCGCCTCAGAAAGGATCGCTGTGTGCTAATTTCCAAACTCGGTTTCGCACAGATAAGGCTAGAGACGGGAGGTAGGTGTCTTTGATGTAGCGCCGGCCCTCTGACTCCGGGGGTGAGAGCTTTCAATGAAAGGATTTTTTTCATCTTCTTTCCCTTTGTACTTAATTTAAATTTCGTTTATATCAATGCTACGAGTTTCCTTTTGGGTGTGTTTTCTCTTTTACTTTGTCGCGTTTATCCTCTCCAATTTGTAATATTCGAGTTCGCTTTGTAATTAAATTTAGTGTTCGTAATCTGTTCTCTCTAATTTTTTTCTCTGTGCCCGCCGAACTCGGCGGCGACTGCCGCATGCCGGTGTAATTGCAATTTATAAATTAGGTGTCTCTTTGATTTCGAGTGTTTCTTAGAAGCGCTTATATTTCGAGATTTGATTATATTTTTCGTTTGTACCGTTCCTTTGATATTTATGGAGCCTTTCATATCTAATGCTTACATACTAGTCTGTAATAAATATCGACCTTTGTGTTTGTAAACTAAATAATCGTGTAATGGCTTAAAGGCAATTTGAAACGTATAATGTATTTAAAGTGGTCTCTATCACTGCTTAACTTAGTTTAGTGTCAAAGGGTTCCAAGTTATCAGTTTGGTACTCGTTTTTAGCCTAAAAGCTCATTTGTGGAGAGGATTGAGATACTATTTTAATATTCACACAAGTTGATTAGTGTCGTAGTTAGGGTTCCTGTTAGTTTTTCATCAGTTGTTTTGCCGCTCGGCGCTGCAGCCATCCTTTGTGCTAAGTTCCGTCGCAAGAGGCCGCACAAAGTCGCCTGTGACTCAAGCACCACCCATACTATTAACATGACAAGGGCACTAGTTAAAGACATTTCTCGATTTAAACATCAAAGTCTATCGAACGTCTTTGATGTAAATCGGGCCATTGATGTAAGGAAATTCAATGTCATACGCTTGTTATTTTTATGTTGGGATTTAAATTTACCTAGGGGCATCTGTTATTGCCTATTACGTATATTTTATTCTGCTGTAATAAGCTATATTTAATTTTAAAATAAAAACGAGTCATGGTAAGTGAGGTGAGCAAATTAGTAGGTATTTGAATTTGCACAGTAACGTTTACGTAAGATTTCTTGTAGTGGCGATGTTTGTAAAGTGCGCTGTGTTGGCGGTGCATTGTAAAGGGCTCGCTACACAAAGAGTTGTCGCACCGAGCGACTTGCAGCGCGGAGCTTCCCGGCGCCCGGCACCGCCCGCCGACACCGCGCCAAGCACAAACGCGCCACTTTGCGGACTCGTCTTTGACTTACATGAGTGTGCCCCAACATTAATAACCTACTAATAGCTCTCCCCCTCACGACACTATTCCAGCATCGCTCAATTGATATGAGATTATGTCTCCTCCCCTAACAAGTTTACGCTAAAACACAAAGCCTTGCTCAAAGTAAGCATTCTCTATAGTCTATATTTCAGGTCAGCTAACACTAGCTTCAACAAAAACGTGTTCATAAAAGTAATGAAATATTAAAATTACACGAGCCTTTTATCGCGAACAAAACACTCGTAGATTCAATTTTTCGCATAATTTTATTAGTAACAGTTTAATTAGCGTAGCTTTCATCGGGCCGCTTTGATATTGTGAACGTTTCAAATAGATTTCACAAGAAGCACTTTCAAAGAGAGCACCCCTAATAAGTACTGAAGAGTCCTCGCACGTGTTTATCAAAGACAGCCTTTCGTTACTCACCGTCTGAATGGCCTCAAAAGAAACTCGTGTAAAATGCTCTACAAAGTGCCGTATCAAAGGAAAGGCGGGCGCAAATATCTGTTTCGTAAACTAGTAAAAACGGAGCTCTCAAAGGTACTGCGTACTCGCGGCAAATTAGGCGGAGTTAAATACAAGCGCCGCTCTCACAAATGTATAACTTTGAAAGTGACTCCTCGCTCATTATTTATGTAAGTCGCCGTAATCGTCAAACGGCGCTGTTTTATTTGGGCTGCTCGCGGTCCGGCCGCGCTCGCCACACGCGCGCCTCTCGGCTCGCGACAGCCGCGTGCTCGCGCGGCTCGCGGCCTCGCCTCACATGTGTATTATCCATTTAATGCTCAATTCCCATATAATTTAACTTTGCGATCAAAGCGAAATTTTGCAAAGAGCTTCCCGGCGGCGGCGGCGGCGGCAGCGGGCGGTGGGTGCGAGCGGGACGCACACATTGGAGCTCTCGAGATCAAATGCTGGGCCAAATTAGTCACTCTCCGTCTCTCTATCTCAAAGCCGATCCGTAGCAAAGTTTGCGCGAAGATGACATCAAAAGGAAACCACACACTGGGGTGGCGCCGCCCGCGCCCGGCGCCCCCGCCCCATACTTAAATCCGCCGTGTCTCTGGCTGTCTTATTGACACGCGACTGACAACTCGCAAGTCGCCAACGCCGCCGACTGTTTCAAACTCACTCCGCTTTACCAGACTTATTTAGTTAATTAATACGGAATGTCCTATCAAGTTGTAACTCCCGCAAGGCTGGCACACACTTACGCGCCGCTACTGTAAGGAAACTTTAATCGCATGGGTATGTTTGTACATACGTACTGGTACACACAGCCCATGTTGTCAATCCCTTTAATTAAACGACACTAAGTTTCTTTGATGGACTTTGGAACTAAGCGGGCTGGAATATGATTTTAGGATTCTCATTATTTTACTACAATTAATTTTACAGATAGATTTCAACGCTTATATTTTAATACGTTCTATGTTCGCCAATGCGGAATAAAAACTGTAGGCTTCTCAAAGGTCTGAAGCCTTAAAAACAAGTTTTAAACTTATACGAAACTCGAATTTCTCAACACAAAGCTGGCAATTGTATTCTTATTTCTTGGAAATGGCCTTTTTCACCGTTTCGTAACGTTTCGCTGTGGATATTTTGTTAATAATATCAAAGCAAAGGTTACTTTGTGTGTTGTATGCTATTTAATAAAAATATTATTTTATTTGAATGCATTAGGTTTAGATAGTACGTAACTGAAAAAAACAAGTGAAGTAAAAATCAGGTAATCTACTTATTACACTTGTGTCTGAATCTCTGAGAGAAATAACTACAAACGCCTTTGAAAGGTACTTTCTGCAATCAATTGACTGAGTTTTCAACCAAACGTTTAATTGTCAAGAACATAAATACCTGCAAGTAATTTACTGACAAAGTGACTGAACAGCAAAAGAATTTCTAGCACTAAATATTTTTCTTACCTTTATCACAGCTTAAAGGATTGTTTTTTTTTTATAATTTATTTTGTCCATTTACAATGAACAGCTTAAAGGGTTAACAGTCTTTAGTCAGTGAAGCCCGTCACTCTAAATACGACGATAAAAACTCCTTAACGTTAACACTGTCTTACAAAGTCGATAACTCGTCGGCAAAGCGTTTATTAACAAGCCCAGTTCTAAAAAAAAAACAGTTTGGAATTTTGAAATCCAACACAAGTTATCGCGGGGCGCAGGGGTGTTGGCATTGTGCGCAAGAGTTTATGACGGCGACGGCCGCGCTTCCACGAACTGGGACCTTACCGACGCCAATACCAATAGATCCCGTATCCGATTTTTGGATTTCAAACTTTATTACCTACCTCGTAAAGTTTGAACTCAAAAGCTTCAAAGATGTAAGGTTCCTGAGTCGTGCGCCGCCGACCGCCTACCTAAAACGCTGCCCCTGTGTGACGTCACTCATCTCAATGTTTGCCTTGTTTCCCCTTTAATTGAACTATAGCGTATTGTTTAGTCTTCGTTATTTAATCTGCCTCGTTGTTTTAGGATGCCTGTATGTATGAGCATTCATGATAAACCTCTGCTATGCTTTTTGTTTGTTCTTTATGGATCCATTTTTTGTACTTCATCTTAAATTACAAAGACAAATATGTGGCATCCAAAGCTTACTTTACATACTTCTTCGATCCAGTTGAAATTGAAGAAGAATGCAAACTTTTGAATTAGATTATAGTTTACTTGATGCTCAGTTAGTCTGTGATGAACAAATATTGAATTTCAGATTAATTCTGACTGTTTTAAACCTCCACAGTATTGTTGGTCTTTTGAAACTCCAATACGCTCAAATGTCAGCCAGACAACCAATAGTTCTCAAATAGCAAAGCTTCAATCAATGACAAAACTGCATCTTAAAGTCCTTGATATCACGTTTTCGACGATTCTGCATTTATCATCGCTCTCGCTTTCATTTACAATTCATCTATCAACTGGTCTGTGATTTAATGCGCCAGGCTATAACCTCCATTTGATATTCTGCGTTTGTGCCATCATTCAACTTTTTGTCCTCTATTACTCCTGTAATATGATTATAATTTTCTCGCATCTGCTATACCTTTTTTTCATCTCAATAAATCTTGAACTTTAATGACGGCAACGTTAAGGTTTGGTTTAGTTTGTTTGAGTTGTTACAATCGGCTTCCATTGAACCGAGACCGGTTTGGATAAGGAATGCCGCGGCGCAGTGTCCGGGCGGCTTTTTGCTTTGGCTGCGTGCGCGCAGCCCACGCGGACGGCTTGGAGCCTCGGCCCGCCGGCGCCAGCGCCGCTTCCCGCCTTTACGTTTGATGCCTGATAAACGACACGTTGCAAATATTTGATGTTATTTTATATTTAAAATTGTTATTGACGTCGGTTTTCTGTCTAAACTCGTTGCAGTTCTGTTGATAATAAAATTATTAAACTTCGGATAAGATAAAAAGCGCTTCCTGCAACCTTACAGACTAAAGGATTTGTAATCTTTTTGTTATCTGTCGGAGTTAATCAAAAGTCCTACCTACGGGCTTTTCATTGCACTTAATTTAGCAATTTAGGCTTCCCTATAACTCTTAACTAAAGCTCTGCTAACTGCTACAAACGATTAGAGAGAACAACGACAAGTCACAACTTACAAGTTAGCTTGTAATTTGTAGTCCACGATTCTTTACAAATATGGTGCATCCCTTGTCCGAATGCTTTAAAGGCACTGCCATGGTAATCGGATTAGAATTTGTTTACCTGAATGCTTCCAAACGTGTTCAACTCATGGCCGCCTTCAAAATCTCTAACAATATTTTGTTTCATAGTTTGTTAGCTTAAAAGAACGATTTTTTTAATGGATTAACTCCAGAGTTCAGACTGTACTCCAGTATTTATATCTAGCTCATCCGTCTCCATCGGAGTGGCATTGGTACTTGACAATGAGTACGAAAGGAATGGTGTGCCTAGCGGAATGCGCGCCCAGAATTGTTGGCTGTCACGGCGGCTCGATGGCACTGCAAATAATGCTGGATTACCAGCTACCATTAGCTGATTGTTACTTGTTATTTTTACTGCGGGATTCATAACGGCTGTTTGTTTTTTGATGCTTGTAGCTTGAATGGGTGTAGGAAAAATAGCTTTAGAATTTTTCTTTTTTGGAGATTGCATTGAAAATTCACACATCTTTAGAAAACAATCTTGGATTACTGTAAGATTGGCCCGGTTTTTTGCACTTTTGTATTGTTGATTCTGAAGCTTAAGGGCTCCGAAACAGTCAACTACGATAAACAATGTTTCCGTGAACGATATTATATTGATAAATTGCTTCCTTCGTTTAAAGTAAACGTTACATTTTTGCATAAATTTAGCGTCAATCACGTAAATATTGGTAATCACAATTGACCGTTTTGGGGGATCCTTGAGTAAGCCGGCGGATTTTCAAAACTCGATGTGGTCAACTCAATTTTTATCTGAAGTCCATACTTTTTGGACACACCAGAGAAATTCAATAGGGTGTGGATGCTCGTAAAATGTTGTCGGTCGAAGTATCCACGTTACACTGGTTTATGGCCAGCTATGGGAAGTGAGAGTTACACCGCTATAGCAGTCCGCGTTATACACCTATGGAATTTACTGTTGAATTCTTGTTCGACCATTGAACGAATAGAACGACTGTGTAGTTCTTGATTAGATTTAACCGTAGGGATTTCATAACTGTTGGCTTCTTAACTTTTAAGAATCACAGACTAAGGGCTTGTTTCATTATGTCCTAATAGCCCCTAAATCCTGATTAAATTAAAAAATCGAACAGAATTTCTATGGAATTATCTGCCAAGTAAGATATCGGAAACTTAATCATTGGTGATAAAACTGGCCTTAAATACTAGTTCATTATTGTCTTGACCATCACCCGAGATTGTGTAGCAGTCTGTTCTAATTGTTGCAGTTTAATTAGATAAATATGAAATTCAAACTACGTCCAAAAGGGTTACAATTAAAAAAAAAACAATCTTATAAAGTGGTATTTTATATTCTTGAAATAATTTTGTTTCTTATTCTTAGAATTATTTCAAATTATTGTGATTTGTAAAGCAGGCCATGCCCTCTAACACAGAGAGACACTAGGAGGTAGAGATCCTCGTGGTTCTAGAAAGCAAAAGTATGAGGTTTAGTTAGTAGAAGTCTAGATTAGGCTCTAGAGCAGAAGACATTAGATGATTTCACAATTAAAAAGGGTACACGTCTGGGCTTACCTGGGACCAATCGTCAACCTTAATGAAGTCCGAAACATTAGCTGCAAGCGAAGCCGAGGTGCCTTAGTTATGACCAGGTGCGTCTTGCTGAAAAGTCCATGCTTTGTTATCAAAGAGGGTATCTTCAAGAGGTTTTACTACACCATCTGAGGCAGTATCTTGATACACTTTAGCTAAAGCTTTCGCCCCGTTTTCACAAACATAGACCTTGGTCACTCCTTGATAAGACACCCCCAACCTAACTGTTATTGATGCTGCATGATGACCACGCAGGACTCAGCCGACCAGTTGAGAAGTTTATTTGTAGCTACAAAAATGCACCTGATCATTTTGCTTGTTGCAATGTTTCTCGATTTTGAAAATGTTTCTAATCGGTACCCTTAAAAATACCCTTTTGTTTTGTATCATCGTAACAAACAAGCAAACGTTTTGATCTTACCACTGTCTTCGATTTAAGAGACCATTTGGTTTGCCCCGTATATCGCCGGGAACCATCAAGCGGCTATTTTCATTTCTTAAGATTTTTTTTTTGTTTCTTCAAGGGATTTCTACGAATTTTGACCCTGACAGCATTCACTGACTGTTGTTTCTTTTGTGGTTGAGACCTCACAATACGCGGCCAGCCTGATCTTTTATTATCGTCAATAGAAGAAGTTTTGGTGTATCTGTCTGTTACGATAAACAAACTTACGTCTGATGCCAAGCTTTAGCAGCGTTTTTAAAATGGTTGCAGGTTCCATCCTGCAGATGCAGAACAATCAATAAAATTCTTCATTTATTTTAAACGGTTGACTAAAGTTAGCTTTAGAAACCTAACATGTTTACTACATATTATGTAGAAATCAAATATTGTTTTTATCCTAAAAATAATTTCTTCTAGAAAGTTATTAAAACATTATAAAGAGGAAAATTTGTTTTTTTGTACGTTACAAGTTAACTTAAAAACTACTTGACCGATTTCAAAAAGATTTCCACCATTAGAAAACTACATCTTCACTGAGTAACATATTCTATTCATTTTTTACTCTCATGGAGGCGAAGCCGCTGGCAGAAGCTAGCTATCTATATACCCATTTTAGTGTCTTATATAACTGGAAAATGTTTCTTCCGCACATTTTGATAACTTTTGTTTGGCTTCAGTTTTTCATTACGTTAACGGTTATTCGTGACGACTTCTACGGCTTCTATTAAGTATGTTTCAATCCCTGGCTGAAATATTGATTTTTGTTACTGATTGGGAGATGGTTTTGATTCCTTTTCATGTGGGTAGCTAATCAAACTAGTACAGAATTTTCAATTATGTCAATATGACGCTTGGGACTGTAAAGGAAAATATTGTGAGGAATCCGGCATATCCTAGAACAAAAAATGCTAGGATATGTGACACCGACCCGTGCTACGCCCTCGTGCCGAAATACGGCCCCATTCCCTTTCTAGAGAGGAGGTCTGAATCCCAGCAAATGAAATATTATAAGGCTGATAATGCCATGCTTATGCTATAAAATTTAATATTGGAGGGGATTTTTAACTCTCCTGGTTTAAAAATGTTTTCAGGCACTTACTTTCGTCTAATTAATAAGCTCCACAACAATTTCTCCTAAATAGATTTGACGAACTGATCTGAAAAAAATGTACTTGCTCACATTTTTACTCAGTTTTTAAGTAACCGAAGCACTTATATCAACCTGCTCGGAGCAAAATAATAGGGACATTCTCGGCGCCTTTGAGACGCGCAGTAATAAACACGTAACATAGTTTTCTAATTTCATGCAGTCTCTACAATTTTAATTTAGTATTATGACGGAAACTTTACACCATGCGATCTTGAGAGCAGTGGTGGCCCAGTGGTAACTGCGGGGGACTTGCAAGTTGTAGGTCGCGGGTTCAAACCCGGTCAGGCACATTACTTCGTGTGATTTCATCACTGCTCTCAAAACGGTGAAGGAAAACCTCGTGAGGAAACCGGCATGTCCTAGAACCAAAACATTCGAAGACATGTGACATCCACCAAACCGCAATGGGCTTGCGCGTTGGATTATGGCCCATTCCCTCTCCAAGAGAGGAGGCCTGAGTCTCAGCAGTGGGAACATTATAAGGCCGATAATGCTAATGCGATCTTAAAGAGACTTTAGGAGAGAAAGACTTCCATACTTATGTTTATTCTATTTGTTACAGGATGATACTCTCCTCATATACGGCACCATTCAGCTAAGATTTAAAGGTAAGCTTTAATTTAAGCCAATCGTTATAATTTATACGCAGTCTTACAGCGAAATTGAAAGCCAATTGAATAGTGATTTATTGTGATGTGAACAAATTGCCGTGGTTCAAGTACCATGATTTATTTTGGGTCCTGCTCGCATTAATCTACTGGCAAATGCATAAAATAGAAGCCAGATTTAATAAATCTTATATTTGTAACTATTTAAATCAATTAACCAAATTAACCTGTTTGTTTTGCATATTGTATACATTCTAAATGACTTAATTAGCAAAGTCGTGATCGATTTATGCGAGCGGTGTCTTTGATCTGCATGAGTGTACACAACTGAATTTATACCAGGAAATCTGTCACAAAAAATATTTAATTTACTTACAAAGCCAATTTCCAATAAATTGCGGACAATACCGATTGGTGGCAATAACATATCCATGGTTACTATAGCTGCACGGGCCTACACCTACGGCTTCCAATTTATTTCATACGTCCTGAAGTAATCCGTCGCGTCGGCAATCTGCTACACTACGGATTTATTTCGTTAACGACATAATAACGAGTTATATCGCTTTTGTCATGAAAGCACAATCAGGTAATACGTTACATTCAATTTTCAACTCTACTTCGATAACAATAAACCTGTCGGCGCGCGTGTGCGGCGTCAGCGCGTGTTGCTGATTCAGCTCTTTCGGTTATAATGGTTAAGCTTCCATTTTTACAATGAGTTATTACTTTCCCTTATTTCATTCATCCGCTTTTCTCCGGCGACAACCACTAGAAAACTAATGATCCCTTTTAGTTTTAGCAAAAAGCAGGAAAGTTTACACCTCACTTAGGATCAAGGGGGCGCTTTCATAAATTATTTAAAAAAATACATGAATACGCAATTAAGTTAGAGTTCGATTGAACTGAAGCACCTCTCGATCTGCAAACCCATCAACCATTGGAACTAGCGAGCCACCGAGCACTCGTCAACCCAATATTTTTACATACAATAATTTAATTAGCTTTCGACTCCAAAACTAGCGATCTCGTAATCCCATTACTTCTACGCGTTTACTCTCAAAAGAGGCAACAGTTTAACGTTAAATCTCGCTTCGAGGCAGTAAAAAAGCGAATTTTTATATTAAACCGGCTCTCGTAGGCTGCATTCACGTGAGGAGGCCCTAGACGGCAAATTAAGTGACATTAGAGGCATAATGCCCGTGGAAGGGAGACGTGAAAGCGGAGTGCTGTTGTGCGCCGCTACGCTAGTCCGTGGAGTGCGCCAACAGACGCTACCACCTGGATGCCGATTAAGCGCTGGAAAATATTGCAGCCGCTTTAAGCGCCGCATTGCTGCCTAGTTCAGCGACGCTCTGTTGGCGATTGTGCTTTTCAATACTTAAGAAACCTCTATGGCTTTCCTTACAGTTGTAAATAACATTTATTATGAATAGTGTAGCCACTTCTTACTAACTTTCCTGATGAATGCAAAGCACCTCCCTGGGGTGGGCTTAGGGAGGCATGTGACTAATCTGCAAGCTTAGAAGCTTTTATTTGATACAAGTTTTCTGCACTTTGATACAAGTGCCAAATGTACCATTTTTACTTTGTCATTGCGTCCGAGGTGGAGCTTGCCCAAGCCGCAGCCAGACGAGGCTGTTATGGAACCGAATGCTGAAGTGACAAATTGCCACATGCATTAAATGACGTTTTTCAATACACTTATGAAGAAATAAATAAACTGCGGTTGACCGCCGACTCAAGGAGGTCTCTAGCGCCCAACCTGATTCAATATGTTAAATATAATAGATTGTGGTAGGGACGAGCTGAAAACAGTAAATTGCGTGCCTAAGGTGTATAGTAAAAATAATTGAATCGAGAATCCTAAAAGAAACATCAGTTGGCACTACCACTTAAGAATTGCAGATTGTGAATTAATATGTTTATTTATAAAAAGCATGTAATAGTTTTTATAAATTCTATTCAAGACTCAGAAACGCTTTAAAATCTATGCTTTAAGTCTTTGACTGAAGCTTTACAGAAGTTAATCAGCTTTACAGAATTGCATCTAATTCTCTCTAAACTAACCTGCTGCCGATTCGGCAATGGATTGAAATTTCAGCATACTTCATCTACCAAACCCAATAATCAGCAAATATATGATACCAATGAATTGTGTAAATTTTTTATCAGATCCGGAGACAATTGAAATCGACGCGTCAGTAACAGAATTACTTTTTTTTTTCATCTACAATTCTAACCGATCACTCGGCAGCTGGGACGGCGACTTATTTCAACGGTTTTATGAATTGCTCCTCATTTAATTTTGTCCTCATTTCTTTCATTTTCTCTTGTACGAATTCAGTGGAGCTCGATGATAGAACATTAATAAATTGTTAGTTATGAAACCTTTGAAGAGTGGCTCCTTGATTTGGTTTATTAATTTTCGATGTTATGTTGTGATGAATGCCCACTGAGAATATTTACGTTCGTAAAATTCTTCTGACTAAAAACTTCCGAATATCCAGTGGGTCTGCCACAAAGCAGACTAAAAGGTATTGCTTTCCCATAATCTTATTCATTAACGGGATTTTCTCTAGTTTTAGGTTTATTAGCATCTTTATCAGCACTAGAAGAGTTAAAAGTTCCGATACGGATCGTTCTTTCCTCAAATCTCAAAGGATCATTACAGGAACGGTTACACTTTTCGAAGAAGCCCTGCATTTCTGCTTGAGCATTTTCTAATTTAACCCGTAAAGCGTTTGCAAAACAAACTAGCGAGACAGAGGGGAACCCGATGACAGCTAATATAAATTAATCAGTTTTAAATACCAATTTGTCTGTAAGTTAAGTGCTTGACTTACCATGGGTGGCCATATTATTAGGGACAGTACCTAGATTTCTTATATTATTATCAACTTTAATTGCATTTTGCAGGTAAATGGTTGGTTGTAGGTTCGGCAAATATTTTTTATTTATAGATTTCATTGATTGAGATAATAAAACATCAAATTTGAAGTCAAAATTATTTATATATTTTTGAAAAAAAAAAGATAATAATAAGATGGATGAATATTGCTAGTATTTTGTGACAGCATCCATTTATCGTGGTATGCTCTCTATGCAAGTTCTGGCTTTCTGTAGCAGGTTTCTGGTATAGTGGCCACTCTTTAATGAGGGCTACAATCAGCTGGTGTTATTTTTTTCGCTGGCAAGAGGATCCAAATATTCAACAAATGTTGAAAAAGTCAACAAAGTTAAAAAATATCACTTAAAAAAATATGGCGCGCTGTCACAATGTTGCTTTATATCAAAAATAATAATACTGATGCCAGTAATAATACCAAATAAAAAAATCTTATATAAATCCTTTGGTTAGCTTAAAACGTGAGATTTATAACTTTGTTGACTTTTTTCGAAATTATCGTATTTCGTATCTTTTTTTTTCAAAGATATATAAAAGAATTTGATTTCAAATTTTATGTTTTTATTAACTCAATCAATAAAGTCTTTAAATAAAAAATATTACCCGGACCTACAACCAACCATTTGCCTACAAAATGCAGTCAAAGTTAATACTAATGTATGAAATTCAGGTACTGTCCCTAATAATTTGGCCACCCACTGTATTTAGCGCACGTCATTAGCAACAAGAGTAATGTGGGTAACTAGCGATATATTTAAGTCCAGACGAAATTTTTTGTCCGTCTGAAAACTGACATGCGGTTGATACAGGGCTGCCAATTTGGAACACGAGATTTAGGGTTACAATATTTAAGTGTTTAAACGCTCTAAACGAATAAATAAATTTTAAGGGTTCAAATAAAATGGCAATACCTGTGTGCGTTTAATGGCAGTATCTAAAAAAGAGATGACGTGTAAGTGCAAAAAAATGATCAAGAACAGATTTTCACAAAAGGTAATTTTGATATATTTTCTGTAAAATCAAATGAAAAATGCCATTTTATTTTCTCTTGTCCCTGTCCATGTGGCGTCCATGTATTGTCTCCACAAATAGCGGTGTATTTAGCGCTGGCGCCGGCGACGCATTAATTACGCTATAAATAAATGCTTTAGATAAAAAACGTATCGAGTGAGGCGGTCATAGATTTCTCAGAGCGACGCGACTTTTATTGTTATTGAATGGGGCGGTAATGTGTTGCGGCCAGCCCGTCTGTCGCACTCGGCTTTTATCCCGGATTTATTCAATGGAATGTATTTGTAATGACTTTTTACTGGAGGTACTCGAATGTATTTCCGTGTTGGCCAGGAAATCGAAAGCACGTAAAATTGTTCGGATTGAATGGATCGTATCTCCATGTTCTTGGTAAATCACTGTAAGCCTTTGTTGCCTCGTGTTTCCAGATAAGGACATAAAAAAAATACAAAAACTCGTTGTTAACTTGTTAATTCCTCTTTTACAAAATAATCACTTGTATCACTAATTTTCCGGCAATTCATGTGGCCGTAATAAGGTACGGAAAACATCGAACAATAAATTAGCCAAATCTAATACAAGAACGCAAAAACTACCTGTGTAGCTCTATGATGGAAACTCAATCACGAGACATAACCACATTGAACCAATACGGAGTACTGAAATGCACTTCTCATTCTGACGTCTACGTTATTAGGAAAACCACTACAAAACAAATGTACAGCGAAAGTGGAAATACGCTTCTTCTAAATTGGATAGGAATGATTTTGTTAGAAATCCGAGAGGCAAATAAGTTTACACTAGATGCGGAGCGAAAGAGTTCGCGAGTATTGGAAGGCTGAAGTCTAATGAAAATATGTATGTAGATGAAGAGTATACTGATGTACATGGTTTCTAAGAAAGTGCAGCGTTTATTTAACTGAGTTCTATAGCTGGAACAGAAATGTTTCAATACTACATTATGGTATTTATTAGTCAATTTGACCTATCATTTCTGGGGTCCTGAATTTTTCGGACAGAATTTCTTTTTAATTTTGCTTCCGTTCAACTGTCGATCTTGTGAAATCGGTGCAAATAACTACGATAACAATAACAGAAAGATTATTACGGTATCTGTAGTTTACGGTGTTTCTATATGTATACTGACCGTTAAGCTGAGGCCATTGATGAAGTATTAACAATAAACTTTTGAGTCGATAATGTTTCAACTTAGATCACGGCAAAGACAACATCAGTGCATTTCAAAATTAACAGATTTGATACTCAATCAAATGTGTGCAATATCACCAAAATCAGTTCAGTTACTTTTTATTAAAGCTTTTAAAAATCCAATCCACAAAACAGGGAACATGGCCGATGTTAGCAACTATAAACCGATATAAGTGCTAACAGCTATATCGAATTATCGAATAAAATACTGCGAATTCTATTTTAACCGCTAATCAATACGGTTTCGGAACCGGCGTTACTAACAGGGAAAAAAACCGAGCAATATTCTCGGACCTAACCAAAGCATTCGATACATTTCTGTTCCTATCTTGATTAACGTTTGAATCCCCAACCGGTCCTATGAGACCGCGCTGTTATTGTTTTACTATTGTGTCTCGTTTCGCGGGTATCTGAGTAATTAATAAGATAGAAAATGCGTCATGTGTCAGGGAAACACTATTAAAAATTGTCAAGGATTATATCTGTCTGATCGTACCCGGTCTGTTACAATTGTAAGCAAAGAAATTGGAACAATGAAAGGTGTCCCACATGGCAGTATTCTTGGGCCAATCTTGTTCTTGTCATAAATCAACTAGCTGAATAAACGGAACATCATGCAGCCATCTGTATGTAAAATTGTACATGCATGGAGATACAGGAAGTACTGGTCAGAAATCATCAATACCCACTTTAGTCGTGGTTTGATTGAAAACTAATCGCCAAATTCTCAATATTGCTAAAAGACAATATAGCGTTCGTGATTGAATAAATCACAATCTGCTCAATGGTTTTTGTGGAAGTAAAAAGTTTGTTCATTCTTATAATTTTTAAGGTGTTGTCAAACAGAAATAGAATTTCTAAGATACATGCAATACTAGCTTAAGGTGGGCGCGACGTTAGAATTATCCATACAAACGTAATACCAAAATCATTTGAAATTTATGCATATTCACACCATAATATGATGTTATTCGGATTCAGACAATAATTAATTATCTAGGTTCCTACATCGTCTTTTTGTTGAAAAACTTACCCCAAACGAAATTTAAGCGAATTTAAATTTGCACATTTTCACAGCGAAAATGTCATGTTTTTATTTGGTTTTTTCTATATTATAAACAACAATATTTCAAAATATCTTTCCGTAGGAACACAGATATTATTATCAAGTTATAAATACTCGAAACAATATTGGAAATACATTAATTTTTCATTCATCATTTTTGGTATTACGGAACCTCTCCCAAATTTCCAATAGTTTGTATTGCTATCACAGTAAGCAACTGTCAGTGTGCGGATGATGACTGTACTCCAGTCGGTGTGTCCAAGAATTGTTTATACTATCTGGATTGCTTCCATCAACCTCAAAAACGTATTTTTTTGCGTCTCAACTCGAGATAGCGCGCGGTCTCCGCAGGCCTCTTAAAAGTTCAGGTTTCATTTATTGTAATACATTTTATTACTTAAAATTTCTTAGTCTTTCATGAATAAATATTAGGTACTATTTATTAAATTCCAATTCCAAAACGTTAGAACCATAATATCTATTATTTAAATCAATTATGCATTGTTAAAAATAGTTTCAGCATGAATCAAATAAGTTCGGTAGTCCTTAAATTCACCTATAAGAAATTCAGTAAAAAATATAATTATCTACTCCTCGCATCCGAATAAAATTTAATTCCCGGTCCAGTCTCAAGAAGGTCTTTCAACCTTCGTATCAAATTAATAGGATTACATAATAGCAATTTTTCTTCATAAAAGAGTTGCGTCCATTCGCAGCGAGGTAACAATAGTGTAATCTGGCACGTCGTCTCTGGACTATAAAGCTCTATTGTTGAAAAATATTTTGTGCAGCTCCTTGAGAAAATGCGAAACGAGACTGTCCACCAATGAGGTAACGACAAAATTACCTTTACGGCTTATTTTGCGTTTATTTGTCCTCGTTTGGGCCTTTGTGAGATTTTGTACGTTTTATATACAGACGATCTTATTTCAAAACTGCCGACATGTCTATCATCTGCATCTTCTTACAATTAATATAATGATGCTAAAATTCTATAAACGTCTACGATGACACTTGTCAATTTTATAGAATTACCTTTTCCGCTCCGTTAATGTCAACCACACAGCCTTCATTTGAATGAACTTACAAAAACACCTGATGCTGATGACGGTACAAATATAAACCCAGTAATATCAATAGACTAGATGTGTTTGACAATGAGCGTCCCTCGGTGAATGTCATTAATGTCATCCGCAGCACTGTCGGGCGCGCGGCGGGTGGCCTGAGCGATCTACGTGTACCATGTATATCATTAAAAGTACCTACTACCTACGATTAAATTACAGGCTATTTTATGGAGTTGAACTTGTTTGTTTTGCGGATCGGGGGAGTGAAGATAAAAGGATGCATGCAGGTGCCTAATTGTCGTGCAAGTTGTGCTCAATGAAGGGGTCGTATTCGTTGTGTGTTTTAAATGGATGATTGATAGATTTATTAGTAGTCCTGTGCATTGTACAAAGGGTCTTTTGCTTTTGCGTTTTCTGCAACTATGTTTGAATTCAAATCGATGTTATAATGTTGCTTTTGGCTGGTTTTAGGTGAAAATATTTCGTTTGTTTAAACTGCTATATGTAGTAGTTTTCATTGTCATGAACTCTCGATAAAAGTTAGAAAATTGAATAGAAATGTTAGCGAGCACATTTGTTTCTAAAACGCTTTGAAACATCGTTAGGCTATTGTACAAAATCAGTTACGATAGTTTACGAACGCTATGAAACTCTGCGTCCAGGATGCTCACAAATGGGTGTAACTTCACAATACAGTACGGATTCTATGAGCGATGAACTTTTCGGAAATTGTCAACTGATAGCAGAAAAACATATTCTCGGTTTCGAGTACGCGTACGGTAGAAACCCAATTCTATTGCTGACGTATTCTTTCTGGCGACAATTAAGTAATATGCGTTTTATGATTATGAATTACATTTATTATGATACAGCTCTTTCATTTTCATTACTTATCTTACCTTAACGTTTGTCTATTTTAATTGGCCGGTCTACAAATTCGTTTGAGGGGTGCATAGCATTGAGAGATCATACATTTATCATCGTCCGTGACATTCAGCTTAAACATTTCCCCTGCTGTCATAGACCAGTAGCAAAACTGGAGTATCTTGATTCCGGAGTATATTATGGATGGAATTCATTTCTATCGATAAAAACCAAAGATTGTCTGTAAAACATCGCATTTAGCGATAAGACTTTCCATTGTGACACCCTATTAATTTTAAGTTCCTATTGTAATTTTAGTTTTGGTGTATACAATAAAGAGTATATCTATCTAACCCCAACTCGTTTCTTAGCTCCCTGACAATAATTGAATGCAATTTTCCTTATCGAATAAAAAAAACGAATCGATTACAATTGTATGGTCGGGTACATTTCACCCCTTCGGTGTTACAGACAGCGTAATTGATGCGCTAGGCTTCTGTTTGTGATGACAATTGCTAATATATTATGAACATTTTTTAAAGTAAACATTTAAATTTGTTTGTTCTACAAAAGAAGATTGGCAAAACCCCATGTACTTTCAGTATCACATACAGGCTTAACATACAATAGAATGAATATATGGATTAGAATGCTACAATAGAGTATAACAAAATATGTAATGGTAAGACATACATTAGAGTTGGGGATATAAAATGATTTATAGACCTAACCTCAAAATGGACCACCAAAAATAATACAAGGTACCTACCTAATTATGTAACTTAGAGCTTGACCAGAAGGGGCGAATTCATCGCGATTGCGCGTGCGTATCACGCGCGACCGTTGCGCCCAGAAAGAGCGTATCAACGCTGGAGCATTCAACAATTCCGTATCAAATGTAGGTGCTCAATTTCCCTGGATATGTGCACTCGCTCTGGAGTTCGCGCGTTTAACTGGACGCAACAAGGTGTCCCTAGTATCTCGACTCGCGTGTAATACGCGCGAGTTGAGGGTCTGGCGTTGTGCACGCGATTTACGCGCGTATTTTGAATTCGCGCGATACTTGTGGACGCGACGTATTTGTGCTAGTATCTTACTATACTCCGTCGGTTTAGGTAGTTAACTAAAGGTAAACAATCTTGGTATGTCTTTTTATATTAAAGAGGTCGTATATAATATACACAAAGATTATTAAAATTTAGTTTATTAGCTAACATCGATTTAGGTAAATACCTACTTGCAAAGATTTTTACTTACAATTTATAGACAACTTTTAGATAAAAAGACATGTCAAGATTGTTTACCTTTAGTTAACTACCTAAACCGACGGAGTATAGTATATTACTAGCGCGCGAATGAATTCGCGCGAAACGTTTCTAAACGAATTCGCTTCTTCTGGACAAGGTTTTAAGGCAGACCCTCAAGCGTCGTCCTATTTAGCTAACTATCATACGATTGAACGATGTGATTTCGTCGCACGATGAGATTAGTTTTATCGACGAAACCCTGTGCTCGCGCGATGATTTACAAGCTTCTATTAGGACAGTCTAAAGAATTTGTGTTTAATCACATCGTTCAATCGTACGATGGTTAGGGTCAGCTCACACCAAGACGCGACGCTGCGCGCACATTTTAATAGAGTGACTCAAAATATAACTTTATTTACTACGCGAAAAGATACACATTTCATTGTGAGAATTTAGAATACGTTGCTTCATGCAGCGCTGCCCCTCATGATGCCACGCGCCATCGCGCTGCACCTCTTGTAGCCGCGCGGCGTCTCGTAACAGGTAAAAAACAAAACCATAGTATTTATAACATTTTTTTATTATAATTGTAACAATACATTGTCAAGAAATACCGCAGGGAGATTGTTCCTTCGTGTCGATCGTAAGCTAAATACCAGACTACACTCATGACATGTGAACAACAGCCCACGGTTCTGAGTCATACTTTACAATTACAACAGTAGCCGATAATGGCTTCGGTTTTCTCCTTTAAACTGGTCAAATCAAGACACGTCGGCGAAAGCGTGATAAGCGCACATAACAGTTTATACACCGAAGATCAACTGCTGACATTGTTAAAGCATGAAAAACATTCACAGAATAAATAAGAGTCCTATTTCAGTCCTGCGCAGTATACACTAAACGCAAATTGTAATGTACTAAAGTAACGTGGCGGTAGAAAATAAGAGTTCACACTTCATTTATAGATGCAGACAACATTACAAATAACACGAACGACGAATTATGTTTAGGCAGGGTCAAACAAAAATATCATGACAGTTTATATTTTTTTTGTATTTGACATACCTAAGTAACAGCTGACGCAAGAAGCCTATTTTATGCGTTTTGTTTTTACAGACTTCACAAAAAGGACGAGGTACTATTGCATTATTGCGTTTTGTTTCCGTAACGGGACTGTACCCTAAATTCATGGTTTTTTAATTACTCCGGACTGCTAATATTCTATTTTAGCTTGGAAAATAACTAACGATATATGACCCATAAGTTGCATATAACTAGATTTGTGTATGTTTGGATTTTGATGTGATACCCAGCTCGCCAATCTTCTTTAAAAAATGAGTTTTTCGAATTTTTTCTTTACTGAACTCTTCCAACAAAACCACGCTATGTACTAGTTAATAGTAGAAAAATCAAATGAATGACTAAGAATTAGTTACACACACGTACAGTTGTAGTTTTTCTTCTTCATCTTTGCCGATTCTATAAATATTTAATTACAAGTTAATCTTTCTCCATTAATTGAATGATATAAATGTACTTATCACTTTTATTAATTAAAATATCTAACATAGGGAACAAATTCGTTTCCCACTCAGTCGGAACAATTAAATCGACTACTGCATAATACACCACGGGGCTATTACACAAATTGACGAATCTTTTATTCATTAATCCAATCATCCATACCGCTAAGGGCTGTTCCCGGGCGTCGGAGACTATCAAAATAAGAAATCTCTGTGTATTTTTCTCTCTTTCTCTCTTACTTATACAGTTTCTACGCTTGAGTGCGATGGATGATTCGAAATTTTCAATTAGACCACAATTGGTTTTGTTAACCACTGTTCTCATTTCATTTGGTATGTTTTTGAATACAGAATAATGAGGTATTTAGCATAATATTGTTAATACAAATTGTCTGATGTAATAATGATGTGCTTTAAATTGTAATATTACCGAGTGATTTTAAAAATAAATCGTATTATTTGCATTTCAAGCTTTATTTATGTTTCCTATTATACTGTCAGTAGAATGTCAAATTGGAAACATTGTTTAATTCACTTAATATGTCTTCCTGATTTCACCATCGTCTAGGGCCAGATAAATTCATGAAATGCATTCAATATAAGAGTCATAGAATTCAGAAGTCGTCTGTCGTAGTGGTCATCCTGTCTCCAATTTGGAATAGCGGGCCGCAGGGAGACGCGGCGTGGCCGGCTGTCGCTCGATGCGGCCCGTGCGGCCAGGCGGCTCGTCCATCGAACATGTCCATTTCAGTGACGTGCCGATAAAAACTGAATCAACTTTGTGGTCGCAAAAAATGTATTGTACAGTGTTCTCTCGGATAACCTGTCCTTTGACGGGCCGCGGTTTTATCGTAGTTCGATAGTTTTTGACGAAATTGGAAAATTTAACGCTCTGTTTTCGACGGAAAGGAGAACTGACTAGACAGATGTCCATTAACGTTTTAAAGTTTTTTGTTCGAGGGCCCGTAGATTAGGAAAATCGATCGGTTTTGGAGGTCGATTGAGTTGTTTACGACTACAAAAAAGCTTTACAAAGAAACTAGTTTCGGCTACCGTTGAAGAGGATACGTGAGCTCGACATAGCAATTTGTTGAATATGCTCTTTATTAATCAGTAGTATTATTAAGGCGAAAGTTTGTGAGTGTGTGTGTATGTTTGTTACTTCTTCATGGTCAAACGGCTGTACTGATTCGTAGGCGATTTCCTGAAATAGCACATAGGACTTTTTATCCCGCTAGTGTGCGTTTCGCAGCAGCTTCCTACATATTTGAACAGTCGTTTCGGGTCTTAACGTTTCTGCTCAACGTCTGTCGTGTTACAATTTTATCAAGTTCCCGGGGAAAACTTAGTCAGATGTGGCTCAAGACAGAGAGGTTTGGAAGGAGAAGGCCTTCGTCTAGCATTAGGACACAAAAAAATCAACCTATCTTTTAACCCAAGCTTTAAAATTACCAACTACCTCCAACCAACCCCTTATTTTTCCTCACAAATAACCCGCAAACCAATACTGACGTAATTGACGTTGAGATTCAAATTAGAGACGTTCCGTCTGAAAAAGCCCCTTCCGTCGGCGTCGGAGACAGCTGCATTTCCCTGCGCCGGCCGCGTCCCGCCGGGTCCCGCCGCGAATAGTCATTGTATGCAAAACGTCGCGGCCAGACGGCACTATTGTTCACACGAGATTAAGGCGGGGGCACGTCCATTATGCAAGCCTCAGGAACGGGACCCTATTCCACGGGTGATTGCGAACCTGACGGAGTTCTCAGGTGCCCCGGTTTGCGTGGGATGATGAGAAAGTTTTGAAGCTGTTTCTCGGGAATGATGCATCAAAAAAAGGTGATTGCTTTATGAGATAGTGAGATAGGCGCAGCATTAAGGTGAAAGCGCGAGGGTAGCCCGCGAAATTCAAATTTTCTTAAGGTTTCGCATGTCAATGTCAGGTTCTACGTTCATTAAAATATGATTTGCAACCGTAATAACCTAAACAAGGTTATTACGGAAGTATAATTGTTAAAAACATAAATACAACACAATAAGCGTCAGACAAATAAGGACCTGAAGGGTTCCTAGTTCATCTAACCCTACTGATGACTATTTCATGAAAAAGTCATTCAATGGGGTTACTTTACACTACTTTCACCTCAGAAATACCATATGAATCTTGACTTGTTAAACTCTATGATAACGTTGAAAATGAAACTCAATTAAAACAAAACAGCCATACCAACAGTCACCATAGCAATAAAACCAATTTTCTAATTAAAACCACAGAAAAAATCCCTAAAATTTCCCGTCACGTTTTCCGAGTTCCCGTTTTGGTCGTACCTCTTTACAAACACGTGATCCATATTACCCGGAGTCCCGTATTTCCCTACCCAATCTTGGGCACTCTAGCGACGCACCTGAGACGGTTTCAGACATTTAATCAGGCCTGTAATCGGAAAAACAATGCTATTGAGTGGAGGTATCGCCCTCGGGCGGGCCTGGCTTTTGTCGCGCCGGGACACTGGCACGAACCAATCTGTTTCGCAAATTACGTACGAATCTTGGGACGATGTGCTTTTTGCATGAGCAGTGAAGGAATGAGGAATGTTAGCTTGATTGAGTGGGATATTAGAGAGGAGATAAAAGAAATGTCAGGTGGGGCGGGCTTGTTTACCGCTCTCTTGTTGTGATTGCTTCTCTTTGTTTTTTACTGATGTTGTGCTCTATTATTTCTGGTGCAGTATTGTGTTTGGTAAACGATTTTGTTTTGAACTCTACTCAATTTGTTTCCATTTAAATGGTCTCTTCGACTAGATCTTAAATCCTAGTTTTATAGTCCCATCACTTTCAATACGTTTTTCAACAGAATAGCTTAGTAGGTTTATACAATTTACGCCCTCGTTTCCGTCCTCCCTAGAACTTTATTCAATTCCCCCGCGACAATTTATCCTTCATTTCATAAGACATTTCGCACGAATAGTTCTCTATCGAATTTCGCCGCGTACCTACGAGACGACACGTGACTTTCCCCATCATTTGTGTACACCCACAAATTGAGTTAACACCTTTTGTCGTTGCAAATAAAGACCAAAATCCTTCTGACATAAACAAAGTCGTACTTATGTGGATTTGTAACGACACCGGTCAATTTCCTGTAAGTGTAGGCAAAATGTACAAATTGATGACGCTGAACGCGAAGGCAGTTGGCGACACTTGAATACCTTCGATTGGACGCTCTCAATTGGAAAACTGCAGGAACAGGTCAATTAGTTGAAGATCGTTTGTATGTTTCCACCTAGGTGCCAACTGCTCCCTGAGCGCGTATTTCTTTTTAACTTGTAGCATAATGTATCAATATCATTCCGAGATTTGTACGAATAAAAGAACAAAACAAATGTATCGAGTATCAGTAATTCAAACACTTGTTATTCGCAATTAACACCTACAAGGGCCAAATTAAGATCAAAGCAAGTTTTACGGTCTCGAAGACAAAATACCCTCGCGAGCGCGATTTATCACCTCACTAATTTACAGTTGTTTTGTCTAAAAGTCGAAAACAATAACAATACATAAAAATTTAACCGCAAACTGAATTTTCAGAATGCCAAGATTCTGCCAAATATTCGGCTGGTCGGAAAATGCAGAATATTTACGAAAATAGATTTATTATATCGATACGGTGGCCGGTCGCCGGTCGGCGAAGATGCGTGCGGCAGAACTTTCGGTCGGCCGACCGCGACATATCCGCTGCAGACGCTCCGGTAGCGGTGGGCTGGCCCGCTGCGGTCGAATGCGCTCTCCGCAACACGGAATTTACGTCATACTGCCCGTCAGCTTTATGCATGAATATGCCTCCAGATACGACTCTCGTGGAGTTACTGCATTTTTGCGGGTAGCGGAATTTTGCACGTTTCAGTGATATCCATTCAACTAGTTCATAGCAAATATTTCAATCTGTTTTGTTTTTTAGTACTCGACTGCGACCTACCTTCAGGTGGGACCTGAAGGTAAGCATTGTTGATGGTGAAATGCACTAGTTTATTAAGAGCCTCTTCACTCTAGCCTTGAAGACTAGATTATAAACGGTCAGTAAGACCACAGCAATCAAATTGTTCCAGTCCTTCGATGTACGCGGTACAAACAACGAGGCGACACGCTTAGTCCGGATCGTAAAAGAGTTAACAATGTAATTGTGGATACTCGCTGTACGATGGGTTGACCGATGAAAGGTGATGGCAAAATCATGTCATGAAATTCCTGCACACTCTCCTGAAAACGTCGCGTCGTACAGAGTTCTTTAACAAATGAGTTGAAGAATCTGAACATTGAGATTCGACAAACACCAGCAGAGACCATCTTCATCTCGAATAAAATCTAAATTCGAAGCCTGTCAAGGAAGTGTACAGTGACTGTCCTTGTCCAAAGGTATATTGACGAGATGACAACCTCATGTGTGGTTATCAATACACCAATATAATCATTTTGTCTTTGACGGACTCATTACTCTGTATCACACAGAAGAGAAGGTAGACTTCATTACGGCCTACATATAATTGACTAAGGAAATTACTTTACGTATGCAGGTCTCGTGTACAAAATACTATTCTCATTATGTGGTGCCTATCGGTAATGACGTTACGCCTCCCCGGCTGATTCACTTTACGTGACACGCATCTACTTAAAATTGGTACTTTAAACGAAGATGCTAAACTATTAGTAGACCTCTTAGATGTAGGAATCGGAAATTGATATGAAGGGGATGGTGGAAGTTCAAAGACAATTGCAATTTGATGCTGAAATCCTTAAAACAATACCATTGTTTTACGAGAGCTAAAACTAAGACTACTTCGACACTCTTTTTCAGTTGGAAATCCTTAAGTAACTTTTCTCGCTATGGGTGGAGAAAGATGAAGTGATAGACTTGTACTAAAACATTCATTAGGCTTTGCGTTCCAAGACTACGGTAAATCTTTTGACCAAACACGCAGTCCTGGCAAGCATCGTGACTAGTTGGACTCTAGATGTCAAAGAATCCAAAATTCCTTTATGATTCACACACAAATGATTGAAAAAATACAGATGCCTCAAAATCCATTTTATCAGAACTGGAAAGAAAGATAATAAGATTAGACTAATTTGTTTAGATTTCTGGAGTAACAGATTGGGATGTCTCTATGGTTTAGTAAAGCTACTTCGCAAAGCAATGTGTCAGTTGCGTCTGCGGGGTGCGGATACGAGACTAGGTAAGTTTAGTTGACATTGAGGAGTAAAGCGGGAACTACATTAGGCCGTCGACACACAGGTGGACCACGCCTGATTTGTACGTGTAACGACGTCGCGTGGCGTTGATCTATGAGTAATGTAGCTCTATAAGTCTAGTTGTTTTATAAAATGTACGGATCCGACGCGCCCAGATCGACGTACATGGCCCACGTGTTTGTAATGTAGTTCTCTACCTTAAGCCCATCCGAGCCACTTTACTACCGCGCCGTCGCGGTGCTCGAATCGCCTGGTTTCGGTGGTTTATTACTGACCGTTGTTCTAACAAACTAGCAAATAGATCACATTTACATCGTCCGGAATGCCAGGATACCTTTTCTTATCTCCTGGAGGTATAACGCCTTTGTCGGAACTTTAAAACACTGCAATACGATATTTAGATCATATCACTTAACACCTTTTCTTCCTTTTTTAACCGACGGGTCCCCAAACACACAGAGCCTTTAAAGTTTCGTTATCTGATTTCGAGTTTAAACATAATGCCTCACGTCCGGTCATTAACCTGTCACCAGCGAATGCCGCAGTAATCTTGGAGTTTCCGAAGATGAGCTGGCTTTTAAACCAAGGTTTTTTTGCGCCAGAAATCTTAAATTTCTTTGCTCAGGATTCCAGTTCCAGAGTTCTAAGGCTTTGATGATGAACATTAATTAGTTAAACAGAATAGATTAAAGCAGCTTTGGGTCGATCGATTTCTTTTAAAAATCGAATGCAAATTCAGACGTTTGAGGCACAAAGCTCGCGGCCGCGGCAGAGGACGGACGTCGGACATAGGTAATGTTAGTGGGGGCTAATTCGTCAAAGGGCGCGCGCGTCGCTTTGTCCCGGCTTATGGTAATCAACGTAGGCGTTGTGGCCGCCGCTGCGCCGTTCTCTGCATTTAATGATCGGATTTATTAACTAGCTACGTTAGGTGATCTGTTTTACGTAAAGATTTTGGTTAATTAAAGGTTCTTTGTCAATGGCTAGATGGAATTGATACGGCCAAAGGTCGGCGTGATTAGCAAATGAGTAGATGGTATATGTGTGTTCAAATTGGCAATCTATTTGGCCTGATTCGACAAGTTAATAGGAAAGTGCATAGGGTTCATCTATCATCATCTTCTTGCCTTTGTCCCGTTTTATTTGGGGTCGGCCCAACATGTTTTTTACTTCCATTCTGCCCTGTTACTAGTCACGTTATCATTAACTCCCTTTTCTTCCATATCACTTCTCACACAATCCATCCATCTTTTCTTTGGCCACCCTTTTCCTCTCCATCCAAATGTAAACTCATAACTCTTTTAGTAACATGCGTTCATCTATATTCGTCATAAATTGGGTCAGTTACAATTCTGTGCAGATTCACCTCGCATTTTGATCTTGGACTCTGAATACCATTGACAACTTCGTCTAGCTAGCCGGAACTGCCATAAAAATCTATTCTATAATGTACAGTCATGAATCACGTGTGATAGCTAGACCAGAGCTGCTCTCACGACGGTTATCCTACGTCCCCCTTGCGGCATGCATTGCCAATCAAATGATTGTTCCCGTTCTAGACTACGACTAGAGAGAAAAGGCAAATTCTACGCAATTTGCTTTGTTGATCTTCACACAGCTCCTTGTGATTGTCGAGAGAGATTATTTCTTGGCAAGCAAAATAAGACTTCGTTTGTTTAATCAGTGCTCTAATTTTTTGAAAACAAGCTTGGCCAGTAGTTGAACGATTGGCTTTTGCACTGCGTGTCGCAAGTTTGGTTAGCGCACGGAATAAATAAATATTTGTACGGCTTGCAGATAATTCTTCCTGGTTTGGGCGTCTTGTGCATATGAGTTTACATGTTTGTGAATGCTCCTACGATACAGGATTAATGCCTGGAGTTCGAAAAAATGCAAGCCCGTTCTTTCGTACCTTATTAACGAACGAACTGAGTCTTCATCTTCTAAAATTCTTTCAATTGAAACATTTTGGTTTTATTTCAAGATTTATTCAATTGAATCGCACCGTCTACGTCTCCTTTAATGTGTGCTGAAAAGTATGATCATGTATGAGTACGATAAAATCAATATAGGTACCCGGACGCTAAAAGCGTGGGCCCAAGGTGACTGGAACATCCTTAAGGAAGATGATGAAAGAATCCTGCAGAGTAGCCCGCCAAATTCAATTTCTCGTATTTTTTTATAATTTGCAGTTCAGTATATTATTTTAAAAATTAAGGTTTACAATTATACTCTTTACAACCATCAGCAAACCCTCTAACTTAGAGAAGACTTAACACCCTAAACAAAAACTAACCAAAGCAAACGTGATGTAACAAGACATTACTCAAGACACCGGATTTATAAAGAGAACTGCATTCTGACGAGGTGAAGACTTGAAACATTCTTTTCACAGGAAAATTGCATTGTCAAAGAATTCCAAGCCATATTCCCTTGTTATTTGTAAAGCATACATACAACTCCTTAACACCCTGTCCGGTACTCAAGCCGACACTCAGCGACACAGGAGGTGCGACAAATCGCAACTCCCCACATTGTCGTATCCAAAGAGTTGCAGGTTTAGGTGGTGCGCGGTATCATCGGCGAGTCAAAGGGCACCGACAAAGCGACGCCGCGGCGCGGTGCGGGCGGCATTAGCGGCCCGTTTGATACCCCCACCCTCGCGCAGGGTTGACAACGAACCGCGACCTACGACAAACCGGTCGCACGATACGGAGCATCTAAGTTTAATTGCTTTTTAAATGATGTGATGGATTAATTTTGTTTGATGGATTTTCCTCCTCGTTGAACGTGGAGATTATTGAGCATTTATTGATCCGAATGATAAAGTACGTCGTCAGTTTGATGGTGTAGCTACTGCTTTAATAAACCTGTTTTTCTATTAGGATAATTTAGACACCCATAGCCTACAACCGGTTGTTCCTCGACAGAAGCAATTATAACGAAGTTCATTACTTTCAAAGCTAAATCCTTAAAATATATTCTGTAAGGAAACTTTCCACTAATTTATTCCCGTATCATAAGCTACACAGCGGTTTGCCGGCGCAGCAGCGGCCAGCCCTACCGCCTCCCCACAGCCGGGCTCAAAGTGAGTGTGTTACTCTTTAACCTGCGCGATTCGCGACCGGCTAAACTTACCACTCCGCTAAATAAAGTTAAAAGGCTCCTCAAGCTTTGTCTCGGCCCGCCTTTGATGTACGGCGAGAACATCCCCCACCCTCCACACCTCCCTACTCGCAAACAGTTTACCGCAAGCTGGAACTATTGCCCTTAATGCCTTTTCCGATTGGGTATACCGTGTACGGGTGTACCCCTCCCGATTGATTAGTGTGTTGTTTAGTGCCAAAGGAATTTCTCAGGAAGCAGCCCGATCAAAGTGGCCGAGCCCCTTTGATGAGTGAACGCTAATACGATGAATCAGTACCCTTATCATTTTGATCTCTTGTTACCGATGGTTACTATTATTGATGTATTGGGACGGGAGCGCTTTCAAAGGTTCTTACGTTCGCTACGGTTTAAGTGATAGGGTATGGTCAAATGTTGTGTTTGCTGACAAAACTCTGGGAGATGAAGTAAATTGATTGAGACTTGTTGTGTTTAATTCTTAGGGCCTGTTTCACAATGTCCGAGTAGGCACTACTCACTGAATAAATTCAAAAATGTGACAGATTTTGTATGAAATTATCTGCCAAGTAAGATACTCGAAACTTAATCATAGGTGGTGAAGTAGGCCTTTATTGTTCTTCTTACCCTACTGAATAACTATTTCATGAAAAAGTATTACGCTGTACAACTTTGAAAAAAAATAATTTCATGGTTTACCTTTGAGTATCCCTTTTATACAAGACGCTAGTCTAAAGACCAAAAGCTGGCTTACGTGCTTTTGTCTTTCAAAGTTTCAACTAGCGTCTGATCTGTTGAAATCCGATCGCTTAGATAAGGTCAAACAAGCTCCTGTTAATCATAGAAACAAATATTTGTAAAACATAATATTTAATACGCAAATACACGAAACGGACTTAAAAGAAGTTTCAAAGGAAAGCAATTTGTTTGGGCGTAAGTAATTTTATACAAGGCGTATTACTACGTCCACGTGCCAAAAAAGCAAAACATCTTCAAAGGATTTATTTAGGCTTTAGTCTGTAATCAGTGATTCTTTTATCTGTGACTGTTTCACTGAAATACCTATAATTAACTTTTTACATTTTCTTTATCTCTTTTTTTAATGTAATCCGCGAATGGCGGCCCAAAATGAAAGGACTCTGCCCCTTTGATCTTGCTGACTTGTAAAACCAATCATACAGTCGTATTTTCCCTTTTAACTTCATCATAGAGAATTTGTCTTCTTTACCAGTGATACAGTAGTGAAATTAAGTTTTTTGACGTACGTCCGTGGTCTATCATGTTTCAGGTAGTATGTTGATTAATTATGAAAGTTATTACTAGCTTCTCCTAGAAAGGAGGTTTGTAACCAGTACCGGGAACATTATAAGCTTGATTATTTATGCTGTGTTATTACTTTGCTTCTTTACTTCAATTTTGAACTTAAAATGCTCTGAAAATCCTTGGATTCTCGGAAGATTTGAACCATTTCTCCCTTATGAAGAAGTCCAAATAAATCAGACCATGACGAAACAGCAATAAGAATTTTCTTCGATTCCTCCTAATCTTTCATAATTCAACATATCGAGCTTTATCAGAAAGAAAATTGTAATCGACGATTTGCGGTTTTAATAGGAAGAAGTATTTTCTTTCCTAATTGAAAAGTATTTCTGATAATTTCGTTCTAAAAATGTTAAGATTATTCATAAATCTACTTACCTAGATTAGGTATCATTATCATTTCATATTATCACGAATACTTTTTAATTAGGAAAGAACAAACCCTGCAAAAATTCGTCGCTTATGATGTTCTTCCTGAGGAAGCCTTTACGATATAATCTGCCCTACAACATCAAACATACAGACAAACTAACTAACATTAATTAAATCGAACATGCAAATGAATTAAAAGCCACCCTAAGGAACACAGACAGGTACACACAGAACGCCACTAAATCCGTTCCAGTAATACGGCTCGGACTTTGCGAAAATTCAATTAGAGTAATAACAACGCACGGTTCCATTATGCCAATCAAAGGGAAACGAAAAGTTTGCGCACATCAAAGAGTCGCTTAGTGCGTGCTCTGGGCTAATGACGCTTTGGGGGCGGCCCTTTATCGATATCGATAGTCGATTAATCGCTACGGCTAATGAAGTTTAGGGATGTTCCCCGGTATCGATACAAGATCAGTCGCGAACAGAAAGCATTATTAGCGAGGGAGTAAAACTTTATTACCGATATATATTTGGACAAATGTACTCGCTCATAAATTGTTTCGACATGTCAGGTTTTGGTTTATGGAGGTGTCAATTATTTTATGTCAAAACGTGTTTTATTATTAGTTTGATTGAGAATTCGTGAAAGTTTTTAAAATATCTTGCGGCACCGCGAGTTTTCCGATATCAATTTAGTGGCAAAGAATGGACCAAACTCTTTATACGTGTCCTCGTTAAGAGAAGCCTAGGATAGACGGACACCTTTTCTCCTCAATAGCGGGGAAGCTTTATTTATTTTTCTGCTGTAATCTTCAATCATTCACCAACAAGAACTCGCCAACTTGATTAGTCGGGAATTGGCATAACCGCAGGCGTATAAATTGATGTAGTTGTTTACGGCCAGTATTCATAATACGTAAGGTTTTAGTAGAATTAATGTAATATATAATTTGAGACGCCTAGAGACAGTCAAATTACAATACATACCTACAAGATTTTGATAAATCAATTTTGCCGTCGGTCTGATCTTCGTGAAATCAAATATCAGAGCTATACTCAGAGAAACGTCTTTGATATCCATCTATTCATTTCATCTGTAAATCGAGTTGGAATCCTCAAATTAATTCGCCTTCAAAAGGTGAACATCAAGACGTCGCGATACACCTACCTATTTAGAATCCTACATAACTTCGCAAGCATGCCGATGGAAACTGATTGAAATTTTTATTCAGTATACTTGAATAGGAGAGATTTTATTTACTCGATATTGCTGTTCCTGTAAATAACTTTTAGTTCGTTTCCTGACAATCCCTTTTTATTGTTTCAGATAATACGAAGCGAATAGACAAGACACAAAACACCGAAATGCAGCGGCATTAAGCTGCTACACAGGTAAATGCTAGAAAAAAAATAAAAATCCCAACCCGTTCTCCGTAAAAAAAAGTTAGAACATCTCAGTTTACTTTTATATTTGCCGCTCTTACGAAGTCGCGGAACAGCCACTGTCATCTAGTGGCAATTTTTGAAATTAAAAACGCTTGGCGCTTGTTTGACGTGATTCATGGCGTCGTCGAAAGATGGCGTTAGACTGCAGCTGTTTGTCATGGCGGGTTGTCAAACAAATGTCAAACTCGCTGTTGTATACAAAACGGATTGAAGCTAATTTATTATTTATTTCGAAGAAAGTTTTCAATTAATGCCGCTAGTTATCTTTTAGAGCGGCCTTCAAAACTTACGTGCTAAGTAAGAACATTCGTTTTTATGTAAGTTTTCTCTCATTATCGTTGTATAAATATAGCCCTTCCGGGTTTCGGCATGGTATTTCGGCATAAATAGCATTTATTGCCGTCAATTCTGTCTGTGATGATCCGCTATTAGATAAAACTGAAGGTCTTCTCTTGTTTCTAATAGTTTATTGATAATTTTACACGTCTTGATTGTTACCACGACGATACTTTTACGAGCTGTGCCTTTGTTTACAACTTGTTTCCTGTGTTTATGCTCGTCATGTTCATTGAAAATTTGTTGAATTAGGTACGATGCGAGGCTTCGTAACACGCTTGAATCGTGACCAGCTCAAAACGTAATTCTTTTGTGTGTTGTATCTCTTGTAAAATGAAAACTTTTTCAAAACACCGCATTTTAACAACCTCATACTATTTCAAAAAGTTCCTAGTACCTATTCACCTTTAAAATAAGCAAAGCAATTAAAACATGCCGCAATATAACAATAACATTCATAAAGTTCTGTAGTTGTACACCCCTTCTTTAATAAAACTTTTTTGTAGTCAGTTATTGATCTCATATTTATAATGAACCCTATCATAAGTATAACCACTATACAAAATATAAGGGCATGGGATTAGTCCGTACCCTATTGTGTTGAACATTCAGCCTCCGTCTATGGATCTCACTCGGACCATTGCGGCAGTGTTGTGCAGTCGTGCTGTTCTCAAATATACAATTTTTTTCTCAATAAAGATTATTAACATCAAGTTATAATATTCAGAAATAATTTTATAAACTGGTGTAACTCGAAGTGTATTGTTTGTTTAAGCACAATGAACATGGTAAGGTCCTTTATGGTTTTTTTGAGACCCTATTATGTATTTTTTTCTTCATAACTTGTTTATTGAACCATGAAGTTATGATTTAATTTGTTTTGACATGCTCTTATTATGATCTGTCCCTTTTTCTCTAATACTTATGATGGTTGAATAGAAATTAAAAATTAATATTTTTTGTGCTGTTGGTAATATGATTTATTGTGCAAAGAGAGTTATGAAATATGATATTTTATTCCTTACACTAAGTGGATTAATGTGTAATGGTATAGATTGCACAATGAGTTTCTATAGCATGGTACGCTCCGCTGTGATGTTTCCTTCCAGCACAGATCGATGCCGGAGACTCTTGACTTTGGCACGCTGTCTCATTTTTTGTTTGCTGTCCCGTTCCAACTTATACAAATCAAATACACTGGATATGATCCTTATTGTTTGCCATATTGATTTTTTATGTGGCTTGGTGCGCGGGTCTTGCAGCATAACCAACGTTTTAAAGTGTGAACGGAGCGCTTCGGTGTATTCATACAGTTTTTTTGTCAGTTATTGATACTAATAAGCTTATCCTTACATATTACAGTTTTAATAGTGTTTGTTTGGGTTTGAATTGGTGGAATCTTAGTTTTTGTGATCTATGTTACTAAGAATGGGTGTAAAACGGCTTGATAAAGCATACCTCTTAGGAAAATTTGCACCAGAGGTAATTTGTAGTGGTAAAGTAGTGATGAATAGTACATACATCAATAGAGAATACACTATTAATATGATTTTGAAAAGGTTTTACTAAACTAAGTTTTAGGATAAATATAACACCTTTTTCCTTTACCCTTAGTAAAATAATGATGTGTAATGTATGTTTGTGTGCAGGTGGTGTCTCGCCATGCAGCGCGCGGGTGGGAGAAGGGCCTGTGCGCCATGAGCCACACTCCTGTAGGCGGCCACCCGCAAGGTAAGGTTTTTTTGAACCTGTCCTATTCAAATTGGTGGTGGTAATTTGTACTATGACTTTTAAAATGTTCATTTAGTTTTGGGAGCTTTTGAATGAAGACGTTTTTATCCTCATCATTTTTATGGTTAAATGAAAATACACACAGGTTACTGCATTATTCACAAGATTCAAGAGCCATGGGACATGTTTAAATTATCAGATCACGAAAAATGTGTGAATAGTGGTTTTCTTTGCGCAGGTTGGGAGCACAAGCTTGCTGACAGGTCGTCGCTGCCACCGGCTTCTGGGGAGGAGAAGAGCAAATCTCAGTCCAAATATGTGTTCGCACAACCACATTTGCCCAAGTGAGTGACATACAAAATTATTGTAATGTCTTCATTTATCAACAAAATATTTTGTTAGACAATTTTTGTGCTGTGTAAGTGGCGTCAATGACGAGAGCTTACGAGAGACTTGCTGATTTCTAGGCTTAGAAAACGATGATTATGTGGCTCTCAGCGCAAAAAAATGGGAAATTATAATGCCTATTACTTATGACGCTTGACGCGGTGACGCGTGCATATTTTCTAGATGATATTTTTTTGATGTGTTCCCTCAAAATTAGCGAGACCCTATGGCAACCACTTGCAGGCAGGTGTTACGTTTCGTTCTTAGATGACGCGTATCATACTTTCAGGATGATGTTTTCATGTGTTAGCTCAAAATTGGCGAGACCTTATGGCAGCCGTTTTCAGGCAGGTGTTCATGTATGTTCCGTTGTTAGGCCCAGCTGGACAGACTTATGGGCAGGTGCAAGGGCGTCGCCAGCTTATGACAAAGGGGGGGGCAATGGGGCAATATTATGGAATTATGGATGATAAAAAATATGAACACCGAGAGCACTTTGGAAGTCTTTGCCTCGATGACGATTTTTTTTTTCAAGTGGGGAATCATCAGAATGACTTCTCCCGCTTTTGGGCGGAGCGGGAGGGCGTGTCAGCTCTTACTGACTAAACCCCACCTCGTCAGTGCCGTAACTAGCCTTTTATGCACCCGGTGCGAGCTTTCAAAACTGCGCCCCTGAAAAATGCTCTAACCAGGCTTTATCTGGTCATTTCTGCGCCCCTCCAGGGTCTATGCCCTGTGCCTGGGCACTGCTCGCACCGCCCTAGTTACGGCACTGCACCTCGTTCCTTCGTTGCCTTCGATCTGGGAGGACACGGGCTCACCTTTCGGAATTTCCGTGTTCCCCAGAGGCTTTGGCCCTACCTGGCCCCTACAGTTTGCTGACATCTCCCTGAGGCGCGCGTAGAACAGAACTTGTCTTTGACGACTGGGCTTGGTCCGGGTTATTACAGGACTGCCGGATGTGTGAGTGCTCGCCGTCCGCAAGTCCGCGCCTACGGTGGTCGGAAACTGGGATCGGGATCTCGGCGGCGGCGGCGTGAGGGCCGTTCCCTCGCGCTCGGCAGCCTCCTTCGCTAGCATTACTGCTTCGCAGAAGGAGGCGACCGCCAGCCACCCCTTCTCGCTCCGGACCATGGCCTGTACCAGGGCCCGGCGCGAGAAGTCGCCACCGCCGATAGCCTCCACAGGGACACGGCGGTACTCCGCCCAAGTGGGGCACACCTCTACCGTGTCCTCCGGGTGGTCCACACAGTGGCGACACCCGGGTGTACTTTCCTCCTTAATCCGATGCAGGAACCACCCGAACTTACAGTGCCCGGTGAGGACCTGCGTCATATGGAACGAGAGGACGCCGTAACCTCTTTACTTCATCGTACGACGCCGATGTAGACCACCCCCCTACCGATCTTTGGGAACCCGTGGTGGCGCGGTCCGAGGGCCATAAAAGCACATGGCCTCAGACTGGTGCAATGCCACCTTGAGTCCCAATTGCTGGATCCTGTTTACGACTGTCGCAACTCCGCATGTTGTGTTTCTTTCGCTGACTTTTTGCGCAACAGCAGTAGCTTCCTTAAATTTATAATTTCTTGCAGTTTATAATACAGTTGCTTAAGTATAATTTAGCTTTGGTCGCTTTGTGGCTAGCTACATTTGATCTCTAGGGGGGGGCAGCTGCCCCCCCCTGCCCCCCCTTGGCGACGCCCTTGGGCAGGTGTACATGCGTGTATTGTTGGCAGGGTCAGCATGGCGTGGCGCGAGCAGACGGAAGGCTCGTCGGGCAGCTCGGCGCGCTCGCCCGCCTCGCCGCCCTACATGCGCTGGGCACGCAGCCTGCACGAATTGCTTGAGGTTCGTATATGCTTCTCATAAATTATATATATTTTAATATGTTTCAAAAAAGTAACTTAAAACTTCATTTTTTTTTTCGTAATTTATACTAGATTAGGCCGGTTCCTCATCTATTTTAAATTACGCGCGGTGCGGTGCGGTTTTGATGTTTTTTCTCAGAGTAGTTGTCTACTCTGAGAAGTAACTAATTCAGGGGTCAAAGTGTCTTTTAACCTCCATACAGTAAACATAATATTGTAATGTTAAAATCATTATGTGAACCATGCAGATTGCAGTCTAAGATGGTCGTTTGAGGAAAGGTCTCATACAGTTCCCGCTTTAATGTTTGCTGACTTTTAGGACGCGGAAGGCGTGCGTCTGTTCCGCAAGTACGTGGGCGGCGCGGGCGGGCTGCACGTCGACCGCCTCAACTTCTACTTCGCCGTGCAGGGCCTGCGCCAGGAGTGCGACCCCTCCAAGATACGGCAGGTCGTCTCGGCCATATACAAGTAAGTTTACCCCTTTTAGCTTCAACAATCAAGCAGTATTATAGACAGTATAAGATGAACATAACAGTTTATTTCTGTCAAATATTTTGGTTTCGCAACAATTGAAGAATAATACGATTTATTTTTAGGGTTCCATACTGAAAGGGTAAAAATGGGACCATATTACTCCATGGTCCGGCGGTATCTCATGAATCGTGATAGTCGAAATTTTAACAGATGACGTATTCTGTTGCCGGTTTAACAACAAATACTAAAAACAGACTGAAATAAATATTTAAGTTGGGTTCCCATACAACAAACGTGATTTTTTGCTATCTATACGTCTACACCCTTAACCTTACTAGCTTTTGGATTAGAACCACTACTAAAAAGTTCACATCTGTGTAGATTCCTGCGCAAGTCTCAGCTAGCGATGCCCGAGGAGCTGAAGACGCAGGTGAAGCAGAGCCTCAAGGATGGCTCCAACATCGAGAAGACCATCTTCGACAACATGGAGCAGGAGGTATGGCGCACTGTCAAGTATTTACGTTACAAGAAGTCAATTAGCACACTGTCTCGTTACAAGAAGTCAATCAAACCTTAGGGAGGTTCAAATATTAGAAGAAAAAGAGAAAGAACAAAAGAGATAAAATGTGCTCTTATTCTTTGTAAAAGGATCCACTTTATGTGTCGATTAGAATTAAAAAATACTATCAAAAATTTAAATCTACAATTAATGTGGTTGTCAATTTCGTAACATTACGGAACTCAACACACTATTGAGTAATTTTTGGATTAAATTAATGGATGGTCCATTTTACAGACTTTTCTAGTTTTATGATGATACTCCTAAGTCATCGCTACTGTGATGTTTCACCAGTTAAATTAAAAACTCTGTATATCAGAAATAATCAGAATCAACAACTTACCTAAACAACAAAACATTCCTACAATTGTCTCAACAAAAGGCCACCTCTTCACGTTCCGACATTTAACCGCACTAGTCGCATCGCAGGTGACGCGCGCGATAACGGAGACGACGTACCAGTCGTTCCTGCGCTCGGACGCGTACGTGTCGTACGTCAGCGCCGCCACGCAGCCGCTGTCGTCGCCAGACGCCTCGCCGCCCCATCCTCCTAGAGAGGTAAGGTTTTATGTTTTATTTTCTTTCTTGTATTTATTTAAAGTTGGGTAGGTTTTTGTGGACTTAAACTTAAATTAAAAGTAGTAGAAGTAGTTGGCATTATATACATACAAGGTGCAGTTTTTTTCAGGAGGCTGTTATAAAAGTCATGTAATTTGTTTTTTGTGATTTATTGCGGGTTGTGTCACTGTTAGCGTGAGTGTGTCAGCCTGTACGAGGCTCCGCCCACTTACTCTGCGAAGCGCTTTTACAGATTTCCGTAAACAAAAATAAAATAAAATACCTACACATTTCATTGTTGATTCGGGCCAAGAATCACTAATATAATTGCACTATATAAATGTTTTATTGATTCAAAACTGTACCTTGTATTTATTATTTAACAGCTCTTGCAGGCATTGAGATTAATTCCAATTTCCAACACAGTAACTTTCGGGATTCAATAACTGCGGTATAATTTTTAATCATAAGGTGTAGTCAGAAGCTGCAGTATAATATGGACCCGAAGCAGCAGTATTACTTTTGACCCCTCGAATAGAAAAGCAAACATTTATTTGTGACAGAACAAAACAAAAGCTGCTTCTAGGTCACAAGGTGAATTTTAGGTTTTCATCTACAGAATCTTAAGTCAGAAGCTGCAGTTTAGTTTGACCATTCTGTAATAGATCAGAAGCTGCAGCAAAATTTATTTTCCCAACAGGGGGCAGTAGGTGGTCTAGCAACCCTCCACGAAGGCCAAGAGCTGGGCACAGGCGCTGCGCCCGCCGCACGACTGACGCACGACGCGTTACTGGCCACGCAGTCGCGTCGGCTGCAGTCCGATGTCGCACCGTGAGTAGACCGCTTTATATCTCACTTATTGTATAGTTATCTATAACTAGGCTATAGATGTTGACAATAGATTTAAGATGTGTTCGCATGGGCAATTATTTAGGAAATATTTGGTTCTGAAAAAAATCAAATAATTTAAAGAAAACTTTATTTAGTTGCCCATGTCTGCGCATCATTAGATATGTCAGATTAGATGAAAGTTTACAGAAACTAGTATTTGATTTGAGTGATTTTTGTGTTTCAAATACTTTTTTATTAAAAAATCAAATGCTAGTTTTTTTTGTACTCTTTTAGTCACAGTAGAATAATTGTTGTAAATATTATTTTCAATGTTTAGTTTTACTTTTATGAAGTAGTTTCGAGTATGAGTACAAAACGTAATTTTTATTTGTTACATAGATTTGGCCTAGATAGATCCAGTTTTTATTTCTAGAGATAAAGAAACCGAAATTCAAAATTTATTTTAAAAAACGAACAGTTTGTTATACTGTCGTTTCAAAATATACTCGTAATTGACATAAGGCGGGTTGTAAAAATGACCATTAAGTGGTTATTTTAATGTTAACTTTCAAAAGTCATTAACGCAATAGCAAAATACTTTATATGAATTATTTACACAGGAGTTATTAAATTCAAATTCATTTATTGTTTGTTTTATATTGAACAATATTAATCGGTATCCGTATCGAGTGATACCGTTAACCTAACATATCCATAAAGTTTCAACTATTAATTAAAAAATACCCTGTATTTTGTTATTGTTGAAAGTAACCAACCCGCCAAAGTCCAGACACGCTTGCACCTCTAATCACTAAAAACGTTTAACGCTAAACGATTATAATACATCATTATTTTTCTGTACATTTTCAAACGTTGAAACATAATTTTCTTTCATCTTTAAACGATAAACAGAACAATATTTAAATATACACAGCACATTATTATTTAGTGATTTGTGGTGTAAACAGTCCCAAGAGTTCATGAAGTGTGACCCCCATTGCATGAGCGATCCAGCACTTCGCCTTATTTACTTTAATTTCGCTCCCGTCAGCTTGACTGATGTACCCATGTATTGTTTGCCCCCATGTTTTGTTCCGCGCTGCATGTTCGCTGCGTTCGCCGCATTACACGCTAATCGCTCTGTCTTGCCACCTCACATATTTTATACATACCTACCGTTCCTACCCTCCGCCTAACTTCATAACCTGCTGATTGACGATAAAAATGACCTTTTTTATTCTAATTTTTTATATTCCTGACAATTTAAAATTAAAACAATGATTTTCGAAAATAATAATGATCGAAATCAATTTGACTATAATTAAAATTTGCTAAATCTGAATCATTCGTCAATCGCTCAACCCTTTTGCTCGAATTTTTTCCCCCGCTTCCCCTTGCCCACCATGTCCGTTCCTCCATCCCCCCGTATGTACCGGGTGGCACGGCAGGCACCGCAAGCGGTCGGTGTACAGTGCGCACGTGTCGTACGCGGGCTACTGCCCCGCGTCCCGCCAGGACTCGGAGCGCGCCAGCCTCAGCAGCGGCCGCACCGACTCCGACGCCGTCTCGCTCTCCGGCAGCAGTGTGTGAGTACATGTATTGTTAAAACTCCTCTGACAAGGACGGAAGTGTGCGGAGCAACTGTACGGTGTGCATTACTACAGCAACAGTGAGTACCAGTGGTCCCAGTTACGCTTAAACGAACCAAGTCACACCAGTTTCACGTTAACATGGCGACGACGCGTTACAAAATCTTACATCACACTAATTATTGTCACGTGATCAGTATCCGGCATGACGGTCTTCCCTTTTTAATATACCAATGTTAATATATGTCCAATAGAATAAGGTCAAAAGCTGCAATAGAATTTTGACTTTTACGTTACTATTGGTCAAAACCTGCAGTATATTAGTATGTATTTGACTTAGGGTATAAGTCAGAAACTGCAGTATAGTTTTTGACCCAAAGAGTATACCTAGATCCCGATGCTGGAGTGTAGTAACCTTACAAATTATACAGGTCAAAAACCGTAGTATGGTGTTTGACCAATAAGTTACTACAGGTCAAAAACCATAGTATAGTGTTTGACCAATAAGTTACTACAGGTCAAAACTGTAGTATAGTCTTTGATCAATAAGTTACTACAGGTCAAAAACCGTAGTATACTGTTTGACCAATAAGTTACTGCAGGTCAAAAACCGTAGTATACGGTTTGACCAATAAGTTACTACAGGTCAAAATCCAAAAAAAATTGGTTCCTTATGGCATAACTGGACCTATAATAACTAGTAATGTTACGTGAACAAGGATTTTAGTCCTTGATTAATTACTCACAAGAAGAAGTATTCAAACTGCTATGCAAGTAAGTATATTTTTCATTCTATATTATAGAAAGTATCTTTTAGTTTTTCTGTACTTTTGAGCTTTAGAACTGCTTAACTTTTTAGCACTAATGTATCATTTTGACCCCATCCGTGTGATGCGTATTAACTTGCACCAGACCGATGATCCTAATAACATACTGACATTAAAAACAAGTAAGTACCTAAAGTTACTAGTTTACGAAGAAAAAACATCGGTCCTCCTTTTCCAACTGCAATTATTTTCAAAATATAGATACATATATTTTTTCCTTTATTAATTACTTAATTAATTTATTATAGATACATGTTGCTTTAAAAGTTGGTTGGACAGACTAAACGTGTCCAAACTATATGGAAATGAAACACGCATTAGCTAATTGCTGCTAGTGTGTCTTACCAAATAATAATGTTTAGTAATACTGTCTAAGTGTCTATATTATATTTAATTAAAGCAGCACTCAATATTGAAACCTGTTTATTCGAAGTGAAAATAAAAGAAGATGAAGACTGTGCTGAAGTGTTAATTAATATCTACGAGTAAATAGATTACTTCTAGGCAAGCGTGTTCCATTATCGACCACATCTTTGCTTACCATCAGTTGAGATAGTGGTCAAACGCGAGGCTATGCACAATTAAAAAGAAAGTTTATTTTTTGCAACCATATTTCAAAAGCAATAATAAAGAAGTAAATTCAAGTCAATTCTCGTTTCTCAGTCTTCCACTATTGCCTTCTCTATCACACACACGTCTAACCCGTATGTTGCATCCCCCTCTAGCGATGGCATGTCGGTGCGCAACGTGCGCGAATCCCGCGAGTCGCGCCACCGGCCGCGGCTGCACGGCCTCGACCGCCACGCCGTCATCAACAAGGAACAGGATACTGCCATGGTAAGGGTTGCTGTACTTCATATTTAGATTCCTTTGTTTAAAAAAATACGTTGCCTCAAATTAGGGATTATTTCTGTATGGTGGGAAGGTTTGAAAGAGTGTCTGTGACCCTAGAACGCACAGGGCAACTAAAGGACATATGTAGGCTTTAGTAAAAGTCTATCAAGCCCTCTCGTTTCGCCCTACAGCGCAAAAAGTCATTGAAAGATTACATACATCTAATAAAAGGAACTACTTTTGTGTCTTGGGTGCGAACAAGATATCCATACCTGGAAAAGTATCTGTAGGAATTGACGAAACTTGCAACAATCAGAAGGCCTATCACAGGGTGGACCGATGACCTGGTAAGAGTCGCGGGAATTCTATGGATGCATGACATATGGGACCGGTCATTGTGGCGACACTTAGGGTAGGCCTGTGTCCAAACGTGGACGTATTTTGACTGAAATTATGATGAATGAGGATGAACTTAAACTAAGTTAGTGTGTAACATAGGTAACTTAGGTAGGTGTGTGTGACCTACACCAATTTTTTTTTTCTTATAGCAGGTCAGAACCTAGGGGGCACTGTTACCTAGTACGTCAATAGTAATCAATGACCTAGGAAAGTACATTCTCACCCCTTTATTTATTTGAAGTCAATAAAAGTGCAAACAAAAAACATATATCGCAAGGTCAACAAATATTAATTTAAATAAATTCTGAACTTTAAGTTATCATTCCGTTGAGGTAAATATGTAATAATGTAACAATGTGATCAGTGATAGGGCACGTTCGACTCGCATTGTTGACTTTTATTATCAATGAACACACTGCAACTTATATTAGACCCTTGGCAGTCAAGTGCAGTACGCCACCTGACTTTAGTTTACGCATACATTGAGTTGTTAGTGATAGCAATAAAAATATATAGGATTTAAGATAAGCGGTAATAAGAACTACGGCTTAGGTAGAATAAAATGGAGGTATAGAAGTGATTTTTTTAAAAAGTTTATTGTTATTTTGAACCTTATGCCAAGGGTCTGTCATACAGATTAAATATGTACTTTTATCGTTATGTACTGTTGTTTATTTTGTCAATTGAGGATAGGGAACCAGCGTTAGCATCATTTAAATTTCTTCAAAAACTTTAAATTCGACTCAATTTGAAAAATATATTGAGTTGCGTTGTTCTAAGTTTAATAACATGTCTCGATTAAGCCAGCTTTTATCTGTATTGACGCCAAAGAAAGATGGATGGATTGTCTGAAGAGTGATATGAAAAAAAAAGGTAGTTAGTAGATATCGTGTCAAGATGACAGGACAGAATGGAAGGATAAAACGTGTAGCACCGACCCCAAATAAAATTGGAAAAGGGCAGATGTTATGGGGAAGATGATGATGAGTCCCGGCGCAGTTTTACTCTACCAATACACTGTTTATAGTGTGTTTATAATGCCTGCTTGATGACTGAAAGTTTAGGCTTCAAGTTTTATCCCTAACGAAGTTATAGGGAGTTGAAAATGGCTCGAACTGTTTCGAGAAAAGGATGGTATAGCCGTGCCGCTGTTTTCTTCGACTTGGTGAAATTACCTCTATATGTTTCGTGTGTTCATTTGTGTTCGAGTGTAGTGGTGGCCCAGTGGTCACGGCCCCGACTTACCTACGAGTCGTAACTTTAGGTCGCGGGTTCAAACCCAGTCAGACGCGTTACTTCGTGTAATATATTTCATCACCACTGCTTTCAAAACGGTGAAGGAAAACATCGTGAGGAAACCGGCATGTCCTAGAATCATAAATTCGGAGACATGTGACATCCAACAATCCGCACTGGGCCCGCGTGCTGGATTACAGCCCATTCCCTCTCCTAGAGAGGAGGCCTGAGTCCCAACAGTGGGAACATTACAAGGCCGATAATGCTAATGCTAATTTGTGTTCTGCCCCTAGGTGATCCCTCGAACCCTGCGCGTGCAGTCGGAGCAGCTGCGCGTGCTGCCGCCCGCGGAGTTCGCGCCGCTGCTCATAGAGAAGCTGGAGCGAGTGCGCCGCGACCAGGAGGCCAAGGAGAGGCTCGAGAGGCGTCTCGCCGAGGTCAGTCATCACTTTGTTTGGTAATGCTAGGGAAATGATTACAAACATACATTTTCCGTATGTTTGTATCACGACTATGGTCTGTTTTTCAAACCCTGAGACTAAAATGACATTACAACACAAAGGAATTGTCATCATTCCTATAGTAAATTTGACATTACTTGTGTCAATTCAGTCTCAGGGTTTAAAAAACAGACCCTAGACGACCCAAAGTAGGGTAATGTGTTTATCAACCTATATTTGTTTGTGCATTCCTTTTTGGCGCTCTTGAGACCAAACGCGATTTGTCTTGATCCTGTGAGTGTCATAAACCAATGACTGTATTCAAATGGCAATGCCCGCACATCACATTGTGAAAAATCAAAAATAAAGTATATTGACAAACTACCGGGTTGTAATACAGTGTAAACTCTATGTAACATCACTAGATTTAACGACAAACCCTTTAAAGCGTCGAAATTAATTGACTTTGGTTGGTTTAGCTTGTCTACCATACATTGATATACTCCACATAGCATCACACCCACTCTCAATTACGACAATTGAGTAATAAAAAGTACCTTTTAAGTTGCTAAAATTGATATAAACTGTACAGCTGTGTACGTTCGTTTGTGGCTTTGCTATCCTAGTCAGCAATAAACTGACTGTCGGCATATCGAAATTCGTTCCTTTGTTAACAAATTGGGATTGTTTGCACGTGTTGACTGTTTAGATTTTCAAGATTATCTATACGTTATCATTATTCTGAGTTGCTCACAAACTTACCGACTGTAAACATGGCTAGTAATATTTTTTTTACTGATACGCGCAATAGCAACGGGAGAGAACTAGTCTGAAATAAACTTTAGTTTTGTAATTCTGTTTTTGTTTGTCTCTATTTAACGACACCTCTCAATAACGCCATAAAATGCACAGTCCCTTCAGTGTCGTAATATAGAGTTTACACTGTACTTTTTTCTCGATTTTTTTTGGTGTATCAAAATAAAGGGCTACTAGAAAGTAACTACTAAAGAAATGTATTTAAAAAACTAGACTGTAAGAAAAATCTAAAAGTTCCGTCTATGATCTGAGTCTTTTGGCGCAGTTTGGTGTGGCTCATTCTGTCGGCTGTTTTGTCACCCAGAATGCTACTCTCTATTAATTCATATTGAATGCGTAATTGACAAATGTATGTGTATCAGGGTGACGGTGAGGAGGCGTCGAGTCAAGCGTTACCTCCGCAGCTGGTGGCGGCCGCCATCCGCGAGAAGCTGCAGCTTGATGACGACAACGATCAAGATATTCTCGGTTAGTCTATACTTCTATACTATACTAATATTATAAAGAGGTAAAATTTGTAAGTTTGTATGTAGGGGGTAATCTCTGGAACTACTGGTCCGATTTGAAAAGTTCTTTCAGTGTTAGAGAGCCTATTTATCGTGGAATGTTATAGGCTATATACCATCACGCTATGACCCACGGGAGCGGAGCAGTAACGAAAAATACGGGTGAAACCGCAGGGGCCAGCTAGTACACAATAAATATATGGATTAGTGTATTTTTTGTGGCAGTGTATCTTCTTTGATAAACAAATACGGGTTGAAATTGTTTTTTGACAATTGATTCAATAAATTTAGTTCTTTTGGTTTTGTATAAGTCAGATTGTTGTTCAATTTTTTTTCGTCAAAGTTCCATACATTTATTGAACGATTCTTTTGAAGTACTTATTAGAGACTAGAGGTTGTATTTATGCTATCTTGTTCTGAACAGGGATAGTGCTATCGGTCATGTATAGCATGATTCTTCTTTACTTAAAGTTGTATTGAAACGGTATATGGTATTTTTTTAGTCATGAAAATAAATGAAGGTCAAACCTGGTGATGTTTAACACTGTATATTTTTGTATTGCAGACCAGCATGTGTCGCGCGTATGGTCGGAGCGCACGCCGGGCGCGTCGCCTCCCGGCGGGCGGCGCGCGCGGCCGCGGCCGGCTGCGCACGCGGCGCAGCATGCTCACGCCAGCCGCCGCGCACCCTCGGCGCTGTCGGCCGACTCCGGTCATTACGACGCGCCGCCCGACTCGCTGCATCATCCTCACTCCTTGACGCGCAGGTATGGACATGACACCCGATTATTACAGACATTCTATTAAATTCTAATCGAGTTACAATTAGACCCCCAACATATTGTAAACACTTTTCATACACACATTTTCCAGATATTTATTTATTTATTTCAAAAATAGATTTTAATTCCATGAAATTTAATACGACATTAACAACATCACACAATTTCTCTATTTATTTATTCTATTGCGATTTTAACAAATTATGCAAAAGAAAAGAACAAGTAGCATGTGAGTTCACATGCTACTTGTTCTTCTATTGGTAAAATGCACTACTCCCAGTACCACTTACTTACCAACCATTAATGTAACAAGTATTTCTCATTACTTAAATGAGTGTCTTCTCTCCTCAGATCGTTCTCGAAGAAGACGGTAACCGAGCTGACGGACAGCGGCGTGTCGGTAGTATCAGAAGGCGGCGTGGAGCCACGCATCCTGCTGTGGATGGCGGAGGGCGAGCGGCTGGAGCGGCGCACGCACCGCGAGCACTCGCGCGCCTCCTCCGCCGACAGGGACGATCTGCGCCGCAAGGACAAGCAGCCGCGCAATACACGGTATACAAGACTTTATAATAAATATAAAATATGTATATTTATCAGTACAAACGTCTACAACTGTAGTCTACTCGCATTAAGAAAATAGTGAATCATCACCTTAAGGGGAATGCTTCAGGTAGCCCGCGAATTTCAAGTTTTCTTACGTTTTTTGCAATTTGCAAGCCAGTGGTAGGTTGTATGAAGTTAAAAATACTTAAGCGGTTGTAAAACGTAACTAGTTACATAATTATAAACATAAAAATCATCAATACAAGTCTCCAAACTCACTTAGTTGCAAGAACGTTTTTGACCTCGGTAAAATCGTTCCTACACTTAGGTAAGCTTGGAGGCTTGTATTAATGATTTTTATGTTTATAATTATTTAACTAGTTAAGTTTTACAGCCGCTTAAGTATTTTTAACTTTATACAACTTTTCACTGGCTTTCAAATTGCAAAAAACGTAAGAAAATTTGAATTTCGCGGGCTAAGCTGGAACATCTCCCTTAACTGCAAACTAAAGGCATACTCATACAGAGGTAAAATTAAAACTTAAAACTTTTTGTACGTAGTATTTTCTTAACGCGAATTAAATTCTTGATTTAATTTTCCAAAAATAATTGATTTATCAGTAACTCGAAACAGGATGAGTTTTAGTTAATTTAACATTGAAGTGGTTTGTCCCCCAGTGGTAGCGGCAGCAAATCCAGCAGCGCAAGTGGAGGAGGTGCGGAGACGCACACCGTGGTGGTGGTGACGTTCCTGGACGAGCACGTGCCCTACCGCTTCAAGGTGCCCGCCGCGCCGCTCACGCTCAAGACCTTCAAGGACTACCTGCCGAGGAAGGGCAACTATAGGTAAGTGACGTGCGACACGTGCCTACCGCTTCAAGGTGCCCGCCGCGCCGCTCACGCTCAAGACCTTCAAGGACTACCTGCCGAGGAAGGGCAACTATAGGTAAGTGACGTGCGACACGTGCCTACCGCTTCAAGGTGCCCGCCGCGCCGCTCACGCTCAAGACCTTCAAGGACTACCTGCCGAGGAAGGGCAACTATAGGTAAGTGACGTGCGACACGTGCCTACCGCTTCAAGGTGCCCGCCGCGCCGCTCACGCTCAAGACCTTCAAGGACTACCTGCCGAGGAAGGGCAACTATAGGTAAGTGACGTGCGACACGTGCCTACCGCTTCAAGGTGCCCGCCGCGCCGCTCACGCTCAAGACCTTCAAGGACTACCTGCCGAGGAAGGGCAACTATAGGTAAGTGACGTGCGACACGTGCCTACCGCTTCAAGGTGCCCGCCGCGCCGCTCACGCTCAAGACCTTCAAGGACTACCTGCCGAGGAAGGGCAACTATAGGTAAGTGACGTGCGACACGTGCCTACCGCTTCAAGGTGCCCGCCGCGCCGCTCACGCTCAAGACCTTCAAGGACTACCTGCCGAGGAAGGGCAACTATAGGTAAGTGACGTGCGACACGTGCCTACCGCTTCAAGGTGCCCGCCGCGCCGCTCACGCTCAAGACCTTCAAGGACTACCTGCCGAGGAAGGGCAACTATAGGTAAGTGACGTGCGACACGTGCCTACCGCTTCAAGGTGCCCGCCGCGCCGCTCACGCTCAAGACCTTCAAGGACTACCTGCCGAGGAAGGGCAACTATAGGTAAGTGACGTGCGACACGTGCCTACCGCTTCAAGGTGCCCGCCGCGCCGCTCACGCTCAAGACCTTCAAGGACTACCTGCCGAGGAAGGGCAACTATAGGTAAGTGACGTGCGACACGTGCCTACCGCTTCAAGGTGCCCGCCGCGCCGCTCACGCTCAAGACCTTCAAGGACTACCTGCCGAGGAAGGGCAACTATAGGTAAGTGACGTGCGACACGTGCCTACCGCTTCAAGGTGCCCGCCGCGCCGCTCACGCTCAAGACCTTCAAGGACTACCTGCCGAGGAAGGGCAACTATAGGTAAGTGACGTGCGACACGTGCCTACCGCTTCAAGGTGCCCGCCGCGCCGCTCACGCTCAAGACCTTCAAGGACTACCTGCCGAGGAAGGGCAACTATAGGTAAGTGACGTGCGACACGTGCCTACCGCTTCAAGGTGCCCGCCGCGCCGCTCACGCTCAAGACCTTCAAGGACTACCTGCCGAGGAAGGGCAACTATAGGTAAGTGACGTGCGACACGTGCCTACCGCTTCAAGGTGCCCGCCGCGCCGCTCACGCTCAAGACCTTCAAGGACTACCTGCCGAGGAAGGGCAACTATAGGTAAGTGACGTGCGACACGTGCCTACCGCTTCAAGGTGCCCGCCGCGCCGCTCACGCTCAAGACCTTCAAGGACTACCTGCCGAGGAAGGGCAACTATAGGTAAGTGACGTGCGACACGTGCCTACCGCTTCAAGGTGCCCGCCGCGCCGCTCACGCTCAAGACCTTCAAGGACTACCTGCCGAGGAAGGGCAACTATAGGTAAGTGACGTGCGACACGTGCCTACCGCTTCAAGGTGCCCGCCGCGCCGCTCACGCTCAAGACCTTCAAGGACTACCTGCCGAGGAAGGGCAACTATAGGTAAGTGACGTGCGACACGTGCCTACCGCTTCAAGGTGCCCGCCGCGCCGCTCACGCTCAAGACCTTCAAGGACTACCTGCCGAGGAAGGGCAACTATAGGTAAGTGACGTGCCTGCCACGCCGCTCACATCTAAAGCCTTCAAATTAACTTAGAAGTACCTTAGAAGCGAGATGAGAGCTTATATAGGTCACATTGGGACATAGCCCTCTTCAAAAACACGCCTTTCTACTCAGTTTTCGACTACTCCCATCTAACACACATAAGACGTTCAACGTATTGTTTGCCGATAATGTTCATGAGCCTTATTGCTTTGTTATTTTACTAAGTACGTACTATCTTGTGATTCAGTCAAAGACACTTCTTTGACGACTTTTTGCTCACAAGACTCCCGTTATTACTTGGATTGTCTTAATTTGTTTTTATATTATGCACACATGTAGTTTTAGTCATCTATGCTATAACACCCGTATTCTCTCTTCTAGATACTTCTTCAAAACGAACTGCACGGACCTAGACACCGTGATCCAAGAGGAGGTGAGCTGCGACTCGGACACGCTGCCTATGTTCGAAGGGAAGGTCATGGCGCGCGTCAAGAGCGTCGACTAGCTGCGAGGTACAACACTAGTACACACTTGTATTGTTGCAACGTTGGACACTACGCGGGGGGACAACACTACTTGTACCGTCAGCAAGAGGGATTGTTTGTTTTAAGTACTATGCAATTAGGTTTGATTTGATAGCTGCAACGAGATTCGTATTGATCGACCCAAAAAGCCTTTAGACGGTTATACAATACACCACATTCAATCAATTTGAATGATTCAAATTCATCTCTTATAATCTTGTTGCACTTATCTATACTGGAATTATGAAATAGCGTAAGAGACATTTACCAAAACTGTAAGTGTCCATTACGACTATGGTAGTAAGGGCCTTTTTCCCAAAACGTAAAAATGTCCCTTACGTTCATTCGTGCTTCTGGTATCGTTATGTTAGGTAACTGATGTCATCTCAGTGAAGTTATCCATCCCAGTTCAAACATACTATACTATATTCGTAATTCGATTGCATAGTAAAGAAAGTTTAGGTATGTCATCTCCTTTCCAACTTTAGTTGTAACGCTACGGAAGTAAAGAGAGGCAATACACTATAATTTTACATCTAAGGTTACTTTCGTTTTAATTAAGTTGGTCAAATGACGTGTCATTGTGTTCTTTATCGTTAGAAAAGTGATGTTTCTGTTACTTTCGTAGTGTTCAAACTAAAATCATAACGCCTAATGTTTAGGAAACAATCTTATGAAGAGTTGTTCCGCGTAAAATGAAAGTATGGTTAGTAAAACAATGTAATCGTTGTACATTCGATATCGATGTGAGGCAGCCGCCATGCGCCAGTGTGAACGAGATGAGTATACGCCAGTGTGTAGTGCCCTTTACGAGCCGCCCTGTCTCACGGCTTGTGTATAACTGTTATACGTGAGCCCATTATTCATTTTTATTATTATGAATAAAGTTAAGTTATCGAACAATGATAATAAACTTTTTAAACTAATGTACAGCGACGCCAGGGCGGCTATAGATTAAATAAATTATTTATTTTAAAAATGTTACGATAAGTATAATCGTAATAGGTATAACTGCGCGACATTGTATAAATTCTGTTCCTCATTGACTCTTTAAGCTTTTTTTTAATTAATTTTAATTATTTTTTTACTACGAGCTAGTTGAGTACGCTTACTATTGTACGATATTTTTTTAAATCGCAGAATGACGGTATGCAAACAATTTTTTTTTATATTCCTAGTGTTACATGAATGACTGCTTAGTTTGTATATTTTTAAATTAATATTTTAGATATAAAATGACGTGTTCTGTTTAAATATAAAATATAGTTTCGTTGAAATTGGGGATTCGTATTTGTGTTGGGAGTATGAAATTTTACCAAAATGGTGGACAAGGTGCTGGGGACTGGCTTGGCGTATTTATTATTTACTACAAAGTACAATTAGTTTTATAACTACATGTAAAAGCTAAAATTATCGGTTTATCGATTGAATTATCGAATGATCAAATCGAGATTTGTTTATTATCGTTACGTCTTATTATAGGAAAATTTACATGTGTAAGCGGCCAGACGCCAGCATGTTTTCCGCCAGTTTGCCGTTCAATTCAAAATTATTGACATAACAATCGTACGCACGACGGGATCTCAATCAAATATCAATGTAATGAATTAAACTGCACTTATAAGTGGAGATATGTTTTATATAAATAATTTCCGTTCCGCAGCTGTGAATAGAACTAATTAGCGAAATAGTTTGTAAGAATAAATTGGTGTTTATTCTGTATTGCGACCGGTCTTAGCCGCGCTCGGCCGGCCGCGCGGTTCTACTGCGCTGAACCTTTTAGTTCCGTTAGTTAGCTATGTACAACTTTAGTTTTTATTGAACTTCTAACACTGATCAGTAATGGAGACAGCCTTCGTTTGACTCTACCTTTAATCGCTTTCGTTGGAATTATCCGTCAAATACTTTCGTGTCCTTTTTCGCTAGTGTCGTATATTAATGATCAATTATTCCGTATCGTCAGTTCTTCCGTCAGATATAAGTGACACTCAAAATTGAAGAGTTGAACGGAATATTTGGTCATAAATATACGATACTGGCGAAATGGGCACAAAAAATATTTGTCGGATTAATCCAAAGTCACCGGTTAAAGAGTTAAATGACATCAGTCGTCATTACTGGTACAGTAAACTCGATAAGGCTGCTATTAGTTTTCTTGTTATCCCCGTTGTCTATGACGCGCAGTACATCCGCGTGGGCGACCGAGCCAAAGTACTTTGCTATACTATCATTGCCAGACTGAGTTTCCCTAAGTCAACTTCAATTATATTAACTAGTCTACGTTTGCGTTGCATGATACTCGACTACTGACGACTAAATTATATCATATCAGCTTTTTATCTAATTAATTAGCTTCCTATATCAAATGTTCGAATATATTGTTATTTCGGAGCGGGCGCCGTGCAACGCAAACCGTTTGATACCAGTACTTATTTCGCATATTGTATAATATTGTGTAAGTTAGCGTCACGTCCGGTCCATTATGTACCAACAGTTCAGCTTGTATTGTTTGTCAAAACTTCTTGCAAAACACATAGGCCGTATGTGTCATAGATATTTACGATTATAACCACAATTATCCCACATTGGAATAATAATTAAAATTATTTACATTCATCTTTCTTTACAAAGTTTCGACAGACGATATAACTTGCAGTGTTGCCATGTAAAATAGAAGTACAGAGGAATGTTGCCAGCGAAGAGTGCACCTAATGTTTGCACGTATATGACGAGAATCGGGTGCGGAATCATGTGCCTTCAATGTTGATAAAAATTTTCATAGTTGATGCTTCTAATTAGTTGTAAGTTAACACATTGTAAATATAGAAGTAACGCTACGATCGTTTCGAACTCTTTATTTTTTATTAATTTAATTAAACAAATCATTTTTTTTATTTATTGCCTAAGGTTGCGTTGTGACGCGAATCATCAAACACAGAATATCACGATCGTGTAAGTTATGGTTTAGAATTTTTAATAATCGATTCGGTGTTTTAGAGAATATGTAATAGCTCCAGGTGCCAATTCCACCGGATTTTAGACGTCGCTCAAATTTAGAATTGTGTGTTACGTGACACAATATTGTTTTATCACTGCCAGTGTGTTTTCCATTTATTTGTAAGTTCAGCTTGCCAATTCGTCTAAAGCTATAGGTTCGTGTATATTGCGGCTCAGTGTAACTTTACGTCATTACATTTGTTGTAAGTAATCGCAATATTTTGTGTTTGATGCGCAGTACATTTTTACAATGCCCAGTAATTTAAACAGTGCCCGCGCGACGCTCGGCCACTTGACAATATGACTGTATAAATAGATGAATTACTATATCGTTTTTAAATTATATTATACGAGGCACTTCGTAATGTGAAAGTACCTTTGTACTACCAAAAAGGTCCAACAGAGGCATGTCTGTGCGTGTCGACTTCGGTACGTGCATCGATCACCATCGAAACTAATATTATATAATAAATTGATTCGCTACGTCACTATCAAGTCGATACCTGCAGAGTTAAGCCAAGGGCTCAAAACTATATCGGTTAAAATGCTTGTTAAAATTGTAAAAAAAATATAATGTTTTCCAATTTAGAGTGTACGAATGTGAAGATAACGATTTGTAATAAAACCTAAGTATTAATTTCAGCAACGATACGACACTCGGCTGCTTGTACGCCAACGGCCGATGGTTAATAGTAAAAAGAATTTCACTAATCGGACTGTATTATTTTTTTATCTAGCACATGTAACATTTAAAAAATAAACTGGAACTGTGCCATATGCTTTTGACTTTTATTTTTTGTATCTAGAAATACAACACCGGCCAGCAGTAGGTGCCTAGGCCTAAACAAATGAAAAGATAAAGCGACCTCAGCACAGGAAGTACACTAAATAACACGGGCTTCTTGGTGTTTCAGCAAGACATTATCGTAAGGATTTCATCTAATAGGCCTAGACTTTTGATCTAATTGAGATGTATTGGATCATATCTCTGAAACTAAGTTTTTTAGGCAGGTTAGTATGCCATGATCAGTTGCCCTGGGCGCCATGTAGCTCTAAAATACCAGTTGCAAAAAACGTATACAGTAGGTGCCTCAGCAAAATAATGTCGAACGTCAACTCTGTGGAAGAAATAATTCGTTTTCCGCCTTATGTAACGATTTATCAGCAGTAAAATGAGTTTTTAAAGGATTTGAAACAAGACAAGTTTAATATTAGATTAGGTATTTGCTGGAGCTACTGTATTTGTAGTATTCATATGTTTTATGGTTGCGAAGACATTCAAGATTCCGCTGGAGTAACGTTTGTTAGATCCTCGTGAGGTTAATTTAAATTCTACCTACTGAATCGGGTATTTCTTTCCATCAGCATAAATACCCCTTTGATCTTCAGACAACATCCTATATTATGTATTTCTTACTCTATTTTATATCTTCACTAAACATCTAAAGAAAAACAACATGGTTTACGGTTGAATTTTATTTATTTTTTAAATAAGACGTCAATAGGCTTTTTACAATTGTCTAATTGGAATAAAAGTACATTCCTCTTAATACATCAATAACAGGGAAATCGGTACGATAGATGAAAAAAAACCGTCGGTGTAACCCGCCGGCGTTTTGGTGTGTAGAACGCTTCAGGAAACTCCTTTTATAAAGCGTGATCGGCATACACAACCGTTAACCATTCAGGTGGAAGGCTATTAAAATAGTGGAAAATAAAGTTTATATTAAAAGGGAAATTATAACTTTAGAAATATTAATATACTAAATAACCGAATTATTGCAAACAGACTAATAATTTTGAAATAAATAGTTTTAATTTTTATTCAGAAATAGTGAGCTTTGACAACTATTTACTCAAAAACAAGTATACATACTGTTTATTGTCTTAACAATCACATTCCCTAATCTAGACATAAATTACAAATTGTTATATTAAAAGCTCGGTTGGGAATCAGCACCAACCTATCTTTTTTAAATTATTTACGCAAATTATGTATTCTGCAAAGTATAACGAGAAAATGTTTAACACAAACAACTTGGCTTAGAGCTTCTAGAAGGAAGTTTATGAATCTATGGTATGAGAACAACATGAAGATATTTAAATTGTCTATTAATTGTAATCTTGCGTTTGTACGAAGTTCAATTATACATAGAAATAATGTTTTTCGTGTTTGCGCAAGGACGAACGATATTTGTTTTATAGAAGCAGCTACACATCACCATATCTCTATTGGGTAGTGTGTATCTGATTTAAAACTCTTGACCCTGGTTCAATACTGGTGGCATGTGACACAAGAACTGAATTATATTGCTACAAATTAGTTCAATCAAACAGCTGCAGTATCTTGAGCTCTATAGGTACATAGTAAAAAGTTAAATCCACATAAATTAAGATAAGATGCCTATCTGAAGATATCTCTTATTCCTTGTGTTAGTTGTTTGATGAACGGGTCGGCTGCGTCGTAACCCGCTGAATGCAAGTGGTGCGATGCGCTTGAAACCCACTGTGGGCAAATGAAAAAAAAAATTTTGAAGAAAAACTTATCGTGAGGTTTTTTTAAGGTGGGAAATCATCGATATGATTTCTCCCGTTCTGAGCGGAGCGGGAGGGCGTGACAGACTTCTACTGACTAAAACCCACTCCTGTTTCTTCTTGAGTGAGGTGTGGTGTTTTTAACCCTATTTTCCCCCCTGCTGCTTGCAAAGATATGCCCTCTCCCTCACATGAAATATTACGTAAGATTCACGACTTCCCATAAACGCCTCGTCATCTCCCATATATGTATAAAATTAAATATTAAACTGGCAGTTTAACTAGCTCAAACCCACAATCTATGCTGTTACTAGAACTTTTCAATAACACAATCTGACACTGAGAGCTACCTAGGAGCCAAGGCAGTAGTTGTGGTTGCGTCAACTCCCATGAAAAGGGGTAAAAATGTGACATCAACCTTTTGTAAAACGTATCCCACCTGCATATTCAGGATGTATACGAGGCAAATTAGAGTCGTACAAGTTCCCTCTCCTAGAGGAGCCTAGGAGGCCTAAGTTCGAACAGTGGGAACATTACAAGGCCGATAATGCTAATGCTACAAGTTGCCAAATACTGGTCAGAGAAAATTTAGTCAAGAGTACATCGACACGAAAAAAAGAAGACCAACCTTTTCCAAATACGTGATCCCCGCTTGCGGACAGACATCCTTCACCAGGTCGACACTGAGCTCGTTCTTAGTGTGGTTGTCTACCATCACGGCGCGCAGTTCTTGCAGGAAGGTGGGCAGGCGGTCAGGAGTGAGGTCTGCTAGCAGCCGCACGCTGATCTGGAAGCCGGTGGGCAGCTCTGCGTCGTCGTCACCTTCCACGCGGATACAGCTGGAAATATTGCATAATGGAGTTATCACAACGATATTGTAATGGCGAAAGTTTGTGGGTATATCTGTTACTCCGACTTGATTATTTCACAAAAGCTGAAGGGATTTGGATAAAATTTGGTACACGGGTAGACCATATCCTAGAATTTATCCATATTATTTATCTTGAGTGTGTTCTTTAGGGAAAATTTTCTACTATCATGTGGGTGATCTCGTAGTTTCATTTCAGTCCTGTATTAAAAACGTACATAGTTACAATCGCAGGAATATAAATACTCGGTAACTTTACGATCACCAATCGAATCTATTCGTGATACACTGTTTACACGGTCTGCCTGCTTGTTTGCCTAGTGACGCAATGTCACACCGGTGAATCTGAAAACTCAGGCTTATAAGAGCGATTGTCTGTGAAGATAATAATATATAAGTCTTTCGTTACTTCTTTCCATATCGAAGATCGGGCAAAGTGGAGGAAGTTCAGTCTGCAGGCGGACCCTGGTAATAGCTGGGATTGACGCTAGGTAGAAGAAGAGAATATAGTTTATTGTATGTCTGACCGGTACTGCGAGGCGGTGCGTCCGGTGGGCCAGTGCTGGCTGGTGATGAAGCCGAGGAAGGGCACGTGCGCCCACTCCAGCGCGCGCTGCAGGCCGCGCTGTGACGTCAGGTCCTGGGCAGACGGCGCCGCCGGGAACAGGGGGTGCGAGTGGTGCCAGCCGCACACCAGCGCGCCCGACCAGCGCAGGGATTCTGCTGCACGGGACTGGGACACTGGAAGATATGATATGAGTATTTTTAAAACTATGGTTTTTATGGTGGCTGGAGAGGAAGAGGGAGACAAAAAAAAAGATGAATGGATTGTGTGAGGACTGATATGAAAGAAAGGGGAGTTATATCCCCGACCGGTACGACCGGTGACAGGACAGAATGAAAGAAAAACACGTGTTGCGCTGACCCCAAATAATATGGGTTGATGGCAGGAAGAAGAAAGTTTATATAGTGACTAAAAGCCGGGAACGATGGTAGGAATGGAGGGAGACCTAGCACAGGCTAGGTATAATCTTAATATATATAAATCTCGTGTCCCAATGTTTGTCCTCAATGGACTCCTAAACCACTTAACCGATTATAATAAAATTCGCACACCATGTGCAGTTCGATCCAACTTGAGAGATAGGATAGTTTAAATCTAAAAAAAAAAAAAGTTGGGTAAAGTAGGGTAGTGTAGGGTAGTGTAGGGTAGTGTAGTGTAGGGTAGTGTAGGGTAGTGTAGTGTATTATAGTGTAGCGTAGTGTAGGGTAGTGTAGGGTAGTGTAGGGTAGTTTAAGGTAGTGTAGTGTAGTGTAGTGTAGGGTAGTGTAGGGAAGGTAGGGTAGGGTAGCGTAGGATATGTAGGGTAGTCATTTGACGGGAAAAAATCCAAAAATAAATAATTGTCTACCCCGTGCGAAGCCGAGACGGGCTGCTAGTAATATAATATAATCAAAAACAGGACGCGTCGCGTCTTTCGGAAATGCAAGTGTGCATTGCCGAGTGACGCGACGCGTCCCGCAACAGCAATACAAGTGTCTAGCAACATTTTTATTGTTTCGGTAGCGGTTTGAAATTCAGCTATATGGGCTTGGATTGAAATGGTGAAAGTCACGGGAATGCGCTGAATGTGAGACGCACAGGTCCGGTCAGTGTGGCGATGTTTGGGAGGCCTTTGTCCAACAATAGAAGGCTGAAATGAAGATGATAAATGGGCTTTTTGATAATATAATGAGTGTTATGTTACCAGGATCCATATCGCAGTGCGTACTGCCGGCAGCAGCGGCGGCGGGTCGGTACGCTGTCACCGTGACCGCGAGGCGCCCCTCCTCGCTCAGGGCTCCGCCCAGTAGGCCCATCACTTCGCCCCGGGACGTGTGCGCGTGCCCGTCCATTAGAAGAAGCGTTGATACGTGCACACGGACATCGAATGGCGCCTGAAAAGAAAAGTTTTCTTTCTTTCAGTCTTTCGCTTGACTTGTCTTACAGCTAGCACTAGCACTTACACAAGCACTACTTTCATCATAAGATGAAAAATACCATTGCACAGGCACAATTCATATATGTATGAGTTGTGCCTGTGTGTGTGTTGTGTTGTGTACATATATGTAAAAAGTTAAGTTAGAAATGATAAGCTATCAAAGACATGCGGACTCTTGAGGACCAAATATTCCACCCTTAGGGATACCAATATTAATCAGCTACAGAAAAAGTACATTTATACTTTAGAGGTATATGGAAAAGTGTGTAAAATCCTCTAAACCTCAGTTGAAAAGGTATGATTCTCCAACCAGACGGGTATTATGTTTGATTTGAGCAACTGCCTGATAGATGATTTCGGGCTGCTTAATAATGTATCTGTAGTAAAATAATTGTGGTTTATGCAATCAAAAGCCTGTGACAGATCACAATTTCACTATACATATTCCAATACTTATAGTAAAGCTACTAACGGGTTTCTCAGCATTATAAACTCGGCAGTGTAGTAACTGGATAGGTTGTTTCCTCGGCGCCCGCTCTCTCCTAGGTTCGGCTCCCACTGCGAATAGGTCACCCGCTTCCGTGTGCATTATCGTGTAGCCGCCACCGCCATCCTACGATATGCACAACAATTAATAACAGATTCGTCAAATTCGTTCGTTTTGCGACTATCATTGATCAGTACAATATGATTCTTCGTGGGCTACTATAATATAATATGTAGTTCAGTCATCATGATGACAAAATAATTAAATCTTAAGTCTTATTTAATTAACAGCATTTCTTCTAAATTTAACATATCTGCTTTGAATACAGATCTAAATATTTTTTAATGGTTAAATCCAACAGCCAATATTCTTACCAGGTTAATCTTCTTAGGCCTTTTCCGCATAGGCTCAAATCTGCTGAGGGGTACAGCTATAGGGGCCTCCTCAGCAGCTTTAGGTTCCTTCTTAGGTGTTGTGTTAGGTGTGTTGCTCTCACTGCCGCTGTCCACGTCAATCTCTATGTCACTCTCCGGCTCAGAGTCTTTCTTCTTCTCTATTTTGATCTGTGGAGCAAAATCTTTATGAAAAACAAAACTCTTTATCATATTTTTAAAATGAAATAAAAAATTGCAGGAGTTAAATTAGATTATAAACCAATCCAGTCTTTGTTTAGCTCTGGTCAGAATTTTTAACAGATCTAATCAATTCAAATTGATGAAAATAGAATTCCATGTCCTGTTTAAATCTGTAGCAAACCTTGGATAATGTATTCATCATGCCTTATGCATGCTTACACAACGCGCTCTAAAAACAATATCTAATAAGAGAGGATATCTAACAAGAGGAGCTCTTTGGTAAAGAAAAAATGTATAGTCTTTATTTACTCACCACTTGTTCACCTTCAGAAACTGGTAAAGCCAGCCCAGAGCCTAATACTATCTGCATCTTAGGGCTCTTCACACTGTCTTCTGACAAACTAGAGTCCTTCCGCTGCCTCCCCGGAGATGACTTCACCAACTCCTTACTCTTATTCCTAGTTGGACCCTTATCATAATTCCTCGATTTTTTTCTCCTATGATTACCAATCTTCTTCTCAGCCTTTACTTTTGCCTGATATTTAACTATATTCTTAGACACAATATCAGTCAAGTCTAGATCAGAACCAATAGATTCAGTCGAGCCTATTATCAAGTCATCTTCATATAATATGTCAGCTGGATTTATAGCTACCATATCAGCCTTTTTATCTAATAACAGATCAGGTTTTAGCAAGCTTTTGGAGTTAGTGTTTTTCTTTCTGAATGGTTTCTTTGGTATGTTTATTGTAGTTTTTCCTGTAGTTACCATGCTGATAACATTATTTATATTGGTCATGTCATCGGTTACTATTTCTTCCTGAACTACTGCTGGCACGTCTTCGTGGTCCTCTGGTTTGTCGAGGCCGAATGAAGGAGTTTCTAAGTTGACCCCGTATTCAGCTTCAATCAATGCCTGTATCTCCGCTTCAGTCTTTGTTTTTAATGTTTGTGATATTTTGCGTACATTTCTTCCATACTTTGACTGTAATCAACAAAGCTATTTCAATAACAATAATTCCCACAATTTTGGAAGTCGGAATCATCAGCCCAAAGATAAAAAATGTGGTCAAATGTTAAATGCTGACAGTTAACTGTTAGGTATGTGATTCAGCTTCCTAATATTTGAACTTATATAATCCACATCAAACTTTAATTCATGAATCCCCAACCGGTCGCATGAGACCGTGCTGTTATTGTTTTACTATTGTATCTCGTTTTGCAGGTATGTGATAGGTTAAGATATACCTTAATGTCTCAATCGCATTGCTACTGTACCTGCATTTAGAAATAATTCGCTTGGGGTTTGACAACTTGATTACAAGAATTGTTTAGAAAATACATAAGCAACATATTTGATTGCTTTCAAGAAGTAACAATTACAGTTGCAATAATATATAGGAAGTATTGAATGGATATAATCAATAATGTATACAGCTGGAACAACTGTGTCAACAAAAAATAATGTAATGTGTGTGAGAAATGTGATATGAAAAATTAATTCATAGAACAATGGCTTTGTGTACACAATAGATTACTCACCATTTCTTTAATGAGAACCTCCCTCTCTGCCGGGCTCCAAGCAGTGTGTATGTCACTGTAGTGCTTGTCTGAGGAATTGTTCCCATACAGCTTCCTCGGAGAGCCTTCTATGAACCTGTTAAGTATTTAAAATTTCATTACATGACTGCCTAAAAATAGGAGTGAGGAGTGTCTTCTATTGTTAGCTTTTGAATGAATTGTAAAACTTGATAATCATTATTGCATTATTTCCAAGTTTATTAATGTGTAAAGCTAATCTCTAGCAGTTTTTTGCAATAACAGTAACAACCAATAGCATTCTGATTATAAAAAATGCATAAATGTATAAAGACAATGTTGAATTAAATGTGTAATAGAAATTACCTTTTACTGTGCTTGTCGTACCAGTTCGTCTCTGTGGAGTCCAGCAGCCACTGAGGATGCACCGTGTCTTCTCTGTTGGAGCATGAAGGGCTAAAGACGATAGATATGCAATGTTTTACGACATCAAATGAATGACTGATTATGATAATTGAACTTAATTTAAATTGTGAGATATGTGAAGAATAAGGTGCTGTTACAATTAAATTCAATAGATCAGAGGCGTTATACCAGGAGAAGTTGATAAAAACAATGTTTTGATTGAAGAATTGGTGTCAACAAAACATTGTAAACATAACCGTATATCTGTTGCGTAACCAGAACAAATTACTTGATTAATATTATGGATGGAGAGAATTCATTGGTATGATATATTTACTTACATTCCTTGATTATTTTGAGCAAAACAAGAATTAAAAGAGAAATCTCCTAAAATGTCAATTTCGTCGTCGTCCGCCATTTTTGTTTTGACAGAACTCTAACTTTTTTCCAATAAGCTGCAGCAATCTTTATATGCTTGGAAAAGTTAGAATACTTTGGATGGTATAAAAATCACGACTAATGTGATTAATTCTATTTATTTTATTTTAGGAGTAAGCGCAGGCCTAGATTTTTGTTAATTAAATTTATGATTTATTTGGACTTTCTACTGCTGCTATACAGATTGTCATATCAATACTTTATTACTGCTCATAATGTGTGTACTCAACATTGCTTAGTAGTAATCATACCTTTTTTGTTAATATTTGTATGCCATTTGCTGTGGCACTTATATTTTATTACATTTTAAACATTGTGTATAAACATTCTGATTGATTAATTTGATTGATTGATTCCCATGGACGTAATTGTTATATTACGTCCATGTTGGTCCTCACTATTTCTGTAAAAAATTGTGTCAAACTGTCAAGAGTGTCACTGTCAATTGCAACAAATCCAGCAAGACGTCATTTACGTCACTTTGCCGGAGTAGGCAGGTAACGTCAACAAGGTCATATTCTTCAAATATCAACAAATTATCGCGACTGCACGTAGCACAGTCATCGCCGCCGCGGTTACTTAACTACTGCGAGAGGGATCTTCGTTAATGTACTAGCGACTGAGCCAGGCGCTTGTTGTGTGGTTGCGGTTTGTTCGTCAACATGAATATTTTACGAAAACTCACCGCGATCGCAACTCCGGGTATTGTCAGGAATTTCTCCGTCTCCACTTCAAATAATGCAACATATTCGTGAGTACTAGTGCTAACTGATGTACTGATTGTGCCGGCCACTACACACTATAGTATTTTGTAGTAATATTTGCCAATCTAATCTCAATTCGTGGTAATCAAACTTTGCACTCTTTGGACTACACTTGATGTTTTATAGATATTATGTGATTTTAAATGTGTCTTCTTTCGTCTTTGGCAAGCAATAAGATTACTTAAATTCAACATTCTTCGTAATTTTTAAATCAGTTTTTTTTATTAGCAGAATAATTTAGAGAATGTTGTTTATTTGCTTACCTGTTTTGATGTCACCTTGATTTATGCTTTTTGACCATGTATCTATCTTTTTTTATTTATATATTGATTTTTTTTTATTGACTCTACCATTACTATAATATTTTAATTTGGTTGTTGATTCCAATAAAAAATAATAATTAGACACTGCTATCATTTAAACTTGTTTATATCATATTATTCTCTTTTACCTTTTAAACTTCTAAAACCTATCAAAATACTAAAAAAATTGTAGTATCATAAGAAGTTGTCAGCTTCATTCTTCAAATTGTTATTATAAAATTACTGCCTTTTCCTATGGCTATGCCTTAAAACATGTAATAAAAAATTGATAGAAGTAGAGTTAGTATCTCAGTTATAGTATTTTACATAGTCCTCCTGATGTATGTTTTTATACTATTGACTACAATGGTTATGACTACTTAGTAGCTTTATATTGATTTGAAAACATTGAACAGTCAGTAAAGTATGTGCAAAAATAAACATATTAATAATTCTTGGCTTGGTAACTCAAACATTGATGAGCAGATTCTTAATTCTGATTACCTATCTATACAAAGTTTGAATTTAGAATCTAATCAGAATTTAAAGGAATCATATTTATGATTAGATTTTTTTAATAATAAGACCTTATAATTCCATTTTTTTTAATGTTATGCAGTAACTTTTTATCATTATTTTCATAGACAAATTTTAAGACCTAGAAACCAAAACAAAAAATAAAAACAGTATGAAATAAAAAGTTTTTTTATTAGTGAAATAGTATGTTTTATTTCACTAATAAAAAAACTTTTTAGAACAATAATAAATACTCTTGATATCAGTTTAAGTTTATTTTTAAATGTTATAATCAGTGTTGCTACTGACAACTATCAGAAGTTAATACATAAAATTGTATTGTATTGTAAGATAAATGTGCTAATTGATACTAAATACAATGTAGAATATATTATGGCACTTTGTGCTACAAACTATACATATTTAAAGGTTTATGGTTTCTTAGAAATGAGAATAATGCATAGTTAATTATAGAATTGAGCAACTACAAGGAAAATTCAATTAAACAACTTAAATATAATTTCTCTCAGCCTCAGTTTATAAAATTATAAATTGATGAAAGAATATGCTAATAATGCTACCATTTTAACTAGACTAATAGAATTGAGAGCCCCTCCATGAAAGACTAGTTCTATTTTCAGGCAAGTTGCAATTCTAACTACATCAGACATTCATACAACTGACAAACTGATTACCCTAATTATTTATATTAGAAATTTCTGATTTCTCTCCCCTTACTCAATAACTTATTTGTCTATGCTAAAAAAATAAACTGTTATTGTAAGCTATAGAAGTGCACTACTGGATATAGACATCTCTATTTTCACTATATTATATTAAACCACTTCTCCTTTTACTCCTCTTCTCATCCATCTGAATAATAGTTTTATTTTATCACTCCATTTTAAAGTATTGGGCAAAGACCTCTCTAGTCTTCTACCCCTTTCATCTGTCCAGTCCTCCCATGGTCCAATCATTTGTTACGATTTTCTTGACCCTTATGATTAGGAAAAATACTTCTTTTTTGAATTCGCCTCTTCCTGTTACGCGGGGTCCGCTTTTTTAATCATTCGGCGCCACTTCGCTGGTAAGCATCGTGGTCGGCTGTTGCTTGCCCTTTCAGACATTTATTATCCAAGTAATTAATCATCTTTGTACCCATAGAAAGGTGCTTTTTCACAATAGGTCATCACTTCATCAGGTCTGCACATTACTTGCCTGGACTCGCGTTACTTTGAAACTCCCCTTTACGTGTTCGTTACGTACTTTGTCTTTGAGATTAAATCAACCCACCCAACGTAACATCCTGTTCATCCCCTCCATTTTGTTAATCTGAAGTTTGCACATGGGTTTGTTAAATAAAAATAGCAGATTCTAAATTCAAAGCCAGAAAGTTTTTTTTTTATAAATAAGGCCTTTTCTTTTTTTTTCAGATGCAAAGTCCTGGTGGTGGGGGGAGGCACTGGAGGATGTACGATGGCTGCCAAGTTTGCAAGGAGGCTGCCCAAAGATTCTGTCATAGTCCTAGAGCCAAGCAAGGTAAGGAATTTAGCAGTATTGCTTTTATTTCAATGTTCAATCTAATGATATATGTACCTTATAAATAACACATTTTATTGAAAATGATCAATATTAGGTACTTATTGATCAACACTATTATATTATTAGTAAACCAATATTATTGTTTCTTACATATAAAATAATCTTCTTCACCGCGTCTGTTTGTCGGTATGAGTACGATAAACTCAAAAGATAAAATGATCAATAAAGGTTTAGGTTACCAATATGCATGTATTAAACATATTATAAATTATCGGCTTTTGTGCGTCGATTTTTGACACAACCTGTATAGGAAAGCCGGTTTCGGTGGAGCAGTCATTAAAAAATAAAACATCGTTGAACCCTATTGCGACAGTACCTATCAATACCATAAATAACCGACCGGAGCCCGAGTCGTCGACGGCGCGTAGTGTCTCACGCACGCCTCAAAAATATGTCAGCAAAATCGAAGGGAAACCAGGTCGAAGCCTACTACAACTAGCCATAGATCGACTTCTGAAAGGGGGACCCGTGATCCTGGGACGCAAAGAGCACCTGAACCCTAGAACATTGGGTTTATAGTCTATAAAAGTCTGAAACACCTTCCCACTCAGTCCTAGAGCGCGAGTAGTCATTAAAAGATTTCCCACCTTAAAAAAACCATTCGGGTCCAAACGTAAATCTTAATCATTCAGGACCCAGTCAATAACACGCAAAAACATTAAAATCGATCCAGGCCTTTAGAAGTTTAATGACACATACATTGTTATTTTATAATATAATAAAATATATATTGAATAGAACGGATTCAATATATAAAAATGCTGATATGTAGCAGAAAATTGCTGCGCATACCTATTTCGTAAGGAGAAAAAATGGTTTATGCTGTGCATATTCCTAGAACGATGACTGTAAAGTTCATCATCTTCCTGCCCTTGTCCCTTTTTATTTGGGGTCGGCGCAACACGTTTTTTTCTTCCATTCTGTCCTGTCACTCGTCACGCTATCACTAACTTCCTTTTCTTCCATATCACGTCTCACACAATCCATCCATCTTTTCTTTGGCCTCCCTCACTCTCCATCCAACCACACGTAAACTCATAACTCTTTTAGTATCATGCGTTTCATCCCTCCTCTTCACATGACCATGCATACCAAGATAAACGAATTCCCTTTCAAATTTTCTGTCACTGGTGCCTCTTGAAAAACTTTTTTCATCTTAACGTTTGAATCCCCAACCGGTCCTATGAGACCGCGCTGTTATTGTTTTACTATTGTGTCTCGTTTCGCGGGTATCTGAGTAATCTTAATATATATAAATCTCGTGTCCCAATGTTTGTCCTCAATGGACTCCTAAACCACTTAACCGATTATAATAAAATTCGCACACCATGTGCAGTTCGATCCAACTTGAGAGATAGGATAGTTTAAATCTAAAAAAAAAAAAAAAAATTGCGTAAAGTAGGGTAGTGTAGGGTAGTGTAGTGTAGCGTAGTGTAGTGTAGGGAAGGTAGGGTAGGGTAGCGTAGGATATGTAGGGTAGTCATTTGACGGGAAAATTTTTAAAAATAAATAATCGTCTACCCCGTGCGAAGCCGGGACGGGCTGCTAGTTAATATATATAAATCTCGTGTCCCAATGTTTGTCCTCAATGGACTCCTAAACCACTTAACCGATTATAATAAAATTCGCACACCATGTGCAGTTCGATCCAACTTGAGAGATAGGATAGTTTAAATCTAAAAAAAAAAAAAAAGTTGGGTAAAGTAGGGTAGTGTAGGGTAGTGTAGTGTAGCGTAGTGTAGTGTAGGGTAGTGTAAGGTAGTGTAGAGTAGTGTAGGGTAGTGTAGTGTAGTGTAGGGTAGTGTAGGGTAGTGTAGTGTAGCGTAGTGTAGTGTAGGGTACTGTAGGGTAGTGTAGGGTAGTGTAGGGTAGGTAGGGTAGTGTAGGGAAGGTAGGGTAGGGTAGCGTAGGATATGTAGGGTAGTCATTTGACGGGAAAAATTCCAAAAATAAATAATTGTCTACCCCGTGCGAAGCCGGGACGGGCTGCTAGTATAATATAAACTATGGTCTATCGGTGTAGGTGGTTAACTAAAGGTAAACAATCTTTGTATGTCTTTTTATATTAAAGAGGTCGTATATATAATATACACTGCAAAGATTATTTAAATTTAGTTTATAAGCTAACATCGATTTCGGTAAATACCTAGTTGCAAAGATTTTTACATACAATTTTTAGACAACTTTTCGATAAAGAGACATGCCAAGATTGTTTACATTTATTTAATTACCTAAACCGATAGACCATAGTACATGAGTGCAATCCCACCTGATGATAAGCAGATGCAGTGTGAACCTCTCCTAATATACTCACTTCTCACTTTATCTGTAAAATTACGAACTATAAATTTATAATGCATTGATAAATTATATAATATCCACGGGTTGTTGGGCGTGACAATACCTGTAATACTAGTCGATAAATAACTACGTTTGTTAACGTGAATCCCCTCGCTTATCGCCAACCGGTCATTCATCGTAGATACAGTAACACAATGGACTGTAAAATCATATTCCTCTACTCACACTATTATTATAAAGGCGAAAGCAGAGAGGTTGTGTTCACGCTCAAACGGATGAACGGATTCGGATGAAATCTATGATAGGTTATAGCCTGGATTAATTAACCTATCAAACCCGCGAAATGAGATACAATAGTAAGACAATAATAGCGCGGTCCTATGAGATCGGTCGGGGATTCATGAATTAATACGGCCCATCTATACTTCTATACTAACATTTGCTGCTGCCAGCGGCTTCGCCCGCGTGTATGCTAGTTTTTCCATACAAACTTGGAACAATCGTCATCCCTTGTGGGGGTGAATTTTGTAAAATCCTCTCTTAGTGCTCGGCTACGTCATAAAAAGAAACCTTGTGCAAAATTTTACGCTCCTAGTCCCTGTAGTTTCGGTTGTGCGTTGATATATAATATAATTTATTCATTTCAAGACAACTTCGGTCCACAGTATTTGTTAGTACCACTTAATCTATGTTAGTTCAGGAGCTCCATGATGTTTTACAATAATAATTAATATGATTGATATTCCTACAATCAGTGTCAGTCAATTCAATTCAATTCAATCAGTCATATGTCAGTCAGTTTCTTCTTAGATTAAAAAGAAGAAAGATTTTTTTAATAAATAACTAGACCCATTCTAAAAATTATTTTAACAGTAGAATGCTATTTTATCATAGTTTAACATAGAGATATGTCATATATTCTCTACTATCACGTAGGCGATGCCCCGGGAAGAACCTAATAAGTGAACAATAGCTTATAATATAAAAAAAAAATATAAGTATGTGTCGCTCTATGAAACATATGGTTTTATAGGTAGGTATGTATAATAGAGTACACATAGCTATGCTAATTAATAGTAACCATTTATTATGATATACAGTTGTAGCCATTCATAGTATAAGAAACAGGAAAACCACAGTATTGCGGTCTGTCTGGAGTCTGGGCATGTGTCCATCATTAATTAAATTATACAACTGTTTTTTATGCAAAAAGAAATTAACTTTCTGTAGGTATACGAGTAATACGAGCAGGTAATTTATGAAATTAAATAGGAGGAAGGAAGTGTGAACACCTGAGTAGTAAACACAGGTGAAGTGTAAAGTCATATAATTCTACGAATTATGATAGTGATTTTCTAAGTTTGCCTGGGGGTCTTTAACGTTTGAATCCCCGACCGGTCCTATGAGACCGCGCTGTTATTGTTTTACTATTGTGTCTCGTTTCGCGGGTATCTGAGTAATTAAGTCAAGAGTGAATAGTCTCCATCGTCGACCGCATTGTTACTTTCCATCGAATGAGATAGTAAAGTGCGAACCTATAAATAATTTTAATAAAAATGTCTCAAAGATGATATGGCGACGGGGTCTTTTCTATCTTAATTAAACACTATTTATGATTATTATGATGCCAATAGTAATAGGCACTATAGTTCTAGCTCTAGTCTAATAGATCAATAGTTTTATGAATAATAAGTCTTAACTTAACATTTTTAGAATAATTTTATCATAAATACTTTAAATTGGAAAATAAAATACCCTTTCCTGCGGCGGATAAGGGTGAACATGATGGATTTATATTCGTACAATAGACTCGTTTCCCACGTTTCTCATAAACTCTTGATGCTAAGCTTTCGATGACTGAAGTCTTCAAAGACTGATGGATGAAGAATTTTACAGCTCGGATTATCTGCATATTTTTTCTACTTCTCTTTTAAATCAATCTAAAGGTTGTCTGTAAAAAATCACGTCTGCAATACCGTCCTATTTTTATTATGGTGTCCAATAAAAAGTGTGTGCGTATTTATCTTTTCAGTAAAAAAATCCTTACACAATGTAGTAGGTCTATGTACTTATTTTTGTAAAGGAAAAAACGGAATAGTTTTATCCGGCTTGCTAATTCTGTTTGATGGAAAAACCATTTCCTGAGGTCAGCGTTCAAACTGTTTATCATAATGTTACTCAAGGCTATTACTTCTGTTAAGCTTCAAGTGACCCATAGGAATGGTATTTAGGAAATTCCTTTCTTATCAAGGAAGCGCGAGGAAAATATTTGAGGATATAGTTTTAATTTTATGAGTAGGCCTAAGCCGTTAGCGGTATTTATTTTATACTTTATTCCTCCTCCTCCTTTGAATTCATCACTTCATTCAGGTTTCTCTATTAACTCCCTCGCGGTGTTCGGGAGTTAATTATATAAATCCTTCACTAACGTTCGGGGGTAAAACTTAGCAACCCTTGTTTCGTTCGGAATTCAACATGCCGTTGTCGCGGTCGCCTTAAAGACACTGCATTATTATATTCACATAATCTACTATTACAATTGAATTTTAAAACAATTCAATTTGTTACTTTGATTTACCGGTAAACTGACCAATTGAGCTAAAGTTTAGTAAACATCTTCAGTTTTGAAACTACCGCAAGATAATTATTATTTTAAAAATACTTCAGATTGTTTAGTTACTGCCTGGAGACTATTATGAGTTTTAAGACAGAACTTAACCAGCATGTTTTAATAATAATTGACTTCAGCCTGAGATAATAACTATTCACCATTTTTAGGAATCGACAGTTTGTCTTTTTTGTTGGAATACTTTTTACACATAATTATGTAAATGAAAAAAATATATTCTTATCCTATTTGCAAAAAACGCTAATTGTCGCTTACGATGTTCTTCTAGTAAAGGCTCGATATATTATGTAGTAGTAGCTATTTTTATTTATTTAGTAGCTATATTTATCTCTTTTGCTGTATAAAGATAAACATAGGTATTTATAGAAATTGTGTTTTCTTACAATGAATATTGCTATTTCGGTCGAATACCAGTCGAATTATCGATTCTCTTTTTTGAATCTGTTAAAATTGTTATTTTAATCAAATAATTATTTTGATTAAAGTTTTATTTTGGGCAAATTTATTATTTTGGGCATAATTGTTATTTTATTAATGGTTTGTTATTTTGTCACCAGGATCATTACTATCAGCCGTTATGGACCCTTGTAGGTGCGGGAGTGGTAAGAGTCAACGATACTCGCCGGTCAGAAGTCAGCGTTCTCCCTAAGAACGCTAAATGGATCCGGGATTATGCGGAGAAAATCCTGCCTGAGAAGAATAAGGTGACGACGAAGGAAGGACACGAGATCAACTATGAGTACCTCATCGTAGCGGCCGGATTACAAAATGATTATAAAAAGGTAAGCTGTTCTGTCTCTTCTAAATATTCGTCTATTTCTTTATGGCCCTTCGATTTTAAGATTCGCGTTAAATTTAGGGAAAACTCAAAGAACTTATTTATTTTAAAAACATAAGTAAGTTTCTTTTCATCCTAGGATAAATAGTACATTGTTACCCTTAGGGGATGAAAGTAACTTTGCGAATAAGTAAATAAAAAACTAGACAGTTAATGACACTAATTTTGAATTTAAAATTACTGTACTATAATAATAGACATCTAAATAAAATTAAAATTCAGAGTCATTATACATTTAATGATATTTGTAATTGAATGTTAAATTTGGGTCTTATTCTAATAAAATAATGAAAAGTCAATGGAAAAAATCCAAAGAGCATGAGAAGTATTTGGGGTCTAAAAGTATATCAGATGACCATTCTAGTCGACCATTTCAATTTGTCGGCAATAGGTAGCTATCAGTTGAAACTGATGCTCCCTAGGGATGAAAAGCACTACTTTTAACCCGCTTCACAGGGAACTTCAGGCCTACTTTCAGAGTATGAGTAATGTAAAAAACATTTACATGTTTACCAGGTCCCAGGTCTCTACGAGGCGTTAAACGACAAGTCGAGCTGCGTGTCTTCGATATTCGACAAGGAGTACTGCGAGAAGACGTTCGAGAACATAAAGCAGCACAAGCAAGGCAACGCCATCTTCACGTACCCCGACACCATGATCAAGTGCCCCGGCGCGCCGCAGAAGATCGCCTATCTCGCCGATTCTTACTTTGAGAAGGTATGATTTATGAGTATTTATATAAACTTCATATTAACCGCCCTAGTTAATGGGTTGTGGAGGTCTGGTAGGCAGCTGCTCCTCGTAAAATACTGGTATTCAGCTAAATCCGGCTTGACTGGAAGCCGACCCCAATATAGTTGGGAAAAGGCTAGTTAGATGATTATGATTTAAACTTCGGATTCCGATGTGGAATCCGATGGATGCGAGACACACAGGACCGGTCGTTGTGGCGACGTTTGGGGGAGGCCTATGTCCTGCAGTAGACTTCTTTCGGCTGAGATACTGATGATGATTTAAACTTCATGTACAGTTGTGTCATAGGCGGACTTAATGCATCAAGTTATGATTTACTTTTAACCATAAGATAATTATGATTTATAAATAGCTGCTGTCAGCGGCTTCGATAGTACAAAATTATCACAAGAGAAAATAACCACAGGATAAAATGTATTCTATATTGCTATTCCAAGACATGCTCTACCTGTATACCAAATTCATCAAAATCTATTCAGTAGTTTTTGCGCAAAAGAATAACAAACATACATCTACACAAACACACATCTATACAAACGCGTTTATAATATTAGTAGGATATGTTTTTTTTGGCTTCAGTCTGTTTGTGCATATTGATAGTTTAGAAAGTTTTCAGTTACCTTGTCACAGTAAATTCAAAACTAAGACTAAGTGTCTGTCATATTAGCTATGGTCTATCGGTTTAGGTAATTAACTAAATGTAAACTATATTGGCATGTCTTTTTATCTCAAAGTTGCCTAAAAATTGTATGTAACAATCTTTGCAACTAGGTATTTACCTAAATCGATGTTAGCGAATAAACTAAATTAAAATAATCTTTGTGTATATTATATACATCATCATCATCTGCCTAGCCTTTTCCCAACTATATTGGGGTCGGCTTCCAGTCAAGCCGTATTTTAGCTGAATACCAGTATTTTACGAGGAGCGGCTGCCTACCAGACCTCCACAACCCATTAACTGGGGTAACACGGTACTTCATGGCAAGACTGGAGTCAGATTTACTGGCTTCTGACTATCCGTAACGACTGCCAAAGATCTCCAAATCACAGCCGGGACCAACGGCTTAACGCGCTTTCCGAGGTACGGAGGAAACTCGTTATGTTAAGATGGTCACCCATCCACAGACCAACCTAGGCAAGCGTTGCTTAACCTTGAAGATCGACCTGTGCGGCTGTTATTATATTATATACGACCTCTTTAATATAAAAAGACATACCAGGATTGTTTACCTTTAGTTAACCACCTAAACCGATAGACCATGGTAAGATATAACTGTAGGATATGACCCGGATAACCTTTAATCGCATTTTGATCTGCTCACAATGGACATACCATTCAAAATAAATAACACCTCATTGATGGATGTGTTGTAAACATTTTTGTTTCCACATCATTCATGGAAGACCACTCATCCGGTTCTTGTGTTGTTTGCATTTGTCGCGTGTGCAGTATATTCATACTGCAGCTATTAGTTTGTTGAATTTATGGATGTATGGATGCAGGTTACGTTTTGTCTCACTTGATTACCAGTAGTAATATCTACAAAATTCATTATCATCGGCTCAAAATCATCCAATGCTGGGAACCTGTGATTCTCGCATCCATCGGTTTCCCGCGACCCTCAGCAGACATTAGTCCACTTTGAGGTCTTTCAACGTCAATAATAATGGCTTTAAAAATATTGGGTCATAAGGGACGTCTGCCCCATTTTTTTTCGAGTTGGGACATCAACAAATAACTTCTCCCGCTCTGGTAGCGGTCAGAGACAGTGTGAGATTTTTTTTAAAACCCACCTGAGTTCCTTCAGTGGTCCATTACGATCCAAGGCCGAGATTTTCTCAAACAATCCTGCACATTTTTCCTGGTTTTTCCCGTGAACATTTTATCAATTAACAAAATGATGCAATCGCCATTTGTCTAACAATAGTACAAGTGAAATATTTGTAGGAATTACCTACTACAGGCAACAAAGAGTTTTCCTCTAGTTAATGAAAACAGATCTATTTCAATGAAATAATTCTGTGAATGAATGAGGGAGGGACTATTATATTATGAATCATAACGTTTGTATTGTTGCACAAGAGGAAAATTGTCACATTCTTCGTTTAATAGTGTGTGATTCAAGCTTTCTTATCAGTTGCTCTGATCGCAACGTGCAGCGTAAATGTTTCTTTTAATATTTATTAGTGTCTGTGGTGCTAGATATGGGGCTGACATGTACTATGAGATAAAAAGTCGATGGCGGGGTCTAATGACCGAGTGAAGCTAGGGAACGTCGTCCGCGTGAATATCGGTTATTATGGACACGAAGTCCTTCCTTAAAGTTCAAGCTTACTCCGTACCAAATTTCATAAAACTTGGTTGAGTAGTTTAACTATGAAAGCTTAATATAACAGACAGAGTGACTTCCACATTTATAATATTGCGATGTTCCAAACAGTATCTTAATATGTGGATGCATTTCAAGAGGTATTGTTAAAACTACAATTTATAGCTCAGATACGATGCTCGTAAAATAACATCAGTATTTTATTATTCCTATTGTGTATGTTAGTGGGCACATGATGTGAATCTACTTGCATCTAGTTACTAAGGCTGTACTCTGCTGCAAAGATCTAGAAAAGATAGACATATAAAAAGTGTAGGTACTAACTGCATCATTTCTGCTACTCAATAAGTTACCAAGTGATGAAAAACTTTAGGCATTAGATTAGTTAACATTTTTTAGATTTTGATTACTAATTTTTGTTGTGTAACAGATTTTAACTGACAAAAAAATGTTACTTAGGGCAGGTTTCTGAACTGAATATTTTTTAGTTACGAACGTCTCAGGCCGTATGGCCTGAGACGTTCGTAAGAGCCAAATTTTGACAGGTAGAAAGAATTTTTAAAATACGTCCAGTTATTTTTGAGTTAAATTGTAACATACAAACAAATAGAAATCAAATCTTTCCTCTTTATAAATGATATTTATTTTTGTAAGTAGGTTTTTAATTATAATATTAGTATGTTACCAATTCCTCTTGTTCCAGATGAACGTCCGTTCCAAAACGAATATAATCTACAACACATGCCTGCCCGTCATCTTCGGAGTGCCGAAGTACGCCGAAGCCCTGATGAAGGTCGTCAAGCGCAAGAACATCAACGTCAACTACAAGACGGTGCTGAAGGAGGTCAGGCACGAGAAGAAAGAGGCCGTCTTCGTCGGCAAAGATTCGACTAACGTAAGAATAATTATTTATTTATTTACTATTTGACAAAAAAAAAAAGTAGTAGGTATTTGATCAGTCAGATCAGCTATTGTAGCTGATCTGACTGATCAAATAGAAATAGCTTCCTGAGTATACACGGACATCTAAAAACTGGGAAAAGGATCTTGCCTTCTTATTATACTGCTCAGTCCCGAAAATGTATATTTAGCCAGCTTCGAGGCCGTAGTAGTAATATTATTTTTTCCCTTGTTTTTCTCTCCTACTACGGCAGTTTTATTTAACAGACAGCGCTAAGAAAATGTAACTTGGATGATTTTAATTATTTTCTCAATTTGTTTCCCTTCGAGTCAATAGCCATTACCTCGACACCTTGACCATGACCCAGTTGATGGCTACGTTAACTGCAGCACTGGTTACATTCAATAAGTCCTGTAAAGTACAGGTTTATAGACACTTGAGGCACTCCAACTCCATTCATACTCAAAATAAAATATTTTAATTAATTAATTATTATTATTTAAAATTAAATTAATTGAATCAACAAAACAACTAAAAAAATAAAATGCCAACAGGAAATAACGATGGATTACTCGATGCTACACGTGGCGCCACCTATGCAGACGCCAGAGTTCCTGCGCAACAGTTCGCAACTCGTCGACAACTGTGGGTTCTTGGAGGTCGACATGTACACGCTGCAGAACCAGAAGTTCCCCAACATATACGGTATTGGAGATTGTACGAACACGCCGAACAGTAAAACTGCTGCTGCCATCGGTGAGTAATATAATGCATTAGAAAATGAACTTTATTGTCGGGGTAGTACAGTTTTATTTTGTTTGAACATTTACCGCACCAGCACGCTAAAAGAAAATGATCTTTATTGTCGAGGTAATAAAGTGGTATGTTGTATGAACATTTACCGCATCAGCACGCTATAAGAAAATCATCTTTATTATTACAGTAATAAAGTGTTATACTATATGAACAATGAATATTTATCGCATCAGCGCGCTAGAAGTCTAAAAGAATGCGTTTGATGTTTGTGCAATTTTGCACTTTATGACATAAAAAAATGTACATTTAAGTGTTTTAAGAATTTATACCTTATTTATATTGGTTCATATTCTACTTTACTGTTTCTACTCCTGTATGTATAAAATACTCTTAACTCTTATTGTTTTGATGACCCCAAACTAAAAATGGTACCAATATTAAATGTGTAAAGCCTTTGTCCATCTGCACCACTTAATACCCCTTAATTCATGAATCCCCGACCGGTCCTATGAGACCGCGCTGTTATTGTTTTACTATTGTGTCTCGTTTTGTGGGTATGTGATAGGTTAAACGAATGTACTACCTCGACAGTTTTAATTCGAAGGCTGTATCAATCAATCCAGTTCTTCCCTCCACACAGCCCAGCAATGCTACGTCCTAGAACAGAACCTGCTCAGCACAATGCAGAAGAACGAGCCGAAACAGAAGTACAACGGCTACGGCGCGTGCCCGCTGCTCACGTCATACGGCAAGTGCATCCTGGCCGAGTTCACCTACGGAGGCATCCCCAGAGAGACCATGCCTTTTAATCAGGTAACTATATGACTATCTATAAGCAGAAGTACAACGGCTACGGCGCGTGCCCGCTGCTCACGTCGTACGGCAAGTGCATCCTGGCCGAGTTCACCTACGGAGGCATCCCCAGAGAGACCATGCCTTTTAATCAGGTAACTATATGACTATCTATAAGCAGAAGTACAACGGCTACGGCGCGTGCCCGCTGCTCACGTCGTACGGCAAGTGCATCCTGGCCGAGTTCACCTACGGAGGCATCCCCAGAGAGACCATGCCTTTTAATCACTTAACTATATGACTATCTATAAGCAGAAGTACAACGGCTACGGCGCGTGCCCGCTGCTCACGTCGTACGGCAAGTGCATCCTGGCCGAGTTCACCTACGGAGGCATCCCCAGAGAGACCATGCCTTTTAATCAGGTAACTATCTATATGAAATAAATGAAAATCGCCTTCGTTGGTATGGACACGTTTAAAAACGTGGCGAGGACCATGTGCTTCAAATCGCCCAGCGCCTACTAGAGCAAAGGAGAGGTAGAGGTCGGCCGCCATTGAGCTGGTCATCTAAAGCTAGTTAACAAAAGTGACAAACCAAGATAGAGCCATTTGGCGGTCAAAGTGAGGAGACCCGACCCCAAATAATGGGACCAGGGAAGGAAGAAGAAGAAGAACTATCTATATAAATAATCAAGTCGATCTCCCAAAATTAGGCAACCCTAGCCGAGGTCAGTCTGTAGATGGGTGATCGTTTTAACATTATTTATTAACCTTTTAACAAAAGCAAAAATGTTCTCTCAGCGCCAAGCTACGATTTCATAGAGTTCGTCGTCATGAATTGGGCGTGTTGACACTTATAGGTACTTTGTCGTGTATACATGACTGTGGCAATCAAATGGTTAAACCATAGATCGCGGCTGTCTTTCGTAGATCTTTAACAGCCTCTTCAAATAGTTAGAGACCAGAACACACACACACACTAGCACCCGCCACACCCAACTCCCACACCCACCCCAACCCCACACACATCACCACCCCCCCACTTACATCCTGAAAGACACTGAAAAGCGTAATGTGTGTAACCCACAGCAACGCTGCTTGGCGGTAGTGTTAGAAAGCTCTAAAACTTTACAAGGATTTACAGAGAAACAGGATTCTCGGACCAAAGAAATGATGTAATGTGGTAAAACCCATACCAGGCTCGGGTGGTGGCTTATCGTCCATTCACTTTTAATTATGCAGGTCTGAGTCCAACTATGGATAAATAATACTTGAATATTTTCGTTGGGAAATCATCAAATAATTTTCTCCAACTCTGGCCGGAGCGAAAAAGGGAAATATCCCGCTAATAATAATTGGGAAAGGGGAATGCTTTTATTTAGTGACCAGTTTTCAATAACCTTTATTTTGAAAAAAAACCCTTTGCGTTCCAATCGTTCGAATAATCTCGAAACCGTTTGGTACCTCTTCAAGTTGGTAATCTTTTAAAGTACCTAACTTATAATACCTAACTCTTTGCAGGCAACAGAGAGCAGAATAGCGTACTACATGAAGAAGGACTTGTTCCCCTTCATCTACTGGCACATCATGCTCAAAGGCTACTACCACGGTCCGGAGAAGATCAGGACGCTACTGAACCCCTTCAGAGCCTGAACGATACTGGAGCATTGTGTGACGGAGAAGGTATCTATGTACGTGGGACGCACGACGGAGATAGGCAGGTGAAGATGTGTGTGACTCCAAGTTAGCCGCGGTGAGAGAAAACCCATATGATTAGGGAATATGCACATCATTTAAAAAAAAAATTATTAAGGCTAAATAAAATACTTATTACGTCAGAGAAACTATATATTTATCTTTTCTAAAAAATAAAAACAAAACTATAATTATCCACATTTTAAATTACAAAGGGAAGTCTGATATGAAATCTGACGTCAAAGTCCATCATGACCTTATTAAATATTAAAATAAAATACTTATTACGTCGGGGATATAATTGTATGACATTTCTAAAAAATAAAAACAATACTTTATTTTATTTTATTTTTATTAAAAGGCACACCAACAACCTGTTTACAAAAAATCGTAATAAGTTGACCAGAGAATAGTTCTGTGTAAACAAATCAATTACAGGCATGCACATCATTCACAGTAGTAATTTAAAATTACAAAATTTATTACATTATAAGATTGAATTGAAAGAGTTAAAAGATACGAGTCTTAAAAAAATCTTTTATAAGTAGTATCAATAAATGAATGTCAGTAGATAATTGATTTGAATTAAAAGATTAATAACAAATTAAACAAAAATAAAATTACATTAGAATACAACAATTAGAACAATTAAATTAAAATTTACATTACAATATAATCAGATACAAAATTAATTTGAACAGAATAATAAAACAATACAACAACAAAAATAAAAAATATGTTCAAGATCGGCTTTAACTATTACGGACTTTAATTATCCACAAAGTAATAAAGTTTTTAATTAGAAAGAGAAGTCTGCTATGAAATCTGACGTCAAAGTCCATCATGCCCTTATGGACGCCATATTACTTTTGGTCGGCAGACACGTTACAATTGACAGTTGTACTTTTTAACAAAATATAAAATAAAATGTTATTATATTTTCATGCATATTCCCTATTGTTCTTAGGAAAACAGTATTCCATATAAATTGATGGACAATTAAAATAATGTATATTTTTTTAACCTTTATGTTTATTTTTTAAATATTTTTTCTTTCTCTAAATGTTTAGAAATTTTATTTTTTTAATGAGTTGCGAAGACGCGGCTATGGCTTCAGGGCGTTCCAATTTATATTACCTAAAAGTCATATTACACACATCACGAGAAAAACAAATACTCTCTAGTCTCTGGTTTTAAAAACGAATTGCGATGCGACATACATAGATATCGTTATAAACTAATTACTTTTAGTTATTTGTAAACTTGTAATATAATGTAAAATGATTTAAGAGAAACAGTTATGTGTAAATAGGAGCAATTTAAATAGTATATAGAAACTGTTGAGGGTGAAAACTAAGTTAACTCGAAATGTGTAAAAAGATAATTAATTGTAGTTTTGTGAACACGGTATTGGATAATAAAAGTTATATTATACAACGGATTCGTCGGCGAAATTCGGTAGAACTAGCACGATTTGTGCTCACAAATAGTGATCTAGTCTATTCTTATGAAGAATAATGTTATTAGTTTTGTTTTAAATTTGAAAAAATTCGTAAGTAACTACTTAGTTCAATGAAATGCCGAGGCTTGCCGAGCCGAAGCCAATAGCGCACACTTGACAATCGAAAGGGTCGCACTCTCGAATTTGGTACGTCGGGTTTGGTATGACAGGTTTGGTCCGTTCCGTGCCTAGTCGATTGTGACTCAGCGTAAGTCTGGTCCGTCTAAGTTCAAGCGTGTATTAATAATAATTACGTTGAGTCACGTTTGGTACGGACGGACCACGATTTTGGTATAACGGACCAAAACCCATCGTACCAAGTTGGAGCGTGTGAATTTTGTATACACATTTTTTTTGTGAAATATATTTTTAAAATTATATTTTAAATTGTTTATGTTTTTTTTTTATAGTATGACATTTATTTTTAGGGCGGCTTTTTACGTTTTTACCTTACGCTTGATCGTACAACTTAATACAAGTTGCAAAAACGCATTGGTAACTCAAAAATTAATTTAAAAAAGCCCACAATGCATTTTCAACTGTATTGGTGTAAGCGGAAGAACGAAACTGCCTTATTGCCAGTTATATATTTTATTTAATATATTTACTTTAGAACAATTATCTATTTTGTAAGCACATAGTGATAACCATTGTCCACGACTCGTTTATGTAATAAATGTTTATATGTAAATATGAGCCTTTGTATACATTTGTTATATTATTATATAAATGTTATACACGACTAATATTGTTTTGCGTATTATTTTAATTACCTTCTTTTCCTTACATAAATATACAACACTTGATAAAAAGTTCGAAGTCTGAAGAATCAGCGAGAATCTTATTGGCTAAATAAAACCACACCTATGTTTCTTTACGTTCTAGAACTATGGTTAATCTTTTCAGAAGTCATGGCCCTAGTAGGCATCCGTCCTGCTTGCTCAAACCTTATGTCAGCCTATAGTTATAGCCTATGGTTTTGTAACTCTTCCCGGATCACAGTAAGGGCCTGTTTCACAATGTCCGAGTAGCCACTACTTCCCGAATAAATTCAAAAATGGAACAGAATTTGTATGAAATTATCTGCCAAGTAAGTTATTGGCAACTTAATAATAGGTGGTAAAACAGGCCCTAACTCTTTCGAAAAATCCCACAATTAAAATTTAGTTACTGAGAATTTTAAATTTTAAATTTTTTTTTTTTAAATTTAGTTATTAAAACGATTTTTTAACATAACATGTTTCTTTGAAACTCACACACTCACTCCACATCACTCTCCACACTCATTCATATCACTCCCCACACTTATTCACATCACTACCAACAATCATTCACACACACTCATCATCTACCACACTCACACACATACTCCCTAAAAAATTGTGCTTGTATCTGTTATTAATTTAGCTCATTTTACTTTTAATGATTATTTATTTATTTTTTTTTTTTTATTTATATTTACTTTATTGTACACCAAGATTACAAAAACAATAAGGAAACCTTATGGTAAAACTCATACAATTGGCGGCCTTATCGCACTTGGCGATTTCTTCCAGGCAACCTTGAATGGACAGAGACAGACTGGACACAAAATGGGGTTGCACTTGGTGCATATATAAAAGTTTACAAAAATATAAAGTACAATAGATACATATATACATACATACAAAATATATATAGGCAAGAAAATAAGTGCTAAGACGAAAACAAAATCAGAGTGATAAGAAATGCTCCTTCACAAGCCTTTTAAACTCAGGCAATGTTTGCGCACGTTTAATTGTCAAAGGCAATGCATTCCATAGACGCGCGGCCTGAACAGTAAATGCCTTATCCAGGAAAGAAGTTGTATGCATTGGCATTTTAAGTTTCAAATTATCCGATGACCTAAGAACCTTCATATGTGTGTCGCAAAGAAATTGAAACCTTTCTTTAAGGTAACTAGGGGTAACAGGGGAAAAGAGCACTTTATACAAAAGGGAAAGAATATGAGCATTACGGCGAAGGCGAATTGGCAACCACTTGAGTTTAACACGAAATTCAGAAACATGGTCATATTTGCGCAAACCGAATATGAACCTTATACAAAAATTTTGAAGTCGCTCAAGTTTATCCAGTTGTACTTCTGTAAGGTCAAGATAGCTGGCATCAGCATAATCAAGGATGGGCAGAAGGAGAGATTGTGCAAGCGTGATCTTGGTGGCAGTCGGTAGAAAATTACGTAGTCTTCTCAAAGATCCAGCAGACGCGAACAACTTGCGGCTGACTTCCTGTAACTGGGCAGTCCAAGAAAAATTTGTGTCGATGAAAATCCCCAAGTTCTTGACTTTCTCACTGAAAGGAATGACTGAGTTGTCGAACGAAACTTTGGGAAGAGTCGTCCAGTCAATCCTCGAGACCAATCTAGAACTGCCCACCACCATAACCTGCGTCTTCACGGGGTTCACCATAAGTCCGTACCTCCTGCTCCAGTCGCATATACGGGCCAGATCAACGTTAATGGTCGATATAGCCTCAGACAGCTTTTCGAGAGGGGCTCGTGAGTATATTTGAAGGTCATCTGCATAAAGGTGGTAGGAAGAAATTAATTCGTTGGAGATTGAGTTAATAAAAACTGCGAAAAGTAAAGGAGATAGAACGCCACCCTGTGGTACCCCGGCAGAAGTACTACACCAGGAAGACATGGTCTCTCCGATGCAAATACGTTGCCGTCGACCGAACAGGTAACTACGAAACCAGTCAATCACCGGAGGAGATATATTAAGAGAGCATAGAATACCAAGCAAAACCTCAAAATCAACAGTATTAAAAGCATTGCTGAAATCTAGCAATGCCAAGACCGTTAAATTACTGCTTTCCATAGCTGACCTGATATCCTCCGTAATATTGAGAAGTGCTGTAGCGGTGCTATGGCCTGGGCGAAAACCGGACTGATAGGGGTTGAGGAGATTATTTTTGGACAGGAAAGTACTTACTTGGTTATGGATTAAACGTTCTAGGACTTTGGACAGGAATGGTAAGACAGATATTGGACGGTATTCAGAAAAGGATGTGGGATTGGACTTTTTAGGTAGAGGGACGATTTGAGCATCTTTCCATGAACATGGAAAGACACCACTTGCTGCAGAAAAGTTGAGGATGTGACAAATGACAGGAAGGATTATGTCCAACACCGGCAGTAACATTTTTCGGCTGATACAGTCACTTCCTACGGCATTGGAAGTAATCGCTAGTATGCTCTTCTTAACATCACACGCGGAGAATTGATCAAATACGAATGGAGAGTAACTGGGAGTCGGCAGAGATGAAAGATAATGCAATGTATTCAATTTTGTTGTCCTATCAAAATTAGACGAAGCTGTAAAATGATTATTCATCGCATCGATGTCTAAATCTCTAGAAATTGACTCTTGACGAGTTTTGCCGACCCCCAATGATCTAAGAAAATTCCAAACTTTGGATGCGTCCCCATTTTGGACAGAGTTATGAATGTGTTGGCGGTTCGCATTCCTACAGACCTTATTACAGTGATTACGGATGGAGACATATTTTTCTCTATTTGCATCATTAGGGTGACGCTTAAATTTTGTCTTTGCAGCAGCTTTTTTGTTCATTATGGATTTAATTTCATCCGTTAGCCACGGTGCCGGAAAATGTCTGACCTTGACCGCTCGAACAGGAGCATGGTGATCGTAAAGCTCAACAAGTTTGGTAGTGAAAATATCAACTTGCTCATCGACTGATGCAGAGACATATAGAGCAGACCAGTCAATATTGCTAGCATCCTCACAAAGACTGTCAACGTTCATGCCACCAAAATTGCGCTGCATAAGAATTTTGGCTTTAGATTTAGGTGGACGAATTTTGTACGAAAGGAAAATCAAATCATGATAAGAAAAGGCATCAGCTGAGCATTGGCCATACTTAGCGACGCGATCAGGAGAGGAAACAATAATTAAGTCAAGAAGCGAAGGATTACAATTAGGAAAATGGTGAGTGGCACTTAGTGGAAGAATAGAAAGATTGCTAGAAGCCGAAACATTAAGCAGGGAAGAAGAGCGATAATCCTTTTTCAGGAGGCAAGTATTAAAATCACCCATGATTATGCTATGACTGTAAGAAGGGATTAGCAGTTCTAAGAGGTTTTCGAAAGATGAAAAATAGTTAATGCGCAAAGAGGGACAGTAATAAACGCCAAGTAGCAGTTTCGAATGTTTAAGTTCGACCTCGAGAAAGAGATGTTCCCCAGCACTTGATGGAGGAGGCTGTGCTGACATATTAACAACAGTGAAAGGAATATATGATCGTAGATATATGGCAACACCGCCACCACCACCAACCGCCCGGTCATTTCTTATGAGTACGAAACCAGGAAGGGAGTAACTAGTAGAAGGGAGACAAGGTTTAAGCCACGACTCAGAAATAAGAATAGCATGTATGTCTTTACAGTCAAAACTTGCCAGCATATCGTGGAAATGGGCCGGAATGCTCTGGGCATTAATATGTAGGACATTGAAGTTCTTAGGAACATCAGACAATTGCGCTGCAAGACTATCTGCAAGTGAAGGAACACTTACAAAACTATCATCATCACTTGTTATAGAGAAAAAACTATCGTTGACACTGCTTTCATCTGTAGACATAAATATTAGTTTTAACTATAATTAATAATAATATATATATTATACACTAAAAACTTAAACAAACCAGGGAATTATCACCTGCTGGTTGCGCTATTAATAATTGCTTCGATATCAATTTAAATAGAAAAATTGTCCGAGTAACATAACTAAATTAAAAAAAAAAACATAAAAAACAAAATTGATGAAGAAAAGTTATAACTACGGAAACAAAACGTTAAACCGTAGTTACCGTAGTTACGAAACGCACAACATTGACATTGACAAGACACTGACAGTACCGAGGTACCAAAACGTCACAGTAAAATTTAATGTCATTGTCAAATCTAAAAACACTTCGTGAAGGTAAAAACAAAATAAAAACAATACCTGGCACCAATACATCACAAGAAGGAATATGATTATCACTTCTTCAGAGCAGCAACACGCTTCAGTCTTGCGGTCTTCGCAGTAGCAGCAGTCGGAACAGCGTCTGGTGCTATCGATTTAGCTTCTCCCGGCTGTGGCTCACTGGAACTCGGGGCGATCTTGTCCAGTTCAGCGAGGGACTCGACTCGGTGCCGCGTACCGCTAGGACCAAGAACGTACACGCAGCCCGCCTTAGTCCAGCTCTTGGAGACGCCGCATCTCTGCCTCGCCGCCAAAAACACATCATGCCGCGGCTTTGTCAAGAATTCGGACATTGTGACACCTGAAGCTTTTAGTTTGGCTTTGAAAAACCAAACTTTGTCCCTGACTGTAGGACTGCGAAGCTTAAATAAGATAGGCCGTGTTTTGTTGGCCACTGCTCGACCCATTCTATGACATCGGCTGATGTCATCCACGGTAAACTCGCTAAGCTGAAGCTTACTGCAGATCACCTTTGCTATGAGCTTGGCGGTGTCCTCCTTCTGCTCCTCTTCAACACCATGCAACAGAAGAATTTTCCTCCGTCCTCTCATCTCAATGTGGTCAACACTTCGGGCAAGAAGCTCCACCTGCTGCTGAAGACTGTTTAGTGACTGCGTGATAAATTTGCGAAACATAGCAAACTCCGCAGCCAGGCTTGAAATTGTAACCGGAGATGAATGGGCCCTGTCCAATTCCTCTTCGTATGCTGTCATCCTTGTGTGGAACGTGTTATTTAGTTCACCCAGCATAGTAGTTAGCGAATCCATAGTGTTGGTGGTGATGTGAGATTGTGAAGTGAATAGCGAAGGAATATGTAGAAGATAACGCTATACCAGCAGTTACTGACTATGTACTTTTAAAATATGGCATAAATATAATTATTTAAACGTTTATAATAAATAAATTAAAATTTAAAATTTAGAGCAAAACTTTTGTTGTGTCACTGTTACAACTACCCACAAAAAATTATTATAATTATAAAAATTATAATAAAGATTATTATTATTTTTTTATTTATTTTTTTCTAAATTATTATTGTATTTTTTCTATTGTAATTAAATCAAGTAATGTAATGAAATGCAATAAAATGATGTAATTTGACTTATTATTATTAATGTAATTAAGTAATGCTATCAATTTATTGCTATTATTATCAATGTATTTAAATGATGTTATCAACCTATTATTTTTGACGTTATGACATACAATTATTTTTATTAAGTTAATTAATGATTGCAATGTATCGGATCGGATTTAGTAAGAACACAAATTTAATGATTAATATTGAGCTTTGTTTTTGGGGGCCTGGTGACCTGACACACAGGTTTTGGAAAAAACTTAGTTCAGGCACCAGTCTTCCACAAATTAATTTCACTGTTTTTAATTGTAGACTGTATATTTTATTTATCTGTAATTTGTGGAAAGAAATAAACAAATAAATAAATTTTCTTGACAAAAACCAGCACCACTTTGCTTGACGCGTTGAACGATACCAGGACCCGGAGTCGTGCTTTCCACAACGGAATACTACCAGAGGCGGAAGGCCAATACATGTAAATAAGCCCGGCTTGTAATGGCTAAATAATTGATACCTAACACCTAAAGCATAGAAAACAACAAATAAATTAATTTATTAAAAATCATAACTTTAAACTTCGCGCGCAATCTAAATCAAAACTTTAAACTTCGCGCGCCTATGCGGCTACGCTTAGTTGCCAATTCGTGTTCAATACGAAATTCATTCATTCAATTATGCAATGTTGCCGCCTTGAGCATTCTCTCCCATCTCACTCTAACACTTAAAATTAGAAAGAGATCACAACCACAAGACACCAGTGTGTTTCTGTCTCAAACGACACACTGGCTTCCGTATATGGCTTAAATTCCATCTCTGTCTGTTCTATAAAAACGTAAAAATGTGACTGAGTGTGGGTAAAATTTGATACTGTGTGCAAGTACAAATTTTTAAATTTGTTCTAGCGGATAAGCCTGACTTCAGATATTTAATGAATGAGAATTTGTAAGTTCACGAAAATTACGAGTGTCTACTATGACATGCGCAGTAAACTTGCGCAAATTACGTTTTTGAAATGTTGCTAACTTCAATGTAGTTTCAATTGCTATTAATGGTTGTTTGTTTTGTTTTATTCAATTTTAAAAGTTCAGTCGTTTAAAGTTTTGTGTTTAGTTATTACTTACTGTAAAGTGTAAATTGCTTGGTTTTGAACTAACTAAAGTTTCTTGAAATGAAATGAATCTATGAAATGAATTCGGAAACGCGTGTAATGTTCGATGTGAAAGAATGTTTAAAGACATTTGGAAATCAAAGTGTGTGAACTGTGTGACTGAGTAACGACTTTACTAATTGGCATAATAAATACTATCAAGTTTTAGAGATAAATTGATGTAAAACGTTCATCGTCACGCTCATGTAACATCTTTTTTAAAGAAAGATAAGTGCCTACTATGAACTAGAATTCAAAAAGTATTTTTTCAATTCATGTACCTATAAAGTAAATCAAAATAAACTATAATGTGCCTTCTGTGTGTTCTGTTATCTGTTCGTGGTAAGAAACGAAGAAAAACTGCTTGTTTACATTGTAAGTACTAATATTATCAATATCGTAAATAATTTGTAGTTAGTTTACACTAGATGGCGCTCAAACGATGCAATTTGTTATGACCGCGATTGTAGCGAAGCAAAGGTTGCCGCAAAAAATCTATAGATGGCAGTACAACCGTACATTTAAGTTGACTATTAAATATTAGTTCTTAATTGCTCGATAGATGGCGTTGATCTATTACGTCACTAACCTGAATCGCGGTGTTAAGATTCTCCGCGGCTATATGACCTACTCGTGTTTTTTTTTTCTTATCAATGGCATCAGGGTTAGTCTAGATTTCTTGGGCTTGCATAGGGTCTAGGTTACACGCACGCGACTGAATACTACATCAGTCACCAAGGAGGCGATTACTCAGATAAGACTTCTAATGCTTTGATAAATTATAAAGGTTGCACATACCAACAGAAAATCTAGTAGGCCTTTTAGTCAAAATCATCAAGTATAAATGGCGAAATGATATTTTTAAATAAAAAGTAAAAATTAATTGTAACATGAGTGTGGTCTGCAAAAGACTCGCTCCTTACACTATACATGGGGTCCGACGGCACTGCAAGGCAAGAAAAACTTACAAGTGAGTATCGCAGAGCTACAGAGCAAGGGTTCAACGCTCTCCAATTTTTAGGGTTCCGTACCCAAAGCGTAAAACAGAAACCTATTTCTTAAAGTACGCTGTCCGTCCGTTTTCTACCAGGCTGTATTTCATGCACCGTAATAGCTAGACAGTTGAACTTGTCTCAGATGATATATTTCTGTTGCGCCTATAACAACAAATACTTACACAAAATAGAATAAAATAAATAAGTATTTAAGTCGTGCTCTCGTGTAAAAACCGGGCAAGTGCGAGTCGGACTCGCGCACTGAGGGTTCTACACCAACTTACCTATGAAAACAGTTCAATTCTTGAATCGAACTTGAAGATTTTTCAAAAAAAAAGTTGTTACGTAATTACAAATTTTCTGTTTTCCGACTTTTCCCTATATTAGTGCCTTGTTTCGTGTCAAATTTCAAGATTCTAGGTCAACAGGAAGTACCTGCCCTATGAATTTTGATTCCTTCGACAGCGTCGAAATGTACGTTTTTTGCAACATAAACGGGCGTATCTTTTTTTCCCGTCAATTTACAAGTTTGATTTTTGCACAGTTTCAAGGGACCGCGGACTTTAGTATGCAGGAAAAGTTTTTAACCACTGCGTAAATTTTTTTTGGTGGCTCAGTGTAAGTAATAGAACATGGGTCGATCTTCAAGGTTAAGCAACGCTTGCCAAAGTTGGTCTGTGGATGGGTGATCATCTTATCTGCCTACCAGACCTCCACAACCCAATAACTGGGGTAACATGGTACTTCATGGCAAGACTGGAGTCAGATTTACTGGCTTCTGACTATCCGTAACGACTGCCAAAGATCTATAAATGACAGCCGGGACCTACGGCTTAACGTGCTTTCCGAGGCACGGAGGAAACTCGTTATGTTAAGATGGTCACCCATCCACAGACCAACCTTGGCCAGCGGTGCTTAACCTTGAAGATCAACTTGTGTTTACTTATTACTTGCACTGAGCCACCCAAAAAAAATTACGCTGTGGTTAAAAACTTTTCCTGTATAGTATTATTTTCATTTTGATACCTTCACGCGTTCTCGAGATAAAGGGTCTTGACAGACAGACAGACGGACAACAAAGTGATCCTATAAGGGTTCCGTTTTTTCCTGTTGAGGTAAGGAACCCAAAAAAATGTGACTTTTGTCGTTTTTGGCTAGTAAGTAATTGATAGACCATTTATCGAGGAATTATAGTCTATACAGGATGGTTCAACGGATCATGGACCAATCGACTGTTGTTAAACCGTTTCAGTTTCGGTTTTTTGAGACGGGTCAGTAAGAGCAGGTACCTTAACCAGTATAGTTACATAAACACGTTCCTAGATGACCTATATCCATGACTTTATAAGATACTCTGAACTGCATTCACAGATTTTGAAAATTAAGTAGGTACTGTTAGCAAACTAAAAGCAAAAATAATAATTATTTGCCTATCAATCACGTTTACTCTAGGGATCAAACTATGAGAACATTTAATAATGTATGATTACTAGAAATGACAGAAATCACCAAAACCTTTTCACAAGTGAGTTTTAGTCAGTAAGTCTAACACTCTCTCCCGAGGAGATGTAATTTGATGACTTCCCAACTCAAAAAAAAAAATCCGATCACAGCTCGAAAACTCTCTAATTCATTTTCTGTCGATCAATACATACCTAATTATTATTAGTGATCTAAATGACAATGTTCGTAAACCAGATGCAAGCTGCTGGTGGTCGGTGGCGGCACGGGAGGCTGCAGCGTGGCGTGGCGTTTCTCCCGCCGGCTGAAGGAGAACGACATCATTCTGCTGGAGCCTTCTACGGTAGGTTATACCTTCGATATAGCTTCTAGCACGACATGTAAGAATGCCTCAATAATGTTCCCACAGCTGGGACTCGGGCCTCGTTTCTAGAGGGGTAATATGGGCCGTACCCTAACCCGCCACACGAACCCAATCTGGATTAGTGGATGTCGCATGTCGTAGTAACTAACGCTGTTCTCGTTTTAGAAAAGAATAAGGTTTCTGTCGAAGGTTTCTGTGCACAAAAAAGAGAAATTGTCATTAAATGGAATATTGCTGGAAACAGCAAACTCGTAAGAACGAGTCTGGCTTAGACGAAGTCGGAGGCACCTGTTAGTTTTAAATCCTTACCATATTTTCCCAGATCCACTTCTACCAACCCGCCTTCACGTTAGTAGCAGCAGGCGAGAAAACGCTCGACCAATCATACAAGTGCATCCCTAAGATCCTGCCGAAAAGCGTGACATGGCTCCACGACAAGGCTGAGAACTTCGAGCCTTCCCAGAACCTGGTCCACACCTGGAACGGCGACAAGATATACTACGAGTACATGGTCATCGCTGTTGGCCTTAAAAATGATTATGAGAAGGTAATTTATTTAGCTTTTGTCGTATCGTTTACAGGTATTGACGTGACAACGTCTTAAATTAGGTTGCGGCTGGGAGTCACTTATGAAAAAGTGTAACGCTCGGTAACGTTACGATGAGTCACCGAACGAGAGAGAGGCCCGCCGAATGCCTTGCGTCTCTCTCCCACTCAACTATGATCGGTCTGCCGCGCGCGCAGCACTAGAGAATTTTAGTAAACAAAATATATTTCTATAGTTAAAATTTGTGCAATTCTTATTTTCATTCAATTCCAGAATATCAATAAATATTCTACCGAGAAAAAGACGTTGTCACGTAAAATCTTCGCCCGTAAAAACGACTTTACAGGCAACCATTTTTTTTATTTTTTATTTTTAATCAATTGTAGGTACTTCTTGAAAAGAAAATCTTTTTAGATTTTATTTATTTCCATAGCTAAAACTAAATAGTGGGTTATTTCTTTGTTAATTTATAGGTATTTTGGGTGCCAAGATATCCATAAAACACCTGTAGATTTCAAAACACCTATAACTTTATATACTCGGCGCTGAATCGCGTATGCCTGCAATCGTTATCATCATTCATCAGCCACGTTTTTAAAAAAACCACCAACATTAAATAAAGGACTGTACCATCAAAAGCTTTAGGATCAACCATCCATTCATCGAACCCTATCATTTCATATCCCCCAGGTCATAGGTCTCCAAAAGGCTCTGGACAATCCCAGCATCCCCGTGTCCACGATCTACTCGCCGTTCTACTGTACGAAGACCTGGCAGAACATACAGGACTTGATATCATTTCATATCCCCCAGGTCATAGGTCTCCAAAAGGCTCTGGACAATCCCAGCATCCCCGTGTCCACGATCTACTCGCCGTTCTACTGCACGAAGACCTGGCGGAACATCCAGGAGTTCTCCGGAGGACACGCCCTGTTCACGTTCCCGGTGATGGGAGGCAAGTGCGCTGGGGCTGCCATGAAGATCATGTTCCTGGCGCAGGATTACTGGAGGATGGTAATTTAGATTAAGTATTTGAGGATCTGCTGCTTGCTTGCTGTTTTTATGACTTCTGAACGTGAGGTCCTCGGTTCGATTGCCATGTTGGGATTTTTTTTATTAGGTTTTCCATCTGGTATTTGTCAAAAGCAGTTCAGTGTTTGAATTATTCTACCAGAGCTAGACGGATTGCTTAAAAGAGTTGGTTTGGCCCACGCAAAGGGTAAGTAAAGGAACACTGTGTGTTTTAGACCTAAAAATCTAGCTCTACTATGCACTACCTCCCGCTACACCCCAGAGTGGTAAAAGTCGTTTGATAATAATTACCCACGTAAAAAAGTATCTTAATTGGTGTCCGATATTGGTAATAGACTCGAAACATAAATATGATAAACGAAATGCTCATGACTACCTACTTACTATCCTTCAGAGAATATTACCACGCTGTTTTTTTATAAAAAAAGAAATATTGTACGTACTCGTATATGCGCGTCCAGATATGTACCTACCTATTAATTCACCAGAGGGTGTGTAAGTTAGGTAGGTACTATCTCAATGTATAATGTATATTTTTTCCGGACTTCAGGAAAACTATTACCTTACAGTTTTCCAGGAAGACCAGCTTTATATAACTCACGAGGAAAGCCACAAATTAGATAGGTATTAATTATGTACCTACTTCATAGTGTGTACGTGACCGGTAGCGCAAGGAGTCATCAGGAATCATGTGCTATGTTAGTAATGATCTAACTAGTGGAAGTTTTCTGTTTTACGAGTAAATATTTACAAAATACTTTCTTGTGCGGACTTCCCATATTGGAGAGATTTGTAGGTGCTTACAAGCTGTGTGGTTGAAGGAAAATAGGTATGTAGATAGGTAGGTATGCCCTCCTTACGGGCAAGTCACATGTAAAAAGGGTTCTTTACTTTCTATCAGGTGATTCTGAAGCAGCAGCAGATTAATTTTTTGAGGAAGGAATTTATGAATCAAATATCTCCTCCCGCTGTGGGCAGAGCGAGAGGGTTTGTCAGATTTTTATTAACTAAAACCCACCTGTGTTTCATTCAGTTGCTCTTTTATTCCAGGGCTACGGTAGGTAACAGTCTATTCGCACATCAGCTCCACTGATGAAATGCCAGATCACTTGAGTTAATTAGCAAAAACTTCCGCAACTCTGAAATTCACTGCAAGCCTATTCTTTCTTAGTTTTTCCTGAAGATTCTTACTGGGCTATAAGTTAGCTGACGAAAATTCAAACTATAGTAATGAATAGTTAAGTATGTAGATTTTAAATCAATTCATAAAATTGAAAAATTTCAGAAAAAAATCGTGAGCAAGACGAATATAACGTATAACACGGGTGCTCCAGCCATGTTCGGCATCCCCAAGTACTCGGATGTTTTGAAGAAATTGGCAGCCAACCGGGGCATCGTGCCCAACTACTGCACCCACCTGGTGGAGGTCTCGCCCGAAGAAGCCGTGTTCCTGGGCCCCGGGGGAGAGGTTAGTATTTAGAGGCTCTGAAGAGGTTGGCGGCCAACTACTGCACCCACCTGGTAGAGGTCTCGCCCGAAGGAGCCGTGTTCCTAGGCCCTGGTGGAGAGGTTAGTACTTGGAGGCTTTGAAGAGGTTGGCGGCCAATCTTAAGTAAGTATAGGCGAATTGGCCTAGAGTCATAGCTAACATTTTCATTTTTAAGATGATGTCTTACACCATTTCGGCCAAAACTAATACACTGTTGGATATGGGCCTCCCCCAAGTTCCACCGTAGTGAACTACTACTAGATACGTGGATGGGCACACGCTGCAGCACAAGCTGTTCCAATCTGACCTCTCTGCCGCAGACAATACGACTGCCCTACAACATCCTGCACGTGACGCCGTCCATGTTGCCCCCCTGCTGCCTGGCCCAGTGCGAGGGGCTGCCTTTACGTGAAGCAGCATAAGCAGTTCCAATCTGACCTCTCTGCCGCAGACAATACGGCTGCCCTACAACATCCTGCACGTGACGCCGCCCATGTCGCCCCCCTGCTGCCTGGGCCAGTGCGAGGGGCTGCCTTTACGTGAAGCAGCATAAGCTGTTCCAATGTAACCTCTCTGCCGCAGACAATACGGCTGCCCTACAACATCCTGCACGTGACGCCGCCCATGTCGCCCCCCTGCTGCCTGGGCCAGTGCGAGGGGCTGGCCGACGCGACGGGCTACCTCGACGTGGACGTGCACACTCTGCAGCACAAGCTGTTCCCCAACGTCTTCGGGTTGGGAGACTGCACCAATACGCCTAATGGCAAGACTGCTTCTGCTGTTGGTGAGACACATAATCATTCATTATCATCTTTCTACCCTTGTCCCGTCTTATTTGGGGTCGGTGCAACATGTTTTTTTTTCTTACGTTTTGTCTTGTCACTCGTTAAGCATTCAAAGGCATTCGGCAAGCATTCTGTTTGAAAATGTTGTAAGTAGGTTTCAGACACCGCTGCACGTGTGCTATCATTTTCAATAGTTTAAAGGCACATACGTGCGGAGTGCCGTATAGGTACCTACCTGGAAAATCTACCTATCAAAGATCAATTCTAAATTATACCTACTTGTAATTTTAGCTGAAGTGCTAACGAGGCTTTGGCAATAAGTGCTTATATTCGCCTTATTTCACTTTTACAAAGTCAATATTATATACCAATGCCTTACAGCAATAAACGTCTAATTTTGAATTATTAATTTGAATTATTATATATTTGAAAATTAATTCTGACAAATTACTATTCCAAGTGCCTGTCAGGCTACGGGAATATTCGAAGTTGTTATCGCGGCCCAGAACAGTAATGAACAACCGAAGGACTACGCCCAAGTAACGCTGCCTCTCATTCCACCTAGACCGGGCAGAGTTAATGACTGCCCATCTTAAAAAAAGTGTACAAAAACTAAAAGACTATCCTCCCTTTACAAACCGCCAGCACCTCAAAGCTGCGTGTTGGAGCGCAACCTCGCGGACGTGATGGCCGGCAAGAAGCCAACCACCAAGTACGACGGCTACAGCGCCTGCCCGCTGCTCACGTCCTACACGAAGGGCATCCTCGCCGAGTTCATCTACTGCAAGAAGATCTGGGAGACGTTCCCTTTTGATCAGGTGGGTGGGTTTGAAGCCGAGCGCCACGTACAACGGCTACATCGCCTGTCCTGTCCTACAAGAGAGGCATCCTCGCAGAGTTCCTGTACGACAAGAAGCTCTGGGAGACGTTCCCTTTTGATCAGGTGGGTTTGAAGCCGAGCGCAATTACAACGGCTACAGCGCCTGCCCGCTGCTCACGTCCTTCACGAAGGGCATCCTCGCCGAGTTCATCTACTGCAAGAAGATCTGGGAGACGTTCCCATTTGATCAGGTGGGTTTGAAGCCGAGCGCAAGAACAACGGCTACAGCGCCTGTCCTGTCCTATCCTGTCCTACAAGAGAGGCATCCTCGCCGAGTTCATCTACGATAAGAAGCTCTGGGAGACGTTCCCTTTTGATCAGGTTAGTTTGAAGCCGAGCGCAAGTACAACGGCTACAGCGCCTGCCCGCTGCTCACGTCCTACACAAAGGGCATCCTCGCCGAGTTCATCTACTGCAAGAAGATCTGGGAGACGTTCCCTTTTGATCAGGTGGGTTTGAAGCCGAGCGCAAGTACAACGGCTACAGCGCCTGCCCGCTGCTCACGTCCTTCACGAAGGGCATCCTCGCCGAGTTCATCTACTGCAAGAAGATCTGGGAGACGTTCCCATTTGATCAGGTGGGTTTGAAGCCGAGCGCAAGAACAACGGCTACAGCGCCTGTCCTGTCCTATCCTGTCCTACAAGAGAGGCATCCTCGCCGAGTTCATCTACTGCAAGAAGATCTGGGAGACGTTCCCTTTTGATCAGGTGAGTTTGAAGCCGAGCGCAAGCACAACAGCTACAGCGCCTGTCCCCTCCTCACGCCCTACAAGAAAGGCATCCTCGCCGAGTTCCTCTACGACAAGAAGATCTGGGAGACGTTCCCTTTTGATCAGGTGAGTTTGAAGCCGAGCGCAAGTACAACGGCTACAGTGCCTGTCTCCTCCTCACGTCCTACAAGAGAGGCATCCTCGCCGAGTTCATCTACTGCAAGAAAATCTGGGAGACGTTCCCTTTTGATCAGGTGGGTTTGAAGCCGAGCGCCAGTACAACGGCTACAGCGCCTACCCGCTGCTCACGTCCTACACGAAGGGCATCCTCGCCGAGTTCAACTTCAAAAACGTATTTTATTTCGTCTCAACTCGAGATAGCGCGCGGTCTCCGCAGGTCTCTTAATATTCTACAATACACGCAAATGGCTGCATTTACAACGGTTTCTAACTTAACGTTTGAATCCCCAACCGGTCCTATGAGACCGCGCTGTTATTGTTTTACTATTGTGTCTCGTTTCGCGGGTATCTGAGTAATTAAGGCAGGCCTCCGTCACTCCATGTACTTGCGCGCTATAAGTGCCTACCGCCCAGCCGAGCGGTCTCGGTCCGCTTGCGGATCAAATTCAGTGCGGTTTTCGCAAGCGAAGCGCACGCACGCCGTTCAATTTTAATAGTGCTGTTCGTTCGTACGCGTACCTATGATGCCTTGCTTGCTTTAAATGAGTGCAAATCAAGTAAAAGAAGGGATAAACACCTAACATTTTTCCATTTACCTGACAATGACGAAAGTACGACGAAATTTATAAAAGAAATATTTTATAAACGATACAATTTTAAACTGTATTTAATTATAACTAAATTGTAACTGCAAGTCAGAACATTCACAGTTCTCAATAACATAAACCCAAAAAGTCATGTTAATTTAATTTTATCGAAGAGGCAGCCCTGCGATTGCTGCGGGATCGCGCGGTGCGAAGCAATCACAACTGTACGCTTGAGCATTAAGGCACATTTTAGCATGCAGTGGTTGCCGACGCGACGCAGTAGGCTATTATAGTAGTAGGTATTGTAATTTTTCTACTGAGTGAAGTATCTGTTACGTAGTAACTATTTAGTAATCTGTGCTTAAGGTAAAACTTCAAGTCAGATTTTACATTTATGAATTAATCCTGATTAAGTAAGAAACTTTTACCTTAAACCACTCTTTTACTTTTTCTATGACTAGCCTTGTTTTGTAATATTATGGAAGTGGTTATATATACTGTACTTCGATCAACATTCTTCTCCTTATTTTCCTTTCGTCATTACTCATTTAAGACACACACATTAGTACCTATCTACATTGAATCATAGGTACTGTTTGGGCCTTTTGCATGTACAATAATTGTTATGAAAGCAAGAATGGATTAGTCAACTGGATTCTGTGTTACCGAGTACCTACCTCGTGACCAGAAAGCGCCGGGCGTTTAGTATCACGTTTAAGGTCTCAGCACACATATGGGATCGGAAAGGGATCGTCACCGTATCGCCTCGAGCCGTTCAGAATGGTTTGTATTAAACTCCCTACTGCAACGCACACTAATCGGAATAATAACGTAATCGCCTCGCCTCGGAACAGGCTCCGAACTTGAATTCCCGCGCTTACGGCTCATCGTCCCCGCGCTTACGTTTCTCCGTCCCCGCGCTTACGTCTCTCCGTACCCGAGCTCACATCTCTTCGTCCACCCTTTCCCCTTCCCCTTCCTTTTCCCTTCTTCTCTGGTGCCAGCCAGGTCAGCCAGGGGGCGGCGAGGCGTAAGCGCGGTGTCGCCTAGCCGTAGCCGAGTTGACGTACAGGCGCTGCTGATACGCTTTCGTTACATGCATACGGTAGGTTGACGCCTGGTTGACAGCGAGGCGAAAGGCGTTACGGTTACGATCCCTTTCCGATCCCATATGTGTGCTGAGACCCTTAGGGTCTCAGCACACATATGGGATCGGAAAGGGATCGTCACCGTATCGCCTCGAGCCGTTCAGAATGGTTTGTATTAAACTCCCTACTGCAACGCACACTAATCGGAATAATAACGTAATCGCCTCGCCTCGGAACAGGCTCCGAACTTGAATTCCCGCGCTTACGGCTCATCGTCCCCGCGCTTACGTTTCTCCGTCCCCGCGCTTACGTCTCTCCGTACCCGAGCTCACATCTCTTCGTCCACCCTTTCCCCTTTCCCCTCCCGCGACTTGCCTGCTAAAGACGCCGCCATTCGCAAGGAGTATTTCCTCTTCATCAAGTGCTATGGCTATGATAGCCAACTCACGTATTACAACCAAGACATAACCGTGCGCTACACTTAACGTTTGGATTCAAACTGATCTGGTGCCAACCAGGTCAGCCAGGGGGCGGCGAGGCGTAAGCGCGGTGTCGCCTAGCCGTAGCCGAGTTGACGTACAGGCGCTGCTGATACGCTTTCGTTACGTGCATACGGTAGGTTGACGCCTGGTTGACAGCGAGGCGAAAGGCGTTACGGTTACGATCCCTTTCCGATCCCATATGTGTGCTGAGACCCTTACTCGTACGTTCTATTATGGGGTACTAGCTTCCGCCCGCGACCACAGATTACTAAATAGTTACTACGTAACAGATACTTCACTCAGTAGAAAAATTACAATACCTACTACTATAATAGCCTACTGCGTCGCGTCGGCAACCACTGCATGCTAAAATGTGCCTTAATGCTCAAGCGTACAGTTGTGATTGCTTCGCACCGCGCGATCCCGCAGCAATCGCAGGGCTGCCTCTTCGATAAAATTAAATTAACATGACTTTTTGGGTTTATGTTATTGAGAACTGTGAATGTTCTGACTTGCAGTTACAATTTAGTTATAATTAAATACAGTTTAAAATTGTATCGTTTATAAAATATTTCTTTTATAAATTTCGTCGTACTTTCGTCATTGTCAGGTAAATGGAAAAATGTTAGGTGTTTATCCCTTCTTTTACTTGATTTGCACTCATTTAAAGCAAGCAAGGCATCATAGGTACGCGTACGAACGAACAGCACTATTAAAATTGAACGGCGTGCGTGCGCTTCGCTTGCGAAAACCGCACTGAATTTGATCCGCAAGCGGACCGAGACCGCTCGGCTGGGCGGTAGGCACTTATAGCGCGCAAGTACATGGAGTGACGGAGGCCTGCCGCGACTTCGCCCGCATGGTGTGTTGATAAAAAGCAGGCTATAGCAAAAATAACAAAATCGAAAAAAAATATAAAAAGTAGCCTATATGTTAATCCAGGGTATAACCTATCTACATACCAAATTTCAAAATCGGTCTAGCCGTTTTTGCATGAAAGAGTAACAAACATCCACACATCCATTCTCACAAACTTTCACATAATTATAATATTAGTAGGCTGAGCATCAATCACAAATTTTTTTAGTGATCGATAAGTATGAATGAGAAAACTTTAAAATCTGATGGTATACGAAACTGCCAAATAATAGAATAGGGATACAATGGCACCATTACCCCACTCTTCCTTACACCAATTTTTGAAATCTTAATTACTCAGATACCCGCGAAACGAGACACAATAGTAAAACAATAACAGCGCGGTCTCATAGGACCGGTTGGGGATTCAAACGCTAGAATACATTATTCGCTCGCTTGCCAGTGTGCCTCACGCACACATACACAGAGCGCAAAGAAAACCTAAAGTCGATTAGCGCTAGAAACTCGGTGCGCTCTTAATTACTGCTTCATTGAATAAGCAATTTTGATCCTGTTTTCAGAAAAAGATTCCTGTGATTTTGATGTTTTGTTGTTTAGAATACAATATTGTACCTAAAAGTAAACACATTAATGTAGTACCTACCTACCAAATTCTAAACCTATTTTTATTTTTTAGATTGTTTTTATATAAAATGTTACTTTTTTTGGGTGTACAATAAAGTTTAAGTATCCACCAATTCGCACTGGGCCCGCGTGGTGGATTACAGCCCATTCCCTCTCCTATAGAGGAGGCCTGAGTCCCAACAGAGGGAATTTACAAGGCCGATAATGCTATTCTATTCTTACTTTCAGTCTAAAGAGTCTCGCCTGATCTACCAGTTGAACAAGCACGTTTTCCCGCCCTTATACTGGCGTTGCCTAATCAAAGGCAAGTGGAACGGACCCTGCAAGATCCGCCGTATTCTCAACCCGTTCAGGAAGTGAAACGTCAAACAACTACCCTTCATATAAATATTTAATTAAAACTTTTATACAACTTATTTAACTAGGTAATATTTTACAATTAAATGGTATTATTCGTGGAGGGTGAATCTTAATTTTAGATTTATAAATTGTTCTGTAAAATGTAATTCGTTGTTAAGATATTTTTAATCGAAACTGAGTATACACAGCGTTTTTTACGCAACATCGATGCACGTAAAATGGAACGCATGTATAAAAAAAAACGTTGTGTGCTTAGATTGGTGTGATTTATATTATAAACTAATATGATTGCATTTTGTAAAACTTACTCAAAAAATCTCACTTTAGGAAGCACCCCTCCTGAAAAATACATGGTATAATGTTGATTGTTGTTTTTTAAACCTACCCAACGTAGAACTGATAGCATTTTTGGGGTGGAAAATCACCAAAAAACTCTCCTGATCTAATTGAAGCGAAAGCGAGCACCTAGTAGACTTTTACTGTCTAAAACCCACCTGTGTTCCTACAGTTACTCTTTGCGTGCCTACGGTAATTCTTTGGAACAGACCCGGGTCTTACTCAGTAAAAGTCTGACACGCTCGCTAGCTCCAAAACAAAAAAGCTGGTAATATGTACAAAAAGATCCTAAAATACTGATTAAATATGGCCATGACACTAATTGTACTTATCACCAAAGAAACAATAATTTTGCAATAAACATACATGAAGTATTTACAACAGCATTTCATACAGCAAATAGTATTTATTCAAGTTTACGTTAATCTACTTTTGGTTCGTCGATTTGGTTTAATATAATTTAATAACTTAAGTATAAAAATGACTTACCCATATTTATGGGATACTTAGATTACTTATATAACTTTATAGGTAGTAGCGTAACTATAGGGTGGCAAGGAATAGCAAAATGCCAAGAGCCCCGATCTGATAGGGCCTCGGTAAGAGGCCAAGCTCAGAAGAAGTAACCCAATCTATTTTACAAAATGTATTAAAATTAAATCACAACGAGACGATTTTCTGGGGCCCCATTCAATAAATTTTTCAAGGGCTTCATTATGATATAGTTACGCCACTGTTTATTGCTTACTCCAAAAACTACCGTATTCTGAAACTCTGGTCATTTAAATGGTTGACATAACAGTCAATCATATGATTCGCCATAAGGTTGGCTTTTGGAAACCGTTGGTTGATTTATCTTTCCAAGACATTCGCAATACTCCTGCGATACTCCTACCTCGATTTCTGATTTAATATCTAATCTTAAAAAGTAACAGCTGAATTCTCAAAAGCTACACAAAAACAACTCAAATGAAGTTTGAATGAGTTATTTTTGGATTAAAATTTAGAAAGTATTATTTATTTTTGACGTGACAACGTCTTAAATTAGGTTGCGGCTGGGAGTCACTTATGAAAAAGTGTAACGCTCGGTAACGTTACGATGAGTCACCGAACGAGAGAGAGGCCCGCCGAATGCCTTGCGTCTCTCTCCCACTCAACTATGATCGGTCTGCCGCGCGCGCAGCACTAGAGAATTTTAGTAAACAAAATATATTTCTATAGTTAAAATTTGTGCAATTCTTATTTTCATTCAATTCCTTGTTCTTATTGTGCAATTTAATTATATTCATATCAATAAATATTCTACCGAGAAAAAGACGTTGTCACGTAAAATCTTCGCCCGTAAAAACGACTTTACAGGCAACCATTTTTTTTTTCACTTGTTTTTCTACTAAGTAAGGACCGGGATTCAAGTGTTTGTGTGGCAGCAATATTATAATTCCACGTTTTGTCCAGTTATGCATACACTTGAGGTACAAAATTAATTTAATTTTAGATCACAATATCCACTAGGAATCAATTTAAAAATAATCAAAACAGCCACTTTACTTCTCTCAAGTAAATCCCGCCAATCAAATCAATTCCAGTTCCAGAGAATCTTTTGTCGCTTTATGAATTAACCTGTTATAACTCTTAACTTTATTCAAATAAGGTCCAAAATTGAGTAATCATTTGAGAATCCAGCCGCTGCACCACTAGCCAAAGAAGACTTTTCAACCGCCTCTAAACTTTACTAGTATTAAGCGTAGTAAACTGCTCCTTATTCCCACTAGTGATGTCGGTGGCACTCTGCCTCTTCCTCTTCATAGCGGCCCGCCTGACGCGGTACTTCTTCCGCGTCGTGATGAGGTAGACCGCCAGGGCTATCGCTATGAGCAGTGACACGAGGATGGACGCGGCCAGGATTAGCGTGAGGGGGCTGTAGCCGAGTCCGTCTTCTCTTGAAGGTTCCAGCTGAAAGGAGTTGATAGAGTTATTACTTTTCTGTCGTTTTTAGAGTTTCGTAACCAAAAGGTAAAAATGGGCTACGAGTTGGCCGAACTTATTTTTTTAAAATGACCAATTACGAGTACCACAATATCACATCGATCAATTACAAAAACTAAGATAATTACAAAAATTGGAAATTGTATGATGTGGGACGCCTCCATCATACATATTCCAATTTTTTATTAGTGAATAGATCCGACCCCAAATAATGGGAAGGAAAAAAAAAAGCAAAGAACAAGGATATAGGTACTGTGGGAGACTGATGCCTAAGCCAGGCTTTTGGCCTGAATTTCAGGTCACCAGGTCTTCCCCTCTTTAAATGGATGTGATTACGACGTAGCGTCTTTATTAGTCTAGTTTATTTGTTCCGTGTGGGAATTGAACCCGCGATACGCAGCGCGTCATCTCAACAACTACGCCAATATATTTAGATATCCCATCGACACAAAATGGAGTAAATTCAGTCAATTATACTTCAATACAATATTGACCAGGCGGACCCTGGCAATGGCTGGGATTAACGCCAGGTAGAAGAAGAAGAATACAATACTAACCATATAGTTGCCATGCATGCTCCGCGAGTTGTCATTGCACATGGCACGCTCCGTCCAGTTGTACCAGTGCACCAGGCGCAGACCCACGAAGGCGCGCGGTGAACCGCATCTAGAAAGGACATAGCATAGCATTAGCCTCATAATGTTCCCACTACCGGGTCTCAGGCCTCCTCTCTAGGAGAGGGAAAGGATATGGCAATTAGAGCCCTCCTATTTTAATGATGACTACTGAGATAGAAAATATGACATACCTATTCATTAGGCATACAAATAAACACAATGGAGAAACATATTAAGTACATAAATAATCAGCTGTATAATGTTCGCACTACTGGGACTCAGGCCTCCTCTCTGGGAGAGAGAATGAGCCGTAATCATAGAGAATATAACCGTAATACACGACGCGGGCCCAGTGTGTTAGTGGAAGTCACATGACTGATTTTTTGGTTCTAGGATGCGCCGGTTTCCTTACGATGTTTTCCTTAACCGTTCTGAGAGCAGTGGTGATGAAATAAATTTTCTACACAAAGTAATGCGCCTGCTTGGATTTGAACCCACGACCTATAACCTCGTAAATCGGGGTAGATATTACCGAGCCACCACTGCTCTCTCTATTGTATTTTAATTGGTATCATTCCCATAACGTGGATTGTTCTAAAGGATAAACTTTAATACTACCTAATATTGTTTGCTGTATGAACTTTAAAAGACACTTTCGGTTCACAGTTTCGGTGTTTCTTCTCAAGGTTAGTACGAAACACCGGCCTTATCTATAAAAACTAATGAATGGATTTGGATGAAATGGTTTACTGGTATATGCTATGTCCAGGAAAGGTCCTGGAATACTTTTTATCCATGGAGTAAAACCCCTTGGGATAATTTTCTATCAAGCGGGCGAAGCTGCTGATAATAGGTATTAGTATAAATTCATCTTTTTTTAGGAAGGGGAATCATCAGAACGACTTATGAAAAAAAAAAATGAATGGTGGGCGTGTCAGACTTTTAATGATTAATCCCACCCCGTTCATTCGTTGCCTTCGATCTGGGAGACACGGGCTTACCTATCGGAATTTCCGTGTTCCTTAGAGGTTTCGACACTGCCGTGCTGGGAGTATAAATTCAGCTGTCATACCTGAGTTCAGCCAGCAGGCGCGAGTGCTTGGTGGCGTACATCTGCGGCAGCAGCTCGTCCACGATCCACTGCATGTCGCAGTCGCAGCTCCAGGGGTTGAACTGCAGGTTCACGCCCTCGCTCACCGCGCTCCACTCCACCAGGCTCTTTGGTAAGTTCAGCTGTCATACCTGAGTTCAGCCAGCAGGCGCGAGTGCTTGGTGGCGTACATCTGCGGCAGCAGCTCGTCCACGATCCACTGCATGTCGCAGTCGCAGCTCCAGGGGTTGAACTGCAGGTTCACGCCCTCGCTCACCGCGCTCCACTCCACCAGGCTCTTTGGTAAGTTCAGCTGTCATACCTGAGTTCAGCCAGCAGGCGCGAGTGCTTGGTGGCGTACATCTGCGGCAGCAGCTCGTCCACGATCCACTGCATGTCGCAGTCGCAGCTCCAGGGGTTGAACTGCAGGTTCACGCCCTCGCTCACCGCGCTCCACTCCACCAGGCTCTTTGGTAAGTTCAGCTGTCATACCTGAGTTCAGCCAGCAGGCGCGAGTGCTTGGTGGCGTACATCTGCGGCAGCAGCTCGTCCACGATCCACTGCATGTCGCAGTCGCAGCTCCAGGGGTTGAACTGCAGGTTCACGCCCTCGCTCACCGCAGTCCAGTCTACCAGGCTCTTGGGGAGGTATGTCAAGTTGTTCTTGCTTATGTCCAGCTGAAATAGGTTAGGGTGGAAATTTAATAAAAAGCCAGTGAAAATTAGATCAGTTTAGTTTCTTTGCTGCTAAGCGACAAAAGTCGATGCAATGTCAAAATTGTCCCTAATTAAGAGTGTGTAACTTGGGAAATTCTGGTTTTTATTATAAGAAACTGTATAATAAGGTCTTGAATGGATTACTAAATTGAGTATACCGAGGTAAGAACGAATCGAACGATTTTTTAAGGTTTTCAGTGCAAAATAAAATTTGAGAAACGTGTCGACTCAACTTCGTAAATCAGAAATCGGGAATTAATCAACCTGAACTGTAAAGAAGGAGCAAAAAAGGTTAATTTTCTCACTCACCATACACAACGACGTGCCATCAAAAGCCCCCGCCTTAATCTCACTCAGAGAGGGACAATTAGAGAGATAGAGAGAGAAACAATTCACGTCATCCTTTGTCTCATCTGCCAGCCTCCCCACCACGTTGCTAAACGCTTTCTCTTCAACTACCGTCAAAAGCCTCATTTCATTCATATACAAACTTTTCACAGCTACAATATTTTTAAAATAAACCGTCTCTATGGGGTTGCCATCAAAGTGTAATTCTTCTAAATTGGGAAAAAATTGAGTGCTTATCGTTTTTGGTATTTCGGTTATTAAGTTGTAGGATAGGTCGAGAATGTATAGGCTTGGAAGTTTCTTTTCGATGTTCATTTCTTTTATTTGGTTTCCACCGATGTTTAGGACCTGGAATTCAAAGTTAGTAGTTAGTGTTAGTTTACATTGAGTGTATTGTGAAATCATTTGAATGACAAAGATAAGACTACTGTATAAGTGATAGTAGTAGTAGAAGTGTAACACAAAGATAAAAAAATTGCTCTTTTCTGTAATTGGACATATTCAGGGTGTTGCCTTCAAGTCGTTGTTTATGATAGAAACCAGATAAACATTTTATTTTAGACCTGAATATGTGTCTAAGTGACATTACTTCCAAGAGGTAGTTTTGGTACATAAGGATTTTTTTAAAGTATCTTGGCTGTTTTCGAGGCTAGAGTGAATAGGTATTTAATAAACTAGTGCGTCTCACCATCAACGATTGCATCACTGCTTATCATCATGTAGGATTGAAGTCAAGCTATAGTTTATTTTATTTAAAAAAGTTATTTCTAAAGTAATGAAAACAGAAAAGAACTCACCTCCAAACTGTCAAAGTTCACTGAATTCTCATCATATATATCCGACAATCGATTATATGATAAATCAATATACTTAATGCCACTAGGAAACTTGGGCCAGTGGTACAAAGTGTTGACTTTTAGTATGGCAATCTGTAGCGACGGCGGCAGTGCAAATAGCAACGTTATGTTGTTCTGCGCAAGGTTCAATTCTCTTAAATTCGTACATGGGAGAAAAGACTCTTCTTCTACTATTTCTATTATGTTGTTTGATAGGTCCAATAATTCTCTGGAAAGAGGAACACGTTATTATTAAAAGAGGAACTTTATTACACCAATCCTCGTAAGGAGCAGAGTTAAATAATTAGTTTGGGCACCACCATCCGAACATTTGACTGGTTACTAAAATAGTTACTTACAGATAATATTGATGATCTTGTAAATAATCTTAAGGTATGATATTTTTATTGTAACAATGAACAATAAACATTATTCTTATAACAAAATGGTAGAGTACGTTTTCACAGAACATTTGGTCAATGGGGTCGAAAGGTTCTTGAGTGGCGACTGCGTACTGGAAGACGCAGCGTTGAAACTTGAAAGGCCTCCCACTAGGTGGACCGATGTCCTGGTGAGGGTCGCTGGAATCCGATAGATGCGAGACGCACAGGGTCGGTCGCAATGGCGACTCTTAGGGAGGCCTATGTCCAACAGTGGATGTCTTTCGGCTAAGATGATGTGTGTTTCTTTGCTATTTTTCTATTTTATTTTTCTTTTCTCTCTTTTATTTTTCTGTTTATCATTCCATTCATTGTTAAATAAATAAATTAGATATTTTCTTGTGACTGACAATCCCAATAATGCGAATCCATCTATCGAATGTAGGTACTGTTATATTTTAAGTTCCAAAACAAGTGTGTTTGTTTTTTATCTAGATAATGACACAAGCTAAACTGTACATAAGTCAGATTAGACACTGAATTAGAATGACCTACCTTAGTACGCGTACTTTTATTTGGACCGATACGTGTTATCTATAAGCATCAATATCAGCGGTATGGCTAGTGGTTTTCTATAGATTTGTGTTTGTTTAAAATATGTATATATTCTAGGTATTCTTCAATATTATTTATTTTTAAAGTTATTTTATGCTAATAAACATATTGTTATAAAGTGCAAAATCTATACTAAAATCATAAACAACAAATATTTGTTTTTTTGTATTTTTATTTATAATAAATAATCTCAAAAACTACGTCTTGGTCTGTTTTGAAAAATTCTTTCGTCTAGAGAATGCTACTTTACCACTGAGTGACATAGACTATAAATTTTCTGCTATAGAATGCGGGCAAAGCCGCTGGCTAAAGCTAGTATGTATTGGCACAGATAATATAATATACTAGCATGTATTGGTATATAGGCTGGTGCCTAGGAAGGTCTTTTCAAGTTTTCAGACCACCAATAGTTTTCTTTTGCGGGTTCCCTTGCACTTTATGGCCCATACTTTACTATTTAGTGTTAAAAAGAATTCCTAGAGCTGTATTTCATTTTTACAACAGTGATAAAATTGCCAGTTATAGTTTTGTAGGCGGTAAAACCAGCCAGTAGCAATGTAATGTATGTGAATATTAGATACAATGTTGCCTGTTAGTATCTACCTAGGTCCTGGTTATGATAAAAACCATTAGTCTTGATAAACTATTGTTGCCTCTTCTTTTTTCTCAGGGTCAAGCAAAAGTATAGTATCATAAGTATGTCCTATTTTTATGCAATCAGTAAAAAATGTCTAATAGCCAGTAGGGTATTTTTCAATCATCATCTGCTATCTGCCTAGCCTTTTCCCAACTATATTGGTGTCGACTTCCAGTCAAGCCGGATTTTGCTGAATACCAATATATTACGAGGAGCGGCTACCTGTACCTACCAGACCTAGGGTATTTTTCAATATGTCAGATTTTAAAATTAAATGTAAAGTCTGTTTTCTAACCCCTGAAACTAAATTGACACAGGCAAATGTCAAACTTACAATAGTAATGATGCTAGTTCTTTTGTGTTGTGACAACCCACGTTATGTCATTTTAGTCTCAGAAATCAAAAAACAAACTATAGAACATAGTTTTAACGCAGTTTTAGTTACTTTAAAATACTTACAGGCTGTTATTAGGCGGAAACGAATCCTTCGTAATAGACCTGATTCTATTGTCATTCAAATTCAGCCTCTTCAATCGCGCCAAATTCTCAACATCACTTCTTTGGAGTAACAAGTCGAATATTCCATTCTTGCTGAGATCCAGGTCTTCCAGCGCTGTCATAGGCTGAAGGGCATCCAGAGGAATCTTCTTCAAACTATTACTACTCAAACTTAACTTCTTTACATGACGTAGATGTTTGAAATCTATAGGATTGAAATCCGTTAACTTATTATGCGACAAATCTAGATCTTCTAAACCTTCGATTTTAGTAAAAAGGTCAGGTGTGATCTCTGTCAGTTCGTTGTGCGAGAATGACAGGATTTTCAAATTTGGAACGTCGCTGAAAGGATCTGGCCAGTATGCTTTAATGGCGTTGTTTGTAAATCTTAGCGTCTCCACTTGTGAATTTGGCGGCAACCTGGAAAAATAAGAATACAGTGATGTAATGATTGGAAGCTTTAATAGAAAGAAGTGTTAAATAAAATACATAAATCCTAATCAAGGCAACAGCTTGAGAAGGTTAACCAATTAACTACGCCTATCGATGATCACTCATAGTCACACGTATGTTTCTCTAACTATAGGAAGATTTTAACGAGAAAACATCTTTTCGTAGCCTTAGAACGCAAAGACCAGATAAAGCCAAGGAACATACATAGTTCCATGTGTCAGTAAAAGTCTGACATACCATCTCGCTCTACGACCGCGGTAGATCGTAGATGTCATTAGATGCCCCTTCGCACATACACGGGGGCATAAAAAAAAAAGTGTGTTTTCACTCGGAGTCGCTAAGTGTAATGCCAAATCGTTCACTTTCAAATAACTTCAACGACTTCCGGTCTCTACATATTCATCTGCCTAGCCTTTTCCCAACTATATTGGGATCGGCTTCCAGTCAACCTGGATTTAGCTGAATACCAGTATTTTACGAGGAGCGGCTGCCTACCAGACCTCCACAACCCATTAATTGGGGTAACACGGTACTTCATGGCAAGACTGGAGTCAGATTTACTGGCTTCTGACTATCCGTAACGACTGCCAAAGATCTCCAAATGACAGCCGGGACCAACGGCTTAGCGTGCTTTCCGAGGCACAGAGGAAACTCGTTATGTTAAGATGGTCACCCATCCACAGACCAACCTAGGCGAGCGTTGCTTAACCTTGAAGATCGACCTCTGCGGCTGTTATTATCTAGCCACGAGCTCCGGTCTCTACATATTATAATAGGTAAACGCAAGGACCTCCAGCTAATTTAAGGTAATGATGACATTTGTCGGGACTCGAGCACTTTGTTTCTAGGAGACTTTACTATCAATTTCAATTCATGACAGCATACGATTACGGCTCATTCGTCTGCAAGGTTCCATAATCGTGGGTAATGGCATTGTAATGGACTGAAGGACCAATTCGTATGTACGGTTTATGATGTTCGGCGCACTGATTGGCCCGCTCTAAGCTCTTCACCAATTAGAATGCCAAACGAGATTAATTAATTAACGTCTCGATCGAAAAACAATTCTGAGTGTGAATTATGCACACAGAAAAAAGGAATTAATTGGGAAATGACAAAGGAAGATCCATTCCCTGATGTAGGTCTTTTCTAAGGATATAGAAAACTGCAAAACGGTGCCGCTTCGTTCTTTAGGAAGCACGCGCAACGCGTCCATACATAGTAGGCTTTACGAAAATAAGTCTAGTCTGTGTCCGCGACGGTTGGCAAGGAAGAGGACGAGAGAAGCGAAGAGTCTCCCTCACAAATCGTCGTTCTGTGTTGCCACTAAATAAAAAACTTAACGATTTTAACGTAAATAACATGCAACACCAAATCTATGGCGCGTTCACGTAAGCAATACGTGAACCCACTACTTAATTAAATAGCAAAATAAGGTAGGTACTTATAGGTATAGCTATAATTAAACACTACTTAGTTATCGTGCGTTAACATTGCGTATACACAATTGATTACATAATTAATATTCTTTTTTATCTCACGCGTATTTGGTCTAGAATTATGTGCGGAAAACCGCAAATACGAAAAATAAACAAACGTTCTTTCGTTTTGTTGTAAGCAATCGGAATTTACCATAATAAATTAAACAATTATGAACATGAGACCTCCAAAATCATTGATCACTTCCTGTATGGAACCTTTTAGGACCTCATAAGTTACCGACATAATAATAACCATTGCGCACCTTAGCTTTGCATTTGTTGTAAGATACATAGGTCCTTAGGTACCTACGAAATCGATCATTCCTTTTATTGCTACTATCTTATTCTACAAACAATTTCTTATTCCAATAAATCTCAGAATATCCCAAAATATACAAAATGAAACATACACAAATTAAAATTAAGAGACAGTGCCTACACAAATTAAAATTATATAATGAGTTCGCTAACTAGGTAGCCAGAAGTAGGTAGGTGTATGCAAAATAGGTACCTAATTTTGTTGTCCTAAAATAAACAAGAATTAAAAAATTACAAAATCTACACAAATTAAAACTGCATAATAACTATAATGAGTTCGCTAACTAGGTAACCAGTAGCCTTACCATGAGTTTGTAAAAACGTTCTCGCTATCGAAAACTATCGCTTTGTCCCTGTCATTGTGGTGCACGTGAAAGAGACAAAGCTATAGTTTTCGATAGCGAGAACGTTTTTTCAAACTCATGGTAAGGCCACAGAAGTAGGCGCCTAACCTCAGATAGTAGGTAAAAGTCGGACATTTCCCGCCAACAACGCAGGTGATTCGCAAAACAAACGCAGGTGACACGGTTTGTGCTTGATTGATGTGACAGCCGCGAATCTTGAGACACGCGGAGTAATGACCTTACTTAGTAAGACAAAGGATTTCAAGGGGCGGCAGGTTAATCTCCGTTTTGGGAATATAACATAATGGAGAAAATAAAAAATAGTTACTCTAGCTAATGCTTGAGCAGGGGACTTACAATGACGTGTTAAAATATTAGTCGTGCGACCTAAAGATACTCGTACAACATCCTTTATTGTTCCATCCCTTAAGACAGTTTAGGCCGTAAAATGAATAGCGTTTAGAGCTCAGGCTACTGGGCTTGATACCTGTTCCTGAGGGATTACGCAATCATTTGTCTCCACCAGTCACCTGTTTTAATGTCTCAAGTAAAACTAGTTGCCAGTTGGGTTATTAATCTGACAGAAATCTAGACTAAGTTGTGTTTTGTGGACCCCGAGAATAGAAGCCCGGATCCCTTGCGTAGTAGTCGTCCTGCCAAGCCGAAGATAAATGAATTAGTGACTGGAGGCTGGTCTGATACAATCAATAAAATGGGAAGTTTTTTTACGCCAATAAATAACTATAGTAGGGTTGTGTAAAGTGAAACCAGAAGAATCACCGTGAACGCAAAGAGAACCGAAGGGGCACATGTAAATTAGTAATAGTACAAAGTAACATTTTTGACCCTCCCTACCGTATCGTTTCCCAGAGCGGAAAAAGTTGCAGGCCTAAGGAGGCCTATTCAAATATCACAGTAGATAGTTAAGGCGTGCTATTTAAAACTTTTACTGATATAATTATTATCTGATAACAACTTAGCAACATCATGTTGTAGCGGGGCTTACATAAGGGCTAACATTGTCAACATTATAATATGTTCCGTTCAGCTAACTAACGCTCAGCCAACTAATTTCAAGACGTGCTCAAGGTTTCATCCGATGGATAGCGTAAAGTACACAGTTAGGCTGAGTTTGAGCCATCTTTGGGGATTTCGTTGTTTTAAATATAAAACTTGGACCTTCTCTTAAACCTATCTTACTAAGTATCTACCTACTTAAAATAATGCTTGTCCCCTTGCAATTACCTATCAATCAATCCGCCTAGTCATTACAAAACTATGTTGGGATTGCTTTCCAGTCTAAGAGGATGCAGTCATGCAACTGAGTTTTTAGTTCCAAACGACTTCAAAAAATGTGTATGTTAGCAAAATAGATTAAACGACAATAGAATACACGATATAAAGTAATAATTATTATAAGCTCTTAATAAACTAGTGCGCCTCACCATCAACGATTGCATCACTGCTTATCATCAGGTGGGATTGCAGTCAAGCAGTTCACTAGTTTAGTAATATATAAAAAAAAAATTGGCACTGACAGCTATCTAATAATACAGAACTAAATATTTTTTTAATTTAGATAATAAAAATCACATGGCTTTTTTACACATGCATAAATTGTCATATAGGGCATAGTTTTCAAATTGGTCAGTCACTTTTGGAGTTTTGTACTTAGCAACGCAACTAGCCATATTTTGAATAAAGTTTTAACAAGATTATGTCAAAAACTAGATTTTAAACTTGAACTCTTTGTACAATATTAGCTAGTCAGACTTTTGCCCTCTAGCCTTCGTTAGCAGGCTTCGGTCTTCAATCCTTTTAAATGCATAGTGACTAGTGTAACAGGTTAAATAAATGACGATACTAATTAACACAAACGATCTAGAGCGACCTTCGACGGATGGCCAGTTTCCTCCAATTTGGGAGATCCGGAAGAGAGTTAAGATGTTCCTGTACCGAACAATGATTGACGAGGTCGGCAAAAGGGCCATGAACTATGTCCAGGCACATCAAACAGTTGCTAACCAATAATAAATATATAATATACTAATATTGTAAAGAGGAAAGACTTGATTTTGTATGTTACGATTTACTTCGACTTAGGATATAAAAGGCAAAACACCGTCAGAAGTCCGGTGTGGTTGCTAAGAAATGAGAAACGAAAAATAAAACTCGGGTTTCAGTAAGTTCCATAAGAAGAAATAGTAAAACAAGAAGTATATATCAATCAATCAATCACATACCCGCGAAACGAGACAATAGTAAAACAATAACAGCGCGGTCTCATAGGACCGGTCGGGGATTTAAACATTAAACAATAATTAGAACCTAATTTATAGCACGGTTGGCGTAGTGGTAGAGCGATTGACTACTGCTGCATCCATTAGTTCCCACAGTCGACAACGAACAAATATTTGTATGCTCTACAGATAGTTGTTTATGGTCTAGTGTCTTGTGTATGTGAACGCACCCACAATACAGGAGTCATCTATACATATAATAAATCTGTAGAAAAGTGGTTTTTGTACATGAAAAAGAAATCCAAAAAAAATAGCTAGGGTGTTAAAGAACAACCAGCAGAACCCATTTCCAGCATTTTTAGAATTTTTGTCTGTTTATTTGTTCGGGCATCACGTTAAATGTACGAAAGCAATGTAGATAATTTTGAGACACAAGGATTGAGCGTAACTTATAGTAACATTTAGTCTTTGTTGCATTGCAATCGGTTCAGTTTAGCAAAAGATATTAGAATTTAAAATTTTCCAGAAGTAAAATTAGGGTTATGTTTCCTTGGTCTTATTACTTCACGTAACTTTTATACATAACAATAAATTGTGCGAATTGTAGTAATATTAAGTTTTTTGTTTCATCGTAATCAGTTCATACCATATAATAAAATAAAAAAATTATAATAGTCTTTTCGAAGTAAAATATTGAAACAGCGCCATCTACCATACTTAGAGATCAACTGCGTGCAGTATATATAAAATCAGCGTTGTTAATAAATCAAAACTGATTTTAAACCAATTCAATTACCAATTTAATACTAACTTAATTCTTGATCTCATAGCACACACTTAAAGGCAAAATTTTGTGAGCATATATTTCAAAAAATTATAATATAATTGTTAACGTCTGTACCGATAGATGGCGTTGTTAGTTGACACTAAATTCTGAATCACGATGTTAAGGCGGTCCACACACTGCACCGCATACCGTCGTGGTGCGCTGACGCGCGCGGCGACGGAGGCGCAGATCTGCTTTACTTAGCGGTGTAATCTGCTCCCCTGCGTCGTGGAGAATGGACGAAATTATTAAATTTCAAGATGTTGCAATTATATTATTGTCATTTTAGGTTTTGTATACAAGAATTAAAAGACACTGCGTCCATAGAAGGTTTTGGATATATCCCTATTTACGAACGTCTTTACAATATCAAATCACGCGCGGGACTGGGGAGCCAGTGTGTCTCACCGCGCGGCACGCCCCGCGCTCTTGCGCAGATTGGCAGAAACTGCGCGCAGAACACCTTCCCGCGCAGATCCGCGTCGGTAGTCTGCTGTGCTAGGCTGATTTCTATACAAATTGAGATATTTGCATACAACGGTTAAATCTGCCGCGACGGGACGCGGTGCAGTGTGTGGAGCGCCTAAGATAACACGCTCAGCTAACAACGCCATCTATTGGTACAAAACTTAACAATTATATAATTTCATAAACAATAAAGGTATCTGGCAAGGGGTTTCCACTATCACCATCGTTGTTAGGTCTGTGTTTGGATCATGCACTGACAAACTTTCAGCTTTTATAAAATAGGTCAGGCGTTCACGGGCTCTTAGGTTATTAGGTGTCTTTACAGTACTGTCTTTGAAAAGGCCTTGACTGAATAACATAGTTAAATCGTTCGATAAAAAGAGTTTTACATTCGGTTTAAGTATTGAAGTGCGAAGTAAATTGTATCTTGCAATTTGAGTCAAATAAACTTTATTCTCATTTTGAAAGTTTGTGCTGTTGTGAATTATTTGGTTCCATATTTTATTAGTTTGAATCAGTTTTTTTTTAAATGCCTTCTAAAAAAAAAACAAGCCTTTCACAGCGTAGCTGAGATGCAAAAAGGGTGAGACTAAGTACGTCCCAAGAATCAGAAGAAGATCGTAACGAGGGTATCAACAGTTCGAGCTAGGCAAGTCAGTACTCTTGCGTCAGAAACGCCTACCCACTGTGAGTCACGACTTAGTATACCGCGTTCTCTTACGGCAGTTTCTCTATCACAGGAGAGATTTGGAGGAACGCAAAGCGCGTTTATTGGCCGACCGAGAGCTTTACGCCTCTCACGCGAGTCTGAGACTTTCACCGAAAGGGAGTTGCGCTTAAATTCGCAAAGAATTGTTACCGCGACTTTGCGCTCCCAAGAAAGCAGCGAGGACCGCAAAGCGCGATTATCAGCTGACCGAGAGCGTTTGTTTAATAGGGTATGCTGCAGTGTAGATAACGTCTCGGGTGAAATCCTGTTTTTAGACGCACCGGGCGGAACAGGTAATACTTTCTTAACCAAAGTTATTTTGGCTCGAATAAGGAACCAAAATAAAATTGCCCTTGCTGTCGCCTCCTCAGGGATAGCAGCCACATTATTGCCTGGAGGAAAAACGGCACACACAACATTTGAAATTCCTATCGACTTAGACCGTACGGAAAGCCACGTTTGCAACATATCGCGAAATAGCGATAAAGCAAGGGTTTTACGCGATTGTGTGTTAATCATTTGGGTTGGGTGCACAATGGCAAATCGCAAAGCTATAAAAGCAGTGAATAGAACTTTACACGATGTAAAGCAAAATGACGGGCTGATGGGATGCATAACGGTGCTGTTCTGCGGTGATTTTCGGCAGATACTCCCGATAGTACCCCGAGGAACGAGAGCAGATGAAATTGCTGCCTGTCTGAAGAATTCGTAAATATTAACTGGTTGCGGCGCCGGTGATATAGTTTTTATTCCAAGAAATACTTATATAATACCTAGCAACTTTTCTTTCTCTTTCAAACAAGTGTGATTCCCAGTTAGTGTTTGTTATGCCCTGATGATTTATAAAGTCAGGACCAAACATTACCTGTTGCGGGGGTAGACCTAAGTATTGAACGCTTTTCCCATGGTCAACTATACGAGTACGTAACTCTTTCACGGGTAAATAACCCAAATAATCTTTTTGTGTACGCTCCAGATGGTTTCACAGCCAATGTTGCTTATAAAGAACGACTACAATAAATAAACTATAATTATTTGTATCGGTATCCTCCAACAGCGCTTCGCACTAAAAAATACAATGTTAAGTTCCGACTTCCACGCGAACGAAGTCGCGGGCACAGCTAGTTCTTAATATGAGCCACCTTAAGCGCTGGCCACACAGAAAAGACGTAAGACGCAGACGGGGCGCGGGCAGGCGCAAAAGAACCAGCGTTGCGCCCGCGCCCTCTGTATGTTTTGAGTCGCGACGCTTCTATACATTTTGTATGAAAGAGACGCGGTAGAGACAAATGCCCGCGCCCCGTCTGCGTCTTACGTCCTTTCTGTGTGGCCAGCGCCTTAGTCGTTAAGCCAACATTTCGTAGATCGGGCGTCGGGGATTGCAAGGCGGAAGGTTCCCGGAAGGCTATGGATTGCTCGCCATCCGGCAAGCTCGAATCGACGGTACGTTGTGTTCCAAAGAAAAACATACCTTTCGTAGAACCAATGAGTAATTCGCTCCCTACAAAGGACTATCACTAATATGAATCACGGACACGACGTCGATGTCACAACAAAGATAAGGAGCCACTTGAAGAAGTGAATTCCATTGATGTGCAGTAGAATCATCGTCGAGTACTGATAAAATTGTGGTCAACATGGAATTGATAACGTAATTAGGTGTCATAAACGTAATAATGGTGGCACCACATAAAGTTTTTTGATTAATTTTAATGATTCTCCACGTACATTTAGTAAGTAGTTAACTTTCCCTTTTCTGTTTTTTTACCTTAAGTCAAGAATAGGTACATAGGTTACTTCTACGCAAACTAGACGCTTACCATCAGGCGAGAAGGTGGTCAAAAGCGAGCCTAGCTATAAACAATTTAAAAAATCCATTTGTGCCGTATGTGGTGCAAAAATTTCTGAATAGGTATAAAATAGTAGGTACCTTATATTATATACCTACTTACTAAAAATACGTGGTAGAATCATTTAAATACTAGAATTGGTCTCCATTTCAAAGTTTATTAATTGTCAATATCTAAATAATAATAAAACGAAATCTGATTGACTGACATATCAACATATAGCCGAAACTACTGAGAACGTGAAATTTTATACAAGGCTTGCATATCTAACGTAGGCGAGCACTAAAAGAGGATTTTTCAGTTTACCCCCTAAGGGGATGAAACGCGGGCGAAGCCACTGGCAGCAGCTAGTTTTTTCTATTTTGTTATTAATTCATGAATAGGACCGGTCTCATAGGACCGCGCTGTTATTGTCTTACTATTGTGTCTCGTTTCGCGGGTATTGATAGGTTAAATTGATTCAGAGATTTTGAATGGAAGCGGTAAAGTATTCTGAGTATTTTCATTACGTTTTTATGTTGAATCGTGCGTTTTATAAAGGCGTCTCGCTAACATTGTCTTTGTAATCTAATCTTTAATTGATAATATCAAATTATTATGTTTCTTGTTTATGAGAGTTTACCGAGAAATTGCTTTTTTTATTGGTAAGGCTATAGACTATAATAAACTGTATTATACAGCAAGAAGTAACCATTTTACAGAAACTTAAATCTATGGGTACAATGGCGGTCTTATATATTGGTATCTACCAGATAACCTTAGGATGGACTTTAAGGACAATTTGTCTGAGGTGTTTCATCAACTGTAGGGAGTGCCAGACTGTTAATGCCACCGGTACCTATTCCTTTAGATGCCCTTAGCGTTTCAGGGTCACGATAAGTCTTTCGAACAATCCTGCAGACCAAGCTGGCATCGATCTTTGATTAGTCTTTACTAACTATAGGTTATATATCTGAGTGACTAGCTTACCAGTGGCGAGCTACCCTTAGCTCGCCACTAGTAAGCCCAGATATCTTCTGATTTTTTAAACATAGTAGAAAGAACAAGAGTATAGGCACCTGCTTGATAAATTTGTAAGATAAAGTAAGTCACAACAAATACTTTTTGATTCTGCCTAGTAATATCCGACTACATGATAATAATGTCTCCATTTTTACCACTACTTTTATTTTCGTCTACAGGCAAGCCGACGCAAGTACTTGATAATGGTTTTCCCTAAAAGAGCTCGAGCAAACACAGATTATAAAGGTAAACAAAATTTCAATGCCCTTTCATATATTGTGCCTGGCGTGGTTTTATTATACATATTACAGCGAACGTCGCGATAAGCAGTCAAGGTGAAAACAAAATAATGCACAGTCAGGGTCAGTCTCTCCAGTGTCTAGCATAGGCTTGTACTATTACTTATTGCGTGGTGCAAGAAAAATCGTGATATTTGAAGTATTTTGAGTAGGTTTTGATAAGTTTCATCTGATTCATTATCATACTTTGTCTGTCTTCTGATCACGTCCCGGCTGTCATTTGTAGATCTTTGGCAGTCGTTACGGATAGTCAGAAACCAGTTAATCTGACTCCAGTCTTGCCATGAAGTACCGTGTTACCCCAGTTAATGGGTTGTGGAGGTCTGGTTGGCAGCCGCTCCTCGTAAAATACTGGTATTCAGCTAAGTCCGGCTTGACTGGAAGCCGACCCCAATATAGTTGGGAAAAGGCTAGGCAAATGATGATGTCTGTCTTTTGAGCACGTTTTCGGATGACAGCGATGTGAAGAAGGACTTCGACGCCTAAGCGTTTTTTTTGTCAATTTGTTGTAAATAATATGAGTCGTTCCTATTTCTTTGGGGTCAACAACAAGACTTCTTCCATTTTCGATAAAAAAACATTGCGTCGAGATAAAAATTTGGAGTATGAGTCTGGCTAGCTACAAGAATTAAGGCTGCGGAATTGTCCGAAAAAGTTACCGTGGCGCTGAAACGCAAAGAGCAATTAAAGGAACACTGTTGGGTTATATTCAGTAAAAGTCTGAGAGTCCCTGTCGCTCCACCCAGAGCGGGACAAGGTATTTGATGATTACCCACCTTAAAAAAATGGCAACAAGAGTAGGGGAAAACCAAAGAAAATATGAATGGAAAAATAAAAAATTATGCGTCAAAGATGATTACTTTACAATGTTCTTCATTTCTTTGCTAATATTGATTTCTGTGTGACTATGGGTAGTGATCATGTACTCTATATTTGCTATAAAGGTGCGTGCACAGAAAGGACACGGTAAAACGCCATTATGCAAATCCAAACTCAAACTAAAAGCATGTATTACAATCTATCGACACGCCCCAAATTCTCTCTTTTCTCTACTATAATAATATGCATGTATTGTACCTACCTACAACGTTGATACGACGGATAGGCTACCTATATGAACGACTTGTACTATGCGACCAACCCAGAAATCATGGAAAAGAAATCCGCTTCTCTATACATTTAGGTTCACATAATTTAACAAAATATATGAAGAAGCTGATTTTCTCTAAACTTCGTCTAAACCTTCTTCATGAACTCTATGTCTATTGGTGACCACCGACAATCGTATGAAAATCCGTTCAGTAGTTTTTGTTACTTTATCGCGAACTGTATCCGTCATACAGATATCATTTTTTGTTTAGTGGGTGAAGGTAAATTCTCATTCCAAAACGTAAATCTCTTTGACAAAAGAACGTGCAAGAAGCATCATGCACCATAGTAAAAGAAACTTAGATCTGTATGGTAAAGAACGTGCATGAAGGACGCAGGACCATGCACCATTAAAAGGTATTGTATGTTGGATATAGCTAAAAAGTGAGATATGTTAAGCCGACCCTAAGAAGTTTCTCTCTATGATACTACCAACAATTGTCATGAAATACAATCTGAAACTTATCTACTTTGTGGTTGCAAGTACCTACTTGACAATTTTCCGAGTAAGAACTAGATAGGTACTACTCCTATCAGGTAACTTCCACCACCATTCTAATTCCCACTACCCAGAATGACATCACTCGTTGGACCAAAGGACCAAATAGATTTTTATCAGCATTCCTGATTCGAACTTACGACTTGGTCTAAGAAATTGTCGCTGCGCTATTTGGGACATTGACCTAACGTTATAGAACGATTACGCCTACGTTCATTGCCGCTAGAAGCATTCCGGATTAACTAATTTTGGGAGAAGATTAACGATTCTTATAAAGCTTTGCCCTATAAAATTAAGATATAAATAACAGCTACTTACTTGCCCAATGTAGACAATCCCAGTCCGTCGAAAGTGGCCGATATCTTCAATCCGTTTGGATTCAAAGGCCAGGCGATCTTGTCCAAGTCAGCAAAATTATCTATCCTATCAAACTCAGAACACTGAACGTACAACACTAAATGGGTCCCATCCAAATCATGAATTTCACTGCACGTACAAACATCACATAACTTAATAAGTTTTAACACCTCTTCGTCAAAAGCTTCTTCGTAAACGTCTTGAGCACTTCCATTTTTGAAAATTAAAAAAAGAAACGTCAAATAAATAAGGGCGCGCATTTTTACTTTTTAAAAATGATGACACTGGCCCATCTGCGTTCGACTCGTAATCGCGGTGGAATGATAAGTTTCCCTATCGTAGTCTTATCGCCATCGGCGCTGTGTGTGTACATTGCTGAAAATGACGCACACTAAGATAATGGGAGATTAATACGAAGTCTATGTGATTCATGGTGCTATAGTACGCCAGCTACCGGTCCTTTGAGGAAAGGTATTCGGAACATGTTAAAACTTTAAACAATTAAGTGTCGGTCTCGTTGCATGGACGATAAGGCGCGCCGTATTACCGAACTGAGTAGAATAACAGATGATCTGGTTGGTAGATCAGTTGTGTACACAATTTATGTTGCTTGTTTTTATTAATGTGCAGTGAAGCAGGAATAAGAACAAATGGTTCGAAGTTTAGAAGACAAACGATGTATAATAACGAACTGAGACTTCAATATTTAAATTTCGCACGGGAGTCCCACTGGTAAGCCGAGTTTAACTGTAATTGTTTAAAAAAAATCACTATGATTTTTGTAGACAAATATTACAGAAGCACTTCACTAAGAATAAAGAAAAATCGAATTCAGCACTTTATTATCAAATAAATGTTCACTGAACTAAAACAAACGCTATTAGGAGGCACGTAACGATCGGACGAAGCGCGGTTACTAGCAGATACTCGGTATCCGTCCGTAGGTAAGTGTAATATGGATATTATGATAGAACAACATGAGTAGGTAGCCGTAATGCGAGATACATTGACCACAATGACTTGTCCAAGGAAAGATTGCGATTACAATCTGACATTATTACCGAGCGGTTACTTTGATCTGTTTTAGAAATTAATTGGTTTGTAATCTAAAAATAATAGAGTCTGTACATGCACAAAAGGTTGTAAGTATACTAGTGACCTTTAATTCAAAAACAAGTATCCGATTTCGATGAATGTGTGGGTGCATTTGCCTAAATTGGTCCGCTAAAATGTTAATACCTAAGCTGTTCCAAGTGACGTCTAGATATTTTAGAAGTCTAGACTGAAGACAAGACTGTGTGTGAGGTCTAGCTTGAATAAAAAAATTGTTCAGATTTTTTTTTAACTGAAACCCTTCACAATTAACTGAGCTCACATGTATTTTTTTTATCATATTAAATAAAACAAACAAAAGTGCGAAAATAAAAGACTGCATTTGCATACTAGCCCTTTGAGACTCAAAAACATTTAAAAAACTAGGTCGAATAGGACCACGTTGGCCAAGTGATATTTCGCCGGTGTGTAAATGGGCTAACGGCGATTAAATGATGCATTTTTATGTGGGAATTCGCCCCACTGATTTTACGAGTCTACAAAAGAATAGAGCAACCCCTAGTAGGCCGCGTTACCTAATAAAATTATGGGTATCTTATAATTGGAAAATAAAATGGTTCGTTCGAAGTTATAAAAATAAAAAATATAAGACAATAAAGAAGTCATAATATATCATAATTGGCATTCGAATCGAGCGATATCCTTTTTTTTCATTTACTTACTATTTTAGTAAAGTTAGAAATGAGTATATTAGAGGAAGTTTGAAAGTGGCGCCAGTGACAGAAAAGTTGAAAGGAAATCGTTTGTCTTGGTATGGTCATGTGAAGAGGAGGGATGAAATGCATGTTACTAAAAGAGTTATGAATTTACATGTGGACGGATGGAGAGGAAGAGGGAGGCCAAAGAAACGATGGATGGACTGTGTCAAGACTGATATGAAAGAAAAGGGAGTCAGTGACGTTATGACGGGTGACAGGACAGAATGGAAGAAAAAAACATGTTACGCCGACCCCAAGTAATATGGGATAAGGGCAGGAAGAAGAAGACTTACTATTTTAGTATTCGTTCGTTTAATGTCTATTTTTATTTATTGTTTCGCTAGTTAAGATGAAAATCATATGAATATGTAAAGGCAAGAGATTTTTTTAAAAATGCACTATTTATTTTCTTCTGTTACTTTCTAATTTCAATTGTTTTAAATTTTTTGACTGCGAAGAAAAAAAAAAGGATATCAATTTAAGACACAATGCTTAGGTTTAGGAAGGTTACGGGTATGGTGTAACTTTTTATTTTAATAAAAAATTTAAAGATTTCCGTATGTCAACTCATCACGCCAAAAAATGAATTTTATCCTTATTAATGACAATATCAAATAATTTAATCAACGGGTACGATTCCTAAGTAGGAATATGGATTTATCAAAAAATCAATGATACATGTTATAGTTTTCATCGGAAATGGACCCAAGATTCCTGTCTTTTTCACTATTCCTTTTAGTTTTGGATTTGACCATGCACTTGTATTTTAAAAATGTAATTTGATGTAAGGCACTTCCAAGTTACGGCAATATTTGATCTGAACGGGTCCATCTCCTCTAAAAATAATATTAAGTACAGGATTAGTTAATAAACTATTACTGAAAGAACATACAAATAAATAAATAAAAAACAAACATGCAAAAATATATTTTTATTAAAATATAACAGCAAAAAACTTTATAATAATATTGAACAAATGAACATAATTACGTTTATTATACTTAAGAAGACCTCTGTGTTTCGACATTTTGAACTTACTTTCCGTAGTCAAATACATAATTAATTATCAAATTGGCCCCTATAACTTAGCGGTCCTTATTAATTAAATATTAACAACAGTACAGATAATTATTTTATGCGTTGAACAATTAGCGTAAATGTTTATTAGTTGTTAACCTTTATTCTAAATCAGTCACTTGATATTGTTATCTAAATCCTTAACCAGGATTGACCTAAGTATATGCAAACAAGATTTCAATAAAGATAAGTAAGTACAAACCTAACTTGTATACTTAGCTTAAAACAAATGACACCAAAGAAACTAAGCACCTTAGATAAAGATTTTAAAAGAAAAAAAAAGGTTTAAAAAAAACGATAGTTCAAAAATGGAATGTCACATGTAAAAGTATAAATGGTGAAAGTATTTTGGCGGGTTTTTTCGAGTATAGTTTAATGGCTCATTGCAAATTGGCAAATTGATTTTTAATGAATACTAGGATGTAAAATTAACGCAGTTTTATATGTCAAGTATCAGTAATAAATTAATAATAAGGAAACATTGAAACAAACGCGATCTCGGTAAAATGGAGCTAAGAATTTTACTATAGCACAGATAATATAATATACTAGCATACTATAGTAAGTACTTATTGACTCAGCGAGGCTTGTCGAGAAGGCTGAATTTCATTTACTGCCAAATACTGCAACAACTTTAGAATGTCTAATGCCCGTTTTCACCAACAGCCCCTAAAATTTAAGTGTCTCTTAATCACAGTTTTTACATATTTTTAAGTTATTATTCTGAATTAAAATATGAAAACTTTAAACTTACGTGTTCGATTTCATACTTTAATTCAGAATAATAAACTTATTATAATATGCAAAAACCGTGATTAAATTGGCTTAAGAGACACTTAAATTTAGGGGCTGTTGGTGAAAACGGGCATTACATTCTCATTTTAAGGGAAAACAAAGTCAACTGTATTCTGTATTTAAACTTATTCAGTATTTAAACTTACTATCTAAACCTGACACACTGGCAAAAAAACCGTGCGAAACCAAAAAAAAATGTTTTCAAAGTTTACGTTATAAATGCGATGCCCTTAAAACTATTATATATGAAGATAATAACTAAAAGAGTTATAAAGACATCAAAGTTCACTCGTAAAGCGAATATTTTTGGACAATCAACATTTTTCCATGGCGTCCGAGGCGTAGATTTAAGTGGATTTTGTAATAAATAAGATTTACTTTGTTGCAATGTTGAGGAGCTTTTCTAGGTTATTTATTAGTTTTTACAAGAGTCCACTTTAGCCAGTGCGCTCTTTTAAGATATTTGATTAAATTATGATGCGATCGAGGAAAACAAACACAAATCTCCCGAATTCTGAAACGCCACATAACTTTAAGACGTTTTCAAAAGTATTTCTGTCGTTATAATAAAGTTTGGAGTGATAGAAACAGAGTTATAATGGTGACTTTAAGGGCCTGTTTCACAATGTCCGAGTAGGCACTACTCACTGAATAAATTCAAAAATGTGACAGAATTTGTATGAAATTATCTGTCAAGTAAGATACTCGAAACTTAATCATAGGTGGTGAAATAGGCCCTAAATGTAGTACTAATTGGGTCGCTTATTAATACGAAAAGTCCTATTTCCCTTATTTACATCAGTTTTATGTATGTTTTAACAAATAAACAAATATTATTTCAGTTAAAATAAAATTACAGTATTATTGTATCGCTTATTTCTGCAAAAAAAAATATACAGAAATAGACAAACAAATATTGGTTTTGATAGGACTATAATATTAGTCCTTTGAGTCAATAATAACTTTACAATGAATATTAATGATAGTTTCTCATTAATATTTTTTTAATTTATTGGCACGGTTTTACGTTGGGTTGTAGGTATAGTGGTGTGCGCGCTGTAGTCTAATAAAATTAATTCAAACAAAATTCGATCAATTTTCATGACGTTTAACGTCAACGATCAAAAATCTATGGTCGATTAACTTAACAGTCAAAAAAAATTGCTTATGACACTATTCTGAATCAAAGAATTCTCATTAGAATTTAAAAACGAAAATAAAGAAGGGATTAAGAAAAATATAAGATAAATGGAATATCTTGAATGATAACACAGAAAATGGCAGGATAAGAAGTAGGACGTTTAGGATTCAAGGAAAGTCTGAATTATCCATATTTCATGTAATATCAGGTAAATACAGACCTAAACAATTTTAAAACAAAGTCCTTTGCATAGATGATGGTCGATGAGAAACAAATGAGAAACAAACCGGCCGGGCAGTGCAAGCAATAATTACCCTTAAGGTGTCCAGGTCTATATTTTCCTGATAGTACCTAATGCGTTCAAGCCGCTTCAGAATAGTGTAATAAACCTATTCTTTTATACACTTCATTAATTAACGTTAATAAAAGTAACGAAGAATGGTCAGTTCCTTGTCGCTTAAGTTAAGGAGCGTTCGTGAAGATGCTGAAACTGTATGGAAATACCATTCCTCAATAAGCACGCTAGCAATTGGATAGACTACTATTGTATATTCAATCTTAGACTACCGTTGTTTGTATAGACTACAACCGTAAACTACCGTTGTATGTATAGACTACAACTACAACCGTAGACTACTGGTTGTATGCATAAACTACAACTGTAGGCTACTATTGTATGTATAGATTACAACAGTGCACTACTATTGTATGTATAGATTACAAACAGTAAACTACTGTTGTATGTATAGACTACAACAGTAGACTACCGTTGTTGCATAAACGACAACCATACACTTCTATTGTATGTATAGACTCCAATCGTAGACTACTATTGTGTGTATAGACTACAACAGTAAACTACTATTGTATGCATAAACTTTGTAGTTTAGTTTAGTAGCCTACGGTTGTCCCTAGACTATGTTGTATGTATAGACTACAACAGCAACAAACTATTATTTTGTGCATAGACTGCAACCGTAGACTACCATTGTATGTACAGAAGACAACGGTAAACTACTACTGTATTTATGCTTAGACTAGATTACAACAAGTTTACCGGCACCACATCAGAGGGCGTCGTGTTCCTTCAGCAGATAGTGGCCGACTAGTCGCTTCTGTATGTCTGTGACGCCGCCGTAGATTTGTGTGCCTCGCGCGTCCCTGTGAGAAGAAAGATTTCTTTTATTGTATGTATTACCTCTGAATTTTATGGGACGCTACTACTCAATCATAAAATATGTTAATGCAGCTTCATAATTGAAGCATAAGTTATTATTAATCTCAATATATTAATTAATACTATAATTAGCTTCTCAATATTAAATAAATATTGAAGTCAATATTTATAAACACAAAATGTAATTTAAGCAGTTTTTGAGAAGTCTCAAAAACTTCTTAAATGACTTTTGTTAATTCTTGATTTCGATGGTTCGGAGTTTAAAGGTCTAATTGTTTCGCTATTTACGATGGGCAATTCAAGATGTTTTAACAATCGAAAGGATTGGAGTCGTTAAAATAAACCATCGAGTAATATAATCGATATGTTTTCCGAGTCAACGGAATCGACCACTAGTTATTAATTGTACACATCAGTGACTCTTACTCGAAACTCTAAACCATCGAGGAACAACTTGCAGATGAACGCGCCATGCATCATCATCTGCCTAGCCTTTTCCCAACTATATTGGGGTCGGCTTCCAGTCAAGCCGGATTTAGCTGAATACCAGTATTTTACGAGGAGCGCCTGTCTACCAGACCTCCACAACCCATTAACTGGGGTAACACGGTACTTCATGGCAAGACTGGAGTCAGATTTACTGGCTTCTGACTATCCGTAACGACTGCCAAAGATCTACAAATGACAGCCAACCAACGGCTTAACGTGCTTTCCGAGGCACGGAGGAAACTCGTTATGTTAAGATGGTCACCCATCCACAGACCAACCTAGGCAAGCGTTGCTTAACCTTGGAGATCGACCTGTGCGGCTGTTATTATTTAGCCACGAGCTCCTCGAGATGAACGCGCCATGCGCTAGTCACAAAAACAGACCGAGTCGGACTCGAGTCAAAGTCGAAACAATCGAGAACCATTGATATGTTCGAACAATCGAATTAAACCTCTCGCTATCGCGGATCGCTATCCGCTATCGATAAACAGTTGTGATATTAAGTTTCTTTCCAAACTAAACACAACTGACCTGTAATGTCTCTCAGCATCATAGTTAACCGACAGACCGCGACCGCCGAGGATCTGCACGCAGTGGTCGGCGACGGCGGTGGCGTTCCGTCCGGCGAGGTACTTGGCCATCGCGCTGTTCTTGGTGCTCACGTCGACCGCGGCGCGGTACGTCGCGAGGCGGGCGGTCTCGACTAGCATGCACATTTCTGTTAGCCGGTCCTGGGGATAAAAAAGGGTTTTTTATTTGACATGCCTATGGTTTTACAAGCAGACCTAGTTTGGGTAAATGAGTTTTAATATATTTTGTTTCCCTCACGAGGACTCGATGGAACGGTTGGTGGTGCAAGGGAAAGTCAAGGCCATAGGTAGGCCATAAGGTGGACGCTCTTCAACACGTTGGACGGACCTCATCAAATCTACAACATATGGTAGCATTTATGACTACTCCCAAATCGCCAAACACAGAACTGCATGGCATCCCACCACGAAAGAGGCGGTGGCGCAAAACTCGACTGAGACATGACCAAGGCCACTCTGTCAAGAGTGCACGCCAAGAAGAAGAGATATTTTGTCATGGTATATTTAATAAAACTCTGCCATAAGGTACAAGCTATTGGCCTGATTTTTTTGTTTTTAGTAACATCATCTCTGCTCCACATCTGCATCCGCTCCTGTGCATCTCGAATCCATCGGATTCCCAAAACCCTCACCAGGTTATCGGTCCACCTTGTGGGAGCCATCTGCTCTGCCCACTGTCACTCAAGTTTGGCAATTTTTCGGGATATGTTGGTAACCTTTGATTTCCTGCATATCTTCATTTCTAATGCGATCACGCAAGGAAACTCCGAGCATAGCCTTTTCCAATGCCGTTTGTCTTTGCCTTTGGGTGACTTTAAGCCATCTGATGAAATCCTCTGTAACTATGCATAGTCATATAAAACAAAATATTTACACACCTTTACAGACGCTAATCTGGACAGAGGCTTTCCGAAAGCTTCACGTTTCTTCGCGTAGGAAATAGCTGTGTCGAGTGCCGACTGGGCGATACCTGTGGTGATACGAAACAAATTAATATCATACAAAATACGGCAATTAAGTTACTGATTACAGTTGCTTATAACTGCCTGCCTAGAGGGAGAGGGGCCTCCAGAGTGAGCCAGAAGCGTGAGGGCTACAGAGACTTACCCACAGCATGTGCGGCGATGCCGATGCGCGCCTGGTCGAGCTGCTCCATGGCGATGCGGAAGCCCTCGCCCGGCGCGCCCACGATGTAGTCCCGCGGGATGCGCACGTCCTCCAGAGTGAGCCAGAGGCGTGAGGGCTACAGAGACTTACCCACAGCATGTGCGGCGATGCCGATGCGCGCCTGGTCGAGCTGCTCCATGGCGATGCGGAAGCCCTCGCCCGGCGCGCCCACGATGTAGTCCCGCGGGATGCGCACGTCCTCCAGAGTGAGCCAGAGGCGTGAGGGCTACAGAGACTTACCCACAGCATGTGCGGCGATGCCGATGCGCGCCTGGTCGAGCTGCTCCATGGCGATGCGGAAGCCCTCGCCCGGCGCGCCCACGATGTAGTCCCGCGGGATGCACACGTCCTCCAGAGTGAGCCAGAGGCGTGAGGGCTACAGAGACTTACCCACAGCATGTGCGGCGATGCCGATGCGCGCCTGGTCGAACTGCTCCATGGCGATGCGGAAGCCCTCGCCCGGCGCGCCCACGATGTAGTCCCGCGGGATGCACACGTCCTCCAGAGTGAGCCAGAGGCGTGAGGGCTACAGAGACTTACCCACAGCATGTGCGGCGATGCCGATGCGCGCCTGGTCGAGCTGCTCCATGGCGATGCGGAAGCCCTCGCCCGGCGCGCCCACGATGTAGTCGCGCGGGATGCGCACGTCCTCCAGGGTCACGGGGCACGCGGTCGCCGCCCTGAGGGTTTCGCTTCAAATCTATTTTATAAGCTCCTCTAGTTTCCTGGCTTGAATTTATTGTAGTAGCAACTGGGTGCAGTGTGCCTGCCTACTTCTTCATTATCTCTTTTACAATCGATATTCATAAGAGATATTTATTTTGCCAATCGTTATCATAAACCAAAACTTTTCCCACTGCGTTTGTCTGTCAGTCTGTTCGCGATTGACTCAACAACGACTGAATGGATTTGCATGTACTTTTCACCTATAGATCGCTTTGTCGCCTCTATCATGAATTACTATTCATGAGGAAGGTTCAAGGGTATAATACATGTAGCAATGCAACGATATACCGAATTTTCAATAACATCGATACAAAATATCGATTTATTTATCGATAAGTGGCCAAGCATTAGTCATTTTAAATTTGGCAATAATTTTTCATGGTAGATGTCTATACGAGTAGTAATTGATGTTTTTATCCGTTCAACTTCAAAGTAGGCCTAAATTATTGTTTTAAATCGATATTCATATCGATATTTTCATCTATGTACAAACTAAATACATGCATATTATAAGATAAAAAGGCGATTTCAAACATCTGTGTGAAGTTGGTGCGGGTCGCTAATGGGTTATTACTTTTAACTTTTAAGTTACAAAACAAACTCGGAGTCAATCTGTTTTAAATTCCATAATTATTGTAAAAATGTAGGTAATGGTCAGATCATATGACAACTACCTATGTAGGTTAAAGTCTGAGGTGGTCTGTATGTATGATTAATATTCAATCGCAAATGAAAGTCGAATATTTTGAATAATAAAAGCATATTTTAGATCCAGCCATGCATTTTAATGAACGTGTTATACTATTACCTAACTATGCAGTATTTATTCTAAAATCGTTTACTTTTGCTATCTGAATGTCATGACATACTGTTATTGTTTGTATGTTAAATGCATGCAAATAATATTAATTATCTTACGGCCAATTTCTTCATTCGAAGTAACAACCAAAGTAACAGCCAAAGTAACGTCATGAAGTAATAATAACGGTTAAATTCGTTTCTTCACAATTTTAACTTTTAGTTTTGTCCTTAACTTTAACTGCTCATTGAAGTGCTGTTAAAGTCAAAATCACTGTCATTTTGACCAAATTGTATAGGTTTCACTGCGTTTATCCCTACATTTTATTTTGGTCGACTTTTAATTTAGCTGTCACTTGGATGAAGACATTGACACAAGATGACATTTGCTATTGACAACAATGATAGTTTTAGCTTTAGTTATAGTTTTAGCTTTTATGAAAAAACTGGCCGTTAGTCATGCAAAGGTTAAAATCCCGCAAACTACTAACATCCAGTTACATTATAAATCACTAAACGCATTTATCGTTCTGTCACTGTCATTTATTCTTATAAAATATAATTATAGAGCTGAAGAGTTTACTTGTTTGGATGAACGTGCTAATATCGGAAACTACTGGTTCCAATTAAAACTGATTTATGTGTTAGATAGCCCATTTATCGAGTAAGGTTATAGGCTATTTAACATCATGTAACGACCAAAAGGAACACAGCAGTACAAGACACTGATGAAACCGCTGGCTTCTTCGGAAGGCTTCAATAATTTCAACAGAAATAAAATATTGATTTAAATACGTTTGGCGCTAAATGCATTTAGTGATTTGCAATGCAAAAGAGTTTTAGTAAGGTATCTAGTACCTACCACCTTTATAACGAAAACCAAAATGTACTGTAACCTAGGTATAAAATGTCCGCAACCTGAATGTGTAATGCATAATTTCCCAACCTTTTATGAACTACTGCCACTTTTACAAAAGACAAAATTCCAACACACCCCCTTCCCTTTACATAACATTGAATTACACCGATCTAATACATCTGTCTATTAATAATCCCAAATTAAAAATTAATTCTCTCTTTCTGTAATCATGCTACTCGTGTTCATCATCATCTGCCTAGCCTTTTCCCAATTCTATTGGGGTCGGCTTCCAGTCAAGCCGGATTCAGCTGAATACCAGTATTTTACGAGGAGCGGCTGCCTACCAGACCTCCACAACCCATTAACTTGGGTAACACGGTACTTCATGGCAAGACTGGAATCAGATTTACTGGCTTCTGACTATCCGTAACGACTGCCAAAGATCTTCAAATGACAGCCGGGACCAACGGCTTAACGTGCTTTCCGAGGCACGGAGGAAACTCGTTATGTTAAGATGGTCACCCATCCACAGACCAACCTAGGCAAGCGTTGCTTAACCTTGAAGATCGACCCGTGCGGCTGTTATTATCTAGCCACGAGCTCGTCCTCAATCATGCTACTCGTGTTAGTGATTATTAATTATTTTTGTATTTTTGGCCCATTTGCCATGGACCCGCTGCCGCCCCCACGAAAAGCCCTCAGCGCCTACTAGGGGCAGTACCGCCCCCGTTGGTAATATATGGTGTAAAGCAAACTATGATTAGTCAATGGCCACTCCAATTTGTGTTGCATGCAGAGTTAATATGTGAGCTAGTAATAGATTGTAGTACAATATACCTTACGCTCATGATGCGCTCCTTCTTCCCTCTGAACACACCGTCCGTTTCCATCGGTATCAGGAAACCTGAGTAAATAAACTTATTAAAAAAATATTCATATAAAAGAGATTAGTTTGGATCCAAGATTAAGTTAGGGTCAGGTCAGACTGAGACGCGACGCAACGCCACGCTGCGTGCACATTTTAATGGAGTGACTCAAAATAGAACTTTATTTACTACACGAAAAGATACACATTTCATTGTGAGAATTTAGAATACGTTGCTTCATGTAGCGCTGCGCCCCGTGACACTGCGCGGCGTGTCGCTGCGCAGCGGAACATTTTTACATTCGCGACGTCGTGTTGCCGACGATTTTACTATGACTTCACTCGTTTCGTCTCGCAACGTTGCGATGCGTCTCGCGGCGGCGCGCGGCGCTGCGGGAAATCATTGGCCGCTACCAGCAACGTCGCGTCGAGTCTCGGTGTAAACTCACCCATAATCGTCATATTCATTATTAAATAAATAAAATAATAAATAAAAAATGTTTTTATTTTACATAGGCCTACATGGGCACTTATAAAAAGTCGAAGCTAGTGCACGGTTCCAAATTGGTCGTTTCCTATGGAGAAGAACCGGCAAGAAACTCCATGGTTACTCTTTTAAAAAAAAAAATGATTGGGTTTACAATATTTTCACATTACAAAACAGACACATATGCGAGGACAGTGTAGACCAATCAAAATTGTAACCCAAATAAAAATAGATTCAATCAAAAACTGGGTTGAATTAAGTAGTAATTAAAATTCGTAGTCTACAGTGTTCTCTCATTCACACTTTAAGAGAGAGGCTATATAAATATGAGAGAAAAGAAATCAAACCTATCAACAAATTAGTTTTTATCAAAATGAAATCACGACTTAATGAAATTAAGGTGATTAATATCCAAATAATATAAAAATATTGCAAAAGCAACGTGTTGAGTAAAAAATAAATTTATGAGTAATAATATTTTATGAAATAAAACAAACATGGAGCAGTTAATAGACAAATTTACACAATAATGTTACCAGGGGGCCACATGTGCAGAAGCAGTTATTTCCAAACAAGCGCGTCTTCGACATAGTCTCTAACCTTGTAATATGCTTTTTTGGTTAGGACACGCTTAATATGGGTTTTGAACTTTCCCTCGCTAAGTTCAATAACCGACTTGGGCAACTTATTATAAAAGCGTATACTATTGACAAGGAATGACTTACTGGTCTTAGCTAGTCTCCATTTTGGTAATACGATTTGGTGTTTGCTACGCGTATTTTTGTCATGTAAATCGCTTCTAATTTTAAAAAGTCCTAGGTTTTTGCTTTGCGGTTTTTGGTTATTGAGTCATCATCATCATTTCATTCGAAAGACGTCCATTGCTGGACATGCCTCCCCCAAGCGTCGCCACAACGACCGGTCCCGTGCGTCTTACACCCATCAGATTGACTTCACCCTCACCAGGTTATCAATGTACCTTGTGGGAGACCTTCCAATGCATTTTCCAGTGGTTTTCACAAAAAGAGTAATAAATGCGGAAGGTTTATGATTATTTCTACCCATGCAAAGCCGGGGCAGAACGGTAGTGCTAGTCGCGGTGGAATGGCGACTACGACTGTCGCAACCCAGGGCAGGGCACGCCATATGCTCTTTAAGGAGCGGTTGGAAAGATGTCACGGCGTCTTCATCTTCTGCATGACACAGGTCATCACTAGTGAATAATAGCTACATTAAAAGCCAACTTACAAGCAAGGCCTTTATGCCTAAGCTCCGGGTCGATGGTGGCGAAAGTGATGAGTCCCTTGCCCTCAATGGCGTTGGTGACCCAGGTCTTCTTGCCGTTCAGCACCCAGTAGTCGCCGTCCAGTGTGGCTCTCGTCTGGATACCAGCTACGTCAGTGCCTGCGCCTGGAAAGACCAAACATTTTTATTGATGGTTGGTTTGAAGAGCTGCAAAGGGTGCGTCCAGCGTGATAGTATGACGGGTGATAGGATAGAATTGAAGAAAAAACGTGTTGCTCCGACACCAAGTAAGTAATATGGGAAGAAGAAGAAGTAGGTTTTAGGAGCTGTGAAAAGATGTGATCATTCGAATCAACATTGCTATTTGACGTGGCAATACTGCCAGCGGTAGACTATTCACAGCAAGCAAAAAAGCATAACAGCATAATCAGGCCTTTAATGTTCCCACTGCTAGGACTCAGGCGTCTTCTCTGGGAGAGGGAATGCGCAGTGCAGATTGTTGGATGTCACATTCTTTAAATTCTTACTTCTAGGACAAGCCGGTTTCCTAACGATGTTTTCCTTCACGGTTTTTGATAACAGTACTAATGAAATATATTACAGAAAGTAATGCGCCTGGCTGGGTTTGACCCCAGGACCTACTGACCTCAATTGACAGCGATTTGGATGAATTTTTGGATACTATAAACGAATGGTTTTTTTTAAATTTTTGGATATAATGAACAATTTTAGACGCGTTTGTATCTACATACTGTTATTTTCAGTTTGTCTATACAACGTCTATTGTTTATTAGTTGATTTGTTTCTAAATATGACGTCACGATTGGCGTTGTAGTTAAGTTATTGGCTGCTACGCTACGTATCGCGGGTTCGATTATCGCACTGAACAAATATTTGTATGGCGTATGGATTGTTATTTTGTGTACTTATGTGTGAGTTGTGAATGTGGACGATGAAGGAGTAGTCCCTAGCGTAGAGTAATAGATATTTTTTTAAAAGATAAAGTTTATGGCAGTTATATTTTTATTACCAATTTTACTTTGTTTGACATTTGATGTTACAATATTATGACAAATCTATTTCGTCAGGTGACTACGATAGCGGCAGTTAAAGTAATTAGTCAACACTGTTATCTAATAGTAATTAGTAAACATTCCCTATTTAACTTGGTAATTGATTAGTGTAGCACAGTTACAAGTTCGGGGCAAGCGGTTCAACGTTCTGAGGTCGAGACACAGAAACGAACAATCGAATGGATTTATGCCCAGTCCTGTTAAAAGCATCTTTATTTCGTAGCAGTAAGAGCGGGTTTTGTTAAACAGATTTTAGTATTGAGCTGGCATTATTCGTATCATTCAAGAATCACTTGATTATATTTATTTACACTGTGATATTTATTTTTTGAGGTAGAAAATCATCGAATAACTCCTACTGGCTGGAGCGAGGGGGAGTGTCAGGCATACTGACTGAACCACCTGTGTTCCTTCGCGTTCCAAGACCACGGCAACTTTTTCGAACAACTCCGCAATCCTAGCAGCTATCGGCCCTACTGGAACCCATCCATTTTGTTGACATCATTTTGAGGTGAGCACACAAAACGCATCGTCAACTTGAGCTTGGTTCTTCCTTATCGGAAGGTGAACCAATTGCTCGCCTTCGGCAAGCGATGGCGGGCAAAAGCCCTGCGACTCCCGAATTTACACAGCGAATCATTTCCGAAATATGTAACAGTACGATTTATGATTTCCATTTTATTTTATTGTTTTAGGGTGGCTTACAGCTTACATTTTTAGAAATAACAGCATATTATACCAAAACGAGCCATTTACAAGCCTCCACATGTAACATGAAAACATTGTTGAATTAACATAAAATTATAAAAATAGAACTACAAAATTACAAAATAGTGCTTTTGGACAAAGCGCTGTTTATGGATGCCAAGCTGCTTGTATATAGGTCGATTGAATCTATATATAATGCTCTTTGATCAAATTGTTGAATGATCTTGCTGCGCGAATTAGGTTAGAGTTGCTTCGGTAGACTGTGCCTGAGTGAGGAGCACGAAGGAGATCTCTCAAACGGCGGTGACGGAAGGCAACGTTGAGATATAACCTAGACTTAAATGAAGATCCCTGATTGATTTGTCTTTTCCCAACTCGCGACATGAAAATTACAATAAGTAGCTACGTACCTGGTTCACTCAAAGCGAAGCTCCCGAGTGCGCCTTTCGTGAAATCATTCAAGAAGATCTCTTTCTGCTTGTCGGTGCCTTTCTCGTTCACCAGGTTGAGGTAGAGGAAGTTGTGTATGGTGAGGACCATGCCCGTGCTGGCACAGCCCCGGGACAGCTCCTCAACGGCCAGGGCTAGGGACAGGTAGTCCAGGCCTAGACCTCCATTCTCCTTGCTTACACAAGCTCCCATTAAACCCAAGTTTGCGAGCTTCTTGATCTGGAAGAGGAGAGAAGATTTTTTGTTGAAGCTGTTCGAAATTTGGTTATTGAAGACTAGCTTCTGCCAGCGGCTTCGCCCACGAAAAAGTAGTTTTCTCCATATATAAATATGTAAGAATACGGTTTCCTTTTGTGACGTACGAGAGCACAAAGATGATTTTCCAAAATTCACCCCTAAAGGGATGCCCATTTCATCCCTTACTCGCGTATGTCACAAGAGGAAACCTTCTTTATTCTTTATTGTACACATATAATTTACATACATTAAAAGTAGGACAGGCGATGTACATAGGCGAGCTTAACCCACAATTGGGTTTTCTTACAGCAAACCTTATTAAAATACGTTAAAAGAAAATTTTGTTGATGAGGATAACACAATAGTGCACAACAAACTTAAGCAGCCATTATTATGGTTAAGCCTTGCCTTGGCTTGTGCAAAGTTTCACGTTCATAGTCCCAGTAGTTTTGGCTATGCGTAGATATGTCAGTCAGTCAGTTTCTTTTTATATAAATATAAAAAGTAACAGACAATGCGTTTAATAACATTAAACAACAACACTAATTAAAGTGTATTCAACTTAGCTAGGTGGATGACCCTCACTGTTGACCTAGTGCTTGCATACGCAGTGTTGGAAGGCCTTTCACAAAGTGGACCGATGACCTGCTGAGGTTCTAAGGAATGCAATGAATGAGAGATGCACAGGACATACAGGAGGTGGGAGAGGCCTATGATCAACAGTGGATCGTTGTTCCGACACTTGAGGGAGCCTTATGTCCAACAGTGGACGTCTTTCGGCTGTTTCGACGATGATGATGAATCATCGATTTATTCGATTATTTTATATTTTATGGGCGTACCACACGTACAAGCTTCCCCACAGTTTTGCCTGCGCAAGCCGATTTGTACATGGAACACCGTGACAGTTTTACCAACCGCACGCACGGTGTTCCGTGTACAAACCGGCTTGCACAGGCAGATCTGTGGTGAAGCTTGTGCGTGTGGTAGGCCCTTTATGAACGTTATCCATACTAATATTATAAATGTGGAAGTAACTCTTTCTGTCTGTTACGCTTTTGATGAAATTTGGTACGGAGTTAGCTTGAATTGAACCCCAAGAATAAGACTAGGATACTTTTTATCTGTCTTCCATTGCGTCTTCGCTTCCGCTATGACCAATATTCATGCGGTGCGGACCGTTAGCAGAAGGCAGTAACTAATTATAATCAAGCATAACTATAACGAAACTTTTTTTTTTACAGTTTTTCTGTTACCAGATCATTTCTAGTTTCAGTTAGGTACGCCCGAAACTGAAGAAGATCAGAACATTTGATTACAATTTAGTTTGCAAATTGTTTTTGGGTCATACAATATTCCTATCAACAAGGGCACATGTACCGATTTCTTAACACCTGACCTTCTAAAGGGCATTCATTTTCGTGAGATTGTTAAATGATAAACATGCAGAAAGTTGGTAGCAATGCACATGCCTTATTTGGCCGGTGACCTCATAAATGTCAGACGCTGTCGTATAAAACGATAAGAGTAATCCCAACCGTTATCGTGCTTACTTTCCAGTCAACTGTTCCCATCAGCCCATTTGACCTACGAAAACTGCTCTTACTGCTACGTAATAAGGGCGATGATGATGTCAAAAAACTATAAACGTTAACTGTAATAAACGAATATTATACCTATGTCTATCAATCTTCCTTAGGTAATCCTGGATGTAGGAGATTGCTGATGAAGTATGCAGAAAACAAATGATATCCTAAACCTATACAATTCAGTAAGGAGGCGAAGTACATGGTGTTCAGATATTCTTTTTTGAGCATGGAAATCATTTAATGACTTCTCCCACTTTGGGTGGATCGAAAGGGAATGCCAGGTTTTTACTAACTTCAAACCTGTGTTCTCTCAGTAACTCCTACAAAAAATCCCACAACCCTGGCAAGCATAGGACATTTTGTTGAGGTACGACTGATACGCAACGTAACGGTTGGCGCGGGAGGTTGTCATCTCTTTTGTTCGCATAACTGTTTCGCAGAGGGAGGTGACCGCGTTCCGTTCCCTCTCGTCCTTTACCATGATCTAAATCAGGCTGGATGGAAGAGGTCGTCACCACTGTTCTCTTCCACGAGGACAGAGCAAGCTGCACCCCAGTGGGGCCACCGTGTCCCCTGGGTGTCCTGCGTTTCTACACAATTCAGGCGTTTCTTACCGCCGGATCCAAAATAGGGGGTACAAAACCCGGTGGGTTCTGGCGGGTATACCTGCATCAGGCGGAAAATGAGGACGCCATGACGCTTATCTAACCACTCCTCAGTACCTATTCAAATATTGTGGAACCATGTCATGCATCACCATAATTTTATCTTGTGATAAAATTTTATTGAAAATGAAGAGTTTTATTGAAAAAGCTGATAATCTATCTAGTTATTTATCTCCATGTTATATAGCTGCACTTGTGTCACTAAACTGCGTAGGTATACAAACAATGCTGGATATTGCGTTATGTATTATGTTGACCATAAACATGTTTATTTGTTTTCGATTTTCTAATAAACGTCATTTCTGTTGACCCTAACGTGTGTGTGATGTGTAAATATTTGTATACATTATCACTTTCTTTCATAATGTAAACTAATTAATTCTAAATTTAGTATTTTATCATCATAAGATGATGACTCGTGCTAGATGATGTAGACGCCTGCCGCGAGGGCTGGTTCGAAAAAAGTATATCTGGAAGAAGTTGGGAGAGGCCTTTGCTTAGCAATGGAAAAAATGGCTAAAAACATAACTTTTTACTTATGGACGAAGCTATGCCTTTGTTTTTAGACAAAATCTTCAGTTTCTCCGTAGGAGTCATTAAAGCGCAGTTAGGACACCGACTCTAAAAAATCAACATCGGGTCCATCTAAGGCCCGGTAAAAGCGCCAGTCACGCTCATTTATCTTATCTTTGTGGATAAACCTATCACATACCCACAAAACGAGACACAATAGTAAAACAATAACACCGCGGTCTCATAAGACCGGTCAGGGATTCATGAATTAAGGATAAGTGTCAAAATGTATGGGCTTTGGAAACCATGCAAGCACAAGCTTGTTATGAATTTTAAAGTCATTTGCCATTTGATTTCTCAAGGTATGGTAAGTTTTTCTAACAATCCTGCAGCCCTGGACGTCTAAGAATCACAATGACTAGAAAGGACCTATGATGTATGACTAAGGGCCATGTGCACCAACACCAAATCAACTGTTTTAATATTAAAACGGCTGTTTTAGCAATATTTCCTGTTCCTTATCGTCGGTTATTGACGTTAATCAGATGGTTATCTTAAACTTATGTTGGTGCACATGGCCCTTAAACTATAACTAATAAAATTAAACATTAGCATCAGTTATTAAATCAATGCTGGATTTTCCTGAATAACATGACAAAAATACTGACAGGTTTTCTATCAGATCTTAGAGATATAATCACAAATATTACATTGATATGATAACACTAAATGTTATGTCACAAGTAAGTTATCTTGTAGTTTTATGGCAATAATATCTATACTTTTTGTTTTACTATAGCAAGAGCCACAGATTATAATTCTGTTCACCTGAACAAGAAATAGCTTAGACCTGCAGGATTGTTTGAAAGAGGTACTACGGTTCTGGAATGCAAAGAGCCACTGAAGGAACGCAGATTTAGTTTACCAGAATGGGAGGAGAGTAATCCCATTTAAAAAAATCTGTTTTATTAATAGACCAAGGAAACATTGTCAAGGATCCACTGAGTATAATAAATTCAAAAATCCCTAAACACAGCAGAAAACTAGTTACTATTTATATTCCTCTGATATTAGAGTATTATTTACAAAATTCATTATTTTACTTGACCATATTTTGTACAAACAACCATACTAAGATTTGTACAAATAATACAAATTATGTGAAATGGTTTTAAAATAGTTTTTAACTATAAAGTTAAAAGTGAAGCTACTCACAGGTTCAAATGGGAACCGGGCCTCGGTGTCATGTTTGGCTGCGACAGGCTTCAAGTGCTCGTTGGCAAAGTTCCTTGCCAACTCCTGGATGCTTTGCTGCTGCTCTGTCAGCTGTGTCGTGAAGGTGCGGCGAGAAGATAACGTCTTTAGGCATTGTCGAGAATAAACTGAAAAGGTAAGTATAGAAAGATCAAATCATCGTCTTCATAGCCTTTTCTCAACTGTTTATTTGATTTCCAAAATTTCGTGAATTAAACTCTAAAAATAAAATAAAATTTACATTTAAATTGTAGGTCACTAAATAACCTCTTCCCACCCATAAGATTCATTCATTTAAATTAGGCCCTAATATAAATTGTAAATTACACGCGCATGGGCATGGTAATAAATTTTCAAAATCAAAATAAAAGTATTTTTTTAATAACTTCTGGTAAGTACTTACTGCCTAATTTCGAGGATTTCAATAGCGGACTTGTAGCCATTTTAAAATGCAGATAAGAACTGATGTTATATCACCGAAACCGCACAAACGTACTAACTCTCAGTTGACACTCGAATTGCGATACGAATGATAATGATAAACCAACAAGGTCACACAAACATTCTACAAAAGTACCTCCTACTTCCAAAAACCGGTTCACGGAATTGTGTCACGATTTTCAAGTCAACACACAAGTAAATAGCACTGTGAAGCAGCAGATTTCAAAAATGCAGCTAACTACTTCTTCAAACACCGATTAAAGCAGTAGTATTGTATTAATTCCGTTTTTTATTTATGTAGCTTAACTATTTTAGGATTATATTAATTAAGGCCGTAAGACCTAGAACTTAAGAACCATTTTATCATATCAATGAAGACAGAAATTTGACAATAATTTTCGTTTGTAATGACATTGACACTTGAGAATGCTGTCAAAAGCGTTTCGTTTCCTAGCATATACATTTGAATTTGATGTCGAAATTCATAAATTATACATATATATACATAAATATTACTGATTTTATTATTAATTTTAATAAACAACGCTCATATCTCTAACGTTATAAAAATATTTATTTAAAAAAAAGTTTGATGACTACAATTTTTTGTGACAACAATATATCTCGACGCGTTCCGAATACAATACACAATACGAATACGTTCATATCAATATTGGTGCGTTATACAATAAGCAATAATTTCTTGATGAAAATTTCGAATAAAAGACTAGTTTTATTCAACGTTAATAATTGATATTCGTTGGAAATTCGATTGGTATTGATTGGTTAGAAAAAACTGAAAAATAGTTTCGAATGATCATAACAATTACGGTAATTAATTAATTTTAATAATGTTATGAATCGGAATGTACTCTCACTGTAATGACTTTGACAGACGTCAGACGTGCGTGCGTCAGACAGACCTTTGAAGTTCGATGGTATTGTTTGGAATTCGCGTTTTTACGGAAATTTATTTAATTTACGGGTTCCAAAAACTTTTTAATAATAAATTTCACTAAGGATAATGTGATCGTATCACCATAGTGACTTTATCGTTGCGAATTAAGTCGTATATTTGAACTATACAAACAAAAGTTTCAGTGCTTTTCAACAACACCCATTTTTCAGCCAACATGACTTCGATTTTCGATCAGTACGAGCAAGCGTCACAAGGTTCCCAGAGACCTAAACCGGTGGCCGAGCCAATGGTGTCCTCGGGGTACATAAACATGCAACTGGAAGATAATACACCCATGTTTTCGAAGAACAAAATGATTCTGAAGAATCTGTCGGATCTGATAACACATGCAGCGGTGTCTAACGATTACCTGGTGCTAGCCATGGCTAATGGAAATCTATTTCGACTCAATCTAAAGAAACCTGATTGCGGTCAAGGTAAAATGTGTAAAATTCTCTGTAATTTTGCTAGAATAACTAGCTTTGTGAGTCCAGCTACAATTTTCAATATACAATGTCATAATTGTAAAATGAACATCATAAATAATAAAATGTCAATTTCATAACACTCACACACACATTTCATAACACACATAATACTTAAATTACTTATCAATTTCAGAAATTCAGTACTCAAAATTTGTCCAGCCGAACTCAAAACTAACAGGCATCTTCCTTGATCCACTTGGACAGCATCTCCTCATGGCATTTACTCCAAGAAACAAAAAAGATGGCTCTCCAGAGCTTATTTACTTGCATCAGAACAGTTCAAAGTCCAAACAGGTCACGAAATCAAAGAAATATGAAGTGACGGAAGTGGGTTGGAATTGGGAGAATACTTCGGAGATTAACACAGGTCCAATACTGCTTGGTACGTCACAGGGACATATCATTGAGACCGAATTGGAAGCAGACAGCGACAAGATGTTTACAGCTAGTAACCAATATTGGAGAGAGGTAAGAGCGTAAGAAAACTCTTTTGATGTTATGTTTTAAAAAAAATCATTAGTTTCATTCACTTAACAGCTACTGTTACTGAGTCAAGTAAAAATGATTTTCTATTGTGTATGACTTCAAACGAGGACTACTTATATTAAAATTTAGACTTGCTATGGTCTGTCAGTTTGGGTAGTTAACTAAAGGTAAACAATCTTGGTATGTCTTTTTATAAAGAGGTCGTATAAAATATAGGTAAATTTAGTTTATTAGCTAACATCGATTTAGGTAAATAGCTAGTTGCAAAGGTTTTTACATACAATTTTTAGACAACTTTTAGATAAAAAGACATGCCAAGATTGTTTACCTTTAGTTAACTACCTAAACCAACAGACCATAGTCACTCTCTGTACACAACGTCAACAATAGTTACAAATAACAACAACAAGGAGTTATATATTCCTGGCATATCAGTATTAATCAATCTGCTTAGACTTTTTCCAAGTATTTTAGGTTGGCTTGAAGTCTTGCCTGATGCAATTGAATAGACTCAACCAAATATTTACATGGATATTAATTTTATACACAAACAGACAATTATACATAATTATACACATAAAATAGGGCAATATATGTTATAGTATTTACTTGTTCTAACATTTCATTATTATTTGGCTCTCTGCACTTTTCTCTAACATATAAATTACTTTATAATCTACATTCTTTTAATTACATTTAATTATTTTCTTTAATTTCCTACACAAGCTGCCTAGTTACCTTCCACTGTACGGAAGCAAGGATATTGATGGTTTGGTAAACAAACATTTTTGCTTTCAATCATACTTTTATTTTATGACAATGGTTTTCAATACAAAGCTCTGTGGAACCTTGATTATCAGAGTAATAGGTCTTTTGGAGTTCTCTCTGGTATTTCAATTGAACAAGTTTTTAATTTAAAAATGCATTAGTAATAATAATACCAGCTTGAACTGTCCCACTGAAAGCACTGCTCAAGATGTGTTGCCAATTTCAGACTAATAACTTATAAGGCTCCAAAGTCTTGGGCATTTATATTTATTAGTCTGTGTGACTTCGAAAATAGACACCAAGTTGCTAGCATGTTGAGTTTCTAATGATTGCATTTCGGGGAATGTGCGTCACAATTGCATGTTTATTTTTGCCAAGCCTGTTTCATTATTGGACCTCTAGACGATGCGCCAAGGTGTGTGAGTGTTCGAGATCGTGGAGTCTGTGTTTCGTAATAGTTCCCTTCCAATATTTATTTTTTCACTAAAAAATTAAATCATCCCCTATTTATAATATTATCATAATATTGTAAGATAATCAAGGTTTCAATCTAAGCTCGCCTGGGTTTGCTGTAAATTGGTTTCACTAAAATTTAAGGTTTAATTTCAAATACCTATTAGGCCTGTTAATATCGAGCAGTTCTAGTAAAACAATTGGCTTAATTGGCTTGAATGGCACTTGGCAACAGTATTCCTATTGTTGTAGCTAATTTAAATTTTCAAAAAATTATATTACTGTAAGTTCTGTAAAATATATAAACTGCTAGAGAAAAATTCTGGGGTGCATTAATTATGCAGAGCATGGAATTGCCGCAGTAGATACTAATAAAAATTCGTGGCGCCGAAAGTGCGTAGAGCGTGCTAGGGTTTGGCTATATTTCCACGACGTGGTGTTGTTGCTAGACTACGACTACGTAAGCGATTTGACGCGAATGCGGTTGCGAAGCGATTTGATGCAATTCACATAAATTCAACGCGACGCGGCGGCATTGTCTTACGAGCGCGTGAAGTCGACGCTTTAGCCGCTATTTATTTTAAAACAAGTCACCGCACCGTAAGAGTCCGGAAGAAAATATCAAGCCACCTAAACGCAACCGCTTCGCTTCGCTCATCGCACCCACGTGCGGTTAGTCAAGTAGCCCACTGCAATAAAGTATCGATTCTGTGTTCTATTAGCGCTGCATCGCCTAACGATCGTGATTGCATCCGCTTGACACGGCTCAGCAAAATCAGCACCGTATATCGGTAACATGCCGTAGCCAGATGCTGCGCTGTTTCACGTGAACGAAATCACCCGCGCCTTGGTAATGTGTCCAGGCGCTTACTTCTGCCACAGGCCTCAAAATCATCAATTATTAATTAGTCAAGTCATTAATGTAATGGTGCGAGTAAATGGCAACGCCCATAGATACGCTTCTCTTGTGAAAGTGTTGATAAAACAGCTGCCAATACTCTCAGCTCTAAGTAGGCTATTGAAGTTACTTACCTACCTTAACTTGTTTAAATCTTTTGCCTCTAAAGCTTTCATTTCATAATCAATTTCAAGAACTACTACCATTGACCAAAACGTATCTATTTTCAGATTTTCGACATTGGTAAAGGTGCGACAGACATGCCTATAACAGGCATACAATTCCATAGAGTAAACAATACGAGTAAATACTTCATCTTCATTACTACGCCTACTAGGCTGTATCAGTTTATGGGTCATGCCACAACCCAGGGTGATAAACCCTCCTTACAGTCTATTTTCTACTCATATCTGACTATTCCTGAAACTGGTTTCCAAGAAATTCCTTCTTCATTGAAGTACTCGAAACTTCAGTTCTTTGATAAGAATGGAGTCCCTAAAACATTTGCGTGGTTGACTGAACCCGGGATATTTTATGGACAGGTTAGTACAACTTGATATTTAACATTTCTATCATATTTTAGGTAATAAAGGTACAAGGCCACCGACAACGGTCTTGAGTATTTGGCCTCGAATATTTTTTCTTGTTCACTCATAAAGAGATAGCTCAAACATTGTTGAATTATGCAGAAATGATACAAGAGTTACCGAACCGATCTCAGCTTTCAGATACCCTAAGTTATTTAATATGAGCCTTTTTGAATGTTGTTTCTGAAAATCAAGAGAAGCAAGTGCACCTACTTACCCTCTAAAATTACCGCTTTCAACATTCATCAATAATCTGCCTGAATCTATGAATTGAACTCGACATCATAGCTATACATTTAGGTTCCAGTGTAACAATGCATTACATTGTTATTTATTAGTAAAATTTTCCTTATACGTATGCTATTATCGTCACAAAATAATTACAAACGGTTCCAACCAAAATGTTTCTGTTCAATTAATTTGAATAGTATTTCTGCCTTATCACACATAATCGGGATTTAATGGTCTCTCTGCTGGGGCTCAAGTATCCTCTCAGTGAGGCTTATCAGACAATTTTTAATTTCATGAATTAATACTTCACAGTTGGACCCAAGTTCCCAACAGAATTCAAACTCGTTGTTCACACAAGGCGCTCTGATCAGCTACCCGACTGAGGGAGACGAACAGGAAAATGCCCCTCTATCCTTCGTCCTCACAGAGTTCCACGTACTCCTCATGTACTCCGACAGAGTCAAAGTCATCTCCCTTATAAGCCAAGAACTAGTCTTCGAAGATAGATATTCAGAAGCCCATGGAAAATTGAAAAATATTGTGAGGGACACGAAGAAGAGAACAATTTGGGCCATTACAGATAAATGCGTGTTTAGGTACAAAGTAGTACGAGAGGAACGGAATCTGTGGATCATTTACTCAGATAAAGGACAGTTTGACTTAGCCAAAGAGTACTGCTATAACAATCCGGCTTTCATTGACGTTATAAACGTAAAACAAGCGGAATTACTATTTAATCAAGGAGATTATGAAAGAAGCGCCGAAATATTTGCGGACACGCAGAAAAGCTTCGAAACCATTTGCCTTAAGTTTCTGGAATTAGATCAAATAAATGCTTTGAAAGTTTATTTAGGGAAGAGATTGGAGACATTGAAAGAAGACGAAAAGACGTTGATCTCAATGCTGGTCATTTGGATGACCGAGCTATATTTATCTCAGCTAGGTTTACTCCGCCGCACAGGGAAGCAAGATTCAGAAGAATACCACCAAATCCAGAGCAACTTTGAAGTATTTCTACTCCACCCGAAAGTTGCGAAATGTATGCAGCACGTCAAATCTGTAGTATACGACTTGATGGCTTCTCATGGCGACAAACAAAACCTGATCAAACTAACGATTATAAACGAAGACTATGAGAACGTAATAGCTCAGTACATTTACAAGAAATCTTACTTGGAAGCTATTGAGACGCTGAAAACGTTGAAAAGGCCGGAGTTGTTTTACCACTTTGCTTCGGTACTGATGGAACAATCACCGAAGCATTTTGTTAACGCTTTGATATCTCAGGGAGCGAGACTGAGTCCTTCTAAACTGCTGCCTGCGTTTCTGTCTTGTAAGAATGATACGGAACATCTGTCTGAAGTGATCAGGTACCTGGAGTTCATTCTGCAGCATTACAACGTGAAGGATAAGGCCATTCACAACTATCTGTTGACGTTGTACGTGGAACATGATCATGAGGCGCTGACCATGTATCTGTCACGGCAAGGGCAGGACGTTACGATGGTGAATTATGATGTGCATTATGCTTTGAGGTGAGTTTAAGTTTGTGTGAGAGCCTGCGCACACCACCTTTTTAAATGCGCTGTTGAAGCGCGTTTGTAGCAATACAGACGCGATAGGCACGCGAGTCAGACGCAGACTGTAGACCTTCTGTAGAATAAAAGCGCGCCGTCGAGGCACATTTCTAAAACGCGTGTCAACGACACTTTTAAAAAACGTGGTGTGCACAGGCATAAGGCATATGTAATTTTTTTCTCTGCGTTGATTTCATAAGGTTGCCTTTTAATTTTTTCCGCGACTTAGTAGAGGCAAAAAAAAACTATTTGCGGCCTACATTCACATATCAAGTAAAATACTTCCAAAGGCTTGAAAGCTGCCTTCCAATCGCGCTCAATCGACCCCATTTCTTCCAGATTATGTCGCGAAAAGAACCTGTCAGAAGCGTGCGTGAAGTTATCAGCACTGCTAGGCCTGTGGGACTCGGCGGTGGAGCTCGCGTTACAAGTGAGTCTCACGCTCGCCAAGAGCATCGCGGACATGCCGGAGCAAACCGAGCTGAGGAGACAGCTGTGGCTTAATATTGGTGAGTTCTGAGATGAGATGTTGTTGTGATTAGTAGTTTCTTGTTAGACCATAGTTTCCCAAGTATATATCTGTCAATTCATCATCTCAGCCGAAAGACGTCCACTGCTGGACACAAGGCTCCCCCAAGACAGGGCTCCCCCAAGCGTCGCCACAGCGACCGGTCCTGTGCGTTTCACATTCATCGGATTCCCGACCGCGACCCTCGCCAGGTCGTCGGTCCACCTTGTGGGAGGCCTTCCAACGGTGCGTCTTCCGGTCGGAAGGTTCTAGAGTGACGGCCACGTACCGAAGACGCAGCTTTGTCTGTCAATTATATTATTTATCTAATATTAAAAAATAATTCCTTCTCTGTAATCGTACTACTCGTGGTTGTTGGACGTGTTTATTCATTATTTTTATCAGCCCTATTTATCTTTGGACCCGCTACCGCCCCTCACGAAATGCTCCAGCGCCCACTAGGGGGCAGTACCGCCCCCGTTGGGAACCTATGCGTTAGACCATGTAAAAGTAAGAGCCTGCGCGCACTAGCGATTTAAGTTGGCCGATAGTTTGATCGGTCAGAGGATCAGTATAGAGTTTTAATCTTTCAAGTGCGCACACTGCCAAATAACTCTAAGAACTCTAAAAGCCGGGTAACCTTTATATTCGCGAACCTCATGTCACTCAACGCTCCTGCAACTGCTTCACATAGTGGATACGTTCACGAAATGTGACGTCGCCGGCATTGGGTTAGGTTTGTACAAATGAGATAGAGATTTTCCCACCACTGCCTTATATCAACATTTTAATAAATTAGCTAGTTCCTGGTTTATTTTAGTAATAGCTTTTTGCTGCACTTTAAAAAAAAAACGGTTTAGTATTGCCGTAGTTGTAGTTTAGTATAAAATATTGTACTTCCAAGAATAAACAAGATAATACAGTTCGCTTCAACAAACTTTGCCCCTCTGAAGTTGGCTACAAATCACTGCGCAGTAATCAATTTTACGAAAAAAGACAGCACTGCGCATGCGTTATTTTTCTATCTCAGTCGCTCGTATACGTCCGATACCAGCTTTTGTTCCGCTCGATCGTCGATGCGAAAAGTGCTACGCGTACTTATAATTATTACCTACCTGTTTTAAGTTTGTTGTTTTTTGTTATTTATTCTTCTAATTACGAACGAACGTATTTTCTTTCTTTCTCATTTTCTTAGATATATAAAATCAGGTGATTAAAAAAATACACTATTTATTTTCATTATAAAATAAAACAATTTAAAAATTGTCACGTCAGTGAAAACTTTTTACGCGATAGTACCTGCGCCGCTGTTAGGAAAGCCTAGATTCAGAGCGGCATAGTTATTTGACGCGTACTGTACCTAACTAATAATAAACATTCTTTCCTTACTTTTCAGCTGAAAACGTAATCACGCAGACTCAAGACATGCAGGCGGCGATGGGTTTCCTCAAGGAGTGCCCGCTCATCAAAATAGAGGACATACTGCCTTTCTTCAGCGATGTCGTTACCATCGACCACTTTAGACAACCTATTTGCGAATCTTTACAGGTAACTTAACATGACCTATTTTTTGTTAAACCCAACCCTATTCTAAGAATTACTCCTGTGTCGTGAGTTTTTTTTTTTTTTTTTTTTTTCTGGTAGGGGAATCATCAGAATGACTTCCCCCGCTCTTGGGCGGAGCGGGAGGGCGTGTCAGACTCTTACTGACTAAACCCCTACCCCGTTCCTTCGTTGCCTTCGTTCTGGGGGGGACTCGGTATCAACCGTTAGGAATACCACATGGATTAACCTTTTCCGATGTAGCTTTTGGGATCGGTTTCTAGTATTAACTGGATGCGACGTGGAGCGACTGTTATACAGACCTCCATAACCCCTGGGCAACACAATACTCCTTGCATAGATTGATGGTCGGACGTCTCGCGTGTGAATCGTATGAGCATATAAGTCCTTTTTTTAAACTTTCGCAATGCTACACAGCGCTGTCTATCCTTTGCCCAATCTGTCCAGCCTGGACCAAAGGCTTACGTACTTTTTGAGGACGGGATGAAATTTGCTATGCAATAGACCCATTCATAATCCGTCCTCGGCAAGCATAGCTAAACTTCGAAGTTCAATCTGACTTTAAGGTGTCAATTGCAATATTCCCTAAAATACAATGTTTCAGACATTTCATGATATGTCCTTTGTCTATTTTCAGGAAAATAATAACCAAATAGAGGAAATGAAGGCTGAAATGGAGGAAGCTATAACATCCGCCGAATACGTAAGTAAAAATGATCTGAAAGTGGCTTTAATTTTATTTATATAAGAAAAATCTATCAAAATATTGTTTTTAATAAATTCGTATGAATGTATATTAGATAAAGACTTTGTAATATTTCCGCGGGAACGGAATTTCAAACAGTCTAGTAATGGACGTAATAAAACTTAATTGATATTTCAAAATAATTTGGAGGTTTATTTTATTCTCAACCTTAATAACACAAGGGGTTGTGTCATTAAGCTTCATTGTCCCTTTACATTTGATGCTATCTTTACGTTCGTTACCCACCTCTTGTACTTTTAGAGGTATGCCGAACGTCTTCAAAACTGGCATCGTGTCTAGTCGATTTCGGAAAACTGGTATATGTTCCAATCGAGCGATGCAAGATTTCGATTTTTTAGTTCCTATGTGGGGACATAGATGTCGCTACATACTTAAGTTTTAACTTGCAGGTCCGCGCCGAGATCCAGTCATTCCGCAACCGAAGCGTGACAGTGCTGGTCTCAGACGTGTGCTGCCTGTGCGACATCGCGCTGTTGCTGCGCCCCTTCTACCTGTTCCCGTGCGGCCACAAGTTCCACAGCGACTGTCTCACGCACGAGACGCTGCCTATACTCAGTACGTATTGCAGTGTTAGCCTCTAGTCTCAGACGTGTGCTGCCTGTGCGACATCGCGCTGTTGCTGCGCCCCTTCTACCTGTTCCCGTGCGGCCACAAGTTCCACAGCGACTGTCTCACGCACGAGACGCTGCCTATACTCAGTACGTATTGCAGTGTTAGCCTCTAGTCTCAGACGTGTGCTGCCTGTGCGACATCGCGCTGTTGCTGCGCCCCTTCTACCTGTTCCCGTGCGGCCACAAGTTCCACAGCGACTGTCTCACGCACGAGACGCTGCCTATACTCAGTACGTATTGCAGTGTTAGCCTCTAGTCTCAGACGTGTGCTGCCTGTGCGACATCGCGCTGTTGCTGCGCCCCTTCTACCTGTTCCCGTGCGGCCACAAGTTCCACAGCGACTGTCTCACGCACGAGACGCTGCCTATACTCAGTACGTATTGCAGTGTTAGCCTCTAGTCTCAGACGTGTGCTGCCTGTGCGACATCGCGCTGTTGCTGCGCCCCTTCTACCTGTTCCCGTGCGGCCACAAGTTCCACAGCGACTGTCTCACGCACGAGACGCTGCCTATACTCAGTACGTATTGCAGTGTTAGCCTCTAGTCTCAGACGTGTGCTGCCTGTGCGACATCGCGCTGTTGCTGCGCCCCTTCTACCTGTTCCCGTGCGGCCACAAGTTCCACAGCGACTGTCTCACGCACGAGACGCTGCCTATACTCAGTACGTATTGCAGTGTTAGCCTCTAGTCTCAGACGTGTGCTGCCTGTGCGACATCGCGCTGTTGCTGCGCCCCTTCTACCTGTTCCCGTGCGGCCACAAGTTCCACAGCGACTGTCTCACGCACGAGACGCTGCCTATACTCAGTACGTATTGCAGTGTTAGCCTCTAGTCTCAGACGTGTGCTGCCTGTGCGACATCGCGCTGTTGCTGCGCCCCTTCTACCTGTTCCCGTGCGGCCACAAGTTCCACAGCGACTGTCTCACGCACGAGACGCTGCCTATACTCAGTACGTATTGCAGTGTTAGCCTCTAGTCTCAGACGTGTGCTGCCTGTGCGACATCGCGCTGTTGCTGCGCCCCTTCTACCTGTTCCCGTGCGGCCACAAGTTCCACAGCGACTGTCTCACGCACGAGACGCTGCCTATACTCAGTACGTATTGCAGTGTTAGCCTCTAGTCTCAGACGTGTGCTGCCTGTGCGACATCGCGCTGTTGCTGCGCCCCTTCTACCTGTTCCCGTGCGGCCACAAGTTCCACAGCGACTGTCTCACGCACGAGACGCTGCCTATACTCAGTACGTATTGCAGTGTTAGCCTCTAGTCTCAGACGTGTGCTGCCTGTGCGACATCGCGCTGTTGCTGCGCCCCTTCTACCTGTTCCCGTGCGGCCACAAGTTCCACAGCGACTGTCTCACGCACGAGACGCTGCCTATACTCAGTACGTATTGCAGTGTTAGCCTCTAGTCTCAGACGTGTGCTGCCTGTGCGACATCGCGCTGTTGCTGCGCCCCTTCTACCTGTTCCCGTGCGGCCACAAGTTCCACAGCGACTGTCTCACGCACGAGACGCTGCCTATACTCAGTACGTATTGCAGTGTTAGCCTCTAGTCTCAGACGTGTGCTGCCTGTGCGACATCGCGCTGTTGCTGCGCCCCTTCTACCTGTTCCCGTGCGGCCACAAGTTCCACAGCGACTGTCTCACGCACGAGACGCTGCCTATACTCAGTACGTATTGCAGTGTTAGCCTCTAGTCTCAGACGTGTGCTGCCTGTGCGACATCGCGCTGTTGCTGCGCCCCTTCTACCTGTTCCCGTGCGGCCACAAGTTCCACAGCGACTGTCTCACGCACGAGACGCTGCCTATACTCAGTACGTATTGCAGTGTTAGCCTCTAGTCTCAGACGTGTGCTGCCTGTGCGACATCGCGCTGTTGCTGCGCCCCTTCTACCTGTTCCCGTGCGGCCACAAGTTCCACAGCGACTGTCTCACGCACGAGACGCTGCCTATACTCAGTACGTATTGCAGTGTTAGCCTCTAGTCTCAGACGTGTGCTGCCTGTGCGACATCGCGCTGTTGCTGCGCCCCTTCTACCTGTTCCCGTGCGGCCACAAGTTCCACAGCGACTGTCTCACGCACGAGACGCTGCCTATACTCAGTACGTATTGCAGTGTTAGCCTCTAGTCTCAGACGTGTGCTGCCTGTGCGACATCGCGCTGTTGCTGCGCCCCTTCTACCTGTTCCCGTGCGGCCACAAGTTCCACAGCGACTGTCTCACGCACGAGACGCTGCCTATACTCAGTACGTATTGCAGTGTTAGCCTGCTAAGCCTCTATTCTCGAAACTTTTTAGTTCTTACTGGCTTAGTTTCTTTATTTGAAAATAAATCGGGTTTACCTAGACTATTATGGCTTGGCACTTGGTAAAAACGATGCAGAAAACTGCCGTGTCTTATTACCGAAATATCGAACATTCACCGTTCAGAACAGTAAAGGCTGGTTTTCTACATTATTTGTAAGTAGTACTGCTGTCTCTTATATAAACTGGATCTATATTGAACTGGCAAACCCACATCCATTTCTGAAAGTAACGAAAACATGGCGTCTAAAATCTATTTCGTGCTACAAACCAATTATACATAGAGATGCATCTTTATAAAAGCGCGTATTTCTTTGGCAACAATTTGACGCTAACAGCGCCTTCATGTAATAGCGGCAATTTGTTTACCCATGTTCCTTCAATTGAACTATGCGTTCTAGAGGCGCGGTCTATTTCGAGTAATCAGAATGATGATAGCAATCATAAACTCTTTATCTTCTTTTCCTCCACAGCACCAGCCCGCCGCAACAAACTATCAGACCTGCAACGCCAGCTCTCCGTACTCTCCAACATCGAGCTATCAACCGTCACCAGCAACGGCCTGCCTCTCCGCGAGATCCTGAGGAACGAGATAGATGACCTGGTGGCGAGCGAGTGCATCTTCTGCGGGGAGTACATGATCAACTGCATCGACAAGCCTTTCATCACTGACGAGGATTGGGACAGGGTCATGAAGGAATGGGAGTAAGGTATTTTTATATTGTTGCGTTGATTATTTTGTATTATGGTCTGTTTTTTAAACCCTGAGACTAAAATGACATTACAACACAAAGGAATTGGCATCATTCCTTCAGAAAATTTGACATTACTTATGTCAATTCAGTCTCAGGGTATAAAAAAACAGAAAATAGAAATCATTTAAAACACGAGCAAGAGTCCAATGATGATTCTAATGTCATTATAATAAGGTATAAATCGACGTCTCCGGACAATAATTAGTAATATAATAATCGAAAAACTGATTCCTGCGATTACAGACTTTCATCCGGGTAAAAAAGTTGAAAAACTGATCCTTGCTTTTACCGAATTATTGCCCAGAGACGTCGAAATAGAAATATTATAATTGACTCGCGTTTGTAAAAAATGCAACACCAAAACTAAACTGTATGGTGTGACCTCATTCGTCAATATTTGTTGAGCTCTTCTGTACCTCATTCCATCTTGTTGTCTGATCGTCTTGAATCACATAGTATGTATATTGTATAGCCATATTGTTTACTTAAACATAGCGATTTAATAGTATTCCTATGTGTATGTAACATGTAGTATTCCATACGACTACGAGTTTGACTCAATTCGAATTTCCGTACAGCTTCTATAGTCCGTTTAATAAAAACGCGACCTGAGAAAAAGAGGTTAAATCTAAAAAAACTATTGGTATTACCAACTAGTAGGAGAATCATGTCTTGACACTTCAATTTTTTTTTATTTCCTACAATTGCGGCTGAATAATGTTGCCAATTAAATTTAAAAAAAAACTCCAGGTCGCGCTTTCATTACACGAACTCTGTTATTATACTATTTGAATGAAAACTCCTATGTGGCTTGCTAAGTTAAATTGTAGACAGTCAAAGAGAAACTAGCTTTTTAATATTTTCTATACTAATGTAGATAATGTAGTGTAAGTTATTACATATTTAATAGTAAGTGATTCTGCATGTATGTATATTTAGTTTGTCAGACTGATATATCGATTGTTGAGTAAATATTTTATGTATATGACTGAAGTGTAAAAAAGTATGTACATGGGAAAAAAACTCCATGTACTTTTCATTCTGTGATAAAGTTATACTTGTCATGGAGAAAAATTCCTATGTATAAATAAATTATTATTTAAGTAATATATAATTGTGTAATATAGCTAATTATTATATTTTGTATTACCAAATATGTGTATTATGTAGTCAATAAAAAAAACACGTATAAATGGATTCATTATTTATTCAGAAAATTGTGTTATCAAGTGATGATAAACAATAAATTATTAAATATTAGGACAAGGAGACCATTTCAAATCCTAGAGGACAACAAATATCTTTACACATTTGTTTAATATTAAAAACGTAAAATGTACAAACATAAACAATACAAAGTCAACACCTGTGTTATTTATGCACAATATAATTAACACTGAAGATTAAGGAGGGCGTACACTGCGGCCCGTGCGCGGATTACGAGTGTGTAACTAATGAGACAATTCACTATCGCGAACTAACTTTATTGACTAGCAGCACCGTCTACTTCCATCACCTGTGGCTCCGACTTGTCGCCTTTGTCGTCCACTTGCATTATATCTAAGTTTTCTTTCTTTTCGTCTACCTTTTCTTCCTTATTGCTATCTTCTTGCTTAGTACTATCGTTAGGTATATCTTTCTTATTATCTTTGCTTTTATTGCGTTTCTTTACAACTTTGGTGCCTTTCTTGGGGCTTTTGTCTTCGCCTTCTGGTTTGGGTTCTGTTTCGACGGGTTTTTCGGACGGTGTCTCGTCTGGTCGTGTGTCCGCAGCTTGTGTTTGCGTGGCGTCCTTGTTGTCGCTTGGCTCCGCTGGAGGCTGAACTTCCTCGACCTTCATCTCTGTCGTTACCTCCTCTGGTTTCTCAGTCTTCGCTTCCACTGCCGGGGCCACTTCTACCGGCTGTTCGGCTTGCTGTAGCGGCTCGCCTTGACCCTCCTCTTTGGTGGCTTCCTTCATTTCAACTTCGCCATTTTCTGTAGCTTGTTCAGCTGCCGGCTGTGCCTCTGTATTTTCTTTCATTTCTACATCTGTTGGCTGAGGTTGGTTCTTAATACCAGCGTTACTTTCTGCTTTGGCTTCTAATACGGCTATACATTTTTGGATGCATTTGATGGCCTCCTTCCTAGCTTGCCGAATGTTTTCTTTGCCATCAGTTTCAATAGTATCTAATTTAATAAGATTCCTAGTAAGCATTTCATCTAGGAACAAGTATTTCTTATCGTTTTTGGCACCACCAAAGTTTTCAACCTCGGTCATAAGATTTAGTACATCTGTTTGAATACGAAGAATCTGTGTGATAGGGTCGTTGACCGGAACTTGTTTGGGTTGTGGCGGTGTCTGCTCCCGCTGCGGAGCCGGCTGTGGCTGCGGCTGCGGCGGGGCTTGCTTCTGTTGGGGCGGCGGGGGCTGCTGCTGCTGCGGCGGCCGCTGCTGAGCTCTGGACGGAGGTTCAGTCTTAGGTGCGTTCTGTTCATGGTGCACGGGCACTTTTACAAAATGTTCTTCGGTATGAGGAGGCGGCTGTGGTTTAGGTGACTGACCGCGCTGCGGTGAGGCACCGCGAGCGAACGCCGCCTGCGGGTACGCTTTTTGCTGCGTGAATGGTTGTGGTCCCTGCCTAAATCCTTTGTTGAAGGGTGTGCCGAAGGCTCTAGCGAAGTTAGGGGGATGGTGGTAGCCAACGGGGCCGTCGTCGGCGAAATACTGTTCTCTGTCGATGTGTGGTTGCGGGGGCGGTGGCACGTATGCGGGTTTAGCATCTCCGAAGTGCGTGCCGTGGTCTACGGATTTGTTGATGACGGGCTCGTCCCGGCCCTCCACGAATATCGGTATGTGTCGCACGTTGGAGTGCTGCTCGCCGTGCTGCGGCGGGTGTTCCTGGTGGTTCTGTCCACTCATTTTGAAGCTTTGGTTTGGAGCGCTACTGTCTGGCGGCGCTGACATAGACCTCTGGTTTCTGTCGTCCGCATCGACCAGGCTAGGGTCAGCGGGGCTTTTCTGGCCGAGATCGACTGTGTTCCTTAGTCCGTATTGTGGGAGGTGCGTTTGTGGTTCGGGTTCTGAGGGGCCTGGTTGAGGTTCCTGTTCAGTCTGTGTCGCTGCGGTCTGCTGCTGTGCCGGCGGGGACTGCGGCGGATGCGGCACGTGCTGTTGTTGTGTTGGTTGCGGCTGCGGTTGCTCGTCGCGGGGTCCAAATCTGCGGTTCCAATGTGAGGGGAAGTGTTCTCTAAACTCTGGCGGGATGTCGTCGAAGGGGAATCTGTCGAAGCCACCGAAACCGTCGCCGAAATCTGGAATTACGAAACGTTTTTTAAGCACACTTGTAAAGAAAAAGGTCTAGTTTCAGTAGATGTTGTGATACATCTCTACAGATACATATAAGTATTTAAAAACTTAATATGTATATTTTCTGTAGGTGACTGAAATATGACCTTTTTAACTCAAACCAAACTTTAAAAAAACAAAACTGAGCTCATGCGGAAGCTAAGTTTTATTTTTGGACAAAATCATATGTGATAGACGTAATTCGTACCGTCTGTTGCGTCCTGGCTCGAAGGCCGCCTCTTCCTGGCCCAGGTGGCGGGGCGCTGCCGCAGCCGCGCCGCTATGTCAGGGTGGCGCGACGCAAGCTCGCTCCACGCGCCCGACCCCTCCTCCTCGTCAAACGGGAAGCCGCGCTGTTGACAAAAATAAAATCGGTTAAATTCTTGTTTTTGTTTTGTACCAAAAAAACTTAAGAGTTTGATCTATCACACACACACGTCAATCCAATTTTATTCGTACAATTTATTTAGTATGTTGAGTTACCGACTGGTTTCAAGATCAGAATGACGCGGAATCATCAGTACATAAATACCTAAGGTAATCATGAATCTCTACTTGTGTCGATAATGACTTAATAATTTTGCTTTATATACCTACTAACATTAATACATCGGTCGTCAGTCGGCGTGTTAGGGAACACGCCGACTGACGACCGATGTATTAATGTTAGTAGGTATGTGTATCGCCTAGATGGAATTCTATAATTGAGCTTATTTATATAAGTCACATGTTCAACCAGCAGTGCTTCAGAAAATGATTATTGTAATTCCTAGACTGTTATATAAATATAACCCGTGCAGTGTGCTTATACGACTTGTATTGTTTAAAGCAACTACTTAAATTTCGCTGTATTGAAAAAACATCCTCGAGAGAACTGCCATCATATAAATTGTCTTAAAGGAACGTCAATACAGGAAGCTCATATTTATTGCATCGATTTCGCAAGTATCCGGATGGAACTCCTATAAATATGTAAAGCGACAAGTGCATGCACCTATAGTGCATTCCGTACTTTGAGCCAGCCTACCCGTCCTGTAGTAATGTGCGAAGGAGACGGAATATACAAGAAAACAGAAAAGGTACATAGTAGTCACATTTGCGTCGCCAGATACAACCATATAAGGCAAGGACGGCCGAGGAAGTGACGGTAAGGTCGAGACTTTCGTATTTTGATACTACGGTATCATTACGCGGACGAACGCTCCAATGATTTACGCAGTGCGAATAAATATTAATAATTTCGATAAGTACTTGTTTTTGACATGTTCGACACAAAAAATGGTCAATTAACATAACTTCAATATGGGTTTACGATGACTTCAACATTATCAATAAATAAATACGAGGGTTCCTGAAATTATCTCTCTTTGATGATTTCTTGAAGCCATGTTATTATAATAAAATAGATTGTTATCAAGAATAACCTTCGTCCGTAATTAGTTACAAGGCTTAGTGTCTCTTATTCCGCATTTTATTCCTCTTAATTAGTCACCAGGTTTATTGGAATGCATCATCAATGATGGGTCAACAGTTTTGGGGATACATTCTAATAATAGCTAACCAATTTGCAATTGCGAGACTGTTAGGACTCGTTGGCTTCAATTTTATTGCTTGAGTGGGTCGATAATACATGGTTTAAAATCTTTACATGACATTCTAAAATTTCCGAAACATTTCAAAGCGTTACGACAAAAACTTTTAGTAAACATGATATAAGTACTTCCTGCGAAAAAAATACGTCTGAAGTAAGTTACAGAAACAAAGAAAACATCATCAACATAATAGATGTCGAACCGAATGCGGGTCCAACAATACCGGCAATATTGTCGGGAAAAGCCAAGAATGTATATTGTGCTATGAAAGCGGCATCAAGGCACAAAATGTACAAAAGCAAAGCGATACTGATGATTGTAAACGGTGACATCAGCGTGTGGGTTGTAGTGAACAAAAACCGATGGAGATCGTTGCGTCATGCGATTGTGGATGATTGTTGGAAAACGTAACAAACGTGTGCTGGCGGGACGCGGGGCACGTGGACGGTCTCGTGAGCTAATAACAAATAACGCTGCAATTGTGGTCATTCAAAAATACTTGTTTCACGATTCACGTGGCACTTGAACCGATATCATTATTAATTAAACTGAACAAGATGATAAACTCGATAACGGTAATTGAGGTTTCTTAAGTGTTGACATACTTATACATATCCAAAACTACACTTAAAGAGAACTCAAGATAAGGCAGAGGTGTGCCATTTATAGATGATGAGTTAATAGTCACTTATCGTCATTGCAACTTGCCTTATAATGAATCTTATTATTACATTGTTAGACACGATCTGTTCCAATTATGATTGACTGGTTTATCTGTTACATAGTAACAGATGATCGTTTGAAATATCTCAAAACTTGCAAGCATGTCTAGTTGACGCAGTCGCATAAAAATGGCATCATCTTATTCGCATAATCGTTACATTGCGCTAGAAATAAGTGCTCAATAATATTTTGAGACCTCATCACAGAGGTGAGTGACGCAAGTGAAGTCGTTGACCGCCGAACATCCAACGTTCTCGTCTGAACTGAGGCAAGTAAAAATTTAGACACACATTTTACATAGTTTAGGAAGAGATTAAGATGAGACGCGCAAAAAACTAACTAATCAGGTTTTTGCCATATTATAAATGTTTTTGCCGAAGTCAACGTGCGTCTTTGAGTTACTGTAGTCCTTGGTTTGTAAGTTTTATTTTATTTCAGTTGCCTTTCTGTTTAATATATTCATCCAACAATAATATTAATGGCATATATTGAAACTCAATACTCCATAAACAAGACTAATTAAAATATTATCAGCTGGAGATCGAATCCCTGATAAAATCATACAATGACCCACTTAATCTCCATAAGCAGAAATATTAATCGAGGCGTGGGATGGGACTGTTATATCCACACAGATACTCTATAAGGTTTTATATGAAACATCCGGTGTTTTTCATCTTCCTAATAAAGCCAATCTGCAGTAGGTTTTCTTTCGGTCGTTCCAATTTGCATAGGACACTAATCCTCGTGGGCGATCGCGTGACGCACCGTTGGAAGGCACAACGTTAAGCCTGCATATGTTCATGAACGACATTTACCTCCTAAGATCACACTAGCATCAGTGACATCACCGTCTTAACTTAGCTGAATGTTTACAAAGATAATTTCTTAGTCGAAAAACCGGTTATTATCGACAAACTTGAGTGGATCGTTACATGCGTGGTGTTTGTTAACTCAAGGTGCGAAGACTTCATTGAAAAAATGACCAAAGAAAATTCGGGTTTTCAGTTTTCCCAAGTCTGAAGGACGACCCAATGTCGACTACTAAAGCAAAACATGAGAGTCAATGATAATAATAAAATCACGCTACAAATAGCAGCAGTCACAGCTGGAAATATTTTGTTTACACTTATAAAGGCAAATATCACGTGGATACAATGAAAGTGATGTCGTAAATGTACGAATACCACTTAAAATTATGGCATGCATCGTTTTGAGCGAAGCCCTGTTGGAATAATATCGCAAGTGAAGCACTATTATTGGGAGCGTATTTAGAGCGAGCGTGCACTTACAGATAAACAAAACAGAAGGGGTTTAGCATTAACAGAAGCACCAAAGGTAAATGAACTTTGACGAATCGCTCAAGAATAACGCTGACCAAAGCCGATGACCAAATATGTATTTTAATTCATAATTTATTAAATTAAATTAATATTGATTATATTCGTGGTGGATTACGGCCCATTCCCACTTCCAGAGAGGAAGCCTGAGTCCCAACCGAGGGAACATTACAAGGCCGAAAACGCAAAAAAAATGCTGTTTACATGGGACATTTTTCACTAAAAATAAATTCAGATGGTCTGCAAAACCGCAGTCTTTACTTTAAAATTGGAAACAAAATGCAATACTTTGCGGTTTTCAAATGGCTAAAGAAATAATTATTTTTCGTAGGCAGTCTCTATACATGGTATTTCGATAAAACCAAAAGCGCCTCGACGGCGTCGCCCGTGACTCACGAGACTTGGCGCATGACGTCGAAATGTTTACAATGATCTCGTGTTAGTTATGGACGTTTTTGTGAGCAAATATGCGAAGGCAGCCGCCAGTGCTGTATAAATAAACGGACTTTTAAAAGAATTTTAACTCGGAAAAGTTTACACGAGGGCTACATGGCATTTGCAAAGAGAGTTTTACGTTTTCTTTTTTTCAAGGATTTTAAATATATTAAGAAAGAGCAAATGGGAATACGAAAGAATCGTCGAGAGAATGTAAAACTTTAGCAAAGAAGAACGGTCACGTCCCATATAAAAAAAACCCAGACCCGACAGAAAAGTGACATATCTCAGTTTTTTTGTTATTATTTATATAATCATATTATATAGTTTTTATATTCGAAATCAATGGCTAACAACAAAATATTGCCTTATGTTTTTGTTCAGGGTTTACACTAAAAAAATACAAAATGCCTACTTATCTACACAATTCGTAATGTATGTAACTAAATGACGATAAATAGTTATGGGATGTATCCAGGAGACCTGGAGATACAGCTGTATTATATAATTTTTGAACTCCTAGTACAACATTCAATTTAGGATTTTTTTTTAAGGTGGTTCAAAATCATCTAATGACATCTCTCGCTCTTGGGTAGAGCGAGAGGGCGTGTCAGACTCTTACTGACTAAAAAATTCCACCCCGTTCCTTTTTTGCCTGTTCTTCTTTGGAAAGAAACCCGATTTATTGAATATTTGTAACTTCGTCTACAGCTCTACAAATAAGTCGCACATGAATTAGTCAGAAAGTGTTAATTTGTGCGAATATAACACCTGTCCTCCAGAAAAGCAATGTCTTTGACCATGCCACCACCTGGCCAGTTTCCAATTACGAATGCGTACAAGGAAACATTCTGCAGGTCATTCTGCTTTCTCATACAGGCCTTATGTTAGATCATCACTGATTTATAATAATACTAGCTTCTGCTTCGGCCACGTGCATATTAGTTATTGCGGACGCGAAGTCGACGGCAGATTAAAAGTAGCCTATGTCCATCCTTGGGATTCAAGCTAGCTCCGTACCAAATTTAATCAAAATCAGTTCAGTAGTTTAACCACGAAAGCGTAAGACAGTAACTGTCACAATTATAATACAAAATAATGTTATGAAAAGTATTGAATAAATATGTAGTAGAAAATACTGTCATAAGAATATTTTACATAAATTATATACGAAAAGTAAGTTTACATTTAAAGTATTTGCCTTAAATGTAAAAAAAAAAACTATATTAGAGACAGACTTAATTATTACATTATTAATGAAAGATCATTATCATGTAATTCAATATTTAACTGCCAATTATTATGGTATTTAAAGCACCTAACATGTTTCAGTGCAGGTGCATCGGAAAAACGATAGCGAAAGATAACATCATCGCTATAACTTCTAGCGAAAACAAATGTTTAATTCACGAATTTGTAAACATGAACTTCCGAATTTACGAAATAAGTTAAGTTGATAAGTTTTATAAAACTTACTTCGCTGCCATGGTACTCCGGTGGTTTATCCAATACAACAGGGGATTCCATTTCCTTATTATACAAAACACTGGAATGTTTCACTTATAAAACCACTTCACTGATAATTATCGCGAAAGTATCGACGTACTTGGAAGTAACGTTCGTCACTATGTCTCGATTTATACTGCGGCGATCGGCGCCGTACAACCGTATTTATACGGCGAGTACGAGCGCGGCGTCGAGAGTTCGCGGACCGTCAGGATGGTTCGAGAACGACTCAACACCGTCGCCGTACCGCAGACAACAAAAGCACTCGGTTGCTTTTGGACGATATACATCGCTCGTTCGCTTTTACCAAAACGCGTTTTACGGTGAGCTTTTTGTACTGGAAGCAGCAATGTAAGCGTTCCGTGAGCGATAGGGTTGAGATTCCCGTGCTATATTCCATCGCGCCTGCGTCAGTTTTATCTAGAAGCTTTTAGGGGTGGTTGAACACATGTAGGGTGTAATGGGCTCAGTCCAAAACAGCTGCAGCTCCTTAGGAACTTTATCGAAAATTCTAGAGAAGGATCGCGGTAAAAGGAGCGATTAGGTTGAGCACCTACGCTTCACGAAAAAGTTGTAGGCAATGCGTCGTAAACGTTATGAAAAAACGAGTACGAATACAGATATAATATAAAAAATAAAACAAACATAATTAATTTTCAGGTCGTCACGTGTGAATCATTGTGGACAATGAATTTGTACTATAATGGACATCACAATGGCAATAACAGCTCGTATGAATTTATTTATTCTTTCCTTCAGCGTGCCTTATAAACCAACTGATTAATGTTGGGGTGTTGCATTGATTCAACCTCTCTACATTAATTTACGTTTCAATTGTTCTTTAATAAAAATGGACGTTGAGGGCAAAATGTCCTTGCTGGTCAGACGTGAAATTAAAAAATTACTCTCATTCAAAATGGTTAAGGACCTTTGTGACTTTGTATGTAAACAGAAATTATGTTTAATGGAAATGCTCTTGTTTGGATAATAGGTTTGTATTGTGTTAGGTTTTATTGCAAAATTGAGAACTGAGTTTTACCTCAGCTTTATTATTATTTGGTAAGACACACATGCAGCTATTAGCTGATGCGTGTGTTTCATACAGTTTGGGACGTTTAGTCAGTCCAACCGATTTGTAAGCAATTCAATGCATATATCTGTTCTAACTTTTTCTTTAAATAAAATTATATCGTGAAAAATCCTGTTCGGTTTAAATCCTGAAACTTTCAGTATTTTCCAATCAAGAAGTTATTGAACTCAGGAGGTTGATGTTTTATTTGCGCCATTACTCATGGTATTTATTGGCAGTATAATATTTTATTGGTTTTCGTTATCGCATACAAATCGAAGACGCTACTCTTAAAGATGGGTTTTAAAATAAACTTTCTTTGTTTCGTGCTTCCATACACTTTAATCTAAAAGAATAATTAATTTTCATTTTTACAGAGCAAGCTAGTAAACCATTCAAAATTACAACTTGAAAAGAATATTGTTTCTATAATAATTGGAGAAGAATAAAGCCTACGCTTACCACAGACTATTTCATAATTTTTTCTTGGAGTATACTAAATGTTTTGTCTCTCTCGTCCTACACACAACACCGTAATCATTTGAAATTGATTGCCAAAACCGATGATTGTGCCTAATTCTTCACAACGAAAATGTGCTATATTTGTACAACTGCCTACATTTCATTTTCCTTAAATTTTTATATGTTCTGTATATGCCCCGTTTATTGTTTAAAAAAAAGTAACATTAAGCATTTCTACAAAAAAAAAAGAATTTACTCGAACCGAGGACTTTTCTAGAACTTCTGAACGTTTCCAGAACTTTCTTTTAGAATAAGTACATTTCTACCTATAGAATGTAAAAACACAAATAAGGCATTCCGCGATCGTTAGTAATGGATTGTTTCTAATGGCTTGTTATTAGCGAAATCCATTTAAAAAGATTATGACTGTTATGGTCTAATTTAGTCTAAAGTTTCCAGAAAAATACAATCAAAACAATACTAGTAATTTCTATTTATAAATAAAACAGGTGACATATAGTTATAAATAGCTGGCTGCCAAAATTATCCCAAGACTATTATTAATACCAGGAAAATCATTGACTAAATATAATCGTATAGATTATACATATTTTTAGACACAATGACAGTCCGACAACTATATCATGGATGATATTATTAATTGATAATACCCAGTTTCCTAGCACTGTGCCCAAGACTTCGTTCTTGAGAAGGTTTTCAACAACTATCATTATAATTCATTTTAATTAGAATTTGTGCCAAGTTTCAAGTTTATACCCATGGAATAAAAATTATCCTATACAATATTTAACACCCAGGGAATTCGTCTTTATGCAAAATTATTTAGATTTAGGCTAAATAATTTTGCATAAAAACGAATTCCCTCCTTTTCACCCCTTAAAAGTTGAATAGGTGCCTAGGTCATAAATGGATATGCCTTGTGAAAATTTCACGTTCCTAGATCCAATAGTTTCAGTTGTGCGTTGATCTGTCAGTCAGTTTATCCTTTTATACATATAGATTGCGATAAACGACACGTTGTATTTTACAACGAAACACAAGTTGCGAGTACATTCTAGACCCTCTAGATTCTGGAACATTACTTGTGGCTTTTGTTTGTTTGCTTCACAATAAGCTCAGGTAGTAACATTAACAAACAAAACAATAGAAGCAGCAGATAAGTTAAATAGTCAGTTAAGGAAGTAAAGAGTTAATTAACATCTTTCAAGTCTAAGAATTAATTTAAATTAAAAGTAACAGCTATGAACAAAGAACCTAAACGTAAAAAGCGCTTATAATCAAAACATTTGTTTACATACTAATTGACGCGAGCCAGAAAGCGTGTATGAAAAGAAAAATACATACGCTTTTCGCGTGCGACTCGCGGCGACATAATATCTGTTTTATTTTACGACACGATAAATATGTCTTCAATGCGGTCCAGACAGCAGAGGCGTTCTGTCCGCTGCCCAAGGTACGAACAATATTTCAAAAGTCAGCGTAATGATGATAGATTTAGGGGAAAATCGAAAATACATAAAATGATACAAGGATTGGAAAGCTTTATGTTCGTAGAACCTTCGCCTTTTTATTTGGAGGTGGAAATTCTTCTAGTAAATCCTAACTGAGGCTGACTCTAGGTGAAGCGAGGAGTGTTCAATATTTACTGTCTCAAAACCTATGTTCCCTTCAGTTTTCTTTGTGTTTCAGGGCCACAGTAATTCTTTTCAACAATCCCGCAGCCCTAGCAGGTGTCGACCCTGTTGAGCTGAGTCCATTTCGCTGGATTTTTTTTAAGGTATGACTTTCCTAAACTGTCCAGACATTTCAATGATTAACTACTACCTATTATTTGGCGATTCAGTGTGTGATACAAACGGTTTGGAAACCTATATTTAATTGGGTAAACACTTCGGCCCCACCCTAAAGTATTTAAACAAACAATAGCGGAACAATGTTAACTGAAACATTAGTTCTTACTTTGTTACCTAACCGACTATTAACAGCTGACTGCTATTTGGCAATCAATGCATGGTCGTTGACCGAGCATCTCACATGGTGTTGAAGACGCAGATGGAATACAAAATTTATTTTTAATTCTGTTTTATTCGAATTTAGTTGTGTTAATTTCCTGCGCTAAAAAAGGACTAACCAGATGCAATTAACAATTTAAAACCGAATTTTAATCAAGGTTTCTGAACAAAGAAAAGGAAGTGTTAAAGAAAATGTTTACACGTCATGTCCCAGCATACTGCGCCGTGCGCCGTTCCTTTTTTCATGAACGCCAATTTCAACAGGTATGCAGCAAAGTGGCTATTTTTAAATGCTTTAATGTCAGGATTCCTACAGGAAGCGAACAACGATAGTTCACATTGCGGAGTCGTGATTAGTCTAAGCGTTTTTAATAGACAGAGTAGGCAGAGCTACACTGAACATACATTTTTAATATTAAGACAGAAAACTTACCGAGAAGGGAGCAAAAACTTACAAGTTTGACACAATTCGCAATTATAAGTGAACGTGTTTGCGGTAAACGCCTAACTAGAAATACTTCAGGGTTAATTAAAATACTATAAACAAGCAAAGTGGGACGCACGGAGACGTAGGAGGGCAACTCGCTACTCGCTCCAAATAACTTACGATTATTATAACAGTGTTGTGCAATAAGAAAACAATTCGACCCCTGGGTAAGACGTTAGGGACAAAGTCAGTAGTGACATCCAGAAAATAGTGCGCGGATCATTTAAATGTCACATGCGCATCTCTCATTCACATCACAATGTGGTGCATAAGTTTTTCTATGACGATTTTTAGCCAAAACTAGTTAATTAAAGCGTGTAAACAAAACATTGTATCGTTGGCAGCATCGTGTGATCGGTGTTACCAACAAATACAATATTTGAAGCTATTTATAATTTTGTATGTGGCACCGCACGTCCGCACCAATACCAATGACTGTGGTGTACTCACGTTTCGCTTCATATTGTACTGTCACAGAATTATCTCACGTTATTATATTTTTTTAACTACCGTATTAACATTTAGCTGTTGGAATCGACACTGAATTTTATATATCCGTCTCAGCAGCACTCGTTCACGTCTGCGCGGCGTTTTGCATGTGCTGTGGGTGGGTGCCGCGAATCACCGAAATAGAACTTTTGGAATAACACTACACAAATTATATTCCTTGCGTCACTGGAAACATTTGACGAGATGAAGATCAAGAGCGTACACGTAGAAACTTGGATAGCTCACGAAAATTGTCGCATATAATTTTCATTAGAAAGCTAGACAAAACATTGAATTTATTTTTGTTATTACCAAGAAATCGAAGAGTGTTGGCATTAATATTACAATCACAAAAAAACTAAAGTCGAAGACTAACTTTAAATATTTTACATCCAGTATTCTGGATTGAGACCGCAATGTACTTTCAATGTATACGAAGCGAACAACTGGGTCACAGTAGGATCCCAAATAACTGACCGATGATTGACTTGGGAATTTTGTTGGTTAACGCGAGAGCCACGCAATATCCTATCAGTCTGTCAGATTGCTATTTGAAAGTTACTATGTTGAATTATACATGTTTATTTTTTGGACAAAAAAATATGCACTTGCCATGTTATCTCTTCACGACTCTTGATTGACTGACGAAGAACGTCTAAGTCACTCTATGTAAAATAAATAGACGCGAGTTAAACGAAAAAAAAAACAACTAACTGCACTGACAGCAAGCGTCCAACTGCATATTCATTGAAAATTACTGTGTTGCGGGACAGAATATTGTAGAATAGCATAAGTGTCTTTGAAGCTACGTAAGACAGCTGCGACCAAGACGTCACATGCTCCGTTCTCATTCTCTTCCTCCATAGGTGCAGTAAAAGGGAAGTCCTTGAGCAACCCACTACTGTACTGATTCATTATCACCCACGCGCACAAATTGCATGTTATTTCTCGATAGAACACACTGCAGTGTTGCAAACAATTTGTGGTTAGGGTTAACAGTATATGAAGTCAGAAATGATTGGTTTGTTTATCGTGGTTTATTTGTTGTTTTTGTTTATAAAAATTTATTCATTGTGATAAGGTTCATAATCAAAATTATCTCGTCCTGTTTTCGCAAAACAGCGAAATTTTTCGTCCCTCTTGGACGTAATCATTCTTTCAGAATTTTAGAGCTCCTCTATCCTACTTATTCTTTCTTCTTTATTCCACCAAATCTTACGTAGCCAGGTAGTCAAAATCCAAGCAATAAAAGTGTCTTGTATATCTACAGAAAACGTTTGTGCGGTTGGGATACTTATGATCGAAGCGACGTTTGACTGGTTGAAGAAATTTTGGTAACTATAGACAAGACGTTGAACCCCGCCGTTGGACTTAATGGTTCTAACGATCGCTGTACCAGACGTCTGAGTACAGATAGGAATAACGCAATGCAGTAATTATTTCGTTAACTGTGTAACTTTTTAGGTGATTTGGGATCAGGAATATTTAAAATACAAAAATTGCTTCTATCAATGTCCATTATAGACTTTGAAACCATCCAACCGATGTGACCCAAGCTGATTCGTTAGGAAACCAATAACGCGAACATTGTTTTAGGCAATTAAAACAAAACATTTAAAAAATGCAAATATCCTATCCTCATTTTCCAACAAATATGTTTTTCTTGCTGGGTATTCGCTAGTCATCATCTGCCTAGCCTTTTCCCAACTATATTGGGGTCGGCTTCCAGTCAAGCCGGATTTAGCTGAATACCAGTATTTTTACGAGGAGCGGCTGCCTACCAGACCTCCACAACCCATTAACTGGGGTAATACGGTACTCCATGGCAAGACTGGAGTCAGATTTACTGGCTTCTGACTATCCGTAACGACTGCCAAAGATCTCCAAATGACAGCCGGGACCAACGGCTTAACGTGCTTTCCGAGGCACGGAGGAAACTCGTTATGTTAAGATGGTCACCCATCCACAGACCAACCTAGGCAAGCGTTGCTTAACCTTGAAGATCGACCTGTGCGGCTGTTATTATCTAGCCACGAGCTCCTCCGGTATTCGCTAGTATGGCACAACAAATACGACACATATTGTTTTTCAACCCTAATGACAATAAAGTAGTGAGAACTGGTGTTAATGATGATAAATAGATCCGATACGGTACTGTCTTTTTATTCCGGTCGCTTATTTCATCGGTGCAGGGGTTTAGTTTCATCGTCTAGTTTACATTTCCTGTCAGTTAAGACTTCGTGTACTTTAAAAAAAACTTCTTTCATGAATCCCCGACCGGTCACATGAGACCGCGCTGTTATTGTCTTACTATTGTGTCTCGTTTCGCGGGTATGTGATAGGTGTTAAGATTTTTATTTTACGATGCTCGATCTCTTTTCGCTATAGACTGCCGGTTCATTACTGATACAGTTTTGAAGACATTTGACTTAAGTAGATTTCTTCTAGAAATTACGTCTCACGATTTTCACAGAAAACATAAGCAAGCGGAATTTTCATCACGTAATTTTCTGTAGGTTTGTCGCTCGTTATGCTTATTCTATGGAATAATGGTAATACCACTTATAATGTCAACAGCAAACGGGCGTGGTGAATTATTTCAAGCGACAAATCATAGGATATTTTAGGTCTTAACATAATTTACCTGGACGACCTTGCGCGCTTTTATTTAAGTACTCGTGTCACGAATATTTTTATTTTATTTGATTATTCATTGTAATGATATCACGCTATATTTGTGAATAACATATAAACACACACTAAAAAGCTCTTGTCACCTTTAGCAAAAATAGTAATTTTGATAGCTCTTAGGTTTTTCACGTATCTTGTCGCACTCAGAACAGATCAATACATTAATGTGCCAGAGTTAACGACTTTTTAACAATTTGGTTGGCCTAGACTACTGTTATCCAACAGTTCGTTATAAAACAGTTACCAAATACCAAACAATACTAGAAGAGTCAGTCTTTTCTAAACTAGCCAGGCATGAAACGTCGTCAATAAACAACAGGACTGTTCGAAGCTTCTAATCATTCAATTAAATCCTCATCAAGGAGGAGCATGAAATTAGTTAACTCCATCATCGGACCGTGCCGAATCAATCGGTCACCGCCGATCAAGTTTACGACTAGTCTGATTGTCATTTATTGCCCTTGAACTTCAAATTAGATGGCACAATTATTTGTTATTAGGTTCTACCCGCGACTTCGTCTGCGAGGACTTCTGAAAAATAAAATCGGGATAAAAGGTAGCCATGTTCTTTTCCACGTCAAAGGCCATACGCATGCTAAATTTCGTCCAAATCCGTTCAACCGTTTTTGCGTGATTAAGTAACAAACATCCACACTTTCACATTTATAATATTAGTTAGGATTAACTCTATCTATTAATCACAGACACAACGACAAGGCACTGCCTTTGAAATTCTATTTTAGCATTATGCTATCGCGTAATGACTAAGTAAACTAAATAAGGAAGGCACAGACAGGGAAATGACCGATAACTTAACCAACTCTCAGAATCCTTAAAATAACTTTGTTTTGATTGATTTATTCAATTAAGACAATTATTACTCAGCCGAGATAAAGGCTTCCAAAGTTCAAGCTTCGGATCCATTCATTACTTTACTTGACAATAAATTTATTAATTAAAGGCTATGGCTATTCATAATATTATTTCTGTGTTTGTATTTTCAAGCAGACTGTTCGAATTGTTGCGATAATTATCTTTGCTTCTATAAAAGAAATTGGCAACTATATTTTTCTTTATGAATTGGCCCGACTGATGGTTTTGTAAATTCTTGGAAGAAGCGCGATTAAAAACTCATTAGTCTAATTTGTGAAAGCCCGATGTAGCAAAATTGTGATGATTAATTAGAGTCAATCATCTAGGTACTTAAAATCCCTAAAATTTATCTCGCTATCCCCGAAGAACTCTTCAGAAGTACGATCAGTATTCAGTACATATTTGCGCAGTTTGTTGTGTTCACAAGTTCATATCACATAGGAAAACTTGTTATTACGTATTATATTAGCATGGCTTATGCAATCACTCTGTAGCCGGATATCTAATGAATCTTGTCTCACTTTGTTCTGCTTACTGTTTGAATAAGTATTTAATTTATTGATCATCACCAGTCGTTGTTGACATTTTAAATGCAGTAAGGAAAGGAAAACAGTAAATTATTTTACCTCAACCACCTTACTACCTAATTAAATGTAAAAACATTCTAATGACTGCAATAAAATGCAGTGATGGAAGTTACTAACCACCTAAGTACAAAGGGTAAAGGAAAACTGATGAGTTACGATAACAGGTGCAGAATATAAGCACAATTTCTGGAAATTATGCGTATGTTGTTGTGGAACTAATGCTGGCATTGTGTGATTAATATTAGCAATACAAACACTAATCGCGGTGTTAGCTACTAGATAAAAACAACACAGTCGTGCCAATGCCCAGAACTACCCATTGCTGGCTCGTCAAGTGACTGTCAATAGTGTGAATATTAGAGTCTATATAAAAACTATACGAAGTAGACATGTTATACAGTATGAGTAACATATCGTTGTTTTTGTATGACACAACATAGCCGTGAGACGACACGCTTCATGCTTCGACGGCTCTTCGCATTGTTCTAAATACTGTACAGATGTGCAATACCATTTAAATTGTAATAAAACGTGCGAATTTCTTAGAATACTTGATTCATCGTTTGACAATAATCGTTTGAATTAATTCAAGCAATTGTGGTTCATAATTCATTTCAGAATAAGTTAATTTTGTATTGTTTTCTTTGCCAACAATTAAGTCATTGGGATTTATTAAAATGTTTTATCCGTTTTACACTATAAGCTTTACGGCTGTTATGATGAAAGATTTATTAAAGCAATGAAAGTTACACAGACAGTAGATAGAGAGTGTTGGCCGTCAGCAGACCAGCCGGTCATAATACACAATTTTCTTCTTCTTTTCGTGTCGACTTACTGTAATTTTTTTCTGCCCAGTGTTTGGCAACCTAGATAGGTGAAAGACATGACGAAGATCGCGGGTTTTGGTGGCTACTAGCACATATTAGAGAAGTATGGCATTATAAAGGCTACCAAATAAGGGTGGCCCAGATTCCCTAAAATTTCAACATGCTGGGAGCATACCTTTGGTTAATTTGATGCCTAATATTGAACGTGCCCTTATCCCGTGTTACTTGGGGTCTTTTCTCTTTTTTGCTTCTATTCTGTCCTGCCACCCATCATAACATCACTAACTCCCTTTTCTTTCATATCAGTCCTCACAAAGCCTATCCATCGTTTCTTTGGCGTCCCTCTTCCTCTTTATCCGTCCACATGTAAACTCAAAACTTTTTTAGAAGTTTCTTTGTTAACATCAAACAAATCATACACTCACACTACATCCTGCAATCAACACAGAATAATAAATCTTTGTGTATCACCTGGTCGAAATCACGTGCGCTACCATCATTACGCGTTAGGAATTACAATTTTCATCAAATAAGGAAAACAGATGATTAAACCTATATGTTTGCAGCGTGAGATAGATTCGAGTCATCTGTATCTTCGTCTCAAGAGTCATAGAAATGATCACACTGTTGTCAACGTCCTAAGGGACGAGAAAAGTGGGCAATGTGAACATGACATGGCACATTTTAGATCTGTAGCATCAACTAGAACAGTCCAAAAATGAATCTTTCATGAAAATTTTGCACGCAAGAGTCAAGTGACGCATTGGAAAACCAAAGACTTGAAATTAAAATTCTGAAAGACACTTTTGTCTCAGTTTTTTTTTTTTATTTAGAAAGAACTCATTTAAACAATTAAATAGCTTTATGGAACAAGTAATGTTGTTGGAAATCGCTCGTAGCTATATTTCTTTGTAAATAACTGACCGAAAACACAGGAGGATATTTATTAATCATTGTTAATCATGTCCAAGATCTTCAACCTATAAAACTGTTTGGTTTTGTTTTCACAATATTTTTAAGAAATGGTTTAAGCTGGCTGTAAATTGCATTTGAAAGATTTCTGTCTCTAAAGTCACAGGTATAGCAATATCGATTTGATGATCCCATCGTCAATAACTCACGTTATAGTTATTATTTACTTTCCACGATCTGAATGAACAGTCACTGTACATTACAGGTAACTATGACTAACATCAAAGTGTGCCAAGTCCAATTTTACGCAGTTGTGGGACGACTTCCAGTACGCATAAACACCGGTAAACGACAGTTTACGCGAAACTTAATGAAATTGATGACTGCTGAAGACAAATTGGCGAGGCTTCAGTCTTAATTATACAAACGATAAATCAATAGGGCAAAGTCAATGCATGGAAATTTTAAATTGATAAAGCATCCATTTAAGTTCAAATCGTTGAGCATTCTTACTTTTACTTCTTGCCATTTCATCAAAAAGATAATGTTCAACATCCCATGAAATCCACAATCAAGTCCGGGAATCTTAATTATCATAAATCAGAAGAGCAGCCAATTCCAAAACCGTAACATGCGCTCCAACCTGACAACTCATAATTAAAACATTTAACGCTACTCAGCACATCAATTATACTGAAATTAAAACAATACATGATGTTGAAGTAACATATGTTGTGAATCACATGTGATTATTCATTTAATTGATTACGATTGTACCAGAAACAGTGTCTGGAAACGTGTGTTTTAGCAATAAGATACAATTTTATTTTAACATCAATCTTTCATAAACCCAAAACTGCTATTGAATTGAACAACGAATTTCTGCAAAACGATAAATAAATTTGGAATAACCCCCCAAAATAAGTCTTTCGCAAACACGCTAAAGGCTGAAATACTAACATTATTCATGGAATGGAACATCTGCTATTTATTTGTTTAGTCGCTAAAGCAGTAAAAGTCGGGCAACAACTGCGGAAAGCGATCAGTATTCTGATAGCAAATGCAATTTACGTCTTATGAGCGGTTTGCATGCAGACCGCGAGAATGCACTTTGTAAGTGTCAGTGGAAAGGCTAAAGCACTTCATGTTTACGCTACGACTTACGACTACGAAAGATAAGTCTTAGGCCGTAGTATGTGCTACTGACATAATGCGTAGTCGGAGCAGCTGCCATGGATACATTATGCAGGTACACAGCACATGTAGTACAACAAACATACTAGAACTGTTTTACAACCGCTACATAACAATAGGCTGCAGAAATCGTTTCCTGGCTACTCTAAGCAAATTGGGAGCGCTCTTGTTAAATGCCTGCAAATTGTTTCTAAACTACCTGCTAACCAGTTTTGTAGTCCATTCAACCGCTAGTAGGTCGAATGTGGGTTACGATTCCTAAGGACTTATGGAAGTTATGGAAACGTGGTTGTGAAGTCACGATCGTTGACTTCGAACATGCTGATATTTATAACTTCTTTACGATAATACTCCAAGAACTTCAACACAACGTTAATATTTTTAAACATAGGGACATAAACTTGTTTGCTTTCTCATTGAAGCAAGCAAAATTTTGGAAGGTAGACAAATGACGTAATGAAGTAGGTAATGTCTGTATTATTCTTAATTTTGGGAAGCGTCGCTCGTTAGGCCATATCAGGAGCCTCCATGACGCCTCGATAGATAGCTTAATAGAATGATGACATGAAGAAATAAGCTGACTGTTTGTACTTAACCTTAATATGTTAGTAGACCCTTTGCAAAATATATTAACACTAAAATAATTAAAATTGGACAAAACAGCAATGTGCCACGTTTGCCCTTGAATAATTGTAGATGCTCTTTTCTAAAAGTTAATATTACGACTGATGTATCTGAAGACACAATACACACATTGGGCAACAGACACAATATTAGGAAATCAATACAATTCATGAACTGGTAAAATAGGTCGGGTTTACGGCTTATTAGCGTCTAAACAAATTTACGGCCAGGCCTAAACATATGAGTAGGCCAAATACAGATGCAGAGATTTCAGCGTTGTTCAAACAAAGCAAGTAATAAAATATTGGCACATTGATTTATGTCTGAAGCAATGATACGCCTACAAACACGCCCACAGTGATTGTTGGAGCCAAAAAAATCATGGGCACTGGTGAAACCATTCATTACTTTTAGGGAGGCGGCAAGTAAGATTACTCATGTAGTAATGAGGAGTATCGAAGCAAGAGTCGTATGATACGGAAGTTACTAACAGTATCAAATAAAAGAATATTGGGCGAATGACAGTTCTTATTTCGACCTTCGTTTGATTCGTCTACAAATGTATGTGTAGGACGGTTTTACGCGTTTTTAAACGAAGCCACCTGGCACACAGATATAAGTTTCTGATTACTTTTGTCAAAATGTAAGAGCACTCCATTATCTTTTGAATGTAACCATGACAACGAATCTGTAGGTACTCTTTAAACCTTTTTTATGGAAAGTCAGCAAATGATGTCTTCTGGGTGGAACGAGAGGGACTAAAACTCATCTCTGTTCCCTCAGTTGCTCTTTGCGTTCTAAGGCTACAGTGACTTTTTCAAACAAATCCGATTAGGTTTAAGAGTACGTATGAATAATTTCACACCAGACCTAAACTAAATATCGCAATGCCTTTACAAGTTTCCAGATTGTTTATCAACATTGTTGTTAGAAACAGTACCTAATATTTAAACAGAACAGAAAGGAAATTGGCCATCCACTTGTACGAGTATATAGCTTTTATGCTGTTTCGTTTGGAGCCATTTCCGTAGCAAATGTTCCAGCGTATTGAAGGTACTCTGCAGGTTAAAGGCCTTTGACCCACAAAACTTTACACAGAATAATACTCACTGTAAAGTTAAACAGAAGTTACAGAGGTAGGTAGAGGTTAGGTAACAGAGGTTATATTATAATCCTCTGTGTACGAGATTGCATCACCAAAACAATCGATCATTACCAAAGAAGCACTTAGCAAGAAAATTACGAAAACATAAATAATTGCATATCACATACTTTAAAACCCCACATTGTGTTGTTGCTTGTTGCTAAACGTTAAGTATGCGAGCTAAACAAACAAAATGTGAGGAATTTGTATGACAGTAGCACCTCGCAGTTTCTGAGAAAAACACGTCGTTCAAGGTGAGATAAGTACAAGCGAAGAACGGTTCGGAATCAGTTTCTGTCGCGCTAACTAATGGACGTAATGAGAACATATTCACGAGTGATGGCTTGTCTGTTCTCCACTATGGGCTTGAAATAATGACAGCTTACTAAGAGAATAGTAATAGCCGGAAACATGTAACAAATTGGCACTTCTGTGCCTATGCGTTAGCAACCTGCATGCATAATGGCTCTATTCGAATTCATACAACTAATAATTAGGAAATCAGTTGGATTGGATAAATCATTTTATGTTCCACAAACAACGGTAATTAGCTACCCATATCCGCCTTTATATGTAATTTAAAAACTTGTAATTTGCAGAGGTAGGAAAATATTTTAATTTACCTGATGCTCTAGCTAGAGTATGCCACGATTATAGCCATCAACTAGACAAACCTGGATTGCGGGCTGTTACCGTCGATGGAAAAACTGAATAATACTGCACTACCCAGGCACTACCAGGGAAGCCGTCATACTCTCATGACCTACTGTAACTTTTACGACCTCTGGACTGCAGTAAGGTATATTCGTGTCAAATGACTACATTTTTCACACCAAAACGACCTCCACAAGCACAAAAAGAAAACAGACCGAGCAATAAAGTGTCTCAGTGATGTTTCATTCATTAAACCATCAATAGTACTGAATGAACTTAACTAATTCGATTAGTTGCGCAGAGCTTATACAAATTGCTTTAATACAATGTTCTGGCCGATATTAAATGGCTTATTGCGACGTTTATTGAGTCCACGAGATTAGTATGCGCATCTTACGAGCAAGATATGCATAGGAATTATACATAATGCATTTTGCAGGCAAAGGAATAGGTATGTACACGATGATTTATGCTGTACAATAAATCATTGTGTATAATAAGATGCGTGGTAATTACTGCAAACTGGTTTACCTGCACCATCGTCGAAGAGATTAAAAGTAGCCAAGTAAAATCAAATAGAAGAAAACTTGGCAGTCTTCTTTTTTGTATTGGTCTTAAATAAAAAATTAATAAAAGTTATTTAAACAAAATAAAAATTCATCATCATTAAATTTTAATCATTTTGTTCAAAATCAGTTAATTATGCTACTTTTGCTACTTTTAGACAGTACTGTACGTCTTTTTATTTGTTGAGAAAATTGATCATGAAATACGAACTGTAACCAAACGATATAAGCCATAGTGAAAATAAACTGATAGGAAAAAAAATATAACAATGTAACTTGACAAAGCATCAAGTAAGAAAAGAACACATTTCCAATGTTGCCATACCATACCATTTTTGACGCAGGCAATAAAAATTTAACACAAATTAAGTAACTCTGCGGGATATTACCTAAGAATTGTTAAAAAAGGAGAGATATAAGTTCTGTAATTTATTTACGTCTGAGTAAACACGGAAAGAGAACAGCTATTGAAAGTAGCTTAACACCTACGGAACAAGTATGTATTTTGGACATGATTGTCGATTACGTAACTAAATGATGATAAACGATTCTATAAATAAGATGTCTGGCCATTCATTTTGTCTCATTAGCCTAAACAGTAGCTTAGATTTTAAGTGTCTTAACTTTGCTAGTGATTTCGCTCGTACAGAAGGAGAAAGTCTTTTTTTAATTTGATGATAAATCATCATCAAATAACTCTGGTCTCTCGTTGAAGCGAGAAGGACTGTCAAACTTGTTTCCTTAGTTGATCATTGCATTCCAGGACCGTATTGAGTTTACTAACCCGCAGTCCACAGGGAAAGTCCTAACTTCTAATTCAGCTCATAGCCTGTGTGCCAAGTTTTATCCACATGTGTTTTTCGTTAAGGCATGATTGATTGACAACAACTAAACATGCTGTAGACAGTTTCTCTATCTGCGAAATATAGAGACTTTCACATGCACAGCAGTCTATAGATGGAGAATCGAGAAAAATATGCGACAAAAAAACCGCACAAAAGATATTTCAAAACCCGAAAGGACAGAAAAGAATTTGGCACAACATAACGTAACGTTAAAAACTTTTCGTCACTTCGATAGAAGCGGAAGTAAATCTCATTTCAACGAGGAACAAGAAGCATTCTGCAAAACCCACAATATCGTTACGTCACTTGTCATGTGCTACGTGCGAACAGTGTCCTAGTCCATGTCCAAGAGCGTATACGCATTGTTTTAAAATGACCTACTAAAATATAAATCTAATATAAAAACGAGTAAACTGTGTGTGTCTAATTGATTAGATTATATAGCGTTATCGTCGTTCTATTTCTCCCATTTTTCTTTTCAACGACTTAATTAATTTTATCGTAGTAGAACTACGTATGCGGTTCTGGGTTGAGAGAGATCCAAAACTGTCCGTTGTCTTCTTTACAGCGAAAATACGAGGTAAGGAGAAGAAGGTGATTGGGAGCCTATTTTAAATGTGCAGGTCCAATCATTGAATAGGTGTATTTGGAAGTTTAGAGAGGATCCACAAAATTCATGCTCGTATTTTAAAGAATCAGAAGGCTTTCTAGCTTTCCTTATATCTTAATGAGGGTGATAAAACTTTGAAGTGTTGTCAATTAGCCTGTAAAAGCGTGATTATGGACTTAACGACTATTAACTGATAGGCATGGATGATATATCAGCGTGGTCTATGAACACACACATGCTATGTCGCGTGTAAAACAATATTCATGTCGTCTGCGGACGTAGTTGCGTATGTAAATATCCTAATAACAGTAAATCGAGTATGCCCGGCACAAAAATGTTAGCCCAACCCAATTCTCGCAGTGTTGTAGTATGACGTCAGGGAATGTCGAGATTTGTACTTTTTTATTTGGGTTATTATTTTGTGTGTGGTTTGGGACTATGATACGACTCAATGATGCTAATAAAAATATTATAAATGTGACAGACAGTTTGTAAATCAATCTTGCCTCAATGGATGAACGAATTTGAATGACACTTGGCACACGATGTCCTGAATTAGGTTAACCTATTGGGACGAGTTTTTTTTTTACTGAGAGTGCAGCTAAACTTGCGCGCGAGGATTCGTGATGACTCTTGAAAACTACTGCTGAAGTACAAGAAAAGAAGAAAGGAGAGCATTGGTATAATTTATAATTCATGGGTGTCCGAGATAGAAATATTTCGAGGGCATGATAAATTCATAGGGTAAGTACAGAGATACGAAAAGTGTAGGTGGAATTAAACCGTATCATAAAATAACTTCACCCGCTTTGGATCGAGCGAGAGGCGGTGTCAGACATTTACAGATCAAAAGCCACTGGAATTTTTAGTTCTTTGCTTTCCAGGGCTACTGTTTTTTGTTCGAATAGTAATAATATAATAATAATATAATATAATATAATATGTACTGTATCGATCAAGAGCACACGTCGAACGCACATACATAGCCATGGCAACGAAATTTATTATTAGTAAAGAATACTTGTGTAGGCAGCAATAAATGTCAATCAGTTTAGTCAGAGTATAAATAAAGTTGGGTGAGGTGTGCCCAGCTGCATGGATGTTCCCACAAATATGTTGTAACTGTCGACTAGGGTACAATAGGACGACATTGCTGGTACAGACAGACATATCAGCAAGTCAATAGGCATGTTTGAAAAGCATTTAGAAAATAAGACAATGACTATAACAATGGATGGTTTTAAGACATCTTTGTTCTTCGTCTTCTTTGGCTTTGCTTTTCCCGTTACGCGGTTTCTGAAATTCTTTAAAGCATTTCATTTTGCTAGTGAGCATCGTCGTCTGTAAGTGCAAGATTTTGCATGTCTTAAGACTTATTAAAGATGAAAAGACAATATTGTTCAGGGTGAAGAATCGAAACTTTTATTATGGATTTTTTTTTCATCATCAGTATGTGACTTCTCCCCCTCTGGGCGTATCGGCAAGGCGTGTCAGACTTTTACTGACTAAAACCCACTTTGTCCAGAGTTCTCTTTCTCTTTCGTTCAATCCAGGGCCCCGGTAGGCTTTGACCCTGCTGGGCCCCTACAGTTTACTAACATCTCTTTGAGGCGCGCGTGGAACAATACACGCCGTTGACGACTTGGAATATTATAGGGGTAAATTGTTCTGTTTTCCTGGAAGAGCTAATCTCTCACCGTACTATAACGAATATTATGAATTACTTGACATTCATTTATTGATGAAACCCCTTTATGCAAGCAAAATTAACGATTGTCGTGAGAAAAAGCCAGCCTGGCAGTATTGACTTCTAAGCTTTTCAAGGTCGCAATAATATTATTGCAGTTTAACACATTTCGCAGTACTGGCAATTATTTATGGCATTGACATTACTTCTTTTGTGAACATAAAACACCGACGTCGCTACGTAAGTATGGTAGGTCTTAGAGTAAACATTACATGTACTTGTTTGTGTTACATCATTTAGATTTTTTACTCCTTTTAAAGCAAGTATGTCAAGCTTTGTCGTAGCCCTATGGCTATAAAGTGGGGGATTGTTCAAAAGAGTAACCGCGGCGCGAATAGAATTCAAATACAACTAGAATCATAATAGAATTCAAAGGCAACTGTGGTAAAACAGGTGGACTTTAGGCAGAGGACTTTTGCTCTACACAGACTGGGAGAAATTATTTGACGATGTCTTAGCAAAAAAGAAAGATTAAGGAGCTAATTTGGACTTCAAAACAGCAGTCTCTATTTTATTGTCATTCAGACATTTTCATATTTTGTAATTCTTTTTGTGAAGTTGAAGAAAACAGTTTATTCCTTTTTTGAATAACTTTTTAGGGTATATCTTACTAATATTATAAAGGCAAATAAATGTTTGCAAGTATGTGGGTTTGTTACCTCTTCATGCTCAAATGGCAGAAGGGATTTGGCACAAGGTGAGACCAAATAAATGTGTTTTCTTTTGTGACAATTTTCTACTTTCATGCGCTGGCAGCAGCTAGTTTATACAAATATATATAAGAGTATGTTGTTCTATTAAACTATCCAACTCTTCTCCTTTGAAAATAAGGTTAATGTTGCTAACTTAAGCTAGAATTTTTTATTTTTAATGGTTTTAAATTGCATAATAATTTCATCTGCTCACAGAATACAAACACACCACACTTTTATGAATAATACCCCATAATAACATAAAAAAAAACATTATCATTGACAACCTATTTCTAAAGTCTACATTCAGAAACAAATAAAAAGACTTTCTTGCCTAATATTCGAGTTCTCAATAAACGAAAGAATGTTTAAGAGGTTAATGATTTGGCCAGACACCAAAAGAATTTGGCCAATAACTTTTACAATGTTGTAAATAATAAAATTCTCAGTTCTGTTGTGATAGTGTAACATACTTTCACTTTCAAGGATACTCTGAGACGTCTACAGAAAACTTTCTAGTTGGACTCACATCCTTATTTGAAGAATGGACTGAAGTGGCAATTTCAAAAGTGTGAAGATTTCTTGTTGAACTTTGCTCAACATACTTTTAGTAGGTAGACTTTGAAACTTGTAATATTATAATATAAAATTATATAGTCAATTATTCTGCCTAAACAAAATAATAAAACTTTTTCCTTAGTCTCGTAGACAGTAATGAGTACATAAAATTGCAATTAACCCTAAAATAGAGCTATAAAATACAGTTTATAATACACATTAAAACTTTCAAGATTACACCAGTCTACGAGCAACTGCCACCATACATAGAACAGCATATAAACAGTTCATAACTGAATACCAGAAGTATCAGTTAACATAAGGGACATTTTAAAAATTTGAGTAACCGAACTTTACGTTGACTGATATTTCTGGCATTGGTAAGTGTAGACATATCAATATTTGACGTTTCATGGTCCAATAATTTGGCTTCTCAGTACTGCAAGGACTTACTCATACTTCGCAATTTTAGCACAAAATACAAAATGCAATTTCAAGCATAATTTATGGTTAGAACATCACATAATTTTCACAAACAAAACCAATGCAAACGTCACAAATGAATGGCCAATTCTTGTTCAAATATTGGTTTATCTACAGCAGAGAGACAACAAAATGTGGGACTAACCTCAAAAGCAGGCTGTTAGGAGGCACTCGGGAACACTTGTGTTATAGCGGGCAGGCATCAACCGTCCTGTGGAAGACCACCATATCAGACCTCTAGCGACACCGTCATTTTGATCCCAAATTGATGTTAATTAATATATTAGTTACACAGTCAAGGATACTACAGTTGGGAGTGTGCCAAAAATGTGTTGCAGCTGTAAGCAAGCAAAACTGAAACTCATCGATGCAATCGTCACAGCACTTTACGTACGAATATACCGTATTATTAGGTTAGTATGTCAATAATGCAGATGAATGTTGACTACAGTCAAGGGCTTCTCTGGCAACCCATACACCGGGCGGGAGCAGTGTTAGATACATGCATGAGACAGCAATGCTGCGCACGACATCGCTACACAAATCGGAAGGAAGTACGATATCGTATAACATGATCACTTACGAAACTTCTTCCTCTCAGAGGCATCTCACGCACTATAAAAAAAAATCACACAACTATTGTCACTTCGTATTGAATTGAGTAATAGCACTCTTTTCACATACACAGTCTTCGCACAATTTTTTTTCAGTTCAATTCAACAGCAGACAGCAACTCGTCTTGCAGATTGCAGATAAAAATTTGACAGAAGCGCTAACAAATTCTAGAACAATCATCACTCAATGACCATAGACTAAAAACTAACTAAAACTAAAAATGCATTACCATGCATGTCCAAAAATAAAGCCGTAACCCAACGAAATTAACTCTGCAATGAAAATGATGTCTACAAATCTTCTGTTTCTTCCACAAATGCCATTGATGAAGAGTTGAAGTCTACAAATATATCTATTGTCTTCATGCCAAAGGTAAGTTTTACTTTACTTCACAACTACTATGTACAATAGAGATTCGCGAGTGTGATACTTAAATTATGATACTTCTTTTGCGGAAAACTTAGAGCGGAAAAGATTCAGAAAATCATGCTAAATAAATACTTTTTTGTAATTAATTTTAATGATCATCAATCGCTATTATTAGTTTTTAATAGAATATTACGACGTTTTAAAAAACGGACGTGCAGTTAATTATACACACAATGCAATTGTGTAAAATTTTAACGTTTTTATTAGTCGATTTTAAATTGATTCCTCTAGACTGTTCTATTATCAATGGTCATCTATCATCAATGACAGCGTGATTGTCAATGTCATTTAGTCGTCAAGATCACGGATCAGGATGTTCTCACATTTTGAAGATGTGTTTTGTTGTGTTTAAGGCCTCATTTGTGGTTATACTAATATAATTACTTATTCGAAGATAGACCCTACGATCTGACTTAACAGTCTTTACAGTAAACTGTATTTTTACATGTTAACTGCAGTGAAACCGTCTCAAAGATGGAATGTGTTAAGATACAAAATAAGATAAAGTTATTGTTTGAAAAACTTACCGAGCCGAACTATGTGCTCGATAACTACTACGCCGATGGGCTTATCACGAAACTAGCAGACTGTTCCGATCCTGGTAAGTTATCTATGATACATCTTTGTAAGTGGGTACTTACCACTGTTTACTTTTTAGCGGTAATGAGATAATATAAGGTTCTTGACAGAAGTACCGAGGAAAAGTAGAAGAAACTAATTATCTACTGTCAAGAGATGTACTGTTTGTATTTCATTCGGTTCAAATGATTAAAACCAATAGTGGCATAAATAAAAGAATAATATAGCACCTTTATATTTTGTTTAACTTTATTTACTGAAAATTCGTAGAAATATTATTTTACATATTTTCCTCATTCCTTCTGCCTTGCCTTCCTAATCATGCGGTGCCAATTATTTATATTTCAGACCTCTTGTTTGTGTAGTCCCAATAGTTTCATGTCTTGTTGGACATTTCAAAAAAATCAAAAAAAAAAAAAAACAATTTGTCATCCATATTGGCTCAGGCCTTCTGTTGGTGGTGATGGAAAGGCACTTTTTAAGCACATAAACATCTGGTCTTCTCATAATGTAACTATAATACTGCAGCCAAAAAAAAAAATCTGCAGCCTAGCCTTAAAAAATTTATGGGGTATAATTTTAACCTATCACATACCCACAAAACGAGACACAATAGTAAAACAATAACAGCGCGGTCTCATAGGACCGGTCGGGGATTCATGAATTAAGAGGTTTGAAACTTTGCCTTTTAAATTTCTTTTTGGGGTTATGATTTGGTCCATCCAGATGTTGCATATCATCCTGTCTGTGTTGTCAGCTTCAATTCAATTAGTTTTTAGAGATAACCAGTTTAATTCATGAATCCCCGACCGGTCTCATGCAACCACGCTGTTATTGTTTTATTATTGTGTCTTGTGTCACGGGTATGTGATAGGTTAATATTAGGTCTACATCTTCGGCATATAAGATGTTCGGTTATAATTTAGCAAATGAGTGGTTTTGATTTTGACTAAATGGAGTGGAAAAAAAAATAGCATAATAAAATATTATAATCTGTTATCTTTGTTTGTTATTTTTACTGTGCCCTTATTAAGTAAACATGTGCTAGCTAATTAGGAAAAACAAATAAATCCCTTTTTAAGAATTCCATTGTACATACCTGTATCAGTATGTAAATGCTTTAAATAATCATAATTTGCTGTTGGAAATAGTTGCCAGTGTTTCAATCAATATAATGTTGGCAACTTGTTTGAGTGGCTCGGTCAAAGAGGCTTGAACATGATCAAGTCAAACAAACTAACCAGAAAGAAAGTTTGACATATCCATCCTAATTTTCTTCCCATGCACAATTTGTTTCATTGAATTTAGTAGATTGACAACATGTGTGCAATAAATAAATCAATAGATGATGGTGAGCAACCATTTGACTAGCAAAAGGATAACAAAAAGCATATACACCTTAGCAAATTCAAAATTTTAAAGAGTTTTTTGTTAAATAGAAGTTTGCTAATTAGAGTTTACACAGTATGGTACGGTTTTGTTAACATCGCTTTGAAGCGCGCGTGTAACACTACGCGCAGTCGCGGACTCGGGCTCAGTTCGGACGATTTTTCGGACGGAAAGACGGCGAACTACCCATTACTCGTCGCCCTGGAGCCCACTACGGTAGTCGGAAACCGTGGTTTGGAGTGTGAGCACGTCCGTTCTCCTATGTGTGTGGCCGCCACACTTCCCTGAAGGAGGCCGTCGCGCGTGATCACCGCCGCAGATCGCCCCGACGAAGACAGGGCGATGCTCCGGCGGAGCACATTTCCACGGTATGCTCCACCGTGCCTTCTATACGACCCTCACAGTAGTAGGAACCTCCAGAATTTACCATATCCGTGACGACGCATGAGGAAGCCGAGACATCACTCAAATCACTTCTGCAGGATAGAGCTTACCGCCATGATAATGGCGAGCCCATTAACCTATCAATACGCGCGAAACGAGACACAATAGTTAAACAATAACAGCGCGGTCCAATGAGACCGGTCGGGGATTCATGAATTAAAATAGATGCTGTCTTTTATATTATGCGTTACCGCAATCATGCTCTTGTCTCATTTTACTTTGGGTCCACGAAACTAGTTTAGTTCTTCCATTCTGTCCTGTCAACCATCATGCTATCACTGACTCCCTTTTCTTTCTGAATATCTTTTTTCACTTTCCGTACCAAATCCATCCATCATTTATTTGGCTGGCTCAGGCATAGTTAATAGTAGTCTAGAAACGCGTATTCGCCAGGAAGGCTTGACATAGTGTGTCACCCATGGAAAATTCAGATACCATGCCACATTTAATCTGCTATGCATGTATTACAAAGCATTTTAACGTCAACAAATTAATGCCATGATTGGTATTTGATAAAATAGGCTTTATCCGATAATGCTAACTATTTCGAGGGGAATGCAATCTGAGTCGATTAGTCAAATGATACCTACTTATTAGGTGGCAAGCAGTGTCCCCGATTTTAATAGGTTCCAGCGCTGTTTCTTCAGTGACCCTTTGCGTTCTATGGTAACCATCATGGTTCCACAGTAACTCTTTCAAACTATCCCGCAGCACTTCTATTCTCCCAAGTCAACAAATCTTAGTGCTCACGTTCGTTTTAAAGTAACTTGTAAGGGTATTAGAGACGCCCTGGGCGTAGCGATCGGCAAAATTATTCCCGCTGTGGGTGGCTTGCCGTCCGTCTAGTACCAAACGCCGACCGATATGCACATTATGCACACTGCATATATTGTAGCTGTCTCCATCGGTAAGAGTTTGCTATCGACGCATCGACAACATGAACAATGCTATCGATATGATGGGCAGCAGTTATCGTTCTGTCGACCGCTGAAGTTGGTTCCATCGACAGCAAAGTGCTGCTTGTCTGTAACCTTACTGTTGTCAATTAACTAGTGGGACCATGGCTTGACTTCCGAAAGGGAACCCCAGGGTCCTGTAGTACATAGGTGTAGTTCTAGGTTGTACGGAAGAAAACCCCCGGGCCCTGGAACGAAGGCAAAAGTCTGATACGTTCTCGCGCATTTTGATGATTTCCCACCTAAAAAAAAAGGTGTGGTTTTATTTGGTAATATTACCCAAGTTAGATTACTTACAATGACAATGCATTAATCGGCACTTCTTCACTCAAAAAGTGCTGTGTAAGGTAAGCACATACCTACAGAGGTCACCGATTAAGCTCTGTTAGAACTTGTGATAAGATAAATGTTATCACACAACTTTATCAACGCTAACATTGCCTCAAACGGTTCGCTGTTATGTAATATTCTTTTTATCGTAATTATTTGGCTAGAACATTAAAAAAAACTAAATGCTAAGTAGCTATGATATAGATAGTTTTACGCCCGTTTTCAATAAGCTATCTATCATATATCGGAGATAGAAAAACAAATGAAACAACAGAAACATGTCAAATTTTTGTATTGGATCTTTTGTTTTACTGTCTCCAGTATGCCAAAACCGGAGGTAGATAGCTTATTGAAAACGGGCGTTAATCACGTTAACATTATGAAGGCGAGAGTCATCATCATCATCATATTTATTCATTAACAACAATTACATTGTGTTTGAAATTTGTACAACTAAACACCTATATCCTAAAAATTATACATGCTATATTAAGTCACAACAATTATTAAAATTAAAATTAAATGTCAATATTTAAAACAGTCAAAATTATTCAGTTTAAATTACAATCATAATAACAATAATAATTTTAAAAAAAAAATATACATACAATAATCAATTCATTACAATACAAAAAATATTAACATTTCTATTAAATTATAATTCATCAATATGATAAAGACATTTATTTAACAAGAACTGTTTAAGCTTGCTGTGAAACTCACTTTTATAAACAAGACCTTTTATTTCTGTCGGCAGTTTATTAAATAGTTTTAATGACTTGTGGTAGGAACTATGCTTTGCAACGTTCAGGTGAGTCGTTTGTTTCAACTCAAGATCTTTCCTTCTTGACCTCTCCCTTATTTGTCTTTCATCTTCAGTCTCATATTCAAAGATGTACTTAGACAAATGAGTAAGCAGGACCAATATGTACAAACTTGGGACTGTCAATATATCTAAGTTACTGAAATGAGGCTTACATGTTTCTTGCTGTTGTATTCTTACCATGGTTCTGACTGCTCTTTTCTGGATCACAAAAGCTTTCTGTATATTGTAGTCATAGCTTCCACCCCAGAAAAGTATGCTGTACCTTAGTTTTGACTCTACCAATGCGTAATAAACCATTTTCAAATATTTTCTGGATACTTCGTTCCTGAGACTTCTAAGCACGTAACAGGCAGAGCTAATCGCTTTCTCCAGGTATTTTAGCTCTTCTTTCCACTTTAACTGGCTATCAATATACACTCCCAGAAACTTAACCACCTGTACCACATTAACTTTATCTCCATTTATGGCACAGTTAATGCTATCCTTATTTTTGGAAGTGGTTCGAAAAAGCATTACGTTTGTTTTACTGGCATTAACTTTAAGACCGTTGACAGCAAACCAACTGTGGAAGATATCTAAGGCTTCATTAACAATGGAATTAAGATATTGTATATTGTCAGCTGAAACAACGGCGTTTGTATCATCGGCAAACACCACAAGCTGGATAGAACCCGCAGCATTTTCCATCATATGTTGTATAAGGTCATTTACAAACACGATAAAGAATATCGGACCCAGAATAGAGCCCTGTGGTACGCCAGTGTGCACAGGAGACAATTGGGACCTGTATGTTTCTATCGTTGGACAGTTGTTGCCTGAGGAATTTGTCACTGACATTTCTGATTTGATCTCCACGAACATCTTCCTGTTCTTCAAATATGAAGAAAGAAGTGCCAATACTTTACCCCTGATACCGTAGTGCTCAAGTTTTTCAAGCAACAGCTTATGATCTACAGTATCAAATGCTGAACTTAAATCTAAGAAAAGCCCAGCTACTTTCTGTTTGTCTTCTAATCTGCTCACTACGTCCTTAATTAAAGTCGATATTGCATCTTGTGTCCCGACATTTTTCTGATAACCAAATTGTTTTCCACTTAACACCCTATTTTGGTAAAAATGTCTGAGTAATCTAGTTTTAATTAGCTTTTCAAGAATTTTTGAGTGAATAGGTAGTAATGAAATTGGTCTGTACATCTTTGGGTCTGTTTTAGATCCTTTTTTGTGTACAGGTATTATTTTGGCTATCTTCAGTTGATCTGGAAAAATTCCTTCATCAAAACACTTGTTGTAAAAAATGCTTAATGGTTTCGCTAGTATATCTATATTGTCCTTTATGACTGATATATTTATGTCATCGTAGCCACAAGATTTTTTGTCGTCCATGCTTTTAATTATTTTTAATATCTCATTTGGAGTGACAGGGTCTAAGATCAGGTCGTTAGTTACTCTTTTTGTACTTTTACGTAGAATATCCATGGCAGCCCCTGTGCTTGCGGTGGTAGATGAATTAACTTGGAACTGCTGGGACAAGATATGTACAACATCTGATGGTTCTGACACAATCTTATTGTTAAATTTTAAAATTAGTTTTTTATTGTTTTTTACACTCCTGTTCCTATGTCTGTTTACCACTTTCCAAACATCTTTCGAAATGTTCGTCGAATTAGCTAATTCTGATTGTACTGATAACTTTTTGGCCATATTTATTACTTTCCTGTACAGAGCTATGTATTTTTGTCTATAGTCCATCAGAGTGTCACTTTGTTTATTCCCCTTGCCAGTACATAGAAATCGTTTCATTTTGCTAGAAACCTTTACACCCTTGGTGACCCAACGTAGCTGTGCTTTAGGCGTTTGGCGCACCATTAGTTTTCTTTTCCTAAAACAGCGTGTAAACATTTCCTCGAATTGTTTTAAGAATGAGTTTATTCCAAAATCACTCCAGTCGTGATTTAAAAGCAAATTTCTAAAGTTTCTTCTTGTATTTGCGTTGTAAACCCGTTTGGTAATTTGCACAGTACTGGCTTTTTTATTCCTACATAGTTCCTTACTTCTGAACGCTGTATTGCAAAGCAGTCCTGCATGTCCATCTGCCAAGCCGTTATGATCGACATCACAACTTATCACACATTCATCTGACAAATTGGTAAAGACATTATCAATACAAGATTGTGAGTCATTTCGAATAAACGTAGTCGAATTAATTAGAGGTCTAAAGTTGTAACATGTCAAAAGATTTAATAAGTCATTCCTTTTTTTATTGTCAGTTGATAAGTCAATGTTAAAATCACCGCAGATAATACAGTTCTTGTTAAAGAAATGTTCCAATAGTTTTTCGAGCCTGACCATAAAATCATCCAAATTTGCATCATAAGGAGTACGATAGCAGCAACACACAAACAAGCCAGTTGAAATATCTTTGACACAGCATATTTCAAAGCTATTAATTTTATATAATTTTTTGCCTATTGGTACCTCCTCGTATTCCCTATCTGATTCTGCTAGGATAATAGTACCCCCTCTTAGCTTATTTACTCTAGTATTATATGATGCAACATTGTACTTTGTAAGCTTTAACAATTGGACTAGTTCTTCGTTAAGGAAATGCTCACTAATACATAAGTAATTCGAAGGGTTTCTCAGACTATCCAAATATATTTCTAATTCATCTTTCTTATTATTGAGACCACACATATTTTGATGAAAGATGTTTAAACGATTATACAGTGACCTATCTGCCGATTCGTTTAGGTTTACTTTAGTTTGTACATGTTTATTCTCGAAAAAATGTGTTTCTGTCTAACATTTTCTTTTTTTTAAAGTCGTAAGGAATGGTACCAGGTTTTAATATTGGTTGGTTTGCCAAAGTAGTAGTATGATGTGTGGCTGTCTGTATAGATATTCCCTCGTTAACTGTACCGTATTTGTTTATATCTATTTTTATATTTTCCATGATGTTGTAGTACAAGTTTTTTATACCTTTTATATTAATCTGGCCGGTTTTAATTGAGAACATATCAGATGTTAAGTAACTGTTTGTGTCAAAGTAATATGCATAGCTATTTTCTTTCTGTAAGTCTTGATACAAGAGATTATTAAATAATTCAACTTTATAGTTGTATATAGGTGCACCACAAACGTAGGTTGGACTGCATATTATAATATTTGTGTTTGTTATTTGCTTCAAAGATTTCCTTATTACTTTAACGATTTCTATGTAATTAGATGATGTTTTTATGTCTTTAGTTCCTAACATAAAAATACAGTAGTCATTCATGTCATAATTAAGTAACTTATTGCTAATATTATTTAATAGGCGTTCTATGCTACAGTTTGGTAAAAAATAGCGACAGTACTCGAAATTATTGCCAAATATTTCTTCGATAGCTCTGATGGAGCAATTTTGATCACAGTTGGTAAGGATACACAGTTTATTTTTTGCTTGCACTGTTGGATACACATTGTTATCATGAAGAATGCTTCTAGAGGACATAATATCTTCTCTTCTATTACTTAGCGAAAGTTTGTATGTATGCTTGTTACTTTACTTCTTCACACTCGAATGGCTGAACAAACTTGAAAGTAATTTGGCACACGGGTGTCCTGGAATAGCACATAGGATACTAACTACTAATTTTCTACTTTCATGCGAGCAAAGTCGCTGCCAGCAGCTAGTATGAAAATAAATTCACATTTGGTAGTTTAAAATATCCCTAAACTACAAGATATTCCATCGTATATTCGCGTCGAGGCGCGGATGTAATGTAGTCTACAAGTCTAGTTGCAGTATAAAATGTATGGAGACCAACGCCTGTGCCAACGCGCCCAGATCTGCGTACGTGGCCCAATATAGTTCTACAAGTATATTATCTGATTAATGTTTTGTATCGATCACGACTTGATGAGTGCTAAACATTTGTTTTGGAACGACGTTATCACGCGAGCACACGCTTCGCTCATCGCATGATATGACCAAAAGCTTTTTACACGTCTTAAAAATATGTATACGATCTTAGTATCCGCCAACCCCCAACCTGCACCGGGCCAGCCTGGTTTTGGCTAGTTCTCTCTTAGAGAAAGGCTTGATTGTCAGCCTTGGGAACAGTATAGGTATAGCTGATTAGTGAGAAAGTTATCTCTATACGAGTTTTAAACCCATCGTTTAATTACTCAGTCGGTTTTGGGCATCCTAAAATGACACTAACTGATCATGATGGCCAACTCGACATCAATTGCAATCAAGTGGCCTGATTTTGCTCCCAAGTTTATCGATAGCTTATGGGATGTCTTGAATGCCTTAAACTCAATAATCCTAAAATATACGTAGACATAATTTTACATTGTCACCATGCATTCATAATCTATGAACCATGGTGAATCATAAAATCTATATCCAGGTGTGCTTTAATAGCCTTGACGTATGGCGATGTTTACATTATACACTCTGCGTATTTTTAAATACATGGTATATCTACAGTAAACTCTGAGCTGACTGTGGCAGTTACGATGTTAAACATCCTTATTTTTTTGAAGATCTTAATTGAAGAGTGCCCTTCAAATTATGGTCTAAATAGAGCAGGGTCACGGCAGGCATCACCTTCATTCATTGCCTTGTGTTCCAGGACCCTGGGTTTCTTTTTCGGAAGTCAACCCGTAGCCCCATTAGGCTTCGGCCCTGCTAAACGCCCTACGATTGTTTGGTTATCTCTTTGAAGTGTGCGTGTTCTGGACAGTTACCGGACGGCGAGCTAAACATTGCTTGTCATCCGCAAACCCACGCGGTGTCTGGAAATCGGGTGATTCTGGCAGCTGGGTAATGAGAATGTCCGTTCTCTCACGAAAACCAAAGCTCTTGTTAATTTCATCTGCAATCTTTAACCATTCTTACCCCGCAAACATATACCTATGATTTTTCTTTTATTATTGATTTTTAAAAATTAACCTAAACTCCGCAGAAGGCCGTAAAACACCGCATACTACCTACTCGTCTTACGTTATTCATTATTTATTTATCTGCAATGTGCCTGTTCATCATTGCGCAAACCTAACTCTGTCAGTCTTATCAATACGTAGCAAAATTCACTTATGACTTGATCGTTACTTGACAAAAAATATCACTAAATCATTTCGTAACCTTTCGTAATTTACGCTTAGAAGATTTATTAGGACAAAAAGCCGTATGCTTAATGAAATTATCCAAATGAATCAAGTTGACGAAAGTAAATTCTATTACTTCTTTTTAATACAAAATGTCATACCCTTTTATTCCTTTAGGGGTCAACTATTCAAAAATCCTCCCTTAGTTCTTACCCACGCTAAACAAGTTTTTGAGTTTTAAGACAATGACTAGACGAATTTGGTTTGTTCCTTTAGCGTTCAATAAATGTTCGGTCATCAGCACTTGTTCTTTTAACTTATTTACTTACTTTTAATAATTTTTTGAAGTGTGAAGTCGTTAAAAAAATAGCGAGTTGCACTAAACTGTTTGTACAATAGACTGCTAAAAACTGTGAAAATTAGAAGTCTTACGTTAAGGTTATTTTGAAATCTTTCGCACACACTTACGAGTACTACTGTTTAAAGTCTCCCAACTCCTACCACAGAATGTGTTACGTTAACATTATTTATTTCTCATGACCATCGTTTTTCTTTTTCAGAGGTTGCATTCCTCAAAAACGCTCCACTACTTTCTGATTTGATAATCGATGCATTAGACAAAGCCGACGATGCGCACATTACAGTCAAGGTGTTCCTCACGAGGGTCCTCGCCATTGCTTCTCAGAAAGAGCTGCATTTCGCTAAAATGTTCGACAGGCAGGGAGACAGGATGCTTGCAGGTTTCAAAGAGATCTGCACTCCTAACACCAGCCCAAGCATAAGAGTAGCCTACATGGAAGCCGCACTCAAAATCGTTACACATAACTCAGGCATAGCCTGGCTTCTGAAAACTGGTGTTTGGAAAGAAATACTCAGTTTATGTAATGAAAAACCGACCGTTTTTGTTGTTCGCCAAATATACAAGTTCATGTCAGAATTCCTTTGGAGACTCAACGACCTGAACGATGCCGATAACATTAGAATAATAGTCAACCACTTAATACAGCCCATCAGAAAATACGACTTCATAAATGTTCAATCACTAACAAGTGAAGAAGAAGAAGAAATATGCATAGCAGTAGAACCAACGGTACAGATACTGCTCTCTACGGTGAGCAAGGAATGTCGCATTGTCAATACAACATTGCTTATGAAAATATTAATCAAGGAATTTACAGTTTCTAACTATTTATACGTAGCATACGACCGCATACGCACAGACGACTTGTCGCTGACATTTTTGAAATTAATGTTTTGGTTGACACTTGCGAAAGTCTTCCTCGGAAAACCGATGCTGCCTGGAACACTTTACAGTGCGGAAGATTTCCTTGAAGTAGCAGCTTTCAATTTTAATGTCATCCAATCGTTTGTACAGCGTCGTAGCGCAACATTGGTGCTAGACTTTTGTTCAGCTTGTAATATCATATGGAATAAGTTGTGCCAAGATAAGGAACCTGGAATGTACCAGGAAGATGACCAGAAGCGAATTAAAATGAAAAATCAAATGTTGTTTGTATTTTTAGTTCCTGTTCTGCTATTTGTCACTTACGGGAAGCCTCAGTCAGCTCTCACTGACCAAAGGATCCATGATTACATAGAAAGACTCTTAAACCTCTCTTGCGAGTACACGGCCAAAGCCGCTTATGCGTTGAGAGACTTGACGGAACAATTAGACACTTTGCAAGTAATTCTGCAATGTGTCAAAAAACTGATCCATCTGAAGGATCATTTAAATGATGAGCAAGCTAATTTAGTTTTTCAAGCTTTATTTTACGTACTGCAAGAGTACAATCCTCTAGACTTGAATGGGGATCCAAAATTAGAACATTTCGAAGATGGTGAGGAGAAGAACTTGGTGATGACGTATGTGATGGACAGCGTGTTGTCTCTGGTGACTCATCGGAACATCAACTGGCACGAGAGTGTGGAGATCATGTGCCTGTACAATATTGTTATCAATAATTTGGAGAGATCTAACTTAAGTTGCAAGGTGAGTTGAGAAATCTGACGTACGCTTACGTTGGTTCAAGTTCTAATTCTGTTAATGCTATACGAGTCAGTGTTCCATTCATGCTCGGCTCGCCTTTTATGGTAGGCGCAGACGCTGCTTTATTAGGGTTCCGTAGCCAAAATGGCAAAAACGGAACCCTTATAGTTTCGTCATGTCCGTCTGTCCGTCTGTCCGTCTGTCACAGCCGATTTACTCGGAAACTATAAGTACTACAGTGATGAAATTTGATGGGAATATGTGTTGTATGAACCGCTACAAAATTATGACACTAAATAGTAAAAAAAAGAATTGGGGGTGGGGCCCCCCATACATGTAACTGAGGGATGAAAATTTTTTTTTCGATGTACATACCCGTGTGGGGTATCAATGGAAAGGTCTTTTAAAATGATATAAAGTTTTCTAAAAAACATTTTTCTTAAAGTGAACGGTTTTTGAGATATCAGCTCTCAAAGTCGTAAAAAGTATGTCCCCCCCCCCTCTATTTTTATAACTACGGGGTATAAAATTCTAAAAAAAATAGAGGTGATGCATGCTAATTAACTCTTTCAACGATTTTTGGTTTGATCAAAGTATCTCTTATAGTTTTTGAGATAGGTTGATTTAACTGTAATTTTGGTTAAGTTATTGTGCTTACACTGAAAACGATGGCTGAACCTTATAAGATAGATCAAAAAATATACTACAGTATTGTACACCTTTAAAAATCCGCGATGATATAATATATAATATTTGCTGCTACGGAACCCTTTGTGCGCGAGCCCGACTCGCACTTGGCCGGTTTTATTTATTGCTTTTTTGACTGATTTCTAAAATGACATTCGCCAGGTGGCTGTACTTAATCTTTAGGTCCAACACCTGTCGACAAAATGCTTCTGTTAGTGACTTTAGTTACACATCAACGGCCAAGTCAGACGTAAAAATGTGACCGTTTTCAAAATTAGAAGACCTCTCGGCTAAGTGGCGACAACTGACAAAAACTTATTGGCTCTTCCATCTACTTTCGCTCTTTTCTTTTTAACACCTAAATTGTATCTACCCTTTTCTTTTCAGTTCGTTGTAGTATCGTTAAAAGTAATAGGGTTGACAATGAAGAAGTTCCTGCAGCCAAATTTGACTTTATTGGTGGATGGTCAACCGGGCGGCTCGATCCACGACCTGGGGAAGCTGATATACAGGAAGATGCAGGACCGGCACTGGGAGATCAGGGATACGGCGTTGGAACTGCTGTATATTTGCACCGATATCGCCTATATAAGTAAGTGGTCTTGCTATTTTTTTAGGAAATTCTATATTTAATTCATCATCTACCTAGCCTTTTCCGAACTATATTGGGGTCGGCTTCCAGTCAAGCCGGATTTAGCTGAATACCAGTATTTTACGAGGAGCGGCTGCCTACCAGACCTCCACAACCCATTAACTGGGGTAACACGGAAAATCTAGGAAATCCTATATTTAATTGACCTTCTAAAATAACATATATGATATGAAAGATAAAGGAACCAGTGGTGCTAGCGTGACGATTGACAGAATTAAATGACATAAAAATACGTATTTATTACGCCAAATCCAAGTATTCCAAGTAGGTAGTAGCAGGAACTTAGGAAGATAATGATGATGACTCCCGAAGGATCAAAAATGGTCCATTAAATTGTTTAACCCTTTTTTTTTATGGGAAATCATCAAAAGTAGAAGACTTTACTCCACTCTAGGTTTTAGTGAGAGGACGTGTCAGACTTTTAATTACTAAAACCCATCTGTGTTCCTTCATTACTCGATGGTAAGGAGTTTCCATAACTAAACAATCCCCTTAACCATCGAGAAAACTTGTATCATATCATACAAACTGATTTGTACGCTTTTGCGGCTGGAAAGAGAACTCTCCTTTGAAACTCCACAGTTTTCTCACCTGTTGAAACTTTTTTTTTTGGGAGGGGAATCATCAGAATGACTTCTCCCGCTCTTGGGCGGAGCGAAAGGGCGTGTCAGACTCTTACTGACTAAACCCCACCCCGTTCCTTCGTTGCCTTCGATCTGGAGGACACGGTGACAACCTTTCGGATTTTCCGTGTTCCCTGAGAGAGAGAGAGACCTGTTGAACCATGTGTAGTGTGTACTAACAGAAGCTACAAATTTTCCTTCCAGAATTCCCACCATTCCAGAAGCAGATCTTAGAGAACAACCTCATAAACGTGGCGGCGACGATCGCCTTCAACGACTACGAGCCGTACGTGCAGGTGTCCGCACTCAAGTGTATAGGTGCGTCCAGCCGGATCAACTCCGTGTGGGACCAGTTGATCGCTGAGTTCCCTGATATCAAGGTAGGATATAGAAGATGGTGATGAACAGTTAAGAAAGTCCGATATTTTGTTATATTTTGACTTAGGTACCCCCAAACTACCCCCGATTACCCCCTGTACTATTTAAGTTCTTACGATCCATCCTAAGGTTGTCTGGTAGATATCGCTGTCAGCAATAAGATCGCCATTGTACCCATAGATTTATGTTATTGTATAAAATGTACCGTTACTTTTTGGTGTACAATAAAGTTTATTCTATTCTATTCTAGGTCTCATAGCTCGGTAAAAGTCCTATCCACTATTTTCTCTTGTCTTTGCTGACCACTCTTTCAGTAACATGTCCTGCATACGTTGTCGTTTTTTACGCCAGCTTCAGCTTCGCTGATGAAGCCTGTTTTGAGATTATCACTCTCTATGACGATCCTGGTCCATCTGTTCTAACGCATCCGTTTATTCATTTCACCAGTGTCGATTACTCCACATTCTACGCAACAGCGAAGAAGGCATTGTAAGAAAAGAAGCATGCAACGTCCTCAGCAGCTTGTACCAGAATTCGAAGCTGTGTCCCGGCTTCACGCAGACTCTGTACGAGCACATGGTTTCCTCCGCCCTCACCGACTTCCACTGGGAGGTTCAGATCAGCGCCCTCAACTTCTGGAGGCGAGTCTACTACACTCTCCTCAACGGACAAGGTATGCTCGACGGTAATTTCCCCCCAGTCACATTCTCAAGGGAAACCAGAAAAATTGTCACTCTAAACGAAGCTGAAATACAGAAGAGACTCCTCAAAATTCTAGACGAACTAGCGGCCATTGGATGTCTAACCGTCTTCGTTACATTACTTCACGACCAAACTGAAGTATGCATCATGGATGCTACCCTCAACATAGCGCAGGAATTTTACGATATTCTCAAAAAGTATAACGTGCCAGATCTTTTGACACCAAAAGAAGGAGAAATAACTAGCATAGAAGAACTACGTTACACAGACAAAGATGAAATCAAAGAAGAAAAAGAAGTCGATGATAATGTAGAAATGTTGGATGCGCAGAACCCTGATAATATCATTCAAGATATATTAAACGCAGATGATGTGAACTTACTGGCTAACATATATGAAAGACACATGACATTAGAAGGAAACAAGACAGTGGCACCTTTAAAACCAAAGATAAAACTACTGAGATTCGCATCGCCATACCTATTTGTTAATTACTTAAAAAATACAGACCTTAAGCAGATTATTGAAGATAAGAGAAAGTGGAACGACGGTATTAGAAGTCTCTCGTCACTTCTCGATGATGTGCTTGGCTTATATGAAGTGAACCAAGAATCCAATTCTTTAGATTGTTACTAGTGGGTGAAATAATAAAAACTTTGTTACTTATCAATACTGTTAAGAGTAAACTTGAGATTATATTTTCTTTATAATCAACTGCTTTTTTTATTACAATACAACAACATAAAAAACAAACATCAAAATACTAAGATCATTTCATACTTAAATAGTCTTCTATGCTCTCCATACTTAAACATCTAATATTTCATCTAGCAATATGTCTAAACTACTGTAAACTTCAGAATTCCATTTCTTTTTGTCTTTTATGATTGAGCGAAAATCTGTCCCTTTGAATGATTCCAGAAATTTGTTCGGGTGCACCATTTCTTTTCGTGGAATGTTTGGTTTATAATCTTCTTCCATTTCGTTTGTTTGATAATAATTGTCATGTAGATTCATTATGAGTTCACTATGATTAGTATTTACTATACTATCTATTACCTTATCTCTTGTGTCCGTATTACGTGCTAAAGTCAAATCCATCGCCATTTCTTCATCATTCTCTTCAAGCTTAGCTTCCATTGGATATGTTAAAGCGTTATCCTTAATGATTCCAAATTTGTACTTATCTAATATTTCTATCAGTTCTGTAGCCATGCAGTAGGCTTGTTCCATAATTTCTATATTGTATACTTCGTTCATACATTCATAAAGTACCGTTAGGCAACCTATAGATGATAGGTCATGCATTATAGAGGTGAGTTGTCGTAAGATTTCCTTGTCATGTAACGTTATTATCTTTCTCTTTTCTCTGGAGAAGGTGACGGATGGGAACTTTCCATCTAGCATTCCCCTGTAGGTTAACTGTTTGGAAATCTCGTGTTTCCAAAACTGTAAGGCTGCTAACTGGACTTCCCAGTGAAGGTCGTCCAGCGCAGCGGCCATCATGACTTCGTATAATGTCGTTTGGAAGTTTGGTGCCACCTTCTGGTTTATGTAGACCTTGGTCAGGACTTGCGCTGCTTCTTTCCGCACCATTCCTTCTGGATTGTTTCTTAGTAGAAAGACTAGTTGCAGCTGAAAAATAAAAAACGGTTGTTGAATGAAATGTTTCAAAAAGTATTCTTTAGTTTCTTGTAGGATATTTCTAGTAATCCTGTTTGTAGGACCACTGAGAGGGCCACTTTTGACACAACACAAGTCACACACAACAGTTAAGTAAACACGTAACAAATTAAATTAAGTTTGAAACATAAAATAAATTTGTGTACCCTACGGCTGCACCAAACAAAGTCCCATTCAGCATGAATGTCAGGCAACTAGTGCCTGACTCTGGCATTTTATGTGAAACCCAGTTAATGAAACAATTTTAAAGCCGGGCAATAAACAGATAATAGTTCAAAGATGGAATGATTATATTCTCTCAAAAACTTACATAAATATGAGGGTTATCCTCGAGCACCTTCTTCCAAATGCTCTCGATCTTCGTGGCGGCGGCCAGGCATCGGAGTGCGGTGCTTTGCGCGTAGTACTCCGGGTCCGCCAGCGCTATCGTCGCAGCGCAGACCATCAGGTTGTGCTCGCTGATCACTTTTTGGAGAGGTATGTATTCTGGAATAACGTGGTGATTTTTAAATTAGCTATTTTAGGTATCGTATGCAGTATAGTAAGTATGCTTTTGCTCTCTGAATGGAAATCGTAATCAATCTTTATACGACTTGTATGCAGAAAAAGTGTCGTATACAGTACGTACAGTAAGTAGGTATGCGTTCACAAAGGCAAAGGCACTGAACGATAATCGCAATAAAATTTTCTGCATGTCAAATTCTGAAAAAAAAAACACGGAGATTTTAAATTAGCTATTGTAAGTACGTAAGTACCATGTGCAGTACCTGTAGTAGTTAGGTATGCTTTTGCCCACTGAATGGAAATCGTACAGTTCGTCCGCTATAAGTTGGCGAGTGTGAAGTTAGGCTCTGCGAATTTTGGCGCTTGAAATATCGTACAAAAATAAAGGTTTTAAAAAAATAAATGCAATTTGCAGTTCTTATTGCTGTTAAAAACAGTTATTGGCAATAATTTTTTTAAAAACTTTATTTTTGTACGATATTTCAAGCGCCAAAATTCGCAGAGCCTAACTTCACACTCGCCAACTTATAACGGACGAATTGTAGGTATAATTTTTTTTTGTTTTTATGTGTAAAGGTCGACGTGACCTTTCCAGTTCCACCGTGTAATACCAAAACATGTTTTTATTCGCAAGATTTTTTTGTTTAAAACCACTAGAGAATGTGTCTATTTGTGTGTAAATAATAAATTAGTCTTCAAGGCTTAGATTGAATAGGATCTAGTACGCTTCACCATCAACGATTGTTGCTGCTTACAATCTGGTGGAATGCCAGTCTAGAATTGGTATATAACCTTTGAAAAAAATTGCAGTTTTAAAATTAAGATCCTATACTAATCATTCATGGTTATGAATAAAGACCCGGAAACGTTCGACATTCGAAACAGTTACCATGTTCCTGGAATGCAATGGGAAAACAGTAAAAGTCTAACACGCCGTCTCACTCCACTCTAGAGTGCGAGAAGTCATTCGATGATCTCAAGTGTCTACACAACTAATAATAAATATCAATAAAAATATGTATGTAGATTCATTGAAACAGGCGCGCTCTCGGTAAATTGGAGCTAAGAATTTTATTGTAGTATTGAACAACTTGATTCAACGAAGCTAACGGAGAAAAAAAATGCATTATCATTTTGTGATTCACGTGAGCCTCAAATTGTGGTCATTTGTCCACCCAGTAAGCGTGACAGTGCGTTTTTACACACTCGACCAGGTTGTAATGGCGCAGGTGACCTATACATAAACTAGTTTCCGTATTGTTTTAGTCATAATCCCATGGACCTTGGACTCATGCGAGTGGTCTGAAGACGTAGTTAATATAATCTAATAATATGTATATTTTTTATAATAAATTGAACATAAAAGGCTACATTAGGTACATGATCAGTATTTATCCAATCACTTGTTACCATTGTATTTTTTATTCATTTTCCTTTCATACCACACACACTGTCATTCACTTAGGACTAGGTACAAGTCCTAGATATACAGGCCCATACATATCCTGGAGGCCCTAGATGAAATATAACCAATAGTTTGATACTTACTAATAAAAGATATATCCGTACAGCTCAGCAGCAGGTTTAGGGCAGAATCCCTGACTTCCCAGTCCTCGTGTAGCATGTACATCTTCATGACGGCCCCTATCACGGTCAGGGTGCTCTCCTGCCGGCTTTCCACCAGCAGCGTCATGTTCGGAGACAGGAACTTCTTCATGCATAGGTCTATCAGATCTAATACTTGGACTATTTGCTGAAAGAGAAATGTTTGTTGTTATTTTATCAGTTTCGTAAACATTAGCTTTCGATTGGGTAAGTTGGTCTTCTGTTACCGATTCTTGACTCTTCTGATATTTGAATATACCTAGGTAATATTCTGAACCAATGCCGCGGCAGGTATTATGAGTTGAAACCGGTTTATACTGCAAACACAATCATGCTTCATAGATATTATGCACTTGCAACTGATTACCTTGAGGTCAGTTGTTTTGGAAACTGATCTGACCTATGATGTTACATTTAAATAATAATGAAGTATCCTATTTACCTTTGTATTTAAGATATTTTGTTTCAGTAAATTCATGAGTCCCTCTTGAAGGCTGGCGATCTCCACGTTCTCGTACCAAAATATTTTATGTTCCTTCAGCAACATTCGAATCGCGTCCAGTACCAGTGACAAAAGTCTCACATCGTTCGGACACTTTATAGGACTCTCGGTTACAATCAACCCCCCTGCTCCGTCAGACAATATATAAATATCTAAGACGTGGAAAAGACTCTGGAAGTACAGGCCTGCTTGAGTGGCAGTCAGGTAACCTTTCAATCGAAATAATTCTCTTATCGTTGCAATGGCGACTTCTGTTAAATCATTCGAGTCTATCAGAATCCTGTACGTATAACAAGCAGTGAAAATATGTTCCGTTAAAGTTTTCCCAATCTTCGTCAGAAACTTATCTAGAAAATCGTGTTTCTCTTCCGGCGTTCGTCCAGGCTTGTTCTCAAATGCATAAATTAACAGTGGCTCAACCAAGTATACGACAAACTGATCCGATAGCTTTAATTTCTGTCCGTTTCTCTCAAATGTCAGCGGTACAGGCAATTCATCTTTGTAAGTTTTCTCAAAGTTTGCCCAGAATATGTAGCACTTTATACAAAAATCTGTGATGGCTTGAATTTCTCGTTTCTTGATGCACCTCAATATAGCATTGTGATAGAAGACAACAAATTCATTACAGAACTCGTCTATTCTACCACTGAACAACAGGTGCCTATGTGAAGAGTAGTAAAATCTGAGGCATATGTCATTGACACAGCCAAGTAAGCAAGAGTACCGAGTTGCTTTCACGATGAACATTAATGGGCGCTCGATTAAAAAATATGATCGCAGTATGGACACTACATGGTTAACTGGTACATTTTCCATTTCTCTTAAAATAGTTAATAATGCGTACATGTGCGAGCCGATTTTCTCAGCAAAAGCTTTATCCATTTCATGATCTATAAGTTCCACGGTTAGATATTCGCTCGTCATGAGAGGTTTCACGACATAATCCAACACTTGCATTAATTCCGTCTCCATTTGATATTCGTTTAACTCTCTTACTAGTTTTGAAATTAATTTGAATGCGGCTTTTGCAATTGGGATGGATGTCTTATGGGTGTTTGGATGAAGTATGTATTCCCACACTTTATGTTCTAGAAGTAATTTCAATCCGGAAAGATGTGTTATTTGCACCGTTGCTAACTTTATACAAGCCAAGTGAAGTCCACGGTTCTGAATCTTCGTATTTAAGTTATTCAGGATGCAATATTTGAATGTCGGACCCTGTAAACCGCGCATTTGCATTTTGTTGAACTGAAGCTCATTCTTGAAGAGTATCGTGATGACTTCGAAGAAGAAAATTTTGACTGACGTCGTAGCATTTTTTAGGTTTGCGACTGAATCAAAAATAACGTCGGAGAAGCTGGGGTTCTCTAGGAGACTTTTACCAGGACCTGGAACATACAAAATGTACATTGTAGACATTCATTGTAGGAAGATCGACAATGGACTGTTAGATTATTGTTGTGCAGGTACATCTACAGAAAATCAGTTTTCCACCTAGCTAGGGATACAAGTAAGCGAATTCTATCTTCTAAAGCTCCGCACGAGAGCAGCAGCAGTATAAACAATTTATATTCTTTTGCTACTCCCATGTCGCCTTGACGACGAAAAGTTTTCCAAATTTGCCCTCATCATTCTATTAATCGGAGATCACACACATACAGACGGTTTGACCCTAGTAGAATGTTAATACATGAGGTCTAGGTATCAATTATCTAAGTAGTCCTAAGTCAAAAAGCTACATATAGGTAAGTACGTAATGACGGAAGCAAGTTTTTTGGTAGGAATAAACCAGTTAACTTTTTTGCCTATGTAAGTATTAATGACATAAGTGCATGACATAGCAAGTCCTGAGCCGAGAATTGATGAATATTGAACGCAGTGATTAGATTAGCAACGAGAGTAGGCGATAGATAGGGGACAGCCTGTTTTGGTTTCTGATATGCGAGAGATTGGAAAAATAATCACTTCGGTCACGGTCAAGATCGGGTTATTGGCCGGATACTACGAGTATCCTATGCGTTGAACTTAGGGAAGAAACGCAGGTTGCTGTAGTACTGCGCGCGTTTCCTTCAGATGCGGTCATTTTCTCCAGTTTTATCTGAGTATGACTGGCTCTTCCCGTCTTATGCATTTTTTAGGACTGGCTCTTACCGTATCTAATATGCATGTTTTAGATCACAGCATGGTATTCCGTTGAGCACGCCATCATTATGGCAGTGAGTCCCCTCTTTGAGAAATGGCTTCGTGCGGAATAAACGCCCAGAAGACACGGTAGAGCGTACGATGGATGTGTGCTTCGCTTGGGCGGAGGACTACCTCATGAGTCATGCCCCAGCCGCCGGAATCCCGACCCCAATTTCCAGCCACCGTATGCATGAGTTTGCGGACGACTAGCAATAGAGAAAGGAAGCTCGCTGTTCGGCCGTCCGATAATCGTCCGAAACAAGCCCGAGTTGTCGACCGCACGTAACGCTCCGTATGAGCCTCAAACAGACAGCAAGACAAAGAAGGATCACGCTTGCCTAGACCTTACCGTCAGTGGCGGCGTAAAGGGGGGGCGGTGGGGGCGGTCCGCCCCGGGTACCAAGCATCAAGGGGTGACAACACGGTGACAAAGAAATGCCAACTTTGTCGCGCAGTCCGGGTATCGCCACTGTGTGGACCGCCCGGTGGACACGGTGGAGCACACGGTAGAGGTGTGCCTCGCTTGGGCGGAGCACCGCCGTGTCCTTGTGGAGGCTATCGGCGGTGGCGACCTCTCGCGCCGAGCCCTGGTTCAGGCCATGGTCCGGAGCGAGGAGGGGTGGCAGGCGGTCGCCTCCTTCTGCGAGGCAGTAATGCTAGCCAAGGAGGCTGCTGACCGCGAGCGCGTGAGGGAACGGTCCTCAAGCCGCCGCCGCCGAGATCCCGATCCCAATTTCCGACCACCGTAGGCGCGGGTTCGCGGACGGCGAGCACTGGGTAGGTCGCCGTCCGGCAGTCTGGAAATAATCTGGACCGAGCCTAGTCGTCAACAGCGCGAACTGTAGGGGCCCGGCAGGGCCGAAGCCTCTGGGGAACATGGGTATTCCGAAAGGTTGACACCGAGTCCCCCCAGATCGAAGGCAACGAAGGAACGGGGTAGGGGTTTAGTCAGTAAGAGTCTGAAAACCAAAAACTTTGTCGCAGATAGTAGCCGCTAGCGCATCGCGGGCGGAAGGGGCATCTTGTGTCAAGACTCGAAGATATGTGTGATCCCAGAAGCAACAGAGAAAACGTCGATACAAGAGAAGCAGCATCCACACTCTTACCAGCTTTGTGTGACTTCAGTTTTTTATGATACCTCTCTTTTTGGTGTGAAATCCTAGAAGAAGTTAATCAGACACAAAAGTACAGGAAAAGTTTTTAACCACTGCGTATTTTTTTTTTGGTGGCTCAGTGTTAGCAATAGAACACAGGTCGATCTTCAAGGTTAAGCAACGCTTGCCAAGGTTTGTCTGTGGATGGGTGACCATCTTAACATAACGAGTTTCCTCCGTGCCTCGGAAAGCATAGGCTGCCTACCAGACCTCCACAACCCAATAACTGGGGTAACAGGGTACTTCATGGCAAGACTGGAGTCAGATTTACTGGCTGGTTCTGTTACGGATAGTCAGAAACTAACCGTAACGACTGCCAAAGATCTAAATGACAGCCGGGACCTACGGCCTAACGTCAAAAGGAGAGGTAAGTAAATTTTGATAATGTCATTGAGTATTTTAGCAAAATAAAGTCAGGGTGCTCGATAGAAAGTCGCCCCGGGTGCCAACCTATGCTACGCCGCCACTGCTTACCGTCGACCACATCATAGCTTACCATCAGGTGAGATAGTGGTCAAGCGCGAGCCTACCAATAATTAAAAAAAAACCTATGGATGAAGTGGAGAAACAGTAAGACTTTCTGGGCAGTGCATCGACTCCTGACAGGTAGGGAAACCAATCATGTGTTACCAGTTTGTAAACGGTGGAGGCCGCACATCAGTAAAGGAAGGTAAGGAGTAACGTACTGGATGCAGGTAACCAGGACCGAGTATGATTGGCTAGTTTATTTAATTTTTTTGCCGCCTTAATTGTTCAATTAGTGAATCTTATACCTAATAAGGAAGATGCTTCAAGTTGACCTCGACATTCAAGTTTTCTTAAGTGTTTTTGCATTTTGCAGGTCACTGTCAAGTTGTATTTTGATTAAACTATGCTTTATAAGTGCTTAAATAAACTATCATCAAATAAATAAAGCGCTTAATTGAAATAATATAGCTGTAAGATGAGGTTAGGTACCGTTTGATACAATAAATTGATAACACATGTACATAAACAGAAATAAATACTATAGAACATAGATTCTACTCACTATTATCACTACGATCTTCAAGAAACTTCAACAGTTTTTCCGTCGTATGTTCATTCAACACCACCTTCCCTTCGAAAATGTATTCCACAAGCAATTTAAACTTTTTCAAATAGTTGCTCACTTCCATCTTCTGACTAATGATTACTGGCACTATTTTTGCACTACGATTACATTTTTATCATTTATTTTTTATACATTTGATAACGCACCGAACCACTGAAGCGCCGTTTTTTCATAACACAACACTCATTATTGTTATAACAAGTTAAACAATTTGTTTTTAGAAATATCACAATCACTTTTGTCAATCAAAAAAACATAGCACCACTTGCCGGTCAAAGTCAAGAACTAAGAAATAGACACACCTAACTTGTTTCTCTAGCAAAGCAAGGATAACAAACTAAATTCGTAGATAAAACGTAGATATTATATAATTACGTAGTACATGATAATCTCGTTTTTCAGTCCGTCCGTCTCTACACGCGTTTAGCTATATACTAACTTGTTTGTTTTTATCGAACTTGTATGGCAAGTAGGTATGTATTTAGAGTCTATATGTAGGTAGGTACATAGGTACTTATAAAGCTATATTTGTACAATTTATGAATATTATTACACCACAATCTCGGAGCGTTTTGTGTTTATAACAGACTCGTGGAGATGATTCTTCTGGAAGGCAACTAGGTAAAGGTGTCCCCAGATCGAAGGCCACGAAGGAACGGGGTGGGGTTTAGTCAGTGAAAGTCTGACATGCCCTCCCGCTCCGCCCAAGAACGGGAGAAGTCATTCTAATAATTCCCCACTTGAAAAACTAGGCAAAGGTACCTAACCTACTGATATTTTCGGGCTTTGGTACCTATCTATACATATCGATATCCATCATCATCTTTCTGGCCTTGTCTCATACAAACCACAAATACTTACAAACCTATACAAAATAAAATATTTGAGTGGGGCTCCTATACAACCAACGAGGTTTTTGCCCTATTATTACCACGGATAATAGGTATGAACCCATCGTGAGCGAGTCCGACTTGTATTAGCCAGTTTTCAACATTTGGTAAAGAATCGGTTTTTCTTTTTTGAGACCTCAGAGTTCATCATCAAATGGGTAAGGAGTGGACAGGAGCGAGAAGACGTTTCGGATAATTTGAACCTATATACATATAATTACCCTTTATAGGTACCTATAATTCTTTCTTAAGCCCTTTGTGTTCTAGGGCCATGGCAACTGTTTCAACCATTCCCTTAGATAGTATACACGTAGCATCAGATAAGGACTTTATGATACGAATAGTCGATAGGTAACTATCTAGCCGCAATCGACAGTGTTAGGAAGGTCATAATAATGATTATAAACGGTCTATCAATGGACTTACCATGACGTGTTTATTGTCAGTTGTTCGACCGAGAAAGGGATGAAGTTAAACATCCTATATCACTGCTAGGGATTGCAATTGCTGGATCCAGCATACAGCAATCCAGCTGGATCCAGCGCCTTTTTATATATGCTAGATCCAGCATACAGTGCTGGATCCAGCGATGCGGATCCGCAAACGTATAAATTTCTATTGTTTAGTTTCGAATTGCGTCTGTAATGGTCATATGTGATGACAACTATGTAATGGCAACTGCACGATAGATAATTTCGGGCTGTTGTATCTAAGTATTCAAATCGCGCGAAGAACTTTGCTTGCGCGGTGCAGGATTCTGTGACGTCAGATGTCGCTATAAGGGTATATGTTTTTTAATTTTAAGTTGTTTCTTTTGATCTCAAATGGTTAAGAAACCAAAGCAAATTAGTGAAAGGTTTAATAGATTATCGTAAGAAGTTATTATACAAATTGCTTCATAAAAAAAGTCTTAAAAATGTCCTTTTATATGTGTTCCACATTTTGCTCCGATCCGCGCTGGATCCAGCTGGATTCAGGTCAATCCAGCAAGAATCCAGCTGGATTGAAAACGCCGCTGGATTGCAATCCCTAATCACTGCATCCCTTTCAAAGTTATAAGATCCTACCACGTGCTTTTAACGCGGTCCATTTGAAGACCTAAATTGAACTGTTAAAGGTAGGGTGTTTAGCTCCATCGCCCTTTTTCGCTCGCACGCTTTTTTTTTAGTAAGGGGAATCATCAGAATCCGACAGAGAAGAGTCTGATACGCCCTTTCGCTCATGGGCGGAGCGGGAGGGCGTGTCAGACTTTTACTGACTAAACCGTTTGCTGACATCTTGAGGTGCGCGTGGAACAGAACGAGCCGTTGACGACTAGGCTCGGTCCAGGTTATTTACCAGACTGCCGGACGGCGAGCTACCCAGTACTTGCTGTCCCCGAGCCCGTGCCTACGGTGGTCGGAAATCGGGATCAGGATCTCGACGGCGGCGGCGTAAAGGCCGTTCCCTCGTGCGCTCGCGGTCGGCAGCCTCCTTCGCTAGTATTGCTGCTTCGCAGAAGGAGGCAACCGCCTGCCACCCCTCTTTGCTCTGGACCATTGCCTGTACCAGGGCCCGGCGGCGCGAGAGGTCGCCACCACCGATAGCCTCCACAAGGACACGGCGGTGCTCCGCCCAAGCGGGGCACATCTCTACCATGTGCTCCACGCGAATCGAGGCGTGGGCCAGGTCTAGCAGCTAGCGGATGCATCGCGACTGTATCAATGCAAACGCAACAGTATCGCTACAAAAAGACACCATGGGCGAGGGCTCTAAAATATGCAAAATAAGTTTAATTTTGGAATGTGTTTAATAACAACAACACCAAATCAGGATTCTTATAGTTGCAGCAATTGTAAAGTACTTTAGAATATAACCATGATGAGTGTGTCTATAAAAATTAAATATTTCCCTCTATTTCTCCAAGATCCCATCATTTATTAAATCCTGACCTCAAGACCATGGGAGCACCTGGAAAGGAAAGCCTTTAAATATAAAGATACCAATCAATTCAGAACCTCCACACAATTGTAAAACAATAACGTCGCATGAGACCGGTCGGGGATTCATGAATTGAATACCACTGTTGATGGTGGTCTTCATAAAAAAAAATCACCATCATACAAATGCAGTTTTATATTTTTATTTTCTAAATAATTTACACACTAAATGCCTTAACCTAAACTATGTAGCGTCTATTCTATTTCTATCACTCCACCGACTTTGCTGAGGGCTTCCTTCAGTTTCTCTGCTTCATCTTTGGATACGTCAGCCTTCACAATGGTAGGAACGCTTTCTACGAACTTCTTGGCTTGTACAAGATTGAATCCTTCTAGAAGACTCTTTACTTCTTTGATGAGTGCCACTTTCTGTTTATCATCGAACTTTGTAAGTTTGACCTGGAAAATTGAATAAAAGGTATTTTATAGTAGGATAATGTTACCATAATTTTTTTACCAATATCTGAATAAGTTGGTAATTGCAGAAAACAGTTTTTTGATTACCAACTTTATTTATCCAGGCAATAAATCGAAAAACTGATTTCTGCAATTAGCAACTTTTCCCCGGAGACATTGACAAGTATCACACAGAGGCAAGAAGCTTGTATAAAAATACTTACAGTAAAGCTGGTCTTTACAGCTTTAGGCACTGCTTCTTCCTCATCCTGTGCAGCAGGGGCGGCCACGGCAAAACCTCCCATTGGCATCACAGGTGCGTCAGGCAAATTCAGCCTTCTTTTTAGGACCTGGCTAAGCTCTGATACTTCAAGAAGGTTTAAGTTGGTAATCTCAGAGACAATCTTTTCGATTTTTGGGGAGACAGGTTTATCCACACCCTCTGGGACTGGTATGGACATAGGAGCGGCTGCTTGAGCTACCTCTTGGCGTAAGATCGCACTGAAATATAAAGAATTTTTGAAAGAATGTTTTAGAGATTTTTTAAGTAAAATATCAGTGGGCCGTTTTAAACAAATGTTTGATATATTTTATCAGGTACAGGCTATTTAATTCTGAAACGAATTGTGATGGTTAAATAGGATGATAACCTAATATTTTTATTTATTGCTAAGCGCATAATTATAAGCTCCTTACCATCGTGAAAAAGAACGCCACTGAAGGGGAAGGCTTCTGATAAGTCTTACACCGTTCATTTTTGTTATTATTTGACTATGTTTTTCAGTAGAAAATTTATAATTTTCTAGCCTTTCAGGTTAGGAATAGAGCATTAACTTTTGACATTAGAGTCTCGGCTCGATTTACTATTTGACAGTTTAACATAGACAATTGTAAAATATTTTCGTTCTGTCTACGTTTTCTTTCATACAGTTCGCGGATTAATTAAATAATTTTAAATAAGTTATTGAACAAGAACGTCCATGGAAAAGCTATCTTAAAATTAATAAAGGACATGCTAAAGTAAAAACATGTAAATACATTGTTCAGACACTTAGGTATATCATGCACTAAAGACTGAATTCTTGTCACAATTTATTAGTTAAATAAATCCGGGTTATTTTATTCATTATTTTATTTAAAAAGTCACGTTTTTTTTTATTTTAATATAAATAAATTAGTTTGTATAATTAACTAGAATTTAGTTGATTAATCGACTTGATACAACATTAACGTAACATTACATCCTTAATTTTGACATTGACAAATGACAATGACTGCAACAGGGTTGCATGGTTGCAAGGTTTAAGTACCCCCATAGTACCCCAAAGTCCCCAAACCCGCATTATAAGTAACAGATAAATTCTGTTGAATGAGATGCTTTTATGATGTCAATAAAGTTTAAACCAAAGTCCGTTTTTTAATCCCTGAGACTAAATTGACACAGGCAAATGTCAAACTTACTATTATAATCATGCCAGTTCTTTTTTGTTAAAACAAGTGTAACCTGGACTTTTGTTGGTAGTGGTGAAGGCTCGACACGTGCTTTTGTCAGTGCTACGAATTTTTTCGATTTTAGTGAGTTTTGTTGTGTGAAACTTGATCGAGACTGTTCCTAGTGTTTGTGTTCCCGGTTAAGGTTTGTTTTTATTTGTGATTGTCCTTTTTCCTTAGCATAATTTACCACCATGTCTTCAAAAAAGCCTCCTGATCCCGACCCCCCCGACGACTTGTTTGAACTTTCCCCCGTGTTAACCGTATCTCTCCCCAATGTCACCGAATTACCCGCGCAAGATCCTGCCATGGAGACCGAGAACGCAAACCGTAAAAGGGTTGCTGGTTCTCCTCCTGCAATTTCGAATATACCGCCAAAAATGGCTAAAAATGTACCAGGAAGATTAACATATACCAAGAAGGACAACCCTCCATACATTGTTCATGTATCTCTGAAGAATGAGCAGACCTCAGGCACTGTGCTACAGCCCATCAAGTTTGGTATGTTTTTGACGACCAATAACGTCAATAATATACGTCTCGACGGGATCAAACGTATTGGCAGAAATCGTGTGTCAGTCGAGTTTAAGTCACACCAGGACGCTAATAGTTTTCTGAACAACACTGTACTGGCTAAACACAACTATATTGCGAGCATTCCACAGTTCAATATTACTCGCATGGGCATTGTTAGGGATATACCGGTTGAGTGGTCGGAGGATGATGTTATCCAGAATATCCAAGTTCCCGAGGGTTGTGGCCCTGTCATCAAAGCCAGAAGGATGAGCCGTAAGGTGATTTCTTCTGGAATTACAGAGTGGAAACCCACTCAAACTGTGGTTTTAACGTTTGATGGACAGGTCTTACCGAAACGTGTCATTAGTTTTTACTCTTCTTTGCCAGTAGAAAGATACACATACCCAACGATCCTGTGTTACCATTGTTGTCGCTTTGGGCATACTCGCACCTTGTGCAGATCTAAGCCAAGGTGTTTCAAATGTGGGGACAATCATCCAGGCGATGGATGTGAAATCACCCAAGAATTGAGCTTCTGTGTGTCATGTACAGGCAATCATTTCGCAAATGACAGTGCATGTCCTGAATTGGGCCGGCAGAAGAGCATCAAAGCTCTGATGTCGGAGAAATCGATTTCATATGTGGAGGCAAGTCGCGTATTCCCACCTGTTTCCAGGTCATATGCTGACGTGTCGAAATCTTCCCCCCGTAATAATAGTGTAATATCCCAACCCCAGTCCTCGAGCCCCATACCTGTAACTCAAAGGTCATACCGTAAAACGGTATTCCTTAAACCCAAGACCCATGCTCCTCTCTCACCTGGCTACAATAGACAGGTTCAACAAGAGCTGACAAAAAATTATTCCTTCTTCCCTTCTAGAAATGGCGGTGCATTACCAACGGAATCAGAAACGCAATCCTATAGAGGAGAAAACAATCCAGCAAATATATTACAGCTCATTACCAACTTGCTAATGTCTGTACTGTCCAATCCAAATCAAACAATACCTGACCACGTTGCCTCTAAGTTGACCTCAATTGTACAATACATCAACGATGTTCCATCGCCTGAAATTCCTTCAATGGAATGTAAGGAGTATTACTCCTAGAAAGCCTGACCTTTCTTTTTTAATTAATAAATTTAATCCATCTGTCTGCAGCATTGCTGAGACATGGCTCTTGCCTGAAAGCAATTTCAGGTTGCCATGTTTTAGCAGTGTTCGTAATGATAGATCTGATGGATATGGGGGATGTGCTTTGCTCATCAATAGCAAGGTATCATACTCCCAAATTCCTCTTACCTTCGTTGGCGACAACATAAATGTTGTTGCTGTTAAGGCTGAGGATATATATATTTTTTCTTTCTATATCGCGCACCCACAAGCTGAATATCTAACCATTATCAGAAATTTGTTATGCAGTGTTAGCGGTCCAATTCTTGTAATGGGTGACTTTAATTGTCATCACTATCGTTGGGGATCAGATACTTGTGATAACTTTGGCATAGGCTTGCTGGATATATTGGATGACCTAGATCTCTGTCTTGTCAATGATGGCAGTGCCACACGCAGGTCTGCACCTGGCCAGAGTAATAGCTGTGTTGACTTGACGTTCTGTTCATCCAATATATCTAGCCTTCTCATTTGGCGACGCTTGGATATGACCCATGGAAGTGACCACTATCCCATCATAGTTGAATTCCCTTCCAAAAATATTACATTTAAACCTTCCCCTCCTCTTTTAAAATATCAACTTAATTCGGCAGACTGGAATTGGTATTCAAAAATTTTAGACCTTAGGGTATCTACTCTACCAAAAGTTGACAGTCAGAACGCCCAGGAATGTTTTTCATCCTTTTCCTCCACCATTTCCTCCACAGCAGAGGACTGCCTCCCATCCAAAAAACCTCCTTCTGGTAAACTTCCTTCCCCACCATGGTGGGATAGGGAATGCACTAACATGATTAGGGCCAGGAATGAGGCTGAAAAGACAGTTAACTGCGATATGAACCTGGAAAATCTCCTCTCCTTCAAGCAAATATTGGCCAGGTCTAGAAAATTCTTTAAAAAGAAAAAACGTGAAGGTTGGTCGAAATTCTGTTGTTCGCTGAGTCCGTCCACACCGGTTTCAACGGTCTGGCGAAAGATTAAGCACTTTAGGAGCGGCTTAACACCTGCCTCCTCAAACAACATCACTGAGGAACTGGGGCAGCAGTTTTTCTCAAGGATCGCTCCGGCCTATGTTCCAAGCCTAGAGGAAAGCAGCGTTGGCATTGATAATGTAGACAACGCTGCTGATCCTATGAACATGCCATTTAGCCTGGGAGAGCTGAAAACTGTACTGTCCCATGTTAGAGACTCTGCTCCGGGTGTGGATGGATTCACCTACTCCTTTATTTCCAAAGCTGGTCCAAAAACTCACCAATATTATCTGGATTTGGCTAACTTTTGCTTTACTTCCGGTTACATTCCCACAGAATGGAAGGTTCAAGTTGTCATCCCGATATTAAAACCAGGTAAAGATCCAAATGACCATTGCTCATATAGGCCTATTGCTTTATCGTCCATACTAATAAAACTGTTGGAACACTTAGTCAAAAACCGCTTAGAGTGGTTGGTAGAAAACAGGAGATTGCTCCCATCGACTCAGTTCGGCTTTGGGAAAGGTCTGGGCACAGTTGATAGTGTGGGTACCCTCACGTCAGCGGTCCGGCTGGCCCTCAGCGGGAATGAGTCTGTGGTTGCTGTCTTTCTGGACGTATCTGCTGCCTATGACTCTGTCCTCCTCCATAACCTCAGGCAAAAGCTGCACGAGCTGAGAATCCCGGCTAGGATCTGTCGTATCATCGGTAGCATTTTTTCCAACCGTACCATTCAACTAAGAATTCCAGGGGCGGACTCTGACCAAAGATCGGTCTGGAGAGGATTACCTCAAGGGTCGGTTCTTAGTCCCCCACTTTACAACATTTATACCGCTGACCTACCCTCTTGCCTTAACAACGACTGTAAAGTTCTTCAGTATGCTGACGATATTGCACTCCTGGTTTGTGGCATTTCTATTCAGGATGCCGCTCAATCAATGAATGTCTCTTTATCCTCATTAAACCAATGGCTGCTCGATCACGGTTTGTCTTTAAGTGCGCCAAAGAGTACGGCGGTAATTTTTACCCGCAAGCGTTCTGTACCCTCAATAGATATTAACATCGATGGACAAGCCATTCCAATCAAAGAAAAGGCTAGGTTTCTGGGAGTAACCTTGGACTCGAGACTGACTGGGATTGACCACGTCAAAAACACGGTCAAGAAATGTGAGCGATCTGTGTCGGTCCTTAAGGCCTTGGCCGGGGTGTGGTGGGGTGCTCACCCATACACCCTCAAATTGGTCTATAATGCATTAGCCCGAAGTGCGATGGATTATTGTAGTTTTCTCCTTGAGCCCTGCAACAAAAATGCGCTCAAACAATTATCTAGCATCCAGGCTAAATGTCTGAGGATTGTTATTGGTGCCATGAAATCCTCTCCTATAAATGCTCTCCAAGTGGAATGTGCTGAACCTCCTCTTCACCTTAGAAGACAGTATTTGGCAGACCGTTTCCTGTCTAAAGTTTTTTCCCTTTCATCCCATCCCTTACTCCCAATTTTAGAACAAATCGACCTCTCCTTTAATAATTCCCCTTATTGGAACAATAAAACCGTTCCTTTATTGATAAATAGGTACAGAGAACTTAAACAACTCTCTGCGCCTATTTGTCAATATACAACTCTCCCGGTTTTCTCCTCCGCATATGAGTCGATTCATTACGAACCAAAAGCCGTTTTGGGACTGGGTATATCCAGGAATTCCCAGAAGGCGAAGGACGAATTTGAGTTAGCTCTCAAACGTTACTGGGTAGGATGGAACTTCTTCTACACTGATGCTTCAAAATTGACCGAAACAGGAAATACTGGTGTGGCAGTTTACTTTCAAAATTCTAGAATCGCTCTACTTTTTCAATGTCCACCAGAAGCATCAGTGTTTACAGGAGAGTGTATTGGTATTCTAGAAGCCATACACTATATCAAATCCCATCAAATAACAAGATCAGTAATTTTTTCAGATTCCCTTAGTAGTATTCAGGCCTTAAAGCAAAATCAAATTTACAGTAAAATACATAGTAAAATCATTGTAGATATCAAGAGCTTGTTATTTGATTGTTCCCAAAACGGCTTGGACATCGAGATAGCCTGGATCCCCGGTCACACGGGAATTGTTGGCAATGAGTGCGCTGATTCGTTAGCAAAGTATGCCACATCGAATCCGGTTGATCGAAAGCACTACGTAGTTCACAACTACGATTTGCGGAATGGTGCCAAACCCAAGTTATTTAACTCGTGGGCTGACACATGGAAGTCGACTTCTAAGACCAAAGGCTCCTACTATGCAGTTATACAGCCAGAAATTCAACGGAGACCTTGGTTTTTTAAATGCCCTAAATTGTCGAAGAGAACTGTTTCGTCACTGTGTAGACTGAGACTCGGACATTGTTGTAGCCCAGTGTTCCTGAACAAAATTCATGTCCGGGATAGTTCCCTGTGCGAGTGTGGCCTTGCGGAAGGTACTTTAGACCACATTTTCTTCTCCTGCTCCCTAAACAATAAATCTATTGACCTCTACCAAAAACTTCCTAAATGTAACGTCCCTCTCCCAACCAATTTCCACTCCACTCTTTCTCACTTTTCCCCTAAATTAATTAATCTCTTGGCCAAATTCCTAAATGATAATGATCTAAAATTCTAGTTTGGTGCGTAACATTATATTAACTGTGCTGTCTGTCTATGTTTAGTATTTAAAATGTGTATATAAACTTGTAAATTAGATTATATGTTCTACTAACCTTTGTGTTCGTCTTTTCAGCATAACTAACACCTACCACGAAGTACAAAGTTCGACGGTTGCTCTCACTGTGCTGCCGTCCCAACGTGACACTGGCAGAATAGTCGAAACCGGCTCAATTGCCATAAAAAAAAAAAAAAAAAAAGTGTAACCTGGTGAGGGTCGCGGCAATCCGATGGATGCGAGACACACAGAACCGGTCGTTGTGGCGACCCTTGGGGGAGGCCTATGTCCAACAGTGGACGTCTTTCGGCTGAGATGATGAAGTTTAACAACCCACATTATGTCATTTTAATCTCGGAGATTAAAAAACAGACTCTAGGAGTATTCATTTGCGAATATATTTTTTGGTGACAAGAAATTAAACTTTGAAAGTTGTTGATTACTCCAATATTTGAAAGTAAGCCCCGTCTAATGGCAATGTATAGTTGATACATATCCAATTTAAATTAAATTCCAGCCCATAATAATTTGTTGCGTAATTTTTTTTACAAAATACCTTTTGTAAAAAATTTACTAAGGCGTTTAATGTAAAACTCACAAACTAAATAGTGCCCCATAATCGGGTAAAACCCATTACCAACTCATGGCAACCCTTTTTTATAGCCTATTTATTTTGCCTTGAAAACTTATTTTCTATGAGAATCTATTTATCTGTTGTTATGATTTAGATGTAGTAGTAGATTTATAGCTCACTAGAATAATAAAGTGTATGGTGGCAGCTACTAGTAATAGATTTACAAGTGATTTTTTGTGATATAATAACAAAGTTAGATGAGATTTGATCAAAACTTCCATCAGCTGTTTTGTGTTTTTGAGGTAAGTTTGCAGTATTTTTCCTAATATCTTCGCAAGTAATGAGTAAGTAGTTGAATCTAAATAAACTTCAGTCCACGTTAAATCCGTGTATGATGATCAGATCGTCAAATTGACCGCATTCAACCTTGATAGTTGCCTTTCCTAACTAATCCCATTACACATGTAAATAAGTTTTTCACTTGAGAGTTATTAGAAAACGGGAAGTTCGTGTTTTCTTTAACGGCCTCTAGGATTCCAATCTATTTGGACTAGTCTTACATCTTCCTTGTTTTGTTTTGTTTTTATATATTTTTTTTGTTAATGGTCAAGCACAAACCTATGTTTGTGCTAACTTGACCAATAGACAAAATACATAATATTATGTTATTCATATTCGAACATGACAAAATTAATAGTAATAAAATGTTAGCTTTGCATTTGCATAATTCTCTTACTTGAGGTGACTCAATGACGGAATGAAGTAGTACAACATTTTGCATACTAGCAAATATGCATACATAATTATGTCTGTGTAATTTTACTTCACTACCGGATGACATAAAATACATCTGCGATAATAGAAATAAAAAGTTCTAAACAAGTCACTTTAACCAGTGTTATGCAGTGAGCCCTATCAAATCTGTGATCTTTTTAAACAATAGTGACTGTTTTGTATATTATCTGTAGTTTTTTAAAGATTTGTTTTTATTAATTAAAACAATCATCTTTAGCAGTGGCATGAGGTCATAGTTTATCTTACACTGTCTACAATAAAAAGTATGAAGAAGACTGTCTATTTATAGCTACACAGTAATTAACAGCTAATATAATGGCAAGCTGACAAGCAGATAAAATTACCTCATTTGCAGTGTGAACTTATTATGCATTTATAGAATACAGGAAATTGTTGTTCTAAGATGAGCAAACAAGGGCAGAGACACCTTAATCGCAGTGGTAAGACTTTTTTTAATTGATATAAACTAGTGTTTGACCGCAATCCCACCTGATGGTAAGCAGTGATGCCATCGTAGCCGCGCGTGTGGGGCGCACTAGTTTATTAAGAGCCTGTTCACTTCTCTAGCCTTGAACACACCCAAATTATAATCGGACGGCAAATTGATCCAGTCCTTCGATATACGCGGTATAAACGACGAAGCAAAACACTTAGTTTGGACCGTAGAGGTTTTGACAACGTAAGGGTGCATACTCGCCGTACGACGGTTTGTCCGATGGCAGAAATGGGATGGTGGAATCAAGTCATGTAATTCCCGCGTACACTCTCATCCAAAAACTGCATCCTGTAAAATACCAAAAGGCTGGCTACCCTACGCCTGTGCTCAAGGCTTTGAAGATTGTACTTAACCAAATCTATCTCTTTGCACGCCTGTCCATTGAGTTCAAAGTTGCCAGGTGGCATTTTGTAGCTCCAGCCCATATGTGGCTTCAGTACTCCACACACGATCGATCCTGTGCTTTGTATAACATAACATAACATTAGAAGCTGTCACGGTGCAGTGAAGTAGGTACTGCCGGACCTTTGCAAGAACGCCGAATTTCCTAGCAGATACCTTGGTTTTGAACTCAATGATCCTCCCAAAGTTAATGTCGGAGGAAATTTCAACTCTCAAGAGCTGAAGGCGGTCGGTGTTTAGGCGGCGTTGAATCCCACCAGATTGACTTCGCCCCACTCGTAGACTGCCTGAAGTGAGTCATTCATACGCTCTACCATAACCTCTTTATCGGACTGGATTAGCTTCTTACTAGCCCGAGCACTTGACTTCTTTTTGAGGCGTGCCCAGATGTTACCATTGTAAGTATCGCCTGTAGGACACAGCGGAACATACAGTGGCAGTCTGTCCCACCCACTTGGTAAGAGCTCCACGACCTTTCGCGTCTTGATACAGGCCATGGTACTTAGCGTCAGAGTATGGGATGCGGTCATATAAAACTGCGACTCAGTAATGCAAACGAAGAAGATGGCTGAAACCGTTAGAAAAATAACATCTTAAGAGGCCTGCGGAGACCGCGCGCTATCTCGAGTTGAGACGCAAAAAAATACGTTTTTGAGGTTGATGGAAGCAATCCAGATAGTATAAACAATTCTTGGACACACCGACTGGAGTACAGTCATCATCCGCACACTGACAGTTGCTTGCTGTGATAGCAATACAAACTATTTTAAATTTGGGAGAGGTTCCGTAATACCAAAAATGATGAATGAAAAATTAATGTATTTCCAATATTGTTTCGAGTATTTATAACTTGATAATAATATCTGTGTTCCTATGGAAAGATATTTTGAAATATTGTTGTTTATAATATAGAAAAAACCAAATAAAAACATGACATTTTCGCTGTGAAAATGTGCAAATTTAAATTCGCTTAAATTTCGTTTGGGGTAAGTTTTTCAACAAAAAGACGATGTAGGAACCTAGATAATTATTGTCTAAATCCGAATAACATCATATTATGGTGTAAATATGCTTAAATTTCAAATGATTTTGGTATTACGTTTGTATGGATAATTCTAACGTCGCGCCCACCTTAACGCCCTAGCTGCCGCCACAGGAGATGCTCTTGGCGTCGAGAGTTACAGGACGATTCACAGCAACGCGTGGACACTGTGGACAGGCGCGTGCTTTTTTTTTTTTTTTTTTTTTTTAATTATTGATAGGCTTGCGCTTGACCACATTTCACCTGATGGTAAGCGATCATGTGGTCGACGATGGAGCACGCTTGCCTAGAAGCAACCTATTCACTCTTGACTTAAAGACCCCTAGGTTGTAGCTATCAGGAAACACAGACCCCGGCAGGGAATTCCACTCTTTAGCTGTGCGCATAATAAATGTACTCCCAAAACGCTTTGTACGTATGGGTGGGATGTTCACCATGTACCGGTGGCGCATTGCCGTACGTCTAGTGGTCCGATGATGAAACGGGCTTGAAGGAATCAAGTTGTGCAGTTCCTGTGCACACTCTCCGAAATGCAACCGATAGAAAACCGACAGGCTAGCAACTCGTCGTCGATGCTCCAGACTTTGAAGCTTCGACTCGAAGAGTGCATCATTACCTATGATCTTCTTGGCTCGCCTCTCAATCGACTCTAGCGCCTCAAGCTGGTACTTGGCAGATCCGTCCCATAGATGAGAGCAGTACTCCATACATGATCGAACTTGTGCTTTATAGAGGTTGAGCAACTGTTCCGGCGTGAAGTACTGTCTCACCTTAGCCAGAATCCCCAGTTTTTTGGCAGCCAGTTGAGCTTTCGCCTCTATATAGCAACCGAAATTGAGAGTGGATGATAGTGTTACGCCAAGAAGCTCAAGATGGTCGGTAATCGGTACGGTCACATCCCGAAAAGATGGAGCTGGGTGGAATTGGCTCCGTTTAGCAGAGAAAAGACACGCCTGAGTTTTAGCAGCATTGAACTTGACCAGATTGGCATCGCCCCAATCGGAGACCGCCTGCAAGGACAAGTTCAAGCGCTCAACCATAGCCTCTCGGAGAGACTGGACCTGTGACCCACTAGCACGTGCGTCGGATACGTATCTCTCAGCCACAGTGCTGTCGTCTGCATACCCAAAGGTACCGGGCTTAAGAAGGTCATTAATATGCAGCAAGAACAGAGTGGCCGAGAGCACCGACCCCTGGGGGACTCCGGCATTGACACCCAGTTGACCGGACGAGCTGCCGTCGATGACCACTCGAATGGACCTATCCCTCAGAAAGTCCGCAATCCAATTACACAGACCAGTGGGTAAACCGAAGGAAGGAAGCTTAGCTATAAGACTTTCGTGCCAGACCCTGTCAAAGGCCTTCGAGATGTCAAGGGAGACAGCAAGTGCTTCCCCATGCCTTTCGATGGCCTCGCTCCAGATGTGAATGGCATACGCTAGAAGATCCCCAGTAGACCGATTTTGGCGGAAACCGTATTGTCGGTCACTTAGAATGTCGTTAGCTTCTAGGTATGCCAGGAGCTTCTTATTTATCACACGTTCCATACTCTTACATAGGATGGACGTTACAGAGATGGGTCTATAATTTGCTGGGTCAGCTCGACTGCCCTTTTTGGGCACTGGTTGCACGTTAGCCAGCTTCCAAGCATTCGGCACTTTTCCAGTCTCATATGAGAGACGAAATAGGCGTGTCAAGATCGGAGACAATTCAGGCGCACAAGTTTTAAGCACAATTGCTGGTATCCCATCCGGGCCACTAGCTTTATTCACGTCAAGGTTACGTAGTACCCTACGGACGTCCTTCTGATGGATACGAATGTCCGACATACTCGTCTCTCCACCATCAGGAGCCGCTGGGGGCGACGCATCACCAGAATCTAGACGCGAAGATTCCGCAAAAAGGGAAGCAAACAAGTTCGCTTTTTCTTCTGCGGTGTGGGCCAGCGACCCATCTGGTCTCAGCAATGGAGGCAGTGAGGGGCGACAGAAGTTCGATTCAACCGACTTTGCCAGGGACCAAAAAGCTTTACTACCTGCTGGGTATGATGCAAGTTTGTTCCCTATTCGGCTGATGTGGTCAAACCGAGCCCTCTGCATCACCTTCTTGCAGGACTTGGCAGCCCTATTGAAGGCCTTCTTCTTTTCACTAACGTCGAGCGAGTTGCGCGTACGAGAGTCGACCCAAGCTCGGTACGCCGCGCGTTTGAGCGCATTAGCGCGACCACACTCGGCGCTAAACCATGGTAGAGCCCCGCCAGACACTGATACGTCAGAGAATGGAATATAGTACTCCATCCCCTGCCGCAATACATCCGTCACGGCATCTGCGCACGACGAAGCATCTTCAGAAGAAAAGCAAGTGGGCTGCCAAGGATAACACGCGAAGAAAGATCGCATGCCATCCCAATCTGCCGACCTGTATCGCCACATCCGCCGTGTGCCTCTGGGGCTGGGATCGGGCGGGGAGTAGACGGATACAGATTTCACCAGACAGTGGTCGGAGCTACCTAAAGGTGCCGATATCGACACTGAGTAGCGGTCTGGATCTGTTGTCAGCAGAAGGTCCAGGCAATTGGGCGTGTGCGAATCAACATCCGGTACCCTTGTTGCCCCCTGGACCAGCTGGGTGAGATTTAATGTTAAAGCTAGCTTTCTCATTTCTCTACCAGCATGGTCTGTGCACTGGAACGGGAAAAGCCACTCTTGATGGTGGGCATTGAAATCCCCCAGTAACACTAATTGGGCGGAGGGGTACCGCTGCTGAGCCGCTTCCGCCGCCTCACTTAGATGCTGTGTGAGCCCGGTTGTCTCCTGATCTCCGCTGTGCGAGCGGTAGACACAAGCGTAGATAATTTTATCTAGGCCTGTGTCCACTAAGGCCCAAAGCGTAGAGAACCTGGAGTCCTCAAGGTTACGGAGACGCCGATAACAGATGTCGTCCCGGGCGTACATACATACACCCGCACGTGGTTTGAAGTTGTGCTCCAAAGTAAACCCTGGGTATAAAAGGTACGACACGTCGGACGGACATCTGATCTGCGTCTCCGAAAGGAATAAGAGAGCTGGTTTTTCCGTCTCAAGATGGTGGTGGACTGCGACGATATTTGAGTGCAGACCTCGTATGTTAGTGAGGTGCACTTTGTGAGAGAGGGAGTGCAGCCGCTGTTTTGCAAAACTCTTTTTATTCCCTTTCATGTGTATGTGTGAAGTGAATGGGTGAGAGGAGAAGGAAGTGAAGTAAGGTTCCAAGCTGCTAACCTTCAGGCTCGCACCGAAAGGACGATATCATTAGGGGACTAGTCTGGAGACTGCGGGGACGCCCGAGCCCCCCCGGGAATGTCCATCGGGCCCTCTCGTCTGGTCGCCAACCAGCACGATGGCGCATTCCGGGATTTTTCGCTAGTTGGCGGGGCAGCCTTTCATGTGTGGCTGGCACATTACTTGGGCCCCCAACTAACTGCGGTCGGCCAGCGGTGCACCGTGCCTCGGATCCCGCTACCCTCCGCGACTAGTCTCCAAATACGACCATATTGGCACGAGCCAGGTTGATCTGCATGCGTTGGAACAACTACTTCGACCCAACTCCTCTAGCTTGGCTACACTGAGCATCACACCGGAACACGGCTAGGCCGCTTGGCGGTATGCCTTTGCTCAGTGGGTGGTCGCAAGCCAACGGCCGAAACCTACCACCAGTTAATGTCACCTGATTAGCACCACCCGGGGACCACGTGTAGGGACTCGCTTCGGGTATTCTCCTACGGACGCGGGTGACTCGGCCCCCGAGGTGCTTGCCGTAAGGAAGGACCAAACTCGAGTCATCGTGTTCTGCGCCTCAAAGAGATATGTCAGCAAAACAACGGGACCCAGTATGGTCGATGCGTGCTAGTTTCAGGAATGTTCGAAAGAGTTGCCTTAGCCCTGGAATGCAAAAGACAACTTAAGGATCACTGGTGGGTTGTACCTATTCAGTAAAAGTCTGAGACGCTCTTTCTCTCTGTCCATAATATTTCGAAAGAAACGGAGCATTTCGTACCTATTTACGAACATACAAAATTGAGTCGTTATAAAAGTCAAAACTGCTAACTAAATCAACAACAACATGTCTGAAATAGATTCCTATGTACTGTAGTTCTAGCCTAGCACATACAAACCAATCGAACAACAGGATTAATCGAAGTAAACCCTACACAAACTGTATATCACGCGAAAATGAACTCAACGCTATTGTAATAAAAGCTAATTGACTGCGAAACAGCAAAGGTACGGGAATTGCGTAACGGGTCAGATCTAGGTCATTTGTCGCTTTGGGAAACCACCAATCCGATAGATGCGCGTGAACAAAGTTATTAAATCAACAGTGGTTGTTAGGCAGTCCAGAGGGAGCACGCAATTTGTTTGACTACCTAATCTGAATTGTTAAAGGGATGGAACTATGGATATAAGATGTGTCGTATAAAGCTTCATCCCTCATTGCGTTTTACGTGGTAGACGTAGTAAGGACCCTGGTATGAAATAAAATGTTGACGTCACAAATAAAGCGCAAATCAAGTAAAGTGATTTTGGGCTGCGAGATTTTTAGAAAGAGGTACTGTTTTCTTAAAAAACAGAACAACTGAAGCCACGCAGGTGGGCTTTAATCATTAAAAATCTGATATTCCCCTCGCTCTACCCAGAGCGGGAGAAGTAATTTGATGACTTCCACCTCAAAAAAAAGCGATGTTTTTTTTTTCTGTCGTCTGAGTCTTCTCTTGCTATTACTGCCCGCTGCTGGGTGAAGGCCAGTCTCAAGGTTATTGAATTTTATTTTATTTTTGCATGAGCAAGAGGGACTGTTTTTTACTGACTAAAACCCACAAGTTTACCTTCAGTTGCCCTTTGCGTTCCAGGAACGCAGTAATTCACGCGGTAAATTGGAAACGGTCACATAGTTTCGTAGCTTAGCTTTCAAAAGAAAAGCACCCTTATTTTACATGACAAGACGCTAATTTCGTGTGCAAACGTCTTAAAGAAACTCAATCTTAGAGAAGAGTCGAAAATGTTATAGGTATAGGTCTTTAGTTTTGTTACACTCTACCGACTCATAGCTCATCCTGATAATTGTGCATTTATGCATAAACAAACATTGTAGTGGAAGTTTCAGAAAGGACCCATGTTCTTGAAACAAAAATAAAATACAGTACCAATCACACTGTTATTGTAAAGAAGTCCAGCGATTACCAGCGAACCAATAGCCGCCTCCTACTCGTTAGTCGTCTTCTACATATGTAGGTATACTTCCATACTATAATACATATAAGTTGTCACGTGTGTGATGTAACTCCGTATGTAATGCGAGCACTTCTATACCTTATGACATCGGAGATTCCATTAATAAATACTTCTTATTGCTGTATCGATCGTTTTCAGTTGTATTATGCTGATTGTGTAATATTCGATGCTGGTATGTGTTGTAATTAATTTTGTACTGTTTTCATAACAATACTGAAAAGTTATTTTTCAGTTAGAAAACCATACCATGTCAATAGTTTAAGCCCAAACACATCTGTTCACTTCAAGGTTTCCAGTCATAGGATAAACCAAATGGTTCATCTGAAAAAAATATAAATTCATGCTTCATTTAGTAAATAAAACAATATTGATGAGCAAAACTTCCGAAGCTCTTATTACTTATGTCATCTTTCTTTTTCTTCTCTTTCTTTATTTCCTTATCTTTATTACCCCATTCACAACTCCACAGGAAAGTAGGCCATTACGTAACAACGTATATGGCAATAAAACAACCTGAACCTTACTGCTTTGACTGGCTGTGACCCATATTTCCCACGTGATATTAGTAAATACAGGTTTCAGTACTTTCAGTTCAGCGGTTAACTACTCGATAAGTAAGATTTCATAGCACTAGCAGTATACTTACATGAGTAATCCTTGTTAGGTGTAGTGCAATTTAGTTTAATATCAGACAAAGCTAGGTGGAAACGATTAAAAGATATAATTGGATGCCCTTGCTGTGTCCCTAGATTTATCAAAAGCCTTTGACAAGATGTAGCATGTTGTTAGTCTGTTGGGAAAGCTTCCTGCGCTCGGTTTCTCTGATGACTTTTGTAATTGGATTTCCGACTTCTGAGTGAGCGATCGATCCGAATGAATGTGCATACATAGATAGCTGCTTATAAGATCCCAAAGTTGTGTATAGATCTCTGTGTTCGTTAAGGGCCTGTTATTTGTACCACTCTTTTGTAAACAAAGGAAAAACAAAGATGGAGCTTGTTAAAAATAATCATTAGGAATATCAATGTTTTTTCTTGTCGTTTCTCAATGAAAATTTGAAATTTAAAAACACTGTCTTTGTACTCCAAAAGAGTGAAAACTTAGAAGCACAACTTTCACCTTCTCCCCAAATTTTGATGTCGAATCTTTTAATTGAATTAATTGACAAACAACTAATTGCCTAAACAAATCCTAATTTAGATCGTGACAATAGACTGTTTTACAAAAGTTATTTTGCTTGGACTGTTTTTAAAGACTTCCTTTGAATTTTAAATAAATGGGGTAACATAAACGTTGCTTTAGAAAACTTGAAGCCTTAATGTTTTTTCTTGACTTTGTTGTTTTTCTTATAAATACATTTTACAATACTTTTTGTTTTGTTATGATTTCTTGTTTTCTTTGAAAATGTTTACTAAACTTTTTGAATAGAAAATGGAATTGGACTTTGGAAAAGCACTCTTAGTGCTGCGTGAAGGATTTTTAAACGTGCATTCCTCTACTATCATATTTATTTAGAACATTTTTTTCTGAAACCTAAGTAAACAGTATGAATGCCATTGAATTATATAGAAACATACTTTGTTTTTTAAAATGAAATTTGCTTTTTTACTCCGAATTTACTAGACAGACGTCACCAAGAAGGCCTACCATGACTATGAGGTGTTCAAACGTCTCTCAGAGCATTGCGCAAGCCAAAACGTATACAATCAAATTGCCACAGCCGTTGCCAATTCCTGTACTAAACGCTGTCTTCTCTTTATTTTACCCTTTTAATAAGTTATTTTACCGAAAAATATGTAAGTAGTACCTAATATTTAGACAAATTATTAAATAGAGGTGTATCTGTTCTAAATCTTCTGAGTAAAGAGGCATGTTTTGTTACGTAGTAATAGAGAACCAGACATTTACACAACAGCTTACAAAATAACACAATCTAACTGTCAAGCTGTCTGTACAATCTTATAATTCAAATAGGGCTTTCGTAGAATGAAACTAGTAAGGGAATAACAAACAAATAACATTGCGTCGATCAACTAGAGAAGCGTTCTGCGTGTGACAGTGAAGCCATTGATTTTCACCCAGAAGTGAAACTATGCCAGACGGGTCCTAATTTTGTCTTGTATTTCTAATATTGGATAGAGTTATAGTACAATTCTGTTGATTCTGTCGAAAGCATACATATTTCGAGTTGAATACCTACAGTACAATTACAGAGCATATGATAGTTTCTTAAATAAGTCCTTAGATGACTTTGTGAAACTGTAGTAGGTATGTTTTAGATGACTCATGCCTGTTTTCACCAACAGCCCCTAAAATTTAAGTGTCTCTTAAGCATATATAATCACGGTTTTTGCATATTATTAAGTTATTATTCTGAATTCAAGTATGAAATCGAACACATAAGTTTAAAGATTTCGTACTTTAAATCAGAATAATAACTTAATAATATGCAAAAACCGTGATTATATTGGCTTAAGAGACACTTACATTTTAGGGGCTGTTGGTGAAAACGGGCATTAAAGATAATACATAACATTTGTGCATTACGAGTATTTAGGTACTAAAAAACCGGCCAAGAGCGTGTCGGGCCACGCTCAGTGTATGGTTCCGTAGTTTCCCGTCCGTCACAATAAGTATAATATATAATATATATAATATAATAATATATATAATTATTATATAAAAAAAATATATAATAAATAATATATATAATATTTATTAGTTTATAATTTTATCGTATATATGTATTTTATTATTATATGCAACTTATTTATTCAGGTTGTTATTTATTTATTATGCAAACCTACCACATGTTGTTTATTTAAACCCAAAGGTTGACTGGTAGAGAATGCCTTGTTGCATTAAGTCCGCCTATGTACCACCACTGTACATGAAGCTTAAATAAATAAATAAATAAATAAGTGTCCCCAACTTTTCAAAAACTGTTGGTCCCAAAGTTCAAAATAATTTTCCTAGAAAGTCTTTGAAAAGCTCTGCTTTCCAGATTTTTTTCATATTTTCTAAACTTATGGTTCAAAAGTTAGAGGGGGGGAAGCATTGATTTTACTTTTGGAGCGATTATTTCCGAAATTATTGATATTATCAAAAAATGATTTTAGTAAACCCCTATTCATTTTTGAATACCTATCCAACAATATATCACACGTTAGTGTTGAAATTAAAAACAAAAAAACACTTTTTACTTTACATGTGGGGGGGCTACCCTAATAAAACATTTTTTTCCAATTTTATTCTTGCACTTTTTCGGCGTGATTGACATACATATTGGTACCAAATTTCAGCTTTCTAGAGCTAACGGTCACAGAGATTAAGCGAGGACGGACGGACAGACATGGCGAAACTATAAGGGTTCCGTTTTTGCCAATTGGCTACGGAACCCTAAAAACCTGGACAAGTGCAAATCGGACTCGCACACGATGAGTTCGATACTACAATATTAAAATCGAGCACCACTTTAATAATTGAAATGATTAATTATCTATACTTTTGTAGATACTCTTGTTTTCTCAATAATCTTACTTTTATGCACCTGCCATGTTGTCATTAAGTCCGCCTTTGTACCTTTGTGTTGTCATAGTCACCTTTATAATGAGACAGCGAGTGTATTTTACCTCTTTTACTGAGACTTTATTTTAAAGAAAGCGTTTTCTAAATTGTTCCCTCATTGACTTCTGTAACTGAGATAATATCAATGTATCACACTGAATCGCACTGTATGTTTACTCGCACTACTTGTTTACTAATTCTGTGTATCTTATGTAATAATCACACCTCTATAACAGAAATAACCTCTCACCCTCTGTAATTGATACATAATAATATATTTGTTTATACCTACCTATCAAAGACACTGGGTAAGTGGAATACGTCTTTAATTACTCAGATACCCGCGAAACGAGACACAATAGTAAAACAATAACATCGCGGTCTCATAGGACCGGTCGGGGATTCATGAATTAAGTGAGACTTTGATATTTGTTTTTACCTTTTACCTGGCTATCTAAGACACTGGGTAAGTGGAATACCTCTTTAGGTGTGTCAAATTTACAGGTCCCTTAAAGTTCCAATCATCTAGGTTTCTCTATATTTAGTCAGTATTGTAGATATAATACCAGTTACGTAGAATTATACACCTAGTATGACGTAGGTATTTTTAATTAACTGTTGCATAACTTCTACTGTAATTATAGCACTTATGTCATGATAATATTATTTCTGTATAAATGCAAAACCATCGCTTTTGTTGTTTTGATGTTTTGGATTGCTTAATCAGCTTATTTTTTTAACTAGCTGATACCAGCGGTTTCGTCCGCGTAGTCGTAAAAAATAGGGACGGATAAAAAGTTTCCTATGTTTTTCCAGGACATAGTCTACCCGAAATTGGTTCAGCCGTTCGAGTCGAGCGTGAAGAAGTAACAATCTATCCACACACACAAACTTTCGCCTTTACAATATAAAAGGCATGTATATTGTGATTACTGTGATTATAATCTACTTTATACCGATTGTGAAAAAGAAATGGTCGATCTTTTCAAATATAATATGCAAATTCTTATGCATTTTGGTTCTCCCTTGAAATACCTTGTGCTTGATCAGGGATTGAAAACGGTTCCAAAATACCGGTAAAATACCGGTATTTTAGGGTTCCGGTACCTATACCGGAACAGGAATCGGAACCAAAATAGGAACCTTTAAGAACCTTTATTTTACCGGTTCTTAGGCAAAGCGAGTCTAAACTTGTTTTTTGAGGTACGGTCGGGTGATCGGCGCGATGCAGCGCGTGGCGGAATGTAAGGAGAAGGGAGTTTGTAGGAAATCGTTTGTATTGGTGTTTGGTGGATCTTCAAAATCATACTTACCTATTTGATCGGCTTGTTTTGTGTGTAAATTAGTTGTAATATATTTTCAGTGCACTTAATAGGTAAATAAAGGGTAAGGTAGGTATTTTAAGAAGTAATATTTTCGAACTGTTTGGGGTTGAAACTCTTGGTTTGTGGGGTCCGAGTGGTCACAAGTTGTATAAAGATTTTTCGAAGCGCCCTGTTGACACTTCGTGTGACCCAAGGACTGGCTTTTGCCTTGGACAGAAGATAAGCATTGCCATACAGCCAGGCAATGCCGCCAGTGTTTTGGGCACATTACCAGTCGACAGCGATGTGGAAGTGTATTTGACTCCATACTATTTTTCCTCGGGCTATGTCGGTGACCTTGGTTCTCTTGCGGATATCTTCATTTCTGATGTGATCACGTAAGGAAACTCCAAGCATAGCCCTTTCCATTGCCTTTTGGGTGACTTTAAGCCTAACGATGAGGCCTATTGTGAGCGACCACGTTTCTGTCCCATAAGTCATCACTTGCAACACACTGGTCATAGACTTTCGTCTTGAGGTACTGGGGTATGTTAGAAGAGAAAATACCGTGCTTCCCGAACGCCGACCAATCGAGTCAGATTCGACGATTGACCTCTTGCTCGAAGTTAGACCTACACAACCGGACTGTCTGTCCCAGGTAGACGTAGTCGTCCATCAGTCGTGATACTTTGACATTCGGTGTATAAATGTTCCTCAAATGAGCGATTGCTTCACCAAAGCTGGCTGAACTTGTTGCAACCAGCATTGCTTGTAAATCTCTTGAGCATAACCCTAATTGTGCTGGCCCCAGATTTCTGTACATGTGAGCTTCAACTTCGAGTGTAGAGTCCCCGATCTTGATAGGAGTGGGTGCTACATGGATGTTTACCATAACTTTGGTTTTGTCTATGTTAATTTTAAGTCCTACTCTTTCGGAAGCACTACTGAGATCACCAAGCATTATACTGAGCTCCTTCGTAGTCTCAGCCATGACTACTATGTCGTCGGCAAACCGAAGGTGAGTGATGTACTAGCCATTGAAATTAAAGCATCGCCCGCTTAATTCCAGAACCCTGAAGACATCCTTCAATGCGGCCGTGAACAGTTTCGGAGAAATAACGTCTCCCTGCCTCACACCTCGCTGTAAGAGTTTTCAAGGTCCGGTCCTGAACTCGGGACTGACATGGTGGCGTTTTTGTACAAACGATTCAGCACTTCGATGTACCAATAGTCAATCTGGCACCGTTGGAGAGACTGCAGTACAGCCCAAGTTTCGATCGAATCAAATGCTTTCGCGTAGTCCACAAACGCAAAGCAGAGAGGCAGGTTATACTTCTCAGTCTTCAGTATAACCTGCCGCAGCGTATGTATGAATGTAAAATATGAAATGAATGAAAATATGTGGTTCACTGTGCTGAAGCCTTTTCGGAAACCGGCTTGTTCAGGAGGCTGGAAGTCGTCAATCCTGCGCACGAGACGATTCGTGATGACTCAGGAAAACAACTTGTAGACATGGCTCAGAAGTGAGTAGGGCCTGTAGTTCTTAAGCAGCAGGGCATTTGTCACCCTTCTTAAAGAAAAGTACCACCACACCTCTGCTTCATGCCTGTGGCATTCTTCCCTCGAGTATGACGGAATCAAATAACTTCTGAAGGACCTTATGGACTGGTTTTCCACCCGCCTTCAGAAGTTCGGCCGTCCTCACTTGGCGCCTTGTTATTCTTTAGTTGTTTCAGTCATCCTAATCTCGTACAGGCTGACGTCTGGGATATGATCGGTATAGTTTCGGGTCAATCTAGCTCTTGAATCGTTCGCTAGATTTACCGTGGGTTTAGAGATAGACGTGTATAACTGTCCATAGTATGCCTCGAGCTCGGATTTAGCCGATTTGACTCTGCCATCGTCAGTCTTCAGTTTCGTAAGCTGGCTCTGCCCGATAGACAAATCTCTCGCAAAGACTTTGGAGGCTTTATTCCGCTCTATCGCGTCCTAAACCCTTTCGAAATTAAAGTGGCGAAGACCACGTTTAAAAGAATTCTAAATCAGTTTATTGAGCTGCCGGTATCTGCACGCATCGTCTGAAGAATGCAGAATCATCTCACGCCTTTTCTTCATGAGCATGAGAGTTCGGATCAGAGAGCTTCTTGTTCTTATTTGTACGGTGAGTCTTGAAAAACTTAGACGGTATGGATAGTTTCAACGAACCCATCGTTACATTCGTCGACGGAGCTTCCTAGGCACTCAAAATGATTGTGGAGTTCTTGCTGAAAGCTCTCTGAGTTTTGGAGCTGAATTTGTGCCAAGCTTGATGTTTATATTCAATGTGCCTCTCACCATGTGGTGATCACTTCCAGGTTTCCCTGCATTGATCACCGACACATCATTGAATATTTGCTTCTTCGTCGACAAGATGAACTTAATCTCATTTTTTGCTATGCTCTCGCTTTTTGAAGAAGGAATTCATCATGTAGAGGCCCTCCTTCTGCATATAACTAGCCAGTAGGTGTCCACGGTGGTTCCGACGTCCAACTCCAAATTGCCCCACTCGCAGCTCGTCACCGTCTCGTTTGTCCAGTTTCGCGTTGAAGTCCCCCATGACCACGGTGAAGTGGATCTTATAACCATGTATGGCTCTGGATATATCCTCCTATATGATCTCTACTTCGTCGTCGGAGTGTGTCGAGGTTGGGGCATAAACCTGTATGACCTTCAGCGAATATCTCGACGATATTCTGAGTATAAGGTAAGCCACCCTGGTCGACACACTCTCGATCCTCATCACATTCTTCACAAGGGACCTGTGGACGAAAAACCAGACACCACCCTGGACAAAACAAAAGTCTATGACCAGTGTGTGTTGCCAGTGATGACATATGGCTCGGAAACGTGGTCGCTCACAATGGGCCTCATCAGAAGGCTTAAAGTCACTCAAAGAGCTATGGAAAGGGCTATGCTCGGAGTTTCCTTGCGTGATCACATCAGGAATGAAGATATCCGCAAGAGAACTAAGGTTACCGACATAGCCCAAAGAATCGCCAAACTTAAGTGGCAGTGGGCAGGGCACATTGCTCGTAGAACAGATGGTCGATGGGGACGGAAAGTTCTAGAGTGGCGGCCACGTACCGGAAGACGCAGCGTCGGAAGGCCTCCCACAAGGTGGACCGACGACCTGGCGAGGGTCGCGGGAATCCGATGGATGCGAGACGCGCAGGACCGGTCGCTGTGGCGACGCTTGGGGGAGGCCTATGCCCAGCAGTGGACGTCTTTCGGCTGAGATGATGATGATGATGACCCTGGGACTGCTGGTCGCCCTCCCCGTAATAGAACAGGTTACCAGATTTGAGAATTATCGTGTCCTCCCCCTGTCTTCGGATAATCCCACAATACTCCATCGCAGCCTGCCCAATTCTTCCTCAAGTTCGGTGATCTTCTCGTCAGCCCGGACAGTGAGTTTGTTACCCAAATATTATTGGTGTTCCGAGTCTAATGATTAATTTGAGTGCAAGTAGTTTTTTTTTTAATAGGTATACATAACCCTAACAAAACACATTGTAAATATTATTTCAATATTTTAGCGTTACCGGATTTGAGCTGATAACGCAACCTGTGACAGCTATTTATTTATTTAATTTTTATTTATTGAATATGTATGTAATGTAATGTATTGGATAGTAACTATGGACAAGTCATTTTGAACTGTATTTATTACAAAACTAAAAACGAATGTACTTTAGACCACACGAATGTAGTAAAACTTCACGTAAACGCATATAATTATGTTCTTACTTTTATTATCCATCTTGGCGATAATCTATGCAGTTGTAAAGTTTCAACACACTCGTGATTATGGTTATTCAATCCCTGCTCCGAACACATAATTATCCCTTTTTCCGTGAGGAACCTTTAAATTTCATGACAAGGAACCAGTGTAACATAATCCGATTTAATGGTTCTAGAAACCGGTATTTAGAACCGGTACATTGGAACCGAAACCGGAACCGATACCGGAACCGGAACCGTACCGAAAAGAGGAACCTTTATAAGAACCTAAATGAAGAACCAGAACCGCAATTGGTACCGGTTTTCAATCCCTGTGCTTGATGCAAAATAAAACTATAAAATTCGACCCATATCATCTAATTGTCTCTTGAAATTGACTATGAGCACGAGTTTTACTCCAAAACCTTTACTTTCATCTCTTACAATATAATGTATGAATATCGAAGCTTCTAGCAATGTTCAATGATGTTGATGTGTTTACAAATTCGAATACATAAATAAATTGCAGTGTAGGCTATTTATCAAAACGGTGTTAAATTTTTTGCATTGACGACATTTATTATTTATAGACGATTTTATATGTAAAAGGAAACGAGTGTAAAACATAAGAGGTGAAAGATTTGCTTGGTGGAAGTGCACAAAGGTTAAGGTAAAGTACCTATTTGCCTTTTTGTCTGCATTCTTAATTTTCGCGTTCATCTCCAATTTGATCTTCATTCATTAATTGTCAAGCTGTTTTAGACATGATTTATGACCTTTCCTGTTAGCGTTCCGTAGAAAAGTCATATTTTGTCTTAGCATTCTCGGCGTCAATTACGTCAAAGAACTCTTAGATAGAGAGATTGTTAGCAATATCCAAGCTTCTAATATTCGAAGACATGTGACATCCACCAATACGCACTGGGCCCGCGTGGTGGATTAAAGCCCATTGCCTCTCCTAGGGAGGAGGCCTGAGTCCCAGCAGTGGGAACATTACAAGGCCGATAATGCTAAATGCTAATCCAAGCTTCACGTAGACGTACACCACGCGTTTAACGACGAATACGCGTCTATGAAGCTACACGTTCGTAGACAGTAGGCCTTAGTGAACATTTATAGATGTTATAGAAAAATACGATATTTGAATCCTCAAATATCGATTCAAATCAGATAAAAATACCGTTACTAGAGTTCCCTTTAGTAACCGTTCCGATTTGTGATCTTATGAATCATGTTCACTAAAAGACAATTCTGAAGCCAAAGTCCTTAAAACGTTACATCACAAATCCAAAGTGCCTGCAATTAGTCATGGAAACAATAAATAAAACAGTACATTAGTTCTTATCAATTGCAAATCATTGGGTCTACGATTAGTTGCAAGCATAAATAAACTTCAAAAAAGTCTGAAAGTTACATGTAAATGTCGCTGAAGGTGGCACAACCGTATAACTTAATATAGGTAAGTACCCCAGTGCTTTCGCGGAGACGATAAACTTTTCCTTAACCAGCTCCCTTGGACCCATCCAGCCCTTTTTTCCTTCCCATTTCCAAATGCAGAGCTAGGTTTTCCGAAGCTCAAGCATCCCCGGTCGGTTGACTTTCAAAGGTTGCGTATTGTGCGATATTGGAATCGTAGAATGTTCTAGAAGGTATGAATTTATTTGCTGTTAAGTTTAGCGGAGTGTCGCCGTCCCCAGTTCAGTACGTATTCGTCTCTCAGACCGGTGGCACGTGTTTCGTTTTAAGGGAATCTCGATTTGAAATTGAACGAGTTTGTTGTGAGTATGAGTGAAAATGGTTTGTTTGTTTTGGTACAGTATTTATTGATGACGTAGATAGGTGTTGCGGTTTGATTGATCGGTTGTTATTGAGTCGTCGGCCATTCGTTTATTCAATTGTTTTGTTTATAGTCGGTGCATCGCGTTGCATAGAGTTGTGTTCGCCTTGCTCTCGGCGACTTGACTGTTATAGCTATGATAGGTTCACTATAGTGTTCATGGCATTGAGGATTTATTAATGTACTAGCGATCTTGCTGTGAACCACAATCAAAGTGTTTTCCGTGTTTAGAATTGTGCATACAGCTACGGATTAAAATCCTTTACCAGTGTTTTGTATTTCCTGCTATAAACTTGAAGTATTTTAGTCAAGAGTGAATAGATTACTTGTTGCCAAGTGCACTCTTAATTCGACCACATTATCGCATACCAGACCAAACGCATATCAGGTAAGATAGTCGTCAAATACGAGTCTATTAATAATAATACAAGTGTGAGTCGGACTCGCGCACTGAGAGTTCCGTAAAAACACTGATGTAAATATTTAATTCAATTCCGGAATAAAGTCTCGAAGATTTTTCCAAATTGCTGTTTTTCTTTTGTTTCGTAACAACAACTTCATTGTTTTCTGATTTATTCCTAAACTTGTGCTTTAAGGCCTTGCTTTATGCCAAAATGTCAGGGTTCTGGGTCAACGAAATACTTCCAGTTGGCCCAGAATCCTATGAATTTTGATTCCCTTAACAGTGTCGAACGATACGTTTTTAGTAACATAAACGGCCGAATCTTTTTTTTGTTAACTTAGGAGTTAGATATTTTTACAGCTTAAAGTGACCGGAGACCTGAGTATGTGGTTTAATATTATAGTTTTAACTCTTAAACCTCCATTCATTTCCGAGATAAAGAGTCTTGACATACGAAAGACAGACGGTCAACTTTACTAAAGGATCGAGAAGGTAAATCAATGAATGATTTCATTGATTTACCTTCTCCATCAAATAATTCAGGTTGATGAAATTTTGGTTCAGTATATTACTAAAATTTTAACAGAATAATTTTTAACTACATATTATACAGCATGAGCAAATATTGAAATCGAATTCTATGGAGGAAATAATATTTGCCGAAATGTAAATTATGGTTGATTAATTCAAACTCTTCGTGTTAACTTAGCTTCTTTTTTAGGGTTCCGTAGCCAATTGGCAAAGACGGAACCCTATAGTTTCGCCATGTCTGTCCTTCCGTCCTCACTTAATCTCTGTGACCGTATGTCAATCACGCCGACAAAGTGCAAAAATAAAAATTGGCAAAAAATGTTTTAATAGGGTAAGCCCCCCTACGTGTAAAGTAAAAAGCGATTTTTTTTTAAATTTCAACCCTAACGTAACGTGTTATATATTGTTGGATAGGTATCCAAAAATGAATGAGGGTTTACTAAAATCATTTTTTGATAATATCAATAATTTCGGAAATAATCGCTCCATAAAAAAAAAACAATGCGTCCCCCCCTTCTAACTTTTGAACCATGAGTTTAGAAAATATGAAAAAAATCTGGAAAGTAGAACTTTATAAAGACTTTCTAGGAAAATTATTTTGAACTTGATAGGACCAACAGTTTTTGAAAAGTTGGGGACACTTATTGTGACGGACGGGAAACTACGGAACCCTACACTGAGCGTGGCCCGACACGCTTTTGGCCGGTTTTTTTTTTATTTGCATTTATTTACTATGAATTTACTATGAATCTTTCAGCCTAAATTATACTTTAATAGTCAGATCAGATGTGACTGTTTTATTTCTATTAATAGCAACAGCATTTTATAGGATACGTTTTATCTTGAGGTCAAATATCATTTTGAGGGGCAACTGCTAATTCAAATCTTTTATCAGCTATTCCTTTTTCAGGGGTAGGTAGACGACCAACGAAGTGATCCAAGAAGAGTTCCATTTCTTTTTCCTTCTTGAGGAATGGAACCCTAACAAACAATATTTTAAATAGAAACTGCATAATATTATGAAGTAATTTCGACGAATTTAATGCATAAAAAATATTAAATTACTGTGGACCTAAAATTCAAACGATGACGCGTTTATCCCTTCACATAATTTGTATGTACATAGTCGCAGTAGGTACCTATGTAGACTAATTGGGACTATATTTCAATCTAGCATTAGTACCTACAACAACTAGTAAGGTTTCTCTGTTTACGTTCAGCTATATCGGTATACATATCATTACTCTGTAGGATAATGATATTCCTAATCTTAACATCTTATAAAACAAAACCCCATACTGCGTTTCTGTCTGTATGAACACGTTAAACTATAAAACTCCTGAACGGATTTACATAGTCGATTTATAAGAAAGATGTAGATGTATGTATAATTTATACATGCGTATCTAATTATTTTTAAAACCTATTCGAAACTGTAGCGGGACCCTCAGGGACTCAGGGTACAACTGCTAAAAAAGGTGTTCTACTTTTACATATTTCTTTTATTAAAAGTCGTCAAACTGTTAGTCGGGGGGTGAAGAATTCTCTTTATACGATCTTTGATCTTTCTGTCACGTTTTTGGTACCTTATAGTCATCTACAATTCATGCTCAAACTGCGAAATCCTCGTTCTCTATTACATTATTTGTAAGCTTATACTTCATCTATACTCTTTCATCATCATTTAGCTCAAAGACTTTTTCTTCTGGATAAAAACTTCCATTCACATCGACCGGATCGCCGTACCTTAATAGGTACCGTACCGTACGATATAGGTTCAAATCAGGAGCAGTTTTGCAATGGAAGTTCGGCTAGACCTCTTCTTCATCTCTTTTTGCCGTTTTCTCAATAGGCCATTCGATTACATCTTCCGTACCCTCCTAACAGTTCTCTGCTTTAGATCCAAAACAGACGGGTATTTATAGTACCTATTTGAATTTCCTGTTTTCTGATTGGCATTTACATATGTTGGATCTGTGACTCCGTATTCTTATCCATATGTAATATGCTTGATTATGTCATAGCGGTCTTTACGATATCTAAGGTTTGTTTTGAATACTTACGTTGTGACGACAAGATAAGGATTTCTTGGTGCACTTAATTTATGGCTTTGATCGTAAATCATTACAACCTTTATGATTCGTATAATTGAAATAAGCTAATCCAGTCGTCTATCTAAATTAATAAGTTAATGATTTGATTCCATGAATAAGTTCTGTTCTTGAATAGGTTCTTTCGATAATTAATTATTAAATAGTCTATCTAAAGTAGAACCACATTGACAAGTTCTTCTTAATTATGAATATTTGTATGGCTTGGCTTAGGGTACAGATAGTTGTTCCGGGTTATTCCCGTTCGTCCACACCCCGCCGTCCACACTGCGGACGACTGGGAATGATGCGTTCCGCTCGTCCACACTGCGGACGAACAGAACGCATTATTCCCAGTCGTCCACACCCCGTCATCTCACGTCTAGTCTAAAAGTTAATAAAAAGAAAATATGATGATAGTATTTCCTTATATAATAAATATACTTTTATTTTATTATAGAAGGAAATACTATTTTACACATTGGCAATGTGTAAAATTAAAATGTGAAACATTCACGAGGTGCGGACGATCGGGAATATGGAAATGTTGCGTTCCGTTCGTCCACACTGCGGACGAACGGAACGCACCATTCCCAGTCGTCCGCAGTGCGGACGACGGGGTGTGGACGAACGGGAACAACCCGTTGTTCCGGGTTTGAGTGTCTTGTATGACTATGTGAGTTTACATGTATGTGAATACACCCACGATACAGGAGTATTTCCTGGTGTAAGACAGTATTTTCTAAAAAGTAAAAAGATAGTATAATTTATTTTACAACCTAACATAGTCGTCTTAGATACTCGTATTATAAAACTACATTGAATGATAACAGAGTTCATGTTCTCAAAGTTGAGTTCGTTCTTTCGTCCTCATGCCGAATATAGTAACCGGTATACATACGAGATATACATACGGCCGAACGCATAGTCCAGCTGATGGTTCATTAGCGTCCCTAATGTCCATTAAAGTTAAGTATTGTCAAACCTTCACTGAAAAAGTGTGTAAAACTGTCAATGTGACAATTTCTTAATAGATCGTTTAGAAGTTAAGTAATGATTAACGTTAATGAATGTCCCTGAGTGCCAGCATAATCCGATAATTCTAATGATTCTATTAGTTCAACGTATTAAAAGTGTTAGGAAACAAAGCAAAACACATCATAATTATTTAATAAATATCAAGTTTCCTTATTTTCCACTGCTTATGTTTTGCTTATAAATACATAATATCGAGTTCCTGTAGTTGCATAACGTTATCGCCTATCGTTATTATGTCACGCAAGTACGAACACACTGCACATTTCAAGGTCAATATGTTTCTACTGATTACTGGCTTACTAGCCTTTCTGCATGGTTATTGCAATTTCATTTTCCAAGAATTTGCCTTAAACATTATTTTGGCTTCAATATATAACCGTTTCAAAATAATGGGTTGTGGAGGTCAGGTAGGCAGCCGCTCCTCGTAAAATACTGGTACTCAGCTAAATCCGATTAGACTGGAAGCCGACCCCAATATAGTTGGGAAAAGGCTCGGTAGATGATGATGATATAACCGTTTCAAAATAGAAATAAAATGTAGTATTAATTTTCTTATTGTGTTTTGCTGACGTCTGAGAGTTTGGAGGATTCGAAGGGCAGTCTGTTAGGGGTTTTTACTAGGAATTGTTACGTCGAGTAATATTTCTTTTGAAGTTAAATTTTGTGGGTTTCTCATTGTATGTTAAAACAAGTTAAAATTACAGAAAAGTTTGTATTTTTTAAATTCATTAGCCTTGGTTTGGTCATGCGAAGAGGAGCGATGAAGTGCATGCTACTAAATAATTATGAGTATATATATGTTGAATTGTTGATGGACGGAGAGGAGTGATATGAAAGAAAATGGAGTTCTAACTCCAGCAGCAGCTTATTTATTTCTTTTCTCTAGAAAAGAAATGAATGAGGACAGAATGGAAGAAACAAAACGTGTTGCGCCGACCCCAAGTAATATGGGATACAGGCAGGAAGAAGAAGAAGAAGAAGATTTTCAGACTTAATTTCACTCGATCACTGATGGTATCATCATCGTCATCATTATTTCGTCCAGGGCTTTCTTCGATAATACGTCCCTGATGAGATGGACGCACCTTAGTCCATTCATCCTGATGGAATAGTCAGGTATAAAGGCATGGTTTTTTAAGTTTACATTTCTTTGTTCCCAGGTATAATCCTCAATCGCCACAATGCTTGGTGGTAGCGTCCTCTGGTTCCGGCACGGGTTGCGGCTGCATGACAACCCGTCCTTGCATTGTGCGCTGGAGGAGAAAGGGTTCCCCTTCTTCCCTATCTTCATATTTGATGGAGAAACTGCGGGTGAGTTTATTGAGATGTTATTTTAGGTGATAGCTGCAGTAGCACGTAGTAATAGTTTTCATCGAAATAAACTATTACGAAAACTTGTTTTGCTAGAAGCCAGAAATGAACTAGGTATTACGAAAACCTATTTAGCTAGAAGTAAGAAATAAACTATTACAAGTTTGTTTTGCCAGAAGCCTTGGATACTATTATTTGATGTTTTCTTACTATAGTTGGTACATACCTAACTCAGGATTATTTCGTTGCCTCCTGTGCATAAAGTCATAAGGATAAAAAGTGCAGTTTTTCAGGAGAACCGTTTTTGTAATTGTTTAACGTTTGAATCCCCGACCGGTCCTATGAAACCGCGCTGTTATTGTTTTACTATTGTGTCTCGTTTCGCGGGTATCTGAGTAATTAAGTAATCAATGTGTTTGCATTCATCATCTACGTAGCTTTTTCCCAACTATATTGGGGTCGGCTTCCAGTCAAGCCGGATTTAGCTGAATACCAGTATTTTACGAGGAGCGGCTGCCTATCAGACCTCCACAACCCATCCAATGTGTTTGCATTATGTATCAATAAATCAGCGTAAAGTTACAGTAGCCAACGCTAGATGTAATATTTTTTTTTATAATAAAAATAAACTCCAAAAATATGTTACAACTTTATGCACAGGAGAGATCAAATTATTTCCGGAAGTTACCGCTAATATAGCAGATTTTGGTTATATATATATATATCAGATAATCTTAATCGCCTTTGGACCTATTTATTTAGTCACTGCATGATATAATCTAGATCAATCGCAATACATGGAAAATACCTGCACTTATTCGTAGATAACGGTTCAGTATAAAATTTGTAAACCAAAATCAGAACATTCTAGAAATGTGTCACAGAAGGACCTCGTTTTGTAAACAGTGCATTGTCAGGGCATAGTACCTAACTAGGTCAGGGAATGAATTTATTTTATATACGATCCTAGGTTTATACTCAGGTATCGATAGTAATACCTAGTTGCGTCATTGTTGTCATGAAGCTTATGGCAGATGGAAATAACATCTGTTCGTTGGAAGGCCTCCCACAAGATGGACCGGTAACCTCTAAGTGAAGGTCGCGGGAATCTGATGGATGCGAGACACAGAACCTGTCGTTGTGGATGCGCTTCCATAAGCGCATCCTATGTCCTATATGTCCCGTGGACGTTTATCGGCTGAAATGATGATGATGGTCAAATCCAAAATATGTATAAAGGGCATCGATCGGCCCTGGAGAGTTAACATATCTTTAAAGAGCGCGTGGAACACAACGCGCCGTCGACTGTCGGTTTGGTTTTTTTCGGACGGCTGGACAGTGAGCTACTCATTGCTCGCCGTCCGTAGGTTATTATAACACACTGTATTCATTATCTACATAGCCTTTTCCCAACTATATTGGGGTCGGCTTCCAGTCAAGCCGGATTTAGCTGAAAACCAGTATTTTACGAGGAGCGCCTACCAGACCTCCACAACCCATTAACTAGGGTAACACGGTATTCCATGGCAAGACTGGAATCAGATATAACTATTAAATAACACACTGTAATAAAGCTTACATTTTATTACTCGAAACACTGCAAGTATTACGTCCTAAGTATGTGTACGATGAATAATATATTAATGAATTATTTAACAGGTACAAAACTGGTGGGCTACAACCGTATGCGGTATCTCCTGGAAGCTCTCGAGGATCTGGACAGCCAGCTCAAGAAGCATGGCGGCAGACTCATCATGCTGAAGGGAAAGCCTAACGTCGTGTTCAGGAGACTTTGGGAGGAGTTCGGTAAGTTTCGTCTTTAGAAAAGTGTAAAATAAAATTATAATAATTTTCCATAATATGTCGTATTATGGAAACATTCATTCATTCATGGTGACAGACGAATAGTCCCGTTTTACCCTTTGTGTACGGAACCCTAAAAATGTGAACATTCAGACAAGTGCGTACGAAATAAGTTTAGGTGGTAAATAGTTCTACTCGTAATGAGAAGTCTGTAAAGAATATTAAAGTCCTTAGACGCTTGCACCACTTATACAGTACCCGGCACTAGGGCATTCAAACTCGGATAGTTACCAACCGGAGCTAGTTACGATGTTGAGCAATCAAATCCGGAACTCCGGAGTTGACAGCTTTTTTAGAAATTGTTAAAAACCTGCCTTTATTTTAATCAATAGAAGTTTTATTTGTAGAAGGATTCAGTGTTTTCGATTTAAATTTCTGTCTGACAGACCGAAGTTATGATGGACAACTAATACGCATTACAAAATATTAAAACAATAATAAAAAATAAATATTTGTTGGCAAGTTACAGAATAATAATAATCATGAACTTATAGGTATCTAATTGAGATCGAAGTTCTTGGTTTTGAGAATCGATAAGGTATATAAAGATGAGTCAGAAAGATAACTTCTAAGCTTCGTGAAGAAAAAGCCTGCTGCCGAGAATGTTCGTTCTGACTCCACGCCCGTCGGCACAGCAGATAGTGGTACTCACGCAAGCCGAGCACTAGCGAATAATACCGAAGTGTTGTGCTAACTAAGGACTTATGAAAGATTCAAACAACGGGTTACGCTCAAGAATTAAGACGCGTTTTCGTCATTTTGTGAATAATGTTTACATGATTTATGAAAACCGGTCTCAACTCCGGTGTTCTATTTCAACTCCGGATTTCAAAAATGCTTAAAATCGTTCCGAAACTCCGGAGTTACGAAACTCCGGAACTCCGGATTGAAAGCCCTACCCGGCACGTAAGTTGGCAAGTTTTGACGTAGTGGGGGTAAATTCGCGCATGGTGCACAAAAAAGAGAATGAGTGAACGGGACGTAGACGCAATGCAGGGGCAAAAGTCGGCTAACGCACCAATCATAGACTACTATAAATTATAATACTGCACTAATCGCGCGCCGGATCGGCGCTACCTCATACCCCGCGTCCTGATTGACCTCCAAATAGATCTAAAAAACGATTTCTGCGCAACTAACGCTTCTTGCCAACTTACGTGCCGGGAACTGTACAATATTTAACTATGTGAATATCCCCTCAGGTATCCGTCGGCTCTGCTTCGAGCAAGACTGCGAGCCAGTGTGGCGCGCTCGTGACGACAGCGTGAAGGCTGCGTGCAAGGAGATCGGCGTGGTCTGCAAGGAGAACGTGTCGCATACTCTGTGGGAGCCCGACACTGTCATCAAAGCCAACGGCGGCATCCCGCCTCTCACTTACCAGATGTTTTTGGTATGTTATCTTAGTTTGAAAGAGGAAAGTAAACTTTTTTTAAGTGGACGCACTTAAAAAAAGGATCTAAATTGTGAATCCACAATGTAGAAACTTAAATAAAATAACATAACCCTCACGCAGTCAGGTAAAAAAGAAAAACGCTGCGCCAAATAGGTTTGCTGTGTCATCATCTATTAGAAAATACTATGCTTAGGTTATACTCGTATAACCGGCGGCACATAACTTGGCAATGCGCAGAAATCGTTTTTTAGATCTATTTGGTGGTCAAGCGGGACGCGGGGTATGAGGTAGCGCCGATCCGGCACGCGATTGGTGCAGTATTATAATAGTAGTTTATGATTGGTGCGTTAGACGACTTTTGCCTCCGCACTGCTTACGTCCCGTTCGCTCATTCGCTTTTTTGTGCACCATGCGCGTAACTTGCCAACTTATTTGCCGGGTATTATACTTTGATTGCAATGTACTTTCCGTTGTAGTCATTAATCTAAACTTAGTCCAGATTAAATAGTCATTAATATAGATTTAGTCCAAATTAAAGACAAAAGAAAAGTCCTGATATATTACCATTTATTCAGTAAGAGACTTAATTCCCTTGTCCTTTTCTTTTGATGTGGAAAATCATCAAACTTCTCCCATTCTGGGTGAGTTAAAGCAACATATAGTGTCAAAATTTTACTGTCGAAAACCCACTTGTATTCCTTTGGAAAACCATTTCAGCAGCCCATATTTAGAGTTATGACTAGTTCGGACTCTAAAATCACTAAGACTAGATTTAGGTCCTAATTCCATACTGGTTGTTACAGCATACAGTGGCGACGATCGGCGACCCTCCGCGTCCAGTAAGTAATGTGGACTTCACTGGAGTCAAGTTCGGCAGCCTGCCGGAATGCTTCTACCAGGAGTTTACAGTCTTCGATAAGGTAAGAACATTTTAGATATCAATTTGAAAAAAAAACTATTTACAAAAAAATACAACGAAACCTTTCTAAAAAGTCTTTTATTTTACACTTTTTAGTTGTGGTACCCCCCAGGTGGACATTTCTGCTATGATCATATGAGGAGTTTCGTTCTATAAGTTCGAAGTTTATCATCAAATCATAACAATATTCCTATGGGACCTATTTTGGAGTATAACCATTCAATAAAAAAAAAAAAAAAAAATGGACCACAATTTACCGAGGTAATCAGTGAACATACAAGTCGGTTAATAAAATAATACGATGGATGGTTACCTATTGAGGTTTAAACGTGTCGCATATTCTGTTTTATCTATTTGGGACAAAATCAGTTTTATACATTGAGGTTATCACTTTATTACTTTCTTATTTTTATTTCAATCTATTCCGTATTTAGTCCATGGAGTTGCTTGCACGTTTTTCTCCATAGACTCTTTTATGGAAGGTAAAATGAAATGCTCTATTTGAAATAAATTGTTTTGTATTATTATTTTTTGCCCTCAATATGTAATACTGTCTGAGATATACTATTCTATATCACATTGATGGCAAAACTAACTGTTCCCCGCGGTTTCAGCCAAGTCTTTAGTTACTACTCTGTTCCCGTATGTCGATATCCTCGATAAATGGGCTATTCAACACTTAAATATTTTTTTATTTCCAACCAGTTCCTAAGACAGATCCTTTAAAACAGACTGTTGATTTGTTTGAAGACGCTAGGTCTTCAAACAAATCAACAGACTGTTCAGCTTTATAATATTAGTTGTAGGATATAACTGATAGTTATGCCTGAGACCCTCTAGAGTCTAGGGTCGCTGGAATCCAATGGATGCGAGGCGCACAGGACTGGTCAATGTAGCTACACTTTGTGGAAGCTTATGTCCAACTGTGGACGTCTTTCTATGATGGAAATGATTGCATAAATTACATACTTTACAGGTTTTTTATGTCTTTGTTTCCTCATTTTTCAAAATAAAGTATGCATAATTTTTCCAATATTATAACAAATAACATGTTCCCCACAGACTCCAAAGCCCGAGGACCTGGGCGTATTCCTGGAGAATGAAGACATTCGCATGATCCGGTGGGTGGGCGGCGAGACCACCGCCCTTAAGCAGATGCAGCAACGCCTAGCTGTCGAATATGAAACCTTCCTCAGGTACGACTATCTATAGTCCGCCTAATGAAAGCGCGACCTGAGAAAAAGAGGATATATATATACAATACATTTTTATGGATTTAATCCAAAAAAATGTATGTGGTATTACTAACTAGTACGAGAATCGTCTTGACACTTCACATTTTTTTTATTTCCTACAATTGCGGCTGAGTAATGTTGCCAATTAAATTAAAAAAAAAACTCCAGGTCGCGCTTTCATTAGACGCACTCTATCTATCTATTGCCTTCTGGTTTCCGCACTTAATCCCGTTGGACCATTGTGCGTGGGCCTTGGCGTCCTTTACGCCAACTAGCCCACCTCACTCCAGAAGCACACTATTTTCTTTGGCTTGTTCAGGGTGTCTGTGATTGACTTCGGTGTTCGTATTAACTTGACGCTTGGCGTCGATGAAATAATGTCCAAAAACACTATAACAACAACAGAAAACTAGCCAAATTATCGACGCGCGTATCGATAACAAAGATGCTGACCATACCTGACACTTGGCGGGCGAGCTAAGGGAATAAGGGAAGCAAGGGGATGGTCGCATTTCAGAGATGCGTTAAGTTAATGTGACCGAAATGTAAATATCTTCGGAATAAAGGCCCATTTTTGACTACTCCTTTATTTTTTTATTATGCATAGGCCACCATCTCACCTGATGGTAAGTGATGACGTGGCCGACGATGGAACACGCTTGCCTAGAAGTAACCTATTCACTCTTGACTCAAAGACCCCAAAGTTGTAGCTGTAAAAAATGCCAATGATACCTGTAAATAATGTCTATGGTCCACAGGGGTTCGTATTTGCCGACACACGGCAATCCAGACTTATTGGGACCGCCCATATCATTGAGCCCAGCGCTACGGTTTGGATGTCTCTCCGTCAGGAGGTAAGGAGACACATTTTATTATCTTATATATAAAATTCTCGTGTCACAGTTTTCGTTCCCGTACTCCTCCGAAACGGCTTGACCGATTCTCATGAAATTTTGTGAGCATATTGAGTAGGTCTGAGAATCGGCCAACATCTATTTTTCATACACCTTAAAGAAAAAAAAAATTATGGCAAAACAACGTTTGCGGGGTCAGCTAGTTATTTATAAAATACTAGCTGTCCCCTGCGGTTTCACCCTCATTTTTCGTTACTGCTCCGCTCCTGTGGGTCGTAGCGTGATGGTATATAGTAGCCTATAGCATTTCTCGATAAATGGGTTATCTAACACTGAAAGAATTATTCAAATCGGACCATTAGTTCCAGAGATTACTCCTACATACAAACTTACAAATTTTACCTCTTTATTATATTAGCGTTCGTTGTTTCCAGCTTCTACTGGGCGTTACAAGATCTGTTCCGCCAAGTGCATCAGGGTCGTCTCGCTACCCAATCCGCTTCTCATGTTATTGCTGGTAAGATTTTTTAATTATTCAGATGTGTATGTGAGTTTACATGTGTGTGAATGCACCCACAGTAAAGGTATTCGTAGCGTGGGGCAAGCTTTAATAGAAAAAAAAAAAAACTGAAAGAAGCTTTATGTAAAGCTAGTGTAAGTATTAATATCATTTTAAAGATTTAATAAATATAATCTTTAAACTTCAAAATACAAAAACAATAAACTCAATAACAAAAAAAAAACAAAAAATATCGGTCAGTTTCATAGACTCGAAACTATCGAAAAACATCGCGATTATTTTGTAGAATGGCGAGTCGATTCTTGACTTGATGGTTTGTTTTAACGTCTTCGATTATTTTGTAGAATGGCGAGTCGATTCTTGACTTGATGGTTTGTTTTAACGTCTTCAATTATTTCGATTTTGAAAACATCTCGGGATCGCCCATTGCTAACTATAAGATATAATATAATTCATCATCATCATCTGCCTAGCCTTTTCCCAACTATATTGGGGTCGGCTTCCAGTCAAGCCGGATTTAGCTGAATACCAGTATTTTACGAGGAGCGGCTGCCTACCAGACCTCCACAACCCATTAACTGGGGTAACACGGTACTTCATGGCAAGACTGGAGTCAGATTTACTGGCTTCTGACTATCCGTAACGACTGCCAAAGATCTCCAAATGACAGCCGGGACCAACGGCTTAAATTGCTTTCCGAGGCCCGGAGGAAACTCGTTATGTTGAGATGGTCACCTATCCACAGACCAACCTAGGCAAGCGTTGCTTAACCTTGAAGATCGACCTGTGCGGCTGTTGTTATCTAGCCACGAGCTCCTCGCCCATTGCTAACTATAAGATATAATATAATTACAGGTCAGTTAATTTGGCGCGAATATTTTTACACGATGAGCGTGAACAACCCCAACTACGGCCAGATGGCTGGCAACCCTATCTGCTTGGACATACCGTGGAAGGAACCTCAGGGTGATGAGTTGCAGAGGTATGTGTGAACACTTATGATGTTTGTTATTGTATGTGTTTCTTTGCTGGAAATCTTATTTACTCTTACCGATTTCTGATTTAATCATTTGAAGTTGAATACCTGTCTCTACCCGGAAGCAGCCACCGTCTAGTACAGACATTTGACTTCTAAGAACCTCATGATCTTTTACCTTTCTTTTTCCATCGGTTAGAGGAAGTCTTGTGAAAACGAGATTGTCCTCATAGTAATGTCCAGTAGATATATTATTCAGTGATAGAACCGTATGCATCATAGCTAAACCTACAACTTGATCAGTAAGGATTAGGTGGGCTTTGAGACAATAATTTGACTAAGGTCAATAAAGCGGAAAGTTCGATTTTAGCAAATACCATTTCTTTGACTTAATTATGTCCTATAAACTAAAAACAAAACTAAACTAATCATGTAGAGTTCAGCGCCATCTAGCGATAATATGACCACTTACAGGTTCGTAGCTTTCACCTTAAGACGCTATCAAACAGGGAAATTTTAACAGCTCCAGCTTTTAGTTTTACCACTTTCAAAATACTTATCGATGTTTGTTTCACTTCCACCACTTTAAACTCCAGATGGGTGGAAGGCCGCACTGGCTTCCCGTTCGTGGACGCGGCGATGCGCCAGCTCCGCACGGAGGGCTGGCTGCACCACGCCGCGCGCAACACTGTGGCGTCCTTCCTCACTCGTGGAACCCTCTGGCTGTCATGGGAACACGGCCTGAACCATTTCCTCAAGTATCTGTTGGATGCTGACTGGTGAGTAATTTGATTTAATTTTTAGCACACTTGTTCGTAAAGTTCGTTTTCCCTCGCCACGGCTCGGGTCTAAATACCGCCTCGACGGTAATCACCAACATTAAACACTTGTATCAGATTTACCTAGCCATTTTCCAATTAGCTTGGGGTCGACTTCCAGTTTAACCGGATGTGACTGAATACCTGTATTTCGAGAGCGCCATACTGCTATGGAGCTGTCATGGAGCGTCCCGAAATTCCTTGTGCCGTGTCAACATTACCATTTCATAATGTAGATGGTTATTATCCGCGTTTTCTTACTAAAATACTGTCTTATTCGATTCCCCAGGTCCGTCTGTGCCGGTAACTGGATGTGGGTATCATCATCAGCGTTCGAAGCTCTACTGGACTCTGGCGAGTGCGCGTGCCCGGTGAGGCTGGGACAGCGGCTGGACCCCAGCGGCGAGTACGTGCGCCGCTACGTCCCCGAGCTGGCACGCATGCCGGTGCAGTACATGTGAGTACAACTGCATGTGGAGTACATTCGAAGCCCTGCTGGACGAGGGCGAGTGCGCGTGCCCGGTGCGGCTGGACCCCAGCGGCGAGTACGTGCGCCGCTACGTGCCCGAGCTGGCGCGCATGCCGGTGCAGTACATGTGAGTACAACTGCATGTGGAGTACATTCGAAGCCCTGCTGGACGAGGGCGAGTGCGCGTGCCCGGTGCGGCTGGACCCCAGCGGCGAGTACGTGCGCCGCTACGTGCCCGAGCTGGCGCGCATGCCGGTGCAGTACATGTGAGTACAACTGCATGTGGAGTACATTCGAAGCCCTGCTGGACGAGGGCGAGTGCGCGTGCCCGGTGCGGCTGGACCCCAGCGGCGAGTACGTGCGCCGCTACGTGCCCGAGCTGGCGCGCATGCCGGTGCAGTACATGTGAGTACAACTGCATGTGGAGTACATTCGAAGCCCTGCTGGACGAGGGCGAGTGCGCGTGCCCGGTGCGGCTGGACCCCAGCGGCGAGTACGTGCGCCGCTACGTGCCCGAGCTGGCGCGCATGCCGGTGCAGTACATGTGAGTACAACTGCATGTGGAGTACATTCGAAGCCCTGCTGGACGAGGGCGAGTGCGCGTGCCCGGTGCGGCTGGACCCCAGCGGCGAGTACGTGCGCCGCTACGTGCCCGAGCTGGCGCGCATGCCGGTGCAGTACATGTGAGTACAACTGCATGTGGAGTACATTCGAAGCCCTGCTGGACGAGGGCGAGTGCGCGTGCCCGGTGCGGCGACATCTATAGCGTCCCATAAAAACTTATCCTACAGCGCGTAATTAAAGTTCCCCACACGACTCGAACAGATACGAGAGCCCGAAATCATCTATTGAGCAGTTGCCCACCAGACAAACATTCAAGGTCTCTGGTCGACCAAGATTTGGAAATTGGTACCATAGTAACTTTTATTCAGCTCACGATTACCAATCCAACTTTATAACACACATAGCTGTTGGAAGTTGGGCCTAGATTTCATAGAAATCCTGGCATCATTCTTTATTGCACCAGACACTTTTTTTATTTTGCATAGCTCGCGTTTGACCACTATCTTACCTGATGGTAAGCGATGATGTGACCTACGATGGAGCATGCTTGCCTAGATGTTAACAATTCACTCTTGACTTGAAGACTCCTAAGTTGTAGCTACCAGGAAACAGACTCTGGCAGGGAATTCTACTCCTTAGCGGTCACGATTTCATTAACTTTACCTTGTCTCCTTAATTTTCCAGTTACGAACCCTGGAAAGCTCCAATCGACGTACAAGAGCGCGCCACGTGCATCATAGGCAAGGACTACCCCGGCCCGGTCGTCAACCATCTCGTCGCTGCCCAGAAGAACAAGAATGCTATGAAGGTATGTGTTGGTCACGTCTTTTGTGATAATTTGTTATGGGCGTTGGGCAAAAATTTGAAGTTTAAAAAATACTTTAATAAATGTTGGTTCAGATAGGTATAGTATGTTTGGGCCAAAATACGGTTTATATACCGTGCACACTATACAAAAAACTATCTTACAGTTTTATTTATTTTCAATACTTACCCACTATTTCCTTTTAACATTCCACTTACCTTTTATATTAATTAACATTTTATTTATTTCTCATCTATTACCTTATAAAAATACCTGTTTTTATGTATTTTCTTCAAACTTGTGGTTTAAAAAAAAAGATTTATCTCTTAATATGTGCATGTATGTAACTATGTATAACCAAATATTTCTGTTCATTTTTTATGTTTATATATGTTACTGTAAAAGCCCGAACCTCGGTAAAACTTAGGTTTTACCAGTACATCTTTAGGGTTTACCAACACGAGTCGGTAAATGTAAGAATATGTAAAAAAGAAACGATTTTATCGGGCTTTTACCATTCGAATTTGGTACATCCTAGGTCTTACCAGTGAGGGTTGGTAAATGTTGGTTTTGGATTATGGAGCGCGCTTACCTAGAAGTAACTTTTTCAGTCTTGACTTAAAGATTCCTGGGTTGTAGCTATCAGCAAACAGACTCTGGCAGGGAATTTCAGTCCTTGGCTGTACGTACAATAAATATGTTCCCAAAACGTTTTGTGTCTATAGGAGGGATGTCTACCATGTACGCCATACGCCTGGTGGTCCGATGATAGAACGGGCTAGGTGGAATTAGGTTATGTAATTCTGACGCACACTCCCCAAAATGCAATCGGTAGAAAACCGACAGGCTAGCGATTCGGCGTCGATGCTCAAGACTTTGAAGCCTCGACTCGACGAGTGCATCATTACCAATGATCCTCTTGGCTCTCCTCTCATTGTTTCAAGCGCTTCAAGCTGATGTCGGGTAGATCCATCCCAAAGATAAGAACAGTATTCCATACACGATCGAACTGGCGCTTGATAAAGTGTGAGCAGCTGTTCCGGCGTGAAGTACTGACTCACCTTCACAAGGATTCCTAGCTTTTTAGCAGCCAGTTGAGCCTTTGCTTCAATATATGGAGCAAAGTTGAGTCTACGTCAACGTAACACCAAGAAGATCAAGATGGTCGGTTATCGGCATGATTGCACCCGGAAAACTAGGAGGAGGGCTGAATGGCTCCTTTTAGCAGAAAACAGACACGCCTGGGTTTTAGCAGCATTGAATTTGACCAAATTGACATCGCCCCATTTAGTGACTGCTTCCAAGGATCAATTCAAGCGCTCAACCATAGCCACTCGGAGAGACTGGATCTATGACCCACTAGTTCGTGCACTGGATATATATCTCTCAGTAACAGTGCTGTCATCTGCATACTCAAAGATACCTTAAGCAGATCATTAATGTGCAGTAAGAACAAAGTTGCCGAGAGCGCTGACCCTTGAGGGACCCCGGCATTAATGGCCATTTGACCGGACGAACAGCTATCGATGACCATTCGAAAGGATCGGTCACTCAGGAAGTCTGCGATCCAAGCACACAATCCAGCAGGTAAACCGAAAGAAAGAAGTTTACTATTAAGGCTTTTGTGTCAGACCCTATCGAAGGCCTTAGAGATGTCGAGACAGACGGCAAGCGCTTCCCCATGCTTCTCGATGGCCTCACTCCAGATACTGATGGCATACGCTAGAAGATCACCAGTTGACCAATTTCGGCGAAAGCCGTATTGACGGTCCCTTAGGGTGCCACAAGTTTCTAGGTATGCCAGGAGCTTAGTGTTTAGTACACGGTCCATAGTCTTACAGAATGCATACTTCTTAATCATTTCTTTCAATTAATAATTATTAAAATCCTTACATTACCTATGACAATTACTAAACATTTGTACTACTAATCAGTCAAATCGTTACCTATGGTAATGTTTATCTCAACATTTACCGTGTCTTTGAGGTAAATCCTAAGATTTACCAAGTGAATGGTAGTAAAAGTCCGAAATAAACGATGATCATAGAACAGTTCGGACTTTTACCATTAAGAGTTGGTAAATCTTAGGAGTTACTGGAAAATCTTAGGATTTACCGTAGTTCGAGCTTTTACAGTAACATATATATATTATAGTGTATTAACTCTACATGTTTTGTACAAACTAATCTAAAATAAGTTAACAGTTTTTACATAAAACTTTTTGCTTATGAGACGTAGGTATATTGTTATTTTGACAAATTCTTGTAAATAACACTTTTTTCTGTAATTAAAAAAAGTTTATGTACTTATAACAACTGTGTAAACTAAAAATTGTATCTTAAAAACAACTTTTCAATTACCCCTTTTCTAATTTATTTAAAAATGAAATAATTGTTTCGATAAAATTAGTGCAAAACACTTTTCTGTTTTAAAAATTAAATTTATTTCAAATGGAATAATATAATTACGTTATTAGTTATCACTGCCATTTTGGTAACCATAACAAACTTGTCAATATAATTATTTCTTCTTTCTCAACTGTTTTCTAAGGTAATTTCGTTTACACGCTCTTTCTTAGTTCTGCGTCATTTTTAGTTAGTTACTCATTACGTGGCAGCTGAATTATAAAAAAAAAAAACAATTATATAAATGTGAAAATGTCAGTAATGTTTCATCCAGTCTGTCCCTTGGTGCCCTTCCCCAGCGATGCCCAAAGCTTAGCTCCCTAAGTGCTCCACATGAGGTGTGTAGTGGTTTACTTAAGTTGTTTGTAAGTCTTGGTTGGAGGCTGGAATTTATTAAAGTCGCCACGGGCAAGTCAGGTTAAGCAGATGACAATCTCATACCTCATAAGCTGGGACTTAGTAGATTTACGTACATAGTAGACGTACTTAGAGTGCTTAGGCCTCTGAGGGGCCTTTTTTGGGAAATCGTTCAATGACTTCTCCCGCTTCAGGGTGGAGGGGAAGGGTGTGTCAGACTTTTACTGACAAAAAGTCTGATACGCCCTTCTATGCCTTGCGTTCCAGAACGCCGGGGTTCCCTTTAAGACGACCGCGGTCCACTCAATATTAGAAATTGTACAGCAACTAAATATTCCATAAATTTGTCACAACAACAATATTCAGTAAAAGTTTGTGCCAGGCATTGCAAGCTGGAATCCATGTGTCCTTGTTTTCCGCAGTGGTTGGGTCGCTCAGTAGCCGGCAGACTGGACAAAGAAAAGTGGTTCGAAATAGTGGGGGTTCGTAAACAATTGCCTGAGACGTTCTCCTTTTCTATCCACAACCGGTCAGTGTGTGTTTATGGTGTGCTATAAGGAGTACATCTACCTATCTAAGTGACGGTGGCGTATTTGCTTGTCTCTATTTAATATATAAAAATATAATTTAATTATTATTATCTAGTTTAAGGTGAATTCTCTAGGTTACTATCCTATACTAAGCTGACAACTGAGTTAACAAAAATGATGTGTATTTGCGGTAAAATATATACGTATGTATTTACACAATTTTCCACTTTAAAACCATAATCGTAACTACAGTGATAGAGTCAACTAAAACGTCAAGTTTTCATTAAAATGGCACAATTTTTGGTCCTCCATTTTTTAGAAAGTCGTGTTAATAGTATTAACGAGTATAATTCGTACATGTTATTACCACAAATGTATTTATTTTTTACCTTACTATTCGATATTGCAATGAATATTGCACAAAACATACAAAAATTGAGAGTATTCACCTTGAAGCCTTTCAAATTTAATTTTAAAATTTCAAGCCCGGACATAAACGACATTTACATAATATATCCAATTGAGACAAGCTCTTATTGGTAAAAAAGAAGAACGTCTTACCTACATATAACCCACCGACGATACACATAAGCGTTATTGCCATTCTAAAAAGAAGAACGGTCACATCCCATATAAAAAAAACCCAGACCCGACAGAAAAGTGACATATCTCAGTTTTTTTGTTATTATTTATATAATCATATTATATAGTTTTTATATTCGAAATCAATGGCTAACACCAAAATATTGTCTTATGTTTTTGTTCAGGGTTTACACTAAAAAAATACAAAATGCCTACTTATCTACACAATTCGTAATGTAGGTAACTAAATGACGATAAATAGTTATGGGATGTACCCAGGAGACCTGGAGATACAGCTGTTTTGTATAATTTTTGAACTCCAACAACATTCAACTTGGGATTTTTTTTCAAGGTGGTTTAAAATCATCTAATGACATCTCTCGCCCTTGGGTGGAGCGAGAGGGCGTGTCAGACTCTTACTGACTAAAAAATTCCACCCCGTTCCTTTTTGCCTCTTGTACTGGGGTCAGAGCATACCCTTCTGGATTCGCCCTCAACTTAGGATTAATTAAAATCATCATAGCCGCTCCTCGTAAAATACTGGTATTCAGCTAAATCCGGCTTGACTGGAAGCCGACCCCAATATAGTTGGGAAAAGGCTAGGCAGATGATGATGATGATATTCGATGATTCAGATCGGATTATTCCAATAATTCGTTGACGCCAGTTCGAGCTTATATCGGTGATTAGAGAACTAAAAAGTTCATTAAACACCAAATCATTATGCACACAGTACGTGACCGTTTTTATACATACACACAAATAACTTCCTATACGAACATTTTTGTTTTTTTAATACTTCCCATAACTTTTCTACGTCATTAATATATATAACATATATTTAGGAATTGTGTAGATACGTAGGCATTTTGTACTTTTTTAGTGTAAAGCCTGAACAAAAACATAAGGCAATATTTTGGTGTTAGCCATTGATTTCGAATATAAAAACTATATAATATGATTATATAAATAATAACAAAAAAACTGAGGTATGTTACTTTTCTGTCGGGTCTGGGTTTTTTTTGCCTGTTCTTCTTTATTATTGAAGATTCAAACTTTTTTCCCGCTGCGAACAAAACGCGCCTACGCCGAGTTTCCACTCGGTTACACTATAATGTACCTACACATATATATACAACATGTAACATAATTAACGTACATCCTCTTGGAGGGTCATTTATGATCGCTTATTTCGTCAAAATTTATGGAACAGCTGATTATTTTTTCTCGATTTCAGATTTGGTCCCATAGTAAAAGTTGTTCAAGTTGTACAATGTCCCCTCAAGAGGATGTGCGTTAATTATATTACATGTAGTATATAATAGTGCGTTCACTTTAGTTTTAAGACTGATTTTTCTTCTCAATGATCCTTATTCGCATATCTCGATCTTTATCTTCATAATGTACACTATAATTATTGCTTTACAATGGGCTGGTGACAGCTGTAGGATTCATACAATCTAGCTATCTATCTTTTTCTCGCATCTTAAAGATGCATATTTTCGTCCTGCTGTCATCCTACTCTAGCTTTGTAAAAAATACCTGTGCTGCATTCTCACATTACCCACTCATATAAAAATGAGTTTTTCAATATTGTCCAGTATTTGGATTGGATATTGTGGCATAATTGGGTATTTAGCTGTGTTCTTCTAGTACAATATTTTATACTAAACAACAAATAACACTTAATAAATCTATTTCTGAAAACAGCATCAAAATTAGTTATTAAGTGAATCAGCAATTAACATTTCAAAATATCAATATGAAAAATAGTAGTGGTGGGAATATATTGCTATCTCTTTTGCACGCGCTCAACCTCATAGTGGTGACGTCATATGTCAATTTGTGCTTCCTTTCCCCCAGATTTAACCATTAATTTTGGAACGCCGAAGTCTCCCCTCTTGGAAGTGGGCGCTAATGGCTACAACACAGTTTTTAACTAATGTGGTTGTTAACGAACACTTAAGAAGAAGAAAAAAATTTAGACGTTTCCAACTTAGTTTATATTTTGGATAAAATGTATTTTTATATACAAATAATAATTAAAATTGAGTCTACTACCCCTTGTGGTAAATTATAAAAAAAGCGCGGTAACTGCTGCGGTTGGCAGAATTAATTTTCAACAGCCAATCGTTGCACTTGGTTTTGAGTCGCATCCTTAATTTTTATTCTCTGAAAATCATGGCTGCCATATTATCTGCATAGATTGCATATCATGTTTACCTAGAAATTTGACTAAACTTTTATTAACAAATGTGTTTTATTTTCTTCAGGAACTGCGTCATATTTTGCAAAAAGCTCCCCCCCATTGCTGCCCCTCCTCAGAAGACGAAATCCGACAATTCATGTGGCTCAACGAGTAAGCAGTGACATACAAAACTAGACTCTATGGGTAACGACGTAAAGCCTAGATTAGATGAATGTCGTGTCAAGGTAATAAGGAAATACGATTGTTTTCAAACCAAAAATAACTGCCAATGTATTTCAATTTTATACTGATGTGGTTTGCTTCGTACTTTTCTAAAAAATGCTTTCGTTCTGTTTAGTATAAGTTGCTAATTAAATGCAGGGTCAAATTAATCCTTTGAGGGCCAACAACGATTACATACGACTAATGAAATGAAGTCTGAAGAGAAGAATGATGGTCTGGTCTGAACTGTCCCACAGCTGGGCAAAAAGTCTTCCTCCATTTCTTCTGTAGCGTCATCTATGCCACCACAAAAATAATAAAATCCTACCTCGCAGTATCAGTTTTTCATGCGATTAGAACATATTCAAGTCAGTTTCCCAGACACCCGTAATGGAGGTACATGGGAAATTAACACTGTTTCGCATACCTGTAAAATGTTTTCTCCCTCTTGCCAATTCCTAAGGAAGTTGTCCAAGTCATTCTGACTTGAGTCCTGACATCGACCGTGGCGCCATCTGTCATAACTAGAAAACCTTAAATTAAATTGACCCTGCTGTAGATTATATTATTTTGATTGATCTGTTCTACGTTCTAAGTTAGTAGTGGCGTGTAAAAGTGTTTGTTAAAAAACCTCTTTGCAAAGTAAATAATATTTCGTACAAGATAAATCATTAGGGTCAATTGCACCCAGTGTTATTGTATCGCCAAAGTATAGCAGGTAAGCAAATATGAATGTTATTTTAAGAAAAAGACCGTATTACTATATTTGTTAGTATAATGTCAGAATTTATGTACGTTATAGTAAAGTGATAGAACTATGTGATGCATTTATTTTGATATGATTTGGGACAAATATTTGAAAATTATTAAAAGAGAATCAGCATTTTGGACCCAGTGCTATATCAAGTTGGAAGAAGGTGAAAGGGAGGTGGAAGTTGGAAGATTATCATAAAAGCTTCATTAAATTGTACTACCTATACCATACCTATACCGTCTTCGTTTCATACAGGTACCTACCTAACATCGATTATAGACAAACACAAAAATCGTTGTTTATTCAGATTTGTAGGAACCCTATTTACCTTTAAGTTCAGTAAAGAAGCGAAAAACTCCGTTCACTGTTTGTATGAAGAAATTTTCTGTCTACATAAAAGACCTGATTCTTACCCTGCACGTGTTTAACTGTTGGCATCATAGATATCAGAAAGGAGAAGATATGTTATGTTGTTAAAAATGTATCGGAACATGTGTCTCCCGGACAACTAACAGCGGCCGTATTATGAAGTACACCGCATTGATAAAGTATCGTTATGTTATTTTTACATTGCTTGTCCTGTTGCTGAGCGTCAAAATTGCATGATGGTTAAGGAGAAATGTATTAGCAGGATTTCGTCACAATCACATAATAACTTGTATTATGTGACGGCCGTTGCCTAGCACATTGCCCCACGGGCGCATGGCTTGCGGACATGAATTCGCCCGCTCGCCATTTCTCGTCTTTATTAATATTTCTGTGGTTGGTATAGTAAAATTAAATGAAGCTGGCATTATGTCACAACTCGATACAGCACTGGGTACGGATTCCATACAAAATGTCCATTGTCCTTTTCCTCATCAGTTTTATGACAGAAGTGGACAGGAAATGGTTAGGAAAATGCTTTTATTACTTTATTTTGTTGTTTTAAGCTGGTTGTTTAACACAAAGTTAAACAGCCAATTTTAATTGGTGTTACAGGACATGTTACAGTACAATGTTGTACAATGATAAGATTACTGATAGTGGGAAGTCTTTGGACACTAAAATGTTGTATTATTTTACTTCGAATTTATTTTGTGCTTGCACATTACGTTAAGTTTTATGATATATTTTATTGATAACTTGTGCTAAAAATAGTCTTAAAGTAAAGCATTGAAATATGAGCTTTATATCGTGAGTCATACAGTACCTTTTTGGCTGTTCTGTCACTTGATTTTTGACATAAGGTGACTGTTGAAAAGTCACCTTATTTCAAACAATATAAAGCTTACATTCCAATGCTTGGCTTTGGGTAGTGTTGGTGTTTAGTCCGCGTTGACAGCTATTCACCATTCCTATTTTGGATCTCAGAATGTTAATGCAGATTCCATATTACTTTCCTTCAATAGATTGACGAAGTGTATTACTTCAGACAATAGCACAAAATGCCCAATAGTGAAATATCAACTTGACTAAACTGTGTGTTTGCTACATTTTTACGCAATTTATATTAAAATTATTTACATCTTAGGTATGCTTTTTTTTGCGGGCATTTTGTATCACTGTCCGGAGTGGGGCAAACTCAAAACGTTGCGACTATGCGGCCCAATCGGAGCAGTGGACGTCATAAATTGTCGGTCGTGTTAAAATAAAAAACTGGACACTGACTACTACTAACTAGACACTGGAGGATATAGATATTGACTAAAATGCCGCTATACAATGGCCAAAGATACAGTTATGTTCTCTACAGTCTAGTCTAAGCGAAAACTATGGTAGGCGCCAGATAAATATGGTACATTGACCATTACCAAAATCTGCATTGTTACCCGAAAAACAGATCTGTTTTTCATTATTAGGAAATGTGAAGGATCACGATAGTTATCGTTTTAAGACAGCTTAATTTCATTTTCGTTTTTGAAATATGTGCCATGTTTTAAAAACAATGGTTATTTTTTTTTTTTCAATGTTTCTGTATAATAAATTAATATGTATTCTATGAGGTATAAAGACAAAAAAAAGTTTCGACTAAATAACACTTTTAGACTGTAGAATTTATATCATGATGTAAAAATGAATTTATATGTATACGTATTATTATATTTATAATATATTTTTTATGTATGAATATCAAATAAATTATCAAGGGTATCTCAAACAAAAAGAATTTAGCTTCCTACTTATACTGTAGTATAAAAAATAGTTTTTATACAACAAAAAAATATACAATCCAAAACTGATGCATTTTTAGAGCGTGTTTTATGTATTTTATGATAAATATAAAATAAATAGACTCGTAATAACAAGATGCATTTTTATTTACACCAGAACCCAACGGAATGATATTTTACATTTTTGCTTAGAACTAAACACTCAGTGAGCAATATTGAGACAGTGGTAGAGGCAGTCAGGAATAGGAAGTACAACTCGGTCACATTAACTTGACACTTGGCGTCGATGAAATAATACCCAAAAACACTATAACAACAACAGAGAACTGGCCAAATTATCGACGCGCGTATCGATAACAAAGATGCTGACCATACCTGACATTTGCCGGGCGAGCTAAGGGAATGCGGGGGGAAACGGGAGGATGTTCCTATTTAAGAGATGCGTCAAGTTAATGTGACCGGATTGTAAGTCTATGTGAAATTAATTGATGCCGTGCATTGTGCCTTTTTTAATGTCACTGTACACTGCCTGCCTATTCCATTGTCTCTCTTAGTAAAATTACATTTTATAGTACATCATCAGACTTTCATTAATATCAATGAAAAAAAACCATAGGAAAAACAATCTGGATTTAAAATTATTTACAGTTACATAGTATACATCACATTCATACAAAATCGTATTGCCACACAATTTGGTTTCAATTTCAGTAACTATATTTACTAAAGTGTTAAATGATCAAGCCTCAGATATATTAGGGGACAAAATGTACCTTAACATGACGCTACACACCGTCAAATTGCCTAACAACATGTTCCACATCAAGTGACATTGTAAAATGTTGGGAGACAAATTACGGTACACTGGGCAACGTTGTAGCTTCACGTAGATTCATTGTTGCGCGTCCCGTTGTGGGACATTTTGTCCCGTAATATGTCTGAAACTTGATGCACAAATTATTTGTTAAACAAATAAAATTCCAATTCGTTTTTTGAAAACGCTGCGGCACTAGTGAACTCACATACACTTACCTAAAACAACTATTCTTAGGCCATGTAAATAATATTTGTTCAATTAGCGTACAACACGATTACATACATACATATTTTTATCATTCAAGCCTACAGCCCATTAGGAGCATCAGCTAACAGATTAACAAGTTCACTGAAGATCTTACTAGTAGTAGAGTCTGGTAATTCCTTGACGGCTGCTAAACCCTGTCCTGCCAGTTTGCCGACTCGAGGGTCGATTGGCACACTGCCCATGAAGGGAATTTTCGCGATATCTGCTAGCGACTTGCCTCCACCACTTGAGAAGATATTGGTGCATTCACTGCAGTTTGGACACTGATATCTGTAAATAAAAGAGATAGCTATAGAAGGTACTAGTTCAAAGTTAACCTATCACATACCCACAAAACGAGACACAATAGTAAAACAATAACAGCATGGTCTTATAGGACCGGTCGGGGATTCATTAACTAATCTTAACCCTTTTTAAAGCCATGGCGAGCAATGAGTAGCTCTCCGTCCAGTAATCATCGTAGTGTCAATCAATCGTGCGTAGTGTTACACCCGCCTCACAGAGATGTCAGCAAATAAGACCTATTGGAGCCATGGTTTTGCTTCTGAAAGGAAAACCCAAGGTCCTGCAACGCAAGGCAAAAGAATGAACATAGGAGTGGGTGTTAGTCAGTAGAATTCTGACATGCCTTGCCACTCCGCGTTGGGCGGGAGAAGTAATATCAATGATTCGCATTTTTTATCGCTGCGTCGTTTTCGTTCAAATAAACTGTTTTTCTTTTTTTCTATTTCTCGCCTTAAAAAAAATATGCTACCACAAATTATACATATTGTGACAAACCACTTAACTTCAAGTTGTGGCCATTATTTTCAGAGTGATAACAAGTAGATACAGGATGTAGCTAAATGGCAATGTCATTGTTAGCAGATAAAATTCGCCCACTTAGACAAACAATGTAATCAAGCCACAAAACCATGATAAAAACGTGTTTACTGTTTATCAAACATAATTTTTATATGCCAGGAAAGTTACTAACAATATTTAAATTTATGGTCAAAGATTACATAGCTTTTAACCTCGTTTTCTCGTCTTATTTAATCTATCACATACCCGAGAAATGAGACAATAGTAAGACAATAACAACACGGTGTCATGCAACCAGTCGGGGATTCATGAATTAAATAGGGATACAAAAAGTTTTTCTTTTTAAACTGTTGCTCCCATACTAGTGATTACTCCTGTACTGTGTGTGTATTTTCACAAAAAAAAAATGTAAACTAACATACACAAGACACCTAAAACTGGAACAACAATTTGTAGGTCATACAAATATTTGTTCCATGTGAGAATCAAACCCAACATGCAAGCATAGCAGCCAATCGCTTAACCACCACATCAAACATCTGTATGGTAAGAAATTTTAGAAATTGCACACTGCCCATCCTAAATCTCAAAAGTGAATACTTTTGATTTACTTCTTAACTCTACAAGTGCCTTTCTACTTGTTAGTGTTTGGCTAATATTCTATTGTGAACCAAAGCATTTTTATCTAACTTCCTCAAAAGTCAATGGACAATTCACTTTTTACTGCTTATTTAGAACTATGATGAATACTTATCACATGCAATAGCCCTATAGAGAGTGCATGCAGTAATTGATCATCTCAAACAATGTGGAGGTAGAATTCTATCCTATCATGGTTGTCTGCCACCAAATGGCAGTCATATCATCATACTAAGCTATGTATGACTTTGAAACAATCGATAACCTTGGTTCTATGGTCAAGAAGTATTGACTTACCCACTCATATTTTCAATAATGCCCAGTATAGGAATGCCAGTCTTCTTGCAGAATGTGATTTCTTTGCGAACATCTTCTATTGCGACTTCTTGCGGTGTGGTCACTATTATTGCACCGCATTGTGGCACTTGGCGGAGGTTCTCCATCACTGTGATGTGCTCATCTGAGGTTCCTGAAATAAGAGTGTAAAAAAAAGGTCAATTTTATAGATACACATTATAAAAGATTTGTGGGAATCCTTTGTCGAGCAGAGTGCAACAGTTAGATAAGACTATTATTATACCTAGCCTATATTGTCCCACAGCTGGGCAAAGGTCATTCTTAACCTTTCGAGTACTGTAATTAGAAACATAATAGAAAGAGTGTTTGCTTGGGGCTCAACAGATTTAGGAAGACAACACTATAAAAAACAGAAACAAAACTTGAAATTCTTAGTTTTAACAATTATAAGACTTTTTTTAAATGAAAGGATTAGATTATATGTTGTGTAATGTGTTTTAAGTAAACGTACCTGGAGGAGTATCAATAACAAGGAAATCGAGTTCCTGCCAGCAAACATCTTCTAGAAACTGTTTTATCATGGAAGTTTTCTTTGGCCCTCTCCACACAACTGCATCATTTCGGGAGCCAAGCAGAAAACCTATTGACATGACTCCCAGTCTTTGCTCGTTGTCTAGGTACACTGGGATCCATCCTTCAGGGCCCTGGTGCACACTTTGGTTCTCCAAGTTGAGTAAATATGGAACACTGGGTCCACATAAGTCTATATCTAGCAGTCCAACCTGGAAATAATACAACGGTGCTTATTAGCATGAAAGGATTTTACAATGGCTATTTTCCTAAGTAAAAAACCAATAAAAATTATAAATCCACTTGGATAAATACCTTATAACCTCTTTCTTTTAAAGTTAGCGCCAACTGTGTGCTAACTGTAGATTTTCCAACACCTCCTTTCCCAGAAAGAACCAATATAACACGTTTTACAGAATCAAGCATTTTTACAAAATAAAGATTTTGAAATACAATTAAAATTCATAAAAATAATAAGTGCAAAGTAAATATTACACATTTGACACAAAAGTTTGATTGACAAAATTGACTTTGACAGCAGTGGCATAGTGGAACCACTGACGTATAAATAATATGGACTTGAAATGTTTGACTATAGAAAAAACAGTTATACAAATATATGGCTTATCGACGCCAAAATCATAAAAATACTGCCATCTCTTTTTAACTCTCTTAATTTTGCATAAGCGAAAAGGGATAATAGTGTTTTTGAGAGTTACTATGATGGCAACTCTTAGTTCCTAACGTCATTGAAATACCTGTTTGCGGCCGGTCGCCATTACGATTTCTCGCTTTTTAGTACCAAAGTTGGGTACGTCAACTGTCAAATGCTCTTGAGCTCTGGATAAAAATTGTGAATTTTGAAGGAATTTGCTGTGTTATTGTGTTTGAACTCGGTCCTATAGTGGAAATCGTCTATAGCAAGATGCCCAATTGCAATATAATCGGATGTGGCATCAAAAGAAGCAGAAATCGCCCGAACATAACTTTGCATCAGTACGTACCTAATTTTATTTGAAATATCTTAAGATTTAGTTAACAAACAAAAGATTCTGCATTCGTTGAAGAGTTTCAACAGTAAAACATTCATAATTTCCCTTTTGCTTGTATTTTCAACATGTATTTCATGAAATTATTTTCTTGTTATTGAAGGGATAGAGTAGTACATTAGACATTTTTATATTTATCGATAATGCCATATTATGGTTTTTTATTTGTTTTATTTTACTTTAAGGCTGCCGACTAATAAAGAAAAAAAGAAAATTTGGCTGGAAGCAATTGGTGTTGAAAATTTAAAGATGTCAACAAAAACCATTAATATTTAATTTTGTTCTCTTCACTTTGAAGAATCATGTTTCAACCGAACACTGAATAAAGTAACATTGCGTGACGATGCTTTACCTACACGAACTTTATTGGTAAGTAACATTCTGCCGTCCAGCCCCTAAAGCGCAGTAAAAAAGTGTATAAAATCCATGTTTTACCGCGCTTTAGGGCCTGGACGGCAGCATTGTATGTTATAAATTTATCCAACATGATTGCGTAGTGGTTGTTATACATATTATGATGATGTCCTCATTATTGCAACACTTCTCTAATAGACACAAAGAGTGATGTAAAGAATGTGTTTGAGTGTGATCTTTAGATTTATTAATTCATGAATCCCCGACCGGTCCAGTGAGACCATGCTGTTATTGTTTTACTGACACAATAGTAAAACAATAATCTTTTTGCGGGTATGTGATAGGTTAAAAATCTTTTTAATAAAACCGAGAAACATTAAAAATACTAATCATTTTATTTCTTGTTTACAGCCTGCCGTTCAATCCAACATGTTTGGCATTTTACTTGAAAATGATACAAATGTAACAAACTCACAATCATTATCTGGATGTGGTGCTCCTAATAAGGTATTTTTTTTTTGTAATAAAAACATTAAGATCATCTACTGTTTTTGAAGTCATAAAATTTTTGAGTATTTGTTTTTCTATTTTTATTAATATTTATGTTACTAATAAAGAACGGTTTTCAGGTTGAAGCTGTTGGTGTGCCTACCATTCGAAATCAACCTGGAGAAATTTTAAAGAGGAGTGGCATAGATTTAGCATCTAGCACAACCCCTATGCTAGATTTAGTCACCAGCACCTCCGCTGCGCCATATCTGGCCGTTAGAGCCTCTGATGTGCCAGATTCAGGTGCTAGCACCTCCACTGCGCCAGATTTAGCCGCTAGCACCTCCTTTGCGCCAGGTTTTGCCGCTAATACCTCCACTACCACCTCCGCTACGGCAGATTTATCGGTATGATTAGCTTAGTTTTTCTTGTTATCATTATTAGCGAATTTTATCTCAGTGATAAATCTCATCAACTGAATTCAGACTGCGTGGGAGATAACTCTCGCTTGTCTTCAATATCTATCAAAGCTTACTTTTATTTTATTTTATTTCAGATACACACATCTAAAGTGATAAAGAAATTAAAGGACAATTGTCAAAAACAGTCTAAGAAGATAAAGAGACTTAATGAGAAAGTTAGAAGACAGACGAAAAAAATCGCTCATTTTAGTAACATAATCAAAGATTTAAAGGAAAGAAATTTATTAAATTCAGAATCCCAAGCTTTGCTTGCCGAATGTGCAGGACCCCAAGACTTCTTAAAACGACAAGTTGCTAAATCAAAAGGTTTACCACTCTGTAGGCTTATGAACATGATACGAATCATAAATACTTGTTAATTAAAAGTGTAATTGAGGTGTACATGAATTTGAGGTACAGATATTATGGGAAGAAATCTACTGAGAGAATTTCACATAGAAATTACTTGAACAAAATTGTATTGTTCAGAAATGAATGAAATCTCACTTTGTTTATTTGATTGTGTCAATTTGATTTGTTTTTATATATATACTTTTTTTTTAATATATATATTATTATTTACTATTGTTGACTTTTAATTAAAGCCCATATCTACATGTTAGAAAAAGGAAGTGTTGGAAACTTAACATCAAAAATATGAATCATGTTGGTACCCATCAAATACATATAGCCCGAGAAATTCAAGTTTTCATAGGTTTTTTTTTGCAAATTCCAGCTCTGTCTTTTGTTGATCATAATGTGATACGCGACAACAATTTAATTAACAGGTAAGACAAGAAGCTTTTTAGGGTTCCGTTGCCAAATGGCAAAAAACGGAACCCTTGATAGATTCGTCATGTCTGTCTGTCTGTCTGTGCTTCCGTATGTCACAGTCACTTTTTTCTGAAACTAAAAGAGCTATAGTATTGAAACTTGGTAAGTAGATGTATTCTGTGAACCACATTTTTATACAAAATTAGAAAAAAAGCAATAAATTTTGGGTGTCATCAAATCCGTACGTGTGGGGTATCTATGGATAGGTCTTCAAAAATGATATTGAAGTTTCTAAACCATTTTTTTTAAACTAAATTGTTTGCGCGAGGGACTTCCAAAGTAGTAAAATGTGTCGTCGTCGTCCCCCGTAACTTCTAAAATTAGAGAACGATACAAGTGAAAAAATGTATGATGTACATTGCTATGCAAACTTCCACCGAAAATTGGTTTGAACCTGATCTAGTAAGTAGTTTTTTTTAATACGTCATAAATCGTAAACCGCAATTAAGTTGGTACGGAACCCTTAGTGCGCGAGTCCGACTTGCACTTACCCGGTTTTTTTCATTTAGTTAACACCAACCAGTGTCAAATCGATTTTTCTTCCAATTTCATGCTTGCCAAAAAAATTCAGAGATTTTCGACTACCATATCAATAAAAAAAATTATAAGTAAAAAATATTATATTTTAATTACCATCAGCGACCAATTGACGGAAACACCTTTACGGTCCCTTTTTTTCCTGTGCACACTCTGCTTTTACAGTGAAAGATCAATTTTGAACCGCTGCTGTACCCTTGGCCGTGAAACACTATCAAATTAAATAAACAGGGTGTCAATAAGCAAAATCTTATAATTTTTAAAATGTAAGTCCTGTAAGACCTACTTATTTTAAGTATATACAAAATAAATACTGTACGTAACATCAAGGTTACAGTACAACCAAGGGTAAACAAGAAAAACCGGCCAAGAGCGTGTCGGGCCACGCTCAGTGTAGGGTTCCGTAGTTTCTCGTCCCAATAAGTGTCCCCAACTTTTCAAAAACTGGTCGTGCCATCAAGTTCAAAATAATTTTCCTAGAAAGTCTTTGTAAAGCTGTTCTTTCTAGATTTTTTTCATATTTCCTAAACTTATGGTTCAAAAGTTAGAGGTCGATTATTTCCGAAATTATTGATATTATCAAAAAAATATTTTTGTAAACCCCTATTCGTTTTTTAATACCTATCCAAACAATATATCACACGTTAGAGTTGAAATAAAAAAAAAACACTTTTCACTTTACATGTAGGTGCTAAATTAAAAATAGGAAAAATATGTTTTATTAAAAGTTTTAATAAAACATATTTTTCCTATTTTTATTTTACTACTTTGTAGGCGTGATTGATATACCTATTGGTACCAAATTTCAGCTTTCTAGTGCTAAACTGCTAACGGTCAAAGAGATTAAGCGAGAACGGACGGACGGTCGGACAGACATGGCGAAACTATAAGGGTTCCGTTTTTGCCGTTTGGCTACGGAACCCTAAAAAGGGTCCACGGTTTAGCCGTGAAAGCAGGACGAACCAACAAACAATTTATTTATGAAAGAGTGAAGTTACAAAACAAAAAGTTTATTTTATAGAAATATCGATAGTTAGGGGCTACTCTATTAGCCGCCATTTTATCCTCTCAGGATTCTGGCGGGAACTTTGAAAAAGCGAGGTTCAGAAAATTTTTCAAATTTCTTTTTTATTAAATATTCGCAAGTTTCTAGCTTAAAAGTTACATAAAACAAACTGTGCTAGGTGCGGTAACCTGTAGAAATGGTGGGTAATGAGGGGGGCGGGGATAACCCGCCCACCTCACATAAACGTCCTCGGCCTGAGGCCGGAGGCGGAGGGACTGAGATGGACTGTGGCGATGGCGGCGGCGGTGAGCGATTTGACTATTCTCCGTATATTAAACCTGACTATAAAAGACTGTATCCAGAAAATGCCACTTATACCGAGTTTAAAGTTTTTATAGAAGCTACAAACAATAAAGATAGAGTAGGCAATAAGAGTCCAATCTACCTGAATCACATTTTCTCAAGTGAAATAAAAGGTGTGACGGCTATCCAAAGGATTAATGCCAATAAAATAGCTGTTATTTTCAAACAATATAATACAGCAAATAATTTTATAAATAATACAACTTTCCTCAACAAACATGAATTTAAGGCATTTATTCCGGCTGCGCAAATAGAAAAAACAGGTATAATCAGATTTGTACCAGCAAATATATCCAACAGAGAGCTTTATACAAAACTATCATCAATTTATGAAATTATAGCAATAAGAAGGTTCACAAAGAAAGTTGGTCAACAGCGTGTACCACTACAGACTGTAAGCATTACTTTCCTATCTAACATACTTCCAGACAATGTACAATACGATTTATTTTCCTACCGAGTCTTTGAATATGTACATCCATTGCAACAATGTTTCCGATGTTTTAAATTTAATCACTCTGCCAGAATTTGCAACGGTAAACAAAGATGTTCAATTTGTGGAGGTGAGCACTTATATAAAGAATGTGACAAACCGACTGAGATCTGCTGTGTAAATTGCAGTGGACCTCATCTTGCTATTTCTAGGTTATGCCCAATAAAGATGAAGAAAATATTAGAAAAGAAAAATAAGATCACATATGCAAGTGCTACCATGACCAAACAACTAAATAACGACATAGAATTTCCTCCACTCTCACCTCCAAAAATTGACTCTGTACATAAACCTGTAAATAAGCCTGTACATGCATTTGTAAATAAACCCGTATCTGTAAATAAACCTGTACATAATGTAAATAAATTTAAAGATGTCCCTACTAAAGAAGACATCAAAGCCCAAATAGTTGCCAACAACGATGTACTTATGGCCCTGGTACAGACGTTGGTGGAACTGGGTAATAAGGGAGATAATACGCCTACTACCATGAATAGTATAAGAGAAGCACTACTAAAAAATCTTAAGTAATGGATCCAAGTCAGCCACTGTCTAAGCTACGTATTGCTCAGTATAACATTCAAAGTGCTAATAGTAAGAAACCCTTATTGATTCAATTCTTAAAAAAACAAAATATTGACATTTGCTTACTTAACGAAACATGGTTTAAAGATAATAGTTTCAGAATACCTGGATACAATATTTACAACAAAAATTCCAATAATGCTCATAACGGTGTAGCAATACTGATTAAACCATACCTAAAATACAAAGTTTTAGACACCAGATTCTATGAAGACATTCAAATTGTTGCTCTGTCCTTATCCACTGTGCATGGTAGCTTGACTATTCTTTGTGTATACTGTCCTCCTTCTGGTGGGCACATTAGGATCAACAGACTACGTAATATAATTAATGATCTTCCGAAGCCCATCTTTGTCAGTGGTGATTTTAATGCCCACCACATTGCATTTGGTTGTCTATCCACTAAGAGCCGAGGTCAGGATTTATTTAATATCATTGATGACTTGGATTTATGTATTTTAAATGATGGCAGTTTTACAACTGTTAAGTACCCTAGGCGAAACCCTTCTGCCATTGACGTTAGCTTTATCAGTGCCAGCCTTGCATCAATATGTGAGTGGTCTGTACATGATGATGCTATGGGTAGTTATCACTACCCAACAATAACAGAGATTTCACTGTGTATAGATAAATATCATATTAATCCCCCCGTTGATAGGTTTATATATAAAAAAGCAGATTGGGCGAAATACAAAACTATTTCTAAAACAATATTTAATGATTTGCCTTTTAAACTGTATGATCCTATTTCAACCTATAATGATTTCTGTTCTCGATTAAATACTTTAAAAGAAATGACGATTCCTAAACTTACTAAACCAAATAATTTTATAAGCAGACCTCCGGCTCCTTGGTGGAATGACATTTGTGAAAAAAGTGTAATTGCCTCTTATGATGCATTAAAACTTTATAGGAATGTGCCTACTATGGAGAACTATATAAATTACAAAAAAAAAGATGCACTGAAGAAAAGAACAATCTCAGAACAGAAAAAATTAGGTTGGGATAACATGTGCAATACTTTCAATAGAACTACTCCCATAAGCAAGATTTGGAATCTTTTAAAAATGTTCAAAGGTATAAGAGCTGGCAATAAATCATACAGGGATGAGTTTATTTCTCCGTTTTTAGATAAATTATCCGACAATAGCAATTTAACTGATTCTGATAATATTGGAAATATTTTTGAAATGAATAATGACAATCAAAATTCAAAATTTTTACTAGATCCTTTTACATGGTCCGAACTTAAAATGAGTTTGTTATCTCGAAGAGACACAACTCCCGGTTTAGATGATTATCCCTATTACATTATTAAAAATTTAGATGAATCAGCGCAGAAACTGTTTCTCAATGTTCTTAATTTACTCTGGCATTGTAAATGTATTCCGCAATCGTGGAAAACACAATGTGTAATTCCAATACTCAAACCAGATAAACTACCAGAGCTTGCTAGCTCTTATAGACCAATTTCACTGTCTTCATGTATAGGTAAGATATTTGAAAATATGATTAAAGTACGTCTAGATTGGTATATGGAATCTAATGGCATCATTCCACATGTCCAATATGGATTTCGTCGAGGGCGAAGTTGTGCAGACAGCTTCACTTCCTTAATTGCGGATCTGAAACATGCAAAGGATAAAAAGTTACACACTGTTTGTGTATTTCTAGATGTTCAAGGTGCATTTGATAGTTTAGATCCTGTTATACTTGTACAAGTCATGTCTAGGCTAGGTGTGCCTGGTCAATTATGTAAGTGGATATTAGACTTTTTAAATAATAGAACACTCTATATAAGGCACAACAATAGATTATATGGTCCAAAATCTGCTTCTAGAGGTACAATGCAGGGTGCTACATTATCTCCTTTGCTATACAATATATACACAAGTGAAATCTGTAAATTTGTAAATAATAATGTACATATATTGCAATTTGCTGATGATATTGTTTTGTACAGTAGTAATTATAATTTAGAAATTGCAATTGATAATATCAACCAAGCTTTGTTTCAATTATTTCAATATTACAATGATTTGCTACATTTAAAAATCAACCCCTCTAAAAGCAGTGTAATGATATTTGGCAATGAGAATCCGATTTCAAAAGTGGTTTACAATGGTGAAATTATAAATCCAGTAAATTCTAAAAAATTTTTAGGCATTGTAATAGATAGAAAGTTAAATTTTGAAGAACATATTAGATATATCTCAAAAAATGCTCTAAAGGGATTAAATGTAATAAAATGTCTTGCAGGTGTATCTTGGGGCGCAGACCCAAAAATACTGTCAATTTTGTATAAAAGTATAGTTAGGAGTCATTTTGATTACAGTTCTTTAGCTTATTTAAATAGCTCTCATGTAAATAAATTAGATCTTTTGCAGAATAAGGCTTTGAGAACGATTTCTGGTGCAATGTGCTCTACTCCCATAAGGGCCATGGAAGTGGAGACTAAATTGATGCCCCTAATTTTGAGACGAGTTTTACTTGCAGAGAGATTTTGTCTTAAATTAATAGCTGCAAATAACAGGCAAATAATAAATAAAATTGTACCTTCTGTAGATAAAACTCCCGGGCCACTGACAACAGGAGAGAATCTTTTGAGTGGCAACTCTCCAACATTGTCCAAAATATTTCTGGAAATAGAGAATAGTTTTTCTGGTATTAGAAAACAGTGTCCTTGGCCATGCTACTCCTTCTCATATCAGTGTATTTCACATCCAATTAAAGTGTTCCAAGACTCCATTAATAATAATTCAGATATGTTGCAGTTTTTGACGGAAAATAAGATCTATTATGTTATATACACTGATGGCAGTAAGGGGAGTGATTATGTGCGTGCTGCTATTTATGATCCACATGTAAAATTCTCTCAAAGCTTTGTTCTGCCCAATCCATGTTCTATATTTACTGCGGAGGCGTATGCGGTTTATCAGGCATTAATGCGAATTCGCCAAATGAACAGTTGTAAATATTTTTTAATAGTTTCTGATTCTTTGAGTTTGATAAAAGCCTTAGCTAACCTTAAAATTACATATAAGTCAAATTATATTTTGTATTTTGTCAAAGAAATAATTTATCAATATTACCTTAAACACATTAAAATCGCTTTCCTGTGGGTACCTTCTCATAGAGGTATCTCTGGGAATGAAATAGCTGACAAAACCGCTTACGATGGTAGTAATGCTGTTGATGTTACGAATTCTATGCACATTCCTATGACTGATTTTCTGCAATGTATTGATCAAAATATATATAAGTTATGGTTAGAAATGTGGAAGAAAGACCAAGACATCAAAGGAAAGTGGTACGGAAGTATTCAAGAGAGATTACCTGTTAGACCTTGGTATAACCAATTGAAAGAAGCCAGCCGAGACTTTATCACCACGATAAATAGATTGCGTTTTGGCCATAATACTGCACCGTCACACCTTGCAAGACTCGGCATTATTGCCAATAATATATGTCCGCATTGTGAATTACGAGAAGGAACCATGGAGCATCTTATTTTTGATTGTCAAAACTTCTTGATTGACAGATTAGTGTTGGCTAGTGATCTCAGTGATGTGAAAATTAAGTGCGATTCTTCATCCCGCCCGCCGCCACTTGAACAGTTATTAAAAGACAAAAACACCTACAAACCTATTTATAAATATATTAAAAATACAATTAAAACTATCTAAAAAGTGATGTGTAGTATCGTGTAGTGCTTTGCTAAAATACAAAAACAAATAAGTCTTGACCTAAAGGTCTTAGTTACCAGGTCATAAAATTCCAAAAAAAAAAAATTATCCTCTCAGTAAAGTGTAGGTATACACGTTTTTCTTGTAGGTATGCCAAGTCCATATTATTTATATGTCAGTGAGTGGAACAAATACATATTGCCATAAAAAATACCTTTGTGTAGAGATTGAAATAAATCACTTAATTAATTAAAGAATTTGGTAGCTTATTAAAAAATACTGTTTTGTTGAAATACTCGTTTCATGTAAAATAGGAATGTAATTAATTTTGCGTTCATTACACTTGTTTCACTTTTGTTTCGTGTAGAGGGTCATTTCAATAAAAAAATTGACAGCGCTTGCGCTCGATCGCAGCGCCACCATCGTTTATATTTTTCAGTTTTGTAAAGATTTTTGTAGCGGTGGTTGTGTTGATCGTTTGCCGGTGCACATAAAATAGGAAATGCAACATTTTTCACATTTTATATACGTTTGTTGGACGTTTTATGACACAATCAGTTCGTGTTATAGTTTGCTGTGTTGATTTGCTTTAACATAAGTAGTGAACGCGTTGTGTTAGTGTGTTTTATTTTCGTATAATTTCAGTTTAGTGGTTGTGCAAGGATTTGTCCCATCGACTCTTGATTTGCTGCCTTGATCTGCATTCTCTGGGGTTTATGAGGTATTTATAAGCAATATTAGTTTTGAAAACGATAGATTTAATTGATAAATGAAGGTTTTATGTCACAAAGTTGGAGCACGACGAGTTGTGTTCTAATAAATTCTCCCGATGCGGGCATTTATCATTAGACCCACCCCTAGGTTAAGCCGATGGGGATCGGTGAACGGATAATACTGTGCGTGTGTTAAATATCATTATTTATCGTAACAAATACAGGGGTCTGAAGTCCTTACATTCTAATCTTATTGATTTTTTTAACAAGTGCATTCTTGCTTTCGTTTCTGAGGAGCAAGTGGCTGTTATCCGTCTTCGTATATTTTTTACTTGAAGGAGACTTTTAGTGTATTTAATATTTCCAGTCAGCATTTGTGTAAACAATACTTATTTATTTCAAAATTGACATAAAAAGCATGTTTCAGGCAGTGAAAATCTAAATAAATTTTTAAACCTCAAATAAAGGTTTATAACTAAATTAACAAGCAAGGCCTATTAAAATAATCCATACTTGAATTCTTCCACTGTTGTAGGTGACCTACGAGATTGGCAGAATTCATTCAACATAATAATTTATGTTAATAAGTTTTAGCATGTAAATGAGTACAACACTTTTATTTTTACATACACATATTTTTACTTGCTTTACATTAATTAATTCATGTTATGGTTTAATGGTATGCTGGCCTTATTGAAGCACATGTCCTTTTTATTGTAACTTAAATAATAAATGTCTTAGACCACCTGCCAAATAACAGTATTAAATATTTTAAAATAATAGAACTCCATAGAAAACAGCCAATTACAGAGACATTAAAAAAACAGATGTTTGAAAACACCTGCTATTATTTACAGGATTTTTAAAATTCCACTCTATAATTTATATGTTATCATTGACATATAACTACTGGACATAGAACTTCAATGGAAATAAAATAAAAAATACAGTACTAAATATAAAAAAAGTATTTTTTTTTAAATTTTAATTGCTCTTTGGAGTTATTTACCAGCTGCATGGGGTCAAACATAGTATGTTGTTTGGTAGATCAGAATGGAATGCAATCAATCGCAACAAATTATCTAAAATAAGTAAAAATTAAAAAAAAAATCATTCCGAATACCAGTATTTCAAGTAACAGAAAAACTAGCAAGATCATTAATCCTCCTCTACTAAAATAAAACAATGAGTATGTTCACATATGGATAACACATTACAAGCACAGAATAAAAAATAGTATCATACATGACTCAGTACTGTCATATCATGCAATGTACTGTATACATATGTCGTAAATTTAAGGGTACAGCAAAGATACAGATCTAATGCTAGTGACTCCTACACATGCAAACATACTCAAATCACTTAGTATGCTAAATGTGTTTGTTTTGCATTTTACAAGTTTTGCATGATGATTAGCAAAACATTGTGAGCCGTCCTTCAACTTGATATTGTGTCAATATTACCTAAACATCTGGAGTTTTTTTATTAGTTTACACAAATTAAGATTGTAAATATTTATAGGCTTAAATGTTTTTTACATTGCTTATCTTAACGGTAAACTTAATAAAAAAAATACTGCCTGTAAAAAGAAGCAGTGGTCAAAAATAAAAATATCTGGAATTGGATAATATGAGCTTAAAAGCAACATTAAAAATGGTACTACTAACAATAGTGGGAGAAGTCATTCTAATGATTTCCCACATGAACAAGAAAACTACTACCAATAGTAGATACATTTTAAGTCAAGGGCAGATGCCCCTTTCTCTTTGGATGACAGTATGATTGTGATGATCTAAGGACGAATTTTTTACCATCTGGTCTTAGTACACACCTACTGTGTGTTAAATACCAAATTCCTCTTCAATATGCCACAAGTATGGTAATAGCAACTATTATATTAGATAGTAATTAATATGTTATAAGTCATTATTTTTTAGAATAATAAATAATAAGTAACTTAATTATAGAAAAGAAAACCCATTCCTGCAAAAAACGCCAATGGTCGCTTACGGTATTCGTCCTGAAAAAGCTTGGTATAATATTTTTCGGGACACAATTTACCAAAAGTCTCAAAGGCAATGTCGTATTCTATCCGCTGATAAAAGGCTTTGAAAATCGAATGAAACTTCTGACAAAATAAGGTGAAATCGAAAGTTAGTAAGTCTCATTTTATTGCAGCCGAAAGACGTCCACTGCTGGACATAAGTCTTCCCCAAGTATCCAGTAAGCCATAACGACCGTTTCTAAGTATTCATCAGATTGCCGTGACCCTCGCCAGGTCATCGGTCCACCTACAAGTTCTACAAAGTTAGATTACGATAATACAAAAATTTCCATACCTAAAACGCTTCGTAACCAAACATCATTTATAACTTTCGGTACTCAAACGTAATGTAGAGCCGGATAGAGTTGAAATAAAAGGAACAATGCCGGCTCTAGGAAGGCCACAGCCACAGCGGTGACCTCAATACGGGTCGGCCACCGGGGGTGAGTCACCCTGCGCGAGGCTTACACTTCACGGCTCTAGTGAATGGACTCCTCGATTCTCAAGCAGATGCCTGCACTATTCTGGAACGGGGCCGCATATTTTTCTTCAGTGAAAATTAATCTTGCTATCATAACTATACGTGTTCTTACAAGATTCTACAGTATCTCCAAATTCTTTTCCAAGAACTTCGTTGTGTGCTTAAACACATAAATTGCTGATCGCAGGTAATCGGATCTGTCTTGAGTTTCAGAAGGGGCGATCTGCCGATGTGTCATTCGGATCATATCGCAACAGTTGCTTTTCTTTTCTGCTTGAGAGTACATAAAGATCTAAAACAGTTGATATCATTCGGATTTTACTCCAAAAGTTTTATGTTTGCTACTAGGCTACAAATAGTGTGTCGCCAGTCCAAAAGTTGCCTCTTGCGATACCAACGAGAAGAAATAGAATAGCAACCTATTCTTAGACTAGAACCACTCGACAGCACAACAAACCATACACTTTCACAATCAGTTGCGCGACCAATCTAAAAATAACGTCTACGGGATACCCAGTTCAACTTAATTGGGAACAACCCCAAGGCCGCTACGAGTATAAATAGGGGTGAAGTTATTACTTCTGGTCACCCCCCGTGAGTTCAACCGGGGGAGGATTATGGCGCGTCATACTTTATGCACAAACCTCCCCCGAAATCTGATTCTACGACGTAAGTTATTTTTATGATTCATTTAGACACCTACGTAGAAAACTGAACAGGGATAGGAATATAGAACATTGCAGTAATAGTAAAACGTGGCCTAGTGCCTTCAGTGTTTAAATCAGTATAAATAATTCATAGCGATCTCTTTTGTAGGCCCCTGTGATCTTTGTATACAGTATGCTAAAGCTATGCACGGCTTAAGCAAGTGTGTCGAAGGAAACTTGGCGTTGGCACCACACTGCGATCTCATTAACCTTTATTGGAAGCTTAAACAATAAATACCGAGCGCAATGGCAGTCTCGGGCAGTAAAGGGTTTTTCTAATTGACATGCACGATAGCTGCACCCAGGTACAAAGCGAAGAGAAACTTGTATAATGGATCCATGAATGGACCCTAATAGTTGAGAAAGCTTTTTCTCAAACAGTTCAATAAACTCATAATTATTACATGCGAGCATGCAATATCAATTCAAAATCTCGTAACCGACTTCTCAAGTAATAAATCAAGAGATTAATTCCGTAACCACCATGATTCGATGGCGTTTAACACCGTTTAATTCTCCGGAGTCCGGAGTGAAACAGTTGTTCCGCTCAACCTCGGAGCACTTCAGCGCGGTTGCGTAAAAACTAAATGCCAACGCGTTATGAAACTGCAGCCGTAATCCGTAATGGCACGGAAAAAGTCTTTAGCATAATTACAGACCAAAGTTGTTGGGATTTTTATAATGAAGTCGACCGCAGATCCCGACTTAATGCTGCCTGGACTTCTATTGCTCCCCTTTCTTTCTATTTTTGTAAAAGCTTTCTTCTTGACACCGTTCTTCAACAAAGTATTGTTGTTGAATTATGAGGATCATTAAAGCTTTAGTTTTTGTCATCACGATCATTAGGACCATTTTGGACACACTCGAGCTACTTTAACAGAACGCAGCTGGTGGCACCGGAACGAATTATCCTGTTCGTGTTTTTATCCGACTAGCCAGTAATAATTTCAAATAACTCGCATGTCTTCGAGGTTTGATGAAAAAATGCCATTCAGAAGTATGAATTTCCATGAAATCTATTTTAAACTTAGATTTCGGAAGTCTCCCAAAATGTTGCCTGTAATAAAATCCATTCAAATAGTTATTACTGGCTACCAAAGCATAGCAGTGGTCATTCGGTGCACGTGGCCGGATGCTATGAAACTTCAATCGTTACTGGACATACATGTGGCGAGCTGACGACACTGATAAATGACAAGGCTGCGGGGGCAAAGCACTCATTTTTCATCCTACATGGTAACAACATACAGAGTTATCATTTTGATAGACACACTGTCAGCTTGACACTTTTCTTAACTGTTGCATACGTTTCTGTTTCGAAACAAAGGATCGCTTATTTCTTTTATAGGTCTGACAAGGTTCTTAAAGTAGTAAAACATGACATGTATAAAACCGCCGATAGTCGCCACAATATATTATAACAGCTAATTTTATATTTTCTTAGTACATTTTCGGCGTCGCTGTTGAAGTAAGATGTATTGCCAGAGCCAATGTGGTTTAAGTACAACTTGTATTGTTTAATATTGCATAGTTACAGGCGAGTACTTCACCAGTAACTATGCAATAAAAATTGCAGCAGGAAGCTCTTAACCAAGAAGAGTGTCCAGGAAGCCACCAAGAATAGTGTAGCGGAACTCGTCATTTAGCGTCATTCGGCAGGCTGGAACGCGCGCGCCAACTCGTGTGCCATAAATCATAATGATTACGTCGCGGGAGGGGCTCCACCAGATGCACAGTGTACACGGCTATTGCTCTCCTTCCTCTATTACTAAACGAGATTAGACGCATTAGTCTCTAACTAAATTAAGCTTCTTGTACTGATTTAGGATTATAAATGACGTGTGATTATAAACCAATTACAGCTTAAAATTGGTTTGAGTTTTATAAACTGCGTTTTAATGATCATCTTCGAAACGGTATCGAAAAGTTTGATGCGTCATTGCGTCCTGTGGTTGCGGTCTATCAAGGGACCAATTGGCCCAATTGGTGACTGCCTGTTCCCATAATGTCCTCATTATTATTTTGACATTTTGCTAAAGCTCTAAGCAATGGGGGATATTAAAGGAAACATCATTAAATTCGCTCCCTCTTTCCGCCTTAAACGAAAGGAGGGCAGGATGACAATCCCTAGTCTCTCTTTCCGGCCTCATTAAGGTATTTCGCAGTGTTATAATAACGTTGACTAAAAATATAAAGGCTGGGCTCGACGGTACAGGGCTCGGTGACCGCAGAGATGGCACTCGAGATAACCGACTCGCAGACTGTGACACTAACGACCCGGCGCTGTGAATTGGGTTAATGTCTCTTTTTGCAAAACTACATCTGTCACGGATAAAACATTGTTTCACTTTACAGTTTCAGAGTGGTCTTAGTTTGTTGTGTCGTCTGGAGCTAAAAATCCAGATGTTTTAATGCTCTATTTCCCACATAATAAATTGTCACCCAAGCCTTATTTTTCAAATCAGAAAACATATTAGTTTAAAGCAGTAAACTGGATTAACATTAAGAGGTTTTTGATGGATTTGGATCGGTCCTTGCCAAGGTAATAATTTACGATACGGACAACAGAATTTGATTGCTAACCATAAATCGATGGAGCAGACCAAATGAAATAAGCAATTACAGAGTCTAATTTGCGTGCAGTGCAGTGGCTATAAAGAGCATGCAGTTGGGGTGGATGCGAGTCCAGCTATGATGTTATATCCCTGGGATGGCGTTAGGGTGGGAATCCAATCAACTCTCCATTCCCTTGAGCCATTGAGTCGCCGGAATGCGTCATCAAATTTATTATTATTGCTTTTTACGACACTTTTAAATCTACCAGGACGTGTTCAATGTTTTGAAAAGTCAATGGAATGTAATCCTGACCGTAATGTATCAACCGATGAAGATCATAAGTGTGTCAACTTGATCTTTAGACATGCGTTGCTTTGAGGGTAGGCAGTTTGATCATAATTCTCTTTTTACTAAAAACAACTTTAGCATTTACAACTCAATCATCGATTTTCCCATAAAAGTAGCTAATTTTATCGTCACATTGAATACTAACGGAAAATCTTTAATAGTTTCTCATAAAATCGATTCTTTATGACACATTAAAGTTTAAAATGAGTACTTAATAAATATTGTGATGATCGGAACTGATATGACCTTAAAGTTTAAAGGTCAAAGGTGACCGAAACGTAACACCATCCAAAGGATTACTAAACCATGTATGGTTTAGTTAATTGTTCGACAGTTAACTAATTAACCTGCTTCTGCCACTTGTGGAATTGTAAAAGCATGGCTTTTCCTTTTGCTCATTGCTCTGATTTCCATTTCCGTCTTTTAAGTACTTGCTAATTTATTGGCTTCGGTTACCTTTGGCGTTTTTTCGCCTGGAAATTGGTTCGTGTATTAGTTCGTTTTATTAAACGGATTCTGTGCTTTCGGTTTTTGAAATTAAAATTTTTGTGTAGAGATAAATTAATTAATTCTATATTCGTCTTTTACCGAAAGAACGGATACGCAGTTAGACAATTTATTCTAGTAACTAAATTATTTACGATGATATACTCTTACTACGATAATTCCCCAAAAATCGAAAAATCAACTATTTTTTTTCTTTTTATTACGTGGAAAATGACTTTTCCAGCTCGGGTTGGAGCAAGAGGGAGTATCTACTAAAACCCATCGTTTCGTCAGTTGCTCTTTGCGAGGGCAACCACGGTAACTCTTTCAGGATTACAGGATTCTTCGAAAGTCTTTCGAAGCCCTGGCAGGTAGATCAATTATACTAAACCTTGCTGTTCAGCATTAAAAAAAACATTCCGGTAACAAAATCCGTCTAAGCAAAGAAAGGGTGTTGCCTAGCAGAAGGGCCGCGAGTTCAAACTGCATCGTTAAGGTGTGATGAAGCCCTCCATGTGTGGGCAATACCAATAAGCCATTACTAAGTCTTTCTTATGTCTTAATAGACTAACCTGTGTGTCACTTATGCCAGCGGACAGTAGTGAGTGGTGACCCCAATTTACAAGTCGTATGTAGTGGGTTCAAACTCAGGCAGGCGCTTTACTCTATGTAATTAATTTAATCAGTACTGCTTTCAAACGAAGAAGAAAAACATTGTGAGGAAAGCGGCATATCCTGGAATCAAAAATTCGAAGATATGTGACTTCTATCAACCGGCATTGGGCCCGCGTTACGGATTGCGACCCATTGCCTCTTCTAGAGAAGAGTTTTCAGTCATAGCAGTGAAAACATTATGATGCTGATTATGCTAATGTTATAGTATCATTATGTAGATAGAGATGGAGAAGTCTCGCAAAAAGCCGCAACCAACCTACCAGACGATCTATGATCATGACGACTACGCCAAGAGTGTACGACTGAGAAGAATGAATCTTTGTCATATTAACGTTTGAATCCCCAACCGGTCCTATGAGACCGCGCTGTTATTGTTTTACTATTGTGTCTCGTTTCGCGGGTATCTGAGTAACTACATACAAAATGCGTCCCCTTTGGGATCCCACTTATCAGACTGCAGCATTTTACTGTAAGTTATCGACGTCCAATCGCGGAAGCCTCCGACCGTTTGCGGACTTGCGGTCCTCCTATTTCACACATATATATCACTTTCTTTTTATGGCTCTTTGGCTTCCCCTCCCATCTTTAAAGTTCCCCCTAAACACGATCTTGGGAACATAGTTGCAATCAGTTTCAAACTGTGGTTGTTATCATAATTCGCAGTTATCTCGGCGCGTTGGCGGCTGCATCGCTGGCCTGGCCCGTTCCGATAACTGGGGCGATAAATTAATAACCTATATTGTATTGTTTAGTGCCTAATATGTTAACAAATCATTTAGATACAGGAAGGATGAGTCGCTCGTACATGAGTCAAAGTTTAAATATTGTTTTGTTGGTTTTGAATTGTGTGTTCTTTGTTGGCATTATTTTTACTTCGGTAATAATTAAATGACCTCTCTCGCTTTTGTTGGAGTGAGGGAGTGTCGGACTATGTTCATTCAACTACCCTTTGCGGAAACTCTTTCGAACAATTCTGCAGTGTTGCCATATTTCCATGAACTATGTTGTTACATATATGTTTCTACGTTATCTAGCTTCGCTGTAAAGCTTCCTATGGGAAAAAAGAAATACAATGACACTGTTTATGGTATTAGTGACGACAATTTACAGTAACATTGTATGGGCGGTTGTACTTACTGTACGCAAATATTTTATCTTAAACACTTCAGTTATTTGCGGTCTGGGAACTCCCCACAAATTATAAAACCAACTTTATTGCAATATGTTATCATAAAAACAACATTTAATATTCAGTTTTTATATCACAGCTTTTAGCCGTTATTTTATTAATGGCTTCAAAATTGTTTTACTCGGTAACCGAAATTTTGTGCCATAATACCACTAACTTGTAAATGATGTTCGGGCTGTAATTAGTAATTAACTCGACATACATGATACTAAAGTAATACCAGCTTGTTAATTGAGTGTGGACTTAAATTTAATATGTTTGCTGAAAACCAATAGCCTAAATAAAATACAGCGCTATTTCAACGTGTATGTTTAATTTACGTCGCTAACAAGAGCAAACATTCAAATCTATTGTGTCAACAGTTGTCAGTCCCAATTCTGTCAAAAATAAACGATAAAACGTAACCCGCATGAAACGTAATTGAAGTAACCACAACCGTAACAATAACGTAAACGAAGGCGTTAACGTTAACATGCCGGTGTAATTAGCATCTCTCGCGCCGATCCGGGCGATCAATCATGAACGCGCATATAATTGCTTAAGTAATCGCATTATCTCGATTGCTCGGTGTACCGCTGCATCTCTTGCAACGTTTCGACGATGTGTCGGGACGAAAGTTGCCCGATCGAAGTGGTTAGGTACTCTGTGGTCCTATTGGTGTGGTTTTCTAAGGATGTGTTTAGATAGTTTAGGTGCATTTACATACAGTTTAACTGTAGACAGATTATGTGAATGATGATATTATAAGAAAGGTAATATACTTAAAGGAAGGTTAATAGAGATCTGTGTAAAAAAACCGACGCCAAACCCAAATCTTCTTAGCGTATCCATAGCTGTTTATTTGCTGAATTAAATTCGGAGGGTAGGACATGGTCTGCGGAGCGAGCGTAAAGAGCTTCCCCAAGCGACGTACCTTCCGATATTCTGCTACGTCCAACGCACCCTAGGCAATCGATTGTTTTCGATTGAAAAATCTTTTCATCACTATATTATTATTATAAAACACAGAAGGCGCGGCGCCTGCGCAACTAAGCGGAACTGCTAGATTTACCGCTCTGTTATTTGTTCCACTACTTGATTTGAGCCTTCTATGTCTATTTGATTGACGAATATACAACACTGGATTCTATTTATCAATCATTTTATGTGGCGTTACCGATATGTAGTTGTTACATATTGAGGCTTCAGAAAGTCCCGGCCAAACTTCTTTCTAACACTAAGTGAGTACTTAGATTCACCAAGTAATTTATCAAGAGCTCTTCACATTCAGCTTTCTCTGACATGTTTGATGAATAATTAATATCAGCAATTCCGGCGCGGTAAGCGAGGTTTAACCACATGAAAGATGAGTCACACCCACTCATCTCATATCTTAGTACAGACGTTCTTTACACTAAAACAAGAAATGAAGAATTTGGATAATTATTATTTTAGGATATTTAATATCCCATTGGAATCCATCACGAATTTAAACAGGAAGCTTTAAGTAAACCAATAGTAGACAATGCTATAACCCTGACCGGACGCGGGAGTGCATTGAATCAACGCTTCCCGTGGCCGAAGACGAGCTGCCCAAATACGTCGGTGTTGACAGCATAAACAAATAGGAAGCAATGTACCATGCCTTGCATACTTACTCCAAAGTCCGATGATGAAATATTAATACAGGTACTTAAGGATAAGCCGCAGCCAAAGCATGCACATAGACATCGTGCCGCTAAACGAATTTTAAAAGGGAATGCAAAGGAACACCCTCACATGTTGTTAGACTTTGATGTAAAACGAGCGACTTGCATGTGTTCCAACAACGCATGTCAGAAATCGATTAATTGCATAGTCTATGCAATATTCCGTGCACAACCCATGCACGGGGTAACAGCACGCTAACTGAATCCTAAAACTGTTAGCTCGTTATGTGGGCATTAGTAAACGCAACGTCATGCGTGCCCTTATAGGGCGTAGACTCTGAAATAATGCGGCGATTAAAGGGGTTACGAAGGTGCCTGCCAAGGCAAGAACCTTACCTGAACTACGGCTACCGTTAATGCGGTCTTTAAACCCTTATTGTCTATGGTGAGACTCTAAAGCTCTTTGACATTAATTCCATTTCAATTCATCTTTAATCGGCTTTGAAGAAAAGCGTTTGACAGCCAGTTATTTGAAAAGAAACTCATTCTGTACATTGCTTCATTTGATTGGCGTTAAGAGCAAAATTCAAAGTGATGAATAACAAATACGCCCTGATTGATGACACATTATTTTTATTGGCTGGTAGCGTCAATCTCAATGGGCTCATTCGTCTCATAGAGGCAATGACGTCAACTGAAATAACCAACGAAAACTCAAATAAAACGTTTGCCAGCAAGAGTAAAAAAAGGTTCAGCTGTTGTCTGAGTGTTGATTTGTTCAGCGTAATTTAACGTTTCGAAAGCTTCACTCAGATCCGTTAGCCAATAAGTCCTCTAGCGATAAGCGCATGTATTTGAATTTCGTAGGCAGTTCAAGAGTTGTTTATTGTAATTGACGCATGTTTCCAGTAACGTAGTATTTGTTGACGGCTTGTTGCTTTAAATTAAAAGCTTGCATTGTCGGTTGCTGCGATTGTTTCATCAACTTCGATTGCCCAGGACTTGTCTTGTCCAATTCCACTCGTAACATGAATGATTGGTTTTGCAATAGAAGTAGGACCATTACGTAACCATATCCATAATTTATGGTAATTTAAAATCACAAGCTTCATTTGTGAAACCGATGTATCATTTTTATTGGGTACTTTATTAGCTCCTACTTCTCAAGGCCGTTCACCAAAGTTCAAAGCTAATGTATGGATTGACACACAAATCAGTAAATATTGTCTGTTTGTAACGATTTCTAGTTATGTGTGGAATATTCGAATGACAGATATGAGAATATGTGAACGTATTTCCCATGGCGATCGTGTCATTAATTTGGAAATGTAGATTTATGAATAGGAGGAATAACATTAAGTACCATAGTTATTAATATTACAGTTGATTAGGTTCGGCAGTAGATTGTTCTAGAATCATTCAAAGTCGATATTTTACGTATAATCCTTGCCAAAACTGCTTATTTCTGCTACTCATAAGTTCCATATTTCTGATATGGCAGAAGCTTCAATCGAGCCTTGAAAGTAAGTGAAAAACACCTTAATCCTTACTTAACGGTTGACTTCCCTTTGAACCCGAGATTTTGTAAATATAAGGAGGCCATTAGTGGCCCTGGAGAGGTTTTGAAAATTGTTAACACGCTGTTTGCTAAGACTTCAAAATATATTTACGCTCCAAGGGACATTTCTGTTCATTGAATAGCAGTAATGTCTTATGTATTGGGTACTCGTCCTTCCTCTAAACACAAAACCGTGAGGTATATTATGTTACTTGTGTTAGTATATCTATTATGCCTATGTTAAACTGGGCCGTTAGTACCAAGCCTGAGCCTGAATTAGTAATGACTATACTGTGTATATATACCTAATGTGTTGTTAGTATAATGGTGATTTCTCTAACTAATTTATATCTAACCGAGTTTCCATTGGTTTAGTAATTTTCAATGCGGATTCGATGATTGCTACATTAATTGTTATGTGTCGGTGATTACCTGGGTTCTGCAACACCTGACTTCTATTTTTTATGAAGTAAGTGAGCGAGGTCAAATGCCATGAAATTCAAATGTACAAGAATGGGGTTTTTTCAACTGTTCTGTGGGCTTTTTGGGGCAAATTCCTTCTAATGAAAAAATTGATTTATCGTAGTGATAAGTTTTGTTTTCTAAGCATGCTTTTTACGTCCTAAATAAAAAGTTTATTCAAAATAGCCAGGTGATCCTGTTATTTTTGCTTAGAAAGTTATAATATACCATAATAATTTTCCTCTGTTCAATAATAATTTTCTCGTTCTTTATTACAACAGCAATATCCCTAAATAAATTTTAGAATTCAATCAAAATTCTTTATCATGAAAAGTTATTTAATTTTTCATAGCGGGTGTGAGCGGCGGCGTTTAATCAAATAAACCTTTTGTGACATGAATAATTCATCGACACATTCGGAAAGTGGTCCACTATAACTTGTGCTTGGTATTCAATGCACGTTAATAGTAAACCGTGAATGGTTTTAATATCAGTTACTTCGAAAATTGATCAATTTACAACGAATTATGTGTTTGTTTTTTGTAGATGACTTTCTTTGTCCGATAGCACCTTCAAATTTTGTTGGATAAAATTGAGTATCGCTACAAGATATTGAATCAGGCTTTAACTAGAAAACGCCGAATCAAACGTGTTAATTTTATTTCCAATTAAAGCGTTAATCAATCAAACCTCTCGAAGCAGTACCTACTATTTAAATAAATTGAAGCATTTTGTGCGAAGCCCTGGCGATAATAAACTCAATAGTTCCTTTAGAATTTGTAACCGCGGTGGTTCCTCGAACAAATTACAGTGTTGCTATGAAATACGCAGAAAAGTCGGCTGATAATGTTGCGGCACCAGTCATGTTTACTATGAAAGAGTCATTAATTCAAAATACTTTAGATAAATAACAGTTATTGTTACATTGTGTAAACAGTTACAGTGACTTCCTTTGCTATAGACTTTGTAAAAATGGGTTACTAGTCTTTATTAAACAAATTGTAGTCTCTTTATCTGTGTTGAAGTATTGTTGCATTAAAATGTGGGAGGAACAGTTGACCCGCGTTCAACGTTTTGCAAAGTAGTGTTGGATTATCGAATTTCTCGGGGCACTACCCCTTGTAAGCCGGAACTATTATGAAAAGGTCCCCCGGGGCTTTTCTTCCGCCAGAATTCGATGCAGGAACCTCCCGAACTTACCAAATTCGGGTGAGGACATGCATCATACGAAACGTGAGGACGCCATTAATTTCAATAACTTAAATACTGTTATGGGCCTGTCGGATTATAAAGGATAGATAGATTAGACAAGATCCGTAATACCACGGGTCAACGATATTCAAGAAAACTATTCAAATAAGCCAAAATGTAAATACACATCGAAGACAAAGCAAAAAATTACTCAATAGTCACTACGATGAAAAGAGCAAAATTAATATCTTCACAATGTTTCGAGTGCTCTCGACGAGGCTGGCGACTTGCCGACGATCCGCCTCAACGGACTAATTTAATTAATTGATTCGTGTCTTCTTCAGAACAAATCGACGATTTGAGTTTTTCACGTTTTTTCAATAGGCCTTTTCCAAAAACGTAACCTGATAGAACGTAATAAAGTTGAATTTGCAACACATGAAACTGCGTGAATCGTTTCAGAATAAACTGGATGATACCGAGCAATTGATTTGAGTATCATAATGGTTTTTATATGGAGACGGATAGGCTGAATTTGCGGATTGGCGTAAATGTGATTCACACGTTTGCCAAATGAGAACATCGCATGTGACTAGTGAAATAAGAATGAAAGTCCATATGAGAATACAAAGACGAAATCAAACGTAACGTATGAAGTTATGATCTATTCTTCCAACAAATCTTAAAATATTAGTGCTGGTAATATGATACTGAATGATATCGATAGCAATAACACTAAAGATAAAACGGGCAATAAAACAGTTAAGTTGGCTATTAGCAAACAGTACAGCAGTAAATTTGAAACCAAGTAAAGCCAACAATGCACCATTGCATCACGTTCGTGGGAAATCTGCAGAAAATAAATACCGCAGAGCAACCGACTCTTTTATAGGTCCTTTACAGCAGAATCGATATTCTAAACTGTTCGAAGCTTTGAAGATCTAAAAGTGATCGCTGGAACAAATGAATAATACATTTTTGATAATTCTAGCTACTATTGATTTGATGTTATTTCAACCTGTCTCAAATTCAAAGTTGCTGCTCTGTTTACTCTTGCAAAAATTCAATATAATATTACTTAAGATGGTTCTCCGTAGTAATGTCGGATTGGAAGAGCAATGTTACAAACAAAATCCCTAATGTTATGCATGAGAAGCTCGAGACGTCTCCATATATCATTCATGTGCGGGATGCACCGAGGATAATGCAACTTGAACTTCGCGAGCCGAGCAACTTATACTGTAAATTTCACGGCAATTCCGGCCGTCTCGCGTTCAGTTTATGAGTTTGCAAAGCGTATGTCGGTGATTAATGAATTTTTGGCAACGTTCAACGTTGTATCATTAAGAGGCGCCTTTGTTTGTAAACGCTAAGTGTAAATATGATGTGATAATTGTGGCGTTGTGCTTGAATGATGGATGTTGCTGAAATCTAATGGAGTAGGTATGCTTTTTTTTTCGTTTGCTTTAAAGATAAAGAGTATTACTGATTGCAGGCTACTCTCGTTTATTTGTCATATCGTTCAGAATTGTGTCTCGTATCTCTGCGTTCTTATTGCCTTTTCCTCAGTCGCACACTACCGAGTCGTTCATATACGCGATCACCAAAACATCTCATCCAGCGTAGTCGACGTCGCTAAAAGCGTTTGAGAAGTCGTTCGGTGTGAATCGTCGCAACTTTTCCACTTGTTTCCGTTGTAAGTTTCCCGCCAGTCGCAGCACTTCGTCGGTGATTTGAGCCCCGACACCGAGTCTCGTTTCTTTGCCTTACAGTTGCAAAGAAAAAAGTGTTTTTGTTGAAGAATTTCAAGTGGTCAGTTTGGGAGTTGCTTTAAGTAGCTGTGATATCTTTGAGTACTGGTGTAGGAACCATATTTGTTATCTTTGAGTTACATCATAGCAGTTTACTCGGCTAATTGGTGTAAAGATAGCAGGTGTTTAAATTCACCGTCTTATTTGTATAGCTAATTAGTCTTTACCCGCTTTGACTCAGGCGCAGACAGATCATTTATTTTACTATTATTCATTTTAGTGTTCTGAACTTGTGCACTGTTACTGAAAATTCAGTATTCATCTGTTAATACAGACAACATTAATAGAAATGTGGCTCAAAGCCAGGCAAAACATACCTAGTTTTTTTCATTATGATTTATTTTCGAAATATTTTTTACTCCCAGCTAATATATCGATGCACATACCGCGTAATCTCTTTATCAATATTGGTAGACTGATCGAGAATTCCCAAGGCATTTAAGTCCGCCTTTGTACTTTGGTAAATAGTTTAAATAAACAAGTTAACTGTTGGGAACACCAAAATATTATTTTTATATCTAAGCTATAGGTGTGCTGTTAAAATCATTAAAACCGTGAAGGTTACCGTGCGACAATGTCAGACGAAAAGTGTTGTTTGACTAACAGTTTAGCTTGAATGACCAAATACACAAACCAATATCATTCATAAATAGATTTAGAAAAATGACCTTCCACCATATTCGAAATAGAAAACAATTGCATTCCCACGAACGATGATAAATAATACAGCGCTGACATTTTAACTAAAAGAATCGCCTTCTAAGGAAAGTTTCTGTCTACATTTAATAAACTACTTAGCTATAGAATAAAGCATAACATCAAAGGTAAACTTTGTTAGGAATCTGTATACGTTAGTCATCTATAAAATGATTGCAGCATTTTATTACTAAGTGTCTTTACCAGCTTTTTACGCATGATCGTGATCGTGACATCACTCCAGGGCCTCAAGTTGCCTCAAGTTGCCAGGGCCTGCTATTAGAATTGTGTCAGAGTTGTCGATATTAGTATTAGTATCACAGTTTGGTACTAACAAACTTGTTCAATTTGAAGCTAATGATCGACAATTCTAATAGCAGACTTGAAACCCTGTGCTGCTAAGTGCAAAAAATAAAGCAGCACAATGATCGCATTACCAGAAATAATATTGCCTGTATTCTTATAGACACAACACTCACTCGATGTCTCATGTTCAAGTAGCAAGGCATGGAGCCGAGTCGACACTGCCATATTAAATGGTGTCGGATTTACATTAAAATGCAAAGAATTTTTTTGATTAAATTCTTAGGCTTAATCCAATTCTAAGCTTATTGAGTCACTGTTCTCTTTTCTTTATAATATACATACATATCTAGATTTGGTCACGTATTTAACGAAAGAGAAATGGAATCTAGCAATAAAGAATTCATTTTATTGCTGAATTCCATTTCTACAACACCATTAATGGTTTCATTAACTAAACGGCTGTTCTCTTATTTGGAAGATTATTTCTGTTTCATGTTTTTGATCACAATCAAATACGTGTTTACGATGATTTGCGATTTCCGCTAATACTACCTTTTAATCGTGGTAATCGCGAATCCTAACTGCGTTCCATCTTACACACATACGAACTCAAAACTCTCTATATGTCTTATATGAGTGCACCCAGGTAGTAAACCCTATTTTTAATGACAGACACGTGCCTTAATTTCCAACACATTTCCATCCTTTTTCAGTCAATATGTTAGTAATTGCCCATACATCGTTTGCACCCAGTATACCAGCAAACCAAAGGAAACGGTGTCAAGACTGAAAACTCCAGTGTGATAGATAGCTTGTTAGTAATAGCTGTTCTCAGCGGTGTCAGATTTATGGGATGAGCGCTAATTGGATGCTGGAATGTCTTTGACAGTATTCATAATGAGGCAAAAATGTGATACTGCTGTGGTCTTTGTTTTTCCTTGATGTAGGGTAGATTTTAACTAAGAGAGCGAACTTTTTTATAGCAAGTGCAAATTAGGAGTTTTTTCTGTAATTGTATATATACAATTTTGTTTAGGTTCTGTAATGGATAAGAAAATAGAATTTATCATTTTGTACCTATATGGTCCCTCTATGTCACCAGGAGACTACACCAGAGAGACAAGAATATTTTTCATATCATACAACATCACCGTCTGACAATTTATTGCGATCTAGACTTCAAAGAATATTTCGAAGCCTCTGAGTTGAAGGTAGATATTACTTTCAATAGTGAAGGTCGTAATTATATTGTCGTAGTTATATTTGTCTTTTATTTAACTGTGATGTGATAAACCTGATACAAGGTTATCGATGAGCTAATTTTATTTTATTTTTCTGTCCATTGACCATTGACATCACCTTATGATTTAATGGCTGACGGATGTGACTCTGAGGACATGTTTAACGGTGTTTTAGTTGGATACTGTGAGATTATTACCTTATAATTCTTTGGGAATTTTGTAAGCGGTTGAGAGATTAAGGTCTATAATTTGCTCTCTAATGTCTCTAATTATTTCTATCCGTCTTTTATGCCCATATTATGGAAATCTAAATCTTTCTATATTGTAGAATCTGCCTCATGTTTCGATGTTTGTCTGTTAACTTCCTCCTATACCTTGAACTTTACTAGTTTTACTAAGCTAAATTAAAAACGATATTATTATGATTTTCGATGCGTACAAATCAAAAGCTGTACTGTATCACTTTATATCACTGCACCCGTTAATCGGTGTTTGAGCAAATATTTATTCCGATTCAATGCACTGGCATTAATCTGATTCCATCTAAATATGTATATTGAGCCGGTCAATCGTTCGCCGCAGGTCGTTCGTTTATCCATCGCTATTCAATAAGGCCAATTGCCCATATTTTATTATCAGTTATCTATTGATCTGTAGTCTATTTTATTGGGATTCCGTTGATATCCATTTATTCAACATCGCTGGCTGTTTGATTGCTTTAACGTTACATAGTTTCCAATGCTGCCAAACTGTTAGATTTGCTCGCGTCTACATTTTCTCTTCCGAAATCAATATTATAAATTGCTCAAGCAATTCGTGGGTTTGCTTTGAATAAGAAATATACTTTACTGTTTCGAAGGGTATTATGTAATGCAAGTAAAGTTTGTTTCAAAGTAAAATGAATGTTTTCTTCAATTTGGAATAAATAGATTTAAGAGATTTAGGCCGTTCGAAACGTGATGACTCTCGTGGTTCAGAAAGTAATGTAAAGAAGTCAATTGCATTGAGAATAATCAAGGCTGAATAAAATTTTAATAAATTAAAATAACTGAGATGTGCAATCACGGCCGTCTCCACTCGGCAGAGTTGAGTAAATACCTAGAGGCTGAGAAAAAAGGAGCGAAGACTTCTAGAAAATCTAATTTAATTAACTATTGGAATAGACAAAGTGTGATTTGTATGCAGATGTAGACTCTGCTTCGAGTTGACTTGTACTGAGAGTCGGTGTAAAGGCTAATTCGATATGCCCCGACAGCAGTTGATTAAATGAATGGCTGGCCTACTTCCGCGCCTACGGCTACGGGATCGAGTGCATGCTGTCACTTTTATTTCCGATGTCAATTCACACGGCCAGCTATCGGTAACATGCAGGTGATAATTCGCTTACGTGCGATTTATTACATTGACGGGCCTTTTTTGTAGGAAAATGGTCAGAGGTGAAATTTGGGTTACGTGTTGTGAGGTTTGTTGGTTTTATACTATGGATGTGAATACTTAATTATTTTTGTAGTTATAAGATAGATACTGTTTCAACTTGTGTTAATGAAATGGCGCTCAGCGTGGGACTGGTTGGGCGCCAGTGTTATGAGCATCTTTCGTTTACTAGCTAGTTTAGAAAATATTTCAATAATCACGTACAGTAAATCACGACAGTCGTTTTATTCGCTTTAAGACAGTTTACACGTGGTGGTACCGGTGAATGGAGCACGTGGCTAGGAGCGGGCGCGGCCGCTCGATACAGCGGAGGCTGCGCGCTGAGCTCCCGCCCGGAACAACCTCTCCGCCACCCAATCGTCGCTGACCTCCCCCGTTCCCGTCACACAGTTCACTGACCAACAACTGAGGGAACCCGCCGCCAAAATTCAGAGCTCTTTCACGACTGGACGCCTAAACACCAACCATTCACACAAGACCTGTGATACTCCTAGAAAATTAATGCGATCTCTGAACAGATATGGGTCTCAATTAGTTGGGCATGTAGATATTAAAGATTCCGCTCTCCCGGTACGAGCGTACGAGGCTCGTATCTAATGACACTGTTTTGATTTACGATAAGCTTTCCGTATACGTTATTGTATTTATAATTTAATGCATTTATTCACGAATCGATGATCTCAGGCTGATAGTGAGCATTTTAATATTGCACTATAATTAAGATGTGGTTAAATGATTTATAGTCTCTTATAGGAACGGATTGCGGAGTTCGATCATTTATTAGACGAGACGTTTCGAGAATATAGACCGCAAATGGACATTTTTGTGGTTTTGGTGAATTAATTAATTGATTTAACATTTAATTTGGCGATTTTCGGAATTATGTTTTCCTACAAATCCGAATATGGTATCAAGCATTTTAAACAAGCATAATGTTATCCGTATATCTGCATTTACATTTTATACTGCATCACTCCTTTTATTTGCCGACTACTGCGCTAAAGGAATACTTGAGTTAACGTCTTCATTCGTTAAATTGGGGTGTGGAATTCAACTGGGGTTTACGAATGTGTTCTAAGGGCAAATAGCGTTACGTAAATTGAGTAATTCCGCTGTTCATAGGGGAAGAATTAACTTGTCATCGCTCTGCAGTTCTCTTAAACTTGGTGTTGTTAGAGAATTGGCATTGTTGAAAAGTGGAGAAAAATTAAAATTATAATTGCAGAATTACACAATAATAAACTAATGCGCCTCACCATCAACGATTGCATTTTGCATCACTGTCTACCATTAGATCAAGCGATAGCTTATTTATACCAATAAAAAAACAAAAAGAAAAACTTTTCTGCTGGACTGTCGCCGACCACTCGTCATTCGATTCGATCATCGCTCTTACTGCTATCAAGCCAGGGTGCAAAGATCTTTGATCGAGTTTCCTTCTTTTCAATCTTACTCAGATCCACAATGATAGCCTATCAATTACCAATCCAAAATGGTTCTTCTATCCCGACCAGCGAATTCTCAACGAGCGATCAAACGCCACATCCTCAAATCTCATCCGGCGACAAATGCCCGCTAACAGAATAGTTACGTCTCAGCATCCTTGCTTATTTTTAGGTCGCCACACAAGGGAAGTGGCCAGGGGGGAAGCCTCGTTATTCTGTTAGCACATAACTGCTACGCACTAAGGCAGCTTTTACTAGACCCTAGTTCTGTTCTTACGACCGAAAGATGAATAAATTATAAAGGTACCCTCCACGGATGTACGAGAGGTCTCCTCGCATTCACTTCGACGACTTTTTTTCTTGAGCTTTTTACTGTGTAACCCCATTTCGTTAATGCTTTGTGGATTTTGTAGTGTTCTTCTTTTACTTTAGAGAATTTTTTGTATTAGTGAATTGTGAGGTCGGCTTTTTGTAGTTTTTGTTTGCTAACATAAAAGTAAGGGCCCCTAAATCATCAATGATGTATCGTGAACGTTTGATCTGAAATTCAATTTGGTCGGTTTCATTATTGAGCACAAGTTCAGAATAGCCCGCCGAACAAAGCTCTAAAATGAGATTAAAACGCATAAATAACAAAACGCTACTGAATTCAATATTTATGTGTTTTAATATAATTTTGCGAAATTACTTACCATTCGATATTGCAAACGGGCTTGATTAAATCATAATCGGGAACTGCAAACACATTTAAATCCATTTCCGATCGCATTGAGCTAAACCGGAAAGCGATTCAATACACAATCGAGTTTGCACAGCCGGACCCAAAATCTTTTATCTAATCTAGACAAATATTGGCATTGACTTGGCACATCGCGGAATTGGGACCAACCTTAATGTTAGGAGAGGACACGTGCAAAAAATTGAAGGCTTTAATGCTATGAATAGAAGCGTCAGATTCCTATGCAGGGTAAATATACTTAGGGTTGAAATATACCTTATTGTTAGGAGATAAGGTTCATATCTTAGTATTGAAAAATCGATTAAGTTCTAAGGCGTGAGGAGATGCGGATTGTAGATGGATAAAAGTTGGTGTCCGAGATAAGACGGGTCGTTGAACCCGCGCCTACGGGAGTTCTTCCCTTCTGATGATTTCTTTTGGATTGAATACAGCTTTTATTGTGTAAGAGAATCGGGTTTCTTTATTTCTTTTTCCGTCTGTCTTGTTCTTTGCGTTATGAGTTTTGATTAGTCTTTCAGAAATGAGAATGAAGATGGATAAGAATTTAAATGTTGGCGCATTGTCAAGTTTATTTAAGCTATAAGTGCTATGGATAATTATGCTAATAAAACGCTTATTTTTTAGGTGTGAATGTATAATATAATTCTATTTGAACAGTTAAATTCAAATAAAATTACAACGCGCTACCGATTCCATAGAATCAACAAATAAACACAGACGGTATGGTCTTATGGTAATTAAACAAAGTAGTAGTAAACCAGTTTTGTGGTGTCTTCAGGAATGTGCCCATGTGAGGACGACTTGTTTGATGACGCGTGGTATTTCTAATCATTCAACTGTCGCTTACGTAATTAACACGAATCTTCTAACTTTAGAATAAATTGAATAGGACGGATTTCCATTATGTTCTATTTTGGGGATGCTGCTTGCTTCTAAGAGTAAAGAGATGTGGTTTTTGACGGGGAGCGTTTGATGCAATGTGACGGGTCTAAAAATATAATGTTTTGGGCTTAAAAATGTTGAGTAGGGCTTTTAGGTGTTTAAATATAGTATTTATACGATACAAACAAATATAAGAAACTAAAGCAAGGTAGAATTTTTGTAAATACTTTATGTACGACTAATGTCCTAGGAATTTTCTATCCGTCAACAGTTGGCGCAGAGACAAATAGTAGTAGTTGTAAAGGGGAAAAAAAACAAGAAAATATAAAAAAAAAAGAAATATACATACAATGCAATTAACTCAAATTAATAAACAAAATACACGGATAAAGGATCAACAATTGATCCAAATCGACAGTTGAGAAACATTAACACTGTGATTCATGAGAATACGAATATGCTCTCGAACTTTAATATCAAATGTTAATCGGATTTGTTGTCATTTTGATCTCCTATTTTATACTTGAAATATGTATATTTGACATTAACTTTAGCCATGAATAGTAACTATATATCACACCACTCTCAGTGACAGACAGAATTAATTCCCACTACGATTGTAAGTCTAGTCGCATTTGTCATTAAAGTTGTTATGCTCGGTTTACGTTTTCCGATAAAACATACACACGTATATTTTATTACTTAACCCGAAACAATAAAGTTAGCTGTAAACATAATTTATTATGCATATAGGCCAGCCTCCGGGCGTTTAACATCTCTGAGAGAATCTCTTTTAAATATTTAAAGACGGTTGAAGGCGTTTCTCCTTTCATTTACAAATTAGGTGGCGTAGGAATAGCACGCACTGAGTGTAGGTCTAGGGTCTGTAGGTATCCGTGTACTAAATTCGTCGCGTTCTACTATTACGTGATAGATTAGGACTTAATAGTAAGGGCATATTGATTCTGGACAATAGAGTTTATATAAGCATCATCTTCTTCTTAGCGTGTCGGTGGCAATCTAGTTACTTGCCTCCTGTAATAGCCTTGCTGTCTACTGACGCGGTCTTACTTAGACTTGAACTTAATAAGCTTTATAATACCTTTCTAGTAAGCATCGTGAGAATTCCTGTGGATGCTACATGTAAGTACAGGATCACTCGTGGCAACCTTGGGGGGAGGTCTGTAACTCTGTATCCATCAGTGCACGTTGAAAACAAAACAAGTGCGCAAAAGTGACTGAAATGATGATGATTATGATAGTATCCCTATTTCTCTTTGTTTTTTCTTCAATCCTCTTTATCTTGAATTTAAAAATCATCGTTTTATTGTCGTGTTAGACTGGCAGTAAACTAATAGCATTTGCAATGTACGTAACTGTTCACCCCAAGCTATCCTGTCGTTGTGGTAATGGGGGACGTAACGATATCATCTGCCTGTTAACGTCTACCTGTGTCTGTAACGCTCTCCACTTAAACGGAATCAGATTGCATAATGCTTTGAGATACTGCAAGTACAACGAGAAGTTATGGATCGAATTTTGGAATAGTATAGCAATATTGTGATGTCCAAGTCGTTTAAATAAAGAAAAGAAAAAAAAATACCTCTGCTCTCTAATCTCTGCGCCTGCCAGAACCAAAAAGAGGTAGAGGCTGCCAACCATCGCTCTGTCAAATATACAGGGTGTAAAAAGACCGATCACAAAGCCGATAACTACACATTCTGTACATGTAATTAAATAACTTAGACCACAAAATATTGCTGGGAAAAAACTTTTTTTTTTCATATTTAAAAAATAATTAATTAATGATAATTTCGATCAGCTGAGCGTTCGGCTGCTCACGCTTGGTCGTTGAACCGACCATAGGCTTGTGTGTGTGAGGCGCTCGTTGTGTTTAGTTTTCATTGCATTTTTGACACTTCAAATGCGTAATTTGTTGTGAAAAATTGATAATTTTGATAATGTTTGTTCGGAAGAAAGTTTACTAATGTTACGTAGAATACGATTTTGAAAAAAAATTGAAAAAAATTTTTTGACTTTGAGCTTCAATATCTCCAGAACCAGTGAATTCCCAGGTATGGTCTAGAAGACAAAAACTATCCCAGTGATGAGTAGAATATGGGGTTTTCGTTTTCGTTAAGGGTCTTTTTACACCCTTTATAGAGAGGGAATTCAAGCAAGCCCAATTTTTGACTTGTGACAAAATTGACAACCCAAGACATAGCCACCTAGTGCAGAAAAAGTGAGGAGACCCTACCCCAAATAATGACATCAGGAAAGGAAGAAGAACAGTTATAATAACAAGGTCCTAGAAATACTAGGGTTACCTATAATTGTTGACTATAGAACTATTGACGCACCGAATTGATAGGTAAGAAACACTCCATGCGTCAGTGGAGCTTGAACAAACAACCCTTTTCCTCAGGGGAAATGTTTTATACAGATAATTGAGTTAATAACTTCCCTATTCTACTGCAGTTGATATTAACTTGTAAAGTGTCATACTGTAAAAGTTTCCGAGAAATTCTAGGTTATGAAATTAGCAAACTTCTTCCGCATGCAATTTTTGTCGCACCGTCCTGGCATTTTCGGACAAAACTTTTTGATAAATTTTTCTTTCTTGTAGAAGCGAAGCGGTGATTTTAGACAAGGAAATTAAGTAACATAATTATGTATTTTTACAAGCTTGCAACATTTGTATGCATGTCATATGTAGGCGTGTCGGACTTTTACTGACTAAAAGCCACTGCGTTTTTCCTTCTTTGTCTTCGTTGGAATCTTGTTAGTGAATTTTAAAACAGATCCCACTAACCGATTGAGTTGAAACTTTGCACTCATGTTCAGTTTGGCTGATCAATGTTCTCTTAACTAAATCATTCAAAATCCAATATGGTTATCTCTTGAAGAGGGTGGACTAGATTATGTTTTACACACCCTCATGATAATATGAGTATCAGTCAAAAGGGTTTGTTGAGAAGAAGAGGAAAAAAAAACTACATCAATTATGACGAAATTTTATAAAAAAATCCGCTATATTGAATCTCAATAAATCCAATATGGCGAATATTTTTTAAGCTGGTTTTGAAAATGGTTTTATTTTTTAAACAACATCTTTTTGAATGAGTAATTCACAGATAAGTGCGTCCATAAATGAATGACGAATCGTTTGGGACTCTATTGATCGAAGTACTCTCAGGAGTGGAATAGACAAAGATATTGTGGAACGTAGAATTAAGGCTAAATGCGTCATTGATGATGCATATTGTTTATTCATTCAATGAATAATTACGATCACAAATACAGGAAAATATGAGTTCGTTATAATACCTAACTTTTACGGAAACTTTACTTAGTAAAAAAAGGAGGATATCGAATTATTAATTTTATTTCTTCTCGACACAAGAGACGTTCATCTTTTTTATCAACCATAACTGTTCCCTCAAAATCGTATCGTATTTGCGCTTAAAATTTTTATTTTTATGATTCTCATCATTTTCTAAAAGAAAATTATGGGAATCTTTAAAAATATATATTTTTTAAGTATTATTTTTATTTAAATTCAAAGGTTTTAAATTACCCGATTAAAAGGCTTGAAATTACCCAATTTAAAGGTTTAAAAAAAGTGAATTGGGTACCTATTTTACTTTATTTTTTACTTCTTAGCGTGATAAAGAGGACGAAATACGTCTCCGTCTCACTTTTTTATACTGATCACTTCAGTAAAAAAAAAAGATGAACGTCCTAATACAAAAATAACAAAACTTGAACTTGATGAAGCTTTGAAAAAATACAGGTATAATGTTACCGGAAACGATACAGACTGTCGACGGTTCATCAATCTTAATAAGGTTACCCGACTTATAGAATTCCTTTTTTGTAACAACACTATAAACTATATCGATAACATCTAGAGGAAGGTTTTCATTAAATTGTAGCGACATCTAGACATCCATGATGCACATAAGAATTTAAATTTCGAAATCCTGCATCTCGGTATTGGAGTTCAGTTGGAAAAAATTTCAGCCTCACCATACAAAATTATAAATTTTATCGGACAGTTTTTATGGGGAGGTCGATTATTTTTTTCGTTTCCTGAAAAACATTTTTGTGGGAAGATGTTCAGATTCGTCTATTGAGCAAGCCCTTAAAGTTAGTAGAGGGCTGTCCCTTACACCCAGTATACAACGAAATTTAAACCAAATATCAGGCATTTGGCCGGACCAGATACAGCACCTGTCAGGGCCAAGGATTCTTCCTTTTCAATGAAGCTTTGCGGGACTTCGAGCTCGGTTCCGCATACCTCTAAAAACACTATTCAATTATAGAGCTGAGCTTTTGATACACATCGAGATAACTGTAGCCTTGCTCCGATATGTCATCGACGTATCGAGACTAGTTGTACCACTAGATAAATTCAATGCTCAACAAATTGATTGCACGAGATACGAACATTTTATTGGTATTCAGTTCACGGGCATTACGCCCCTATTATGAACGCTTATTAATAATCATAGTGCGACGTGCTCCGTGATTTGTGGATACGAAGTCCACAATCAAGACTGCAGATATTAACTTGATATAATATATAATTCTTCTGAACAAAATGCGTATCGATATTGATGGCTTATTACCAACACATGATGCTCTACAAGGAAAATATATTCCCCCAAGAAAACCGTACATTAACGATCGGGATGAAAGCGTACGAAGCAAAAATATACCGGAATGATACCGCAAATGCGTTTCCATTCCACTCGCTACCCTCGCAGGGACATGCTCCCCTTTCCTCACTAGTAGACCGTTAATAATCTGTTACAGAATAAGATAACGAGAGCTGGCCGGGTCCCAGGATTTTACTAGCATCCTAATTAGGCAATCTACGCCCTTGGCACAGGAACCAACTTGCGGAATAGTCCAAAACGACAAGAAAGTTTGGTTAACTACCGGAACTGAATCTAAGTTAGTTCGGTCCAAGAATTTCTGGCTTTAATCAGATTTCAGATAAGGGGTTAGTGGGTTTTGATAAGAGACCACATGTGCTAGTTTTGGATGTTTGATGAAGACATTGTTGTACGTTCCAAAACTGCAGTGTTAAGAGCGTCTTATCTTTACTGCAATTATTTCACTGAAGACCACGTTTGACTGTTTACTCTCCATAATAAATTATAATCTAGCTTTTTATGTTAAAGCAAGAAATAATTATACCGTAATTAATCTTTACACAGCTTGGTGTTAGACAGCGAAAACTGGAAACAATAGCGACCCATCATACCGCAAGGCAAAACCTCGTCACCTATAAACATGCCATGCATTTCGTTTCCAACAAGCCCTCCGTCACCGGCTGCGGTACAATATGGCACACGACCGCGTAAAAAAACACCCTATACGGTCCCCGAGACCTCGCAGACGTTCACTCAAATGTGAACTTTACTTTCTAAGCATAAAGTCGAAAACTGAAGCATCGTCTTCCACACACGTTGCATTGAAGGCTGAACTTTGACTCCAAATGGCGACACGTTTCTTTTTTGGTAGATATGGCGTTTGCTCTTTCACACAAAAAAAGGATGCTTGCTGCCATGAGTTACGGTTTATTCCAGAATGTGCTGTGAATTCTTTGTTAAAATACTTCGGCAGAAGTCGGCGAAATGCTCACGTGCGTATTCCTTTTGTTGAAGGCTCCGATGGAGACTCGTACAAACCTCGACGGTGTTACTTGACATTTCGTATGAATAATGGCATATTTTTATTCGTGTAATGCGTCGTAACCTTTTAGAGAAAGGATTTCCTTAACGCCATTTTTGGAGCAGTTGTATGGGTCGTGCCAGCTATTGTGTAAAATGCGTTTTAACAACCTTTCCATAGTCCCTTATTTGTTATCTATCGCATGTATTCGTTTTTTATTGCGTTTCGCAGTAACGGTAGCACTAGTAGTCATACCATTTTTAATGTTTTGTCCTTTTCTTAGAATATTAATATCAACATTCACATCATCATCATCATCTGCAGGAAAAAATGGAGCAATATCACTCGTCTAATTAGATAAAAAAAAATCGATTTGTTTCAAGTGATTGAATAAAACTGGTTCATACAATTTACACTTTATTGCTCTTATTATAATTGTCAGTCGGTCTGTGGTTGCCTTCAACAGTTTCTCTCACGATTATCTCAGTCTTTTTTTAGAAAACTAGGCATTGAGGTGTCTTTAAAACTATTGTTGTTCTGATTTGCTCTGATAATTTCAATTTATCAACTTTCTTATTTTTGTATTTGTCTGTTACTACTGTTACTAGCACGATTTTTGCCGGTTTATCCCTTTCCAATCTAGCTAATATCGCCAGTGGTCTTGAATCTACCGATTTTTTGGTGTATTAGTTAGTTCGGTTAATCAATGAAGTGTTTTATTAAAGAGACTGATTTACGTTCCGAATATGAGGTATTCGGAACGTAAATCGGTCCAAATAACCCATGTTCTAAATAATACTGATTTTATTTGGTGAATCATCAATTTCGCATTTGACATTCGAGACCACTGAATATCGCAGTCAAGATTTCATCTATTGCCCTCTGTGTGACTTCTACATAGTTAAGTTCTACTTAACACAACATTTCCATTTCTTGACGTCGCTGATCGGTATCACGAGTTATCGTAGGATCTATACATACGACCATGAATAACTTGAGTATTAGTTTGTTAGAAGCACAATGGTACTTCAATGTTATTGTTTCTTCACAATGGGCCCATGGGTTTTGTTGTATATGTGTTTGATGTATGTACATTAGGTTGTATGTATTATTTCATAACAACCTATTGGAGTTATTGGATTTGTTATGTCTAATATGTTGAACTTTTACGATTAATGGCTTTGAAAAAGGGTCATTTGGTAAGTATAAATCTAGGTTATTTCATGGTTTTAATTGAAGAAGCGCATATCTGAAAGTAATATTTTTGTATAACTGATTTTCAATATAGAATCCAACATGTCGTATTTTTAGACTCATAAGTTCAACGTTCGCGGTGTTATCAGAAAAAATATGTTTTCAGGTGCAAATAAAATTATCAATATTGAAAAAATGATGTCACAGTCCTGTAGGGTCAGCGTGATTTTCGCAAATTTTACTTTTGATATGGCAGTGCCCTGTGGTTGGCCCAATTGTATTGATAAGATTAATATCAACCCTTTTTTGTAGTAACATTTGCGCATTTACGCGTACTAGTGATAATGCTTTTCATGGAACTTATCTGCAAATAAACATGTCATCATCATCTATTTTTCTGTACTGTACCGTAGAGGTGAATGAGAATAGGTACATTGATAAAAGTATTGGCAATAAGGGGTTTCCCCAATCATATTTTCAATCTAGCTAAGAATGTCATAGTGCTACAAGATTCTCAGTTGACTGATTTCGCCGAAAGCCGTAATGACGATCACTGAGGATAATATCCTGTATAATAATCGGCCGGTCTTTCGGCTGATATAATATTCAGCATCATTGTATCAGCCGAAAGACCGAGTGGACTTTCACTGGTAGATAGCCAATGTTATAAGGAGTAACTTAGGCTTTAGGGAAAAAGTGTCTCCGATTCGACTCAACCAATCTGTTTCCAGTCTAACCGGATGCAGATGAATGTATAAGGCTTCCTATTGTAACGTTTGCAAACACTAAGACGGAAATGCAGCCTTTAGGGGGACCACTGAAAAGGGTAAAATTTAGTTTGAAAGCCAAATCTTATTGCGTTCGTCATTATATTTGAAAGTTTGCACAAATAAAACCTAAGTCAATAATTAAGGTTGTCATTATTTGTTTTTCAGAACTGCTCCCAAAAGGGTTTTAAAGGAGCTTTCTTATTTCTGTCGTTAATGAATTTGAAACTTGTCACCAATTCTAAATTTAATAAATAATAAAGACTGTCATTGCTAGTTTTTCAAAACTTTTTTATGAAAACTTCCTCCCAAACAAACTCGTAGGCATAGTACTAGTTGGTGTATAATTATGTACCTAGTAGTGTACTGAGTACAGGAACGAGGTAGAGAGGCAGGGTCCCGTAATTGATTACCGTCGCCATCCGTCCGTGTGTCACGCGATCACGTGGCTACCTCGTAAACAATAACTTGTGAACGGTGGCCAGTTTTAGGGTTGCCTTTAATGACGAATTTGCATTATTACCTTCTAAAAATAGTCACAATTCACACTTGTGTTATAAAGTTGAAAGTTTGTGTGTACAATTGTACATGGCCATACCTGAGTACCTATATGTGTGTACTTGATATTTTAACCTATCAATACCCGCGAAACGAGACACAATAGTAAAACAATAACAGCGCGGTCCGATGAGACCGGTCAGGGATTCATGAATTAAACGCTTAAACAGCTGGTAGATCTTGTCCTAGAATAGCACTTACAATACCTTTTATCCTGGAAGTATGTTCCCTTGGGCCACTTCTTTCACGCAGGCGAAGCCACGCAGTCCAGAAGGAAAAGCCCTATACACTTTGCCCGACTTATAGGACCTCAGGTTCAACAGTGGTGGTGGTATTGGCCCCGATTTACGAATCGTTCGTCGCGGGTTCATACTCAGGCAGGCGTTTTACATGTAACGAAACCGGAATTTCCTAGAACCGAAAATTGTAAGATTTGTGACATCTACCACCAGCCATCCAACCACCTCTCTCTCTGCCTAGCCTTTTTCCCAATTATATTGGGGTTGGCTTCCAGTCAAGCCGGATTTAGCTGAATACCAGTATTTTACGAGGAGCGGCTGCCTACCAGACCTCCACAACCCATTAACTGGGGTAACACGGTACTTCATGGCAAGACTGGAGTCAGATTTACTGGCTTCTGACTATCCGTAACGATCCAACCACCGTCTAAATTTATTAGGCTTGCGGGGATTACGACCTATGCTTATTAGCTTGAAAGGTGCTAAAATTATAACTAACTTTAAGACGTTACGTAAGTTATGCAAAGTAAAGTCTACTGAAAAGATAATTGCACAGTTGGTTGCACATCAGGCTAGACTGCACATAATTTATCATTTTAATTTGGTCTGCTATAGTGGTTCTAACTTACACGGTGAAATGGTCTTAAGCGCTGGCCACACAGAAAAGACGTAAGACGCAGACGGGGCGCGGGCACGCGCAAATGTACCAGCGTTGCGCCCGCGCCCTGTCTGTTCTGTATGTTGAGTCGCGACGCTTCTATACATTTAGGATGAAAGAGACGCGGTAGAGACAAATGCCCGCGCCCCGTCTGCGTCTTACGTCTTTTCTGTGTGGCCAGCGCTTTAGATGTGTGTGTAAATTCTCGTAGGTAAGTACAATTTTTTTGTGTGTGCATAACTTACACATGCGAAACAATGTGCATGTAAATTTACATCAACACAGCGAAGGTCAATTCGCCTTCGAGAAATAGCAATAGCGTATATCTATACGAGTGTACTGTTTATGGAGTTAATACTAGTTTTGTGGAAATGTCAGACAAAATGCTAATTTAATTAAACTCATCACATTACGAGCACGAAACCCATAATTGGAAATTCTATAAAATAATTGTTATAGGCGCCAGATAAATTTGCAATAAAGCACATTGCGTCCCTTCGTCTAATATATCTGAGTAGGTACCCGAAAAACAAACAATGAACTTTTATTATTAGAAAATATAAAGGATCACAATAGATCACGATTCAAGACAGCTTTTTGCTTTTATTTCCGTTTTTGAACTCAAGAATTTCAATAAAACTGAGAGGGTCATTGACCGTTTTGGCAAATCTCTATTTATATAAAAGGAGAAACTGACTGACTGACGCACAGCCGAAACTACTGGGACTTGGAAATTTTGCACAAGGTTTCCTTTTATGACGTATACGAGCACTGACAGAGGATTTCCCAAAATTCACCCCCTAATAGTATGAAACGGGGGTCAAAAGTTTGTATTGAAAAACCTACTTTAATCTCAAAAGCTTGTAATTATATAAAACGAAGAAATAGACTGACTGACATATCAACGCACAGCCGAAACCACTAGAACTAGGTGAATGAAATTTTGCACAATCGTTTTCTTTTATGACGTAGGCGAGTACTGATACAGGATTTCCTAAAATTCACCTCCTATGAGTCCAGTGTATGAGGGTCAAATGTTTGTATGGAAAAACATACACGGAAGCGAATCCGCTGGCAGAAACCTAGTTTATCATACTATGAGTGAATCTAATGCACTATTCATTTGTGTGTCAACTTAAATATAATATATTCGTTCGTTATGTTACCGATCTCATTTTCAAACGAACTGCACTTTGTACTAAGGTTGAATTTCACATTACTGAATTCCTTTTACATTTTCCGTCAAAGAGTAAGTTTTGAAACAGACTGAATATAATTTATGAAATCTAAAGTTAAATGTAAATATGCTTTCCACTCTGATTTCAGTCAAAGAAATATATTTATTAAATGCTTAGTTGTCTGTCGTTAAAGTCGACTGAGGAGTGGTATTAATTTATAAATGTTCTAAAGATTCTATAGACTATTCTGTAGGTAGTTGAGCTTTTTCACACAACGCAGTTGATTGATTGACTTCAGTTCCTTACCGTTTTGACTGCCACGTCAAAAAAAGCATCGTTATTTTTCTGTCCCTTAATCATCGTTTAGTCTGTCATGATGTCGTGACCGTGGCGTACTGGACATATTTTGTTTTGACATGCATTCAAATAGTTAAAAAATTCCATTAGTCCTTGCAAACTAATCATTACAGTATTGCTTGAATTGTTTTCTGAGAATTTAAATAAATTTATTTTCTTTAACCTATCACATACCCACAAAACGAGACACAATAGTAAAACAATAACACCGCGGTCTCATAGAAACGGTCAGGGATTCATGAACTAATAGCTTAAACCTGAAGTCGCTTCTTTGGTTCTCTGCTAAAACAACGCAACTGATTTAGATGCAGTTTTCACTAATTCAAAGAGTAATAAACGAGACAGGTTTCTGTATATAACTTGCAACCAAGCGAAGCCGGGTCGGTCACTAGTTAAGGCATAAAATCTTACACTAGCTTAAAGTTCAGTCTCTGTTGGAAGTTGGGTGCTATAAAAGCTGGCCAGTAGCCAATAGTTTAAGCGAAACACTATCCATATTCATGGAATACGGAGTACCCATTAAATTATTGTTGAAAATAATTAAAGATTCGTGGAATTTCGTGACTGAAACTGGATTTAACATAGCATAAACTGGGATTATAGACATCTGAGGCTAGTTAAGTTATTCCAAGCTTGTGGCACGCGCTAATCCCTGTTTAAAGCAGTGGAACCGGCTGTTGGTTTAAACTGATTTCACGGATTGTCGCCTCCGTTCCGCCCTGTTGACATTCATTGTCCTAACAATTGTCGGGGAAACAGTAAAAAGATAAGTAACGGTCGTGGACGATAACCTGGCTTTGGAACGAGGCGGAAAAGTGTCTATAGTTACTTTATATATATAATTCTCTATCTAAAATATAAATAAAAAGATGCAGCGAGCTGATTGACGTAAACGGACAACCTAAAACTTGCCCAGGAGAGTGAAATTTTGCACAAGGTTTCCTTCTATGACGTAAGCAAGCACTAAGAGAGGATTTTTCAAAATTCATCGCCTTAAACGGGGTTCTGAAGTTTGTATAGCGAAACCTAGCAGAAGCTAGTACCTACATCTGAATAAAATTGAAGAGCCTGCTGTAATTTCAAAATATTTTTTACTTGTATTTTTAATTTAAAGAAAACTGCAGTTATTAATTTTTTTACGGTCCGTTTATTCCGGCTAATCTCCGAAACGGCTGGATCGACTGACGAAACATCCACTGTTAGATGGCTGATGTTACAAGGAGTAACTTAGGAAAATAAATAGTGACAAAATGGCTGTAATGTTTTACCAATCTGATGCAGACGATGTCACAGGCGCTAGCCTGTGAAAAAATCGGCTTCGATTTTTTTAATACTTGCTGTCGAAAATCGGAACCTTATGTATTCCATTCAACCCTAAACAAAAAAAGCTAAACATTCACAAAAAGAAACTCCCAATCAGAAAACTCTATTGTAATCTAACAATTGTTGAGTTATTACGAAAAATGGTCATCGATTTTCCTTCATTGCTTCATGGAAAGCAACAGCCGGCGTCGATTGAAGCCCTCGATGAATGGCGGATACGACAATGGGTCGTTGGTACATTGTATCGAGTTGTATCGATGGTTTATTCCGAGAAGGTGAACCGCAACGGCCACGAATGCGGGAAATCGATACGGAATCGATGACCAGCGCTGCAGTCTTGTTAAACATTTACTAGTCTAGTACTACTCTACAACCTTGGGTTGTGTCGCCGTACTATTGCCCTTGACAGCTGGCCGTACGGTTTCGCATGTTTAGCTTTGATTCTTACTTTTCTTGTTTTCCTTCCCTCTCTTCTTTATTTTCTTTCTCTTTTTATTTTCTTTCTGCTCTTTCTTTTTTTTTTCTTTTCTTACTTTGGTTTTTTCTTTGTTTCTTAGCTTTCGTTTAAAAAAAAAATGCAGTCAATGAAGCAAATCACACCAACGCAACAACACAGGAGCAATTCCTAGTGTGGCTAGGAACAGCTTCTGTGTTGTTTTTCTTTGATTATGTCAATAGATCATGTAGATAAAATTTCCTTTTCAAATTGGTATCTGAATAAACCCGTGATGCAAGTCTTCTTTTTACCAGAGCCAACACACTCGCTGACACACACATGCTGTACTCTTTTGTTTGCTGATTTTATAGTCATCGATTGTAGAAGCAGATTATTTTTTAAGAGATCTCTGCTTATGAATACCTGTAGACTTGTAGAGCATCAGAAGACCTCTTACAGTGAATTACTACGAAGCTAAAGTCTATATTTTCATGAACACTTCTGTATTTATTCTTCATTCCCTCACTTAGTTGTACCAAGATATACAATAGAAACTACCTCCCAACCTTCATAAGTTCAATCTCAACATAATAAATTCTGCTCGCAATATCTTCTCGGAATATCGGCATTTATTTCATTCTAAACCAGCTTTGTTTCACCTGCGACGGTTCGAGATACTGCTAGGAGTTATTATTATAGGATCTACCTGCGTGGGTGGAGACTTACGACAGACAACTACTTACAACGCCACTTATTATACGTAGGATTATATCGGGCAGTTGTCTGTTGGCCAAGAATCGTATCGGAATAAGGACAGTGTAAATAAGCAAAGGTATAGTTTTAATTTCGTCCTCTGAGGCGAGATTTATTCAATTTTATGACATCTTTTTTTATTATTGAAAAGCTCGCGTTTGTTTATAATTACTGCTATTAGAATTGTAGCCAAGTTTTGTACTACCAAACTGTCAATATCAACAATTATGAAGCCAATGATCGACAATTATGATACAATTCTAATATTTGACTTGAGGCCCTGATAGTAAGCGATGATGTGGCAGACGATGAAGCAAGCACGCTTGTCTAGAAGTAACTAATAGGTTACTATAGAGTGTATTCACTCTTGAGTTAGGAGTAGCACATGTTTCTTCTCATTCACATTTTCAATTTTCTTCCGATTTAATAATAACCTTAATGAAGTTGAGAATTGCATGTTATTTTTCAACTAATTCGATAATTTGACACGACAATCTAAGTGCAAAGTAATTGAAAAACTTTGCGTGCGTGACAAAGTTGTATTCGTTCAAAAATAACCGCGACCTAATTTAGAATGACATTTAGGTCTACAATGTAATTAAAAACAAAAACGTTACATTTTATGTTCAAGTTACGTAAGTTTTTCTCTTCAAGGGTAGTATAGTTATGAAACACACCAGCATTAGGCACTATAGTCTTTTTTACATAGCATGAGTTGGGTGACAGCAGGACGAAAATATGCATCTTTAAGATGAGAGAGAAGGACATTGTATGAATCTGACAGCTGTCACCGAAACCATCCTATAACAAATTTAGTATAGTTGTCTTGCAATTATGCTGAACTGGACTTTTTTATCTCAGCTGGAAGACACAGTTACTTTCACGATTTTTATTAACAGAAAAGATTTCATTTTAGTCTTTTATTTTCGTTTCGTTTGTCCTGAAAACACTTTGTATGCCTTAAAGTTTGTGTACCTATATTATTTATTTATTGAAACTTTATGCACAAAAACATTGTAGAAAGACGGACGTAGTTACTCAGATACCCGCGAAACGAGACACAATAGTAAAACAATAACAGCGCGGTCTCATAGGACCAGTTGGGGATTCAAACGTGCGTTAGGCATTTTCTGCTAGTCGACCTTAGGATGGTGCAGAAACATGGCGTAGCAGCTGCAACGTACTCGAGTAAACAGACAAATAGAAAAAAACTAATAGAATTATAAATTATATTATTCTTGTCTTTTCTTTTACTTATGTATAAACAATCTCTGAAGCTAATCAATGTCTTGTAAGAGTTGTAAGCTAGCAACAATCACTCAGGCATTCTGTCTGAACTGACGAGGTCGTCGGCCTAAGGTCGACACTACATTGTTTTCTGTTACAGAGACTATCTCTGACCTAATGGTTCGTAACTAAATGTAATGTCTTGTAACTAAATAACATGGAGCTTTCAATTATACCTATTATCATAATAATGCTCTCAAAACGGTGAAGGAAAACATCGTGAGGAAACCTGCATGTCCTAGAACCAAAAATTCGAAGACATGTGGCATCCACCAATCCGCACCGGGCCCGCGCGGTGGATTACAGCCCATTCCCTCTCCTAGAGAGGAGGCCTGAGTCCCTACAGTGGGAACATTACAAGGCCGTAGTAATTACTAATATTAATAATGATTGTGTTGTTGTTTTAGGTAAGCATCGATGGTCTTGACTGGTTACTTCGGATCGGAACATAGTGTAAGTTTTTTGCCACTTTAAGATCTGGTTTTGACAAATGTCCTTGTCTATCATTGGTTGTCATTTGTCATAATCGTCGTGAGAAAATCCTGTTGGAAAACCCAGTTGCAAAATATTTTGATGTTCATTTTTATTCATTCATAATTTACGGCAGACTTTGCGCAGTAGTTCAGCGATCAACTGTTGCACTACCAACGTATCGCGAGTTCAATTCCCGTACGGAACAAATCGATGGTCCCTACGTAAAGTATCGAATCAAAAAAATAGCAATCTTTTATTATGACTGTTTTGAGCTCTTTTTAAAGGATATTTTTTAATACAACTTCGTTTCCCGATAGTTAGAGACCTATATTTTATAAAGATTTAATCACCCGTGACAAAATTATGCAAAAAGTTAACTTTAAATCGCTTTCTTGCAAAGTAGCGATTTTCACTTTCGATACTTTACCTAGGGACCATCGAAATATTTGTATGATCTACCGATAGTTGTTCTGGATCTTGTGTATGTGACCGACCGCGACGTTACAGGAGTACTAATTCCTAGTGTGGGATGACGTATCTTAAAAGAAAAAATAAATAAATCAGTCAATAAGTAGTTAATAAGGAGGCAATGAAACAGATAAAAGCGTTCTTTAGAAAACTTTTTTTGACTAAACATCATTCCAATCACTGAATCGAAAATCATTCAAAATCCAACATCGAACTTTTGATCTGTAACAGTATTTGATTGCAATTTGTTCACACTCCGACGCCTCTCACTCATGTATTTATGCATGCAGTTGCTAAACGACTTGGCATTACCGTGCGCTCCATGCATCGGGGGCGAGGCGAGAAGGTACGAGATATCTCGTAGCATCTCTGCCCTATTGAACTGAGTCAAGTCCACACGTCACAGTACCGTGTGCATGGACCCGGTTCTCTAAGGCTAGACGCACACGTACAATAATATTGTCAATAATGCAATGAAATAGAATAGAATAAACTTTATTGTACACCAAAAGAAGTAACAAATAATGAAACTTAAATCTATGGGTACAATGGCGGTCTTTATCGCTGACAACAATATCTACTAGACAAAAAGTGTAAAGTGTGTTGTATGTTTGCGGCCCATATTTCGGTATTATTGTTGTGGATTTCTAGAAATGGAAAATAGATGCAATAATCAATGCAACGAGTTTTTTCTTTAGATCCATTTTGAAAAACTTGCGCACACGCATGAAGCTGCTGAGCGACTGAGTCAGTTTGTACCACGAAAATTTTTCAATCATATTGCGTAATGTGCATATAGATCAATATTTTTGTCAATCTTGCATTAAAAATATTATTGAGTGTGTGCGGTTAGCCTAAGCCATGTTACTTTGTAACTTGTAATTTGTAAGTCGCTTTTGAAATGAGAAGAAAGTTTCGTACGTTGGAGTTGCTTATCAAAAGCTTCTACGAAACTTTTTGATGGCACTCGTAAAATGTCGTTGAATTTGAAATGAGAATCTCTGCTCTGTATTTGTTTTTTTTTTAATGTAAATCGTTTTATGGCATTCGTCTTTCGTGGAAAATACTGGTATTCAGCTAAACCCGGCCTGATTGGAAGCCGACCCCAATATAGTTGGGAAAAGGCTAGGTAAATGATGATGTCTTTCGTGAATGCGAGACGCACAAGACCGGTCGTTGTTGCGACGCTTGAGGGAGGCCTATGTCTAGCAATGGACGCTTTTCGGCTGAAATGATGATGATGATGAATGCGTCTTTCAGCGTGTATATTCTTGTATTTTTTTAAATAAGTATTTTGAAAGTGTAACTAACGACTGTAATCTACTACGGTCTTGACCTGGTTATTGCTGTTTATAAATAGGCAAGGCTTGGCTTTTTAGAAACGAGAATTACAATGGAAGTTAATATTGGAATAGTATTAAGTAAATCTTGATAGTAATAGCTTACGATATTATCTGTATCCTAGATCTACAAGTTAGGTATAACGGAAATGCGTAGAAAAAAATGACTTTTCATACAAAGTTTTTATCTAATGATCTGGTTTGGTATGGGAGTGCCTCTTTTTCCTAGGGAATTGACTATATTAACGACTTACATAATATTAAGTTCTTCATTTATACAGGTAGAATCAGTATGTACTTATTTAAAACATGTTCATCCATTTCTATTACACCTTGTACATGTACCTACAGAGTTTAATGGCAAATAATTGTTTATTTATTTATTTAATCGTAGGAGCTTACTCCTTACTTGTAGAGGGACATCCACTGACCAAATCATCTTGCTATCCAGTTCAAAGCCAAAAGAGTTTTATTAAACTGAAATTTAAAAAAAAAACCTTTAATTAACTTTAATTTTGATAGATACTTTGCAAACTGGCAAAGTACTTACCATTTGGGCTGGTCTCCAAAAGACAAGACCTATAACAATTTATCACCAACTTTCAATTACACGTCGAACTGCAAAAAAATTTGCAATCTAGTCACAGTCAGTAAACAGCGGCGACCTTGGCAAGCGTCTGCTGCAACATTTTGACGGCCAGCCGACAAGGCCGCCGGTCAACGACCCGCCCGGAAATAGATAGCCCACGTGCGAGTGATAGTCACACCGACTGCCTACGCTCACTTACGTTACATCATGTAAGTGGACCAGTTTCAGCTGAATTCATTGTGCATAAACCTCTTTTTTAGGTGATAATCCATCAAAATCTCTTCTCTCCCGCTCTGGGTGGATTTTAAGTCTAAAACCCACTCCTTTGTTTCTTCTTCGCCTTCATTCCAGGGTTCCGGGATTCTCAGGCGAGTTTCAGCTGAATTCAATGTGTATATAGCTAGAGTAAATAGGCTCTTAATAAACTAGTCTAGTGCGTCTCACCATCTACAATAAGCATCACTGCTTACTTTCGGGGAGGTGGGTTCGCAGTCAAGCACTGGTTTACATTATATAAGGGAAAAAAAGTTTCTAAAGAGCCTTAATTCATGAATCTCCGATCGGTTTCATAGGGCCGCGCTGTTATTGTCTTACTATTGTGTCTCGTTTCGCGGGTATTGATAGGTTAAAATTGATTGTCGACCCTTTACTCTGCAACATCTTATACTTTTTATAATGAGCAAAAAACAAAAACAGTTTATATAAGGCAATTTTTGAGAAGTAAAGGTGCTTTTTTTCGTCGTAAAGCAGTAAACTAAATAAAAGTGTATCCTACCAAAAACCAAGCCAAAGGACCCAAGTTGAATATTATGACATATCAGCAACCACGCCATAGCGTGGTTTTCGACTTAACCGACAAAACAATTGAGATCTAAATGGTTGCCAAGTTCTGTAGACCATCCTGAAATTTATTTACAGGAACTTATAACCTCAACATAACCTGACATCCTGTAACGCCTTTAATAGACGTCTTCTGTCTACTCTTGTCTCAATTTCAAGTCACTGGGGACACGAGGGACTGCGCACAATGTTTTCCTCTTTTGTTACCTGCCACATTACCGTTCACTCTCTTTTACTTTTTCATCTGAATAATGCGATTTTTATCCTCGAAATGGACACTCTTCATTTTCCTGATCTTTCAAACATCCAAATACTTACTATGATATCTGAATTCTTACTGTTACATTAAGTTATTGACCCATCCTAATGTAAGATTAAGATTACTGTAGTATTAAACTTCCGTTACTGAAACGTCCGAATACTTACCATGATATCTGAATTCTTATTGTTTAGTTATTGGCCTTGACCTAACCTAACGTAAGATTAAGATTACTGTAGTATTAAACTACCGTTAGTGTGCTTATATAACTTTCAGCGAAATTTCATTAAACTTGAGTCAAGTTTACGACTAGAAGCCTTCTGGAAACTATGTATAGCAGTTTGACACGACACAGACGAAGGTTCAAGATAACCATCTTATTCTAATAGATGACAGTACTTAAACTGAGTTAACATTAGTTGCTATCGCCGCTGTATTACAAACTAACGCTTAATCTAAGCACCCGTTTGATCACTTTACGATTATGTTAGAGATTACTATCTTGTTGAAGTACGGATTAAGTCTACGTTTATATTTATTTACCGCTTAATTTTGAAATGGGGTTTTGCTGTAGGTGACGGAAATACAACGAGCTTTTTGGAGGAGTGGGCGTTCTCCTTTGCGCTAGTGATGAATGGTATTTTTTTTTATTTAGGTTGGTTAAATGACTTTTCCCGCTCTGAATGGGACGATAGAAAGTGTCAGACTTTTACTGACTTAAATCCACTAGTTTTCCTTCAAGTGTCGTTTGCGTTTCAGAGCCACACGGTGACTCTACCGTAGGCAATGTACAAATGGTATCATCAACTAATTTTATATCTTAGGTACTATATTTATATTTTAGGTAATCAAGACATTATTTCTTAACAACTTCTGTTGGCATTCGTAAAGACCTATATTTGTTAACGGTAAAGGCTGACTGAATCAATGGAATATACTCAGCATTTTATTATTTTACTTAATTTGACAGATAAGCTTATTTAAACCAGGAAAATGGAGAACTTATTTGTACCGATCAATTTCGACAGATTAAATGTTTATGAGGGCAATTAAACACTCTGGTTTGCCTGTAGTTACTTGGAAGTGATACAGTAAACATGAAATCGATCGAGAGCATACTAAAAAACCAGTTCACTTTTTTATGTGTACGGATTTTGAGAATCGTCCTTTAAAAATTATGTGGACAATGTTTCACGTAATGTATTTGATCCGGTTTTATAAAACGTAATTGCATATAGTAATATTTTTGTTATCATATATTTGATAGGTATATAAAAATCAATTGCTGATCGAATCTAAAAAAAATTGTGTTCATTTTAAAAGACAAAAAAAAATTGGTGAAATCAGTTGAAAATTTTCAAATTAATTGAATAGTGAGAAATAATTTCACTGGGTAGAGTCGCGTGCGGCAGCTAGTTGTAAATAAAACCCTGACCTAGGATAAGTAATTAAATTAAGCTCTTAGCCTAGGAATAACTCTGAGTAATAATTAGTAAACCCATAAGGAAGCCATAACTAAGAGAAAATCGTTTCCAACTAGCACTAACTTAGTATCAGAGATAGCGTTATCTTTAGGGTAAACGCACATAGGGTTGTCAGATCTTCAAAGCGAAAAGCCGGACAAAACAGACAGTTTAGCCGGACATTTGAGTAAAAAGGCCGACATTTTTTTTTATCCCATGCACTGAAGTCCTAATTTTTTCATTCTAATGAAATAAAAAGTCATTGCGGGTTTGCAAACGCTTGCAATTGCAAGAACACATGAAAAATCTAAAAAATGGTATAATTTAAAAAACCTAACAAAAGCCGGACAGGCCATACTTCACCTCATTTGGCCGGACACACAACTAAAGGGCGCTTGTGCACTACACGGAATTTTTCTGTCGCCCAGTCAGATTACATCAACTTTCATTAAGAATTCATTGACAATTGTAAGAAATCGGACTGCCGGACAGTAAAATTCCGTGTAGTGCACAAGCGCCCAAAAAGCCTGACCGTGTCCGGCTTTATCCGGACGCCTGGCAACGCTAATCAGAGATAGCGCTATCTTTAGGGTAAACGCACATATTGCTGTCTCCAGCCACGTTGCCGAGCATAAATAAGCGCCTACGCGCAGGCTGACTATAGTTTAACCACCCGTTACGATGGTGAAAGTCAACATCTAAACTAATATAATAAAGAGGAAAGATTTGATTTGGTTGTACCTATGTTACGATTTTACACAAAAACTCCTGCACCGATTTTAAAAATTCTTTCAGTAATGAAAAGCTTATTGTTTTGGAGTAACATAGGATATAATTTTTCCACGACCACAGGATTAACATGGATGAAATCGTGTGGAACAGCTAGTCAAATATAAATTCAAGAAGTAATATTACTTTTTGTTTAATAATAAGTACAATGATGGTTCGTAAATAAAGTTGTTTTATTGATATCAAATTTAATAAAATTTATTTTATTTCATATTTTCCGGGAATTTTGCTGTTGAAATAATTATTTGTATACAATGGGTTAACCGATAAAATTTACATTGTTAATCCCTTTCCGGGACTTTTGTTCTTGTGTATTTAAATAATTATTATTTGTTTATAATGAATTCGATTTATTAGTGGGTAATTTACGTACTGGTGTTTACACGATTATAACATTTTCCTGTTAATAAATCAGAAATATTAATTAATTGCTTTGTTTTTTTTTTGTGGTGTGCCTTAGTCTTCTATTTATATTTTTTTTTTAATCCAACGGTTGACTGGTAGAGAATGCCTTATTGCATTATGTCCGCCTATGTACCACTACTGTACATGAAGTTTAAATAAATAATTATAGAAATGGAAAAACAGACTGACTTACATATCAACAGGGTTTTTGGAAATTCAACCTATAAGGGGGTGGAAGAGATGGCCCATTTATTTATTTATTTTATTTGTTTAACATAACACGACCAAAGGCCAATTACATTAGTTAAATCCATGTTTTAAACAAAATTGAATTCCATTGTTTGCCAGGAGAAGCCTAACGAAATTTCGCCTTTATAATATTAGGGTATAGCAAAATAACATGTAAAGACAAAAAAAGTACCATTGCACATATAATTGTTTGCTTACTCGCAAAGATTTATTCTGAAAACTCAACACGATGAAATCATGTTAGTTATTGAATATGTATATTTTTTATCTTTACCCTCGACCACATAAGCCCAATGACAAGTCTTATCGTCCACTTCCTCCGTTTATGTACATTTTACCGTATTTATAAAGCAGGACCTTGCACGCACATAGATAATCATGTCGGAGTACTTTCTCTCTTGACATTGACATGTGTCTGAGTTAATGTGCTTTAATCGGCGCTGCTAATGGAACTGTTTCAGCGACTCTAGGTCTGAAGCGGGGAGTTCAGTGGTACTTGAGGTCATACCATGAGCTCTTAAAGCGATTCAATTGACGACCTATTAAAAGGATACTGCTATACATATACGGTGAATAGCTCCATCTCTCTTTTTCACTCATACGTTTGCCTTTTTAACACATCATAAGTTAAGGTCAGGCCGGGTTCTATGTACTCGCGAGCATCACAGCTTAACTTCAGGTAGAATCGCAGACAAAGATGAATACGCATTTAGTAAGTTACACGCCTCTGATAACACCCACGAGAAGAGATGGGATGGTGCTATTTTTTACATTTATTTATGTACGTTCGGACACCGTGTGAGAAAATCCCTATGTAAATAAAGAATTGAAGCACCTAAAAGACGTGCTTGAAATATCTTTATTTAACCCCACACGAATACAAACGTTTTGTTTATTAATAAAATAACGTGTTTCGCACGTATCATGTAAATTACGATGGCTAAGTAAACAAATGTGTACGGATCACCCTTTGTTTGTTGTGCGCGGCGCCTACCATAAGGTTGTGTTTATCTGTAAACAAGTTTGAGGAATTTCTAGTTACGAGTAATAATGTTAGTATAACGTAATGCCTGTGGGTTGTAACTGGCCTTCTTACTGCGAAGCGTAGGTAATTTTTTATAAATAGTAAATAAATTGTCCGACTTTTAATGACTAAAACCCACCTGTTACATCAATTGCCCTTTGTGTTCCAGGGTAACGGTCACTCTTTCTAACCTTTCTGCAGCCCTTGCAGGCGTCTGCCGTACCTACTGAGTCCCCCTCCGGTTACGTGGGTCATAGCGTGATGTTATGTATGTAGCCTATACTTACTACTTATTCGTTATGAATCTAGCATCTCATATAGAACTGGGCCAAACTTGCCGTCACAATCATCATCATCACATCAGCCGAAAGACGTCAACTGCTGGACATAGGCCTCCCCCAAGCGTCACCACAACGACCGTTCCTGTGCGTCTCGAACCCATCGGACTCTCTCTCGCGACCCTCGCCAGGTTGTCGGTCTATCTTATGGGAGACCTTTCAACGCTGCGTCTTCCGGTACGTGGCCGCCACAATATGATTTATTATTTAAGCAGTCAATGTGCCAGATCTTTAATGTTATTTATTCTTTAGTAAAAGATGAATGGGAATTGCATCAACATTTTCTTTTGATCGCTGTGCTTGTGCAATTGGCCCTCAGGGAAAAATCGATTATACTAAATCAACTGTTATTATTGTATGCGATTAAAATAATCACTACCAAGTATCGATTCCAACTGCAGTTATGGGAACCCGCGAGCGATATCCGATATCAATTAACATGAAAGTTATAATTGAAATAAACCCTTTTTGTAACTAAAAACTTTGCTGATTAGTAGCTAGTTTTATTTATATCCCGGGGGATATTGCAGATACTGTTTATCTATAATAGCATACGCATAATTAGCCTTATAATGTCCCCACTGCTGGAACTCAAGCCTCCTCTCCAGGAGAGGAAATGAGCCATAATCCACCACGCGGCCCCAGTGTGGATTGGTGGATGCTACATGTCTTCGAATTTTTGACTTTGCGACGAGGACTGACTTCGAATTTTTGACGAGGAAAACATCGTTAGAAAACCGGCTCGAAGCCGTTTTTTTTTCACGATGTTTTCCTTCACTGTTTTGAGAGCAGTTGTTATGTAATACAACGATGCGAATTTACTTTTTTTTTCTCAAATAGCTAATTAAACAAAATGATTTTTTTTCTCGAACGTCTGAACGGATTTCAATGAAATCTGGCTTACGGGTAGTCCATGTCCTGGAATGGCACTAGGGCACATTTGCGCGGGCGAAACCGCTAGTGTTTGTAGTGATGATTAATGTTTAACCCTTTACTGATTAGTTAGGCAATCTATTTATATCCCGGTATTCCGGAAATTCCCCGTCCATTTAACATTAAATATAAAGTGAATGCGTGACTGGCGGCGGGTTATTAAATCAATAAGCCTATGAAAAGCCCCACATGCCGCTGAAATTTTTATTAACCTCGAATTCTTTTGTTAGCAATTTGACGTCGACGTAAGGGCTTTAACCTGACACTGCTCGAGTGTTGGTCTTTTGGGCCCTATTTTATATACGGAGTTGATTTTTTTGGGCTTTGAAGTAAATCTGAAAGATTGATCTGAAGTTAACGATTTTTTTTGGTTGGAAATCATCTAATGACTTCCGCTCTTTTGTGTCAAACTCTTACTGACTAAAACCCACTCCTGTTCCTTCATTGTCTTCATTCCAGGGTCCCATTTTTCTAGCCACTCAGGGCCCAGTAGGCTTCGACCCTGCTGGGCCCCTACTGTTCTGTGGCCCCTACGATTAATATTTAATAACCATTTTTCAATCTGCATTTATGCATACTCATCTATCTCATATACCGTTTATCCGCTTCCAAGTACAGATTATGTATTTAAAAAAACTCCCATTGCTTCCCATTTTACGACTGTATTACATTTTCAATCACGGCTCGGCAACCATTACTGAAATTAACTCTTTAAAATGTTTTTTTATTATACGGGAGATTGCGTTTACGTGCTATTTAAAACGACGCGTCGGCCAATTAAGTTTAATAGTGAAATGTATTGGCAGGTGAGGGAGTAGCTTTATTGATGAAATTATAACCAGTCCGAATGGCTTATTTAATAAAAATTATTATACCTAGCCCTTGCTGTCCCACTACTAGGCAAAGGCCTCCCTCCATTCTTTCCATGAAAATAAGAATTTTAAATGCTGCATCATACTCTAGGTAGTGACTTATTTGTGTAGTGGTTGTAAGCTCTGGTAGCGTTCTAGGGCTGCGAGATTATAGAAAAAGTTACCGAGGCCTTGGAACGCAAAGAGCAACAAGAATAAACCTTCTTTGGGTTTTTGATTGGGATTTTTGAGTAACAATCTTGATTTGTGCCTGCTATGACTATAACTGATAGTCATAGTCATACACCTCAGTACACCTCTTTTTTCTGAGGTGAGAAAGTCATCAAATTATTTTTTCCACTCTAGGGTGGGAGAGATGGCGAGAGGGCGTGTCAGACATTTATGAACTAAAACCATCCTATGTTCCCTTATGTGCCCTTTGCGTACAACTTTTTTCAACGTTCCCACAGTCCTACCTAACACTTCTGCCATTTCCTTTGAAGGGCATAAGAGTGATGTTCTTACGATTATGACGAATACTTTATCTTTCGCACACATACAGCCATTTAAATAGGATTTTACTACAGGACTTTAATGCGGGTACCTATCCTTTTTAGTTACCCACATTTAACCTTATCGCTGGCCATTTCAACGGCTTCATCTATACTAGAGACAGTAAATTGTGACGATTTACGCGTTGATGTTTCGGCCGCACATTCAGTCCCGTTGGCTGCGAGTCTGTTATCTGTAGTGGTTCATTAGGCGAGCCTTGCAAAAGGCTGAGGACAAAGGACCATTCGACCCAGCCTCGGAAGTCGTAGGGTTACGTGAATGTACGACGGCTGTACTTGAAAATTTTATTTTTGTATTTTTGAAAACGCATGTTATATTCTTCTTTTCGTTTCTAATAGGTACCTACTTTATTCTGCTGTATTTCATTTCATGTTTCTTTTTTCAGTCTAATGTCATTCGTCCCAAACATGCCTTTCACACAAAATAATTTATGTAAATAAAAAAACACCCGTTACTTATTATAACTTTAATTTAGAGTTAATTGGAACGGAATTATCTACATATTATTTTGTTTTTCCAAGAGTTTTATTTTCAGTGTTGTTAAAGTTAACGTCACTTTTCATTTGTGGTTCATTTAGTAAATGACAGACAGATTTCATTTCATTTTCTAAAGTTTTCATTTGGCGTAATGCCAAAAAGGTTTAGAACTGAGATTTAAAATCTGTAAAAACTTGAAGAAGATTATTTCACGGGATAAAAAATATCTATTGCTATTGCAGGGCGTATTCTTCCTTTGTGCCAAGTTTAATCCAAAATCGTTCATTCATTTGAGCGTCAAGAGGTAACAAACATACACCCACACATATTTAAACAAACTTTCACCTTTATAATATTACTGTAGGGGCTCGATAGGGTCGAAGTCTCTGGGGAACAATGAAATTCCGAAAGGTAAGTCCATGTCCCCCAAATCGAAGGCAACGAAGGAACAGGGTTGGGTTTAGTCAGTAAAAGTCTGATACACCCTCCTGCTCCGCCTAGGAGCGGGAGAAGTCATTCTGATGATTCCCCTTCCAAAAAAAAACCTTTATAATATTAATGTGATGATTATAATCTTCAAGATAGCCAATATTGTTTAACATAATATTCTATAACACAGTCTACAATTTATTTGCTGACAGTTTTATGTTGTAGTTTCTGTTTTTTGCGCTTCTTGAAGCCATAAATAAGGCTTTTTCTTTTTGGAAAGGCTGTATGTTTTTGTCTCTGATCCGTGACTCACTCTGTGACTCAGTCAGGGGATTCACTTATAACTTGGGCATTCTATAATTTATGGCTTTTGATGCATTAAAAAAGTTTCCGGTTTGCATTTTATTTCTTTTATTTGCTATAATTATATCTTAAGTTCATTTTATTGCCACTTATTCCCACTGCTAATATAGCTTTATGCACGTAAAATAATAAAAAAAATACTGCCTTTTTGCAGTGATAAAAAAACAAGCGGGTATCAATTGATTGTTGAAGTTTGCTTTTTATTTCATCTTATAATTGCGACTAAACCCCGATTTTTTGCATTTGAATTTAACCCACATGAACCATAATGTCTCAAAAAAATTCACTACTTTTTGCAGTGATTAAAAAACAAACAGGTATAATTTAAATGTTTAGGTTTGCGTTTTATTTCATCTCAAGAATACGACTAAACGACCGACCCTTTGCATTTGAATTATACCCACATGAACCATAATGTCTCAAACTGATATCATCTCCTGTAATTATATTTTATTGTTTTTACATCTGGCTTGTTTTTATTTGTATTTAAGTAACGCCTGCCATCAAGTCTTCCTTTATGGTGCTCCATTCGATTGTTATGGTCTCACTCGACTGCGCCGTCAATAAATCGAGTTACGTGATACGAATATTCTTAATGTCACGGTTTGACCAAGTTCATAAACCAAATTGTACTTACTAATTCCATGCCTCCATATCAGGCCGATTTTTATGACAGATCGATCAAGTTCAAATATCGAACCTTTAGAAGATAGGTGCGATGTCATTAATTACTCAGATACCCGCGAAACGAGACACAATAGTAAAACAATAACAGCGCGGTCCCATAGGACCGGTTGGGGATTCAAACGTTAATATTCCATGTCTACGATTGAAATTCGAATTTCATGTTTCTTTGAGTGGAATATTAATTATTTTTATTTGAATGTTCTAGTTTTTCTTTTATTTGTATTATATTATTAACATCACTCACATGCTAACCTGATACCTATCGTATTTTTTAAACTAAAATTTTAATGTAATGAAATACTTTTTGATTGTATTTGTCAAACTCGATGGAAACAAATAGTATGTATATAGAGACGCTAAATAATATACTCGCTCGTAATTTGCAGATTCATACCTGCAAGGGTAATATCATGATAAAATAGTCGATATTTCGAGTCATACTCGACTAGCCATAATATTCCAATAAAACACTGGCAGGAAATATTCCCTCGTGCCCGTTCGAAATTCGAACGACTGCTTTCATAGATATTGGTTTATAATGACAGCGTTGGCATTGTGCAAACAATAAAAGACTTCTGAACGTTTTAAAAAGTAAAAAATTCGTTCAATTTGTGGTACAATGGGAGCTTTTGACGCCATCTTTGGCGCCTGCTCGATTGTCCGTCTTCCGTGAGTCAGCTTGTATTTCACCGAACGTGACTGTACCAAGATATTTGATAGAAAGCGGGATAACGGTATTTTATGCTTCATCAAATTTTACGGCGAAAATCCTATGCGTTTGTATGAGAACTTAATTAAGAGATTTTTTAATCTAATAGAGTCGTGTGTTATTAAATTCAAATGTGACATTAAATTAGATTTAAAATTCTTGGCAACATTGGATTATTATGTAAGTAGTTTATTGAGTTTATATTCTAAATAAGCTTCCAGTTTTTTCCTCTTCTCTTATTGTGATAACGCTCTTTTGTCAGTGTTTTTTTTTTGCAATTTCCATAAAAGGCGGCAGACATGCAACATTTAACTTCGAATGACTTATTACGGATGTCAAGGGGAGAATTCTTCATATAAATTTGGACTGGTAGGGAAAAATCATCGTACACCCGAAAGATATTCCTGAAGGATATTTTCGCTTATTGCTTCTAAATCACGCTCGTAAATATAATGGAGGTCGAATGTCTTCATTCTTTTTTATTTGAGTCTGGTCCTTCGAGCCGGATAGGAGGTCAATTTAAAATAATAAAGGATGTAACGACTGAAGGGTGTAACTGTGAATGAACATTGATTTCAGAAGTGTTAACGTTCTTGGGTTGGTTTGAACTTAATGATACGTCTAATGAGTCGAAAATTACAGAGATTCTGACTAATTTTGCGTATAAATTTCTGTCTGATGATACCTAAATGCTGGTTTAAATCTACTGGACTGCGTGGTATAATGACGGAAGCAATATGAAACTGACTTAGACCGTCGTGCTTGTACCCATATATCTGACCATTAATCTCATTTGTCGAACCTAAATACTGAATTTTACGATTTGCGTAGGATGAAGTTGCTGATACAATACGCTTTATGACCTTAACAAACATATAATAAATGTCTATATTTACGATATTTCGAACATGTTAGGTCTCCAACCTATAAAAAACCTACTAAAGAGGTAAAGAGACTTAAATGACGTTACGTTTTTGTTTTATTAATGCTATAAAGTGACTATATCGTGTGACGGTACTTAATGTTGGTCCGACGCATTCTGGGCAGTCAGGTTATAACCTTGCGGCCTGACGGCAAGAATTATTGTCGTATGATACTTACAGGCAGGTAATAAAAGAACAACGAATAAACCTAGTATTAAAAAAGAACAAATGCTGTCGAGGTTCGTTCACACTTAGGTACTCTTGCCCGTCTCAGGGATGTGCTCTAATAGGCGTTGTACAGAGGGGGTTCCGGAGTGGTCTTTTAAGAGGACACGAGGCACTCTCCTATGTGCAGATGCTGATCACTGGGTTGGTTTTAGTGAGGTAAGAATCCCACACTCCCTGGTCTTTTCCCCCAAAAGTCCAGGCGCCTTTTGAAGATTTCCCCCCGAAAACAAAAAAAATATGGTACTCATGCCCGAAAAAGCGTGGAAGAGCTATATCTTGATCATAAACAACGACCTGGAACAGAAATAGTGATGATTTACGTAAAGACAATCCAAATAAAGTATGACGACATCAAAGATCCAGATAATGAGAATTCGTAGATATATAAGAAAAAAACTTGTTCGGAAGACTTCTCCTCAACACGACACACAATCTACGTTTAGACGGCACGGTTGGCGGAGTGCTTCAGCGATTGGCTACTACTCAGCATGCCACGGGATCAAATCCTGCACGAGACAACTATTTGTATGGCCCACTACAGGTAGTTCTTCCGGATCTAGATGTGAACGTACCAACGGTATAGAAGTAATTTCTAGTATGGGGCAAAGCGTAAAATAAATAAATATAAAACGCCAGAGTAGCCTTAACGACTAACTAATTCTAAGCATATTTGTTCTTCTAAAACTGACCAGTATTCAAATACAGTGTAAGCAATCACGGAGCTTGTCTAAGCGGTCGTTCACAAACAATCAATGTAATAATCTGTAAGTTCCCGTATTGTTTGGCAGACAAACAGACTTTGTAGCCTTTTTGTAGCGCACGCATTAGTTAAAGGTCGATGGAACTTGAGGTGGTCCAAATGCAAGCTTGGAGCGAGTGGTCATGTCTCGTCTTTACAACAACTGTTATATTTGACAGTTATTGAGTAGTTGACTCGTTATAGAGTCGCTCCCATCCTGCCATGAATTCATACTCCAACACACCTGCTAAAAGTAGTGGAACTTATTGCAGATAAAGGAACACAAAAAAGATGACAGTTTGATCAGAATGTTGGGCTGCGAGGAAGATGGGTGAAAAAAGATTGCATGTAACGAAGATGACAATGTTGAGATGGGTATGTGGAATGACGAAAATTCCAAAAGTGGAAATGAGAATATTAGAGGAAGTTTGAAAGTGGCACCAGCGGTTGAAAAGTTGAAAGGACATCGTTTATCTTGGTATGGTTCATTGATCACTAATAAAGGTATGGTGTATGGTCATGTTAAGAGGACGGATGAAACGTATGTTGCTAAAAGAGCTATGACATGTATATTACATGTTGATGGATAGACAGGGAGAAGGAGGTCAAAGAAAAGGTGAATACATTGTGTGAGGAGTGATAAGAAAGAAAAAGGAATTATACATATTTAGATTAACATCTACACGTTAAGAAATAACTGAAGAACTAACTTAGAAGCAAAATTCTAACTTATCGAACTAACAAAACTACCTAGCGAAAACTACCTAACAAATCAAAAGTTATACCAGAAATGGTTTCATCCAAATAATAGCCTTTGTCAGACATGTCACCATTTATTCTACACATTTCTTTTCCCATGACATACCACTAAACTCCCAAATGAAGACACAAATGATAAACACCAACATTTCTACAAAACACAAAGCTAAAGTCTCCCTATCTGGTTCTTCCTACCCCCCGCTTGTTCCTCTCCCCGGTACCGTTGCTATCGGCCTGGCAATAAACAAGTAGGTTTATTAGACGGCTCCAAGCTCGACATGTCATGTGGAGAGAATCTCTTGGTCCTTGAGTGCCCACCAGATGGAAACTGAGGATAAACAGCTGTTGTTGTAGTTGTCTTTGAGTGTTTTCGAGATGCGGTAATTGTGTGATGTTGATTTGAAAGCTACTTAATTACTCGGATACCCGCGAAACGAGACACAATAGTAAAACAATAACAGCGCGGTCTCATTGGACCGGTTGGGGATTCAAACGTTAAACACTTATAATAAAAAAGTCACATTTCCTAATGTGTAACGTTATTTACGCTTTTGTCCTATATCATCATGTCCATATCTTTGTTTATACATTACTTAACTTGTTTACTGACATTTTAATTACTCAGATACCCGCAAAACGAGACACAATAGTAAAACAATAACAGCGCGGTCTCATAGGACCGGTTGGGGATTCAAACGTTAACCTGTGTATCGAACAAACTCTTGTCCATATTTTTTAATCTACCCTCTAACAGCCGAAACCAATAACCTATCTATCACATATCGGAGATAGAAAAACAAATGAAACAACAGAAAACATGTATAATTTTTGAATTGTATAATTTGTTTTACTATCTCCAGTATGCCAAAACTGGAGATAGATAGGTTATTGGGTTCGGCCGTAAATAAATTACTTCAAAGTCTAGTTTTGTAATGAGTCTAACAAGTTTTTGATCTGTGTCCAGTTTCTAACGTTTGAATCCCCGACCGGTCCTATGAGACCGCGCTGTTATTGTTTTACTATTGTGTCTCGTTTCGCGGGTATCTGAGTAATTAATATACTCATGTAAGTCAATAATGTAAATCTTATTAGAATAAGCTTATTATAGCAAGCCTTGATTCATTTATGTTGTCCTTTGTGTTTTATAGCTCGCTTTACATTCATTTAGCAGTAGCTATTACAACTCGGTCACATTAACTTGGCGTCGATGAAATTATGTTCAAAAACACTATAACAACAACAGAGAACTAGCCAAATTATCGACGCGCGTATCGATAGCAAAGATGCTGATCGTATGAATGAATGCGTTGGGAAGCAGGGGGAGTCTCGCCTTTCAGAGATGCGTCAAGTTAATGTGGCGGAATATTACAATTTTGTCATATCGCACTGACTACATTGATTAGGTTTTAGGTGTTAAGATTTTTACTCGAGATTAGACACAATTCCGGAAGACCTATCTCTAGGTGAATCGATGAAATGGTGAGGTACACGGAGGTCCACTAGATGCGAGATGCACAGGACCGGTCGCCCAACTATAAATGCCTTTTGGTTAAAATAATGATGATAAATCACTCCAGGTTAAAGATTTTCTTGCACACATCTCAATGAATAATTATAATTATCGATTTAAATAACAAGCATTTAGTTTTAATCGCACATCGAGTTAAATGAAGATGGATGTATCAGCTTTTATTTTGAGTGGGTGTACAATAATCATAGCTGGGATTTAAATAACAGTTTGTTTCATTGACAGGATGACCTTTGGACCGTTTATCATATCGAATTGAGATTTATTTGTTTTTGCAATACAAATGGGTGACATTTTATTTTTTAAAGCGACTCAATTGGCGAAACGGGCTCTAGATTATGAACAAGGTTTTTTATTTGATTACTAAAGAGAGTGGACTGGAATGTGTTAGTAATTAGTAGAAATATTATCATGATTTAAAAAGACTCGACAAATACAGGCTTCAGCTGTCCAAACACAGTTGTAACTGTTCAAAATTTTCCATTATAAAGTAACAAAAAGGTCTGACTATCAGCACTTTCTATCTCTTAGAACATATCTCGACAATGGGGCCGTTTCAAACCACAGTTTAATAAGGGCACGTCAATTAAACGCTCCGAGCCTACACATCCATATCTAATTACTCAACCAGCCAATAAGATCTCTTGTCGTATAGCATTCGTTATGTTATTAAAACGGTTTCGGAGACCGTGTTAAGCTGGTGATGGATGTGTTGCCCGTTTAGCGAAGAGCTGTGTTCGGGAGTTTCGGAAATCCTTCTCGCAAGTACAAGGCGTCCAACATCTAGTTTGAAGGATAAAGTAGGATAGGTATGACAAAAAAAATATGGTGGGTTTAGATTCCAGCAGCAAATATGGATTCAGTTCTAGACAATGGCCAGTAACATATTTCTGTTACGTTTTACTCTACAGTTTCCGGAACGACCAAAAGCCTACGTTATGCTATTCCAATAAAAATCATGAAATACAACCAATTTTAAGTAAAGTCGGCCGTCTTGCATGGATGCAAGGCAGGGGGGGTCAGTTTACAGTGGTCGTCGGAGAGGCAACGCCGGGCCCAAAGCTCAGCGCGCAGCCTCCGCTGTATCGAGCGGCCGCGCCTACCCCACGTGCTCCATTCACCGGTACTATACCACTACCACGTGTGTTCGGCCATACTATCGCCTAAATAGGCCGTAGTACAAATAAAAATAGTTTTTTACTTTTGTCTGCCGAGTCTACCGTACTGTGCAAACATTATGGAGCTAAGTCTACGTTAATCGTTTATTAAAGGTACTTTATCGAAATTACTAACGAAATAGCTGCAGAATATAACAGTAATTTTATTGGCTTTACAGCTTGCACAAGGGATGAAACTATAAGTAAGCTATATTATACTCAAAACAACTGGATTGTGACTGAAATAAAATTTAGCTTTCCAGTCCCATGTTGGGCGCCAATTCTCTTTAAATAAATAAATGGCGCCCAAACATGGGACTTAATTGAATCCGAAAGGATGGGTTTTACTGCATAATTGATGTTTTAAAACCGTCGCTGAAAGGAAAATTATTAGTCCCGCCATACCATTAAAAGTAGAAGCATAAATCTTGGGATATATTAACAAAGCTAAATGGGTATTTTTTTCTAAAAAATCTGTTTTATTATTATACTATAGCTACGCATGCGCGTACCCATTTAAAAGGTGGAGAACCATTAATTTTCGCGGCTTTTGATAAAATATTAGCAGCATTTCTTAATTAGACCCTCGGGCTTTTCTTTTCACGGTCGGAATTAGCGGGTCGTTGTACCGAAGAATAATGATCGCGATGAGAGAAACAACAAACTTTAGTGTCATAAACATTCTGATCTGGTGTTTACTGACTTTTGATTAAGTGAAAAATGGTGATTCGATTAAGTTAAAAATAGTCAAATTAGTATTATAATCGCGGGGATCCGATGGATGCGAGACGTACAGTACCGGTCGTTGTGGTGACGCTTAGGGAACGAGTATGATGATGAGTATTATAAATAGTGAAGAAATATGTATTTATGCGTTTTTACATTCCAAACAAATATATATATATATATTTGTATATACATAATAGACACGTGTTCGTTGAAAGGGGTTGCTTGGAAGATTTACGGTGACGCATGGTGTTGAAAATGAGTCAGACTCTCGCCTCATTTCGTCCGAGTCCTTTTACCACAAGCTTTTGTTAAACTCAAGAGTTTTATTTCAATATCCTTTCACAGTTAGCTTCAATATTGCTTCCTGTACTTTATTCTACCAAACATTTATAAAATAAATTGCCAAAGCAACGAAATCGCTTTTGGAACTTAAATTAATCCTTTTGACGTTGGCATCAGACGTTACTCAAGTTATTAGCGTCGAATTAAGACGATTATGTTCGGCAATCAGCTCAGAAAGATACCTTATTTGATTTTGCTCTTTTCTCCACTTCAAATATAACCCTGATTGAATGGTCCGGTTCCGAAAATAATTTAGGTGTCTTCAAGGCTAGAGCGAATAGGCTCTTAATAAAGTAGTGCGTCTGACCATCAACGATTGTATCACTGCTTACCATCAGGCGGGATTGCAGTCAAGCACAAGTTTATGTTATAGAAAAAAAGATCTTTGATACGTTTGTTTGGTTCTGTGTTTTTTCTCAGTCTTCGTTTGGCAGCATCGGGTTTTACTCTTAACTAGTCATCTCAACTCGCACAAACTTCTAGATAATTTATACCTCAGTTCCTAGTTTATGTAGGCGGTGTTTCCTCCAGTCCTCACGTCTTGATTTCAGTAAGACGGTTTGTTTTCCAGACGCGACACAGAATCTGGTCAGGTAATTCAATTAGATCGCCTTGAATACCCATTAAAATTTGATTGGAAACTTCCTCGCTAGCAAAACTAGGTTAGAGCGAACAGTTGCTGGGCGTAGTTACAAATTGAGCTCTTAGACCCCGTTGGATAGGTGGCTCCTAACAAGACAATTGATTTATAATTAGATTGCTGATAGTGTGTTGAGATTTCCCAAGGGGGTTCGCACTGGCGGAGGTGTCTTGCTTTACCAAGACTATTTGGATGAGGAGAAGATGAGGGTTCATACCTAACTGGTGGTCAGTACGAAATTATTCACCAATTGTCTGCTGTCATGCAGTCGTGCAAAAGTAAAATATCTGCAATCATTCTTGGTTGCAAATTTGCAAAGGATCAGAAATGTCTTATCGATTTAGTTTCGGTTAAATTCAATTGAATCCGCACCAAAGATGTTTAAAGGGATAGAAGTAAGACGTGGAAATAAAATCAATTTGTTTCGACGTCGCGTCGGATCGAGATGAAATTGAGGCACAAGCTAAAATAAAAAATAAACTCCTTTAGGAGGGAAGGAGGAGGGTTTATGGAAGATGAATGCAAAGATGCTTTGAGTCAAGAGCTCTATTGAAAGAAGGGTATTATATTATTTATCTGATGTGGTTCGTATACTAAATGTCTGTGTTGTACAAGTAAAAACGATGTAGGTAACGTAGCATTGAATTTTTACGCGGGTCCCGTTGGCGTTCCTATGAATATTCTCCGTGTTGTCCGTTTAATTTTGCACGCGCTCCGCCAACCCACGGTTTTATGTACTCTACATATTGTTAAAGTTTGTTGGGTCTGCGTTATGTTCCTGCGATCCGCTTAGTTTAGTTAAGTGGGATCCCCGTTAAGATTTCCCGGAAACCCATAGGTTTGTGCTGGGTTATCGATGTTTAGTGTAAGTTTTATTATGAAAATGGTCTAAAGCAGTCTTTGTATTAATTTCATATTTCGAAACTACGCAACTACATTATATTTGTGATATTATATGTTTTTTTATCCTATTTCATCAGCACATTTGCCTAGTCATTCACAATTTCAAAATTAATCTATCGAGAGAATAAAGTTGGCAAACCTTGGCATCCTCTGTACAAAGTTCCACTGTTGCATCCGGCGGTGCCCGGCTCCGGACACTAACCGGACGGCGTCCGGATATCGGATGGACGTTATCTACCGAGTGTCCGTCATCTGTCCACTGCAACGATTCTGTTAATCCATTAGCTACATTAGACCGATGAGCTAGTTCTCTGATGACATGGTTCGTTTTTAAATGGCTTGCAATTGTCTGTTACTCTTAACTGTTCTACTATGTGCATTTACGTAAACTGCAGTTTTTGTTTGCTTTTAACCAGGCGTTTTGCATCATCTTTATAAAATAAAAAGATGATAACTAGCTTTTGTTAACGGATTCGCCCTAGTCAAAGTAAAAAATCTCCTAAAGGGAAATCACTCCCGAGATAAAAAGGTTCCCATAAGCCTTATTCTAGGATGCAATATCTAACCATGCGCCCATTTTTCAATAATAAATAAGTACATATCTAAAGTATTAATGGCGTAACAAAATAACAAACATTTAAACTTTGACCTTTATAATATACTATGATCTACTTTTGAATGACGTGGGACGGGACAGAAATTCATAACAGAACACAATAGAATACCAATTGAAAGAGCCAAGTATTTCATCATAAATAGGCCTACTGGGTTTATTACAAGCCTGTAAACAGAAACATACCTACTTACAGTTAATAAAAATAGCTTTACAGAAAGTAGGCATGTTAAATCCTTTGTTTCGCCGTTTTATTTATGTAGGTGCCTAACGTCACGCATTATCGACCGAAGCATACCACCCACTGATGTGGGAAATCCTGTAATGAATCATCTCTGTTGCTTCCTACAAGTAAAATGATGTGCGTGTCAGTTTGATCCCGAATTCACTAAAATTTATCGTTTTATCCTGTACAAAATTGGGTTTTTAAATTCAGAAACCTGACTGAAAGCAGTCAACTCTCTACTACAAACTACAACTCTTTCTACTCAACCTTTTTCCTCTTGGGCTACATACGGTTTCTACTTTTATCATGGTGTGCCGCAATGGTATTGTAATATAGGAGATCGCATGAGGAACGGACTTTTCTTACGTACGGGCTTAGAAGACATACACTTTCAAATGTGATAGGAAAAGAATTGGATTTTTTACGCCATTTTAGATAGACACTCGAATATTGTAACCGTGTTTATCTATAAATGGAATGATTTCGATGAAGCAGCTAAAAGAGCAACTTTTTCGTTTGCTCCACGCATCGTCAACGAGAGAACTAATAAACTGACTTCCATACAGTATAGATTCACACATGTTCCTAAATTACATGTGAACTCAATAAAACTACTATCGAGAAGCTAAATAAATATAGCACGAATACTGAGTTAGGCGGCAGGGCCATACAGAAAACGCTTTGCAGGACACTTGCAGCCTGCGGGCCGCAGTTTGACTATATCTGTTCCAAAGGCTACGTACATCTGCAACAGGACGTGACTAGCACTTCTAGTGCCATGCAACAGAGGTAGTGGTGTATGAAATTGTTTACGATATGTCGTACTGAAGCTTGAATTCAAAGCTATATGTGCTTTCCAATTACGCTGCTCAGTGACTGTAGAGATTCTATGCTGATTCTGTAAATGCAGTGAATGGTTGAGGATGAATAGACATCTTCAACCATTCATCGTCTTAAGCTAAAGACAAATTGAGCCGGTGTATGTCACGTATGCTACGTATTATTACATCTAGACTCCCAGAGTCTTGAGTTTGCTTGAAAACAGACTTACAAGGGACACATGTGACAGCAGCGTTGCGTATGACGTTTCTACTCGTGGACTCATGCCGTCTTTAGCTTAAATGTGTCATTGGTATAGTTAGTATCATCTTTAGAGTTTATAAATTCGTTTCTGGATCTGAACTCAGTATCGAAGACTAAACTTGTCTTCACAAGATAGATAGAGGAAAAATATTGAACACCCGACGAAGCCTAATTGGAATGAAGGTCCTTATTCTTGTAACAACTAATACAAGTGCGAACGCTAATTTGAAAAGATTTATGGTCATGAGACCAACATTGACGAACACTAATATAATCATGTTTCACATCCAACCACACGTCCGTATTATTATTAGTAACACGTGTGCAGAATCACAATAGCCAAATAGCCACAATGGTCTCACAATGGGCGTCGAGTGGTCTGTCGTACTCCTGATAGCTTTGTATGTGGCCGCATGTGTATTGATGTCGCTAAACCATTTGTGCTGCATAAAACTGACATACGACCGGCTCGAGTGGACGACTTGTTTGAAGAGATACTGTGTTTCGGTGCGATGATAGATGGATTGTTGACGCTGTCACGAAATAACGTTGATGGTTGTTTTCAAGAGCTTTTCAGGTAATTGTTGTACGTTTTGAGGGCTGTTAGTTGGTAAAAACCATTGCATTCGGTGCTTGTCTACGTGTATTCAATGGGACTGTTACTGCAGATGGTCATATCATCTATCTAATCAACCCGTTATATCCCACTGCTTGGCGAAGATCCTCTTCTTCCTTTTTTACACGCGTTTGTCATTTGCACTTGCGGGTCAGTCCCTGCGTTAAGAGCCGAGGTCATCTCCTGACTTTCGTCTCGATCTGCCGCGACTTTGCCTTCCATTTAAGTGGTTTTTTTTTAGCTCACAGTTCATCTTACATGCGACAAACAGCTAGCTTTAAAGTCCGTATAAGATTACTTAAATAGGAGGCAAAACCGTACCCAATATTGGTTTGGCTCCTGATAAGCACAGTTAACTTAAAGATAGTGTGAGACCCTCTTGCAAGATACGTCATAGACTCACAACGAAGCTTCACGCCTGGCTGTTTTGATAACATTTCATTTGGCAGACTTGGCTCGCTACCAACTCTGGGGTCACGTTGCCAAATGTGCCTCGGGACTGGGGAGTCAATTTTCACACTTTATAAGACAGCTTATGCAGTATGTCACTTTATAACTTTGCGCTAGTTTCCTAGTCAGGTTTTACGTGAGCCACAATTTGTGTACTTGGCCGTTGGCACAGTTAAGTTCACCATACGTTTACGAGTAATCGTTGGGTTTATAGCCGCAATCATGCTGTACCACTACCAATGCGAGTCGTGAATGGGCAAATGTTGCTGCACATATTGGTGATTGCGGTACTTTATTCACAACAGAAGACACTGATGAACTATATCGAAATGAGATTTGGAAGATTTCGGATAAAGAACCGTAATGTGGGCTTACTTTAACCGTGGGGTATAATTTTGGCAGCAGCCTATGCTTATTAATCAATAGAAACACAATCAATAGAGTTTCTCATGTTCCTATTGGTTAATAAACTCATGTCTAAGTTATACCTCAGGACCAAAGTTACCCCACTATACTTGGTGCCATAATGTAGACTAGACGTTTATGAATGTAAGAAAATAAATGATGCTCTTGTTTGAACTTTGATGCTTTGGTTAGATAAGATTGAATAAATGACAGCGCATTAAAACTAACAGCGGGACATTACGTTTTGAAATGCTCGGGTAAAAGTTACAATTTTAAATGCAAAATTCTTGTTGAATTCCTCGAAATCCTTCTTTTGCTTGATAAAAAGACCGAAGATGCGAGTCGCCAGAGTGACATTACAAACTAAATCATTTTGAAACTCCAGCAGTATTCCAGGGTTTGATAAAGAGTCACACTAACTTCTAAAGTAAACTTTGTAAAAAAACAAAGTTCACACAACTGCCATCGGTCACTATCTATCATGGTCCATTGAAGTAGAAAGTTCTAAAGACAATAGCTTGTAAAAGTGATAATTATCTCGTACAATGGCCAACACTGATTGATTGGGTGCGCGCTTCAAATGAAGGTTAATGGAAGTATTGTTTTGAAAGAATAATTTGGCTATGAGGACCTATTATCTCCTTTGTTGTGTATTGGTTATCGACCTGATCGACCTCTTGTCCTTTAACCAATTATTTATTATTATTATTATTGTCATATTTTGGTCCATCTAAAAAAATTCGTTTCATCAAGAAGAAGAAAATATATAATATAATATTTTGTCCGAATGGACGCACAATAAAATACATTCAACTGCACCATAGACACTAGACAAAACACAGTTGTCAATGCTGTTTAATTGGTCAAGTAAATTTTCATCACTTTCTACATTGTCTAACATGTTTAGCAGAGTCAAGATGAGATGTCGTGGTCGACGAAAAGCCGAAGTAACGCAGTTAACTTCGTTTGTGCTTTAGCAATTGCCAATTTGCCAATACAAAAGATATTTCTTTGGTTTCCTCCCTTTCCGTTCTCTAACTCCTCTTTATCAAATCTTTATCTGGTTTTTTGTAAATACCGTTTTATTTATTCAATACGAGACTTATTTGCTCTTTATTATTTCGGTAATTGGAGCGGTTTTCACAGTTGGCATTTAAATTTTTATCACCCATCTACCAGAACTGGTTTTCTTAAACGTAAATATCTGTTCATCAACCATATGGTGTTGGAGGATAAAGAATGTCACAGGAATACACCTCAGAATAGTCAGAATAACCATATGGCTGATGAACAGATTTTTTTATTTCGTAAAATATCCTTTTAGTAGGTATTACAGTTATAATATAGGTATTCACATAAACCATAATGATTGCACATACGGAAACCTGAGATTGCATGATCTAATAGGCCACAACATATCGATTTGCGCAGTTCACTCTCGTATGTGGTGATGACATGCTATCGGCTCATGTACGAAACTCGAACAACTTTGAATCAAGTTGCTTGTACCCCTCCACAAAGGCGGGCGTTCGAGATCGTGTAACGGTATTTATGGATGGTGCAATATCCTATTCTATATTTGGTGCGCTCAAGCCACTTGCACTCGTTTGCTATAAGACTAATTTTGGCCAGCACACTATCAAAAGATACTAGAAAAAAACAGCTGTATTTAAACTCTATTTACACAGCAATAAGAGCTATGCCATGTCACGTAGTGTTCCCGCTAGATTTTGGCAGTTAAGCAACTTTAGTCGAAGCTTCAGTGAGTCATCGATTTATACAATGCACGACCTCTTTGCTGATTCAAAGTATACATTAAGCTGTCGATAACTGCTTATTTTGCTGAATGTATCTATAAAGTGCAGATAATGTAGCTTTCTATTTATTTGACACCAAACATTGGCAGATGTTCCAAATTTCACAGTTCGTTCTGATTTTCTGGGAACGATACGCGGATATATGCCACGTTGGCAACGCATTTAGGAATTGGAACGCATTGATTAGTTCCGACAGTGTTGTTGATGATACACATTTGTTTGTGCCTAAATCTCCATGATGATAGGATGATGTCCAACTTTGATGGAACGGCTGATGCATTAGTTAAGCGGTTGAGTGCTGCACTGCGTGTTGCGGGTCTTCGCGCGTATTAAGAGTAATTTGATGTACAAATAGTTGTTCCGAGTATAGGTGTTTGTATATTCACCCACGCTACAGGAGAAAAGTAGGAACTACATCACACCGATGCATACGTGGGCGACGCCTGAGTTGTACGTTGCGTCGCGTTGCGTGGCGTGGGTCTAATGTAGCTCTACAAGTCCCGAGACCGATGCACTCAGATCGGCGTACGTGGTCCACGTGGGCTCAATGTCAACGGCAAAACTCAACGAAACTTTCCACTACTGTATTACGTCCAGGCAATACTAAAGTTTTTATGACAGCAACACTTAACTGAGCTTCTGTTTTCTATTATACTTTACACCTGCTATAAAGCACCGGCTCTTAATCTGTGGTCCCTATAAAGCACAATTTCTCCAACTCAATATATTGCATCGGCAACAATGTTTCAAGTCATGATAACATTATTACTGGGATGTCGTGACTTCGTGAGTCTATAGGTCAGTATCGATTGGATAATAATGCATAGTTATTGTTTTATTCGTTGCGAACCGAACGGTAATAGCATTGTACGCTAAATCGTGATAACTCTGATAGTGGTACATAATAAAGAAATCGTATTGGTTTTCTTTTGTTTTATGTCTGTTTTAATGAAGCTCTGGTTAAGTGGTTGGCGTGAAAACGACTTTACTAGCGAGCCAGCTTTATGAACAACTTTCTTTGTTAAGTAAGTGTAAGTGGGTGCACAGTAGGGATATAAAAATTGTGTAATAGTTACCTCCTGGCTGCTGCTAACGGCTTCGCCCATGTAGAGGTAGAAATATTTTTCAAGAGATTTACATTCTGGAAAAAAATGGTGAAATCTTATGTGCTATTCCAATACATGGCTGGTCTAGATCTATGTTTCATCCAAATCCGTCCAAGCCGTTCAATCGGGAAGAAGTAACTAACATTCACACACGCACCCACACACACTAACTTTCGCCTTTATAATATTAGTGTGATGTGATAAGGCTGCCTCAAAAGTCGGTTGTAGACTGGTTGATTTTACTTTATGATTAAGATGATAGGATGCTATAACCTGCAATAACTTAGCTAAAGGATCCAGAAGGTAATCCTAGTACGAATGCCAAAGCAATCCTTTGACATCTTAAGTGCACATTTACTCATGTCAAGGAGTGTTTCTGCACAATTGCTGTATTGTGAATCAGTCGTTGGTGTACATATGCAAATAAATAAATTATTCTTACTATGAAAATTTTATTCGTCCAGGACTGAACAACAATAGAAACTTTTCCACATATCCCCATAAACATTTATACATGAATAACTAATCCAGTGTTATGTTATGAACTTCAAAACAGTGTGTCGACGCGCTCAGAAGAACTGCTTCCCTCCTTATGTTTGCAATAAAACTTTACGAGGCTATACACGCGACTAGAGCTTTCTATCGATCTAGTTTTAGTACTTCTAACTATTCGCATGGCTCTACTGCGTTAGCTATTTTTAGAAACGGATTAAACTTAACTGTATTTATGTATGTTGAATATACTTTCTTTAATTAGATGACCATTATCGTTCAGCCAAAAGTTGTAGATTACGCTGTTGATCGCTCACTAGGACTTGCCACACCAGATGCATGGGATTTTGCGAACGGTGAGCAAAGGGTAGCTCAACATCCGGATCAAGCCCAAGTCGTCGATGGTGCGTAGTTTTCCATACACACTTCAAGGCGATGTCAGCAAATCGTAGGGGCCCAGCAGGGTCGAAGCCTACTAAGGCCATGGGCTATGTGAACCGTCATGGGTTATGTGAAAGTGAACCCCGGGGCCCTGGAACGAAGGCAAAGAAGGAACAGGAGTAGATCCACCCCTAAAAGCGAGAGAAGCATTAGTTCCCCAAATAAAAAATGACCCATCGCATTACCGCAACTTTCAGCAACTTTTCTATAAACCTTCTCATTTACAATGAACAAAGAACCACAAGTGCCTTTATTGCTTTGACTTAACAAATCTAGAAATCACATATCAGCACAAAAAACAAACCAGTTTCATCATTAATTGAATAATCAGCTTACCCTGTAGAAGTTCTCACACGCAATACTTAAAGACAGACGAAGAATGCTGGCCATCTAGTCGTCGAGATTACACCGGTCATACTTGATACTTGTACCTATCTTAGGTAATGTGGATCAAGTTCAGTTGTCAGTGTAAAAAACATACTTTTCACGTCAACTAGTTGTGAAACCAGTCATGAGTCAGAAGCTCTTAGCTTTCGACACGGTCTAGGCTACGATATTAAGTGATTTGCAACAGGAATGCTAACGTGATGAATTTATGATGCAATCAAATTAAATGTTTTATTGAATGTTGCGGGTTTTTTTTGCATGAATCAGTTTCGAAATGCTAGTTTAACCAATACAAAATATGAATTCAAAATACCTATTAGTGCCGAAACATTTGGCGCCGAAACAAAATGCGATTGGTTTATGACTTTGCATTAGTAAAACATTTTAAACGAACACCTAGGTGCAGATGACTGTTTAAACATTAAGAAAATGCCTTCAATTGCAACGGTATTTAGTGTCCATAACTTGTGGAATTTCTCATGTCGTTTATGAATCTCTAGTGCCACTGAGAAATATGGACCCACCATATTTCTTAGCTGCATTAAAGATGCATTGCAGCGGACGTCACAGAATTGGAATTTCAATTCCAAATAATAATGGGCACATGCCTGAACAGTTATGAGCACGTGTTGTCCTGGACGCCCATAAATAATGTAGGAATAAGCGCTGGGAATAATACCGGAGATTCGTCTAGGGTAAAGACATACTAAAATGTGGAAGCCGAAGTGTGTTCTGGTATCCTTTAGGCTCGCTCGTTTCATCTCCCGGTATTCCCGTTTGATTTTAAAGTGGTTGGCTTTAAGGCTAGAGTGAATAGGTTCTTAATAAACTAATGCGGTGAGGCGATCAACGATTGCATCTCTGTTTATCATTAGGTGGGAACGCAGTTAAGCACTAGTTTATATTATTTAAAAAATCTTCCCAGTTTCCTTTCAGGCGAAAATAAGGCCAAGAGCGATCTTAGCGACCATGAATAGAATCTGTCTAATGCTATTCTACTGCTATTTGCGGAATATCATTTTCATTTTCAAGCTTGAAAGGCTGGTGGCAGTAAAAGCCGATCCTTTCAAGAAGTTCTCATCTTCCCATAGCACATTTGATTATAATTAAAAGCTGCTTGAGCACAACTGCTCAATGGTGCCGCGAGCTCATCTCAATTGTCAGTAATTCGTGGCGTGACACCGCTCAATGCTCGGCGTCTCGTAATGTCTCTTTATTATGATTTTAATGCGTTAACTTATGTTCCGCTTGCACCATCGATGTGTCGAGGAAAAGTTTTCCGTTGTAAATGGAAATGTAGCTAGCTTTATGTCCTGTTTCGCAGTTCATTTTGTGTTTTACTTCTTCAAATCACTGGCTTCGTTTTAGAGCGATGGGTTCGTGGATTTTGGAACTTTTTTTGAGTTGATTAATAAAGACGATTGCAGAGGTTTTTAATTTGGGAAATCATCAAATGTCTTCTTCCGCTCTAGGGTGGAGTGAGACTTTTACTGCGTTCTAGAGCCGCTTCTGGTGACCACGTACTGGAAAACGCAGCGTTGGAAGAGCTCTTATAAGGTGGACTGATGACCTGGTAAAGGTTGTGGGAACGCGATGGATGCGAGACGAACATTACCGTTCACGGTGGACGGCTTTCGGCTGAAATGATGATGATAATGAGAGCTGCCACGGTAAACTCTTTCGAACATTTCTGCAACTCAAAGCACGTACGAGTACGTATAGATATTTCAGCATTTTCCCTGGGATGGAAACATTAGTAACCCATGTGGTCTGTAGTGCCTATGCTATGACCATTATGTGGTCCACCAGGTTGTTTGCCATCTCATAACAGTAAAAGAAACAATAAACTTTGCTCAGATTCATAACCCACGCCGTGCACGTCGGAAATATCACGGAACCGTTTATCTCCATCATAAAATCCTCGTCTCATTTCGTAACAATGATCCTGAAACACTCGTTTCTTCCTAGTTTATACAGTGTCTAGTTATCGGAGAAATGCGAGCGAATGCATTCGAGATAATTTTAATGGTAGCGATAACACCACACAGTGTAGAAACAACGAGCCGTAGTTGGCGCAGTTAATGGGTACCAGGATACCATACGATGCGTGTGGTCGGGCTTTGTTTAGTCCACGTATGGATCGCACACCCGAACAAATTGTTGCTACGTTTATCAATTTGATTGTTTTCAATGTCACGGGGAAGCTTTGAGGAGAACACAGTGGTTTCTTGTTACTGTCTGGCGTCTGCTTCGGGAAGTTGAGGGAAATTGATGTGTTGGGTTGGTTGAAGTAAACAGTGTGTCAGTGTGGATGTGTTTTGACTGGAGCAAGCTGCCTTGTTACTAGATTGGGCTACATCAAGCTTGTTAGACTCCTTGTTGGCTCTATTTATTTGATCAATGAGGCCAAGTAAATATTCTCGCGGATACGATTGGTGGCGGTGACCTCTCGGATTAGTTCCTGGTTCAAGCCATGGTTACTGGACAACAGGGAATGGGACGTATTGACATCCATCTGCTAAGTGAAAATGCGAGCAATGGTGATGGCAGAATCTAACTACCACCACCACCACCACCACCTAAAACAAAAAGAAACTAACAATTGCTACGTCTTATTTTTCTTGAACCCACAAAAAATATTGATCTGTGTTTGAACCGATATCCGTGGTTTGAACCCGACTTGTCAATTCACATGCCTTCAACACGGAAGCCATTAAAGCCATAGACATTATCTCACAATATTCAGCAGTCACCAATAAATTAATCGTGCCCCATCGTTTGTTACAGATGTCCTCTCGGTGAAAGTGAAGTACCATCGGTCCGGCCCGCCATGGCGTCGTAAGCAGAGATCCTGATAGATAGTTGCGGTAAGTGCCGAGTAGCGATGCAAGATTGCGAGAGGTTTTAATCGATTATTTCGATTGTTTGAACATCACGATAGATCTCGATTGTCTGGACTTTGACTCGATTCCGATTCGGCCTGTAATTGCGACTGGCGCACGGCGCGTTTAATGCGATTTGTTCCTGTGAGAGTGACTGATTCGAACAATCGATAAGTAGCGGTCGATTCCCTTGACTCGAAACAATAGGAAAACATCTCGATTATTTTGTACGCGCGTTGATGGTTTATTTTAATGATTCCGATTCTTTCAAAACTTAAAACATCTCGGGATCGCCCAACGCTAGTATCAAGCCCTAGTACCTATATACCTATCTATGTATATTCGTGCCAAGCGGGAGACATTGGGAAGACAGGACGACATCAATTTCAAATTTCCCCTTGCTCAAGCAATAATTAACCGTACCTAGAAAACTACAGAGTTCATAATCCTTTGCAATGTCGCGTACACTTCGTGTCAGAAAAGTTTGCGCACATATCAAAAGTTTGTCTGGAAAATTCTGTCTCGTGAAGGGATTACGTTTCGTAATATAAGTATAAATATGGCTTCAGATATTATTGTTTGTTTTACTGCGACTTAGCTGGAGTTTTTTTTTATTAGATAATCAGTATATTTCATTCGTTTGAAAGTTTTTACTTTGCAAGGTTTTTTGGACTTTGTAAGATTAGGGTACAAGCAGACCGTCCCTACTTCGCATGGGTGATAGAAATCTTTGATATTCTTGGCTTTTCTGTACCTACTATGCATGTATTACACATAACACACATAAACCTTCCTCATTTATCATTCTGTCTATAAATTGATGGCATGAAAATTCGATGTATAGTTTATTGCGAACAACTATACTCCGTCGGTTTAGGTAGTTAACAAAAGGTAAACTATCTTGGCATGTCTTTTTATCTTAAAGTTGTCTATAAATTGTATGTAAAAATTTTTGCAAATAGATATTTACCTAAATCGATGTTAGCTAATAAACTAAATTTAAATAATCTTTGTGTATGTTATATACGACATCTTTAATATAAAAAGACATACCAAGATTGTTTACCTTTAGTTAACTACCTAAACCGACGGAGTATAGATAGACAGACAGTGGAAGAAGTTGTTTAGATCCATGTGATATCAATTTATTTTTTTACTACCACCTTATCAGTGACTTCGTTCGTGAGAATGTTTCCATATAGACTTATTTCTAATAAACCATATTTCGAGGGTACTTTTGTAAAATAATTACCGTCCATACTATTTTGTAATTTTCCAGTATATTACGTAAGTAATGAGATTTTTAATAAAAACATAATGTTGGAAACCGTCAAAGGCTGCATTTCCAAAAAACTCCTTTTTAGTGCTCACACGAGCTACGATACAAAAAGCAAGTCTTGTGTAAAATTCCATGTACCCAGTTACAGTATGTAGTTTCGGCTTTGTTTGTAGTCTGTAGTTATCTGTATTCCATGCTTTATTTGTAATGCACTAAAGTAGTTGCATAACTATTGTCCTATTAAGTGAGTTTAAGCCCTCTCGTCTCGCGAACGTGACGACTACGACTTGCTATAGATTAACACAGCATTCTCGTTTAAAAAGATTCACCCTTTACCCCGTAAGACGCGAGTCAACACGAGGAAACTACATCTTAATATCATTGCTGGCATTTTTATTCTGGATTTTCCTAGAGGATAAGAGTGTTTTCCTTAAAAGAAACAGAAATATTTATACATAGAGCTTTGGATTTAGCAGAAGAAATCGTGTTGCTTCAACCCAAGTTACATGGGATACGGGCAGGAAGATGATGATGATGATCTCTTTAACCGACTTCAAGAAAAGGAAGAGGTTCCCAGGTTGTTTTTAATTCCGATTTCTGTAATTTAAGAATGGATTTGATTTTTTTTGAGGAGCTCGTGGCTAGATAATAACAGCCGCACAGGTCGATCTTCAAGGTTAAGCAACGCTTGCCTAGGTTGGTCTGTGGATGGGTGCCCATCTTAACATAATGAGTTTCCTCCGTGCCTCGGAAAGCACGTTAAGCCGTTGGTCCCGGTTGTCATTTGGAGATCTTTGGCAGTCGTTACGGATAGTCAGAAGCCAGAAAATCTGACTTCAGTCTTGCCATGAAGTACCGTGTTACCCCAGGTAATGGGTTGTGGAGGTCTGGTAGGCAGCCGCTCTTCGTAAAATACTGGTATTCAGCTAAATCCGGCTTGACTGGAAGCCGACCCCAATATAGTTGGGAAAAGGCTAGGCAGATTTAATTTTTTTTAAACTGGCTGGTGCCCGCGACTTTGTCCTCGTTTCGTAAAACTGCAATAGTGCGTATCTCTAATTTTTCTAAAAATAATTTAAGTAGTAGCCTAAACTCCTTCATCAGCTATGTAGTCTATCACATACCCGCGAAACGAGACAATAGTAAAACAATAACAGCGCGGTCTCATAGGACGGGTTGGGGATTCAAACATTAAGTCCTGTCAAACGCGGTCCAACCGTTTCGGAGATCAGACGAAACAACGTCGTTTTGTTAGATGTATGTATTGATGTTGGTATATAATTTCAAAAATGAACTTTTTTCTATAATGTTTGAATGTCCCATATATCCAGCCAGTAACTGTAGTTACATAATAAATCCGATAACTGGAAGCACCTAGTCAGTTAGGTACTCCGTAGGTGCACCTATCAACAACACTCACCACCAGTAGGTAGGTAACTGCAAGATAAACACACTTGAAAACTAATATCACTGCACTTATCTACTTGTACTTAATACTTGTAAGTATGCCGTAATGTGTTTAGGAAGACGATAATGTTTGTATGACCTAGTATTAAAGGTAAAAGACCTAATAGCCTGTTTAAAAATAACCTATCCTAATATTATTAACAACAGTAGTGACCTGACCCAAGACTTACGATTTGTGTGTCGCGGGTTAGAGAAGAACTTAGAGAACGTTAACGTTAGAGAAGAAGAACTTAGGCAGGCACTTAACTTTGGGTAGTTTGGGTATTTATTTAATCACCTATTTACTCTCAAAACGGCGAAGAAACCGGTAAGTATAACTTTGAAGATGTGACACCCACCTAAAGGAAACCCGTGGTCTTAGAAAGCAAAGGGCAACTGAGGGTCCCAGATGTGGTTTTAGTCAGTAAAACCGAAGTGAAGGACAGAGGTGTGGTCAGTAGCTCTGTCACGCCATCCCGCTTCACCCAGAGCAGGACTACAGGAGTAGTTATTTAGTTCATGAATCCCCGACCGGTCCTATGAGACCGCGGTGTTATTGTTTTACTATTGTGTCTCGTTTTGTGGGTATGTGATAGGTTAATGAATATCCATCTTTAAAAAAAACCCACTCTGGGCCCGCGTGGTGGTTAAAGACCCATTCCCTCTTATAATGAGGGTGCCGGAGTCCCAGCAATGGAACCATTTTAAGGCTGAGCTTGGTTGATAGATTGATTAATTTTATTATTGACATGTAACTGTTCCTAAAAGACCCTAGGCTGATAAAATTTTCGTTTTTCCTGAATTGTCCTACATGAAGGTGTTAAGGTCGGTTTCCCCTTATCCAATGAGTTATAGTAAAAAGTTTGTCCGTCCGCCAATCGAGTGAGCTTTCACACCATACGGCCCACATTAGCGATTAAGTGTTTATTTTAGTTCCCAATTAGCTAGCCGTGTTCACGTTTGCATTAAAGTTTCATTGATTTTGTCCTCGTGTGTCCCGAAAGAGGCCAGATAATGAGGTTAATTATACTTTCTGAATTAGGCCAGCGGAATAACTGGGCTTTCACCGGTTCACAGTTCAGGAAAACTATTGTTTTTTTTGAGTCTGAATAGAGCTTTGTAAAGAGTTAAGTCATTATAAAACAATTAAGTACCTATGTTTTTTTATGTTTGGTATCCATCCTTGGTATCCATGTCGCAGATTTTTCATAAAATTAGGTTTTTGATCAAAAATCTAGGTTTTTGATGAAAAACCGGAAGATGACACATATTAAACTCAATTTCATCATAAACCTGCATCAATCCAGATTTTTGATCAAAAACCTGAACTAGTTTGGGTTTATGATATAGTTGTTGTCAAAACCACGGTTTAGCTTTGTTTTATGACAAATAAATCAATTTAAATGAAATAAATAAAACAGTCCATCATCATTTGCAACTTAGTAAAAAGAAAACAATTATTTATTTATCAAAAATAGTCCATGGGATGTTACTTAGTCTAATTAAAAACCGGGCAAGTGTGAGTCGGACTCGCGCACTGAGGGTTTCGTACCAACCTACCTATAAAAACAGTTTAATTTTCGCATCGAGTCTTGAAGACTTTTCGTTTTTTCATCAAAAACCTAATTTTATGAAAAACCTGCGACATCCATACCCTTATACAATGATAATATAGGTGGTGATGTAGGTGGATATCATAAAAACATAGATAGGTACTTGAGGATTGACTGACTCTACATCCCGTATAGGGTTAGCTTGGACTGGGGACAGTTGACTGACTGACCTTTTCATTGAGGAAATATCTCAATGAAAGTTGTTGCAAGTTTTATGCCATATTTTGCAATTAAAGTAATTTTTATTCTGAGTACACAAAGGTACATAGAATACCTATTAATGGTCATGCCACACGCTCTTTGGACAGTTAGTTTGCAATAAACGTGCTGCTAGGGAGGGATATCGTTGATAATATCACACACTGCTCGACTTACCTACCATCAGGTGGGATGGAACTCAGCACTAGTTTATATTAAACATATAAAAAAAAAATCATATACTCATTCTGTCTCTTTGTTCTCCAGGAGTGATAGTGTCTGGTCGCGATGGGCGCGCCGGGCGTGTCTGACGAGTATACGCCGCCGCGTCTCTCGCGGCTGCTGCACTCCTTGCCGCACATCAACGTGACGCTCCACCGCGTCAACGATACCTTCGCGCCGAACTCGCCCGTCTACCTGGAGGTAAGGATGTACTGAATATTTGAAATTGTGGAAGTTTCTGTCTGGATTACCCGTAGTGCGGTCAGGGATACCCAATTGATATTAGATCCCGGATTAACTCATCTTTCCTGTACAATTTGAAGTCAAAAATTATGGTTTCCCTTACTGCTGCACGCCATTCTGCCCATACGTGAAGCTCCATAACGGACCTTACACCTTATCTCCTAATACCAAAGAAAAAAGAAATACAAAATGATTCATGCGACCTTTGAGGAGGTTAATAATACTTCTGTACCTACCTGATTTACCTGTGAACCTGGCGGTTGTTTTTGCTGTAACAGTAAGGGTAGTTTTTGTATCATAAATCCTCAAGTGTGGTTGATTGTACAGCTTTTTAAATATGTTTTTGGAATTTTATTATTTTTGTGCAATTTTTTTTTTCCTGACTATCCATTCCTATACTAGTTTACAATTATAAAAAGTGGAGATGATAACCAGTCAGTTGGACCACAATCACTGATTACCGCAGTAATACGTCCAGAGCACGCTACGACAAGAGATCACAATCTAGATTGAACAGAACCAACGCAACCCCATTTCCACAATTCCAGTTCCCAGCTCAACAAATCATGGCCCGGAATTGTATGCTTTAGTCAGCGAAACGTTTGTTAACAAAACATGACACTTCATTAAGGTCTGTTTATACCCTTTACTCCTGTAAGGGGATATGCAGGTTCATTATTGAAGTTTACTATACTTGGCACGACTGTTTAAGTTTATATAGCGTGCTGCTTAATAAATAAACAGATCTCATTATTAAAGCCGTATGTTCTGGTAACGAATTTAAGCTTAGCACTGGTTTCTATGCTGCCACATAGGAACTTAACTATTAAATCTTACATCGTGGCATTAAAGTTCTCAGTGTGACAGTCCGAAATCAACTATCAAGCAGTTGGATTAAAATCAACTCCCGTCTGGTTAGAAGATCCTTCCTTTTTTAAAGGAGTTTCGCAGGACTTAACACCCTGTTCTGCATATCTCTAAACTCGTTATCCGCGACGTGAATGTCAACGCTGCCTTCGTGCAGCTACTACTTTGTGACGTCACTATCAGTTCCTCAAGCTTTCAAGCAGTAAGCTAACAGCCACGGCTTTTTGCATACCTCTAAACTGGTACCTGCCCTTTTAAATTCTAAGAACAGCTGTTACAGTTGAAAGATCTTTTCTTAAAAATAGGGTGTGAACTTTAACAAGTGAAGGTATCGTTGATCTACTGTCCTCTAACAGGTCCTGGGCTCAATTCTCAGGTTTTGCAAACTGTTTTGGGTTTTCTTTCAGAATCTTATAACTTGTGCACATCCTCAAATCTGGACAAATGAAGCTGTACACACATCTTTGGGAAGGAACGCTCGTGTTCACTCGTGGCTTTACAGAACCGTTGTAACCCAATTCCTTCATCTTTTTCCAGAGCTTGGGCATCCTCGGCTCGATACCTGGCGCGTGGCTGATACTGACGCTCACTGTTCTGCTCATATACCTGCTAACAAGATGCTGCGACAGAAAGCAACGGCCGCCGAGAAGCATCACCGCTTTGAAGGTGAGACAACTCTTATTTACATGACTACATCATCATCTACCTAGCCTGGGGTCGGCTTCCAGTCAAGCCGGATTTAGCTGAATACCAGTATTTTACGAGTAGCGGTTGCGTACCAGACCTTCACAACCCATTAACTGGGGTAACACTTTTTTACATGGCTACGGTATATAAAAAAGAAGTGATTTGATTTTAGCATGCCATGTAAGGACATATCGTCCAGCTGTTTCTTAATCACATCACATTAATATTATAAAGGCGAAACTTTATTGAAAAAGTAACAGCTTTTTCACGCTCGAGTTTTCTGAAAGACAATTTTCTGGAAAATCAGGGCCTCAAGCCTGCTATTAGAATTGTATCTGAATTTTCGATCATTGGCTTCATAATTGTTGATTTTGACAAGTTTGGTATTTTTAACTTGACCAGATTGGAATATATTCGGGAAGTATGTTCCCTTGTATCACGCGGGTGTAGCCGATGGCAGCAAAAGATGGATGGTTAGTGTGAGGAGTGATGTGAAGAAAAAGGGAGTTAGTGATAGCGTGATGGGTGACAGGAAGAATGGAAGAAAAAAAACGTGTTGCCCGATATCAAATAACATGCGACAAGGGAAGGAAAATGATGATGAATGATGATGTTGACTGGTAGAGAATGCCTTGTTGCATTAAGTCCGCCTATGTACCTCCACTGTACATGAAGGTTAAATAAATAAATAAATAAATGAATGTTAGTATCATATTGTGGTAGTACTTAAGAAGAAAGCTTCTTTCTGAAAAGGAATTCCATCTTGGTAATATATCCATAAGAAATCCGTCATTTTATGCAAAAGGGACTACAAAACTTGGTCTGACAACAAAATCTTATTACTAAACAGGACTTATTTACTTTGCAAAGTACTCAGAAAACTTTCACCGCTCAAGCTCTTTCCAAGCGTCCTATTGTAAGAATCCGGGGACTCTTAATTGTATAATTAGTGTGGTACTCATTAGCAGGCACATAGTAATTTCTTCCATTCATGAAGTGTTAAATAGTAGCTTGAAAAATCTCATGTTTGTATAGGCACAGTTGTTTACCGTAGACTTGGTTTATATTTGTTGAGTTCTGCGTATGAATGAGTGATTTATTCATTCAAATTTTTACTTCCATGAGACTTCTAGTCTTGCCCGTTACAGACTTATTGTGGGTTCCATCAAGAGTTACTTACGTTATAGTTTCTGTCAAAGTTAGCTGGGGAATCATCAAATGACTTCTCCTCCCGTTTTAGGGTGGAAAGAGAGGCCTGTCACGCTTTTACTGATTAAAATCCGCCTGTGTCCAGCCGCGGCCACTCTTTTATAGAGGAACGTTTAAAAGAGCCCTAGCAGGCATCGGCCCTACTGGGCCGCTTCAGTTTTGTTAACATTCTGAACGCTACGCTTCGACGACTCGGGCCTTATCCTCCTTTGCTTATATTAAAGTTTCGTAGAAGGAAGCTGCCGCTTTCCATTTTCTTTCGCTCTTGACCATGGCTCCGCTAAGCACCTCCGCCTAAGCGGAGCACATCTCCATCGTATGCTCCCCGTGTTCTCCGGGCGGTAGTAAAAATAACAATGGTTATTGTTTTTTTTTCGTATGCTATTGCAGCATCATGTAAATGTAAGTTTGGTCAAAAAACTTGAACTTGTCACCTGTTTCAACCACCAGAATTTGAGCGGTTAATGTTATCGTTGTTTCTGACGTAATTGTAATTATTGCTAAATGGGTGCAACTAGTATTTCGCATAACCACAGATCCGTCAACTAATGAGGCATTAGTGAACCCTTCCCTAATAAGGCGAAAATGTTTGTTTTCCTGACTGATAGTAATTGCAACGAAATTGCAGAAAAAGCAAATTTCCATTAAATATATTTTGTTTTTACTGGTATTCTGAAATACTGGTATTCAGCTAAATCCAGCTTGACTGGAAGCCGACCCCAATGTAGTTGGGAAAAGGCTAGGCAGATGATGATGATATTTTGTTTTTACTTCAGTAGAATACCCTTGGTCAAGTTCGACTTCAATGACTGACGTAACCTTTTCGTAATTTATTATTCATTGTTTCCTGACACACCACTTGTGATCAGCGTGACCTTCAGAATAAGTGAACAGTAAATTATAGCATGTTTCTTTTTCCAAATATTTAAATTAAATAAATTCAATTGTTATAGGTCATAGTTTGACCTTTGAACAGAGAGACTAGTGAGAGTATTTTACCGTTCTGCATCGCGTTCACGATGGCTGATGTTAAATGGTCGCTCCATCATCGAACGATTAGATGTATAGCATGCGCCATTGATACACATATTTCTGTGACAACTGTCTGACTCACTATGGTCTAAGGGTATATCATAAAGATGTAATAAGTTTGTATGTAGAGGGCAATATCTGAATCTACTGAACCGAATCTGAAAATTCTTCATCTGCAGAATGTCTTAATGAATGCTTTAACATAGAGTTGCAGAAGTTAGTAGTTTACTCGTGAAGATGCGTTCGCTTTAGCATTTTTGCTGTTGTGATCCTTTGGAACAATTCCGCAACCCCCAAGATATAACATGTTACGGGCCTAGCAGGACCGAAGTCTCTTGGGTCATGGATTGAGTTCCGACAGGGAAACTTATGACACCAGAACGAAGGCAAAGAAGAAACGGGGTGGGGTTTAGTCGGTAAAAGTCTGACACGCCCTCCCGCTCCGCACAAGTGTCTTTATAATGATTCCCAACTTTAAAAAAAAGATATATCTTGTTATTAGCAGCCCGTTAAAAAATGTTGAAGAAAAACGTCGCGAGGAAATCGACATGTCCTAGAACCGAAAATTCGAATACATGTGACATTCCCTCTCTTAATAAGGAAGATTGAGTCTCAACAGTATGGAAATTATAAGACTGATTATGCGTATAAACAGCCCACAGGCCCAAAGTCTGCCTGTCTCATCATTAACACATCTCACATCTATTTCCTCTCGTGTGATAAACTCGTCATGTTCGCCCCGAGGGTATCGTGGCTCTATAAATAGTCTGCAAACACAATCAAAATAATTCTCACAGACAACTTGAAACACGTGTTGAAGGCAAGTGTTCAAACGATCAGATGTTTTGTTTATGTTCATCTTATTAAAAAAAACTGGGCAAGTGCGAGTCGGACTTGCGCACTGAGGGTTCCGTACCAACTTACCTAGGAAAATAGTTCAATTCTCGAATCTTGCCTATTTTTGTACTAAGTACAAGACTCTATACCACATTTCAGGATTCTAGGTTAACGGGAAGTACCCTATGAATTTTGATATAAACAGCTGTATCTTATTTTCGTTAACTCACAAGTTTGATTTTTACACAGCTTCAAGTGTCCACGGACCTTAGTATATGGTTTTAATTTTAACTCGATACCTCCACGCGTTCCCGAGAAAAAGGGTCTTGACAGACAGACAGACGGATATCAAACTGATCTTATAAGAGCTCCGTTTTTTCCCTTTGAGGTACGGAACCCTAAAAATGTTACTTTACAGTGATAGGACTATAAAATAGGACACTGAACTTTGAATCGCGTTTAATCTTTGATCTCTTGTTTAGAGATAGTGTAAATATTGTTTTTTGATGATCTCTTATTAGAGCTAAAGTCTATTAGAAGTTTAGAAGTGTGTGATTTTTCTGTCAGTATTTTGAGATCAAAAGGAAGTTGTAGATATCAAAGAGCTTGTGCATTTCGTTATGATTCGTTTTGAAATAGTTGAAGCAATAGAAGCTTATGTTTGATCAGGAAAACTGTTTCTTGATAGGTGTAATTAATTATAATTCTGTTGACATGAATAGTGAAGTGGTTGAGCGATTGACCGCTTTACAGCAAGCTGCGATTTCGATTTCCGTGCGAAATAAACATTTGTACATTTGTATGATCTACAGATAGATACATATTTCGGATTGGATGTAGATGTTTTGTGTACTTGATTTTAAATGTTTATGAACGCATCCACGATATAGGAGTGATTCCTGGTGTGATCGGTGGCTTACCGATAATATCACATTTAAGACCGTTTTCACATTATCCGATCCGATATCGGTGTCGGACGCCGATACGATATCGGGATAAGTGAAATGTATGAAATTCCGTGCTCCGATATCCGATATCGGGCCGGACAATATGAAAGACAGGTACATATTTCATACATTTTACTAAGACCGTTTTCACATTTTCCGATCCGATATCGGTATCGGACGCCGATACGATATCGGGGTAAGGTAATAAATAATAATAATAATAATAATAATATTTATTGCAAAAAATACACATAGCATATACACCGAAGACAATTTACATACTTGAAGTGCTAATTTTATTGAACTCTGGTACCCAAATTAAGATTCAACTTGTGTTAAGGGTACCAGGGCCTTCGCTCTTGTTGATCTATTTATTGCAAATATTGAATTGAGTGGAACATGTTTAAAATAGGAGAAGTAAAACCAACTAAGTAAAAGTTATTATGAAAGTGTGTGTAAGAGTGTGTGGTGTGTGTATGTGTGTGGTGCGTGCATGTGTGTGGTGTGTGTATGGATGTAAATTTAAAATGTATAGTTGTATGATAATGTAGGGTAGTGGTTCCTATCACTCACTGTGTTTATATTTTAAGTAGGCTCTCAGTATACTCATATGATTTATTCAGAAGCCAGTTCAAGACCTTCCTTTTACATTCGAATCTGGAAAGCGGATAGATGTTGCACTGAATGTTTATTTTATTGTACAAACGACAACTAATCACATTATGGTGCCGTGCTGCCAGAGAGCTACGACATCGATGAGTTTGGCATACAACACGTGAACGGCGCTTGGTTGTTATACTTTTATCGTATTTTAAGGTGCTATGCTTTCTCAAAACTGTTCCCAGAATAAATAATTGCCTTACTGATAATGTTTTGCAGTCATCCAAGAGCTGAACTGTCGGATACCTGAAGGGTTTAAATGTTATAACTTTTAGCACAGCTCTCTGTGCTCGCTCTAAAGGCAGCAAGAGCGTTTTGGCAGCACCACCCCAGACTGTTATGCAATAAGTCAGGATAGACTGACATAAGGCGCAATATACCATTTTAAGGGTTTTGAATTCTAGAGAATAGCGAAGTTTTTTAAATATATAGATCGTCTTACGAATCCTAGCGGTAAGGACCGATAGGTGATTTTTCCAATTTATTAAAGGGTCAATATATACTCCGAGATATTTTACTTGTGTAGACCTGGTTATGATAGGACAGCCACAGGGTGAAGAAGAGACACTTAAAGTACTTGGGTCACAAGTATGGGCTTTGAGATTAAGGTGATCACCAGACGGTTGAGAAGAAGATGTTAGCGAAAAGGTCAAGTAGGTCGTTTTATTTGGATTAAAAGTTAATAGATTATCTGACAACCATTGCATAACTTGTCTTAGAGCTTGCTCAGCTCTAGGAAAGACCTCAGACCAGTTACTGCCATGGACGAGTAGCGCCGTATCATCTGCATAAGTAAAAATTGCGCAGTTAGGGAAGGATAGTAAGCAAAGGGAATTAATATATAAGAGGAAGAGAGTAGGACCCAGTATCGATCCCTGTGGTACCCCATAGTTTAAGGAAGCGGTTTCACTTACAAAAGAGTCGATCTGCACAATCTGGGTTCTATCAGAGAGATAATCCTTGAAAATCTGAAGAGCATATCCACGTATTCCCATCCTTTCCATTTTTAACAAGAGCCGAGGAACAGAGACAGTGTCAAAAGCTTTTGTGAGATCCAGGAAAATGCCGAGACATTTTTGTTTTCGATCAAGGGAGTCAACTATTTGGTCGATAAGAGAACCAACAGCGTCCTCCGTGGATTTACCATCCCTAAAGCCGAATTGATTTGGTGCTAAGATATTATTCGCTTTCAGAAAGTTTTGCAGTCTGGTATTGAGCAATTTTTCAAGGACTTTTGACAATGCCGGGAGAACAGATATTGGCCGATAATTATTGACACTGTCTCTGTCCCCGCCCTTGTAGATAGGGTGGACAATAGCCTTTTTGAAAGCTTTCGGAAAGATTCCACTAGACAAGGAAACATTGCATAAATGAGTAATCACTGGTACTAGGCTCTTAGAGCACTTCTGTAACAACTGCGTTGGGATAGAGTCCCAACCAACAGCAGAGTCACTACGTAGGCCATGGATGATTCGCTCTACTTCACACTCATCAGTTGGCATGAGTACGAGGGAATTTGTGACATTTTTGTCATCTAGGGAATGGTCCGAGTTTCTTGCGGTGGATAGAAGTTTCCGAGCCAGTTCATCACCTATACAAGAGAAGTAGGCATTTACCCTGTCTACAGATTTGGATTTGTCGGGGTCTATCTTCAAAAGTTCATTCGGTGGGTTTCTGGAGCTGTCAGATTGTATAATATTTTTAATAACCTTCCAAGTCGCTTTAGGGTTATTTTTGGCCTTTTCAAATTCACTTTTCTCGTAAGCATGTTTCAGTCGCTTAAGTAACTTATTACAAAAATTGCGGTACCGAAGAAAAGTGATTTTAAGAGTGTAGTTTTTAGGGTCAATCTTTAACTGTCGACACATAGAGTCACGATTACGGATGCAGCGTAATAAACCGTTTGTCATCCATGGCTTGAGGATTCTGCATTTTGATGGAATAGATCTAGCTACAGTGTTTTGTTTGATTATTGAACCTAGTATTGAAACCAACTTTTCAGCTGCCAGTTCCGCATCGTTAATATCTGTGACTGAACTGAAATCAGTCTCTAAAATTGTACTATATACCAAAGGATAGTCCACTTTTAGACTTTTAGCTTTAGGAGTCGCTATTTTTTTATTAGTTTTAATATTAAGAAGTGTTGGCGCGTGGTCGGTTATGTATGTATCAAAGATCAATGTGACACTTTTAAGTTCAGATTTAAGGAAAATATGATCTAAACAATTTTTACCTCGAGTGGGCAGCCTATGAGTAGGAAGAAGTCCATGAAGGGCGGTTAGGTTTAGGTATTCGTTGGCCTGATGGTTTAAATTATCTGGAATAATATTTATATTGAGGTCCCCGAGTAATGCTATGTTTTTGTAGTTAGCTGTGGATGTCAGAATATCATCAATACCGTGTAGAAAATTATCAATATTACGATTGCAGGGGGGGCGATACAAGGCAATAATTACCAGGTCTGTAGATTCCAGTTTACATAACATGCAATTTGTATCTAATATATTTGGTTCAGTAACTGTATGCGAAAGGAATGATTTAATGTAAACAATAATACCATCGTTTTGATTGATATTATTTCTTGTATGATAGCTTATATAACCATCAAGCGTTGGAATATATGGCGTTTTGCTCAACCAACTTTCAGTTAGGATGATTATTTCCGGAAGTGTATTCAGATTTTGTAAGAAGACAGTGAGTTCATTCATGTTTCGGTTTACGCTGCGTATATTGACGTGTAGTATATTTACTGTATGATTTGTATCACTTAAGAAATTTAAACATTGCTCTGGCTTACAAATATAAGACTGGGTTACACCAATAGCATCCAGCTCATTCGTTATTGAGGCCAGGTCTAGCATTTTATAGTAAAATAAAAGAACGCACGTTGGTACAACATCGGATTAATTTCCTTCTTATATCCAGATGCTATGTTTAGTAAAATAATTGAGAAAAAAGTCAGAGAAATGTTTAGCACTAAAATTAACTTTTGTAGAACATCATACTCCGCGTTGTTGGTATTAAAACCAGCAAGGTATTCTAGACAAACATCATATTTGAGGAATAAACAGAGTGGCTGTTGCGGGAACCAAACCGTACACGGGTTAAAGAGATTCTGAGTCATTGTAAATGTGTATTGTGAAAGTGTGAAGTGTGTTGTTAAACGTTTACATAGTTTGAAAACTAAATCAATTACAAAAACAAAACAAAATAAAGAAGAGACTGTAGTCCAAAAAACACAATAAAATACAGTTATCAATTCCTGGCCACAGTTAATGCTGCTGGGTTTTGGATAGGTTAGCCAAACACGACACTGACGAGACGATGACCGAATCCATACCCTCACGCTTGCGAAGAAAAATCTTATTGTTCTGCGACCAACAAAACTTGTAATCGTGAGCGCTGGCGAACTTACGGGCTTCGTAAAACAATTGTCTCAAGCTGTTTGGCAGGTGATCGGCCACGTACACTGGTTTAGGTTCTCCCTTTATACCAATATGAGTGCTATTTAATTTTTCTGCGGGGGGGCGATCTTTATTGAAAGCCCGAGTAGCGTCTAGAACCTGTTTCTTAAGAGGAACGGCGATCAAGTCTGCAACGATTGGCCTATTTGATCCTTTTTTCCCCGGCATACGATAGACGTCTCGTAGATCTGTTGATTTGAGTGGGACCTGAAGGACTTTGCATGTTTGTAATACTAAGGAGGCCAGGTCTTCTGTCGTCTCTCTCTCACTTGTCGGAATATTTCTTATTTCGAAGCTTGAGGAGCGTGAACTATTCTGCAAATCACCCACCTTTTTCTCAAGTTCTACGATATAAGCTCGTTGCTCTTGTCGCTCCTTTTCAAGTTTCTGTACCGACTGTCTCATGTTTTCATACGCCAGATTTATATGCTCAATAGATTTCTCAATCTCGACGTTTGTCCTCTGTATCTCTTTGTTCTGCAGCTTCACTTCATTGATATCAGATGTCAGTTTATTCAATAATACATCTTGATCACTTTTCCACGTAGTCAACAAATTCATAATTTTATCCTCAAACGTCTCGTTCTCACTTCGTGGTGACTGGCCTGGCGAGGAGTCTGGCTTGAAACGTTTGTTTCTTGAAGATACGTTGATATGACCGGGCTCATTTTCAATTGTCGAAATATCAGGTGATGACATTACACGTTGAGTCCTCATACCAGCGCCTGCAGGTGGTGAGCGTTGAATGTTTGGCATTATATTTTACGTATTCAAATTATTGGGTTATACAAAACAATCAATGGGTCAACGCGTAGAACGTAGCATACGTAGCACTCGTAGCGCACCTTCTGAACTCGTAGCCGCGTAGCCGCTAATTATTCAATGAGCCACTTCGTAGCCGATGCGTCAGAGAGCGGCCCGACCGCGCGTAGTATCTTTCGATTTCGGCTTCTGCACTTACGTTACGGTGGCTCGGAGGAACAGGCACGCACCTGCGGCGCACGAGTCTCGAGTTCAAATCCCACAAAACACCAATCACAAAAAAATTATTTGGTGCGCCCACGGCACAACTCCGAGAACAGAGTCTATCCCTTTCGGGGGGCGGAGACCTGTCGTAAAATGTCCGTAGGAAGAAACGAGAATTTAATTTAAAGATTTCAACCAATAGGAATTTAGTATAACTAATTATTTGCACACAATTCGAGAACACACGACACACGTCCACTTCCAGTGACGGCGGAGCGGAGGAACCCTAAGGTAAATGTATGAGATATGTACCTGTCTTTCATATTGTCCGACCCGATATCGGATATCGGAGCACAGCATTTCATACATTTTACTTACTCCGATATCGTATCGGCGTCTGACACCGATATCGGATCGGATAATGTGGAAACGGTCTTACCCCGATATCGTATCGGCGTCCGATACCGATATCGGATCGGAAAATGTGAAAACGGTCTAAGTTGGCTCTGTATATAATAATGGTTTTATAATCTCCAAGTCACGATATTTTGATTTCATAAAGGTTTTACGGTTCTGTGTAAAGAACTACGAGTATAATTGTTGTTAAATTCCAATGATTTCATTTTGGCGTGCGATCGGCTTCTGCCCATCCCAGTGGAAAATGGCCGTACGTTCTTAAAACTAGACTATTTTCAAATCTCCTATGAGTAGTTGAGATTTAGTTTTTGTTGTACTGACGACCTTTAATACCTTATTTCCTTTCAGATAACGCTGATGATCCTATCGGTGCTCTGCTGCGGCGCCATCGGCGTGGGTCTCTTCGGGAACGATGACCTTCACAACGCCATGCTGCAGAGCATCCAGGCGGGAAACCAACTGGCTGCCCTTGTCAACACCGTTAAGAACCAGGTAAGGAATGACTTGCCGATGAAGTCTGTATTTCGTGATAGCTACAACTTAGGGGTGTTTAAGTCAAGAGTGAATAGGCTACTTCTAGGCAAAAGCTTCGGCCTCAAAAGCCGTCCACATCATCGCTTACTTCAGGAATAGTGTCTATAAATAAAAAATAAAACATACATATCAGTCCTTTTTTATCGTTCAGAAGCATTCTGATCTAGAGCGAGATATAGTTTGCTTGCAACAATTTTTCAGCAAATATGATCTAAGCACGAAGTAACACCTACGCCGTGCAGGTCTTATTTGCCGAAGAACTGTATACTGCATAGGTATTAGGCAGGAACCCAGCCAGGTGCCAGCTATCGTCCATACTATGAAGAATGTGGTTAGAGATAAGGCGGGGGCCCTATAGACCTGACTATTGCTGACTCTTGGAAAAAATCCATTCAGGGAATAGATTACTTTCAGACAAAGCCAGTGCTGTAACTGCGTTTTAGAGGTATTTGAGCGAAAAATTTGAAGAAAAATGATGTTTTGACTTTATGGCAGAAAATAATGACCTGTCTTATTGTATCTACGTCAACCTAAAGTAACTCACAAGATAAAATTTTCTTTCCACCTCCAGTCAAGCATCCTAGAAGAAGCAATGGGATCCCGCGCGCGCGCCTCCCTGGCCCGACTAGCGGACGCATTGGACGCGCCCGTGGCCAATCAGACGGCGCTAGGCACGCTCCTGCGAGCGCTTTCAGCGCTGCGGAACAACGCTAGCGCGGCCGCTTCAGCCGCTGACAACCTACGGCGACCACTGGCGGCGCTCAATCTTGATGCTTTTATGAAGGTTAGTGTAGTAACGAGTGTTATAGACTCAGTATTGTTTAAGAGTTGGTATTGAAGATGTGCCAAAATTGCCACCACCAACCACCACTTTATAATTTGTCGCCGGACGACTATCATCTCTAGCTATTTAGCGTTATAACAACTGTTTGTCGTGGCCACGACAGATAGTCGCAGGGATATATAATTTACTGTTTTAGTTATGACTACTTTTTATCGTTTTACGACTGTCGTGCTAGCCATTCCCACTATCATGGCAATCTGTTATCATCGCAAAAAAGTCGTAGCAGACAGTTAATCGTGTCGTCCTATATGTGTACATCTCCATTTAAATATATAAGCCACGACACTTCCTCGTAAAACAACACGACTATCAGTCTCCACGATAAAGTGAGAACGCGGTCTTCCAACTGTATGTGCTCAAGCAGCTGCTGCAACACACTTCACAAGTCCCTGAGTAATAAGACCGTAATCGCAGGGATCAGTCTTTCGATTATCGCCTTTATTACCCGAACAATAAGTTGGTAATCGAAAAACTGTATGCGATCGATCGATCACCGACTTAGACCGTTTTCAAATTATCCGATCCGATATCGGTATCGGACGCCGATACGATATCGGGGTAAGGTAAATGTATGAGATATGTACCTGTCTTTCATATTGTCCGACCCGATATCGGATATCGGAGCACAGCATTTCATACATTTTACTTACCCCGATATCGTATCGGAGTCCGATACCGATATCGGATCGGATAATGTGAAAACGGTCTTATAGCCCCGGGACGTCGACTTCATCATGCTTGAACATTAATACAGTGGCGGAAGGAAGAGGGTGAAGGAATGATTTTAGCTTTAATTCTAAAATGTCAAATGTTATTGTCTTCCAGCGTGCGTGGGTGTGGGAAGCGGCGCGCTGGGCGGGTGGCATGGCGGGCTGGTGCTGCGGCGGCGCCGTCTGCGTGGCACTGCTAGCGGCCGCTGCCAGGCGCTCGCGGCGAGCCTTGCTGCTGCTTTGTGTAAGATAACGTTTTATTATTTAAACTGGCTTGTCTTGGTATTGTTACGCCGTGAAACTTGAGTACGCTATATCTTCGACGGAACCAAGGGTAGCATCAAATAATTAAAACGCATTGCTGTGCGAAGCTTCGAGAATAGGAGTACATACTCAGGCCTGGCAAATTCCAGAAAAGTCCGACATACACTATTATTATTACATAAGATTCAGTAGGTAGTTATGTGGGTGGATAAGGGAATTTGTACCTTCCGGTATTAGCAATAGAGTCGAAATTCGCATGTAAGTTGGTAGATAAGTACCTGCTTACGAGAGTAATAATAATGATTTATGGCCTCCCGATGCGACTATTTTGTGCCAGAATGTCCTTGAAACGTCGGTATCGAGAAATTTCGATGACTTCGCATATAAATACGGGCCCCCGGCTAGAAACGAGTTCAGTTTGATTTCGTCAGCGATACAGAGCGAACTACCTAAGTGCTTGAAGTGATACCTAGCGACCTAAGCGATACTAAACGGAACTCTGAGTGTTTATAGTGATTGGTTATTTGTTGATTGGACTAATTTGTCATTGTTTTGTGGTTAATAAAGTTATCTGCTAGTAAACCGGCATTTAATTACTCACGTTCGTAACAGTATGGTCATATTTGGTAGGGTAAAGTTTATAACGTCATAACATGTTTAAGTGTACCTAATGTAACAAATAGAGTCCGACCGAAACTAGTTTTCCGGCCGAAACCGAAACCGAATATTCGGCCGTGGCTTCAGTTTCGGCCAAAACCAAAACCGAGACCAAAACTCACGTGGTCAAGTATAAAATTCCATTATTCTGCATTGTGACTTTATTTGTGTTTTTTTCTTCTTTTTTTTTAACAACAAAACAAAGTTACTGACTCAATATTCAACTACTGTATAAATCATTCAAGTACAGAAAAGAAACAAAAAATTAACTCTAAAGAGTATTTGCGTCAGGCGATAACGCACTAAGTTGTGGTGCTACAGCGCTATCCGAATGGCGCACGACAGTTCCCGAACAGGGCCGCCAGCGTCTGCCAAAGCGTTGCTGCGAGAAACGAAGTTAGGCAAGCGTGCACGACGACTTCCGAAATCAGTTTCGGTAAAAGTTTCGGCCAATTTTGGCCGAAACCGAAACTGCCGCCGAAACTTGTTTTTTTTGGCCGAAACTCGGCCGACACCGAAACCGAACTTTCAGTCGGACACTAGTAACAAACCCTAATCTCATGTCTTAGGTGGGTGCGCTGGGCGCGTTGGTGGTGTGCTGGCTGGCGGGCGCAGTACTGGCGGCGGGCGCGGTGGCGGCGGCCGACGCCTGCCAGGACCCCGCCGCCGCGCTGGCGCTGCACGCGCCGCACAACCTGCCCATCGACGTACGTACCACGCGTTTTACTACTACATTCAGTTATACTACATGTAACATAATAAACGCACAACCTAAAAGTATTTATTGTGATAGTCCCCCTTTTGTGACTAGGGAATAAAGCAGTGTCTTTAAGGCGAGGGCGGCATGTTAAATTCGGAACAAAACGAAGGTCGCTAAGTTTTATTCCCAAAGTCAGTGAGGAATTTATATAATTAACTCCCGAGCATTGCGAGGGAGTTAATTGAGAAACCTGAGTGAAGTGAGGAATTCAAGCCACCCAAGACAAAGACAGCTTTATCCTCGTGTTGGATAATCTACTTTTTACACCATCTGTGAGATAATTAAAAGTCTACTACGATTAATAACTACTATATATCGTGTAAAACTAATTGTAAATAAATTAAAAAAAAAATATACAGCATTATTTACAAGTTCTCAACTATCACTCGACATGTTTCGAAATTAGAAACAAACAAAATTCCTACTCTTTTTTAGAACTTCCTTAATCTTTTCCTCAGTATGTAACCACATTTATTAATCTTTTTTTGTTAGTGGCCAGTTTGATTTTCGTTTCATATTCTGATGCATATGTCGTAGGATAATTTGATACTTCGAATCTTCGCGAAAATCCTAGGGGTTTTGCGAAAACGCGGATAATTAGACATAGGCGAAAAATTATCAAATCTTACTGGACAAAGTCAGGATTTTTGCGAAAATACTCGTTACTATAGTAAGATTTGATGTGCTCAACACTGATTGGCTACAATTTTGCTGGCTGACTTCTAATTGGTTCCTAGTTTGCCGATGATTAACTTCAAATTAGTATTGTATCATAGAAATGACAAACAAAACACCGCTAAACCAATCTCGAAAGCATTGTTGTTGTTGAGTGGTTGACTAAGACTTTTATGATATATGACACTATGTACATCCGTGTAGCACTTTTATTTTCCACTTTATTTAAGTCCATTAGGTACACTATTTACGATAAAAAAACAAAACACTTCTGCAATTTAACTCAGACACAAACGTAAACAAATAACGTGCGGCAACAAATGATTGACATTTAAGACGACAACCAATCAGAGACGATCTCTTATTGAACGCGCTGACCGACCAATCAGTGTTCTTATTTCATAACAGCCAGCGTTTCGTTTCGCAATATTGCTATAATAACGAGTATTTTCGCAAAAATCCTGACTTTGTCCAGTAAGATTTGATAATTTTTCGCCTATGTCTAATTATCCGCGTTTTCGCAAAACCCCTAGGATTTTCGCGAAGATTCGAAGTATCAAATTATCCTACGACACATATACATTTTAATTCACTAAAGGGTTTTTTTTTCATAATAATGGTATTTGACGTTCTAAATTCAAAATATCTCATTATGCCCTAGAGATGCCCATACTGTATTATCTGTCTAGGTGATAACGAGTTGCTTTAAGTGCAGGTTACACACAATAGGGCCATTATCCAGCAGGTGGTGTAAAAAGTAATATAAAGAACTGGGTATATTCAGTTTAGCCCTACCCTTGAAACTATACAATCTCTTCGGCAGATGGTGCACTACTACCTGTCGTGCAAGGTGTCTCGAGAGTACGCGCTGACTGCCGAGTACAGGAACGCACAGCGAGCCGTCATGGCGGTGCGGCAAGCCTTAGGTGTGCTGTCGCTAAACGCACCCGCGCTCTTCAATGATCCTGGTAAGAGCTTCAGAGAAAATTTTAACACAAGCTTACACTACACTTATAATTAATTTTTAATTGAAGATCAAACCCAAGAACCCACGGCAAACAAACAACACGTTTAATAAATGTACGGAGTTTGGGCCTAAAATAATTTAAAAAATTGGGCCTAAAATAAACTTGAAATAGAATATTTGGTTGAGCATTCAGGTTCCGGAAGGTGGAATAAAAATATATGCGTTTTGAGTTTTGCTGTTTTTTTTTCGTTTTATCTTCGACATAAGGGCCCAATTTGGCTTGTCATTTTCCACATGGTTTCATACCATTGCTTCCCTGGCAGGTCTGCAACCAGCGCTGGGCGTGCTGGGCGCGGGCACGGGCGAGGCGGAGCGCGCGCTGGTGGCACTGGGCGGCGCGCTCGAGTGTCGCATGGCGCGCGCGTACTTCGTGGCTGCCGCGCGCGCCGCCTGTGATGCTGGCTTGCAGGTACGTACATGGGACTAGGGTCTTCTTCTTCTTGATTCGATGGTAAACTTGTTATACTTTTTGGGCCCAGTAAGTTCCAGTCTTGTCATGAAGTACCGTGTTACCCCAGTTAATGGGTTGTGGAGGTCTGGTAGGCAGCCGCTCCTTGTAAAATACTGGTATTCAGCTAAATCCGGCTTGACTGGAAGCCGACCCCAATATAGTTGGGAAAAGGCTAAGCAGCAGATGATGAAGTGGCCACGTTAATAGCTGCATCTGTGGCGCTCATTAGATCCTCCAGAGTGCAGGTACTTGCAGGGGTCGCTGGGCTGGTAGGTACGGGGGCACTAAGCGGCAGGTACCTACGACGTACAGGGAGCGCTAGGCTGCTAATACGTATAGGAGGCGCTCGGTTGTAGGTACGTATAGGGGGCGCTGTGCTGTAGGTATGAAGGCGCCGCCGGGTGGGCTACTATATCCTGTAAATCAGTTTTGAGAACAAAGAAAACATATTTATTTCGCCCTAAATGGACGCACACTAAAATATACATTACAATATACAGTTTTGAACAGTTACATTTACTGCGAGACATACTAAATAGCTTAATACGTCCTCGTGCCTCAAAAACACACACCGTTAACACGTCTGTCATTAATTACGATTTTCAAAAAACAGAAGAAGAATTTCGGAATACTGACAGTCAGTCTTTTCAAAATTAGATTGGAAAAGAACCCATAATTGAAATAAAATTGAGCAAATTAATTTTTCTTCCCAGTTTTTTTCCTAAAAACTCTTCCAAAGTTGCACTGCTTCTAAGTCTCATGTGGGATCCTTCAGTACTCTTGTACTGTACAAGTTCATTTTAGCACTAATTTGATTGCAATTTCCTTCCAGGCACTATCACTGCAGCTGTTAGCAGCGGTCGCAGCCGGCTTCCTCTTCACCGCCATCGTGCTAGTCGACTCCCACGCCTGGATATACATCAACACCAAGTAAGTGATGACGTCATAGTGATATAGTCTTAAGAACATCTCATCTCGGCCGGTGGTGGTTTGACTGCATCAAGGGTGGTAGTTTTTGATACTTATTAAAATTTGTGTTATAACTGAATCTAATGTTGTTTTCTAACCTTTTCTGTGCATTTGACCTTTAAAAAACGCGATCATTTGTATCTTCTGGCGCAATTATGCTTAGCTTTATAGTTAGCTCATATTCGATTGCCTATGGGATTCGGACAAACGACTAAGGGTCAGTACACACCGAGACGCGACGCGACACGACGATGCAGGAAGAGGCCAGTGATTTCGGGCTGTGTCGCGCTGCGCCGCGCGCCGCCGCGAGGCATACGTCTCGCAACGTTGCGATGCTCATAGTAAAATCGTTGGCAACACGACGTCGCGAATGTAAAAACGTTCCGCTGCGCAGCGAGACGCCGCGTGGCGTCACGAGGCGCAGCGCTGCATGAAGCAACGTATTCTAAATTCTCACAATGAAATGTGTATCTTTTCGTGTAGTAAATAAAGTTCTATTTTGAGTCACTCTATTAAAATGTGCATGCAACGTCGCGTCGCGTTGCGTCTCGGTGTGAGCTGACCCTTAGTGTAAATAAACGGAGTCGAGTACTCTCGTGTTCGAACATTTCTTCTTGGGCTTTCATTTTGGGTTGTTGCCCGTATTCCAGTAAACGAACGTGTGAAAAACAATGTAATCAAGGCATCGGGTGCCCGAATTCGAGTAACGTCTTTCGTGCACCCTAATACAGGCTAACTACCAAGTTTTATTGCGCCATAAGTTAGGAATGTTCAAAAGTATTTCAACGAACTACTGGTCATAATATATCATTTTGTATACTTACTAATGTACTTTAACTGTCTCAACTTTAATGGCATCTATGTATGCTTAACTGTATCTACAGATGGGAGGTATGGGTCCCAGTAGTGGGAACATTTATGTTGCTTATGCTCAACTTAACAGTTGTAATACTAATCTATTAATACGAATATAACCTGCAAAGTTTTGATAATGCTTGAAGCATTATTGAGGGTGTTCTAAAATAACGTTCACCAGGTGCCACCACTGAGGCGTTAGGTCTAGGCACCTGTCAAAACGATCAGGTTTACGTCAACGTCATCAGTTAGACATCAACGTCAATGTCATGTATGAAATTTTTTCAAGGGAAGAGACCTAAAGACGGAAGTGGTGCCAACTGGTGGTGTAAATTTTCCCGAATACCCTTATTGTCTATAATAATGTAACTCCCAGGAACTAAACCTGCATTGATAGCTTAACCTTACTAACATCCAAGCGGGCACGAAGTAGGTTCCTATATAGGTACAAGTTAGGCCGGTGTGTGGTACAAGACAGGTCACTAACCCAGTGGCATGTCCAGACGCAGCGGCGGCGGCGAGGAACAGGCTCCCTTCCTGTCTTCAGGCGGCTCGAGCCAAGCGTCGCGCACGCTGCCGCGCCCGGTGCCCTACAACAACGGCAAGCCGCCCTCCTACGGCGCCGCCGTGCAGCTCATGGACCTCGAGCGCCCCAGGTGAGCACCCGCCTGTTCTACAAGTGATACTGGATGAGTTAGTGGTAGCGGTCATAGAATTTGCCTTCTCTAGTCTTCGAACGGCTTAATTTGTGTATTTGTGTACAGAATCTTGAATGATTGCTTTGTTTTTGGATATCAAATAGGTAGTCCATCTATGACAAAGTTCAATTTATTTTTCATCACATAAAAATGAACCTAAATAACATAGTGATTAAGTAGAAAGTTGAGTGACTGGAAAATTGAACAGCGAGTACAATGTAATTTATGACAAAGTTCAATTTTTATTTATTACATAAAAATGAACCTAAGATAGATTGTAATAAAGTAGAAATTTAAGTGACTAGGCAAAAAGTATATTATTTGAAGATTCTGAATTCAAATACAAGTAGGTATATAATTTATATCATGAACAATGATAAATGAAGATTCAGGTGGGTCAAAAACCTCTATCGCCATCTCATTTAACACCAACTGCATACTGACATCTATGTCTACTTTAACTACCGCGCTTATCGCTTGCCAAAATGTTTACTAAATTCACCACTTTTTCATCGAAAACACCGTGATTTTCACATACTCTCTGAGTATCTAAGGGGTGTAAAAAAAAATTGTCACTAACCCAAAAATCCGCGGCTATTTGTCTGACTAAGTAGATCTAAGATCTGCTTGGTTCTGCCTAATAGGCAAGAAACCCCTGTGCCACGGTAACTATGTTTAACGTTTTGTCTAGCCCCGGCAAGCCACCTTCCTACGGCGCTGATGTGCAACTCATGGACTTCGAAAAGCCAAGGTAACTATGAAAAACAGCTATAAGTTTAAACTCATAGATTTGTTTGGTAAGGACGGGGTTGAACGCGCGTTTTGAGACACCATTAACGTGGGCTTAAATTGGTATCTGCTAGATATCTGGTAGCGAACTAAAGTTGGCGCCAAATAAGCTTGGAATAAAAAAGTACATTGACCTTTTCCTTATATCTCTGCGTACTCTAAAACTAAACAAACAACTGTTGTTCATTACTAAAAAATGTAAAGGATCACGATAGATGTCCATTCAAGACAGCTTTATGTCATTGTTTCCGTTTTTGAAATTAATTTCATTAAGTACTAAAAAATTAAAAGGATTACGATTGATACGAAGGACAGTTTTATATCATTCATTCCGTTTTTTAAATTAAGATTGTCAATAAATTTAGGAGGGTCAATCACTATTATTCTACGTCAATCTGGCGCCTAGCTTAGTCGCGCAACAACTATCGTTGGGAGCGGTCGTGTACATAGATATAACAATACCCTTCCATGGTAGTTGGGGTTCAAAAGCCAAGTAAAAAAATGGTGGGGTTGTGTAGAATTATAAAGCAAAAACGTTTGGTCGACCGTGTCTTTACAATTTAAATCTATGGGTAAACTACTTGTGATATTCTTGCCCAATGATGGGCTTAATGAGGATTTTATATTTAAGTGCATACTTTGGGATTTTCAGGAGTTCTCCTCGAAAGAAAGGTTTTCTTTGTAAGTTTTTTTTGCGTGGAGAAATGTTTTCATGATATTTAAATACATTTCATTTTCACGAAAAGACATATGCACGTCGTCAAAACTAAAACAAAGGCATTCAACATCCTTCACAGCGATAGATTAGTATATTTAACATTTGGGAAATAAAAATCCATGTTTAAAACAGGGTCACCTACATTGTACTAAATAATTTTTGAGTGGTTTTACAATGGCTTGTAAAGGTGAAAATTCCGATTTACAAAGAAAAACGAAATGTATCTTTGGGACAGTCTGTACTGTGTAAATTAAAGACAAAAAAAATGAAACCTTTGGTGGTTGAATATATTATCCAGAAACTTCTTTGTGACCATCCTTGCCTGTTTTTAAATGTGTACAGTACTGTGGCTGTCAATTTAGCAGATTGAGTTTTAGAAAAATAAATTGTCACACAAACAAAATAACTAAGACTACACTTTTACTTAAACTCAATCTAGCTTGTTGTAGGCCCTAAGCAGTCATAAGACTTTTGCCAATTTCCGATTCACTTACTTTTCGGCTCGATATGGTCACTAATTTAAAAATAAATAGAAAAAAATTCCAAATTACTGACGTAACGAGTTGCTATTGTGTGTATATCTAATTAAGTTGCAGTATTAATTGAACTTAACAATTGGTTTATCATTGAAAACGTACCGTACGTACGTACGAGTAGGGGTAACTCTACATTTTTGGTCCTTGGAGCCGGATGTTTTCGGAGTTTTAGAATTAGATTTTGAAATACTAACAAATCGCACTGAGTAGTGAAATTCGATGCTATACTATCTGCCTTGCACTGTACGAGTATAGTCCCGGTGTAGACATGTCAGTATGTTTGTCAGGTCGCGCATGTCGGGCAGCGCGACGCTGGGGCGCGGCGCGGGCTCTGGCGCGGCGGCGGCGGCGCTGGGCGGCGCGCACACGCTGGGCCGCGCGCCGCACAACGGCAAGTACGCCACGCTCAGCAAGCAGTGCAAGACGCTGGAGAGCAGCGACTTCTACTGAGACCGGCCCGGCGGCGCGGGCCCACCCGAACACAACGCAGGTACCACTCTACCTCTACTACTTTCTAGAGTGCGTCTAATGAAAGCGCGACCTGGTTTTTTTTTTAATTTAATTGGCAACATTATTCAGCCGCAATTGTAGGAAATAAAAAAAATTGTGAAGTGTCAATACGTGATTCTCCTACGAGATAGTAATACCACATACAAAATTTTTGGATTCAACCTCTTTTTCTCAGGTCGCGCTTTCATTAGACAGACTTTATCTATGAACCTTGCATTTTTTTATAAGACTATTAGTACTATTAGAAAATCTAGTGCTTGACTGCGATCCCATCTAATGGTAAGAAGCGATAAAATGGTTGTTGGTGAGGCGCACTATTTTATTACGAGCCTCAAAAACTGTGGGTGACCAGAAGCCCTTACATTAAGAATTTAAATTGGTTTTAAATTTAAAACCAATTAATTTCGTCGAAAGTAAAGAAGACAACGAGGTTCTGATATTGAAATGCTATTATAAGAAGAATATGTTCCAAAACCTTTCTTCATTACGTACTAAAACTTCATAAAACAAAACTATTTCAGGTCAGTCCGGGCGCTCAACGAGCTTGAACCGCTTCGACCCCAAGTACGCGTCGTTCGGGCCGCGCGCGCCCCGCCCGCGCCCCGCCGCCGCCGCCGTCTCGCTCGGCACCTTCTCCGCCGCGCCGCACGCGCCCCACGCGCCTCACGCGCCGCACGCCCCCCACGCGCCCCACGCTCCACACGCGCCCGCGCCCGACAAGTACGCCACGGTGCGGCCGGCGCGCAAGCCGCACCCCGACCAGCCGCAGCCGCTGTCGGCCGCCGCGCTGGAGTACCGCTCGCTGCAGCGCCCGCGCCGCGCCAACCTGCCGCCGCAGCCGCACTCCACGCACACCACGCACCGCCGCCGACAGGACCGCCCGGACCGACCCGAACGACAAGAACGCGCCGAACGACAAGAGCGAGCTGAGCGACCGGAGCGAGCCGAGCGCCCCGAGCGCCCAGAGCGAGGCGAGCGCTCCGAGCGCGTGGAGCGCATCCACCCGCCGCACCAGGACACTCGCGACCTGTATGCCGTGACCGAGCTCTAGGGGCAGCCGCGCGCCTCCTTGACTCCCCTGGATGTGTTTCTCTGACGCGCTTCACCCTGTCCCCCTGTGACGCTGCATTGTGACCCCAGTGTACCCCGACCTTCGAACGCCGTGCGTTCCCGACACTCGATGTCTCGCTATGACAATCATAGCGGAAGATGAGTGAATAACTTTTAATCAGTTTATGTGGACATGTGACTGAAAATATTCTCGATTGTGGATACTTTGTGTGTTTTTGTGCTGACAGAATATTTCAACACAAACGGTAAAAAGAGGACATTGATTGAGTTAATTGATTGAAAATGGCATGAAAATGAAATCGTTTACGAAGAAATTGATTTTAAAATGAGTGATTTGTTGAAAGTAGTTGCACATGCGAACATTCTGTCAGCGCAGATGTTTCATTGAACGAATAATGTCTACCTGTGCGTGATTGCTCAAAATCTTTGTAATTTATTGTGAATACTGGTCTAATATTTATGTCTAAAATATTAAGGCGAACGTTATTTTTGCTGTCTCGAATTTTTGTAGGGAATCATTTTAGCACAAATATTTAGGTAATGTTACAACGGTAACTACTCTCGGGAATTATCTTGATTGAGGCCTATTTTTAATTAATATATTTTTCATTAGTAAGTCTAAAAGTTTGATCGTCATTTCTTTTTAAAGTGATCATGAGCAGCGGCGTCTTGGTTATGTGTTTATTTATCTGTATCATAAAAGTCTAATAAGGCTGTGTTAGCAACTGTTGACGACCAATATTTTATAACAATTTTGTTGATAACTCACGTTAAAGTTGATAGTGGCGACTGCGTCATCAAACACTATGTTTTTGGACTCGGGTTTTCGCTCAATATAGATGTAAGAATGAATCCGGCGATGGTCTAACTTTCAAACTGTTACTTAACGTTGATTAACGCTTTTTAGCGCTAACTTTAGGACGAATCTGCCAAATTATTGGAAAAATAATATTCTTTTGGCAAGTTTCTATTACATAAAAAAGTAGATGGCTCGGAGCCCGACAGTAGAAATTTTATTGCATTATATATCTCTAACTAACATAAGAATGTATATAATATTAACAGTAGATCCTTCTAATTTAAGTTCACCCTAATCGTGTGGTCTTCCACAAACAATAAAAACAATATTTGGACTTGAAATTATATTTAATTTTATATGAATCTGGAATCTCTACCGGGTATAGTTAAATGATATGATTTAGCTTTCATATTTACGGCTCAAAATTTAAACTGATTTAAATTGCGTGGACCTAATGTAAATATAAGTTAGGGCTATTTAATTTTAAATTCAAATTAAACTTATTTTATTTACAGCTAATCCATTAATTGTAAATAAAATAATAATTAAAAATTAAGCATTCCATCGTGTGTGAACTAGTAAGAAGTGGAATTGGTAGAAGCAATTTACATAAAAGTGTATTAATTATTTGTAAATAAGGTGCAAATGATAACTGCCATTGGATGAACAACAATTGTTCTGATATTTGTCTCTAAACAGTGTGGTCTAACTTTAATAAAAAGTACTGCTCTTGCTAATAACACCACAAAATGTAACTATTAATCGTTTAAAAGAGGAAAGTATTCTTGAAAATAATCGGTAGTCACAAAATTACTAATTTCGTCTAGTGCATTGGCGCCTGGCGTCGAAACTTAGATGCGCGTTCGAAGAAACCAGAAATGATAGATTGTTGTCAAGAATACATTTCCAAGATAATCATACTAGCTGTATCTAATAAATTATGTAGACGTAAGTAACAATGGTACCATTTTATTCTATAAAGCGAACAGTTTTGTATCTCAGTATTAAAATAGGGAACTTTGTGAGACTTTACAACGACGTTCGTACGGTTTTTTATGATCAAACGTATCTTTAAGTTTCTCAAATTTCACGGTACCATAAGCAGTGTATTCGCCAAAGATAATGCATAATTTAACTTAAGTATGTTAAGGTCTAGTTAGTGGTAAGGTTCAAGTTTGTACAGCTGGAAGTGTTACTCGTCAATATCATGGTTAACTTCGTTCGGTCCCAGTAGCCTCTTTAACCCTTTAACGGCTTGCGTCGGGTTTGTCCGACGAGTGTTTTTCGTGTCTTATTCGCCAGGGTCGTGTGTTTATGACTGGGTACTCTATCTCGTTTAGCTCTTCAGTCCATACAGGTGACAAAAAGCTGAAAAGATTTAGTATTTGGTCAAATATGTGAGATCCTGGTGGAATAAATGCAAGAGTGTTTGTCGGAAATATCCGACGTAGGCGGATTAATCAATAACTAATTTATTAAGGCCAACAGTTACAACAATAGTTCCCGAGTTCTTCTCGTAGTCATTGGGATCGATGAAGATGCGGCTGTTATAGTGATTGCGTTCTCGTCTGAATGGTGTCATGAACGCTCACTTTTGAGACTACGAAATTTTTATATCTCTTTTTTACGACGAATTGTGGTGTCGTAATGTGACGTAGCTCGCTGTGTGTGTATATTTCTAACGAAGCGAACAATATGCAATAACAAAAAACAAATATACTATCTCTACATTGTAAGGATACACAATTTTTCAATGTAATTACTGCACACTATTTATAATCGTAAATTAACACTTAGACAGTTGTAAAGTATGTTACGGTTACGAGGTGACGACCGGCATGGATCCGAGCGTTGAATGGTTCGCGCCAAACTTTACCCAGCTAAATAATCTTCACGGGAATAGGAATAGCTTCAGTCCGGGAGCTCTAAAGCTTATTTCTTTATTTGCCTACAATACAATAAAGTTACCGTAGATTGGTAATTATATTTACCTAAATAGGAAGTGTAAGGAACGCGAATTTTTCGAATATTAGCCTTTTATTTCGCAGGCGCTGTGATTAACTTTTTGTTTATATTATTTTTTAACTTCTACCCCCAAAATTTTGTATTCAATTTTCTCTTTTGTTGATTGCAAATCATATTATTGTTTAGTTTTTGGTTTTGACTTTCTGTTCAACCGTGGGGTGGGGACCTGGTGATTTGTAATACAGGCATTTTATGCCTAAATCAGACACCAGCTCCTCACATTGCCAAATAAACAAAACAAACTGAATGAATATGTTAAACCTCGAGTAAGCATGACATTGTGAGGAGAAATAAATAAATTTATTTCTAAAATAATGTCAATGAACATCAATTAAATGTAAGGTTAGAGTTTTTGTTCAGCATTCTCGTAGTAAGTTGGCTAAGTTATTGCTAACTGAGCAGCCACATGAAAATCTATAGTCTTAATTTTACTACTTGAATTTAGAATTTGAGATAGTTTAAATTCATGGCCACCAACTCAAGTTTCAACTTTAGCTATGTGTATTTTAAGTTGTTTTTTAAATGACCATGACCCTAAATAAAATATGAAATTGGAACTATGTCGTGTATGTATGATTTAGTTCCTCTTATGCCTCGTGAGTCTCGTAGTAACTAGAACAACGGCTGAGCTTGAGGCCCATGGTCAGATTCCCAGGTCGGTTATTAAGTGTGGTCAGATCGAAATACCGTATCGGTAAAGTCGGGTTACTTTGACCCTGAGGTATAACTTGGGCCCAAGCTTATGAACCAATAGGAACACCGGTCTCTATGTTTACTGTATTTCTATTGGTTAACGAGCTTGGGCCAAAGTTATCCCTTAGGGCCAATGTAACCCAACATTACGGTTACATTATGTTACGTTTGTATTTTTCCTTTGACAATGATCTCTAATTCTAAATTCAAAAACATCTCTGTGAAAACTAAACGTGGACTGTGTTTTATGATTCCTTTTTGTTACAAAGTGCCATAAATTATGTTGTTACAAAAAAAAATACTAAATGATTCTTTCGCATGGTTTCTAAATGGAACATTAATCGATTTTTTTTTATAAATTTAGAATTAACATGTTTTTGTTTTGAAATATTTTTTGAAAATCTCGCTTTATTAAATGTTTTGCTTTTTCAAGTCAATTATGGTGCGCCCGAGTATGTTAAACGTAAAATAAATGCATTTGATACTCTGTTTTGTTGTAAGAGACGAATTACCATTTTTTGTAGAAACTGTTTTCATTTTCATATTTATTGCTCTTTTTTACCTTATACTTTATGACGTAGATACGCTTTACATCTTAATTACAAAACTGAAACTTCCATCTTCAATTTATATTCGCAAGGGACTTAACTTTTATTAACTTTATTTTAAATAAATAAATCTGTTATGATTTTTATTAATTAAAAATTACCAGATTTATTTGTGATACTTTTCCTCTCTGCCTTTTTCTATGAAGGTAAGCTAAACCATAGACCACCTTTATCTATTCTCCTTTCAAACTTTTTATTATCTGTATTAACTTCAAAACTTTGTTTTCCTGTTATTAGCTAGTGTTAGCCTATACTGTCCCACAGCTGGGCAAAGGCCCAGTCTTCCCGTTAAAATGGCTGCCGTCTCTTACAACGTGTGGAGTGCGTTAGTGTTAAGTCTCATCTCGTGATGTATGACGTGTATAACGTAAATTATAAACGGTTGATGATAGAACAAGTGTATGAGTTTACAATGAAAATAATAAATGGATAAAAAATATTCTTGTTCTTTGATTTTTGTGTCTTTTACCTTTTTCTTGAGTTGGGATATCATCCAGTGAGTTTTCCCGCTCTGTGCGGAGCAGGAGGGCGTGTCAAACAATGGTTTATCCCTTATTAGATGTATTGTGTTCCGGCTACAAACCGGCGTGAACGCCTGCATAACTAGTGAAGCTTGTGCGTGAGGTGTGTAGGCCCATAAAATAACTACGTGATAGACAATAATGAATCATGATAGATATTATCTACTGCATGGTTACTTTCGTAGCAATACATAGCTTGCGACAGCTTCACCCATTCACCTTCCATGATCTTTAATTAGAACGTCCTTCAAGGGCTGTTTATAGTAATTAAATCAATCAGTCTGCTTGACTGACACCAAATACGTTAGGGTCTGCTTCCTGTCAAACTGGGGATAAGATAACATCAATACTCCACTACTTTAATCAAGGAGATCGACCCGTGAGGTTGTTGTTATTCTGGTCACGTGCCTATTCATCATTATTGAATCATTTTATGGAATACTAGCTTTCACAGCAAGACAATAACAGCCGCACGGGTCGATCTTCAAGGTTAAGCAACGCTTGCCAAGGTTGGTCTGTGGATGGGTGACCACCTTAACGTAACGAGTTTCCTCCGTGCCTCGGAAAACATGTTAAGCTGTAGGCAGGGGCGTAGCTACCGCCGTATCTGCCGTATCAATTATACGGGGCCCCCAAAGTGTGTAAGGAAAAAAAATAAAAACTTTCTAATTTATTTTATTTTACAAATGACAAAATTAAAAAAAGGAAAAAAAATAAAAGAAGTCAAGGAGAGTGAATATTTAAAATTTGATTTTTATTTGTAAAATGGTTAAATTATTTAATGATAAATAAATATTTCTTTTCACAATATTTTTTTTCTTTTGTGAAAAATCTTTACCCCCATATAAGGGCCTCCAAACAATTTTTTTATACGGGGCCCCGACAAGGCACGCTGCGCCACTGGCTGTAGGTCCCGGCTGTCTTTTGTAGATCTTTGGCAGTCGTTACGGATAGTCAGAAGCCAGTAAATCTGACTCTACTCTTGCCACGAAGTACCCTGTTACCCCAGTTAATGGGTTGTGGAGGTCTGGTAGGCAGCCGCTCCTCGTAAAATACTGGTATTCAGCTAAATCCGGCTTGACTGGAAGCCGACCCAATATAGTTGGGAAAAGGTTAGGTAGATGATGATGAGCTTTTGCCCATGACTTCGTGCGTGCTAGACAAAAAAAAGTTTTCTATATCCTTCCATGGGGTTTAAACTAGTAGTAATACCAAGCCGTACCAAGTTTAATCAAAATTATTTCTGAAGTTTACTTGTGAAAGCCTAATTATAGACATTCTCTGTCTGTCTATTAGGCCTTTCCAAGTAGGTAAACTTTATAATATAATTATCATGAATTTAGTAAAAAAACACAATGAGCCAACCGCTGGACTCCGACCTTCTCTCTAGGAGAGGGAATAGGCCGTAATCCACCACGTGGGTTCAGTGTGGATTGGGTGGAGTTAGTAAAGTGAAAACAATTGTAAACACATCAAGACTACCTATTTGCTAACAATCAGCATAATCCAGAGATCATTTACTTGATCAAAGCTGCAAAGTTTGTGTGTGTTGGTGCTAATATTTGCTTACAAACCACATCAAAACAAGATAGTAATACAACCAGGAAGTTTCAAGTGTTTATTTGTTTACCTGGCTCAAAGTTTCTCTAAGAGCGGTGAGCCAACTCATATGTGCCTTCCTAGAAACGTATTAGGTAGGTAGCTACTTGTTGATCAGTTTATTTCTGAGAAAGACTTACTCGAAAACCCACTCGTAGGCACGCAATTTACTGTTTTTTGCACTAATTGCCGAAAAAAGCGAAAAATTCGCCCCCTCAAAAGTGATTCTCCCCGACTCCCATGAGTTTCGGTGCAATCCCGATTATTTGTATGGTCGTTTTTATTGTATTGAAAAACACTATTTGATCATCATCATCTCAGCCGAAAGACGCCCACTGCTGGACATAGGCCTCCCCCAAGCGTCGCCACAGCGACCGGTTCTGTGCATCTCGCATCCATCGGATTCCCGCGACCCTCGCCAGGACGTCGGTCCACCTTGTCCCATCCATCCACCATGTCCACTATCTTCGCCTTCGGCTCGAGGGAATTCCACCTCGGTAGCAATGACAAACTTTCTCCACTTTTATTTTATCTATTGTATTTCTTATTAGCTACAACAAACTAACAAAACATATCAAACTTAATGTACATAGTGATATTGTTCTGCACACTAAGTACATAGAGAAGGTGTTTGGTTGTTTAGACTAGATTCACACTGTCAGTCTTCCTCAACTCTCACAACACAACACTTGGATAACATTTATAACTTAATTTATGAATCCCCGAGCGGTCGCATGTGACCGCGCTGTCTTTGTCTTACTATTGTGTCTCGTTTTGCGGGTATTTGATAGGTAATGCAAAACTCATAGCGTTATACATATTCGATCTCTGCGTACCCGCATTTTCGAATAAATAGCAAACACCGGGGCGTTCGGAGAGGACGAGCTAAATTGCGAGTTACCAACATTCTAATTGATGATTTCCATCCTCAAAAACCACTTCATTGTATTGTACCTACATGTGTTTGTTTCAAACAATTAACTTTTGTACTCACACCCGTGAAATAAAAACAAGAAGCAAGCAAAAATACCAAACTCACTGACAAAAGTATTTTCCAATTTTCTTTTAATAGCAATAAACATACGGCAGACAAAAGTTTGTAGTCGTTATTCCCGCCATTTCGCATCACGCCATTTGAACAAAATAAATAATTGTCTGTGGAGCGCTTAGCGAGGGTTGTGTGGGACGAGTAGCAATTTGTACGACATTGCCACAAAAGAGAAGATGGTACAGAAGTCAAGCTTATACTTCGGGCTTGTGGACGGCGAGCAATTAATAACTTGCCTTCTTCAGTCTTCAACGACGCGTAGGTCTGTTCCACGCGCGTCTCAAAGAGATGTCAACAAAAGGGTCCAGCAGAGTCGAAGCTTTTGGGGACCATGGGTTGGCTTCTGAAAGGAAAACCCGGGACACTAGAATGAAGGCAAAGAAAGAAAAAAGGAGTGGGTTTTAGTTAGTAAAAGTCTAACTTGATTATAACGATGATTTCCCACATCTAAAAAATAGCATAATTATTATTATGTGTGTGTTGCTTGAGCGCGCTTTGGCAGATTGCCTTCTGTACCTATCTCTTTTGTGACATTGCACTCGATAGCTCCCTTGTTGATGTTATGCGTCTTCACAATCATTTTATTGGTATAAAAGGAAATGCCATTGTGAGAAAAAATGAATTTACTTTATAATGAAGGTGTTAGTGTAGTGTTGGCTTCCCAACACCCTCACTATAAAGTTTACCTTTGGTGAGATATTCTGATTAAAGCGGAAGGGTGTATGTCATGATTCTTAAATAAAAACAAATTGCGGTCCAGTCAGTCACTAGGTCCGAATTAACCAGTTTTTTATTCACCTAGATCAGTTAGGTCTACCTACATACCTAACAGAATAAAAAAAAATCGATTGTAAGTAATGTAAGTTATAATTTTACCTGCTTTATACATTATACTTGAATATTTTATTTTACATATTCTTAATATTTATTCTTCATGGTTAACATAAATATATTAATTGACATCAGGAAAACGCATAGAGGTCAGTTTCAAATTCTTCTCCATGTACTCGTCCGCTTCTTTCGTCATTTCCTCGTCGAAGTATTTGACCCAGTTTCCTGCTTTTCCTGTGAACATATTTTTTTTATAATAGGATGAGATTTGTTGTATTTGGGCTGGTAGAAAGTTATTGTACTCGTGAGAAAAGTCTCATCATTATATAGACGGCCAAAGTGAGAATGAAGAAATGAGATGGAATGACGAATTAAGTCTGCGAGTTTGTGTGTGCATGTTTATTATTTCTTCTAACGGCTGAACGGAATATTATTACACGGGTAGACCATGTCGTGGAATAGCACATATGATAGGTACTTTTTATGCTGGGAACATATGCATGGGTTCAATATTTAACAACAAATATCACTGAAAAGATAATCTTTCTGAAAACAGCATCAAAATTGGTTATCTTAGAAGATGTGCCCTCTAACCTGACGCTGCGTACATACTACAGATGGGGTTTTGGAGGCCTCTTGTACACTGTACGTTTTATTAACCGTATCTACAGCTAATTTGGCCTCTTGTACACACGCGTTTTTTCGCCGTGAAGATCTACGGTTAATTAGTCGTGTGTATGGATCACTGGGGGAGCTTGTTGACATACACGGCGGCGGTGCTACGACACGCACCGCCGCTCCGCCGTGTTTCAGCAATTTTGTATCGAAGTCTATGGCCAATTGTACCTACGGCTTAAGAGGTATGAGTCGCATGTGCTGATAGTGACCACCAAAATGATTTTAGGTACCTACGTATCCCATACTCCCAGTCTTTCCCACAAAACATCAGGCAACTTCTAAAAGTTTCTCCCGAAAACAACCACAAAAGATGAGTGAGAATCGTCTGCCTACTATCTCCATTCAAGCAGCCAGATAACAACTGATATGATAACTAATCTGACTGATCTGACTAATCTCTGATGGTTTGGTATCTATGTGCTACGCACGTGCCACTTGTATGGTTTGGAGATTACTTCAAATGAGTAAGCTTTTGAAAATTCGACTGGCCTGTTGGTCTAGTAGTTAGTGGCCCTGACTGTTTTGCCGGAGGTCGTAGGTTCGATACCCACCGAGGACAGATGTTTGTGTGTTGAGCACGATCATTAATGACTCGGTGAGAACTATAAAAGTCCGCTCTGGATGCGTATAGCACAAGACAGGTCGATGTGATGATGCTTGAGAGAGGTGTATGTCCAGCAGTGGAAGATACCTAAGGACTCTACCCAGTGCCAGATCAGCCACTTAGCAAGAGTACCAAATGCTACGGGCGCCGTGCATTGAGGCGAGCCCACTTGAATGTACAAAACCAGTCAAGATAATGATGCTATACAAGATGAAACAAATTCTGGATTTTCCATAAAGACAATGGTCTGCCTATGGATTATAGACCAGTCGCTAAGTTAGAAAAGCTTATTTAAAGATGTTTTAATTTGTTAATATGTAGGGGCCTCTTGACAAAATTTGCTACAGGCCTCTCTGGGCCTCTCGTTGCATAGCACTGGCTATATCAGAGGATTGGTACTCACCTTTCCTAAAGAAAGTGATCTCGTTTCCTTCTTTATCTTCTTTCTTTACTATGGGCTTCTGCTTCATATTGTCGAAGTGGAGATGTGCAATGAGTTGTTGCTTCTGTTCGTCTGAATACTCTTTGTTCAGGAACAGGCATACTTTATCTATGACGCTGCGTAAGTCCTGAAAATATGATTAGTTCTGTAGTTTTGTAAAAGCAATTAGTGTTATCAGCCTTATAATATTCCTACAGCTGGGACATAAAAAAAATGTAATGGGCCGTAATTCAATAAGCGGGCCCAGTGCGGATTAGTGGATGTAACAAATATCTTCGATTGTTTTGTTTTAGGATATGCGCGTTTACTTACGATATTTTCCTTCACCGTTTTGAGAGCAGTGGCATCACCACTGCTCTCAAAACGGTGAAAGAAAATATCGTAATTAAATTACGCAAAGTAATACACCTACTGCAGCTGGGTTCCAAGTTCCAACCCACTATCTACAACTCGTGAGTTGGGGCCGTTACCACTGCCAATGGTGGCTCCATTGGCCATCACAAATATATTTTGCCTATTTGTAGGAATTGGATAATATAGGTAATTAATGGGAGCCCTTTTTAGACAGCTGTAAACTGGGACTCTTTTCATTAAGACTGAATAGAGATAAATAAGATACATTTACATCAGAATTTATTGTGTTAGAAAATTGCAACACTTACTTTCTGCATATCTTCATAAAATAGGAACATCATATTTGGGTGGTCTCGTTTCTGCCAGGCTTCTTCCACATGCGGGAATATTGGTGTGTGCATTACTGGAAACAATAAAATAAATCAATAAAAAATCAAATTGTTCTCGAAATATCCGAGATCTTAAAAAATAACATTAATAACGAATTTAAATGTTGACATATCTTATAGAGAAAGCATATTCCTTTTGTAAAATAGTAAGATGAGGCTTTGAGCTAGACGTTTGACAAATGAGGGTTTCCTTAAATGACGTTTAAATTAATGAAACCACACAGTACTTACTACCTTACACCTGGTGAACAGGTGTAAGGTAGTAAGTACTACAGGTAGTACTTATTGAGTCGTTAGGTCCAGGTACCTGTCAAAATGCTTATATACATTATGTTAATAACATTAGTTAAGTGCCAAAAATTATAAAAAAATATGTGGAACAGAACTACAAAAAAGATGTGTCGGGATTGAAAATAGTATTAGTGAGAACAAAATATACCATTAGTTCTACCGATGGAACAGGTAGAATAAGTGGGAAATAGAGAATACCGATAGTTCTACTAGTTTGTTATACATAATATCGTAGTACTAGTGAGAAAAAAACATCCCATTAGTTCTACCGTAGAACTGTTCAGTAGAACTTGTGGGAACAAATGAATTTGACGCCAACGTCATGTATAGGTTTTCAAAAGTAGAAGACATTTCGGCTAAGTGGTGGTGTGAATGTTCCTGAAATCCCTCATTCTAATGCGACCCTGTCGGGTGACCTAAAAAGGTGAAACTAACTAGAAGGGGATGACGGGAAACCGGCGAGATGTGGTGTAACATAACTGGCGATGGAAAAAAGTCAAGTGATGCACTATGATACTTTTTTTTAATATTACATAAACCGGTGCTTGACTGCAATCCCACCTGATGGTAAGCAGTGATGCAGTCGTTGATGGTGAGGCGCACTAGTTTATTAAAAGCCTATTCACTCTAGTCTTGAATAAAATAAAATAAAATAATACTAGCGAGTAAGTCAGCAGAAGGAGACATCTGCCTTGCTCCGGACCATGGCCTGTAACAGCGCCCGGTGCGAGAAGTTGTGGAGTAACAATTTAGAAATACATTCATTGTACGTATAGCTAATGAGCAAAATTCTCTGCCGAAATCTGTGTTTCCTGATAGCTACAACTTACGAGTCTTGTTTAAGTCAAGAGTGAATAGGTTAGGTACTTCTAGGCAAGCGTGTCCATCGTCGGCCACATCGACGGTTACCATCAGGTGAGATAGTGGTCAAACGCGAGCCTATGCTTAGTATAAAAAAGTAGATCTTACTCAAATCGTTCTTGAAGAGGTCCCAGAACTCTTTGATTTCGACGCTGTCGTCGAAGTACCTGAACAGCTTGTGTGCGAAGTGGTACGAGACCGCCACGTCGCGAGGGTCCCGGGCTACGTAGAACACCTGAGAAAAGAATGAGACAAATATATTATCGGTTTGGTATTATTATGCTTAATATCTCTGTACATACTCTAATACCCAGAAGGGAAAGTCCTGACTCACTCACTGACTCACTAACGTCCATTCCAGCCATTCCATGCCAGCATTCTTGAACCTAGTGAGCTGAAATGGTGCATAGAGGTGCCTTTTTATGAAAGAACTAGCTTTAGCCCGCAGCTTCGCCCGCCTACATAAAATATAGCCTATGTCACTCAGGAATACAGCAGCTTTCTATTGGTGAAAAAATGTTAGCAATCGGACCAGTACTTCCACAGATTACCTCATACAAACAAAAAAACAAACTTTACCTCTTTATTATATTAGTATAGATAAGAAAGGATTTTCCAAAATTCACTCCCTAATGGACAGAAATGGCGTTCAAAGTTTGTCTGGAAAAACTATAGTAGTGATACGAGATCTACGAAACCTACCCTCGTATGTAAAACAAAAACCCATATTTTCATAAAGCAGAATACGTCCACTAATAATAATCAAGTAATTTTATTCCAAAGCCATGGAATCCGGTCAAAAAAATGGGTCACAACTTATTGGATCCAACATTCCTCTTGGGATATTAAAAATCAGCGAACGGAATTCTGTGCAAAAATGAATTAAAAAAGAAAAGGAAAAATAGCTTACTTTGGCCGTTTCGAGTAATTTTGGCGGGAGAAGTGACAGCGGTAGATGTGATTTGACGTATCTCGGTGACGTCAGATTCGGCAAAGTTCGGAAGTCTTCGTAAGTCGCTCGGGGAGCATTAGGGTCGGTGGATTCGGCTCGTATCTCTGACCTGAGTGTTGGGTGCCTGTGACAAGTTTATAAACTTTCATCAGTGGATTATCTTGTTAAGTTGTCCGGTTTTACCTTTCAGGGATTTCAGTAGATAATAATTTGCAAATGGAAAACTTTTAAATGATATTTGAGTGATGACGGCAACGGTTTCGGGGAGCCGAAAGGAGAATAAGTCTTGTCTATGATATTATAGTCTGCTACTGTTATGTTGACGGACTACGATTGATAGGTTCTTTCGTTAGTCCTAGGTTCTATTATATCTAGGTTTTTTACCTAATTCTTCCTCCTGCCTGGTTAATTACTATGGTTCCTTCCCCAAGTTTCTTAATGCAACACGCATAGCTATATAAGTATGCGAATTAAAATGGGAGGATCCTAGAATATAATAATAACAATTCTGCTATTTGAATAACTAAATCTTAATAAACTAGTGCGCCTCACCATCAACGATTGCATCACTACTTAGGTACAATCAGGTGGGATCACATTCAAGCACTAGTTTAAAACAAAAATAATAATAATTGCTGCTCTTGTGATATCACGCGTACGTTTATGATTAATTTGTACCTAATTTTCAATATTATGCATTAATTATAATACGTATAATCAATCATACAATTGACTTGCACAGCACTGACGATCCGTCGGCACGGTTACAGATATCTATCTCGTAATCTGTATAATTATTTTATGATTGAAATACATTGATCGCGTCGCTTAGTGAATCATCTTACGCTATCGTAAGATTACAAGCATAATTAAAGCTGAATAGTATATTTCATTACAAGTGCGGAAAGCCTGTCATTGTAAAGAGTTTCGACAAATGTTAACCCGAGCCGAGGCGCAGCCGAAGGTGCGGGTTGACAGTCGGAACGAGTTGCAATGACGGTTCCGCACGTGTACTGAACAACTATTTTTAATACAGTTGCGAAAAAATTAAGCAGTTTAATAAAATAATAAAAACACAATAAACTCAACTGACTAATCAAAATGGCGCCAACCGTAAAAAAATATAAGCAGTTTTTTTTTTATTTTCTTCACCCATTCTGGGTAGACAAAGGGAACTATGCCCCATACAGCCAAGTCTTCAGTACATTTTTTTATTGATATGAAATGAAATTTAATGATATGAAATGAAACCTAGCCTAACTTATTGAATCAAATCATTAAATCTGATATTGAAACAAATTAGTAGCTTCTTTTTAGAAATATTTGCATTAAAAACTTTTTAGTAAAAACTTCGTGGCTGATCTTTTCTTTTTAATATACATGAAGACTCCAGGTTCTCCACGCTTTGGACTTTGGTGGACACAGGCCTGGATAAAATAATCTACGCCTGTGTCTACCGTTCGCACAGCGGAGATCAGGAGACATCCGGACTCACACAACATCTGAGTGAGGCGGCGGATGCGGCTCAGCAGCGGTACCCTTCTGCCCAATTAGTGTTACTGGGGGACTTTAATGCCCACCACCAAGAGTGGTTTCTCCCGTACCAGTGCACAGACCATGCTGGTCGAGAGATGCGAAAGCTAGCGATAGCATTAGATCTCACCCAGCTGGTCCAGGGGGCAACGAGGGTGCCGGATGTGGATACGCACACAGCCAATTGCTTTCAGACCGGTACTCTGTGTCGATATGTTCGCCAATTGGCAGTTCCGACCACTGTCTGGTTAAGTCGGTATCTGTCTACTCCCCGCCTGACCCCAGCCCTAGAGGCACCCGGCGGGTTTGGCGATACAAGTCAGCAGACTGGGATGGCTTGCGGTCTTTCTTCGCTTGCTATCCTTGGCAGCCCACTTGCTTTTCTTCGAAAGATGCCTCGTCGTGTGCAGATGCCGTGGCGGATGTGTTGCGACGGGGGATGGAGTACTACATTCCATTCTCTGACGTAAAAATGTCCGACCAAGCTCGTCCATGGTTTGGCGCCGAGTGTGATCGCGCAGATGCGCTTAAACATGCGGCATACCGAGCTTGGTCCGATGCACGTATATGCAAGGCAAGCGACGTGGCTCAAAAGAAGAAGGCCTTTAACAGGGCTGCCAAGTCCTGCAAAAAGGTGTTGCGGAGGTCTCGGTTTGACCACATTAGCCGAATTGGGAACAAACTTGCTTTATACCCCGCTGGCAGTAAAGCGTTTTGGTCCCTGGCAAAGTCGGTTGAATCGAACTTCTGCCGTCCCTCACTCCCACCATTGCTGAGGCCCGATGGGTCACTGGCTCACACTGCGGAGGGGAAAGCAAACTTATTTGCGTCTCTTTTTGCGGAATCTTCGCGTCTGGACTCTGGTGGCGCGCGGCCCCCTGTTTCTCCTGATGTATGCGAGACGAGTATGTCGGACATTCGTATACACCAGAAAGACGTTCGTAGGGTCCTGCGTAACCTCGATGTGAACAAAGCTAGTGGCCCCGACGTGATACCAGCAATCGTACTTAGAACTTGTGCGCCTGAATTGTCTCCAATTTTGACACGCCTATTTCGCCTCTCATATGAGACTGGAAAAGTGCCGGATGCTTGGAAGCAAGCTAACGTGCAGCCTGTGCCCAAAAAGGGTAGCCGAGCTGACCCGGCGAACTACCGACCTGTCTCCATCACGTCCATCCTCTGTAAGAGTATGGATAGGGTGCTCAACAGGAAGCTCCTGGCATACCTAGAAGTGAATGATATACTCAGTGACCGGCAATACGGTTTTCGGCAAAATCGGTCTACTGGGGATCTTCTGGCGTATGCCATTCATATCTGGAGCGAAGCCATTGAGAAGCATGGGGAAGCGCTTGCCGTCTCCCTTGATATCTCGAAGGCTTTCGACAGGGTCTGGCACGAAAGCCTTATTGCTAAGCTTCCTTCCTTCGGTCTACCCACTGGCCTGTGTGACTGGATCGCCGACTTCTTGAGGGATCGCTCCAACCGAGTAGTAATTGATGGTTGTACTTCCGGTCAAATGTCGATTAATGCCGGGGTCCCTCAGGGGTCGGTGCTCTCGGCAACATTGTTTTTGCTGCACATAAATGATCTACTTAAGCCCGGTACCTTTGGGTATGCAGACGACAGCACTGTTGCTGAGAGATACGTGTCCGACGTACGCGCTAGTGGGTCACAGATCTAGTCTTACGGAGAGGCTATGGTTGAGCGCTTGAACTCGTCCTTGAAGGCGGTCTCTGATTGGGGCGATGCCAATCTGGTCAAGTTCAATGCTGCTAAAACCCAGGCGTGTCTTTTTTCCGCTAAACGGAGTCAATTTCACCCGGCTCCATCTTTCCGGGGTGTAACCGTTCCGATAACCGATAGCCTTGAGCTTCTTGGAGTAACACTCTCGTCTACTCTCAACTTCGGCTCATACATCGAGGCAAAAGCCCAGCTGGCTGCTAAAAAATTGGGGATCTTAGCAAAGGTGAGACGGTACTTACGCCGGAACAGCTGCTCAACCTTTACAAAGCGCAAGTTCGATCGTGTATGGAGTACTGCTCTCATCTTTGGGATGGGTCTGCCAAATACTAGCTTGATGCACTTGAGTCGATTGAGAGGCGAGCCAAGAAGATCATCGGTAATGATGCACTTGTTGAGTCGAAACTCCAAAGTCTTGGGCATTGGCGCCGAGTTGCTGGCCTGTCGGTTTTCTATCGTTTACACTTCGGGGAGTGTGCACAGGAATTACACAATTTAATTCCGTCAAGTCCTTTCCATCATCGGACCACAAGGCGTACGGCGATGCGCCATCGGTATATGGTGAAAATCCCACCCATACGCACAAAGCGTTTTGGGAACACATTTATTATGCGTACAGCTAAGGAGTGGAATTCCCTGCCGGAGTCTGTTTCCCGATAGCTACAACTTGGGAGTCTTCAAGTCAAGAGTGAATAGGTTACTTCTAGGCAAGCGTGCTCCATCGTCGGCCACATCATTGCTTACCATCAGGTGAGATAGTGGTCAAACGCGAGCCTATGAATAATAAAAAAAAAAAAAACATTATTTTGACAGTTGGGAAAGAAAAAGCACGAGTTCGGGAATGGTAAAGAAAAAGCACGAGTGTGTAATAGCACACTTCCCGAACGCTAAACGTCCCTGTAATACGCCACTTTTTGAGCAACTGTATTAAAAAAATATTTAAAGAGTTTTTTGTTTAAGGTGGGCGCGACGTTAGAATTATCCATACAAACGTAATACCAAAATCATTTGCAATTTAAGCATATTTACACCATAATATGATGTTATTCGGATTCAGACAATAATTATCTAGGTTCCTACATCGTCTTTTTGTTGAAAAACTTACCCCAAACGAAATTTAAGCGAATTTAAATTTGCACATTTTCACAGCGAAAATGTCATGTTTTTATTTTGTTTTTTCTATATTATAAACAACAATATTTCAAAATATCTTTCCGTAGGAACACAGATATTATTATCAAGTTATAAATACTCGAAACAATATTGGAAATACATTAATTTTTCATTCATCATTTTTGGTATTACGGAACCTCTCCCAAATTTCCAATAGTTTGTATTGCTATCACAGCAAGCAACTGTCAGTGTGCGGATGATGACTGTACTCCAGTCAGTGTGTCCAAGAATTGTTTATACTATGTGGATTGCTTCCATCAACCTCAAAAACGTATTTTATTTCGTCTCAACTCGAGATAGCGCGCGGTCTCCGCAGGCCTCTTAAGTGGGAAACATCGAATGACTTTTCCCGCTCTTGGGCGCAGCGGAAGGGTCTGATAGACTTTTACAAGTTAGCCTAGTTTGTTTGTACTCTGATAAACTATCCCTGGGTGACGATACTGGCAGCTATGGTTAGATAACAAGTATTATGACTGCGATCTTATCGTGTAGCGATACTGTATAACATTTGGCCAAATGCGATGGGTAGATGTTTTCTTCTATCTAAATCATGTAATGCCTGCATTTACAGTACGGTCGTTATATTAAGGTTGGCGAGTCTGAAGTTAGGCTCTGCGAATTTTGGCGCTTGAAAAATCGTACAAAAATAAAAGTTGTAAAAAAATAAATGCAATTTGCAGTTGTTATTGCTGTAAAAACTGTTATTGGCATTATTTTTTTTAAAACCTTTATTTTTGTACAATTTTCAAGCGCCAAAAATCGCAGAGCCTAACTTCAGACTCGCCAACTTATAACGGCCGTACTGTACCCTGCGTCTACGTGTAGGAATCGTAAGTGTTTTTGAAGTTTGAAAGTCTGTTCGGATTTTGCTGACGTTTTTGCTTATATGTTTGTCATACGCGTTATCGACGATTCGAGCTCGATCCTTACCGGATGGCAGGAAAGCGAGCTACCCATTACTGGTCGTCCGTAAGCCCGCTGCACTTATGACGTAGGCTTTATTGGCAAAAAGCTAGATGTAAAGAAACTTACTCAATATAAGCGTATCTCTTGGTAACCGATACAGCCTTCGCAGTCTCAAAGTCGAGGTTGTTGGCCACCAACCACACGAGCTCTTGCAACCAGGTGGTTCCTGAAACGAATCGACGCACAAATAAATACCATGATTCTGGACTGCTCCGTGGTGGAACTTTCGTCAGTTTAATCTAATAAAAATCACTTTACTTTTTTTTAATTTTAAACTCTTTTGAAAATTATTACATAATGATGTATGTAATAATTTTCAAAATAGTTTTAATGGTTAGTAACTGTCCGAAACTTATAAACTATGTTAGTAAGACATATCCTATTTTTAATAGACAATATGTCATGCGTCATTAAATAACCCGCCCCTGATCGTTCCCGGTGCAAAGGTGCCCATAACACTCGCCGCATTACCTCGCTGAATAGCAATGGCCATCCTTTGCACCAAGAACGACCTAGACCGGGAGTCACCCGTCGCCTCTCCGAGCCTACGGCCCAAAGCACCCACAAAACACTTCGCCTCCGTACTCCAACTGCCCAGGGCGTTTATTCATTTTAAACTGAATAAACCCGGTAATCTTTCTAAACTCCATACCGTCTCTTCCAGTCAATCCGGATTTAGCTGAATACCAGTATTTTACGAGGAGCGGCTGCCTACCAGACCTTCACAAAACATTAACTGGGGTAACACGGTTATTGGATTGGACAAACGCTTTCCCCAAAAATCATCAAGAGGGCTGATCTTGCGCTTTTAGAATTTAGGTCATCGTGGTCTAAATTCCTAGCTTCTGGCAAGCGAACGCAACAGTCCTTGACCAGCAAGCGTTTTAGCGCAACCTTTAAAAATAATTAGTTTCTGCCAGGGACTTCACTCTCGTCATGACGCGCTATGTTTTTCTGTGCTACAGTAGCATACAAATCTTTTTTTTTCTCCAAATATTACTTAACCACAACCCTTATTTACCGTTTCTACCTCACCCTTGTACATATACCTACACTAATGAACTAAATATTTGTACTACAAAATGTACAAATATTTACATTAGTTAATTAGTGTCAAATTCCAAGTTAGTAAGGTATCGAAGTTTAACCACGTTTGAAAATTAATTTGTATGTTAAAGTTTGTAGTACAGTAATTACATCTTATGTTTAGCTAGGTCTGTCTGTGGATGGGTGACCATCATAACATAACGAGTTTTCTCCGTGCCTCGGAAAGCACGTTAAACCGTAGGTCCCGGCTGTCATTTGTAGATCTTTGGCAGTCGTTACGGATAGTCAGAAGCCAGTAAATCTGACTCCAGTCTTGTCATGAAGTACCGTGTTACCCCAGTTGTGGGGGTCTGGTAGGCAGCCGCTCCTCGTAAAATACTGGTATTCAGCTAAATCCGGTTTGACTGGAAGCCGACCCCAATATAGTTGGGAAAAGGCTAGGTAGAAGATGTTTAGCTAGAAACATGGTGTGAGCGAGTAGGATACTTTATATTGTCTTTATAATATTAACCAGTGCTTGATTGTGATACCGTCTGATGGTAAGCAGTGATGCAATCGTTGATGGAGAAGTGTAGTAGTTTCAAGACCTCTAGTCTTGAAGGCATCTATATTATAATCGGACGGGAAGACCGCAGCAGGCAAATTGTTCCAGTCCTTCGATGTACGCGGCATAAAACGTAGAGTACGGACCGTAGAGGTGTTAACAATGTAATATTTTTTGTAGAGTGCTCATTGGACCCATTTACCGCTAAAACCTATTCTGTATGCTTTCGGCCGCATTCTGACTTTTTTAATAGTCCTAATTGTACTTAAGTGATATAATTGTATTATTTTTTATCGTACTTGTTAGTGGTTCTAAGTTTTCTACTACTTTTTCTATTTTTACCCTTTCGAACCTGTAATTGCATCAACGCACAGCTGAAAATACTAGGCCTACAAACGACATAATTTGCGTAAAGTTTATTTTTATTTTGGGTTGTTTTAATTGTTGTAAACTAGTGCTTAACTGCAATTCCACCTGACGGTAAGCAGTGATGCAATCGTTGATGGTGAGGCGCACTAGCTTATTAAGAGCCTATTCACTCTAGCATTGGTTGCACCTGGATGAGAGTAAATGAAGCTCTAATTGGAGAAACCCACCTGATCTGGAGAACGTAGTGACCCATATATCATCAGGTCTGATATCCAGGTTGTAGATTTCTGCTGCGTGGTCTCCGTAGCCTGCGTTTGAAATATATCCTTTTGGACCTACCCTTATGAATGGTCTCACGTAATCTGAAAGAGGCATTAAATTCAATTCAACATTTTGATATAAGTGGAGAAACTATGTCAAGGCAACCAACGCGGAATTCACCCGTGCCGTACAAGCAAGAGTGTTATGGAATCAATAGTGCAGTGACAAATTTCCACATGTGTGAAAAGATGTTTTGCAATACACTTACGAAGAAATACTTTCCCAGTTTATGAAATATTTTTGTTCATTGTCTTAGTACTTACTGATGAAAAATTTCCGAAGTTGCCATATATTTTATTGGCATAACTAGCCTACTGGCTATCGCGATTTACACAGCAGTAGGCTATCGCCATTATTTTCTGCGTCCATCACTATATCTGATGGTGTAGTAGTCTAATTGAGGTAATACAAGCTAGTCAGGGTCCCAGTTCTTTTCTTTACTTTTATATGGGTGGTAAAATTTGCCTTAAAAGAAATGCATTATGTACGAGTATGTGGGATAACGTTTTAATGCCTTACCTTTATAATACTTTTTAATAATTTTGTCCTCCTCTTCAGTCACATTCTTAATTTCATACGGAAATTTCTGGGATGCCATTCTGTCTTCCTGAAAAGAAAATTACATGGTTCACTATTAAGGCCCGTATCACACTTGCGGTTTGGGAGCGGCTGCGGGGCGGAGACCGCGAGCAGCGAATGCGTGGCGTACACGCTGCGGTTGCACAGCGAAGACGTGGCGGACGCAATCGCTTGCACAACGTTTTTATTGCGTGTTTGTAGGTGCGAGGCACCGGCTTTTTTCGAGGCGTTTTTATGAGACAGTACACAATGGCCTCCACGTTGTTATAGTCCGTCTAATGAAAATGAAAGCGCGATCTGAGAAAAAGAGGTTAAATCCAATTGTATGGGGTCCTATTAATATTATTAATCCTACTAACTAGTAGGAGAATCATGTCTTGACACTTAACAATTTTTTTTTATTTCCTACAATTGCGGCTGAATAATGTTGTCAATTAAATAAAAAAAAAACTCCAGGTCACGCTTTCGTTAGACGCACTCTATTCGCTATTCTTGACGGTCTCGTTGCGCATCCGCACCAAATTCGCTGCGCTTGTGTTGCAAAATGTGCGCTCCGCTCCGCTTTGAGGACGCTCGCAATCCGTTAGTGTGATAAAGTCCTTAAGTAAGCACTTTACAAATTTTTTGCTTTGCACTTTTAAGGAGTTATGAGTTGAATGCCGTCTGGACGAGATTAAATGAAGGCTGAACCCAGACGAGTCTAATTTGTTAAGTAATGGCAAATCTGTGTAAACTGCGTCGTCGGTGCAACTTAACTTGATTAAAATACTGACCAATGAACTGATTGAAGACGATTTTATATCATGTGTAGAACCTTCATGAAGATAGCGCGAGTACTTAAAGATTTACACAAGAAAAGAAATGCATATATGATCAGTTGAGTTGTAGCTGAAGAGAGGATATGATAGAATAGAAATTACATTCTGAATGGAATAAACTTAAATAGAGACTAGAAAATAGTAACAAAACATTTACACAGGTTAAGTCTAAGTTTATTGTAATGTCGTAATAAAATGAGACGCATCTGATCTTATACTAACTCTATTTATTGATAATTTTATCGCTGACAGCGACCTCTTTAAGACAACGTTTGGATGGACTGTAAAAACTTAAAATAAAAAGGAGCCCGGGCAGTTTTTTTCCTTTCTAAGTATGTAAAGCGTTTTTTACCATTGTCTTTCTTTTGGTGATTTGTCTATCAGTTTAGAATTACCAAATACGTTATACCTACTAGAGATGATAATGTAAAGGTAATACTTATCGACAATCCTGTGGAATGCAACAATTAGATAACTGGATAAAATTTATGATAGCTCAATAACCTAGCTGCTAGTGCCTAAAATTAACAACACCCAATCGAACATAACGAAAAAAGCCGCTAGTCTTTTCAAAATGAAAATCAAAAATGTTTTTGTTTCACATGGGCCAACATGGCCGCTCCTCGTAAAATATTGGTATTCAGCTAAATCTGGCTTGACTGGAAGCCGACCTCAATATAGTTGGGAAAAGGCTTGGTAAGATGGGCCTACATTGGCACTTTCTAAACGTCAGAAGCTAGTGCACGGTTCCAATCGGTCATTTTCTTTGAAGAAGAATCAGCAAGAAACTCCATGGTTACTCTTTTAAAAAAATACAAGCTTATAAGCTTAACTTTAGTTTGCTTAGCTTTGGCTCTACAGTTCAATTATTATTTTTTTACCTTTTTAAAGGCATAAACGTTTTCACATCCACAACAACAGTTCTACAGATGAAAAATAAAAACCGTTAAAGCAAGAGAAATCGTTTAAGATTCATCCGAAGCTCAAACGCGAATATTAATGACCCGTTTCATTACTTATGAATCTCCGGTGACAGACGAACTGACAGATAAGTACAGTCAGTGACAGAACTCATCGCGGATCGGAACAATGTTAATGAATAACGCATCAATACCGGTTCGCTTTATGAAATGGGTACAATGGCGGACAGAATTCCATAACCAGTTGGTGACAAGAAACTGATGGGCAATGGAAATCTAAAGATGGGTCATCATCATCACCATCATCTTCCTAGCCTTTTCCCAACTATATTGGGGTCAGCTTCCAGTCAGCTAAATCCGGCTTGGATTTAGCTGAATACCAGCATTTTACGAGGAGCGGCTGCCTACCAGACCTCCACAACCCTTTAAAAATTGGTATTGGGTATTGTGTAAAAAAACTGGGCCAGGATCAGACCGATCGGACAACGTATAATAGACAGCTCGCCGTCCGGCCGTTCAGTAACCGACCGGTTGTCGGAAATCGGGGACAGGATCCCGGCGGCTGTGGTGAGACGATGTTCGTTCACTCACGCGTGCGAACGTTGCGCGCCTTCGCAAAAGGAGGACACCACTTGCCTTTGCTCTTCGCTACGGAACATGGCCTGTGTGGCCTGACCAGCGACCGACACCGCGCCTTATTATAAGATTTTGAGCTACTAATGAGATAAAGATTAACGAAGAATTAGTTTTTCAACTCCTTAAAAATAAAAACAATGAAAAACTTTTCTGATTACAAAAAAAAAAATGTTAAAAGAAAATTTAATTTTCAGATTATAATAATACTTGAAAGGATCTTAAGGTTGTGTGGTTAAGTATCTATTTAGAAAATTATTCTTAAACGAAAAGCTGAAAAACATTTATTTTGAAATATCTAAATATTTTTGGCCAGCAGTGCTCCAAAGAGACACTTCGCTTGCTCCATTTTAATTACAAGAAAGCTGAAATTAAATCGATCCGTGTCGAGATCAAAGCCGGTAGGCCACAAAGGTGAAATTGCTTTGAAGTGTCGCAGCAGCTAACGAGGGAAGTGGAGGGGTGTTGCGGGCTGAGCGCACACGAATCTAGTTCTAATCAACAGCTACATTTAATTGCTAGATGGTTTGGCTTTGACTGATTATGCCTTCTCATTAAGGGTCCTAATAATTAGGAATTTGCGTAATGACGTATAATTGAGAGAATTCCTATTAATGCGCATAATGTTAGGTTTTGATGGAGGTTCTCGTATCCCAGGTTTCTTGGGCGGAGCACCGCCGTGTCCTCGTGGAGGCGATCGGCGTCAACGACCTCTTGCGCCGGGCCATGGTGCAGGGTCATGGTCCGGAGAGAGGAAGAATGGCATGCGGTCGCCTCCTTCTGCGAAGCATTAATGCTAGCGTAGGAGTGTGTGGAGTGGGCATGGCCCTCGCGCATTTTGAACTGGTAATCATCCGGACCGAGCTTAAGTCGTTGACGGTACATAGTGTTCCACGCGCTCCACAAAGCGATATCAACAAAATCGCAGGGTCGAAACCCGGGGCCCTGAAACGAAGGCAAAGAAGGAACATGGGAGTGGATTTTAGTCAGTATAAGTTTAACTAGTTCGAACTTTAATAAGAAGCTATTCTTGATAACAGAATTTCAGTACATTTTATTGCAATCCAGCAGGTATATTTGGACTTTCAAATAAATGTCCTCGTTTACCGCTCTTGCATTTACTATGTCTGTCTGTTGCGTAGTAGTAACGTAGATTTAAAATGAAAATCACAATTAAAATAAAACTTATTGTATGTTTTACTTACCAACTCAATAGATACCCAGTGTCTTCACAAACAAATTCAAATCCAACAAAATATGTCTAATAAAAGTCACCGAACAAAAGAGCTCGTCACAAAAACACTAAACACTAATATGAGGACAGGATCGCCCCAATCCAGTCAATTGCATTAATTTAAAACCAGTTCAGCAACATGTACGGTCACGAGCAATACCATATACAATGTCAAATCTCTTCTCTGCTTATATCTATCTTAACTTCTGCCATTTAAGAAATAACTATAAGACAATTTGTTCTTAATTATCTAACTATCAAAAGATCATTTAGAACAAATTACCGTGCTCTATTTTTTTAATAGCAAAAGATAAGATAGATAGAAAACGTGTATATCTTGTTGCTCGTGAATGTACATATTTACTTATGTATTTATTAAATAATCATAATAATAAGTAGTTGAAGCGCGAAAATAATAATACTGTCGTCTCGACCGAGTTTTGTGTGGTCACTGGCGTCCAATTCACCGATTGAATGACCAGTGGGTCTTTAGACCGCAGACTAAAATAACTACGCAAGTAGGTATATTCTGCGGTCCTTGCACTATATCAACATTGGACGGAGCACTACCGTGTCCTTATGAGGGTGATCGGCGCAGGGGTTACGGAGGCGACCTCTCGCGCCAAACCCTTTTTTTTTTTGTTGTCGTGGGGAAACCTTCAAAAGGCGCCTGGACTTTTGGGGAGAAAGACCAGGGAGTGTGGGATTATTACCTCACTAAAACCACCCCGGTGATCACCATCTGCATATCGGAGAGGGCCCCGTGTCCTCTTAAAACGCCACTCCGGAATCCCCTCTGTACAACGCCTGCTAGGGCACATCCCTGAGAAGACCTGGAGTGCTATTCTCTAAGAAAACAGTCTTACGCCAGTGATGAGCTTCTCACATTTTAGCAAATACCGATTTGGATTTCGTCGCTGCTGTTTAAGGATGTTAAGGTTTCTTAGAGAATAGCACTCTTGGGAAAAGCCGTGGTCCAAGGCACGCCCCAGCCTCCGGGACCGCGACCAGAGTTCCAGCCACCGTAGACGAGCAATGGGTAACTCGCTGTCCGACCTTCCGGTGATCGTCCGGATCAAGCCTAAGTCAATTTACGCGGTGACGGCCCGTAGGTGTGTTTCACGCGCGTCTCAAAGAGATTTCAGCAAAACTATAGGGGTCCAGCAGAGTTGAAGCCTTCTGGGGCCATAGGTTGTGGTCAGTCAGTCAGTCAGAAGATACAGCATTAGATTTTAGTCAGTAAATGTGTGTAATGTATAATTGTGTATTTTGATAATTTGTGATTCTTAGTGTAGAGTTTTAATTTGGGAATGATTTCCTGATAAATAATAGTACATTATGATACAAGTGTGTAATGTGGGTCATTATCGTCGCGGTGGTATTAAGACCCGAGCCATGGCGAGGGTCTTAAGAGAACCAAGAACGATAATGACTAATTACTCACGTGTATCATACGACGTTTTTCGATACACTTGTGAAGAAAATAAATTTAAAATCAACTTTATTTAGTAGGTACGGTATATGAAAAGTTTATTTAGAGAAACAGTTCGTAAGTGTGCAGTCAGTAAAGTTATAATTAACTATTTTGACTGTATAGTGGTCCCATGACATAGATTTTCTACTTGAAGGCGTACAGCACAAATTATTTTCCTCATAAATAGTCGTTGTAGACATTTTTGTAAAATCTGTATATTATTTTTGAATATGGCGGCTAAAAAATTGACTTTTCATAAACGCGCGCATGCGCGAAAAATGGCGGCCATAGACTAGCTACTCTAGCTCTTGGTTTAGGAAATATAAAAATGAGGTTGCATATAAATAGAAAATACAAATTTGATGAAAGATTGAATTAATTAAATATGTAAATTTTTAAACAGTTTATTTAAACACGAAATTGCATGAAATAAGTAAAAAAAACACTAATTTATGCTATTGAACGCAATAACAAATTTTATTCTTTTTTGTCTTAAAACTCTTTTTGACAAAAAAGAGGTTAAACAAAAAGGTTCTAACTACATTACCGCACATATGCATAATAGTAATCAAAATGTCACAGTTTGGTCACGAGCCCCTTTATATACCTAAGTGCAGTGCAATAACAGCCACTTTATGAGCAAGTGTGTCGAAAATATATTATTATTGGAAGATTTACCACTTAAAAAGTCTTTCTCTGACTTTAGTCGTCAGATATAGTTAAAGGTGATGAGGAAGTTTTAAATTTATTTGTGAGTTTTTTATTTTTTAGTTTTTTTTTATCCTTATTCTTATCGGGATTGGGATCTTTATTCTCAAATTCAGTTACTCAAAATAACAGATTCGAAAAATAAGCTTCAATTCTTAATTCTTTAGTGTACACAAAACTGATAGGTATAGTGATTTAACTACTACTAAACTACTAACTCAACAATGAGTTCCATTTCAGTTTACTTTTTTTTTTGTTTTCGAGGGGAACCTTCAAAAGGCGCCTAGACTTTGGGGACTCCAGTTTACCTACGAAATCATAGGTACTATTCATGCCTCGTTTAATACCCAAATGTAAAAAAGGCAAGTTAGTTACATAATTATCTAATCAGTACATAAAACCGAATGCGGCATAAATGTTTTATTTGAAGATAATCGTGTGATAAATGATAAGTGCTTACGTCCATCAGCCTTTACTTCGCTACCTAACTATAAACAGCCACGTGAGAGCCAAAGTTTAAGTAGTGTCCAGCCAGTGAGTCATTTGTGAGTTCCAGGAGACTCTGATACTGGCTGTCTGCCTGGTCCCTTTAACCATCATCATCATCATCTACTTAACCTTTTCCCAACTATATTGGGGTCGGCTTCCAGTTAAGCTGGATTTAGCTGAATGCCAGTATTTTACGAGGAGCGGCTGCCTACCAGACCTCCACAACCCATTAACTGGGGTAACACGGTACTTCATGGCAAGACTGGAGTCAGATTTACTGGCTTCTGACTATCCGTAACGACTGCCAAAGATCTACAAATGACAGCCGGGACCTACGGTTTAACGTGCTTTCCGAGGTACGGAGGAAACTTGGTATGTTAAGATGGTCACCCATCCACGGACCAAACTTGGCAAGCGTTGCTTAACCTTTAAGATCGACCCGTGCGGTTGTTATTATCTAGCCACGAGCTCCTAACTATAGCCAGCCAGTGAGTCATTTGTGAGTGCCAGGAGATTCTAATACGGGCAGTCTGCCTGGTCCAGAGAGAATAGGGCTGTAACAAGGGTCGGTGGCCCAGTGGTAACTGCCCCGACTTGCAAGTTGTAGGTCGCGGCGCAAACCCAGTCAGGCGCATTACTTTGTTAAATTTATTTCATCACCACTGCTCTCAAAACGGTAATGAAAAAAATCGTGTTTAACCGGCATGTCCTAGAACCAAAAATTCGAAGAAATGTGACTTCCGCCAATCCACACTGGGCCCACGTGGTGGATTATAGCCCATTCCCTCTCCTAGAGAGGAGGCCTGAGTCCCAGCAGTGGGAACATTATAAGGCCGATAATGCTAATGCCAGGCGCAATCGTGTTGACCACAATGTATCGCGAGTTGCAACGGGTAGTAGGGACTAGTCCTAATTGCATAATGGCGGAATGGGTTCAGATTTTCAGTGTTTGTGCAGCGTCTCTCCGTACAGGCCCCGTTAGATATACCTACTTAGCGATGCCAATAGGTGATTTTCGCTGCATGTACTATGCAAGTGCACAACCTTTGTGCCGAATATTTTCTAGATATGAAGACAAATGATGGGCTTGGATGGCTTAGTGAAATTTTACCGAATTCTATTGATTCGATGGACCATTGCGCTCCTACCTCGGGACACTATTATAATACTTAATTAATGGACTACAAAAAGTAGTAAGTCTTCCAAGCTGTAATAAAAGACTAGTAAGTCCTCCAAGCTGTAATAAATAAATAAATAAGAGAGGAAGGCCTGGAAAATGGTCATGTCTATAAGGACAGCTGAAGGCGGGCTGGTACAGCTCTTACAGGAACATTTCCTTCCTTCGGAATCTTCATCTAAGAGCGCTTACACACGAGCGGCATGTTCCCAATGGCAGAGGTAACTAAAGCCGTCGACGCGCGTCGGCGGCAACCGTCGACATTTCAACTTCGAAGATCAGCGGCAGTATGATGTCACTATAGGTCGACGGCTGCAGCCGACGCGTCAACGGCAGCCGTCGAGAAGTGCCGACGGCTGCCGCCGCGCCGTGTCGACGGCTGCAGTTACCTCTGCCGTTAGCAACATGCCGCTGGTGTGTATAAGCTAAACCAGCCAATAAAGGCAAGAGCTCTGATCCTCGTCAGTTGTAACTCCAGCCGGTCAATACCAGAGAGTTGAAGATTTAATCTTTCTCCCAGTAAGTCAGATCTGTGGGGTAGCAACTGTACTCGTACGTCTCAAACTGCCCTGCTTATTGTTATTATTATTTAAAAAAAGATCACTATGTGCATAAACAATATAGTGAGAGTGTTGACCTCTGAGAGGCCCAGATATTAATGTTCAACTGACCGGTTTTAAAATCAAAACACAAAGAAACCAATAAATAACTAGTTTCAGAAAAATAATAATGTTCCTTTAGTACAAGTTTATTTGAACTTATAATTCCAAATCAATCTGAAGATTTCTCCGGAGAATCACAGTTCAAAGTCATCATCATCTGCCACCATTGCCGATAATCTTCTTGGCTCGCTTCTCAATCGACTCTAGCGCCTGAAGTTGGTATTTGGCAGATTGCCCCTTCTAATTCTGATAAGTTTGATGGATGCGAAACGCACAGGATCGGCCGTTTTGAAAACACCTGGGGGAGGCCTATGTCCAACAGTGGACGCCTTTCTGCTGAAATGATGATGATGATGGAGCTGGTCTGATGATAGAGTCGTATAGTGGCCATAAGAGCTACTGAGCACAATAAGATAATCCCATCGTTTTGAGCTCTTCACCATGGTGTAGATGAGTTGAAAGTCGGTCGTTATGAGTGATGAAATTGGGTTTTTCTGAAAATATTCATTGAATACCTTTCATTGAATATTTCTGCCTAATCACGTTTATGACTACATAAATAATCACTTATATTAATGATCGATCGTATCTTGCAAAATATTTTGCATATCAGCCGCTTATTTGGACTTTAGCAAGAGCTACGCAGTTTATTGTAACATTAATCTCTTTGTAATCCTAAGAATCATAACATCTGAGGACGTGTGCACTTGAAGAGGGTCAAGTACTGATTGTATCGGAATTTTAATATTCGTAATATGGCATTAATGATCGTCTGGACCGATTTTCAGTCACGATGGCCAATCTCTAAGGAGATTAGCGAAGTACGCAGAAGGTATTATAGTGCACTAGTGTGTGCGCAAACGCAGGTTTACTCTCTGTTCCTTTAATCTCATAGTCCAATGGGACAATTTGATACGAACATGGAGAAATCAGGTGCAGGACCAACGGCTTAATCTGTTTTTGTTGTTCGTATAAACGTTTTTTCTCTCTGAGAAGCGAGGGTGTTACAACGTCCAAACTCTGAACTGTTGCAGAGTAGATCCTTACCTGGGATTCGACCCAGGACTTTATACTAAGGGTTACGTGATGTGATTGTTCGGAAGAGTTACCGTGGGCCCTGCAACGTACAGAGCAACTGATTGTATATAGTTCGACTGGCCTGTTGGTCTAGTGGTTCGTGGCCCTGACTGCTATGCCGGAGGTCGTGGGTTCGATTCCCACCCAGGACAAATGTTTGTGTGATGAGCACGATCATTTGTTCTGTGTCTGGGTGTATCTATAATATGTATATATTTAGAAATATATAAGTATGTTTATCAGTTGTCTAGTAGGTACCCATAAGCTAAGCAGAGCTTGTAGCTTGGGACTAGACGGCCTTGTGTGGAAAGTTGTGGAACATACATACATACATACAGTTGGCTTTTAGTCAATAAAAGTGTGACTCCCCTTCTCGCTAAATTCGGGGCGAAAAAATTTACTTGTTGTTTTCCACCCCAAAAGGGTCATCACGCATGACATTAAGCATGTAGCGTGTAAGGGTTGCTTACCGGGAGTGCAATAGTACTTACTGGAATTGCACCAATTGCTTTATCCAATAAATAATTTATTAATAATAAAATGACTAATACCTTGAATGAATAACACCTAAGTATTTAGATATCGGAAGGTCAAAAACTGAAAGGACGCACTAAAACGTGAATTGGTTTATTATGTAACTAGCACTTTGCCAGCTACTTCGTTCGTGAAAATGTTTTCATAAAAACTTTAACATACCTCAAACCGTATTTCGAGAGTAGTTTTAAAAAAAGATTAACGACAGTGTTTAATCAATAATTAAACACTGTCGTTATTCTTAATTGATTAGATTTTGTGTCCAAGAAATAGAAATCACCATACAAAAGACTTCCAAAAAAAATCTGCTCAATTTATGAGGCGCGTGAGCATGAATGATAGAGATTGCTTTGAAGAGTGCCAGAGCCGCGAAGGATGACATTTGAATTATGTAAAAAAGTCATTTTCCCATGTCTTTAGTTTCTGATGTTTTAAATTAAAGGTCGATATATACGACAAGCGTGTCTGTCTCGTGTCGTGCCAGACTTTGCCAGACATCACTTATTCACATGTAACGTGTTGGAAGCCTGCCGTGTCAGACATCGACAGACTGCGCCGCCAGTACCGGGAAAAGCACATTTGTTTTTGTCGAAAATGTTCAGACACTGCTTAATGGAGGACACCTATTAAGAAATATTTATAATCCAATTACTTTTCGGGAGGACGGTCAGACTTTTATTGACTAAAACCTACACCTGTTTCAGTGCCCTTACAGTTTTGCTGATATCTTCTTGAGACGCCCGTGGAATGTGTCGGCGCTTGATCGCCATCGAGGTTGACGTCACACAAAATACACAGACACAGTAATATAGAACGACAGGAAAAGTGAGTGATAATAAAGAAATACCTTACATCAGTTCTGGTCTATTCCACGGGCGGCGAAAGAGTATTTTTATATTTGAATTACATCGGTTTTTATACCCAGCAAATAAGAGAATTTAGGCGGGAAAACATTACACTAAATAAAATTCACTATGAGGGTAGAAAAATACTTAAAATAAATAAATTAGAACGGAAGTTGTCACAGTAGAATTCACTGTGACAATTCTATTAAAGAGAGATTCTAATGGAAAATACTATTTAAATATGAGCAGAATTAATCATTTAAAAGGAAGTTGTTTCATATTAATTTCAACAAGATTTTGCAATATTTAAAAGAATTCGAAAGGAAGTTGTCAAATGAAATCCTCATATTAATTCAAGAGGGTATTTGCAACATTTACAAAAGAATTGGAAGGTAGTTATTAAATTCTCATATTAAGTCAAGAAGGTATTGCAATATTTACAAAAGAAATCGAAAGGTAGTTTGGTTTTGCGCCCACACGGCCATTCTGATTTCAGCGCGCTCTCTGCGCTGTACAGAACTTTACATTAAGCTAGCATCGCTCAATAATGGGTTAAGTTTTCATTATAGAGCATCCGAAATTTTACATGAAATCGGCGTCACCCTCGTCGGGTTAGCCCAAAATTACATAACATCAAGCATTCTGTGTGAGTCGCCCTCGTTACAAATATCAATTATTATATCGACGTCACCCATATAGGGTTAGTCTAACATCAAACAGTATCTAATCTTATATTGGCGTTACCCACATAGGGTTAGCCCAAAATTAAACAGTATCAAATATTACATCGGCGTCACCCATAAAGGGTTAGCCCAACACCAAACAGTATCAAATAATTAATATATCAGCGTCACCCACATAGGGTTAGCCCAATATTAATCAGTATCAAATATTATATCGGCGTCACCCACATAGGGTTAGCCCAATATCAAACAGTTTCAAATATTACAATATTTATAAAAAAAAAATCCTTCAGAATATTTGAACTGTTATTTTTTATATATGTTTATACTTTTTAATCAAGCCAGGTGATCCAACAAGGTTGTATGCACCTTTAAATCATATTAACCAACAAGACTCTTATTCAGATTGCTCGAATATTCTGACCCTACCTGCCTGAACCTAACTGAAAGATTACCTAACGGTGGGAACTCATTTAAAATTTACATGGTTAGGTCTTTCTCTTGCAAGAGAAGGCTTAAGAACAGGACGAACGAATCGCGAAAGTCTGACACTCCACTAAGTGTCAACCAAGTTAAGATTTAATATGCCATCATGCATAAACAAAATAATCGTCGTCATGCTTAAACCTCATCATATCAAAACCACCGAAAAAGATACGATGAAGCCTACTAAGACAAACAAATGACGTGAAAAATCACATCCACCCAGAGGGGGTTTACCAGTGAGAACTCAACATCATAAACCTTTACTCCATCGGACGGATATCGCGTCAAACGGAACAAAAGCCCAGGAGGCATGCGTTCAGGTAGAAAATTAAAAGTAGAGTTACAGGATAAAAATTTCAAACATTAAGTAAATCTCAAACATTTGGTGTGAATTTCTCAAAGATTTGGTGTGAATTGACTGATTAGCATTTTATTAAGGCATCATCCGTCTTGGATTATAGCCTCCTAACTTGGCATCACCCGCCTAGGATATAGCCATACCAAATGGCGTCACCCGCATAGGCTGTTTGCCCTACTCTGGCATCACCCGCCTTGGATATAGCCATACCAAAATTTGGTAATGGCGTCACCCGCATGGGCTATTTGCTCCGAATTCAGGCATCACCCGCCTAGGATATAGCCATACCAAATGGCGTCACCCGCATAGGCTATTTGCTCCGAATACAGGGAAAAAGGATACACTGGTGATCAGTCAATGTAATAGGTGGGAAAGGGACTAGTTAATATAAGATTCTAAGTTCGCGGTTAAAGCAGAATGGTTTGGATAGGTTCAAACAACAAATCAACATTTTTTTTTTTTTTTTTATAAAACGCAATAAATCAATTCACATCAAAAATACGGCATCACCCGCCTTGGATATAGCCATACCAAATGGCGTCACCCGCATAGGATATAGCCCCCTAATTTAGCATCACCCGCCTTGGATCTAGCCATATTCCTTCATGGCGTCACCCGCATAGGATATAGCTACCTAATTTAGCGTCACCCGCCTTGGATCTAGCCATATTCCTTCATGGCTTCACCCGCATAGGATATAGCTCCGAATTCAGGCTTCACCCGCCTAGGATATAGCCATACCAAATGGCGTCACCCGCATAGGCTATTGGCTCCGAATACAGGGAAAAAGGATACACTGGTGATCAGTCAGCGTAATAGGTGGGAAAGGGACTAGTTAATGAAATTAATCTAATTCACAAGCTCTCCGCCCACACGGTCGGTTAATTATCATCAAATACTCAATATCATGAACAGCGATTCTTTCAGAACATCATAAATTTGAGACATTTAAGTCCATCAAACCGATTTTTAAAGCAGTTCAACGACAACTATATTTTTACTTATAACAAGCTTAACTTGTCTCGAAAACATCGCTCGTCCATCCTTATTTTAGATGAAAGCTTAATACACAGTGGTGACACGTAAATGCAACAAGCATGGGGAAGTTTCAAATATGTTTTGATGGTAAAATAAATGTAGTTAACTGCAAATGTCTAATAGTATTGCCACTGTTTACCAAGCTCTACAAATGTCAACCTGACAGTTTGCCCGACCAGAAATATTTAACTAATGTTGAAGGTAAATGGGAATTTTTTAATTACGTGACGCAATCAAGTTTACAAATTTGATTTTCGATTCGAATTTTATCAAAGCAGCTTATAAGGCGCAAGTATCAGTCATGTCAACAAAACCGAGTTATTCGTCAATTTGTGATTTCGAGCTTTACAGAATCGATACATTGCTTAAGAATCGACACAACAATCGAATGCAACAATCCCAATCGATGCAACAATCCTAATCGATGCAACAATCGAACTAATCGACGCAACAATTCAACTAATCGATGCAACAATTGAAATAATCGACACAATAATCGATTAAACAGTCGCTCCAACATCTGAATGAATCGATCCAACAGTCGCTCCAACAACAGAATGAATCGACCCAATAATCGAATGAATCGACCCAATAATCGAATGAATCGACCCAATAATCGAATGAATCGACCCAATGATCGAATTAATCGACACCATAATCGAATTAATCGACACAATAATCGAATTAATCGATCAAACATTCGAACTAATCGATCCAACATTCGAACTAATCGATCCAACACTCGAACTAATCAATCCAACATTCGAACTAATCGAACTAACAACAATCGAATTAATCAACCTAACAACAATGGAATTAATCGACCCAACAATCAATCCAACAATAGAATTACTCGACCAAATAATCGAATTAATTCAATAACCTAACATTTAATTCATTCGAATTCAATAATAAATTCAATTATCAAAGCCATAACCATAAAAAAAAACAGACTAATGAAATGAAATTAATAATGAAACATTTCGAAAAAATTCTAAAATATTTTTAAGGTAGACAGTGAAAGACCTTTTGTTTAGTGGGTATTTTTAAAATACGAGTAAAAGTATTTTCACTGAACGATATATTATTATGATTTTGTGCTCCGATATATCGCGCGTCACAAAACAGATCATAATATGGCATAACATTAACCTTATAATGTTTCCACTGCTGGGACTCAGGCCTCTGGCTGGGAAACATCATGCTTGACACTAAAATCTTGACTTTGTTTTGTTTGTCTAATAAAATGAGCAACGCATATTTTTGCTTGCATTCTAAATTAAAACAATTAAATTTACTAGGAGTCGAACCAGTACAGTAGTAACTAAAACAAAAGACAGAATTGAAGTCATTTCAATTTTGACAGATGTTTAATTTTAACTCAAAATATTAATTTTGGACGGTTGATTTCATTCTCACCATATTTTGTCTACGGCAAGAAATAATTTCTAACCTACCCTTTTCATAGCAATATTTATTTTTAAATTACTAACTTGCGGTTTTCCGGAGACGGCTCCGGAAAATATTTGTAGGTTTCTTCCTACAGTCATGGATAACACAACCAGGTTTCTTTACAAAGAAAACGAATGGGAGACGGACCCGAGAAGTCAGGCGTTCAGGACTGACAAGGACCATGACAGCTACGGACAAAATGACAATGACAGCTACTGACAATGACAGTGACACGACAGCTACCACCCACGACAGTGACATGACAGCTACCGCCAACGACAGTGGCATGACAGCTACCGCCAACGAAAATGACATGACAGCTACCGTCAACGACAACGATATGACAGCTACCGTCAAAGACAATGAAATGAAATTACTGCAACCGTCAACGACAACGAAATGATAGCTACTGTCAAAAACAACAACATGACAGCTACCGTCAAAGACAGCAACACGACAGCTACCGTTAAAGACAACAACATGACAGCTAACGTCAAAGACAACAACATGACAGCTACCATCAAAGAAAACAACATGACAGCTACCGTCAAAGACAATGACAACTACCGTCAACGACAATGATATCTACCGTCAACCAAGAGTGATTTGAACTATTTGTTTTTACCGTTATTTTTAGTGCGTCAAAGTCACGTTTACAAAAAAGTATTCAAAATGGAAACTAGTTTTGGGCAAAGAGTCAGGAAAATTACACGATACACATTTCATAAAATCAGGAAGCCAGTGATTACAGAGTAAATTATCTCACCATCCGCTGGTTCTAGCAGCACTGTCTTGAAGAGCGTCCATTCCTTGCTTATGTGGTCAGCGTAGCTACACGCCTGCTCCGATGTGTAGTCACGTCAACACTGGACGTCGTCAGCATAACGGAACTCTTCAATGTCTGGATCATGTCCTGCTTGACTTGTCTTCGGTCTTCTTCAGTTCGTAATGGCTTCGTTAACATCGGCACACTGGGGTTCTTGATATGAGAGCGCACTTCAGGATCGAATGGCAGTAGGTAGGAATTGCCATGATCTCATGAAGGCGCAGGGTAGCGAAACGTGCTGGAGTCACGGCTTCAGTAAGAGCGGGCTGGATCCCACCGCTGCTGTCGGCGCTTGATCGCCATCGAGGTTGACGTCACACAAAATACACAGACACAGTAATATAGAACGACAGGAAAAGTGAGTGATAATAAAGAAATACCTTACATCAGTTCTGGTCTATTCCACGGGCGGCGAAAGAGTATTTTTATATTTGAATTACATCGGTTTTTATACCCAGCAAATAAGAGAATTTAGGCGGGAAAACATTACACTAAATAAAATTCACTATGAGGGTAGAAAAATACTTAAAATAAATAAATTAGAACGGAAGTTGTCACAGTAGAATTCACTGTGACAATTCTATTAAAGAGAGATTCTAATGGAAAATACTATTTAAATATGAGCAGAATTAATCATTTAAAAGGAAGTTGTTTCATATTAATTTCAACAAGATTTTGCAATATTTAAAAGAATTCGAAAGGAAGTTGTCAAATGAAATCCTCATATTAATTCAAGAGGGTATTTGCAACATTTACAAAAGAATTGGAAGGTAGTTATTAAATTCTCATATTAAGTCAAGAAGGTATTGCAATATTTACAAAAGAAATCGAAAGGTAGTTTGGTTTTACGCCCACAAATGCTATCCGGTGGCATAACGCTGTACGCCTGGTGATTCCGATGATTGAAGATAATTGAAGGAAGTCGTCTACGCGACGAGCGTATGTCTATTTTAAGGGTGAGAAATCATCAATCGAATATCATTATCGAAGTTATCTTCCGCTCTGAGTGGAGCGAGAGGAAGTGTCAGACTTTTACTGAGTAAAACCCACCTCTGCTCTTTAGTTGCCTTTTGCATTCCAAGACTGCGGTGACTCTTAAACCAAAAAATCCAAAACTCATTTCCTCATAACAGGACTATCGCCAGCAGACTATTTCTTAGTTGAAAATTAAATTAATATAATAATTTTCTTATTCTGTCCTCTGCTCACAAAGTAGCAGTGAGTAGTCACCAGGCGAGCTGGTCGAGGAACAACTATCAGGTCTCGGCAGCCCCGTATAATGAATACTTTAAATCTTTGTGCTAACTTCGAGGACTGGTCGAGTTTAAGTTATGAGCTGGTAGCGATTTTAAGTTGGTTGAAGAAATTGATAAACTGATAGTTTTGGAGATTTGGGAAAATTACTAAGAAAATGATTTGAATTGTCCTTAGATGAAAATAATTATTTCGCTCAATTAAAAAATAAAATCGGGCAAGTGCGAGTCGGACTCGCGCACTGAGGGTTCCGTACCAACTTACTAATGAAAACAGTTCAATTCTCGAATCGAGTCTGAAGATTTGTCAAAAAGTTTTTTTTTCTTGTGATGTAACCACAAATTTTCAGTTTTCAGACTTTTCCCTATATTTGTGCTATAATACCTTGCTTAGTGCCAAATTTCAAGATCCTAGGTCAACGGGAAGTACCCTATGAATTTTGATTCCTTTGACAGTGTCGAAATGTGCGTTTTTTGCAACATAAACGGGCGTATCTTTTTTCCCCTTCAATTTACAAGTTTGATTTTGGCACAGCTTCAAGGGACCGCAGACTTTAGTCTTCTTCTTCTACCTGGCGTTAGTTCCGGCCTTTGCCAGGGTCCGCCCCCGCAGACTTTAGTATATGGTTTTAATTTCAACTTGATACCTTCACGCGTTCCCAAGATAAAGGGTCTTGACAGACAGGCAGACAGACGGACAACAAAGTGATCCTGTAAGGGTTCCGTTTTTTCCTTTTGAGGTACGGAACCCTAAAAACAATTGAGTAGATTATTTCTTTTACTTAGCGTGCTCCAACGTCGACCACATCATTTAGCGTCAGGAGAGATCAAAGGCAAACCTAACAGGTTAAACAAATAAAAAATGTCACAAACTAAAAACTCGCAGAAACAAGACACCCAGGCTCGGAAAAGCCTGCCTGTAAGCCATACAAATATTTGTAACGTACGGGTATCAAATCGGTGACACCAAAGCATAGCTGTCAATCAAAACCACAGTTCTAAACGTGTTGCCAATTGTAATTTATGGAAAAGATGTATTGCGTATTTTTATATATTTCTTTTACAATTCAGAAGTAAAGTACCCGTCACGAGAAGCTATAAATTATGTAAACAAACATCTTTTACTAAGTAAACATTTTATACTGCGAGATAATAATAAATTGACCATATTCAATCGACATGAAATATAGACGGGTTATATGAAAGTAACAACCTAATTAATTTAGTCGGATCATATTTTAACGACGCAAAGCGCTATCGTTTGTGTTTCTTGGTCCGTCGCAGGGATTGTAAACTATCGGGACACCATTTTGAAATAAACGCGTCATTCGAGTTTCAAATGCGTACGAGTTTGTTTCATTGCTTTGCATATATCGCGGATCTGGTTGTTATTGTTATAAATCGATGAGATGATTGATAAAACTGTAGACAGCTTCGTGATACATGTCACTGATTCTGACACAGAAATGGAAACATCTGAATCTGACTAATAATTATTCTTAAATAATATATGTTAATTAATATTGTTACTTAATAATTTATTAAATCGTAAACAAATTAATTTTTTTTGTTGGTCCAAATTTTGTGAACTCCTGAAGACTTGTTCACAAAATTTATAGCTTCTCATGACGGTTACTTTAGTTCGATGATATTCACTTTTCCTTTGAAATATTCATTAGCAAAACGATTGAAATGGTGTAAGACCGTTCGATCGCAAACGATTTACTGGTATAACTGTGCGCTGTTATTTTGCTGTCATATTATGCAAACTGGCTACAGGAAGCTCGGACCCGCGAATGATGGAAGGAGTGGCCCTCCACTCCCTCCATCATTCGCGCAAAGGTCTCCTGGGCTCTCCTGGGCAAAGGCTTTTGCCCAGCAGTGGACCAGAACAGGCTAAAAGAATAACGAAATAGGGTTTTTCTTGAAGCGCACTAAATTTAATTACTCAGATACCCGCGAAACGAGACACAATAGTAAACCAATAACAGCGCGGTCTCATAGGACCGGTTGGGGATTGAAACGTTAAACCGCGCCAATTTTGGCGCTCCAAAAGTATTCTTCGAAACGCATCAAATTTTAATGGTCAAGGTGAGGGTAGAGAGTGTAATTGACTTATTATTTAGATTTCTCTGGTGTAATGTGTGGGCTACATATTGAATTAGGAAAAAAATTACACTTTAACGAATTAATTTATTCAAAACTTACCTAGATACGTCCTGGAGCACGGAACTGCAATAACTAAATAATATATTTCGTTACAAAACCACAACAGAATACCTCATTGTACGAATGTGAATGTGTGCGTAACCCAATATAATTTTGATATCGTAACGTTGACCACAGTAAACAACGACTGCATAATACATATATTATCAGAATTCTCATTAACGTGTCCACTGCCCATATGTATGTCCGTTAATGTCAGTACTCGTATACTCACTCGTATTGTCAAGTAAAAACGATTGCAGAAGAATTGGTTTAAAAAAAAACATTTGATAATTTGCTTATGCTGTGGCTCCTCTCTTGTAACCAATTTTTTAGTGATCCGTACCTCAAAAGGAAAAAAACGGGACCCTTACAGGATCAATTTATTGACCGTCTATCCGTCTATAAGACCCTTTTTCTTGGGAACGCGTGGAGGTATCGAGTTAAAATTAAAACCATTTTACTCAGGTCTGCAGTCCTTTGAAGCTATAAAAAATCAAACATCTTAGTTAGTGAAAAAAAAATACGTCTTTTTATTTTATAGTATAAGCTTGCGCTTGACTACTATCCCACCTGTGCAAAGCGACGATATGGTCGACGATGGAGCACACTTGCCTGGTAACCAATTCACTCTTGACTTAAATAACCCTAGTTTGTAGCTATCAGGCAACAGATTTCGGTAGGAAGTTCTACTCCTTAGCTGTACGCACAATTAAGGTGTTTCTGAAACATTATTACACAGGATCTATTATTTATTTAAGACTATAGCTGATATCGTTTTGAAACGTTTATGTAGTAATTTATCTCAAGGAAACATGTTCTCGGGATAAAAAATATCCTATTTGCTCTTCCAGGACATAATCTACCCGTTTGCCAAATGTAACCCCAATCCTAAGCGTTTTACTTCGTCGTTTATACCGCGTACATAGAGGGACTGGAACAATTTGCCTGCTGCGGTTTTCCCGTCCGATTATAATTTAGGTGTCTTCAAGGCTAGAGTGAGTAGGCTCTTAATAAGTTAATGCGCCTCACCATCAACGATTGCATCACTGCTTACCATCAGGTGGGATCGTAGTCAAGCACTAGTTTATAACAATTTAAAAAAAACCGCATAGCCGTCTAAGCGTGAAGACATAACAATGCGCGACACGCACACATGTATATACCTAATGACTATGGGTTGACTTCCGAAAGGGAAACCCGGGGTCCTAGACCACAAGGTAAAAAGAAACAAAGATATGGTTTTAGTCAGTAAAAGTCTGACTTACCCGCTCCGCCCTAGAGCGGAGGAAATCATTGGATGATTTCCGACTTGTCTTGTCTTATCTTCCTAGAATAATCTTATATATTGTTCTTTTTTCAATTACAGGTTTAGTAATCAACGCCTTTATCCCAGACACAATATGTATAGAAGAGGCCGGATATAAGCCACGTTATCTGCCTGCGTGGGTGTATCACGATATTGTTACTAGGTTAACGTGAACCCAACTACATTGACTCGAACAGATATGATATAGTTGTCATTGCCCTTTTCCTAATAGCTATTGTCATCAGTGCGGAGTGGCGACCACTTACCAGAGGCCTCCTAGAAGGAGGACCGATGACAAAGTGCAGATCGTAGGAATCCGATGGATGCGAGACGCACAGGACCGGTCGTTATGGCACTTGGGGGAGGTGTATGTCCAACAGTGGACATTTTTCGGCTGAAATTATGACGATGATGAATGTCATTCATCTCTCAAGTTTTTATTAAAATGACACATTTCAGCTCTTTTCTTAATTAGACAGTAGATGTTAATGGTTTAAATGAGTATAATTGTGTAAATACAAACATGTGATTACCACAAGCAAGTATACGAGTACGTTTCTTTACCTTACTATCCCAGAACAGAGTAAATTGAAAATTACAAATTATCTCACTCTTGGTGTAGTGAAAGGGCGCGTCAGTCTTTTACTGACTAAAACCTACTCCTGTTCCCACTTTGCCTTAGTTCCAGGGCCTCTGGGCCTCTCCTCTTTACTTTCCTTAACACATGGCTCTAGTAGGGTTCATTCTCCCGCTCTGCGCAAGAGTGGGAGAAGCCATACGTTTTTTTTTAGGTGCTTGACTGCGATCCCACCTGTTGGTAAGCGATGATGCAATCGTTGATGGTGAGGCGCACTAGCTTATTAAGAGCCTATTCACTCTAGCCTTGAAGACACCTGAATTATAATCGGACCGGAAAACCGCAGCAGGCAAATTGTTCCAGTCCCTCGATGTACGCGGTATAAGATGATTTCTCATCTGATAAAAAAAGCTAGGCGATAGTCACAACGGCAGCTGTATAATATAGAATCGCTATCCGCTTATAACTTACGTGACGCCGTTTTAAAACAGGATTTAACAAAGTCAGACTTTCTTTGTTGCATTTCGGTGGAAGTTGGAGTAAAATGCGTTTATTAAATTTGTTTTCACAATCGTTTAGGGGTAACGTTCCGAATTTAGTTCTTTGCAGAAAGACAAAAATAGAACTAAACGATACTTATGTAAGTTTTAATAATTTTGACGTATTCAATGTCTGTCTCAACTAGATAATTCATAACACTGTTACGGATAAAAAAAATCTGATCTGGATACAGTTATAGGAATAATATTATACCAGTTTCGGACATGGTTCGGGATATGAATTTATTTTGGACTATCCGTTAGTTTTAGTCACGGGTATTTGACTGGTCGGCTGGTGTGTGTAATGTAGGTACCTACTCACAATAAATGATAGTTCTTCTTCGTATATCCAGATATATATCTCCACACACAACACAACAACACTATGAAAAAGAAGACGAAAACAAGCTAAGCACAAGCTAGATAATGATAGCAGGTGACAACAGTCTTTGTTTGCACAGCGATAGGTTATCGCGGGTAAATGCAATTCGTTAATCACTTTATCGGCGCGGGCGCACGTCTGTCTTTCAGGCAGTGCAGATCGTGACTGGTAGAGAAAGCGATATAATAACGCAGCGGTAGAATAAAATGTATTACTTGTGGGTAGAAGGAAATGTGTCGCCGGCGCGTCATCGACGATGCGCGTGTCCAATGCGTTACGTTAATTTTTGGTACATGCAACACCAGATTACAACTTGAGGTTTATAACAATTTTGAAAGTTTTTCATACATTTTCTTCTATAGTAGGCCAATATAATTGTTGAAATTCGTAGGTTAGTAATTGTTTAGCTGACTCATTTGCGCCAGGTACTGGTATTGGAACAGGTTTGGCTTTGTGTAAACAATTTTCCTATAATTATTATTTTAATATTTTAATGCATTAATGATTGTTACTAAACAGCTCCGTTATGATAGTAAAAAACTTAATCTACGAGCTAGTACCAAGTTAACCAACGAAAGACAAATTATAAACAGTTTTTTTTAGGTGGGTAAACTTCAAAATCTCTTCTCTCACTCTGGGCGGAGCGGGAGTGCGTGTGACTTATTTTTTAATGATTATAAACTAGCGCTTGACTTCGATCCCACCTGATGGTAAGCAGTGATAAGACTTTTACTAAAACCCACTTCTGTTCCGTATTTGTGAGCTCCGGGGTTGTCTTTCGCTCAACCCAGGGCGCCAGTAGGCTTTGAACCTGCTAGACCTGACTGAGAACCTGCTAGACTAATTTTATCTTTATTGTGGTTTTGGGTGCAATATTGACTGGTCTACACTGTCCTCGCATAAGTGTCTGTGTTGTAATATGGAAATGTTGTAAACCCAATAATTTTTTGAAAAGAGTAACCATGGAGTTTCTTGCCGGTTCTTCTCCATAGGAAACGACCAATTTGGAACCGTGCACTAGTTTTCGACGTTTTATAAGTGCCCATGTAGGCCTATGTGAAATAAAAATATTTGACTTTGACTTTGACTTTGTCTTTGACTTTGGCTTTGACTTTGACTTTGACTTTAGACCCCTACATTTTGCTGACATCTCTTTGAGGTGCACGCGGAACATTACACGCCGTCGATGAAATTTAGATACGTACAAATGTTTTAATGTTGCAGGTTACAGATAGAGTCAAGGCAATTAAAAATCGTTTTATTCGGAATCGACAATATCAAGGCGTTTTTTAGCATTTGCATTATCGGCTTTGTAATGCTCCCACTGTTGGGACTCAGGCCTCCTCTCTAGGGGAGGGAATGGGCTGTAATCTACCATGCGGGCCCAGTGCGGATTGGTGGATGTCACATGTCTTAGAATTTTAGGTTCTAGGACATGTAGATCACCACCATCGTGAGGTTATGAACCTCACGATGTTTTGCTTCACCGTTTTGAGAGCAGTGGTGTTGAAATAAATTACACAAAGTAATGCGCTTGACCGGGTTTGAACCCGTGACCTACAACTTGGAAGTCGGAGCAGCTACCACTGGGCCACCACTGCTCTCTATTAAGCCACCTATATCAAGACGTGGTCAGCATTAATGAACAAATACTGGTACGACGTTGATCATTGTTATGATTGCGGTCCGATTTAAAATGCTATCATTATTAATTACTATCGTCATAGTGATAATATTGTGCTCAAATAGAACTGCTGCGTGTACGACAGAATACCTATATGAATGATTCATTGAATCGATTTTGATAAAACTTTACTGAAAGATAGCTCGGTATCTAGAGAAGGTCGAGTATTATATCGATACCTTTGGGTAGAAAGGTCGTATAAACCAAAACCCGACTTTTCAGTAGAGCCGAAAAACTATTTTTTTTTTA